>JALGAY010000002.1:44329581-45589055 GCA_029207805.1 Tribolium confusum | reverse complement strand
AAATAAGCTAAAATTTTGAATATTAATGTAGTTCTGAAAGCAACATTAAAAAGTATTTACTTTAATTAATAACTTTTTTTTAAATATCTTGATTTTTATAGGTTTTTGTAACAACATTTTAGAGAGATGCATTTACAAATACGAAATGTCAAAAAAAAGTTGAAAAACTGAGAATATAAAACGTTTTATAAAAGATTAAAAAAGAGAAACTTATGACAACGAAAATTGAACAACTATCTAAATTAAATTGCAAAAAAAATCGGCGATTAAAAAAATAAGTATATTTATTTTGGACAGAAGCTTGCCAGTGAAAACCATCGAAGAACAACCGGCTTAGAAAAACAAATATTTTTTGTAATGGAGTAAAATTATATACAAAAATATTTGTTTTAAAATGTTTTAATGTAAAATATGTTGTACAAAAATAAAACAAAATTCTAGGAATAGTCAATTGAGCAAAATAATTGTAAAATAGTGTTATATAAGAAAGCTCTTTGTCATTTTAAAAACTTACAAGTTTTGTCACTGTTTTGTTTTTGATCATTAAAATTTTTTTTTGGTTTTAAACAAATAAAAAGTACAAAATTATAACTATAAAGCCAGAAATCGTGTATTGATAGACCAAACTACTTTTTCCTTGTACAATTTCAAAGATAGTTTCATTTACAACGAAATCTGGCTCGTGCTTTAGCTTTTTATTACACGTGACTAGTCAGCAATCTAAATTGTACAGCTAGGAATGACTAAACACAAATGTTGGATGAGATATCTTCTAAAAAAAAAATTACTTGTCAGTGAGAATCGATATTGGTTTACACTTTGACGTGTACATATGTAAATGAATGAGTTTTATAGAAACAGATAGCTTGGTAAATATATTTTTTTATATTTAAATGATTTAAATATTACTAAAGTGCTTACAAATTTTGTTAGCACATTAATAAATATAGTCAGCAAGAAATGATTTATGATAGAATTTGGTGAACAAAATACATATTTAATTAGACTTTGGATAAATTCGTGTTAATTTGTTATTCTGAGATAGCCGAATTTTGTTTTATTTATGAATTTATGTAAATTGATATGAGATTTGATTTTGTGATTTATTAAAATAGCTGGTTAGATCAATCAATCGCGAAACCAGTTTCCTGATATTAGCACCAATTTAGATAAGCTGCAGATAATTAAAAAAAAAACTTAGTTTGATTATAATAAAATACACTGTGCACAAACAGTGATATTAAGAAACTTTGTATTAAATTGAAAAAAATTCTGAAAAGCATTTCTTGCCGCCGATGCATAAATTGCTGGATTTCTTCTTACCACAACGCCTATATAACGGTCTTGATTTCGGGTTGTAGACCAAAAATCCCTCTTCTGGGTCTTTGTTGAACATATCCTGTCTCCAAGTATCGATTTCGCATCCCACTTACAACACTTTGACTCACTCCAAGGGTGTGAGCAACATCTGATTCAATACGGCTGGACTGCAACATCCCAACAGCTCTGTTGTCTTCAGCTACAGACAAAATTCTTCGTCTTTCTATGTTTTGCTCAAAAGTCACTAAATTTGGTGCAATAATGAATATACGACGACGACAAAAGCAAAACTGATTCAAATATGTAAATTTTGAATTTAAAAACTTATCATAGATAAGAAAAAAGCGATTAATACTGCCACTTTCTTTACACACAAAAATGAAAATTGTGATGTAATTTTTGTTCTAAAATAATAAATAAATCGTAATGTAAAACAACGTAAAGTCCATTCGGAAATTAAATCAATTGTCAAAGTGTTTTAAGGTTGGTAAAACATGTTTAGTTACAATATACCAATCAATGTTGGTATGATTGCATCTCAAATTGGACAGTTCATTGTCAATTGTGACAACGGTTTTTTGGCTTGCGCACCAAAGCAAAGCAGCACGAATTAAATTATCATTTATTTATTATAAAATTTAAATTAAAGTACAATAGGAAGAAAGGATGACTTCAGAGGTTTCGCGCAAGAGAGGAACAGGTCAACCGTCAACCTCTTCTCCTACGGGAAAAATGGTTGTAGTTCGATATTGTAATAAACTAAAAAAAGAAAAACTAACGATGCTAATTAAAGAAATTTGGAAAAGAGCTGCTTACATTTTTGAGACTCCTACCTAAGGTTGTCCATCCATTTTTTCCTATTCCATAGTTCCTTTCTCTACAGATCCATTTAACAGAGGCGTTTAAAATTATAAAAAAATACGAAACAAATCAATGTGTTAGAAACCCACAGAAAAAAGGACGCGCTCAAGTTGATTACAAACACAATCCTAATTTACAATATAGTAAAGAAGAATTAGCTCTAAGAATCTACATGTACCAGGAGAAGGATCAATACTTCACAATTCGCCGCTGGCTTGATATTTCAGATCCCAAAGCAATTCCAAAAAAATCAAAGAAGAAGGCAAAAGATTGACCATTCTGCATGCAGGAACTTTAGCAGGCTTTTTACCAAGGTGTGACTGTGACCTTTTACTTGCTTCTGAAATTGAGCACAGGGATTACCATAAAAATATAGATAGTAAAACTTTTATTAAGTGGATACGAAATCAGCTCTTATCAGGTTTAAATTCGCTTGACAAACCTGCAGTAATTATTATGGATAATGCGCCTTATCATTCCGTTCAACTCGATAAAGCTCCCGTCTTGTCTACAAGGGAAGGTGATATGATAAGATGGCTGAATCAAAATCAGATCCCATATCCTCCTGCAGCGACAAAACAAGTGCTCTGGGAATTGGTTCGAAGCAAAAAGCAGGACATAGAAAAGCAGTATAAGGTTGATGATCTTATTCATTAAAATGGCCATACTGTTCTGCACTTGTCTCCTTATAATTGTCAATACAACACCATTAAGTTCGCTTGGGGTTTCCTAAAAACATTTTAAAATAAAAACATAGATGCATGCACATCTACTGGCTCAAAACTTGACAAAGTCAAAGAACTGTGGTTGCAAGCTATTTATAAATTTACACCTCAAATGTGGTTCAACAGTATGAGGCACTGTGAAGAAATTATTAAAAAAGATTGGAAGAAATCAATGGATGACGCACCTGTTAAAGATATACCCCCTATTATAATACAGTTATCTGAAGACTTGGACGATGAATCAGACTTCGACGATGATTTCTCAAATTCTGAAAATGCAGATCTTTAATAACATTGAAGTTGGTTTTTACGTTATTCTATAATACCTACTGAAAAAGTCTTTTTGATTTAACGACATTGAAAAGCTGGAACTGCCAAGTTCTTTCTCTACTGCAAAATATAAATCACACTTCTTCTTCTTTATTCCTCGCTTTATCCAACCTGACATTTCACCAATTTTAAAAATAATCGTTGTATATTTATGTATCTACATCTTTTAATTAATTTTGTGATATCAAAATATGCTCGACATAACCTTAGTTAATTTGGTTACTAGGTTTGGAAATATTTCATATACAGCTGTTCCGTAAATCTACATTTTAGAGTGGTACATGTTGGTTTTCCAAAGAAATTTGACATTGACAGTTGATTTTACAATATCCCTAACTTTTTGTGCAAAGTGTGGTTTCCCTAGAGAAATATAAAATCTTGGAAGATCAGAAAGTGCAACGGAATGGTTTTAGTGTCCTGTTAATTGCAGAACAAGTTCAGTTTCAAGACATATAGGAAATAATTTGTTTTGAAAGCGCACATTAAATTCCTCGTCAGATAATTGGTTTAAACAACCATAATTTCCGTTTTATGGTTAGAACGTTGCTGAAGTAGTTAGCAGTGTTAAATTGAATGCAGGTTATCCTACCGTCCACTTACGATTAAATTATGATATATAAGGTAAAGGTAACGACACGTATACCGAGTGTGCAAGCGCACGGACGCTTTCTAAATTAATTAAGCCCCCTTTCATATCACACACAATCAAAATTGCCTGCAAGCTTGAAATCGGATAGTAATAACAAGGATTTCAGCATAAATGGGAAAACGATCGATGTAATTGAATCGGAGATGTTATTTATCACGTATTACCCACCAATGAACGCTATTCTAGACAGCGTTTTAGCGCAATCGTGACTAACCGATAACGGCCAATTACATTATTAATGTTTGGACGAAAATCGACACTTTTCAAAGAATTCCTCCCAATTTTTTAGCTCGTTGCACGATCGAACCAGCGTTACCTGTTGCTCGAGGCTCTCTTTCGGGATTATTTCGGATAAAACCTATTATTAAGACCAATTATAAAGCGAGGAAAAAATTTCATCGCCAAGTGATGGTGTTTTTATTTAATGTCTTTTGTGTACGGTTCACTTACTGAAAAAATTAAACACTTGCCGTTCTTGGTAACGATTAAAATTTTCATCTTCCGTTGCTTCTCTGATCTCTGATAACTGAGGGCCTCCGGATGGAGACAAGATTCGCCAAATTGCCAGATACGTGATATTCAATTTCAACGAAAAAATCTTAGAGCTACATAATACTGAAATGTTGTTATCGATTCTCGGAATTAATATTGTAATTACTCGGTTAATTCTGATAACGTTTAAAAAGTTATTAAAAGTAATTTGTTCGAATAAACAACTCAAGCAATTATGACGAAAAATGATTACGGTTAATAATACCTGCATTGCCTTTTTAATATAAATTGTATTACTATCTGATTAAGAAAATTACTCATATTTCTAATTGTTATTAACTATTTCATTCGTGATAGATAGCTCTCTTTCAAAAATGACCTTAAATGTCGTGCCCCTTAAAGGTAGCTTGAAGTTTCATGCAAGATGGGTCCATTTCAGCAATAAAAAATTGAAAAAAGCATTTTTGTGTTAAACCACTTATAATTTTTCACAGACAATGTGCTAGTTTCCTTATAGAACAAGTGCCCTTTAAAGGTAGCTTACAGTTTCATGCAAGATGAGTCCTTTTCAGCAATAAAAAAATTCAAAAAGGCATTTTTGTGTTGAACAACTTATAATTTAAACAGACGAGGTTTTCGTTTCTTTATAGAAGAAAAACAAGTTTATCATTTAACATAATTTTCTTGCAATATTTGGTACAGCAAGTTTCCTATTTTTTAAGCTATCTAGGTTTTCAAAATAAGCCTTTTACCGGCTGTCACTTTTTCATTTGGTATAAATCTTTTCCCACTGAGGTATTTATATAATTTCCGGAACAAAAACAACTTACTAGGTGTCAGTTCACGTGAGTAAAGTAGATTGAGATGGCGCACTTTTATGATAGAGCAGGACTTTTTTTGTAAAAATTTGGTTGTTTTTTCTTTAATTCGGCGTCAAAAAGAATCCGAAAAACAGCACTATATTGGACAGAAATTGTTTACTGTTTTCTAGATAGTCAATGAAGATTACGCCTTTGAAATACCAAAAAATTGGGGCTTTAATTTTATTGACCGAGATATCAGTTTTGGCTTTTTTCAGAGCACGTCGAAAAGTCCACTATTTTGACTGTATTTTTGTTTCTAGAGGATAATGATGTATCCAGGTTTCATCTACAGTAACAAAACGACGCAAAAATTCTATTGAATTTTGTTGAAACATAGCTAAACAATCATTTGAAGCTGAAACACAAGCGCATATTTGGTCAGCATTAAGCAAACGCGGCATGCATTTCGCGGAGAGCTTTTTCATATTTAAATGTGTATCCAAAAAATCAAAATCTATTTAGTTAAGGTGTTTACTTCATTAGTTATCTCACGAATCTTCAATCATCGATTGCTCTTTATAAAACACAAACTTTATTAATTATTTAGGAAGACGTTACAATGAATAAAGCTCCGCGCGCTCAGCATCTTCCGTGCTCGTATAACCAACTTTGAAATGAGAAAATTATTTAAAAATTATATCATAAGATAGAGCGGATTTACCATAATATTTGCACAGCTTTTTCTTAGTTTTTAAATGTTCTCTTATCACTTGAATTTTTTTCTTTTTTTATACAACAAAAAAATTTTTTTTAAAAAAAATTGTAAAACGCGAACTACTTGACAGATCCGCTTAGAATTTAGAAAGCTGTCTTCTAAATCATAATAAAGTCCAAAAAAAATATCGCAGTAGTAAAAGTGTTACCAATAGTCAAAAAGTTACTCTTTAGTTAATCCACCCTTTTATATTAAGAGATAAACAAATTTTTAGTAACTCTAATATTTTTTTGGCAAAATACTTATTGAGTCGTTCAGACTTATTGAGTGGCAGCACTTTAACAAAGAGAGTGGAAGACTGCTATAAAAGCAACAAGAACAGAATTAGCAAAAACGTTTTTGCTTGATTCAGACAGGTCTAGTTGCCACTTCATTTGAATTCACTCTTAAAAATTTAGATGTATAATATAAAAATGTATGAAGATGAAGCTAGAAATAAAATATTTTTAAACTGTTAAGGAAATTTGAGATTATATAAAAAATTCAGAAAGTTCAGTATTCAGTTAGAAAAGTAGAAATAAGTTTTCTATTTTTGAAATTTAATGTGAAATGTAAGTAAAGTATAAAATAAAATAAAAAAGCTTGAATATAATAAACGAATCTGCCTTTTATTTATTGCCTTGAATTCGTCTTGGTTGAACCTCGGCTCCGCGTCCTGCAATCAGGCCCATATTCTTAATCCTCTCCTCCACATTGAATGTCTCTGATCTTATCTCCCTAATGAGAGAGCTGCGTCTGGCGCAACACCTAAAAGCCCTCCTAAATCGGTCTCTCAACCACTTCCGGCATCATGAAAATGTCTGGCCACGATAATTGCACCGTGTGTTAAATTATTCGTGTCGCGAATATCGGAATTGTGAAAAGTGAGCTGGAAGAGTTCCTGGCGCCCAGGCTTGATGACTCCTGATTGTGCACTCCTTTGATCTTGCAGTTTCTTAGCCGTCCTGCTATTACTTTTCTTTGTTCATTTTCCAACAAGGCGACTTGATGTAGCGCACTTCCTTTATTTTCCGAATACGGCGTCGCGACGCGAGATTAATTAGCGAGAAAATACAACCACCTCTGACCGGAATAATAACACAATGACTATTCATTCTGGTTTATCGACGATTTGAGTTATGATACGTATTTATCAACTCGATTGATTTATTCAAATGCATAACTCCTGGTATTCACCGGCTGGAATGCTATTCCTTTCTTTACTGTGATTTTACCTGGGGCTACTGTTTCGTAATTGTAGATTCTTTTTCAACCGGACTCGTTATGGCTATTCAGAGCGACGGCCTTTTGTCGATTTGATTAATGCACTCTCTATTGTCTGAAAAATAATCTTGCACCCAACCAAAATTTTATCTAAATGTAATACAGTTAAATTTAAAAGATATTTATATTTCTTTGAATTGTTATTTCTTTAAAATACTCAGAATTATAATTACGTACAGATATTTTAATTAGTCAAATTATTTTTGCTTAAATCACCGCAAATATTTTAATCAGTCTAATCTTAACCATATCAATTCCTGCTACTTATCGTAAATTTAATTATGTAGTAATTCTCAAGATAACAAACAAGCAACTGTAATAATTTATAACAGAGCAAGTCACACTGAGAATTGCTAGTTTGTTATTAAACGCTAATAATAAACAATTTTGATTTTTTTTGGGACATTACAAAGTTAGCATGAATTGATCTACCCCTAACTGTAGTTTCAGCAGTGGCAAAGGCAGTGATATAGTAGATCTAGCTGTAACATAGTGGTCGATTTTAGCGAAAATTGCGGTCAAAACTTATTTTGTAAATGATTTATATAAAATGTTTTGCAATTATAGTTTCCTTCCATAATACCTAATAGTCATATTTCTTAACCAATTTGAAAAATTTAATGACATATTGTTGTATTATATAGGTACTTAAAATTAAGAGAAATGTAATGCGAATATATTTTTTATAAGAATTATTAATCAGGTTCTGTTTCATTTTTTTCAAAGTAAACTAAAATTAATCTTAGTAAAACATGTTGTACTATAAGAAAGTATATTAATTGAATTATACTCATTATACATTATTTTTCTGGGAATTATTTATGTAAATATTCGGAACGAAAATATACGATACGTTATTGCTACAGCCGCAATTGTGCTTTTGCAGCTTGTGGAAAAAATTCCTGTAGATTCCGAAAATAGTGGAAAAGTGTTAGTTAATAGCCGGTGTTTTGGCTGCATGGTATCTTAACATCAAACGATGGCATTAAGTTGGTTGCAAAGTGGTTTGTTTCAAATTTTACAAGAAAAACCTGGAAATCAGAAAGCTTAGAGAGAACATTTAGTAAATTTTATTTTGAAGCGGACAGACAGTAAATAGCAGAATATTCAAATTATAAAAAACAACATAGGCAGATTTTGTACTAAATTATTTCGCACATTAGACAAGTGTGGTAGAAAAACTGATAGATTTCTAACAAAAATAAAAATTAGTTATGCAAGAATCTTATATGAGATGTAGAAATTTTTGATAAAAAAGAGGTGACAATATAGTAGGCATAACTTGCTTAGACTTTAGCAAAAGTAGTGATAGGAACAAACGCAGAAAGACAGAAGAATTGCGCAATTCTGAGAGTGTTAAAAGTTTAATTTTCGCTGCTAGAATAAACTTTCAAAAATTTGGAACAGTTGATATTGCCAAAATTTTAAGAAAAATCGAAAAATTTCTAACTGGAGCAACAAAAATTAGAGAAATGTAAAAAGCTGCATCCACCAAAATCTTGCCGCAAAAGTGTAATCCAGAAGAAGCTCTTGCGTAATTTTTAGGTGATTTTAAAAAGCAAAAATATAATATTATAAGAAAGACTGCCAAAGAGCAAGAAGCAATTATCTAGTCTTCTTATAAAGAATTACTCAAAGCTAAGACCCAATATTATGCAACGGTTTCGCTAAATAAAGCACATGCGAAAATAAACTTACGAAATCTTCTTGATCATACGGTTTCTCGAATATTGTCGATGTAAAAGACTCTTTTAGATGAAACAAGTGATCCAAAAATGACCAAAATGACTATGTTATCAAAATAGGGAGTAGATAGAAGTAATGGACATTCCCAATACAAATAAAAATTTAAAGAAGAGAACTTTTCTGACATTGACATATCTTTAAGTATATGATCTTAATATATCTTTAAAAAAATATATAGTATGGCAAAATCCCAAGTCATTTTCTACAAAATATTGTCGACCTATCAGGCTGCAGCGTCAGGAAGAAACTGCTAAGCTTGCTAGAAAGGAAATATTAAATATAGAAAAACAAATTAAAAAATTACAACCCACTAGAGTTGAGAATCCAAATGAGTTATATCTTTTCACTCACATTGGTTAACGAAAAAATATGTAACGCTATTACTTTTACATCATCTATGGAAACTTGTTACATTTGTGGTGCTACCCCTAAATTGATAAATGATTTGATTCGTGTGAATGAAGAACATCTTGATCTGATAACGTTTTATAATCAATTTAAGTTAAAAAATTAAAAAACGAAACAAAATCTTTTGTTATATTTCTTAATTTATATTTTTTTCAAATAAACATTAAATAAATTTAAAATAAATTATATTTTTTTGCAAAATACTTTCGCATTATTTTATTATATTATTATTATTTATTATTCTGGATTGTTTTGATATCAAAACAACTATAAAAGAAAATTATAATATACAAAAAATTATTGTGACCGCAGTTGAATGTTTCCGACCACTGTGCGTAGATTTGACCAAAAGTTACTAAAACTCAGCTGCTCAATGCTATCAATAGTTGTCATCCATTTTATACCAATACAAAGCTTTGGCAAAAAGATTTATCAATTGCACTAACCTAAATCTGACTTGTCAATACGAATTTTTATAGTGTTTTTGGCAATTTTAATGTTCTTAGGATATTTAAAGAAATTCAATCTAGTGATAGATATATTTACTACATAATATTTGAAATGTTTGCTATTGTGGTCGAATTGGTGTCTTGCTGATTGTGCCGGTATGGTCCGCCAGTAGCTCAACACAGAGTTCTGTGACAACGGAATAGGGAGAGATGGTAACACGTATATATAATGAACACCGAGAAGTCTTGATCTCACAATAATAGACTCTTATGTGAGGGGTCATTTAAAACAAATTGTGCACAGGAAGCTACTAGACAATGATGTAGAGCAATTAAAAAATAGGATACAAAATGTAGTCCAGTCCTTATCAATCTTAGAAATAAGATGTAGTTTTAATAAATTTAGTGCTCGCATTGAAATCTGTGCAGAAAAAAGAGGAACATTATTTTATGAATAAAAAATTAATAGTTTAGCTTATTGAGAACTTTATTTCATATTATCATTTGTTAAATTTATTAAATTAAACTTGAGCGCAATTTAAATATTTTCTAGCATAAATGATTATTTCGAAAACCGCTCTAGTTAAATAAAAAGTAATTTGTGTTTTGGGGGTTTGAAAACAAGCAGGGAAAATCAATAAAAGTGAAATTTTCTGAGAAATCCAAAATAATTTTTTTTTATTTGTGTGTAGATAGGTTTAGCAAATGTTTAGTATGTTGAAACGTAGAAAATACGTTTTAATTGCGTTGAAAAAATGCCGACATAAATGTCCATTTATCACATAGAAAATAAATATTTAAGTCGATTGTAATCAAGATAAAATTCCTGCAAATTGTGCCTAAACGTCAGTTTAAAATTCTCAAAGAAATTAATGAGTTGGCCTAAGCTATAAATATGACTCATTAGCTGCTCTGAAATAAGTTGACATATTGATCAATAACTCGATTTGAAATTCTAATTCAGTTTTTCCTATTTGATCGCTCAATTAGAGGTTTTTCTGGTTTTAATTGCGTATTTTTGATCGAAAAAGCTCAGACTGTCCATACTTAACGGATATTAGCACCGCACCGGAGCGTTCACCGGAACCACAGTGATGAAGATGGATGTGGCGCGCTCTGACCGCTGAAAATAGCGACTTGTGCGTATGTCAAATGTCACCAACAGTTGATTTGTAGCCGCTTTGCTCATCTAAACCCTCGTTAGTTCGACGAAAAATTTAATTATTGTTGTACACTGGCTTTATTTATCTCAAGAGCTATATATCATTTTGTGCGATGTAACTGCTTGCGAATGTTGAATATCATTAAAGAAAAAAATCGCAGAGTTATAATTTTCGAAATAAAACTACGTCATATACGAGTAAATGGGGCGGTATGGCATGCCGGCTTGATTTATAAAGCGAAAATGCAATACATGTTTTTTGTTTTTTGGAGAGTTGGAACGAAAGTCGAGTGTGAAATTTAGTGTGTTTGGGTGGAATTTCACGACACAACAGTTTTAGAAATTTTAGATGCAGTGGACTGCAGACGCGACTGTTAACCGACTTTATTAAAATTTTATACAAGATGGAGATTATGGCCTTTTAAGCACTTTGGAACGATATTGCAATGCTTGGATGAACAAATTTGTCTCAGCAACTAACGTCATTTATTTTCTATTCATTTAATGGCTTCTGAACTACAACAACTATGAATTACATACACCGAAAACTGAAATGTCTATAGTTACAACTCCGAGACCAAATTGTCAGTCTCAAAACATTGAAAAAATCAGACTGCACTACCCTAAAATCATTAGCTAAAAACTGGCTTACTGGCTATATGTATAAAGATTTAACCCCACTAAAACTCATTTACGACTGATATTAAATGGTCTTTTCACAAATTCAAAAATATTAAAATTACAAAAAATAAAACATTTAGAAGAAAGTAGAAACACATTAATTAAATAGTAATCGTTACAGTAGCTATTGTTAATTTGTTTACAGATCTGAATCGTTAGAATCATCTACAGACTCAGAATAAAAGAGCAATCGCTGTCATCTGTCAATGTGATCAAGTTCAAGAATGCCAATCCTAAGTTTTAAATTTTCTGTGCCTTTCGATACCAACATTACAACATTTTAACAATTGTTTATAAAAATAACACAATTTTATAAAATAAAGTGTATTGTTTCTTTTGTAATCTAAATAATTTTAACTACAAATTTGAAATTTTGAAATGGTTTTTAGTACTGCGAAATCGACATTTTTGTTTATATTAAAATAATAATTATTCTACAAAAAACGCTCTTTTGATTTATTAAATAGGTAAAAAAGAGTTCTAGTAAGTGTTGTAAAGTGTAAATTTAATCAACACACAAGAACTGATAACGTGATAACACTAAAAAGACGGCATGTCAGATGGTAGTTGTTGGTTTTTTGGGAATTTTGTTTCGCGCATTTCTCTCCTCTGTTTTATTAGTCACAAATAAAAACAATTTATTAAGACGGTATTTTTGAAGTTGTCTTGTTATAAACAAGAAGAAAATTTAGAAAAATGAGTTAAAAATAGAACAAATCATTCACAACAAATATCACAAATTTTTAACCAGTTTAATTTAAATCATAACGGTAGAAGAACAAATAAACTCCACGAAATTAACACTGATAACGAAGAAAATAGAAATTTATTTATTGCTAAGAGGTTTATCAAACGCCAATGAAGAAGAAAAGTGCAAAAGTTACACTCTACAAGTCACTGTAATTCCTCTAATACTAATAAAGATTTGATTTTTTGTTGTTTCTAATTTACATTGTTTTCATACATTTCTGTCTTTCTTCTTCTTCTTTTGCACTTTAAGGATTAGGCTTGCAGCCTGTTCCGCCTGTTCTGTATTATAAAATATATAACACTGTTCCGTTCTTTATTCGGTACAAAACATCTACATCCAGTAATTCTGAAAATTAAAAAAATATTAAAGCGAATTTATCTAGATTTCCTTATTGATATTAAAAAACATGTTTTGTGAATATGATTTACTTTGAGATCTTAATCAAATAAAATTGAATTTTAACGACAAACTCATATTAACTACACGATCTAGTTTTTGTCCTTTTTATTCACACCTTGCTAACTAAAAACTAATTGGTATCTATTACTTTGTTTATACCAGATCGTTAAAGTTATGTTGGTAAATTCATTCGAGTTTAATTTTGATACTTATCATAGTTAACCACTTAAATATAATTTTTTGTTAGCACCAGAGTTTTTTTTTTTTTTTAAACAGATATTAGTAAGCGTTGAAAACTTAAAATACTCCTTCATTAGTAGTTACCTTTCAAAAACAACTATTAATTTTGAAAATTACTTTAAAAATTGGTTTAAACTTCAGTGTTCAAATTTGTCTCTAAGTTCTTCTTTGATATCTGTTTTTATAGTTGATTAATTAGCAGGAACTTGGACCAAGTCAAAAAAAAACTACACTTGGTTTAACTGGCTGACGTTTCGGCTTTATTTTTTTTAAGCCTTTATCAAAGCTAGAACAATGTAATGTTGTTACAAGTTAATGTTTAGACTGTAATAATTACCTAGAAACCTTACAAATTATATGTAATTATTACAGTCTAAACATTAACTTGTAACAACATTACATTGTTCTAGCTTTGATAAAGGCTTAAAAAAAAATAAAGCCGAAACGTCAGCCAGTTAAACCAAGTGTAGTTTTTTTTTTGACTTAGTCCAAGTTCCTGCTAATTACTCAACTATACTAACATCATGGATGCAAATACAGACATTATTAATCTGTTTTTATGTCTAAATCGGTTACAACAAAGTTTTTCATTCTATGTTTCAGCTTCTCTAATACGCACTTTGTCGTCTTGTGTTCCTCTTCTAGAAAAGAGTATTGTTACAAACAATTCAAAATATCAATAAGAGAAAACAACCCGAGAAAATACTAGAAAGAACGAGCACTGAAGCGTAAAATTTTTCCAAATCATAGATTCGTTTATAGACCAACGAAAAAGATTAGTTATCGCTTCCATTTGAGTGAAGAAAGGTTACGAAACATCTCAAACTTTCTAGCAAGGGCGCTCGTTTATACAAGAGAAAAGACATTAACCGGTTAGTCAGACAGTTAGCAAAAACCAGACAAGCAAGTAAAAAATCAATTATTTATTATTAATTCAAGTCATTAAATCAAAAGAACACCGTTTCAGTTTCTTCAGTTCTTAGTGTTGTGACTTTTAACTATCTAACTTAATCTGTAATTTCATAAAAATTATCCGTAGTAGACTTGACCTGACCTGACCTAACTTAATCTGTAATTTTATAAAAATTATCAGTAGTAAAAGAAAGATAAAAAGAGTCCTGACCTGTCCTGACCTGACTTAACTTAATCTGTCACTTTATGAAAATTATCTGTGGTTAAAGAGAGAGAGACCTGACTTGACCTAACTTAATCTGTAATTTCATGAAAATCATCTGTAGTTAAAGAGTTTTGGGTCTCTTATCTCTTTACCTGCTCTGGCATCATGTTCGGTACAATTTGTTACTATTTAATTACAAAATAGTGCCTTTACTTAGTGTCATTATTCTAATTATTTTTTGAACAGTAAGCTTTTGTTGAGATGTCATCACTCTCGTCCTGTTTTGGTGGCAGTCAGTGTAATGAATTCTCGTTGCGTCAATAGCGCATTCATCATTCTTAAATAGAAAGAAAGCAATCTCGATTGCATCCTAACAATCGTACAATCTCTTGGATTCCTCTGTTAAATACTCGTTGAGCATTGCGGTAATTTCGTTTTGCAATTGTTGACATCATTTCGCCGTGCTGTCCATCTTACAATCGTTTGTATTTTTCTCTTAGCGAATTTGCTCGTCATGCAATCTCCGCTCGCGATCTCTTCAATTCCTCTGAAGCTGTCAAGTCTGAGAAGAAGATGTATTGTTGGTCGGCTTTAATGGCATTAGACCAGCGTCCGTATTAATTTCTTCTTTGTTCCGTCGATGACGTAACGGTAAATGATACACGGATGATTAATAACGTGTTAACATTTGCAATTTGGCGATTGGTCGATCCTATAAAGCTAAAAGCTCACGTATTTACACAATGAAACCGTAAAATAATTATCGAGCCGGTCAGAGATGACTGGGCAAGGCTTGAACACGATATTTTGGTTGCTCAATGCGGTTTATGATCAATGTTATTAGGAGATTTTGAGATATGGTGGGTGTTGTGAGTTTTTATATACAGCCCACGAGTGTGTTATACCCATGCCCAATGCTTTTACCGTTGGTAAAAGATTTTGCACTGGGATTTATAGCCAGCTTTTACGAGCGATATTATTCAATAAAATCTCTAATCAAAGATGAATTAGATGCTTTTATAACTGGTCGCGGCCGATTTATGACCACGAGAAGGGAAACAGAAGGAATCGTGAGGCTTTGAAGTCGACCGATTCGCACGATTTTTCATTGCTTGTTGATAATAATTAGGCGAGAGGATAAAACAAGTGTGGTGGGTTCAATAAAGTCACTTTCAGTTACTTCAATCGAGATTATTTATTTACAGCTGGAATGGTTTCGTGTAAAAACATTTTTATTTACCATTAATTTTTCAAAATGACAGAGCCGGTTGGTCTTATCGATTCAGCTGGGTTCTAAATTTAAGAAACACTTAAATTGTGACAACATAAAAGGAACATGATGGGAATTATGTAAAAATACACAAACTGCTCTGCAATAAACTCAAAGAAAGACTCAGGCAGGAAATCCGTTTGCCGTTCCTACAAACTTGATTTGTGAACTCAATTATTTAAAATTTAATTTTTATTGAAAGTAACTCAATCGCAAGACATTTATTTAATATTTTATTAACGCTCGAGAAATAATAAATTATAAATACAAGTACTAAATTATCTCTCTATGAGATATCACTTACGGAGACAACCCAGCAGCAATGTATTTAGTTAGAAAAGTCTATCAAAGACACTGAAACAGGATTTGTTGCATTTACAGACACTTTCTTTAGATATAAATGTTGTTTCCAGACAACAAAAATATCGCAAATTTGATTTCTACATAGCAGAATTTTAAAGTTGTTCCAAATTTACTATTGAAAGCACAACTACAGAGTAGCTCAAAATGAATGTTCTTTGAAGTACGCGTTAAAAATTTCATTTGGGTCTCTATTAAAATGATGAAATAGTGAACCTGATATCTAGTTTTAATCTATCAATATGTCACTTTAGAGTAGTTCCGTGACAAAAACAGCCTATAGCATTGATCACATTTTTGATAGTAGTTCAAACCCTTCTCAAGTATTAATTTGTCTTTAATAAAACATAAAAAGTTATTAAACAGATTAATTTTTAGACAGAAGTTTAAAAATGTCTTTAAGAGCTTTCTCTTCTTAACCTAGAGAAATTCCAGGTACTGCACGCTACCTGTAATAAATACTGTTAGAAGTATGCCTAAAAAAATTGCAGAATGTCTCAGTCTTCTAAATGCAAAAGAATATGCCGGGCACTGCTTTTGTCGTTGCTCAGCGACACTCTTAGTAGATTCAGGAACAAATATATTACATTACTTAAAAGACATAGAGAATGGCGATCGGGTTCTGTTGTGGAAAGTTACATAGAGAACTCTGTTGAAAGCAAAAACGCAATTTTGATGAAAATTATAGGAAAAGAAGAAACTGTATCAAAGAAAAGAAGAATCTGTGACGAAAATAGCAAATCTGAAGTGGCGTCTACAAGTACCGTTTCCACTTGTATTGAAGTTCAGGAAAGAAATCTGAAATCTTCGAATGTTCAATTTAGTCGCTTAAGTAATTGTACTTTTCATGTTTATAATAAATAAATAAATAAAATAAAAAATTGTCACGGGCTCTGCCTCGTGAGGTGGGGTTGAGATTAAAAACAGGGTTTTAATACAAAAGGAAATTTAATAATGTTTGCAAAGTTTACATGATACGGAAATCCAGTTATACATAATACAATAAGGCTACTTACATTGACATTCTCACACAATCGAAGGGTCTAGACATATTTCACACTCCACCTAACTCAACTCTCTTCGTTGAACTCTACCAACCGACTCAACGCCACCCGCTAGTTCCCCAACCCCCCAAATGCTGAGCCAGCCATTGCCTTAACCGACGGTGATTTAGTCGATATCAGCAATAGCCCATCCGCATCGGCAGGCCTTCGACCCAGCAGACTAACGAACTTTCGCTTCGTGATAAAATGTATTTTTCATATTTGAGCACTAGTGCTTTAAGTATATTACTTTTACGCACTAGTCCGTAAAAGTACGTCATTTAGCAATCAGAATGACAATCAAAAGATCACTGTTATAAAACGTTGTAGCAAAAAAAAATATCGTAATTAATGTTTAGCAAAATCATGAGTTTCCAACCGTTTAAGGGTCCTTTATTGAGAAGCATTTGCTTTATTAGCAGATATTTCTCTTACGGTTAATTGTTTCACCTATACATCGAATAAAAGCTCTTTAATTGGCTTAATTAAATTTAAGCGTATAATTTAATTTTTTTATTTTTTTTTGCACTTTTCTGTAATTAAAAATATTATTAATTAAAAGTCCACAAAACATCTAATTTTTTAATATGTTATAGATATTATATTTTTAAAAGCAGGTGCGTTGTCAAATTACACAAAATGTATTGGCTTTTTTTATAATAATTAATGTTTTTAAAATAACGTTTGGTTACACAAATGGACTGTACCTCCATTACAACAAGAAGTGTACAAGCTTACATTGTTTTAACAAATTAGATACATTTTAAAGAAATTGAAATAAACAATGTATTATAATTATTTCAATTATTTAACAAAATGAAGAATTATTCTTTTTAGTTCCTCGCATTTGCCACGGGTACCGCTTTATCGCCGTAGAAATTCAACAAGACATACGTAGCGGCGCGGCGCCTTGTTTGTAATGACCTAACAATATAGCTCACAATAAAAGTCAGAGCAATAGATTTTTTGAGACAGCGTTAAGACAGTACAATTTAGTAATATTGTAAAAAAAAGAAGGGCAGATCGAGTTAGAATTACGCCGTTTATAGAACCCTTAAGTATTGAGTAATACACCGTTTTACCAGCGAGATCTCTGAGACTTTTCATAGAATTCTCTTTATTAAATAGTGTATTTAATTTATTAAAAATAAAACTTGATTGTATCATTTAGATAACGAGTAAATTTATTTGAGTGATTTAAAACTCAAACCGTGTCCATATTTACTAGGGATTTTGTCCATTTAAGTTTCAGTGTATCAATTTTCAGTAAAAATTAATTGACAGTTAAGAATATTAACTAATAAAAATAAACTTTTATATATCTAGTTGTCATATCATTTTTCCTTTTATATCCTTAGAAATGAAAGTTATTAATTTTATTAAATAAGATAAGTAAATCTTGATTAATTACTACAAGGTCTTGATTTGACATTTGATTAAAAATTGTAATCATAACATGTTTTTCGAGCGAAAGAAAATTTTCATTCTCGTGTAAAGTTCTTTGGATTAGTTTGTATCACGCATAGTCTCTCTACCCTCCGGCCTACAAGTACCTCACCAATTAAATTCTAACAATAGCTTAATGAATGTTAGAAAATATAAGGTATGCGTCCTCCGTATAAAACTCCCAGAGAAGAAGGAAACAATAAATAATCTCCGATTTAAATGAGCGATTTTTTCTATAGAAATAATTGAGTTGCATGCGTGGGCTCGGTGCATTCGCAGCCATATGCATCGCATTATAAATTATGACAATTAATTTCGCAACACGCCCATATCGAGCGCATTGTTGGGGCCCGTCAAGTTTCCTTAACGGCTTCATCAGGACGGATGCCTTGACGACAAAAGAAGGAGAAAAAATCGCGTACTAATTAATAAGAACGCGGTTGATATGAGCGCGTTCCCGTGTTGGGGCCCCCCGACGCATCCATTTGAATTTACACACACTCGTGTCCGAGGAGACTCCCTCGCCCGGATCATAATTCAATTTCGGGGTTTGCACACGCAAGACGTAAATTACCGGAAATTGGAGAGCTTAATGTGCGGAGTCGGTCGCGAGAGTCAACAGAATTAAGCTCGGAGGTGCGGTGTTTGTGGAGTTGTGGGCAAACACGAGCCGAATTTCGCGGCTGAGGGAACTGCGCTATGGGCGCGACTTTTACACAACTTTTAATCAATCAATCAAAAAAGTTTTACGCGACTGATGGAATTTTTAATTTTTTTTATCCAGGAATATAGGACAAAAGCTAATTTTAACATGTGCGAAGCTAAAACAGGGGAAATACGAAAGTATGGAGAATTTTTTTTTAAGTTGAAAATCGACGGAAGAAAGCCAAGAAAAATTTATTAAAACATAAATGCAAAATATAATCTGTTTTCAAAAAATTATTGTAGTTATTTAATGAATTCATCTATAGGTTTTAGTAAATTCTTGTACCGAAGGAATTGAATTATATTAAAAATCATATAGATCTAAAACATTTTAAACTGTTTTAATTTCACCCAAAATTTCTGATTTTCGTCTTCACGAATGTGCTCTTTGGTTTTTCAACTGAGAGAAAGAAATGTTAGAATTTGATTTTGCACAAAAATTGTTTTATCTCACCTCTATATTGTTAAAAAATAAATAGTTCAGATGCCAAATACTTCCAGAATTATGAATCATACTATAGCGCGCAATTTTGAGAAATATTCGTCACAGCCATTGGCGGGATACGAGAAAACTGAATCATCGTGTTCCGCCTGAATGAAAATTTGTGTAAACTTTCTGGTAATGTCTGTTACTGTATAACTCTGATAACTTACTTATTTCATTTTTCTTAAATTGGACACTTTAATAAAATAAACTACGCTCAATTGCATATATAAGCTAGGGCATCACCTGTATAATATAACCTAAATAGACTTTTTTTTCTGTTACTGTAGAACCCGACAAGCGAGTGAAGAGTGAACGGTTTATTGGAAGCAACACATTAAATTGTAGGCGCGATTTCTTTGTGGATATTGAGTTATTTATTTATCAAATTATTGTTGTGTGTATTTGAGTGTATAATAGAAATAAATTATATGTTACTAACGTAATTTTTTAAATCAAAAGAACTCAGATTCTGTACATTCGTTGCATGGATGTCAGAAGTGAGATTGGAAGAATTTGGACGAAAAACTGAATAATTTACAGACCAAGGTGCGACAGGAAGGAGTCATTAGGATATAATAGAGAAACAATGCGTTTCTTGTTAGAAAAACTTGAAGAAAAAAAAACAACGAAAAATTCTAGAAAAAATGGAAAAACGAAGACACGAAGATGATGAAAAAATAAGAATATTTTGGAAGCTCTTGAAAAACTAATTAATTTTAGAATAAAAAAAACATAAGATGGTTTTTAAAAATGCAAGAAACAACTCTGGAACAACATAAAATTATTTTGGAAGAGCTTCATAAATGGCGTTTGGAAGAAAAAGAATATGAAAAACGATAGCCAGAGAAAGACAAGAAAATTCTGGAAAAAGTTGAACAACGTTGATTAGAAGATAAAGAACAACAAGAAAAGATTCTGGAAATGTAGGAAATAATTTTGAAAGAACAAATAAAAATTGTAGAAGAACTTGGAAAACGTCGTCTTTGATAGAAAAATAGTATGAGTATGAGAGACGATAATTAGAAGAAAAAAATTCTATAAACGACGATTTAAAAAAAGAGCTAAAAAAAGTTGTAGAAGAACAAAAAACAATTCTTAAAAAACCTAAAAAATAAAGATTGTAAAGAAAAATAGAACAAGAAAAAGAAAAACGAAGAAAGATGCTGGAAAATAAAATGTAGAGTATAAAGAAATTAGAATAAAAAACTACAACTCGAAAAAAGCAAAATAGACTTTTAGAAAGCTTTGGAAAACAACCATAAAAAAACAGAAAAATATTTTCGAAAAATTTGACACTGCAAGATGCAATTGAGACGCACTGAAGGTAAAAAAGAATTTAAAAAGCTTTTAGTTTAGACGTTCAAAAAAATTTGGAGAAAAAGTCGATATAATAAAAATCAAAATCAAAAAATTTAAAAAAAGTTTATAAATTTGAAACAATAATAAAAATAATCTCCACAAAATAGCGAATAAGACAAAAACAAAAATTTAAATTTAGAATTAGTCAATAAGATAAAATATCATTAAAACATGACAAAATGCTTGATTTCTAATAAAACAAATTTTAATTTTAATCTTATCGTGGTAATGTTTCACCCAAGTGCCAGAAGTTGCATCTACAGCCTATGACTTGACCTAACAACCAGTAGCGACCGCGACCGACGACTTAGACAAATATTATGTGAAATTGAATAATTTTTATTGATTCAAAGATACATTGTAAATTTAGAAATTCTTTTAGCTTCTACCAGAAAAATGTTTCAAGCCTGCAAATCCAAAGTCCTGAATTTTTGAGTTAAAAGATAAAAGATACTGTGGAGTATGTAATTCTAATTTGTTTTCTATGTATTAGGTTTTCTTTCTTACAAATTTTGGACTACATCTTTATCTAGTATCTATTATTTTTTACATGTAGTTAAAGCGTTTTCTATTTCTTTTGTTTCTTTGGTTTCAAAATTTCTGTGTCCTCTACTGGTTCTTATTCTTTTTTCATGCTACTTTGTTTGATTTTTTTTGTTTTCTTTTATTTTTTTCTTTTCCATTGTATCTATTTCTTTCATTTATATTGAGAGAACAAAAGATAAAAACGCAAAAGAAGTAAAAACAGAAAATGTAGAAAACCTTAAAAAATCCGGAACTGGAACATTTTAGAAAAGGTTCTGCTTCTTGGACGCAAGCAAAAAATAAAGCTGAAAGAGGAAGAAATGATAAACTGCTAAACTGTAGTACTAGGATTATATAAATATAACGTATAGACATTTCTTTTGTATATGTATTACAAAATACAAATTGCTTAAAGAAGCTTCTTATTGTGGTTTTTAAAGAGATTCAGTGACTGATATTTCAGATTTCCGATATTCCAGACAAAATTTCTGAATAAAGAGAATCACAAGGTTTTTGTATGGTGCAAAATGTTAAATTTAAAAAAATAATTTTCGTAAAATATCTACATACACGAGTTGCGGATATTTTTCTAATTCCTCCATGTGTGGTCATCCATTGGCTTGCATAAAATCCGTCAATAATAGTTGTTATCATCGCCGTCAGCGAGTGTGACTTGTCACACATTCATAGTGGCTTTAATACATTTAATTATGTCTGTTGGGAAACATATAAGGTGGTCAGTTTAAAGGGCGAGTGAATGCTGATAGCGTTCGGTTTCCGGGCAGTTTCCGGTTTGGTCCGGCGGAAGTAGCCGCTAGCCACCATTGCGCATGAAAATTCAAATCGGACGCTATCGCTCATTCGAACATTCTGTCTAACACCTGAACACTGGCCTATTGTGCGAGCTTCCTATATTATCCTACTCGGAAATCATTCGATATTCAAATTCGAAACCGACATTGAATAAACTTGTGTGTGTATGTTTGTGGTGAGAGGTGGCCGATCATTGTCACATGCAACAATTGACTTTTAAATTAGCTCGCTGTCATTTCTTTACATGAATAATGCAATCATATTTCAATAGCGCTTTTTGCACACATCCATTGCATTATTTATAACAAAATCCATAACACCATGAAGTTACTCCCTTTTTTTCCGTTACCAAAAATTTTGGTACTTTTCTATGTATGTACAGTATATCTCCGGATCGATTTTTAAAGAAGAGACATACTGTATATCGCCTTGTCTTCTTTGTTTTAGAGACATTTGATGGGTAAAATAAACATTATCTGATCCAGCATTAATTTTTTTAATTAACACTTCTCGGATTGTTATCTTTATAGAATCTCAGTTCATTTAGAGCTGTTTCTTAGTTTTTATCTTTTATATCTTGTGTATTTTCGAGATGCGGGTGCTTGTAAATAGCTGCAAAAGCCGAAATAAAAATCTTTAAGAGTGTTTATAACGAAAAGAGTAAAATTACGTCTGGATGTTTAATAGGAATGGAATAGTCGGATGGTGTAGTTGAATTAACGGCATTCTTTTCGATAATCTAGCAGGCTTAGTAAGACAAGTCGGGTCTATAAACATCTCAGCAAGTGGAACCTGTCCTCGCAGTGGACCTGACAACACATGTACATACACAAACACTCAACGACGAGTTTTAACGGGAAAAACAGTTACACGTGGTGCACATTCACCCCGTGAAAAAATAAACACGACCAAAGCAAGACACGAGATAGGCTTTTATTATAACATGTCACTCCCGTGTTTTAAGAATGGTTTACACTCGCCGTTTCGGTGTTTGTTTATTTTCAGACTTGTTTGGGAGCGTGTGCGTCGTCTGTGTGAGGAGTTTTTCACAAATACCCCACTGTGTTTGACTTGGATGGCAAACAAAGCACCAAACTAACAAGAAAAAAATTATTTTTACCTAATATTTAGGTAATTTGACTCTTATTATACACGGTGATATTGAAGAAACTTTACAAATTGGTAGTAATTCTTGTTGAAAAGATGATAGAAAACCATACTTGCTTTATATAAATGTTTATGGCTTCTGAGATACACTATGAATACTTTTTGTTTAAAAACTGCAAGTATATTTGTAAATTGTTAGCTTTAATCTTGAGAACAAATAAACAACAATAATTCACGAGCACCCAACGATCACCTGCAAACACGATGTCGTCGAGTCAGTATATTTACAAATTAGCTGTTTTCAAAAATACGAAACAAACAACAGTGTTATAATAATAATATGGTTATGTACTGTTAAATTTTAATTGTTGAAAAACAAATGCTTCTTATTTACAGCTTCAAGTGTTTCAGCAAAACTGTCAAAAACGTTATTTACGTTTTAAAACACAACACAAAAACAGTGAAAAAGTTGAGATCGATGACAATAATTTATTTAGGTAATTTGGTATAAACATAAGTAGTGACTGTCTCTGTTTTTACGAGTCATTTTTTTAGTTCAAATAAATATAAAGAAATTTGACATAATATAACCCAATTCAAGTTGTTGACGATTCAACAATGAACGTCACACTAGACAATAGTTTGGGAAATGCAATCAAAAATAAATTTGCTCATTTGCTAAAATGGTTAATGTTCTTTCAGTTAAAATATGTATAAAACTAGAATTAAGATTAGATTTTGCTAGGAAAAATAATCAAATCTTATTGGCAGTAAAGCAGAATGATAAGGAATGATAAAAATTTAAAAATTAACAATTTAAGGCGGCTCAATATCCATAAAATTTGAGTACAGTAGACACGGAAATATTTGGTTACTGACTTTGAAGGCTTGCAATAAATCAAATAATGACCATTGTTAAATCCAATGGTAAAGTAATACACAATAATGAGGATTTTTAATTTGTAATGCTCACAGATATTGCAAGAGACAATCATAAATCAAAATCAGTGGCTTGTGGCCAATATTTTCGTATCCACTGTACATAAAAAGGTGGAAAATTGGTCAGATAAAGAGTAGAATCAAATAGTTTTTATAAATTTATTTTATTTTATTAATATTATTATTAATTAATTTTTGAAAAATCGAATAATCTTATTTTTCAAATAAAATAAATTTTTTTATAGATTTCGTTTTTCTCTGCTTACAATCCATATATCTCAATAAAAGGACAAAAATCAATTGATCTAAAACAATCTCTAATATAGTACAACAAAAATTATATAAGATTATTGTTAAAAATAAAAAAAAATTAAAATTTTATGTAATTACTTGGAATATTTAATTGCACCAAAGTATAATTTTATACATGGTGTTCCAAAAAATTTGCACCAAACTGCTGATTCTATATCAAAGTCCAAACAGCACGAAAAATAGTATATTAAGTATGGAGAACGGTAAGGAATGCTTACCGTTCGAAGAAAATTGTTTGGAGGAGGAGCGAAGCGACGACTCCAATTATTGTCTGAGAACGGTCATCCTTAACGTTCGACATGCTTATAACGTTTTTTGCGCGATTGGAGTTTCTAGAATAATAATAATAATAATTTATATCAATACATTTGTGGTAATCGGGAAGATTGAAACTGAAAACTTTGGGTGGCTGTTCCATGGTTGCTATAGTTTTGTTCCAAACAAGTAAAATTGTCTTTTTGATACAATCATTCCTACATAGTTCTGTTTTGTGGTTCCGTTTTCGAAGCAAATATGAGCGATAGTGATGATCTACCGGATGATTTAGAAGACGCTTGGCAAGAAGGATGTTCAGCAATAATTCCAGAAAAATCTAAAGCCCGATATGAACAGACATACAAGTTGTTTAAGAAATGGCGTGAAGCAAAGAAGATTTCTGTAAATGAAAAGAACTTGTTAGCGTATTTTATGGTGAGAAGTGGACACTTGAAGACCCCAGGCAGTTTATGGGCGGAGTATTCTATGCTGGAGAGTACAATTTTTCTCCATGATGCTATCGATATTTCTAAGTTTGCTACATTAATTACTTATCTTAAGAGAAAAAAATATTGGATATCGGCCTAAGAAGGCTAAAATTTTTACCAAAGAAGACATGGAAAAATTCTTGAATGAAGCATCAGACGAACAATTTTTAATTCAAAAGGTATGTTGTAGATGATGAGGTGATACACCTGAGTTCTAAGGAAACAATATATTTGTAGGTAGCAATGATATTGGGAGTATCGGGCGCTTGGAGACTACTGGAAATAGTTTTGTACTCGTAATTGTTCAAGAATGTTAAATAAACAAAATGCAAAGATCTTTAGATGTCAAAGTGGTAGCTTTGGAGTCATGTATCTTTAAAATTAAAACAAAGAACAAAAAATACTTTGTTCTCTTATATTTTAGAACTCAAAATTTACTTCAGATGTTAAAAAAAGCAGCCAAAAATGTTTGCTTTAAGCCTTGTAGCTTATAAACTAAAAAAGATGGATTTTTCAATATTTTTTTGTGTTTTTTACACCCTTGTTGACAATGCATCAACAATTTGGCAAGTCTGTTTTGGGACATCCTGTATAAATTTATTTTTAAACTTTGTTTTTTAAATATTCAAATAATATTGTCGTATGCAAGATATACAGTTTTATAGGAAATTGAACTCTCTATAAAAAAGGTCTCTTGTAGTTAATCGATTACTCTAATCACTTAGAAGATATTCGCATTTTAAAAACCAAAATTTGAGACTAAATCCTCATTTTTTTTTTAAATGGTTGGAGTAATCTATTAATCACAAAAAACTTTTTTTGTAGAGCGTTTAATTTTTGATAAAACTGTATATTTGCATTTTCTAATATTTATTTATCTACGAGTTATAAAATTTAGAAGTCACCTCTGATATTTTCTAAACGCTGATAGCTATAAAAAATTGTAAGATACCTTTTTTAGAGAGTTCAATTTTATACAAAACATGTAAATAAAGTTTTTTCCTACGATCAAGTAGTGACGAGATATGGATTTTGCCAAATAGAACTAAAGAAAAAATAGAAAACTGAAATGAGAGAGTCCTTCCTATTAAAATTAAGAGCTCATCTTTAAAAAACATTTTTTAACGATGCCTAGATACCAATTTTTTAGTGGCGGAAATTTAAAAATAATATTCGATTTTTTTCGCCCACCGTTCTGTACACCACTGTCAGCGATATTTTGGAATTTGGCGGATTATCACTGAAGGCACTCGGCATTGAGACATCGCAGCGTACACTACTTGTTGTATTTTTCTAACTTGACGTGATTAATTAATTATAGTAAATTAAGATAATTTGAAAAAATAGTTTTGTTATTAAATTTGTAAAGTCACCATTTATGTTTCTTATTATACTTTTTGATTTATCAATTTTATAGCTTATGAAGTCTACTTCAACAATTACCAGCCTACTTAAAATTTACATTTCTCTAATTCTACTGATTTATTACATTTCATTCTACATTTCCAGTTTGGTGCTTCAGCTAAAATTTAATTATTTTTGGTTAATTTATTTTTTTTCGTTGACTTTTATGACCCCAAATTAGTGTGTTCCTTTTTTGTGAGCAATAAAGATTTTACACTTGTCTAATTTTCGTTAGAACAAGCTAAAAAAATCCATTAATAGCCAAATTTGTCAAATGAAAATCCTTATGTAAAATTATTGAAGTGTTTATTATTATTGCATTTTTTTCCGAATATCAATTTTCATGTTATGTCACCACAAATTTATAACAAATCCGAGATAAGTTATTATAACTATTAAGCAATGATAAATTTACGTTTCGCCCACTCGGCTTTAAATTTATATCTCAGTAACAATTTGTTAGGTCTGAGAATTTTCGGTCAAAGAAGGCCCTAGAGTGGTCATCTGTAACCCGGACAAAGACATCTACATCGATTATACAGCAATCTGGCTTATCGTCGTACATTTATCATCCAACGGATGCAGCTACTATTAATCATATTCGTATAACAGCGTCAAAGTAGAGCATTGTATGTCCGACAAATGCCATTATAACAACAATTACCAGAGCCGGACTGTCAAGTGGTTCTCGCTTCATTAATTACACTAGGTTTTTTCCGGTATTATTTCCCAGCCCTCATCTTGCAATTATGCAGACTATATTATCTTGACTCCAAGTACAACTCGAGTTTGTAATACGATGCGCCACTTACCCGAAAACGTGCTCAAGAGCGAATTTTCAGGCACGAAAATACCTTTTGTTATCTCCGAGTTCTCTTAACTGTAACTCTAGACTGGGCGAATTATCCAAAAAAAAAAAAAAATTCGGGCATAAATCACAGCCACCTGTTCCAGGATCGGATTGGATATTTATTGTTTGCTCAGGGCCGTATTTACGGGGTTATTTGTGATGTGCGCCCACACGAAGCGTCCGATGCGGGTACATTTCAGGTATAATTAAATTACAATGTGGAGAGACCGGTCGTGGGGGTCAAGGCCGGAGGAGGCTTCTTCTCCGGGTCCACGAGGCTTCCTTCCATTTTCGGTGACAAATCCGCGCTGAATTATTTATTATTGTATTTTAATTAAATTATGTTGCGTGTCGATTACGAATGAATGATTTGATAAAAATGACATGTGCTGATGGGTTTGAAGTTGGCGTGAGGATGCGATGGCGACGACTATGGGCGCCAGATGGCCTCCAAGATTATTAAATGACTAGATAATGCAGTGATGAAAAAGACATAAACCTACATTGAGCTTGATGAGTGAATGGGGCCCGGAATAAATGAATTATAAACGGCTACAAAGTCAAAATTTATCCCTAAGCTTACTTTAACCAGTTTTATTGCATTTATTTATAAAAAAAGTATTATAGAGACTTCTAATGCTTCGGTTTTTCATTTGTTTTTATTTTGCTCCTGTTTTAATTCAGAACTTGTATCCACTTTAAAATTATTCTTGATGTCGATATTTTGTCAAAAATACGACAGAAACAATGCTAGAACAACATACTGCAAAAAATGATCATAAAATTGAAAGCTGTGATAAGATTAAAGACGAAACTATTGAAGAAAATTAGAAATTTAAGAAAAAAAAAAATATGCGTTTTTTTTTTGTTTAAAATTCTAAAAATTTCTTGATGAACTATTGTATAATGTAAAATAAGAAAATAAACCAACTAGAAACAAGAAAAGATATAGAGATCAAGCAAACAATGATAGAAAAAAAGTAGAAGTAGCTCATATAATAAGACGTTCTACTAATATGAAGTTTCCAGAGTCTTCAAGAAGAAGAATAATATGTCAATTCAAGCTGTAGATAGAAGTAAATTTAATGAAAAATTATATGATCTGAAAAAAGTTACTTTTACTATAAAAATGGAAGTTCAAAAATATTTATTGAGCAAGGTCAGTTGCGTAAAAAAAAATTAATAAAAGGTCGGAAAAATTCACCAGTTTTGTCGTTCCCTAGAGGAACTGCTTTGCTACATGTTTGTTTTTAAGACCATATATGTATAACAAAGTCAGTTAAACTTCATGTCTAATTTTTTGAAAGTATTCTGCTTTATAAGTCTTAAAAGATTTTGATAAACTTCTTAGTCTACAGTAGCTTGGTTTGGTTTTTGGTCAAAAATCAGCAAAAGTTAGACAACTACTGTAGACTAAAAGTTTATTAAGATCTTTTAAGACTTATAAAGCATCTATTTTTAATAATAATTTATTTATCGTCTTTTAAATATTCTTCTTTTTATACTTCTTTTCGTTCTTCTTTGTTTGCAGGCTTCTTCTTATTCATTTCTTGATATAATGGTACTACTTTCTTATTCGTTGCTTCTTTTAGATTTACTAAATTTTCTTTCAAACTTTTGTCTTATTAATCTATTATCTCCTACATCAATATCTTTTGTGTATCTATCTCATTACTTTTCTTTTAGTAGTTTTTTCTAATTTGAGTTGTATATCTGCCAAGAGTTACTACTAATATAAATTTAGTTTTCTAGATTGATATTAGAAAACATGGAGAAATGTTTTATAGATATGGCTGACTTGATAGATTTTAATTAAATAAATTTTAATTTTAATAAAAAATTATGTTAAATGATCTACTTTTTATGTACATCTTGGTAACTAGAAATAAATTAACAACCATTACGTAATCTATACTAGATCATTAAAGATATGTAGGTGAATATCCTTCGGTTTAATCGGTTGTTGAAACGACATAAAAATAAAGAAAATGCAAGAAAAACTAAATAAAATGTAGTTACTCCAAAAAAAAATTACAAAATTAAAAATTGTGATAAGTTAAGAGTTAAAACTGCTGAAGAAAATTGAAGATTTGTGAAAGAAAGTAATATGTGCTTCTCTTTTATAAAATCTTAACAAAGAATAAATCTCAGAATAAACCGTTCAAATAAGAAAAAATGTATAAAAAGGCAAAGATGTTAAGAAAACCATAACAGAAAGAGTACGAAACATTCTAGTAATATTCTTCCATTAAAAGTTGCACTAATTCAAATAATTACTGAAGAAAAGAAAATAGAAGTATTTCTTCTTATTGATAAAGCTTCCACAGTAGCAAGAGTAAATAAGAGTAAAAAAGTAGCAAGAGTAGATACAAATAAAATCTGTTACTAGAAAAGTAGAAAATAGGTGAGAGACTGGACTATTTGGGAAATACGATAATTTATCACTTCTAAATTCTAAGAAGAAAAAGTAGGTACAAATAGAAAGAGTTACTAAAAGAGTAGAAGATAGATGGGTGAGTAGATTACATTGAGACATTTACACATTAGCATTTCAGCTCTAAAATACATCAAAAAGAAAATGAAAAGAAAGAGTTGCTTTGACATAATGACAAGATCAATAAAAAAATATTTGGTTAAAAAAATTAGAATTAGTTAAAATTTTAAGAGTGTAAGAAAATCTAGTGGATGAGCTAATTCGTGATGAAAAAAAGCAAATTTTACTTTAGAAAATAGATTTACTGCAAGAGAAGTGACTAAAAGAAGAAAGCAAGTATTAAAGAATGTTTAGTTTAACGAAAAGATATGGTTTGTAAACTTATACCAAAAAAATAATAATATTTTTAAAAAAATTACACAAAAAGATATAGATGAAGCAGAATGTCTTTGCTTCAAAAAAATAGAAAAAAATTGTTTTAAGAAAGAGGTGGTACAATTGAAGCTCAAACAAGTATATGATATCACATATTATAACGGACTATCCAATTCGAGCTTGATAAAGTAAACTTAAAAAAAAAAATACAAAATATTCGGAATGTAATGTAATTTTTATTTTATTTTAAAGATTGATCCTTGCCATTTTTAGTTAAACAAGATATCATTCAAATGTCCTCCACGGGACTTCTTACAGGCCTTGATCCTTTTGAGGTAATTTTCAATGACTTTCCGGCACATTTCGGGCGGTATCTCGGCCATTACATAACGAATATTAGTTTTCAATTCGTCAAGAGTTTGAGGATTGTTTGCGTAGACACGATCTTTCACGTAGCCCCACAAAAAGAAATCCAAAGGCGTCAAATCGCAGGATCTTAGAGGCCAATTGACATCAGCTAATCACGAAATCACACGTCCAGGAAATTTCTATGCAAAAGAGCTCGATTTGCTTGTGTTACGTGACTGGTTGCTCCATCCTGCTGGAACCACATATCGTCAAGATCATAATATAAAATCCAGATGCAAAATGCGCCATAAGATAGGCCTAAATGTTGAGCTCGACGAGAAATTGACAAATTTGGATCTTCTTCCACACTTTCAGCTACAGAAGCGATATTTTCAGCATTGCGAATGTTTCGATGATGCACAGGCCTTACACTATCAGTAACAGATCCAGTTTGTTCAAATTTATTCACTGTATTCAATATGGTTTGCTTTGTAGGACGATTATGACGACCATAATCTGCTTGTAAAGCGCGAAATGTGGATACGGCAGAATCACTATTTTTATAATAAGATTTAATAATTTTATCGCGTTGTTAAATGCTCCATATTCTTAAATGGCAGAATGTCAACTAAATAAATGACAGCGTACTTGACGTTTATATTTGACAGATGTCGGTATACAGATTTTTACTTTATCAGCCTCGAAATGGATAGGCCTCTATTAGTTGCTAAAATTTTTAATATAGAGTGTTTAAAGATGCGTTAAGACTTGTAATAAAGCTCTTTGTTTTATAAATTCTTGTTTTAAAGTTTGTAGCATTTCTGGCAAAAAGGTGTTTTAGTTCATTCTTAATTTTGGACACTTTTGGGTACATTTAGGTGTTTGGACTTGTTTACCTTTTTTGCCTATTTAAAACCAAATGAGTTATGTCAATAGATCAATAAAATTTTCTTAAATATTACAAATATCGATAACAATTTTGGTGTATTACTTCTGTTTACAAAACAGTTTTGTGTGAAGTTTTGCGTGAAATGGCTTCATTTCACACTAATTACATTCATGAGTTATTAAATCAACGGATAACATTGTTTTTGAAATTGTGTAATTTTATATGAACAGATGGGTAGTAGAAGAAACAAGGTGTCGAGTTATGTTTCATCAATTGTCTAATCTCCTGCATTAGATAGACTATCAAAAGATCTTATTTCACAGTGATACCATTCCTGACTATTTACCAATAGCAGGATTTTTCCATATAGTCAACGGATCTTTCTCTAAAGCCGGTTAGGTTGTAGATGTTTTTCTGAGTTACTGGGATTTATATTATTTGGCTTAAAAAACAGTTTAAATAATTTACTGTGCAGATAAAAAAATCTTAATGTGTTTTATTAATGACAAAAATTTCCCGATGATTGTAGGAATTTCCTGTTTCACATGTCGTGTTTTGTTAGGGTAAGTCCTTTATTTTTTGTAAAAAAAAATTCCATTTGGATAAATAGTTTAATTTTGATCAATGAGACAATTATAAAATACTAAACTATCGATTTGTATTAATTATTTAAAAGTTAAAGTAAACGGCAAGCAGGTGTAGTGTATCATTCAGTTGGAACACGCTTATTATTTTTAACGATCATTATAAATGTAAACAGCAGTTTTATGTTTGTTTAGAATAGCGACAGAGTTGTAAAAGACATTAATATATTGTCATTTTTTTCCTATGTCATTGGCAGTAAAAGTTGTATGGCAACAAAGTCGGTTATTGTAAAAAAACAAAACTGTCATGTACAATGAATTCCATGTTTTCCTCTAGCTGCAAAATATGAACGTTTGTAATTCTTTCCAAATGTGATATTGCGAAAGTTGTGATCAATTTGTATAGAATGTAGATACCGTTGATTTAAGACATACCATGTGGAGTGCATGAATGGGTTTTTGTTTCGTTAAATAACATCCACACGTTTCCAGCCCACAATAAGATAAACAATAAATTACCAACAGCATATCGCAATAATCACGAAATAAACCAACACCGCATAAATCCACTCATAACCAATAATTAATAACAAACTTCTCAAGACGGAAAAGCAGCGAAAACTCGCATCAATCAATCAGGATTGGCCATCGCAGATTATAATTGAGGGCCATAAAATACGCTATCTGGCGATTTTCGCGGAACCACCTCGAAGACTTGGCTCTTTGTTATCGGACAACATTTTTTCGCTGTAGGTGCCGTCGTGTTTCCCTTTCACGCTTGTATTTACGATTCGAAGATAATCGTTAACATCTGTAATTTGCCCGAGTCGCATACACACGGGAACTTTACGATAACGTGCCCACGATCAAGGATAAAGAAAAAGGAATAATTCGGCGGAAATATGCCAATAACGTATCCATTCATTCTAATTTTCTGTGCGAACGGAAAATGATATGTCATGTATGCTAGTTGGGATGCAAATTCTTCATGTAAAACGGTTATTTATGAGAAACGGCTTTTCGGACGAATGGATTGGGAATTAATGGGTATGGCCGGTTTCGACATGGTTTATTGACTATTCACTAGGATTGTCAATAAACCAAATTTTAAAGAGGCTCATCAGGTTGGTACTTTGAACGTTTGAACACTGGGAGAGAACATACGAAGCTTCGAATCTACAATTTTAAAACATTGAAGAAACAAAACGAAAAAGAGGCTTATTGCTATTGATGTAAACCCCATGAGATTACAAGTCGCTTTTCTGCTTCAGACATCTCCTAGTGTTTCCATTAAACGTAATAGTGAGGAAAAAATATAGAAGCTTTATGGCTTTGTTTTTCTAAATAGTTTCTGACGCCTCAACCACAATCTGTCTTAAAATGCAATAAACCAAGTTTGACAATGAGACAAAAATTGAAATTTGAACGTAAACTATTAAGGATATTATTCCTAGATCTCCGTTACTTAAACAATTTGCATTATTTTGCATTTTTAAACTCTTTCTTTTAAGCGAGTCTTAGTAGTCGAAGCTAAATGCTTTTTCATTTAGAATAAGTAGGTTATTTGTTTATATAACTTGCTGCTTTGTCTTTTTTTTCCTAATCTATTTAGAAAAAACTCTCAGGTTGACTGTCTTTTCTTCCTGAACACAGATTTTTGACTAACTTTTTGATCAGACGTTTTTCTTAGGTGTTTCAAGAGTGACGACCAGATTCGCCAACAACAAAACATTAGAAAAGTATACTATCGTACTTCGAAACGAGAATAAATTTTTAGCATAAGACACCATCAGCTTTGAAAAGAGAGGATCTTCCAAAACGATTTTTTGAAATTTCTATGACTTTTTCAGGAGCAATCGATGATAGCAGCAATCTCTCCACATATGTTTTATTGCTTTTAAAATCTTAGTATTACGTGAAGTGTAAGAAATTTTTTATTTTTTTTATTTTCAGCAAACAAGATTCTGCATAGATTTCCCTATATTCCAATTTGGTGGCAATTGTGCGTTGAAAGTTTCCAGAATCTAAAGTTTTCTTCTGGTTCTCAAAATTCTATCTTAGTTAGGAGTTTATTCTATTTTCGTTTGTATACAGGACTCTGTTATTTTCTTGCAATTGTACTTCTTCTATTTTGATTACCTTCCACTAGTTTAGAAAACGCTCTTCTAATGCAGCATTTTTGCAGCTTTATGTTTTATTTGACTGATAAGAATTTTTTACTATTATTTGACAGAAAAACCACGAGAAACATGCTTTACGTTAGAAGAACTTGCTTTGTATACATTTTCTCATACTTCAATTTAGTGTCTGTTGAGCGTTGAAGGTTTCCAAAGTTTTCTTGTGGTCCTCAGAATTGTGTCTTAGTCAGAGATTTACTCTATTTTTATTCGAAAACAAAACTCTTCTATTCTTTTGCAATTGCACTCTTTTCATTTCAATTAGCTCAGCTAGTTCAAAAAACCCTTTTTGATTGCATTATTTCTTGCAGCTTTAAGTCTTGTTTGACTAATAACTGTCTATTGTTTGTGGTGCTTTTTCAAAAGTCTTTTTGCTTTCATTTGCTAGGAAAACCACGAAAACATGCTCTACGTCAAGAAAACTTGTTTTGCATTAATTTTCTTTTACAACAATTTGATAGATATAGAGAATTGAAAGTTTCCCGAGTTTTCTTCTAGTCCTCAAAGTTGCAGTTTTGCTAGGAAAGCTTTATATATGAACAGAACTCTTTTATTTTCTTGCAATACGTTCCTCCTTAATTTTAATTAGCTTAGCTAGTTCAAAAGACGCTTTTTTATTCCTGCATTTTTTGCCAGCTTGAAGTTTTGTTTTACTGATAAGTGTCAATTGTTTCCTTTTTGTGTATTTTCAAGAGTCTTTTTGCTGTTATTTGCCAGGAAAACCACAACAAACATACTCTACGTTGAGAAAACTTGTTTTGTATAAATTCTCTTCTACTCTAAATTGGTAGCTGTGGATAGTTGACGGTTTCCAAAGTTTTCTTTTGGTTCTCCAAGTTGTAGCTTTGCCAGAAGTTTACTCTACCTTTATTGGTAAACAGGACTCCTTTATTCTCTTGCAATGCATTCTTTTCTAATTTTGACCAATTTACATTGTTTCGAAAACGCTCTTTTAATGCAGCATCTTTTGCTTAAGTTTTGTTTAATTGATAAAAAGTATTGTTTTTTCAGAAGCTTTTTAGCATTCACTTGCCAAGAATACCACGAGAAACATGCTTTACGTTAGGAATACTTGTTTTGTATAGATTTTCTTACTCTTCAATTTGTTGACTGTGGAGAGTTAAAGGTTTCCAGAGTTTGGTTTTAGTTTTTGAGTGGTAGTTTTGCCAAGAGTTTACTCTATCTTTATTTGTAAACAGGACCCTTTTATTTTCTTGCAATGCATTCCTACCTAATTTCAATCAATTTACATCGTTTAGAAAACGCTTTTCTAATGCAGTATTTTTTGCTTTAAAATTTGTTTAACTGATGACTGTCTATTGTTTCTAGTGTCTTTTCAAGAGTTTTTTTGCTATTATTTGCCAGGAAAACCACGAGAAACATGCTCTACGCCAAGAAAACTTTCTCATACTTCAATTTGGCGAATGTGAAGCGTTAAAGATTTCCAGAGTTTTTTTCTGGTCTTTAAAGTTGTATCTTAGACAAGAGTTTACTCTATCTTTAGTTGTGAACAGAAATTTTCTTTGAAATTGCGATCTTTGTATCACGATTAGCTTATGGTAGTCTAGAAGACGCTTTTCTAATGTAGCATTTCCTGCAGCTACAAGCTTTGTTTGACTAATGAGTGCCAATTGTTTCCAGTGTCTTTTCTGGAGTCTTTTTGTTTTCAGTTGCCAGGAAAACCACGAGAAACCTGCTGCAGGTCAGGACAACTAGCAAAAAATATCATCCACTTCAGAAAAACTAGAAAATGTTGTGTGTTTTGTTGCTTTTCGAATTTCCTTCTAGGTTTCTCAGGTTGCGTCTCTTATCTGTGGTTTATTTTAGTTCGAAAGCCTCAATATAACAATTAATGTTTTAAATTCTGTAATTTGTTATTATTTCGAGTTTTTGGAATGCATTTAATTGTTTAATATTGGGGAGAAATGTCCTGGTGTAATGTTTAGTTCAATTAAAATAAATAAATAAAAAGCACGAAATGTTTGTGGAGTAAAATTGCATTTAATAAAATTTTAATTAAGTCTGGCGTAGTTAATAATTAAAAACAATATTTGTCGTTGTATGTAGAATGAATAACAATTTTTGCAACATTCATCACAGCATGAAAACAAATAATATGATTTTTAAACAAATTATAAAATATGACAGACAGTCATGAATATAAATGGGCGAGTACATAATGCATTATTGTCATTGGTTTTCATGATTTAATCAGTCGTTTATCGTGCGCAAATAGAATATTTCAGCGTTTTCAATTAGGATTTTTTGCGTCGTTGTGTGTTGTTAAATAAATTTAACAATATTTTCCTTCATCCATAGATTACATTCGGTTGTTGGGTGTTAAATTCGCTTAATGCCGAAGTGAAACAGCAAAGTGAATTTATTGGCCATAATTCAAATGGAACGATCGCGAACAGCCAACACCCCACCGAGTCATACATCAGTAATTACGGAAAAAGTAATTCCATATTACCTACATTGACAATAAGCAGTTATCAGCACTGGAGAGTTATAAAAATCACCTGTCTGTGCACCTGCAATTTGGGAGGAGTTATTTTCTGCCGTCTACTTTTAATATTAAATAACAATGCGCGGATAATGGCTCGTAAATTTCATTTTTATTCGGTTTTATGGATTGCTTTCTGCGAGGATGTTGGGAGCTTTGTAATTGTGACCGTTAATGCTTTATTTATTGCCTTTAACCTTAACGATTAATTTTTAATATTGAAACGTGTAGGCCCATTCCTATTATTATTTATGTACATCTATACTCACACCAAACAACCTTTTCACACAAAAATTAAATACTCCTTGAGGCAAACCAAAGGAAAAACAAAATTTATCATTCAAGTGAAATTCGAGCTGTGGGCGAAAATGAACAGGTTTCAGGTCATAAATATTAAATTTTTTCGAAAAATTGCATTTCGGTTCTTTGACCGAAAAGTGGTCAGACTTCCCACAACTCAGACGATAAAATAGACTCATCATCTACCGCAAAATTGCCATTTCCGAGTCGACCAAATGTCGACAATTAGCTATTTTTGCAACTTAATTTTCTCCATGAAATTACATCAACCACAGACACGCACGCACCAGTTGGAATCCAAGACGGGATGTTAAAAAAAAATTTTTTTGACTAAGTAAAGTGTCTTGCAGCGATTTATTAACTGTCACCTGTGATCAAAACGAACAATTTTCTCCAAGCGCGTCTCAATCACGCTCTAATAACGCTAAAACGTTCAATTTGTAAATTATGAATATGCAAGTATTAATTATTCACACTTTATTTCAAATAATGTGATTTATATCGTTATTTATTAGTTATTTAATCCTGATTTACAACCGGCAGATTGAATATATTCGATATTTTATATCTATTGAATTGTAAAATCGTTGCGCAATTTCGGTTCATTACAAAGTTCCTCGATCGCCTCCTCAAATATTTTTCAATTAATATATTATCGCTTTTTGAATTTGAATTTTCTTCCGGCAAACCTGTTTTCTATTAGTTTGTGGGTTTGTTTCGAGCAATTAAAGTGACAATGTTTAGAAACTGAAGCTACACAAATCAACACTACATTTCAAACAGGACAGCTCCTCTTTGATGTTGCTCACATTATTAATTGGCAAAAAACTTTGAACTGCTTTTCGCAAATTAAAATGACAAGGTTTTACTTATGGCGTGTCGTGTTTCATTAGGTTCGCTTTTGAACACATTAATAAACTGACAAAATAGATAATCAAACAGAAAAAAAAAATTATATAAAAGAAATGTTGCTTCACTTCATTCAACATTGTAGGGACTGTAAATAGAATCTCGAAAAAATAATTTAAAAGAATCTTTGTAGCTTATTTTCTAAACAAGAGCAAAAAAATATATTGTAAATTTAAGAACAGGGCTGCTAGTAGTTATAAAATCATCTCGAATGGGTTTTTCGTAGAAAATTTAATAACAATCGTTGTCAAAGAAATTTTTCACCAAATAACTTTCTATACTGTAGTCAAGTTCAAGTAATGATTCGGTTGGCAGCATTGAAATGTCATTTAAAATTGGATATTTTGATTATTACATTATGAACCAAGAATTATATTTTGTAATTTGATTTTACAAACCTTTCCACCAGTAATCTTTCAACCAGTAAATTCAGAACGTTATGTAAATTTTATTTTTCAACGTTTCATACAAGAATTACACAAAAATCAATTGAAAAGAAGTTACTTCCAGCAAGATGCTGCAACAACCCACACCTCTCGTAGACAATGGAATATTTAAAGCATATTTTTCCAAACGGGTTGATTACTAAATGAATTTGACCAAATAAATCACCTGACCTCACTCTGTTAGGTTTCTTCTTGTTTAGCCTTCTTAAAAATAGAGTATACAGCAGAAATTTAAATATCGTTGAAGAATTACAGGGTGGAATTGTAGAAGAAGTAAACAATGTAACTCTGGAAATGTTGTTTTTAGTGTTCTATTTACATTATTTACGAAAATCATTATTTTTGTTGAAAATAAATTAATTAAAATTTTATTTGGTATTTTGTTGACAAAATGCACAAAAAATAAATTGATAAACAATCAAAATTTGTATAAAAATCAAAAACCAAATAAAATACTGGTGGGGTAACAAACCAAAAAGGTCCGTTAAGCTACCTTTTATCATTTATAATAAAATAGCTAAACTATTTCTATTTTTCTTTTCCTCAGTTTCTTTATATTATTTTTTTCTTTGGTTCTTCTTTTCTCAATCATTCTCGTTTTTCCTTTTCCTTGCAGTTTCTTGTTTTTTGTTAGGATCCAATTTTTTATACCATGTTTCTTATCAAATATTTATTCACTTGTACTATTTTTGTCTTATCTAGTTCTATATCAGTTTCTCTTTTACTCATATTATTCTGAAACTATAATATTTCTTATATGCCCGCAAAACAAGCCATAATATTGATCTTTACGGCACGTAAAGTTACTAAGCAACACTCTCAAATATACGAATATTCAGTTTTTATTTCAAAAAACATTGAAGAAACAATAAAAACATTATAGTAAGTCCAAAAACGATCATAAAAGTGACTATCTTTGCAAAAAATTTTTCATAATTTTCCTTAAATTAACCGAAAATTTAACTCTTCTTCTGATTTAAATAACCAAGACAATACAAAATAAAGCAAAAAATTTTTGTTAATTTTTGTTGTTGTTCATGTAGTTTTTTTGTTTTTCTTAGTGTTCTATTTTTGACATTTTAAAGCTTCTTTTAGAGCTCTGTAATTTTTTTGGCTGTCTTAAATAATATTCAAGACTGAGTAACTTATTATACTTCTATATTTCTATATTATTTTTCTTTTTGTTATTTTTTTTTTTTTTACTTTATTTTAACACTTATGCAAGAACGCTTGGTATAATTCTATCAAATTTTAAACCAAAGTGTAGGTTTTCAAGACGCAAAAATCTAATTATACAGGATGTTTCTTGAAGGTATCAAACTCAATATTGATTTTGTATATCTTGTTTTTCCTAGATTGTTTTTTTTTATTTTACCATGTTGTATATAATCACTGATCAGTTTCATATCGAACACGTTTATTGTGTGTCTGTGGCGTCTTGAAATGCACGAATCATTGTAGTCGAAAATGAACCTCTCACCCATCAAGCATCCGTCCATCGTCCCATCATGGTTGTATTTTTCCATCCGAATTGGCCTGTCATAAAATTCACATAAGGCATCTTTGAGACGTCTTCATCACGAAATCGTCCGAGCTGTAAATTAGTTGTTAACAATGGAGCTTTTAAATAGAACCAATATGGCATGATAGGTCCGTTGAAAATCCATTAAGACACCATATTTGTCCGAGATGGTGTGTGCCGCTTCTTAATTAGCGGTCTAAGTGGCTCGGCCAATCGTTTAAGTCGATATTTATTCGGGCTGAATTGGTCGGTGGCCAATTAATTTTATTGACATTGCCACGCCATCTACAGGGTGGCTCATCACAATATTTCGAAATACACTATCGAAAAACAACCTCTTCTAATTAATTTATGGTAGATGGTAGATTATCTGTTTTTTAATTTGCAAAATAATATTTATACAAAAAGTTATTTACAACCCTAATATCCTCCATCTTGAGCATTTTTATTTCTGATTCCAGAATTTTTTTTCTTGGTGTATAACTATAATAAATGAGGTTCAAAAATAAAGCAAAAATAAAATAAATTAAAATTTAAAAAAAACAAAACAAGTGACATAAAGAGAGTCTTTTAAGCACGCGACGTAATCCAACACTTCAAGAGCTTAAAAGACATCGATTTTGCAACTTGTTGCATTGAAGATTTTTTGTTACAGAAAACATACAATTCGCTTTTTAGAAATTTTCCGCAAATACGCACAGCTTCGATCTCCTCATACTGAACATCAGAGATTCTTCTTAATCTATAGAAATTCCAGGTGCTGTACGCTACTATTGAAAGTATGCCTCAAAAAATTGCATAATGTCTCTGTCTTCTAAATGCAAAAGAATATACCGGGCACTGCTTTCGCCGTAGTTCAGCAACACTTGTAGCAGATTCAGGAGTAGATATTACATTACTTAAAAGACATGGAGGATGGCGATCGCGTTCTGTTGCGGAAAGTTACTTAGAAAACTCTGTTGAAAGCAAAAGCGCAATTTCGATGAGAATTATGGGAAAAGAAGAAACTATATTAAGAATATGTGACGAAAATAGCAAATCCGAAGTGGCGTCTATTCTACAAGTACCGTTTCCACTTGTATTACAGTTTAGGAAAGAAATTTGAAATCTTCGAATGATCAATTTAGTCGCTTAAGTAATTATACTTTTCATGTTTATAATAAATAAATAAAATAAAAAATGTATTTTTGATTTTTGAGGACTAGTGCGTAAAAGTATGTAACTTTTATGCACTAGTGCGTAAAAATACGTCATTTAGCAATCAAAATGACAATCAAAAAGTCACTGTTATAAAACGCTGTAACAAAATTTTTTTTTATATAAATATCTATTTGTAGCGTTCTAATTTTTCTCCTATGCATATACATTGGGACACCCTGTATAAACACTGCAGCGAATTTTTGAAACGGAGCGAATTTCTCGAAATCTGAGCTACCGGGAAACTGTCGTCGGCATTCCAGAAAATCAGTGTGTTTAACTGACGTACCCAAGTCAACCTATAATGAAACTGTCTGGTAATCTTTAACCGACAATTTCCAACCACATTCAGACCCAACGTACCGTTACGATAAACACACTGTATCACTCTCATCAACTCGACAAAAACGAACATCCAGTTGCACGGCAAATCGGGACAAAAAATTCCGTAATCAGGGACCATTATCGGGGGGAATACCCTGTGATTAGGCTGAAACGGACCGAGGCAGCGCGTGCGAACGCTCTTCCTCTCACAACGAGCCAAAATTTTTACAAATCGGACAAAGTGGCACACGAATTGAGCAAATTTTTTATTTTTCTGGAGACAGTTTAATTTCAGTACTGTTTTCAGTGCGGAAGTTGCATGGCGTTAAGTCGCATTTAGAGTACGTTTTAAAAAAATGACATCGTGAAGATATGAAGATTCAAATTTGGGTTGACAACTCAGCCAGTGGCGATAAGAGTAATCGATATTGAGTCTTATTATAACAAAATTAATTAGCTTAGTTAATTAATTTAATTAACAAAAAGTAAAAGCAAAATAGAGTTTGAAAAATTAGGAAAAATAGATATTTTCCAAATCTTAGACAAAGACGACATATTTAAAAGAGTAAGAAAGAGCAAAAAGTAAAATATGATAAGATAAATGCTTCGTTACATTAGAATGAAAGATAGGCTAATAAAAGAAGAGAAGAGATCATACCAACAAAAACTAAATAAACTGAAAAAAGAAAATCGCAGAATATACCATACAGCGAGAAGACTAGAATAATATCAAAGAAGAACTTAATAAAAAACAATTAAAAAAGACACAAAACAAGACAAACAAATAGTAAATGTAGAAAGACCAAAAAGAAAAATTTTTAGAATAAAAATTTTTTGAAATATTTGAGAACCAAAAGATTACAGAAAAACAAAAAAATAGAGATGGAGCAGACAACAGGAGATTTTAAAAGAAAATCAAATAAGGTACAACCTAGTGACTTTTCTTTTTTGAAGTTGGTACGAAACGAAATGTCACTTGGCGGTTATGGACCTGGTGCACGAAGTAACTTCTTGCCTCTTAAAGCTGCTCTAATAAAACTGTGTTAAGACTATTCAGAAGTCGCAGATTAACTTGTTTTTCCTAATTTTAACCAGGATTAATTTTCAAGGAAATCTTGGTGACATTTCTTTTCATAGATTGGTATGAGACGAAACGTCATTTTGCGGTTATGGTCTTGTAGGGCTCCTAGACCTCCTGTTTCTGTTCGTAACTTCTTGGAGTCGCTGCTCTTGGCCCATTTTGTGAAATAAAAAAATTGAATATCTAATAAAAAAAAGATAGAAGCAAAAACTTAAGAAGATAAACGGAACGCAAGAAATAGAAATTCTTAAACTCACAAAAACTAAAAACAACAGAAAAAAATTAAGAAAATACGCGAAGAATATTGGATAATTTGTTCAAAAGTAAATAAAAAAGAAGAATAAAGGAAAGAGTTGAATTAATGATTGCTTCAAATATGTTTAATTACGAGATACAAAAAAAATTTGAAAGCGAGAGACTTTTTGTTGTAAAAATGAAATTGGCAGACGAACTGATAATAAACTTTAATTATTGTAATTTCAAAGAGAGGTTCTCAGTTTTTTATTTACATAACCTAAGTATTACATCAAATTTATAAGAGTATTCTTCTTTTATTTGGAGAAATTATTGCAGTAATTGAGATAGGTACAGTTTTGTCTAAATTTTCTTTTAATATGTGGATTCTCCTGTTATGGCAAAGGCCTCTTCTGTCTGTCTAAAATCCTTCATCGTCAGTGACGCGAAATTCCCGGTATAAACGTCATCCGCTGGCAATAAATTCGTCGGCAAAGTTTCGAGACTGCTACCTGCGTGTCTGCCAAGCCCCGGCATTGTGTATTACGAAGTGCATTCAACGTCATTCATATGTCATGCGAATTAAAGACTCTTCACGAACGTCCGTTCGAACAAAAAAGGAATCGCTAAATTAACTGTCGCATTAGCCGTATTTATGACTTAATTGTCAAAGTCGCAAAGACGCATTTCTTGGCATTTTCCATGTGGAAATGGATCAGAGCCGTGCGTGCTCCGAACTCGCCCACCGATCTCAATCCCCAGCTGAGAAGACAAATGCGATATGATCGCTTTTTATACGGACGCAACTCGGAATATTTCATAATGTTTTTGCTATTCATGACGAGCCCACAACACGCGAGCCTCACTTTTCACCTGTCAAAATCGACAAAACTGAGTCTTGCTGGAGCCTCGCCCAAAAACGTCTCAATTCGCTAGTATCGCGCGATCTGCTGCAAACTCGCGATAAGAAACCGAGATCATAACAAAAGCGTATTTTACTATGGATATAAATCCGACCGGTTCTCTATTCTCAAGCGCAAACCGAAACACAAACATATGCGGCGGCGGCGTCTTTGATAATTGTCGGACAATGGAACAATGCCGCGATGGAATATAGTATTTTTTCCAGTCGCGGTAAAAACGCGTCTCAATTTCTGGATCAGGTGCGCTGCTGTGATAAGATAACAACGAACAAAAGCCTACAAGTCGTGTGTGTTTGCTTGCAAGTAATCTTCATGAGAACTGTCGTGCTTTGATGACTAACGTGTTTATTCACAACTCTTTATCTTGACCAAACAGAAACGCTGCTAATCAGGAGATGCTTAAACAATTATTAATGAAAAACGCGGAATATCTGATAAAAAGTCCCCAAGAAACGCTTAGATCGCATGATGGGCCTAAAGTGGATTAAGTCACGTCATGTAGGTGTGGTGGCGCGCATTTAGAGGCCAATAGGGACACAATGTCAAATACACATGTCACACGTCGTCATATTTCAAATATTCCCAAGACGGACGTTTCCAACGCAAAACAACACGCTCAGGTCATGAACAACCTAAAGGATGCGGTACTCACAGCACACCTAGGAATCTTTATTGAACAACATTCTTTTAACAAAATTTCTTACGTTCTGAAAATAAATATTTACTTTGAACAACCATTTTTGCAAATGAAGGGGTCAGGTGTCTTGATGAGCTATCAAAACTAATTTTAAGCGATGTCAGTTGTGCACTGTTCTAAATTCAAAGAATTCTGATACAGAATTTCTACTGAAAAATTGTGTCTAATGGGAGTAGGTCATTCTCATCCTTATTTTTCCAGTAAGTAAAGCAAAGAGGCAAATACCAGAAACATTTGTCTCCAGCAAATCCGCTAAAAAGAAAAGACTTAAAATCGAGAAGTTCATACTTCAAACACAATTTGAAAAAATCCTTTAAACAACTTGCTTTAAAGATAAATTGAATAGAAGAACAAAAAAAAATAAAGCTAAATTTTCTGAATATTAAGAAATAATCTCACAAACAAATGTCTCCAAGTAGGTAGAGGTACAGTCAATAGAACAACGCAGAATTTCTCGATTTTTCAGATTTTTCAGTTCGACTTTACCAGGAGAAGAAAAGTCCTCTAACAGATCTTCTCCCAAGTGTTCCACAGCGAGAGGAGTGTAAGACTCTGTCTTTTGTTAAAAGAGTCTTATAAAAATATAACGGCATTCTGTAGTTGAATTTCTCACATGTTAAACATATGAGTAATCTCAAATGTTAAAACTCAATTTTCTATTTACTAAATGCTATCTGGAGCAGTAAGTTATAGACCAAGAAGAAAATGAAACGTAGGTAGACTCAGAAGAAGATGGCAAACATAAAAACGGAACAGTCTGCAAGCCTAATCTTAAAAGTTCAGAAAAAGAAGAAGAAGAAAAAGCTCTCTGGAAATGAAGGACTGATTATTTATTAAAAATTTGACAAGAATAGCGAGTCAGGCAAAAGTCATCTCTATATTAAGACGTTTTTAAGATAAATTTAGAATTAAAAGGTAAGCATCTCCACCTGCATTTGCGGTGTCTTCAGTAAATAATTGAACATAAACGGTTTATTGTTCAGCACCTCAGAGTCTCTGGAAAGACCTTCAAGAACCGCATTTACATTTTTTCATTTATTTTTTGTTACTTTTGTCGCTTTTTCTTCCACCTTTTTGTTTTCATTTCTGATTTTTATCTTTCCCTGACCCGACCTCTTGCAGAGCAGAATGTTTCTCTAATCTAAACTTTTCTGCTGGAAATATTCTCAGAGCTTTCATTTTATTATATACATTTCTTCTGTTTCCATCTGGTGTTTTCTTTTTTAGTAATTGCAGGTTTTGAATTGCAAAGAGCGTCAATTTTCGACTACTATATACATAGTATGTACCACAACCCGAGATTGAAGCACCGACGTTTTCCTAAATTATTACCAAATTTGTCTACTATTTTCTGTTAAACTATCGTCCTAGAGGCACACGTTTTTTATTATCTACTTTTGCTGTGTTCTAGCTTAGACTACAGAGATCAGACATTTTTTTGGTGAAGAAAAAAATCAGGGTGGTTTGTATGAAACAAGAGATACTTTATTTAAAACAAAATTTTCAGATTTTGTTATTAACGCTTTAGAAAAAATTGTTAAGACCAAACTATATACAATGAATTCGGATCAAAATTTTAATCACTTAGTTATTGGAGTGGTACGTTTGAGGTCACTGTCTGCGCGTCCTGGTAGACGTATTATTTTATTAAAATTGTATAGCACAACTTATATAGATTTCTTTACATTAACTCATGCATTTATTATAAAAATTTGTTGAACTTCCTGCAGTAAATTATTGAGAAACTTTCTTAAACTCCCAGGTACCAAAACAAAATTTTTTTTCTGTTTGGACACAAAGATGGACATAAAATTAAAGGTAGTTAGCATCTTCTCTATTTTTTGAATTTTATTGTCTTTTTGTTTAAACTTTATTTACATCTTTTATTAATCAGTTCCTGTCAGAAGCTGTCAAGAAGAGAAGACAGTGCAGACTCATATTTGCTGTATTTGCTAGACCACGATTTTCAACCTCAGCTTTTCTTGTGCTGCTATTTAAATTAAAAAAAAAACAGTTGTGAAGAGTGATTAAAAACACCTTCTCCACCGCGTTTGCTGCATTTTATGCATTTCTTAAATCTAGATTGTCATCTCCCTACGATAAACTAATTTCCCTTTAACCCTTCAATCTTTGAACCCTTTCTCGGTCATAAAAGTTGATCGCGTTTAAATTCGAAAATTAATTTTGTTTTTTAATTTGGAAGATAGAAGGATCGTTGTGTTTATTGAGGGGGAGTAATTGCAAGCAAGCCTACAAGCAGCTGGAGCAAAAAAGCAGTCCATTGTTTCAGCAAGCGTCAATCTTTAAGGTGACAAGAACAAGTTGTAAACAACAGTTGTCGAAACTTGCACCTTGATGCACATTTGCACCTGACAACTAACAATGTCTTAACAACGTTAAACACGTCTTTGCAAATTTTTCAATTTGTTGAATCGTTTGTCGTCTTCTGATACAATCTGGCCAAAAGTTGACCTGATAAATAACGGTTCTGATCATTTATCCAACTCCCATTAACTCAGATTATAAAGATTATTTATTAAATAACCGATATAATATTCATATATTCAAATTATAGTTGGATGAGATATAGTTTATCAAAATATAAATTGCGTCTCTGGTAAATAATATTTAGAAATAGTGTTAGAAATGTGGTTTTATTTGGAATAAATATAGCAATTTTAGTTTATTTCAGGTTGGTGTCAAGTAATATAAATGTAAATTGAGCCGATTTGTCTTTATAAAAGCATTTAGTTAATTATTAGTTATTAAAAAGTGCTTGACAGGTTGTGAATTTGCATAAATAAAAAGAGAGTTAGATGAGCAAAATCTGAAATTCTCGGGCCAATAAGCTCATTCCTGAAAGTTATGACAGTAGCAACCAATAAAACCTCTCCATCGTGACAAGTTTATTTAACCTGGGATTCAGTTAGCAGTTGAATGCAGGTACCCGTACATTATGCAGATTTGTCCATAAAAATTTTCATTTTTCTATGTATGGTAGCATTTGATGTATGAAAACCGTCCATCCACTACCATTACCAGCAAACCTCTTATTGTTTATTTTATATGGTAAAGCTTTTTATATGTTTTGGAATACAGTGTACAATTTGAAAACCGGTCCCAATATATCGTTGCAACCATATTCAAGCGCCTATTCACGTCGATTATGGGCAAAATTTTATGCCTGCAAGTCAAGTGGCAGTAGTAGATTATGTCCCAGCGTCGAAACCATATGGTACATTTGCTTGGTGCTGCATTCTCTGGTTCCGTTCACCCGTTACTTTCACGTACAGCCCCGCCGTTTTTTTCCAAATAGAAAGGAAAAACAGGGAGTCACTCAAGGCGCTAATCCCGAACTGATTTTTCTCCCGACTAATGGCCCGCTGATTGCCGATAATTACGCCGACTTAATTAGTCTTCACGGAAATTAATTTTGCAGATGAGGTTCACAAAAACCTGACACCGGATTTTTTCCTTCCGGAACGCTCGTTAAACAATTTGTTATGGATATCAAATGTCACGATCGTGAAGAATATAAATGTGGTCTATTTCATGTAATGCCATCTAATCAGTATCATTATGGCATTTTTCAAACGGAATGTTGTATTTGTCCGGCAAGATGGGGCAACATGTCCTTCCACACAAAAACAATAATTAAATAACACATCTCATCTATAATTTATAATCAGATAAAATTGTTTTTACACATAATACTAAAACGGACTAATTAATTACTTCTTTAGTCTGCGTTAATTATCTTTTAATATTTTCTACGTGTTCACCTGGTTGTAACAAATGATACAAGACTTATTTCTGATTTATATCAGAATGATAGCAATACAGCTGAAAAAATAATTAAGTATACTATCCACAAAAAAATTACTTTAATTTCTCAAATTTAAGTAGATACATCTTGATTTTCTATTAACGTTATATTTTTTATCTAGTAAAGTAAAGTAAAGTTTATTAGGAATCCACAAAATTGTAGGCCGAAAATTCGATAACACTATGAAAAGGGTGGCTTAACAGAAAAACTTTAAGCTTCCTCAATTAATCACTTTCAGAAAGATCTCTAATATTATGCAGTAATTTGTTATAAAATTTAATACAGAAATAATTAACGCTGCTTCGAAATCCATAGATTCTGAATGTTTCATAAGACAACAGATTGTCACCTCTTGTTGAATACGAGTGATACGAATTTAGTAAGTTATACTCAATAATTTTTTTAGCAACGTGTCTAACGCAGTTGTATATACATAAATTTGGTAATATCAAGATATTCAATGCTTGAAAGTGTTCTTTACAGTCATCTCGATACCCAATGTTGGCCACAATTCTTACAGCTTTTCTTTGCAGTTTGAACAAGTTAATTAAAATAGAAGAATGTCCCCATTAAAGTGTCCTTTATATAACAAAAAAAATTTTTTCCAATTTAAAAATGCATACCCTCTATATTTTTTACTAATGCTATAAGATACTCAAATATAAAATTTCGTCTTCCTAGCACAAGGGCAACCAGTGCGTCCGAGCTTTAAAGTTTAGTAAAAAACGTAATTTTGTCCTGACGTAACGGTATGCTATAAAATCATTAGAAGTGCAATAAAATAAGTAAATAAAAGGAACAATAAAATTAATTTTTAATTAAAAACATACATTTATAACAACCAGTCAGGGTAACTTCTTTTTAGAGTAGTTTTTTTACAGTCCGGACACACTTTTCTATGTTCCTGCACAGAGCGCATCAAGAACTGTTTTTGTTCTTCTTCAGCCGTGATAAGTCTGTTAAAATATTGCATCAATTTAACAGCCCTTTCAGCACTATCATTCACAACTTTCAAACAACTTATTCTTTTTTTAGCTTCCAGAAAAGCAGAATTATTATTCTAAGAAGATACATCGGCCTTTAAAAAACTGTCATCGATCTGCAGTCATGAGAGAAATAGTTTGCTCTTTTCCGATACAAAATCATCAAGTGTTTTATTTGAAAAAAAAAGTTAAATAACAAAAAAATTAATAACAATTTAAAAATATCACAAAGTGTCAATTTAACTTACCAAACAACTTTTGAGACAATTCTTCCTCCGACGGGTCATAGCGTTTGCTAAAATCTGAGATTCTGTTCCTGTTGAAGTTGGCAATCATTTTCTTCTTAGTTTGGTTATCAACTTCATCATCAAACAGTGACAGAATGACTGTCTCTTCACATAAATACCCCAAATGATGGCTAAACTTGCTTATAGAGGCTTTAGAAATTGTTGCATCAATTTTTTCGTACTCTTTTAACATCTTCAAGAAGTAAAAATCTTGGTTAGGTGCTTTACTCGCAACTGTGGCATTCGAGCCTCGGTTTAACATACAACATCACAATAAATAAACAAACATCTTGTATAGCTTTTATGTCCCTCGCAGTTATGCTGAATTGTGACTGAAGTAAACAAATTTTTAAAGAATTGATTACTTTCGCCATCCAGCGTGCTTAATACATAGCTCCGGGAGGCCTTAGTTTTAGTTTTTTCTCTGTGTCTTCTCCAAAAAATATTACACACAGTTTGACCAATTCGCGGTAGTCATTTCTTACAAAACCTTTGTCTAATTATGCCTTATAAATCATTAACAAAGCTTAAATGTCTGTTTTGGCAACACGTTTTTACGAAATTAAGACATGGTTCAATGTTACTAGAATCGATGTTTTTTCAATTTTCTCTAAACTTTTTGAACAACAGAATATCTGGGCTACTAATAATTTGCTTAATTTTGATTTCAAAAACAGCTTTTAGAATTAATTCATAAACATGATGACGACATTCGAAAAGCAGCAATTTTCTTCCTAAAGTTTGCTCCAAAATAGCACAAGCTTCATTGAAACGACCAGTACTAGAAGCTGTTGTGTCGCAGCACATTATTTGTACTTCAACAAAAAGATTCCAGTCAAACAGAGCTGTTGAGATAGCCTTAGCTTGATGTTTTCCAGAAGAACGTTCTAGTTTTGGCACTGTAAGAAGCTGCTCTCTATCGTCAACCGAAGCAATAACTGGCAAGCGTTCTTCTTTTAAACTTCGTACATCCAACCCGGGTAATAGTTTTCCATCCCAATGGACTGTAACTACGTCGGGTACATTGTTTTGGAAATCGGATTTGATTGCCTCTGCCCTTGATTTTCTAGTTTTCTAGTTAGATGATTTTTAGGAAAATCATCGCTGCTCAGACCAAGCGCTTCTACCACCGCATTAAGAATGTAAACAGAGTCTATAATGCTTAAGTGGCATCGATCTAAAACTGTAACTAGTTTAGGTGTAATGAAATTCTTTGTACCTCTTTTTGAACTCAGTTTATGGCAGGGAACGTCCGGCAAGCTGAATTCAGAATTTAAGATCTGTTCTTCATCTGAATCTTCTAGACTTTCTAAGTTATTTGTAGAAGAAGTAGATGCTACTGCTAGTGATTCTTTTTGTCTTACAATTTTTTCTTTTTCTTCCATTCGTCGTTGTATAGATCTTTCTTATTTTTTCACCAATTTTTTATCTACACCACCTGAGCATCCTGGTCGACCTGGCTCTCTCTGTTTCATTAAAAATATTTTATCTTCTTCTATTTTCATTCTCTCCAAAGCATCAGCATGTGCAATATTAAATAAATTATCAAGATCATTTTTAAAATCGTTCTCACGGCTCCTGAACGTAACCTGAGTTTTCTTACTTCTTACAATTTTTTGCAACTCTCTCCAAATATGATATAAATCAACAAGATTTTTCACGCAGTTAGGAAATGTCTTTGTTGGAATTCTTGATTTTTCCCAATATATGATGCATTCCCTAATTACAAGATTTGCACTATTGCTAACAGTCAGTTTAACCTCGCGAATATTATAAAATAAAACTGACAGAACTTGTCGATTAGAGGGTAATTTCAAAAACCATGTATGAAATGACAAATAAAACATGTAGTTACAAGTTACAGCGCAGTACTTACGCAACTTGTATGGACAAGTTTAAATCGCAAGCCGGCACGGGTTATCGTTTATAAATCAAACTTATATTTTTTTCTAGACCATATAGAGTTATTACTAATTTTTTTTAAAAAAATGCGTAAAAATATATCGAACTTAAAATTTAAGGGATATTCTAGTCCCTATATTAGAATAGCGTATTGCAAGTGTGATTGTATTAACGCAAAGTAGGCTGTTTTTAACAGTGTTAGAAAGAGATTGTGCTAGGTTTCTTAAAAAAAATACATTTTTGCAGATTTTATTAGAAATCATGCGTTCATGAGATTCCATAATAGTTTTGACTCGAGCATAATACCCAAAAATCTTGTGTGTGTCTCATAGTTTTGCCACATAACATTCTTTAATGTAAAAACAATATTAACTGTCTTGCTATCATTTAAGCATAACTTATTTGCAGAGAACTAGGTTTGAGCTGTTTCATGAATGTTTTTAAATGAGTTATCAATTTCTATAACCGAAAACTCAGTTTTCCCTTCGCTGTATCATCAGCAAACAATGTTGTGTTAAAATTGTGCAAATAAGCGGATAAATCATTGATATATATTAAAAATAATATAAGCCCTAAGATTGAACTTTGGAGCACACTACATTTAATGCAGCCAGTTTCAGAATATTTGTCCAAAACCTTAACAACTGGAATTCTGTTTGATAAGTAAGAAAGAATAAGTTGGGTACTATTAGGATTAAAATTGTAGAAAAATAGTTTTCTTATTAAAATTTCATGTGACACTGTATCGAATGCTTTAGTCAAATTTAAAAATGAAGATAAATAAAACTCACAGTTTTCAAAAGCGTCTACCACACTATCAATAAATGCAAGCACTCTCTTCTCAGTTGAGTGGTTTTTACGAAAACCATATTGACTAGTATTAAATATGTTTTCATTTTCAAAATGTTTGATGATCTGATTCAATAATACTTTTGCAATAATCTTAGATATTACTGACAATAAAGATATAGGTCTGTAGTTACTAACGTCATGAATATTATTTCTTTTAAGTATTGGTATAGTTTTCAGACAGTCAGAAAAGATGTTACTTTTGATACATTCATTAATTAATTTAGTTAATGGTTCAACGATTATGTTTATAACTGATTTTATAACTAACACATTCAAGCCGTAAATATCCTTACTTTTGTATTTCGTAGTTTGTCAACTGCACGTATTTGACTAACAGATTTAAACTTAAATTCACTTGAATTATTGTGGCTATTATCTGTCATAATATGAATCGGATCTAAGTGAGATACTGGTAATGAGTTGATAACATTTTCAGGTGTCCTCGAAAAAAAATTGTTGAACTGTTTAGCTGTCACTTTTGTGTATTCCTCCATAGCTTTAGGTTTATTGGGATTAATTATCAAATTATATATCTAATTATTCTACTGAAATAGTTGTAGGAAAAGCATAAATTTCGGCTACTCTGTGAGGAAAATAGTGCTTGCTTTTACAAATTGAAGTGAGAAGACTCCAGAACTTCGAGATGGAAAACATCATTGAAAACTTGAATAGCCGGAAAAATTAATTTGCTTTATGGGTAGCCCCCATTTCTGACTATCTCAAAATTTATTTTATTCCAGGTCATTCTTTTAATTCTCGGCTTCTCCTCTAACTCTGTTGATCTATCTTCTTCGTGGTTTTTCTTTATTACTTTCTTCTGCTACTCGTTCTAAAAAGTTTTTTGTAAGATGGTATCATCTGGCATTCTATATATAATTTCTGTTTAAAGTTGTTTCTGATTTTGTCTCTCCTAATTTTGTTTTCTATTATTCACAAAAATCACATTTCTATTACGTTTACTTGTTGTTCTTGTCTTTTGATAACGTCCTTGGTTTACTGTTTTATGTTATTGTTTATCTAACCACATTTTTTACTACCTCATTTATATTTTTTTACATATTTTTCTATAACTGCTCCTACCAACTTAGAATGCCAATCATTTTCAATTTCTTATTTCTTGGACTCTCTTTATGTTAAAGACTTTTTTGTTTTTGTTCTTTTAATATTAGTTTTTATGTTTATTTTCTCTATATCTTATTGTTTCCTATTTTGTGTCTGTTATTAAAGCCATATTATCTGCGATTATCAATTCTGTTTATTTTATTTGTTTAATTTTTTAATATTATACTGTTAATTTCTTTATTTTTTTATAAGAGGATTTTAATGCCTCCGAGAGATCAATTTTATTTAGAAAAAATACTAATATTAACACTAGTGCTTTACTTTCTTGGCGGAGATGACTACCACTTCCATAATTTTAATAAAAATCGATATTGAATGCATGTGTATAACATCTTTATATATTATTTTTTTAGTAATTAATGAATTTTTATATCTTTAACATTTTGAACTGATTTTCTAAAAGAGTGTCTATATTTAAAATAAAATATTTTTTTTTGTAAAAAACACTAAAAAAATATCTTTTTTTTTCGAAAGCACTTTACTAAGAAAAAGTTTTCTTAGTCTACTTTTCTAAGTCTTTAAAGCACAAATAAAATTTCTTATTTATTATTTTTTTACTTTTGCGTGTTTTTATTCTTTCTAAATCCGCATTGAGTGTCTTCTAGGGTACCATCTACTCTATTTCTTATCATTTTTTCTATTATTCTTGCAAATAACAACATTATCTTTTTATACTAGTGATTACAGCTTTTTTATCTCTTTTTATATTATTATAGGTACTATAATGTCAGTTTTCCAATGTTTCGGTAATTACGTTTTTGACTACATGATTCATTATCTCTACTAATTTGTTTTTCCTTTATTTGTGTATATTTTCATATTTTTAGGCTAATAAGATCTTTTTCTAGTACTTTATATTCTAGTAATTTTGTCTTTTAAATTGCTTTCTTTATTTCTTATATATTTTCTATTTCATGTTTATTTTATGCTTCTTCTTCTTTTTCCTTTCTTTTTTTTTATTCCTACCTTGTTTTAGTGTGCCATAAAATATGTTTTGGTTATTTGTGTAATTCTCTGACATTTTATGACCAAATTTTTCCTAAAATTTCTGTTTTCTTTTTCTTTTTTTAATTGCTGCTTTTGCCACTTGTTTTTCTAATTTCTTATTTTTTTACATATTTTTTTGTACATTATTCTGTTTTTTTCTCATGTTGTCGTTTATTATTATTTATTTTCTCGTTGCCACAGCTTTTTCAGCCGCAGTCAGTATGTTGTTTCTAAAGTTTTTTTAAACATTTTTTTTTCCTTAATTTTTAATTCTTTTATTTTATCTTCTCCTTCTATTTCCGATTCATTAATACTAAATATTCAGGTTTATGTTATTCTTGTGATATATTATGCTAACACAAACACTTTAAAAATATTATAATGTATATAAAATTTCCTGAAAATTTGTGTGGGAAAATAAATTGCCCCCTGTTGGGCGCCAAACCGAGAACCCAACCCAGCAGCCATTAAAAAATTAATTACCACACTCCTTATCGAGGACATAAGACCACACCATTCCGGTAGTCATAATCACAAATAAATATTCAAAATAGTCGAGTTATGGCGTGTATTGTAATTAAAATTTCCCATCATACATAGTTAATTCGATTTTATCAGAGAGTTATTATTCCAAGATGATAAATTGTCTTTCGAAACAAGCAATAAAAGTGGGGCGATTTCCATACATCCATGTGGTGGTGATCGCTCAATCTGAAGCTGGGATATTAAGTTATTAGTAGCGGAAGTTTATTTTCAACCCAACGAACGAGTTTATTATAATAAGCTGTCACATTTCGTCATATCCTCACGACTTCGAGGAATGCATGGAGTGTCCATATGGTGCAACCCACGCATCCTAAATCAATCATTTGCATTCAGAAAGATTGATTGTGTGTTGGATGGCGAAGGTGAAATGCAAAAATCTCTTGCAAAATCTGAAGATCGTGACGAGAGGGATGCAGTACCATTGCAAAATGAACCAACCTTGCTGGGGCAAAATTTCTGGCGCCGCTTGGTGCCCTGTCACTAGCTGATAAATGAACAAAATCGGTGGCCTTCTTACTTTTCTTCCTACATGCAATTACAGTTACGAAATATTCATAAATAATCAGCTGTTACACGAGTTCCTGATATAAGCTACATCCCAAAAAAATTTCAGGAAACTGTGTGTCTTATTTTATTATTTTAATGCGCTTAATTAGCCCTAATAATAATAATTTTAATAATGTCATGAATAGCAAACATGACAGTATACAACTGGTGAAATTACGTAACTGACGTCATGGGTAACAAATAGAATAATTAATGATATATTCCTCATCATCTGGTCCACGAAATAATTTTCTGCTTCTTGCCCAACACAATAGAAAAGAATGAGAAGAGTTATTATACCTCACGAAAGATTTGATTTATACTGATTGTTGAAATTTTACTAGTTAAGTCTAATCATCATTTATCAAAAACTTGCAACCAAATTAATCAAAATTCTCAAAAAGACAAGTAAATTATCTCAAAATAAATACAATTGGTATTACAGATTGGTTCTAGTTGAAGCAGTTTCTCTCAGATTGAAACACTTGGTTCATCAATCTCTCTCAAAGGCCGTCAGTTCCGATTCGGTAGTCACTCCAGAAGACTTCCTCGCCGACCCTGCTATTGTTGTTTACCGATAAAATCGGATTTATTGGTCACGAATCGTAGTTTTTGATGTTGACGTGCTAAATAATCTCCAGGAGCTCCTTGCTCTGATAAAATCTCTCACCTGCTTATACACGCAAAAGAGATGTCGAGAAATGTCAAACCTCTATCACTTTATTATAGAATTAATTTTGTTAAATCTTGATTGGCATTTACATAAAAAATAACTTAAACATAAATAATTACAAAAACTGTCTTTTATCTTAGATTGTCAAAAAATGATTTTAGTTAATCGAAAGAGCATCGAGTGAGTCAAAATTAGCAGCAGAAAACTGACTGAATCATTACGTTATTTTAAAGAAATAAGCTTGTACCTAGTTATATTCTGCTGTTTCTTAATCGCAAATATCATTTATTAATTTATTATTAATATTTATAAACATAAAATCGTATTTATTGGATTTTTGCCTTCTTTTAGGTTGTCAAAAAATTGTTTTAATTGATGAGGTCAATCGAAAGAGCATCGAGAGAGTGATTCTCTCAGAAAAATAATAATAGAAAATTGACTGTGTCATCACATTAAAGACAGTTTGTAATTACATTCTGCTGTTTTCTAATTGCAACTATTATTTAATAATTTGCTATTAATTATATAAACATAAAATCGTTTTTTTTAAATTTTTTTCTTTATTTTGGATTGTTAAAAAATAATTCTAGTTTATTCTGTGTCAAAAATAATAGCAGCAAACTGACTGTGTCATCACTAAGCTTCGGAGCAAGCGAGTCTTGGTTAAACGACCAGGTAATTAATCGGTGTAATCCAGCGGGTTGCATGTTATTCATTCAACTGGTCTACTGGCCAACTGGTGTAGACCAGTTGAATGAATAACATGGAGCCTGCTGGAGTACACCGATTAATTTCCTGGTCCGTTTAGCCAAGACTCGCTTACACCGAAGCTTATTCATCACATTAAAGACAGCTTGTAGTTACATTCTACTATTTCCTAATTGCAACTATTATTAATTTATTATTAACATTTATAAACATAAAATCGTATTTTTTAATTTTTTTGCGTTATTTTAGATTGTCAAAAGTAGTTTTAATTTATTAGGTCAATCAGAAGACCATCGAGTGAGTGATTCTGTCCCAAAAATAGCAGAGAAAACAATGTCATCACATTAAGGACAGCTTGTAGTTATATTCTGCTGTTTTATAATCGCAAATATCATTTACTAATTTGTTATTAACATTTATAAACATAAAATCGCATTTTTTAATTAACAGCATGCATTTAATAGTAGAAATAACTGACTGTGTCATAACATTAAGAACAGCTTGTAGTTATATTCTGTTGTTTCCTAATTGCAACAATTATTTGCTGATTTGTTATTAACATTTCTAAACATAAAATCGTATTTTTTCGTTTTTTTGCCATTTTAATTTATTAGGTCAATCAGAAGAGCATCGAATGAGTTATTCTCTGACAAAAATACAGCAGAAAACTGACTGTGTCACCACATTAATGATAGCTTGTAGTCATATTCTGCTGTTTCTCAATTGCAATAATCATTTTTTTGATTTTTGCTTATAAAATTAAAAGTCATAGAGTAGTCTTAATGCTTTAATATTTGAATGTGAATATCTCAAAGGCATTATGGCACGTGAGAATGTCTAAAGCTCGACCTAAGTGTGCTTGTAAATGCCCGATGATCATTAGTAACACTTTACATTCCTGGTACATACAACGATTTATTTTGTTTTTCATTGTTTTGGACCTTTAAATCAAATGAAGATTTAAAGAAATACATAAAAATAGTCGGTTTTATCGTTCTTTCTAGGAGTACCATAATGTTTTCATTGTTTGTTTAGCGTATTTAGAATTGAAAACTGAAAAAGATATTTTACAGTGTTGTTTAGTAATTTTAGATGGCATAAAGATAAAGAATACGTCCTGATCTGCGGTCATATAAAGAAGATTATGGCAAAGTAAAATAAAGTAAAATGGTAGAAATGTTTGGGATTTATAGTTATCTTGGTCTTGAGCTTTTGAAGTGAATATAATATTTCTAAAAGTGTCTTTAGTTTGAAGTGAATGTTTTTGTATCCGTATGCATTGGCAGATAGCTTGGTGTCTGTCTTTTTTTAGCAATTACCAAACGCTTCAGGAATAAAATTGGCAAGCAATCAATAAAAATCCACTTCCCGGAAATGAAGTGAACGTTGAGTGTGTGTGCACATACACCATCGTGTGTCTCTGCAGCAAAGCAAGGACAGCTCAACATTGCGCAAAGCATTGCACAAGCTGACATATTGCACGTTTGCCAATCTAATAAAAATGAAATACGAAACTGTCCAACGATAAATCAATTGAGACGAGCCGTCATAATTGACATTATTGTGGTCACCTTGTCTCTTAAACACCCGTCCTACCGTGTTACTCGACACCTGCTCATTTGCTTAATTAATGCACGTATGTTGTTAGAAATGTGCAATTATAAAATCGGTCCATTGTGATTGGTCGATGCAAGAATTAAATGACAATTCTCAATTAATTCAAACACTCTTATTGGACGCTGGGATATCCTATACGCCAGTTTTTCGAAATTATTAAATACTCAAAGCTAATTGAATTTGGCAAAATAAGGAGAAGTGTTTATTTTTAAACTCGTTGCTCTATTAACATTTAACTCAACATTTTCCATTTTCGAACAAATGTCATAACAAAGACACCTTTTACGAAAATATAGTTACCAAGGCTGGGTCAAGTGCCGGACTGGCACACAAACTTAGCGAATATTTTCCAGTAGGTCTTTTAGTAGAGGTAACTACAAAAAATTTTAATAATACATATCTTCACGGTTGAAGTTACGTTCTTTTTAGTCGCAGTTGAAATTAAAAAATTCCTAGGAGTTGAAATTGTACATAGACGGTTCGTCTAAGCTAAATTTTGAAAAGTCTTACGTGTTGAAATCACAGTTTATTTATTAATACATACGTAATATAATAATAAAATATATTAGATTCATTCGATTTACTGCATATAATTATCCTTTTAAAAAATTTTGACTTTTATTCTATGATCTAACACGAGCCGCTTATGGGTATAAATGCAATGAATGACGTTTGTTAGTTGTCAAATGTCAAAATTGAAAAATAACAAGATGGCTGATGCTTTAAATTGATAAAAGAGTTAAAAATTGATTAAGATTATTTAATATAATTAATAATTTAATTAAGAATTAATATTATTGATAAAAATAAAGTAAGTTTTTTAAAATTTTAATTGTTTTTGAATTTTTGTTATAATTATTATTATTAGCGAATACCTAACTATAGCCGATGAAATTCAAACAACGCAGTGCACGTCTCCAGAATTGACACAGATTGCAGAGAAATGCTTATAGTTTCCAGCGAAAACGTTTCTTGAAATGGGCCGACCAACATAAAGCCACATATTACTCTAAAAACGCTAGCATATTTCGACAAGTTGTCAAACAATTAAAATATGAAGAGTTCAACACTATGAAGCCATTATTTAATGTTGAAAGCAGAATTAAGTATTAAGCACATTATTCAACTCCAAAACTGTACCAAGTTAGTTGCTTTTTTAAAGAGAAAAAGTGCTGGATATAAACCAACAAAAGCACGAATTCTATCAAAAGAACAAGTAGATAACTTTTTACATAATGCTCCTAATAAACAATATTTGATGACAAAGTTAAAATTGTTAGTTTTTTTACTAGAAGAATGATCTAAATTGTTGCTGTAGGTTATATTGATAGTAGGCGTATCTGGGGCTTGTCGGTGTGTTAAAATCACCAATTTGACAATGGCAGATGTAGAAGATTTAGGCTCCGCTATATTAGTAAAAATTAAGGATACTAAGAATTACAAACCACGTTTATTCACTATCCTGAGAAAGTTTTATTTGGGCATTTGCAAAATATCTTCGAAAAGATCTAGAAATAAATAGATTCATGCTTAAATACCAGAACGGCAAATGTGCAAAAATGGTTATGGGAAAACAAAATAGAATCGGCACCACAAAAAATTCTAGTGAATATACAAGTCATTGTCTCCGGCGTACATTAGCCATTTTTTTGGTGGACAATGGAGGTGACATTTCGGCCGTAAAAAGACATGGGGGTTGGCGATCCACGACTGTCGCAGAAAGTTATATAAAAGAATCCATGGAGAATAAAAAACAAACAGCTATAAAGATTCTAGCACCTATAAATAATATACTGCTCCAATAAATTAACGCACCGCTTAAATTTTTTTGAAAATTGAAACATGTATTCGACCAATTGGTACAAAATTAAGAAAAATTTAACAAAAACATTTGTTTAAAGTAAATTAATATCTAATGTGTCCAAATATAGAAAAACAAACCGAAAACAAAATTTTATTAAAGTTACAGAAAACATCTTAATATCGCGTATTTCCACCTCTACTTTGAATAACCGCTGCACATCTTCGTTCCATACTCAAAATTCACGAACTTATGTCTTCTTGATTTAAGTTATTCCAAATTTCATTTAGTTGAGGACCTACCTCTTGAAGATGGACAGGAGGATGTGGGAGATTTTTTAAACGATTCCCGAGAATGTCCCAAACATGCTCAATAGGATTCAGGTCAGGGCTTTGAGCTGGCCAATCCAAAACATTGATTTCTGCCTCATTCAAGTAATCTTTAACAATTCGGGCAGTGTGGGGTTTTGCGTTATCTTGCATTAACAAAAAATTTGGACCAATATAAGAGCCATATGGTACGACATGCTCTTCAAGAATGTCTGTTATGTAACGGTCCGCATTTATAGAGCCATTATTTACAACCACTAACTCCGTGCAAGGAAATACCACCCCAAACCATTACTGAGCCTCCACCAAACAATGTGGTATTCTGAATGTTACACTGTGCGTACCGCTCATTTGGTCTACGATACACACGAACACATCTATCGCAATTGTAAAGGCAAAATTTTGACTCATCCGTAAAAAGAACAGACTCCCAATTCTCTCTTTGCCAATTTATGTGCTACCTAGCAAATTCTAATCGGGCTCTGCTGTGTTCTGCAGTCAATACAGGACCACGAACAGGAATATGGGGTGTTAAATTATGCTCCTTATGTCTTTTTCTAACAGTTTCGGTACTGATTTGAATTCCTTTTACGTCACGGAACTCAGTTTGTAGCTTCCTGGCGGTTACAAAGCGTTCCCTTTGCGCAGATATTCTTAAAAATCTATCCTGGATAGGAGTGGTTTTCCTTTTTCTTCCTTGCCCTGGTCTTCTGAGGTGAATTCCTGTCTCTCTGTACCTTTGTATCATACGCAAAACTGACGTATGAGATACACCAAACCTTTCATCAATTCTTCTGTAGCTCCATCCTTCCTCCAACAAAACCACAGCTTGGGCGCATTCTTCTCGAGTCAAATTCCTCATAATGTTTTTATTGTTGTTTCAAATAATAAAAACTATCTACAGAATGGCAAATTCAAATAACAATAAAACGAAATTACAAATTAACACAATTTAAAAATGAAAATTATTTTAAAATTTCTGCTTAAAAAACTATTAAACTCAAATTTCTGACTTTAATATCAAAACTTTTATTACAATGGGTAACTAGATTATAGCTTGATTAAACCTTCTCAACCAAAGTTGTCAAATGTAACATACATAGTTTTAATTTTTTTACTTTATTTTCAAGTGGTGCGTTAATTTCTTGGAGCAGTGTATTAATAATAACCGATCTAGTACATCAGATATCTTAGAGAACGTAAATTTTAATAAAATTATTGAAGAGACTCCCAGTACTATGCATTTTGCGACTCCAAATATTAATAATATTACAACAAAAGAAGCAGAAATCACTAGTGCCTTAAAATTGGAAAAGTGGAAATTTGTAAGTAGTAATTTTATTGTGAATACAAAAAAATAATAAATTAGTTTACGTTTAAATTTTTGTATGTTTTTCGCTTGAAGATAAAATAACGAGTGGACCAAAAGTTTCGGAGTAAAGTTACCTTTGATATCATAAACGTAGGGCTTGGATTAGTTAATTAATTGTATTAAAACGTCTTTAACGTCATACTAAACTTTGGTTTTCTAGACGGTTTTCTATTATAATTAATTTCTCCTTTGATCTGGTTCTACATTTTATTTAATTCTACTTTCGTTCGTTATTGTTTTGTTCATTCATTAAAATGTTTACTCCTGTTCAAAAAGCGTTTTTGATAGAAAGTTATTTTCGTAATGGTGTAGAACCTGTAGATGGTGTATGGCAGTACTCTGCAGCAGCTTGTATGGAGAAATTTAGAGCACAATTCCCTAACATAATTGTTAGTGACAATCAATTAAAACAACAGCTTAAAAAAAGGTTTTTGGCTCTCCTGAAAAGTTTAAGAAAGTAGAGTTTGCAGGTTTTGTGGTAAAAGCTTGAAAAGTGGTCGTATCAGGTCAGCATGAATAAAGTTTTATCTGACATTTATGACGTTTTTATAAAATTAATTTGACAAATCAATCTATTATTTTAATCCAAGCCCTACGTTTATTACACCAAAGGTAACTTGACTCTAAAACTTTTGGACTTTTCGTTAGTATCTATCATTAGGAGTAGAAGATTTTTTGTGCTTTGCCCAGCTGTCGGCCTCGACTGCGTCTCGGCCTTTAATCTATGGGCTCACCACAAAAAGACGCACTTCTACTATTAATAATATAACTTACTATTACTGTGAAATTTTTTTTATAGTTCCAATATATTAAAAAACAATACTATTTAATATTTAGAGTGGAGGCTTTCACGGCCAAAGTCAGTAAATTTCTTTTTCCGGGATTGAACCGTTTAATGGAACTTTGAAGTACAAACACTCCATTAAAGATTCTTCAAGACTTAAAAATTTGCAATTCTTAATTAAAAATATTTGTTGGTTAATATTTTCAAATTTAAGCTCTGAGGAAGTAGAAGCGTTCTCAAAGTAGTTATTTCTACTTAGCTGTTGAGGATGGTTGGGTTTATTTGACGTTTTGCCTTCCAATACATTCACCATTTTTTTGCACTTTCCAAAAATGATTCTTGATTTTGTTACAGCTACATCCCTCTTCTCAATTTATTTTTTTTTACTCCATATTTATTATTATTGTATTTTTCAGTTACTTTTTGTTGAAAATTTTAGTTTTTAAATTGTTTAATTTGTTGATAATGTGTTAATAATTCTGAGAAAAGTATCTCAAAGGACTTCAGAATTTTTTGGAATATCAAATAGGTAAATCTTGTTATTAATCAGGCATTGTAAATAATTGCAAATGGTATAGAACGTGAAATAGCTGACAAAACGTAATAGGTGCAATTTACATTTTCGATTTGTCAGCAGTCCAGACTCGCAGCTTTTAAATTCTGCAGTTAGTGGATTTGCATACATAAAGCTGGACATTGGATTTCCATTTGCGCCTTGCACCGATTTATAAAATAATGGCGTTTAGAGAAAAAAAATTTTGCTCGTTAATAATGCTTGTCAGGCGTTTCGTCTTAGGAATTTTTCGTCGATTGGTATGACAATAATAAAGCGTTGAACGCATGATGCGGACGTGTACGTTGTTTCCCTTCGAAAAAGGGATTGTCCATGAATATTCACGAAACTCTATCTCTAGCAATGAATGCAGATGGCATGTCCACTTGTCACATGCATATAATACGCCAGTTGGTATTATTAATAGTCTGGTGCAATTCTCTGACAAGAGTTGAATTCCTAAATATGCATGTTGCAAATATACGATCGATAGATAACTAAAATTGCGTTCGTGATCCTTGGACGAGAATGGAGATGTTTGTTTAGTGTGTTTTGTTTAAATAGAGCGTAGGCGAAAATCCAGCCGCGGCCCTGAGATATCTATTAAGTCCAAGCAAACAACTCACCGGTGGCGAAATTGCAAAAATTCACTTTTTCAAAAAATTCTTATAAAACATCGAAGCCTTCTCCAGTTACAATCTTAATGTTCCATCCGAGCCGAGCCTGTGTTGCTCTTTCGTCTTGACTTAGACACGAGATGAATATACAAGCGACACACAAAGACTTATTTGTGAGTAAATTGCATAGTTTCGTATTCAGAAAGCCGAGTCGCCTTGACAATTAACAGCTTTTAGCTGGATGCATTGACGTTCATTTGAAGTAATTGCCATGTTCCAAATAAGTGTTGGGCTTGATATACGACGCCGGCACCAAACACCATCAAAGCGGTCAACACTGAATTTATAATAATAATACTAATAACAAAAGACGACAATTTAACAGTTAGTCGAAACCAAATTCAACATTTATTTATAAATCTTCATAAAAGCGATTTCTACAGATAATTTACATTTAAATTTACCGTTTAGATTTAAAAAAATTAAATTTTTGAAGCTCTTGCAAATCTTATCTACTAGATTGTCAAGTAAAAAATTAAAACTGAGCATCTCTCGGACCTGTTTTTTGTCGAAAGAGGTTACTCAAGGTATTTACAAGTGCTTTACCCTACATTTTCTATGTACCAAAGGTTCTACAGCAAAAACGACAAATTCACACCTCTCTTTAATCTCTACTTGCTTGTAGAGCTCCGCAGAAGCAGCAGCTGAACCAGATTTAAAACAATTCCTCTGTAGATACGTTGCAGTGACAGTGACAACACAAAAGACATCCTATGCCAAAAAACGACCATTCTACCAAGGCATAATAGTCACACTGTCTGGTCGTTTCTTGTCGCGTCTTGATAAACCAGGTGGTTCCAACGTACACGGAATATCAGTCGATAAAAACGCACGCTTTAAAACTATATTTATTTCGTTGTGCCAAAAAAATCTTCTGCTGCATTTAATACAAGATAAACTGTGGTGACATAAGCAGCCCACAATTGCGTTACAAACACGAGAATAAAGCTAATAAATTTCAAGAATGATGTATAGAGAAAGAATAGTTTGTAGTATGTGTTTGGCCAAAAGTATGTCTAGTTGTTAAAAGGGTAAATCCTCCAAATATGCACTAGATTCGTGTTGAAAAACAGCTAATAATGTGACAGTTTTATCCAAACAGGCTCTAGACCTCAGGTAGCTTTAGACTCAGACCGTTGAACCAAATTTTGTGGTAGCTCTATAAGATTATTATAAATAAAATTATTTTATTATTATAAATAAAAAAATTGATCATGTAAGCTTGGAGAGATTTTATTTTTAGTGATAAACATTAGCATTAAATTTAATTAATGTTTATTTGATGATTAAAAATAAACGAATGCTGTTACTTCTGTAACCATTCTGAATGTTCTTTTTTTTATTAATACTATAACCTTTTCTTATTAAAACAGCCCACACATAATCGTATATTCCCACCGTAGTGAAATAACTTGAGAAATAATAATAATAAATATCATAGAGCCTAATGGTTCTAAAGGTAGTTAGTTGTAATTGAATTATTTTGATTAACATAACTAGTATTTACGCAGCCATTAAAATTGCAATTATAAAAAGCCAGTAATGTCACATATAAAATTCTTTAAGAAAGAAAAAAAAATTTCAAACCGCTTAATGAAGGCCAATATTTTCTAAACTGTAGTTAAAAAAAATCGAGTTTCAATCAAACGATCTGCGGGTCGTCCCCGCACCTAATAACTCTTTCTTTCGATCGGTATTGGCAACAAAAGGCCGAAAATAAAAACGTTTTTTCGACAAAAGCGGCGACCCCCGATGTACAATAATTAACTCTGAACTTAATTAATAGTCATCCGACATGTGCGAGCAGCTGACTGATGAGAAAATGGACATTAAACCGAGTCATACTCAGCCAACTGCATTACGCACACGTTTATCACCAAACAGCTGGTTCGTATTTGGCGGCGTCTTTGAGAGGGATGCACATCTTCACAAACAACAACTAAAACCCACACTTTATGACATCCTCATGCCGCTCCAATTACCAACGAATTTTTAAAAATTGTCACGCTTTTGAAAATGATAGATTAAAATTAGATAGTGCTGTCATTAGGAGCTTGCGTGTTTGTTTGCTTTGATCGGTTATCGTTAACGATAGCAAGTTTTCACACCCACTTTTAGCCAATAAGACACGTCCATTAAGAGGAAATTAATGGTAGGCGATTCCTTAGTTTTAGAAGAAAATATATAAGTCGGATAAAACTTTAAAAAAATTTCAAATTCTGTAAAACTCAAAACGAATATAGATCAGTTTGGCGTTCGACTAAACTTAATACACTAAGTCAAAATCAAAATTTTAATTACTCAATTATTAAACTCTGGTCTGGATAGATGTATTATTTTGTTAAGATCTTATAGCTCAATTAATACAAGTATCTTGCAGTTTCGTGGTTTAAAGATTCAACGATTTGTTGAGCTTGCTAAAGAGAATTATTAAAATAGATTCTTAATCACTCAGGTTCCAAAACACTAATTTCCTAGTAGTCACAAAGGTCAACTACACACAGATACAAAAGTTTTGTATCACTACATTTATTGTATACCTATTAGACCAACTATTGATGGCGAAAAAAAAAATACTGAAGAATTTATGATAATCGTTTTTAATTAGAAGAAAGAAGAATTTTAAAAATGATTTTTCTTTTATGAAATTATTTTACCCTAAAAAATATTTTGAAACAAAACCGACATTTAAAATTTATAAAATTAAATTATACTCTTGCATGAATACATGCATACTTGTAGACGCCTCCACATGCTGTTAACTAGGGCAGATAAGTTTCCCTGAGAAAGATTTTGCCATTCCTCCCTTCCCGCAATGACGAGCTCCAGGATCTTTCAAAGAGAATTTCTTCTAGACTTAAGTACTTTGGAAAGCATATTTTAAGCTTCTCCTATCGGATTCATGTCAAAAAACATTGCAGGCCAGGCCAAACGGGTGATAATTCTAACTCTTTCTGAGTTCGCAAAATTCTAATTCTAGAGATCGAATTCAAAAATAGATATCTTTGTACACACTCCCAAAAACAGTTATTTTACGGACTATTTTGAGTCCGTAAACAAAGTCCTTTTAATTACTTGTACTTGTAATTTTAGGTACTTGTTACAAAAATAACTATTTTTCTCAAAAACTAAGTGGTTAAACTTTTTTTCCAAGAACTGTCAAAGACAATCCGTTGCAATGGCTACTGTACCTAGCTTTAAACGTATTCATTCTGTTGGCAAAAATTACTTCCAAAAAAGTATTCCTTCTGTAATACTTCTAATGTCACTGAGTATATATAAAAATTATCAGTAACGGAGGCTTTATAAATTTCTATATGAGAAGTAATTTGATTGCTTGGTAGTCCCACCAGGATGTGTTGTATATTTTTGTAGCCACACCAAAGGTAATCTCTTGAACCGTTGTCCATGGGTGCCACATCCTCCTCCCACAATCCCTGTAAAAACGCTTTAGCCACGGATGCACTCGTGCAAACACAATTGCAATATGAAGTCATGTGAACATTTATTCCACGTTTATCATGGCCATTGCGGCCGTATCAGCGTGTGATCGATTCTATTTGAGAGGAGTTGATTGCCTTCCGGGAAGTTCTGGTCACGACCGTCCGAACAACGTGCCGCACTTCCTCCCGCTAGATCCTTCACGACCCCTCTTGACCAACCTTTATTACAATCACATCGTAATTACTCTTACATGGATTGTGTGTTAATTAATTTAATGCTTCTGGTGTTGATGCAGGATGTGCGTCAGCATCAACACACGCAAACCTAATTACAATAAGTTGAAGAAAAATTCTGGATTTTCTGATTGTGGGGACCGGCCAAACAATAGTCTATTACGATTAAAACGGCTCATTGCGTTCGGTTAGAATTTGAATATTGGGTGTCGAAGAAGAGATTCACGATGAGTTGCGTGTTTTTTATGTAATTGACACGACCCAGGGTACGAATATAATTGTTACATCAGAAGAACAATGTAACCAAGACGGTTTATCGGTGAAAGAAAGCAATTTTCGGTTTGGATTACGAAAGCTTAGAGAATTTGTATGAAGTGAGTGTAATTAGTGAACAATGAATTAATTATGTTTCACATAATGCCTCTTTGTGGTTACGAGAAGTGTTAATGTTGGAGATAAACAAGCGAGACGTTTTGTTTATGTCAGTTAGAGTGATGTAACATGATCCGGTCATTAGACAAATATTGCTAGTCCGCTCCTTGAATCCTCCTAGTAAAAAGAAATCCTGGCTCTTCAATGATGTTATATTGTGCAGTTCACAAGTGGCAGTCACTTGAGTCTACAACCATGCTCCAAGCTACCGGTCTAAGTACCTGAATCCAGCACAATTATTCCTATAAAAAGTATGTTACTTAATGTTGCATTGTTTATTCGTAACCGCAGGCCCCTCTCAACGTTTCTAAAGGACCACTCCAAAACGAATTTTTACGAGGATAAAAGGGAATGTGGCGTTTCTGACTGAAACCATACGAATTAAAATCCTGTTTGCAACATGCATAAGATCATTATCTTAAGCCGTTGGACGACCGTAAGCAGCTACAAACAATGCCAGCTGACAACATCAATTAGTTTGAGCGGTGTCGCGCCGGGTTCATTTACTCCAAGGGTATTGCGGATTGCTTTCACAAAAAATCTGCTATCAAATCTAAATTTAGATGTTTTAACCAATTAGAACAACCATACCTACTATAAATAAACAAATATATTAGCGAGAGGTGAGAAAGGAGAAGGGATTTTATCCAGATTTGCAAGAGAGAAGTTAATAATGACAATGCTAGTACCCTCTAGATCACTGGAAATGAGACAATCAAACCGAACCAACTTGTCGTTATCTTAAAATAGCAAGGTTCTATTTACATTTTTTCCTAGAATTTAACCAAATGAGTCATTTTTACTTTATTTAAAACACTAGGCAATCTATATTCCATTGTGATATTATCGATAATAATTAATAACTAAGCGTAGTCAGTTCGACCGTCTCATTTCCAGTGATCAATCTTGTATGTTGCAAACATAAGACGCAGAAAGAAGACCCAATTCACAACTATAGTTCATAGGTACCTACATAAAACAAGAGAAATTTGCCATAATCGACAATACCTAGCTACCGAATCAGATGATAACAGATGCTGCAAGAATAGTCTCTTAAAACGTAAACTTTGGACAGATAACTTCTCCAAAAAGACGAATTTCCAAAATTAGACATTAAGAAGTTCAATGGCGAAACAAGAACTCTTAATATATTGTTAGCAGTAATGCAAAATAACAATAAGAGTAAGCAAATTCTAGTAAATAACTCTCGAAAATACTAGAAAGATTTGGCGCTAGAAGCGCATCGAGACGTAAAATTTCATGAAATCGTTAATAGACCTCCTCATAAACTGATCCAGAAAAATGAGTCATCATTTCTAATTGAATCCAGCAAGGTCACAATACTTCTGGCACATTCTAGGAAGGATGCTCAGAAGGATTATGAAGAGGAAGATTGACTGGGAGTTAGTCAGTTAGCGAGAACCAGACAAGTGAGTAAGTAGTGTTATAGAATAGTATAATGAGTGTAGGTACATAGTGGAAATAAATTATTCGTTATTAATCTAACTCTTTGAACATAATGAATCCCGAATTTGCACAAACTCATACAAATACTACCTTATAAAGAATCAAACTCTTAATTTTGTATTAGAAAATTATAAAAAAGTTACTGAAAGTATTTAAAAAAATATTTAACGGTAAAAATTTGTGCAGCGTTAGCTTTATTTGTTATAGCTATTTAAATTGACCCAACGTATACAAGGTGTTTTAGATGGTTTTGCAAAAATTTTAACAGGTGTTTTAATTTGTTGTGAAGATGTAAATTTCACAAATGTTATTTGTGATATCAAAAATTTAATTTTACATTTTTGTAACCCTTAATTTAACACTGCGCTCATGATGACCTTTTCAAGTTCAAGCGAAGGGATAAAAAATTTAATCTTGAGCATTTTTTCTAGAAAAAAAACATTGATAACGGCAACCGGCTATAACCTTATTTCACATTGTGTCGTTGTGATCAACAGTATTCTAATAATAAATTGTGGTAGTACAACAATAAATTTATAACAATAGTGCATTTTTCTAATATGGTTATGGTGCTATGTTGCGGTAATGCGTCTGCAGCTCGGCGTTTGTCCCAACGTTTTTCGGAAGTGTAATTGCCAAGATGCGAACGTTCACAAGTATTGTAACAACCCCAAATCATCGAGAAGGACGCCCAAGAAGTGATCACAATCTTGAAATGGAGCCGAAAATTCTTTATGTGATTGCAGATGAACCAGATCTAAGTATTCGTAGAGACTAGCGCTGTAATACGTGAAGGTGTTTCTGCCCTTATTGTGTATCGTACCCTTTATGAACAGGGTTAATAAAGTTTCATTTTGCCCTACTAACCCATCTAAAATCAGCTGTGTTTATACTTCTTTTTGGTAAATTTTTGTCCTAATTTTTTTCTGGTGTATTTTGATCGCTGCGTTAACACATAGGCGGGCATTAATTTTGTAATTTTTGACCTGACCTGACCTGGCATGCCCTGACCTGACAATTTAGACAAGGTTGTCAAATAAGCCAACGTTGCACAAATTTTAGACTTAAAATATTGTTTTTAAATATGTTTCAGTAGTTTTTTGAGTATTATTTTTAATAAAAATCTTTAGAAATTATTCCTCTGTATGACATTTAAACGAAAAATTAAAATTTATAATTTTTATATCTATGGCAGCTTTCCGCGACTTCCTCTCAAACCTCTCTCTTCAACAGACGACTTTTAGATGTTAGACGAGTCCATTATATTAGAAGGAGAAGTTATGTGTAACAGAGACAGCTTGTCAACTCATGTCTGGTGTATTTTGATCTCGCGTTTAATCGCTTTTTAAAGTTGGGGGTTACTTTTTGCAGTTTAGCTTTGTTTTATTAGTTATTGAACTTTTTGCCTAATTGACACAGATCTATGTTACGCCACTCCTTGATTTTTTTAAATTTTAATTATGCTCTAGCTCTTTTTTGAATGCAGTCCTGCGTTATTATAGTTTGTGATAGGTCCTAAAAAAATAGAAAATTATATAAAAATAAATCGCAGGAATCCAGGAATGCCCCATAAACTATTAAATACTATGTAAAGCATTTTTTTAAATAAGTTGTTTTTCTACGAGACACACTATATTATAAAAAAAAATTTTGATACACAGGGTGAGATTGAAATATTACTTGTTAGTGGCACTCCTTTAAAAAAAATTGATTTCTCTTTTCAAATGTTGCTGGGTTGAGTTTTAGTATTGTTTTGACAGAAACTATTACTTGCTAAAATGCCTATATTTATTATATTTATAAATTGATGTCCTTTCTAAGAAAAATATCCCGGAAGACTTTAAATACCCCAGTCCGGTTCTGTAAATGTGTTTCCAAAAACAAAAACTAAAATTTTTGAGTCAACAATATTTCAAATTGTTTTTTTCTTGGTTTTGGTTTCGAGATTTATTTTCATCCTACTCTGAACACATGTTGTACGCTGTCATTACCATTTTTCGGATCTGGAAAAAGGCAACCAAAGTTGTGAAACTTCAGTAGATGCCCACCTACGGCTCTTCTTTATAATTTATAGTGGCATTGTCCAGTAAAAATGTTAATTTATTCAAATTAGAAATTAAAAAAAGCTGTCAGTATTGTTCTAAGAATTCCATTTTTTGTAAAATCGTTGAAATGTCGTGTGAATTTCTGCTCTAGAAACGGCCATAATTCATCTTTCCTCATCCCTTCTAGTAATTAATCCAATTATGAAAAAAGTCACAATGAAGTAGATTGTACTTAATTCCACTAATGCAGCATTGTGTGCGGAATTTCTGCAGTGAATATCGTAAAAGATTAAAGAGCACTTTAATGATGTAGATCACGGAATGCACCAGCACGATTGCATATGGTTGTGCAGGATGTGCATTTACGCCGTTGTGAATAATTAATGCGAGCGTTTAATTGAATCATCGGTGGGTGTGTTTGGGTCTCTTACTGCGTTGCGCCATTTCAGATCTAGCTAAATTACGGCTGATGTTCGATTGTAATGCCTTTTCGTTGAACATATTTAGACTCGTGCGACCATATAAAACGACTGAAATCATCGAGAGATTCCTGGTATATGCCATGCAGGAAGATCGCATCAGAGATAATGACACGGTAGGAGGGTGAATCGCACCGTACATAATGAACGATTTTATGGCGCTTCCTCAAATGGTACGATGCTTGAGGACAGGATGCTGGACAAAGAGGACATTCGGACGCAATACGGACCTGACTTTATGCATCGACTGCATTGCAATTATACATAGTGACATAAAAGTATGGAATAAAATTTATATTTTCTAAGTTAATGTTTTGTTAGAAAAACGCCGAGACAGATCGATTTTATTTCTTTATTGCGCATGCTTTACATTGTTTTCAAAAATTTTTGGCCAACGGTTTTTCAACGGAATTTTTCAAAATAGACGCAATTTTTAACAGAATTACTGAACTAAATGTTCAAAAAAGAAGCTTCTGAAATACACTGCTCCAATAAATTAACGCACCATTTGAATTTTTTTGAAAATTGAAACATGTATTCGACCAATTGGTACAAAATTAAGAAAAATTTAACAAAAACATTTGTTTAAAGTAAAGTAATATCTAATGTGTCCAAATATAGAAAAACAAACCGAAAACAAAATTTTATTAAAGTTACGCCGTTATAAAAGTTACAGAAAACATCTTAATATCGCGTATTTCCACCTCTACTTTGAATAACCGCTGCACATCTTCGTTCCATACTCAAAATTAACTACCGAACTTATGTCTTCTTGATTTAAGTTATTCCAAATTTCATTTAGTTGAGGACCTACTTCTTGAAGATGGACAGGAGGATGTGGAAGATTTTTTAAACGTTTCCCGAGAATGTCCCAAACATGCTCAATAGGATTTAAGTCAGGGCTTCGAGCTGGCCAATCCAAAACATTGATTTCTGCCTCATTCAAGTAATCTTTAACAATTCGGGCAGTGTGGGGTTTTGCGTTATCTTGCATTAACACAAAATTTGGACCAATATAAGGGGCATATGATAACATGCTCTTGAAGAATGTCTGTTATGTAACGGTCCGCATTTATAGAGCTATTATTTACAACCACTAACTCCGTGCGAGCTTGTAAGGAAATACCACCCCAAACTATTACTGAGCCTCCACCAAACAATGTGGTATCTGAATGTTACACTGTGCGTACCGCTCATTTGGTCTACGATACACACGAACACGTCTATCGCAATTGTAACGGCAAAATTTTGACTCATTCGTAAAAAGAACAGACTCCCAATCCTCTTTTTGCCAATTTATAGGCTCTCTAGCAAATTCTAATCGGGGTCTTCAGTGTTCTGCAGTCAATGCAGGACCACGAGCAGGAATATGGGGTGTTAAATTATCCTCCTTAAGTCTTTTTCTAACAGTTTCGGTACTGATTTGAATTCCTTCTACGTCACGGAACTCAGTTTGTAGCTTCCTGGCAGTTACAAAGCGTTCCCTTAGCGCAGATATTCTTAAAAATCTATCCTGGATAGGAGTGGTTTTCCTTTTTCTTCCTTGCCCTGGTCTTCTGAGGTGACTTCCTGTCTCTCTGTACCTTTGTATCATACGCGAAACTGATGTATGAGATACACCATACACCAAACCTTTCATCAATTCTTCTGTAGCTCCATCCTTCCTCCAACAAAACCACAGCTTGGGCGCATTCTTCTCGAGTCAAATTCCTCATAATGTTTTTATTATTGTTTCAAATGATAAAAACTATCCACAGAACGGCAAATTCAAATAATAATAAAACGAAATTACAAATTAACACAATTTAGAAATGAAAATTATTTTAAAATTTCTGCTTAAGAAACTATTAAACTCAAATTTCTGACTTTAATGTCAAAACTTTTATTACAATGGGTAACTAGATTATAGCTTGATTAAACCTTCTTAACCAAAGTTGTCAAATGTACATTTACATTTGATTTAATTTTTTTACTTTATTTTCAAGTGGTGCGTTAATTTCTTGGAGCAGTGTACATAAAGAACAAAAAACACCAAAATTTTCTTATAAAAAAACTAATAAAACGTGATCAACAAGTAGTACTGATTGTATTGACAGCATTAAAACCTCACTTAAAATTACCCCAGAGTGGTAGATTTTGTCATGTTTAATGTTGCAAAAAGAAAACCTAATCGACCTCACAATTTTGCTGAAGATATTACGTGAGATATTTGAGTTCGAATGGAGCGAAACCTGCGGAAATCTTTGAAGAAGCTCTCACTGCAAACAGATTTTACTTCCTAGTAACTCTGAGTATTGTAAATTGACAGATTATTATTAACAAATGTTTAGTAAAGATCATACTTCTTTTTCTCGTGTCTAACTGCCAGTTTTTTTTAATGACAAGTCTGTATTTCTAAAAAAATTGCAACTAAAATAAAATAATTGTTGAAGTCTTCAATAGCAAAAGACTTACCGAAATATTTTCGGAAATTTCCGGTAAGTCCGGCATTGCACATTTATCTATTTTCCAATTTATTTCTTTTTAGAGTACATAAATGGTTGCATAACTTTCTGCATTAAATTATGACATGAACAATAAAACCTTGATTTCCTATAAATAGAAAATTTATCACAAAATTAATGACTTTTCATTTATTATATTTTTGATAAAAATGAGCCAATGACCTTTTTACAAGCTCGTGTCTATGGTAATTAGTATTTTTTATTGTTCTCAACATTATTGTTTCAATTAAACAAATAACATATATTTAGTGTTGTCTGTAAAAATGAGCGGCATATATGACACACCTCCAAGTTAATTAAATTATTTTAATAGTTATGAGACAAAAGGCAATTTAAAATTTTTGTGTATATCTAATTTTCTGTAGATAGATATATACCCTTGACAATCTAGTCGCGCAAACCGCCGAAGAAAATTGAGAAATGTCTTTGGAGGCCAGTGAATGTGGTCGCGTTATATTGGCGGTGCAAGTGTGGTGGCAAATATTTGCTTTCAACATTGGCAGTTGACGTATAATTGCCACAAATATTTATGCAGATTTAGTAAATTGAAGCGAAGTCAATAAATCGTGACTCACGAACTAATTACTAGAGAGCATAAACTGTTACAACTTATCAATGTAAACAATATCTTCATGTTAATACACATCAATCATTTCGCAGCTGTTTGGAAATACATCGGCCTTGAAACGGATCTAATGCAGGCATCAATACTAACATCCAACGCCATCTCACTGTCATATATTTAATTCGCGAATACAATACTCAAGTTCGACAACCTCTCATTTGAATAGTTATAAATTTTTATTCATGCAGTGTTGACATCTGGAGAAAATTTGAATTTCAAAATGCTAGACACGTTTCGAAATACGATTAGCAGCCAGCATGTTGGCACGCCTGAGCCCTACGTCGGGACTTCCTCGCAAAGGGCTCACTGAAACCATCTCAAAAACTTTTTTATAATCTTGTATCACTAATAACAAGAAAAGTTATAAATATGGTAAGTTAACAACGTCATGGTCATTGCTAACTTTGTTGCCAAATTTAAAAGACCACACGTTATTTTTATTAGCGTTTTTATAATTATAAAAATTATCAAAACAATTTCTGCTTTAGTTCCAAAAGACTTGTATCCTAACTCTAGTAATTATAGTAGACACACTTTGGAAGTGTTTCAAAAATTTTTGGGTGTTTATAACACTATTATCTTTGCCAATTTTGACGCCAAATTTAAAATAATTCAACTTAAAAAAGTGTTCTGTATAGTATTTTTTTAGAAAATGAAAATGTGACTAAAAAATTTGTAAATTATTTAAACAAAGTAACCATACTTAAACTACTAATGTTACTGTTAATAAATTTTCAATTTACACTACTTTATCAAAATTCAATAACATGTCAATTTCTAAAGTATACAAAACATTTATTTTACAGCACAAGCCAAAAACAAATGGAGTAAAGTCTTAAAATGTCTATTTTCTGTCACTAACTGACTAACCCTCAACAGTGGAGTCACTCCTAAGTAGTGTTCTTTCAGAAATAAGTGAGCTGACCTTTTAAAATATTGTATTGAACCAAATAATAGTCATTGATAAGTTTACTGAAGACAAAAATACTTACTATCATGATCCATCATAAATCAAAATGTACTGAAAGTCTATGTTTGCTTGTGGCACACGGAACAAAAGCCATATTCGGTTTTAAGAGTTATTAAAAAATCAGCCCAGATATTTTTGAGACTAGTATAAAAATGATTTCTTATTTTAGTTTATCAAAGTCTCTACAAGAAAACGAGATTAAGTCTTTACTATATTTTTTGTTGAAAAAGTTACTCTACTTAGCTTAAAATAGACACTTTGGTTTATGTCCTACAGTAAACCTAAATAAAACAACAATTTTCAGAGAAAAAATAGTTATTTATTGTTTCAGAGTGAACAAAGTAATTTACAAAGAGATTTACAACACAAGCAAAAGACGAGTGAAGTTACTATTTAGGTAAAATATTAGTTAATTTATATTATACACAGTGTTTAATTTCTAAATGCAAAATACTTGTGATAGTATATATTCTTAATTCAAGATATATAGAGCTCGTCAATTAAGTCGTAAAATTAAAATAGTTGTAAAAACTATGTAAACATTCATTAAATTAAGTAACCGTGGCCTTTATACAGTCAACCAGCTTTGTTTTCGATATAACAAAGCGTAAAATAACTAATCATAGTCAAACTGCACAACTATGTCAACATTTCGTTACTAATTGATCACAGAAGTGATCAAGAGCAAAGCTACTAATTCAATGACTGTTTACATAGTTTTTACGATTATTTTACTTTTACGACTTTTTAATTGGTAAGTCTATATCTGTTAAATCAAGAATACAGAGTTAGTACATATTCTACGACTCAATCCGATTTTATTGTAAATTAGACTCTTTATATAATTAAAAAAATGTAATAAGTATACAGAGTATCCCAAAAGAAGCGTATCATTTTTTGTGTTCCTTAGACCCTAATTAACATCACAACAACAATTTAGCACGCCTGTTTTTTTAAATTCATACTAACTTCACCAAATGAAATTTTTGAAAATGTTAATTGCAAATTTAATTTATTTAGAAAATGCCATTTACAAAATCAGTTTGAACATGTATCAAAGACTCATTGATAAACCTAAAAAACGTTTAAACTTTTAAAAAACAAATTTAGAGGCAGTTTTCTAAGCTATTTTAAAAATTTTTAAATATTTTTTTGTATTTCACAATATGGCGATTTTCATTACTGTTCATTGCTAAATAACATTTCAAGTGTCCTTGAAATGGTTTTTATTATGTATTATAATTATACACAGTGTCTCAAAAATAATACGTCAGCAAAAAGAAGTTGAAAGAGAATGGGGAATATACTTAATTTTTGTTAAAAAATATTTTTTTTAAAAAAAAATGTTAAAATGTTAAGATCAGCGAGAAAATTATATGGTCAATAGAGCAATAAAGCAGATTTAATCTTTAAACTGCCAATTACAGTATACAATCACATGCTTTATTGCCTAATTAAACAAAAAATTTTTTTAGCAAAAAAAGCTCAGTTTACAGATCTTTTAACCACATTCAGTTATCTCAGTATTTTTAGAACACCTGTACAGTAGATATTCTTGATTCAAGAGATATAAGGCTTGCCAATTAAGTCGAAAAAGTAAAATAGTCGTAAAAACTATGTAAACAGTCATTAAATTTAGTAGTCGTGGCTTCAATACAATTGACCAGCTTTGTTTTCGATGTAACAAAGCGTGAAGTAATTAATCATTGCCAAACAGGAAAACTATGTCAACATTTCGTTACTAATTGATTACAGAAGTGCAGCTATTCATGGGCACAGCTTACGACTTTGTAATTGGCGAGCCCTATATCTCTTAAATCAAGAGTTCAGAGTTAATGTATATTCTGCGACTTAACCCGATTTTCTTGTAAATTAGACTAGTTATATAATTAAGAAAAAAATGTAATAACTATACAGAGTATCAAATTCTAACTAACTTTTCAAAAAGGAATTTAGAGCCGTTCAGAATTTTTCAGTTGTAATAAAATTTTGAGGTAAAATGTCTAACAGAAAATTTTTCTAAAAGAAGGTAAAATGGTAAGATCAGCGAAAAATTATATGTTCAATAGAGCAATAAAGAAGATTTAATTTTTCTAATTTACAAGTTTTGCCCAATCTTTTCTAATACCTATACGATCCTACCAAGCGACTAGAAATTAATTAGGACAAATCAATAAAAGTGTATAATGAAAACCAAATAAAGTAGGCAACCAATTAAATCAATTTGCTTTAATGTAGGAATGACTTGCGATACTTCTTTTATAAAATTCCATTTTAGAATTGTGCCCTCAAATCTTGTATATTTCCAAAAAAAGTGTTGAATTTCTTTCGTTGTAAATTTTTTGGGCCCGGCTCTGCAGTGGGATCACCTGGCCACCTGTAGTGGTCGGCTGTTAATATTCAAATATATTGGACGTTTGACCTTCATACGGTTGTATTTCTAATGGTCCCGTTTTTGGCTAGCAGAGGCGTATTCCAATTTTGTGTTTCCTCGAGCGTTTCGAGCGTTTTTTCTAGGTATAATGCAGTAAGCAGAGAGTGGACATCGCGAGGTTATCGCACTTGCATTTCGCTGGTTTTTTGACCGATGTTGTTTACTACAGCAATAAATGTGTCGCAGCACGAAAAATAACAACACATAAAACGCGTCATTTTATAAAGCCAGAGGCTTATGTTTCAGCTTAAATAAACAAGAACAACAATTCGAAGAGAAAAAAAGAATTGAACAATTTCCTTTCACGAGAGGTTTTGATTTACGCCAGACTCATGCTGGCTCTATTACAGATTTCTCAAACACCTGTTTAGGTGGAGGATACTAGGGATTTGAGGCGACTAGATGGATATCGCTGGGTTTTATTAATCTTCCATAAATGTAACTGGTTTGTTGATTGCGAATGGGTAATTAAATTTGTTTTATGTCGTTATAAAAAGAGGGACGCAAAGCGAGTTTATTATCTATTAATTCACTTACTCTTACTTTTTTGCAAACCAAAAAATTTCTTATTTAAAATAGTATATTAAAAAACGCGAGTTTTTATAAAGAATGAGTGCCACAATGATTTTAAAAAACGAGTTCTTTATGCTATTTTTCCTACTTTTCGCGTTTTACCTGATTTTTAAGTAAGGAAGTTAATTATGTAATCTTTAGAGACTTTGCGTTAATACGAGATAGTTGGTAATAAATGTCATTAAAGTGTCAATGAAGTCATTGAACCTTAAAATGTTTTCAAATTAGTCTAAGATTCTGTGTAAGTAACTCATAAATGTTTTTTTTTTTACCTATAGTATCGGTTATTGTTTGAATACTCCAATTGGCATTAACACAGTAAGGAAAATCTCCAAAAACTTTGTAAAATTATTCCTAAATTACCACACTAATTGCGTTTCTCAGCGACTCATTTCATCGTTATTTCAGACCAGGCAGTGATATACACTCATCACTAATAACTTGTAAATTATCAAATGCTGTGGGTGTTGTAAATCGCCAAATAAAAGCCAAAGCTTCATTTTAATTTCAAGTTTTATTTTATAGCTGTTCGTTCTAACCTCAAAAGTTTGTCGCTTTCCCACTGCCGCTTGTCCGCCCGCCCTATTTTCGAATATTATATAGGTTATTTGCGACACACACACACACACACATTCCAGTTTTATTCCAGCAACAGCGTGTTACCCAGTGTTACCAGTCCGAAAACAGTAAATTGCACTAGTACTTGGCGCAAGCAATTTAGATGCGAAATTGGCTATTACCGCATCCAAATCGGACTCTGTTACCGACGTAAAATAGAAAAAGAATTTTTTTCTTCTCTTCTGATGTAAATATCAATGATGAAGTTAACATTGACATAATTATTCTAGTTGTTTACACTTGACAGAAATCATTTATAAGTAATTTTGGTTTAATTGGTTCCTACACATTTAATTATTGTTAGAGAATAATTTAATTGATCATCAGTATCAAAACACGATTAATTAATTTTCAAGGAGATTAAATTTGTTCCAACGGTTTGCTAATTAAGTTCGCATTCTGTATTTTGGCTAATTGGAAATCCGTTTCATCAACAAAAATTCATTTTGACCTAGTAGTGGTTTGTATGAGAAAAGACCAGGTGTTCTATCAAAATAATCTCGTAGTAGATTAAAATGTTGTAGTTCTACGAAAAGAAACAGTTCCATTATAAAAATTAATAGCAACTAATAATAACAACAATAGAAGAAGATATCAGGAAACACCAGCTCCTCCCAGAAGACATTATATAAAGAGTTTTTTTGTGTTGGTACCTCCTACAAATCATTATTCCTGACACTCATTATAAGCTTGGTTTAATGACACTTGATCCAATCTAGTTTTTGGTTGATATTAAGAAATTTTTGATTGGAATGAAAGAGTGTTGTAATCGGTGATAAAAATATTTGTGTGTCTGCAGTACGTATGCATAGATTTTTAATTAAAAAAAAATTTATGGAATGGTAGTTCTTTAACCTTTTTGGTCGACTCACACACACTCACACATATCCGAACAATGAGTCAAAGGAGAGTAAAAAAACAATGCGCATTGTTTAAGCGCCTTCAAAATGACTATGCCCATTTAAATAAATAAAGATAATAGCCGTATTTTCTTAAAAAAATAATTATACGTTTTCTGTTTTTGTAATTAGAAGCTGGCTATTATAGGGTCAACGATGTATGCTTCTCTCAGCTGAGCTGACCCACCCAAAAATTGTGATTTATCCCGTTTGTTTCAAGGAAGTCATTTCCTAGCAATTAACGCCGATAAATATTTAGGTAGCCGTTGCGGTTTCTTGCAATTCCTGGTACCAGATTTCTTCGGCCTTATAGGACGTGCGTAATGCACTTACGCAGTCATTTTCTCCGGTAACAATGAGAAATCCGGCTAGAAATCGCTGAAGGAAGTTGAGCACTCATGTTCGACATGTCGCCACGATTAACGGAATTCTCGCCCTCTTATCGGAGCCTAAATAAAAATCACTAACTTATTTATGGAAGGCATTTACCACCGCGCCTAGGAATGCTCACTGCCTTCACACCAACGAGGAATTTTACAAATTGCCCAACACTTCCTCGCTTGCATGGTCCAATGCCTTCACAACATCTGCACACGACGGCGACACAAAACTACCAATAGTTGTGACTTCAAGTCACGAAGGCCGAACGCAAATCGTGCCAAACGAACAATAAGGCATAAATTATATTGCAGTTTTTGCAAAAAATACAAACTTAATTAAACGAATTCAAGCGACTGCAAAAACTGAGGACAACGAACGGCAAATCAGGACACCGAAATCGACATCACAACAAACAACAAATAACAATATCAAAACATAAATGTTAAATGAGAAAAAAATAAATTTATTCCTGTAAAGTTCTTTAAAAATATAGGTCATTCGTCTTTTAAAAAATATCTATCGCAACTTCAAAATCAAAAATTTGACCTACAATATGACAACAATGCATATTAGCATATTATTATCCTTTTAACAAACGGCCTTATAAAGACACGGAATTGTTTAAAATAAGTTTTTTTTGTATTATTCGGGTTGAAATAGTCTAAAGACATCTCTAGAAATCGGCATTAAATAATTCAAATAAAGAGAAGCAGAGGATTCGCCACCCATCATTTGTGACAAAAAATGCCTTAAGTCCGTTAATAACATTATTTAGTTGTAAAGATTGTTTATTTCTATTTTTCTATTTATGTGTTAAATTTTTAACATGCATTTGTTTTAGTTCAGAAATTTTTATTGTAAATATTGAATTTTATTGCAACAATTTGAGTGTTTTTGTTTGTTGTTTAATATTAATTTTTTGATCATTTATCGATAATGACTTCCGACGTCACTGATTTAACAATTTTATAAAAGTCTTTCTGTAGTTAAACTAAATTTGTTTTAATTATTTTCCAGATCTGTACAAAACACCCATTTTATAGATTTATTTAGGTATTCAGACGTTTTAAACTTAAAAATGGAGCCAAAAATGTAGAATTATTATTATTGTTTAGTAATCCAGTGAATTGACTTGTGTTTCATTTATTCTTTTCCTTTATCTATTAAAAAATAAATAAATATTTTTAAAAGTAATTTCTTTTGTTTTATTAGAGTTTTATAGTCTAAGGACATTGTTGAAAATCTAAATTATAAAAAGAAAAAGATTTGAAAGAAGCAGAAGGAGCGGGTTCGCCATCTATTAGTTGTGGCAGAAAAAATTTAAATTTTTTATTGTTTTGTCTTATTATTACTGGTATTTGTATTATCACTGTTCAAATTTTTTTGTTTTCTAGGATCGCTTAGAATTCAATTTGAGATTCCTTTAGATTTCAGTATTTTGCAATATTTCTGATTTCTTTGTGTCGTTATCCAGTTTCGCAATTACGCTTTTTGAGCGTTGTGTAGGCATCGCTGTAATTCTGGTGAGTGGAGTTCGTGTGACAATCAGTCCGTCGGTTCGGTGCTCGGAAAGGCATTTTTGCGATTCCATAGATAACCAAAAGGGTTTTTGCCGCAATTATAAGGGCGTTCCGATTGTTTATTGTCGGCCTATTGCGGGCCATTGCTCGGTCGTAAATTGCAATTAACGCTGTAAATTCCGAGAGGCATTAGTCGAGGAAGAATCGACGGCGTGGAATGAAGAGCCTGACTCTTTTCAGAACAGCTCGCCACGGAATTTTTAACGGGGTTGATTAGGGAAAAAAACCACCTCGAATGCGCACTTGGAAAATCGTTATCAACTTTTAATTTATTCGAGACGAGTGTTAAACTACTAGCTGAAATTTAACTAAGTATTAACTGCTTCCGAAGCGCACAACAAATTAGATTGGTGAGATAAGTGTTGTTCTTTGATCTTGGAACGAGACAAGACACACAGACTTGACATTGTAAATGATTCCAGTGATGACAAACATCATCGAGTGCGACTTTTAAGAGCTCTTTAAACAGATGATACACATGTCGGATGCTTGGCATCTCATTACTCTTGAAATAAATCGAACTACTCAGATCTAATTAAAAAAAGAGGACTTTTCATGCCTAGTGGTGAAAATGACTTCATACGCCGCCTTAGTTCATTAAGACGTACGCACCAAATGAATGTCATTATCTCAAATAGGAATAATTTATTCGAAACGTGTCCGAATGCTTCAACAAAGTATAGAGTAATGCGGGTCAATTATACCCTCCATTAATTTTTCTAGCTTATTAAGCTCGCGTATAAAATGGTTTTAAGAGTGTGCATATGGGTGCGACTTTACAACGCTGTTAATTAGAAATTCGCTGTTGGTCGTGCAAAATTTCTACGATTTATATACACGGAGGTGGATGTAATGTGAGAAATGTGTGCTCTTAACTGTTGATTACAAATTGCAGACGGTGCACGCAAAAATTATACTTAAATTAGCTGCTTTTAAACAGATAGTTAAAGCTATAAATCATTCACTACCAATTTTCTGCACTCGATGGGATAAATTAGAAATTTAACAGTTAACGGGAAATGCTTACAGCAACTACCAATGTAACGATTTAATTGGAGATAGATATACGGCATAGAAGCCATACCAAATTGGTTTATGAGCAAATATGGTGCAATATCAATTAAAATTAATTTAACAAAACTGTAAACGTGGGTTTTCTATCAATAAAATACCTAATAGTTACTCTCGAGTAATCTAGATTTAATAAATAATTATTGACAAGAAATAGGTCAAGTTGTTAATCCGCACATTCCGTCGCGACGCCGAGAATCGCGCCCAGTACTGTGATAAGAACACTCTTAAAAGACACTAAAAATTACAGGTAGAGCAAAGTCATGATCCAATTCTAAATTTTACTTAAGGCTGCCCAGAGAACCTCTGAAAGCTGATGGGCATTTGGACTGGACTTTGTAGATTAAACAAACCTCTTCTCAGAATGGAAATCGTTGACACATTTCGAGGATTCAATGAAGATGAGTTTGCATAGAGCACGTGCTCTGTCACTGCCCAGCGCTCTCATCTATTCGAAGGTCAATGCTGGGGGACTTTTGGTAATGCCAAATTTAATAAGATCTTCAAGTTTATCGATACGATGAGCCCAACTGTGTGACCTCAGTGCTACAAGGACTTTGGTCCTTCACTCTTCAAATCGAATCCTGAATCCAGTTCAAGTCTTTCGGTTTATAAATAAATTTTTCATTTAACATATTTTAAAATAATAGTTTTTTTTTTTAAAAAATGTTAATTTTACTAATAGAAAGCCTCTAGCCCCAGAAGCTGGCTGTTAAACATGTAATGTGTTTTCTAAGTTACATAATTGTCCTTCAAAAATTGAAAAAAGCTCTCTGGAGATGCTCTGTATATAAAACGTTTGTATAAAAAAATTTATTAAGTAATTTTAATATTGGTTTATTCAGAACAACATCAAAGATGATAAAGCAGAGAAATAAGTATTAAGAGGAGACGTTCTGTGAAAGAATCTCCTACAGAAAGAGCTTTCCGTAAAATGTTCTTTGAGACAACTTAAAGAAAGGTCCTCAAGAAGTGTCTTACGAAGGTGATGAAGCAGAGAAATAAGTAACAATATTGTCACAAAAGTGCCAATTTAACCCCGCAGCTAATGCACCACAGTTCCTAAAAGGAGATGTTTTGTGAAAGAATCTCCTACAGAAAGAGCTTTCCGTAAAATGTTTTTTGAGACAACTTAAAGAAAGGTCCTTAAGAAGTGTCTTACGAAGATGATGAAGCAGAGAAATAAGTTACAATATTATCACAAAAGTGCCATATTTAACCCCGCAGCTATTGCACCACAGTTCCTAAAAGGAGATGTTCTGTGAAAGAATCTCCTACAGAAAGAGCTTTCCGTAAAATGTTTTTTGAGACAACTTAAAGAAAGGTCCTTAAGAAGTGTCTTACGAAGATGATGAAGCAGAGAAATAAGTTACAATATTATCACAAAAGTGCCATATTTAACCCCGCAGCTATTGCACCACAGTTCCTAAAAGGAGATGTTTTGTGAAAGAATCTCCTACAGAAAGAGCTTTCCGTAAAATGTTTTTTGAGACAACTTAAAGAAAGGTCCTTAAGAAGTGTCTTACGAAGATGATGAAGCAGAGAAATAAGTTACAATATTATCACAAAAGTGCCATATTTAACCCCGCAGCTATTGCACCACAGTTCCTAAAAGGAGATGTTCTGTGAAAGAATCTCCTACAGAAAGAGCTTTCCGTAAAATGTTTTTTGAGACAACTTAAAGAAAGGTCCTCAAGAAGTGTCTTACGAAGATGATGAAGCAGAAAAATAAGTGACAATATTGTTACAAAAATGCCAAATTTAACCCCGCAGCTAATGCACCACAGTTTCTAAGAGGAGATGTTTTGTGAAAGAATCTCCTACAGATTCTATAGAAAAGACTTTCCGTAAAAAGTTTTTTGAGAAAACCTAAAGAAAGGTTTTCAAAAAGTGTCTTACTAAAATGGCTTACAACAAAACTTAGATATACCTATTGCAAAATCCTACAAGAGAAGTCCTGCAAGAAATATCCTAAAAAATAATGTCCTTGGAAATACACCAAGAGATACACAGTTGGGTAAAAAGTAGGTAGCTTTTTGAGGAGTTGAGTGACAACTAGTTTGAGATGTAATTAACTGCAATTGAGTACAACAAAAAGTAATAATAAAAAAAGTGTGAAATAGTGAAAATGACAAATTTGGGAGAACTTTACACACTGGGACATCTTCTGGTGAATTTTCCAAAGACAATTTTTCTTAGGATAGTTTTCCTAGACATTTCTATAAAACCTTCTTTTTTGATAAAAATAAAATTCGACGACAAAAGTCCTGCAAGAAGGTTTTATAGAAATGCCTAGGAAAACTATTCTAAGGAAGGTTGTCCTTGGAATATACACCAGGAGATGTCCCAATGTGTAAAGTTTTTCCAAATTTTATTCTTTTTACCATCCTACATTTTCTATTCCTTTCTTTGTTGTACTCAACTGCAGTTGAAAACATATCAAACCAGTTGTCACTCAACTTCTGAAGAAGCTACCTACTGCCTATCCAACTGTGTATCTCTTGGTGTATTTCCAAAGACAATCTTTTTTAGAACACTTTTTGCAGGACCTTTTTTGTAGGTATATCTAAGTTTCTTGTAAAGCCATTTTCGTAAAACACTTTTTGAGGACCTTTCTTTAGATCTTCTCAAAAAACTTTTTTCTTCTCTTATAGACTATAGTGCATTAGCTGCTGTAATTGGAGTGTAACATGTTTAAAGAACTTTCTGGGCCTGCGTCACAATGTCTTGAATATCCGTCGAGCTTTGTAATCTTCTAAAACATTGCAGTTAAGTTTCAGTTTGTTTTATTATTTAACAGTCGAACAACTGATGTTTCTAACATCTTATATCGTTTTTATCATAATAAAACATTCAAAATACATAAATAAAGTCACAAATTATATATTTTTTCAATACGCGACCACAAGAAATCAGTTAACGACTCTTTTTTTTTGGATAGTTTGCATATGTATCGCGTTTTGCTATTTAGTCTATTTCAGTCGCTTATACCTATTACTAGCTCTGCGAGTAAATTTTCTTCTATACCATCAAAATGGCTCTATCTGAATGCTTCGAGAAAATTCTGTTTTTCCTTTAGTTGTTTACGTGGTGGAATAATAAAGTGAAATAAAAATGCAACGTATTATTTTCCCCATGAATTATTCCAAAGGAAAACAAATCAATTAGGAATTTGCAAGAAATTAGCAAACATTAAATTTTTCCACTTTAGGGTCAAAAAAGTCAAAAAATAAACATTTATTAATAAACGTTTTCGCTTTTCATAATTTTATTTCAGTGATGTAAATATTTCTTGAGATTTCCTGTAATGAAATAGTAATCATGGGTGGCGATGGCGCCGCTGCAGAAATTCCTAAGAATCATTTCTTCTAATTTCACATTGCATCCTTAATTGAGGAAATTTAACATTAAAGCAGATTCCTCAAGTTCTTGATAAAGACGTCGTTCTTTTGGTCCTGTTTTGCGCCTTAAGGCTTATTTTTATTACCCAATACTCAAGCATTTTAGTAGTTATTAAACCAGTGTTGAAGTTTCTTAAAAAATGGTTCTGTTTGAAAATAAGATTTTTTTTCTCGCCGCCACTGTTTAGATATCGGTAAAATCAGTTTTCCTTTTTCCTAATGAAGGAAGCATAAATCAGTTGCTGGTAAAAAAGGAGTCATCATCCACCAGAGAGCAGCACTTGGAGATTTTACGACATGTTATAACTTAAAATAGTAAAGTGCTTCCATATAAGATGATGTCTGAAGTAAACGACGTCTCGTAATAGCCACAAAAACGCCATTTTACGCCACTCTAGGGAAAGATTTGACCTAATTTATCGCCCCGTCTAGGATAAATCTGTTTATAATTGCTGTAAGCCGACCATCATCCATTGTCCGTCATTAAAACCCAATTAACTAAATCGGTCGTTTTGGTACCGCCGCTGTCTCTGATGAAGAACACCCGAAACGATATATTCAATCAGAGGTTCCCAAACTACCAGCTACTGGTCCATGAAAATCGCTCGCGTTATTCACGCCGATGGGTGTTGCTCGATCATTACCATACAATGGGACAGTTATTACTAATCTACTGCCGTCCACCGCTTTATTCTCTTTTGTTGTGGCTTATACGTATTCTATTGTTGCCAAAACGTACACCTAGACTGTAATTTGATATTTAAAAATGTCAACTCGGACATTAACATCATTTCGGCACGTTTATATTCAACAAATTTCTTGTTTACAATGATGAGCGATGACGGAAATATCGTAAATTGAAATTTATCGAGTTTTTTACGCATTCTGGATAAAGTTTTTTTGATTTGCTGCTGTCAACGTGACCGTGGGCGAGGATACAGAGAATTTATAAAACGGGGGTCGAGGAGGTCACGCAGGTGTGCTTTTTCTAGGCCGATTTTGACGCCTAAACAAGCCAAATTGGGCTTCTATAAAATGGACAAATTCAGTTTTCTACTAGAAAAAATGGCAATACAACACCATGACTCTGATCTACAACCACTTCACTTACGAAAGCATTACAAAGTGCCATAATATTTTGTGAAAAAAAAAGAAAAAGAAAAAACGAAAATTCGAAACCAAATCTTTTACTGCTGTTTACATTCAGAAAATTTAAGATAACTAGCTTTTAAGTTTAAATATTATATTTATTTATTAAAATAGACAAGAGGTATTAAGGTGCATTTATAAATATTTTGAAAAAAAAATTCACTCTCCGGTTGTGAAAATTCAGAAAAAAATTGCTGGACAAAATAAAGATAAAATCAAAAAAAAACTATAAACATAAATGCTTATAAGTCTGATAAAAATGTTGGCAGCACGTGGTGTTGGTGTCACCTAGAAAGCACAATAAAAGTTCTCATGTACTATACATATAATAGACGAGTTCATAGTCACGAGAAAAATTAAAGATACCCAAACGGAAATTTCTTCTGATGTCAAAATTTTGACATCAGAATAGAGTTTTTCTACATGATTGTATTGGCGTTATCAAGATTTTAGCCCGCTGGGTACTAAAAAAAGGACTCTATAAGTCTGACCCTTGTCGTCAAATCGAAGAGCTGATAGCTCGTTTTGATAATAAATTTTGACAACGGATAACTACTGACAAAACATTGATTCTTTATTTTAATCCTGAGACTAAAAGTCAATCTTAGAAATTGCATAAACCTAAAAAGGCCTCCATTTAAGAGGCGTGCAGTTCTGTCTATTGGAAAGGTAATCCTTACTGTATTATAAAATTGCGAAGAGATTAATTTTATAAATTACCTGGCAAAAGGTGAGCACCATTGAAGCCGATGAATGCAAAATATTATTTTAATTTGTTAACAAGACAACATCGGAAATCACTTGTCAAAAAACGACCTGGACTATTGCATCAGCGTCCGTTATTGCAACAAGATAATGCCAGAAAAACGAAAGATTGCTTCACCGAATCTGATTTTCATCTGTTCTCAGAATTGAAAAAACCTCTACAGAGAGTTCGTTTTAAAAATTTAACTAATGTAAAACGCGTCTAAATAGGTAGAGTGAGAAGACACCAAAGAAGTTTTTCGAAAACGGCTTAAAAAAACTTAGTTCATTGTTGGGATAACTAGACAATTAGCAAAAATTGCCAAAAATCAAAAAAACTTCTAAAGAAGGTTCATTTTGAGAGTTTTAGTGACGTAAGACGCGAAGTAGTTGTTTTTGCCTAATCGTGGAGGTTGGTTGTGTTGGTAGCCGAGCGAAAGCCTAAGAGATAACTTTGTTATCCGCCAACATTATTATACCAATTCTCGCACCTTCCAGCACTCTTCGTTAGATAGCACACTGTGTCTGTCTATACGACTACTAGCCGAACTTCGCTTGATATAAGCGAGTTCTCCCACCCGTTCCAATCGAGCACAACGCTCCGGAATACACTGTACTGATGAGGGGCAAAAACTCCGAAACCGGTATACAGTCTCTCAACGTTGTTGCTCGATTGGAACAGCTTTGCTGACGTAAGACGTGTCTAAATAAGTGGGGTGAGAAAACACCAAAGAAGTTTTTCGGAGACGGCTTAAAAAACTTAGTTCATTATTGACATAAATGTACTATTAACAAAAAAAAAAAAATAACAAAATTCCCAGCAGGTACTTTGAAATCATCTCTCGCATATCATTAGCAGTTTCTGATGTTTATTTTCTTTTCTATACTATTAGAGATAAAATTATCGCTTCCTGAATATTATTAGAAATCGATTTTTCGTTTCTGCTGTTTTCGTTTTTGTTTCTTTTTAATTAGATAATTTCAAAGTCATGTTCTACTTAAGAAATTAATATTTAATGTTTTTATTGTCTTCAGCAATAAAATTTTTTTGAGCGCCCTATATGTATAATTTAGCGCCAAGAAAAATAAGATAATTTGTTTCTGTCTTAATTTTCTGTTTTTCATCTTTATGAATAAATCTTTTGGGGTTGAATCGTTATTTTAGCAAACACAAAGCTTCAGTTTTGTAACTAGACGTTGGTTTCTTTCCGAATAATAAGTCTTTTCTTGTTTAAATTGGCATTAAATTCAAAATTGCGTTGATTATCACTGAAAATTATAGTAATTTGTCGAAATTTGACGAAATAATTGGCGAAAGAAAAACTTGTCCAAATTGCAAAGCAAAAATGTTGTCAGCATCCAGCATTTGCTGTATTGGCACAGATAATTTTGCAAAAACCTCCAACCTTGGGGTAGTGGCACTTATCACTTTTACTAATAAAATCCTACATAATAACAGACATTTTCTCTAAACCTCGCACCATGACTTGACATTCTCTCGCACGCACAAATAAATAATTTATGAATTTTAATTTATCTTGACATTGATTTAATTAAGTCATATTGAGTCGCGCTAGATACACAACAATGTCCTTACCAGAAAAAAAACCTCTAACATATCGCACGCCAATCCGATTTAAATAATTAAAAAGAGTTTTCAATCCCAACAGCTGCTTAAAGATCTCTCCAACAATAGTCGGGAATAAAACAAAAGCTCTACCGGCTGTGAAAGCGTCCCCTGCCTAGTTTTTTTACAGGAAAAAAAACAGCACAAAAAACGTGTGTGCACACACAGATCCAATTGTACTTATTTCCTGCATTAATTTTTAAAATAAATTAAATTATAAGTGAACAACTGGCGATGAGTTTTTTGCGATATGCAGATGAGATAACGAACTGTCATTGCAGCTGCTTCGGGGAAAAGCACCGGTGCTGCCTTAGGCAATCCAAAAGTACTGATTGATAAATAAATTGCGTTAAAGCCGCGGGCGGAAAGATCTCTTTTCTTCCCGACTTTTCTAATTGGAATTAATTAAAGAAGACCATAAGTGAAATGAGTAATGTGCAGATGCTGGCCATCAGCCTGTCTCGACTCAGTGTCATGACCTGCAACGCCTGCACTCAATTACCGAGGAAAAAAATCCTGTACAAAACAAACTTTTTGTAAATTCTGGCAACTAAATTGGTGTCTTAATGAGTACATGGTCGAATTTCATAAATATATGCGGGATTTATAAGGAAATATTTTAATTAGTATCGAGATCATCAATCACTGAGTCTCTCATTAAATCGACTATAGGTTGGCCGTTAGATGCGGGCTCGAATCATTTCAGTTTAACGAACTTTTATCGAGTGCTAATAAATTTATTAGTGTCTTTAGTGCTCAAAATTGACTTGTTCTGACTCACTGATCATTTTTCGAGATTCGAGACACGTAGATTTTAGTGGGAGTTTGGCTGAGATCACCCGCGTCTTATCAACTGAATTAATATGTGGACATTGCGCTCGTGGCTCACCTACAATTATTTCATTGAATGTCAAGCGCCATTACTACCCTAATTGATGCAACACGACAGCCCACGCTCTTCGGACAATTATCATCGCTTTCAAGGAGTAATGAATGCAATTGCAAGACATGACCCAGCCGACAGACATCCAACACTAATCGACAGACACATACCGCTCTCAAAGATGTTTTTTTAAGAGTGCCACAGTAAACTACTACTTTTACTGTTTTATTTAATTTGGTTTAATTGTAATTACGTGTTCGTAACGTACAGTGTGATACAGAAGTAATGACACACTTTCACTCGCGGTCACACAAATAATTTATTCTCACTTCATCAATGATCCAATTTGATAACAACCCAACTCATCAATGGAAATAAGAAAGGAAAAATATAGAATAAGTGAAAGAGTTGAAATATTTGGGATACAAAAAAAAATACAAGATAGGTTTGACTCAGTTCATACCAAAAATGCTCAGTCGGGTTTAAGTCTGGGCTGTTAGCTGGCCAGTTCCTAATTTTGACATTGTGTTTTTCAAAGAAGGTTTTAACAATTCTAGCAAAATGAGGACATGCATTATCATGCTGAAAGATAAAATCTTTGCTACAATTTTCAACATACAGCACTTGTGCAATGTCCGTGCTGTTAAAGTTTTTTCTTCAACTACGACAAGCTCAGGTTTCATATACACTTATACCTCCCAAGACTGTTATTGAACATCCTCTAAAATGTCGAACTTCTTGGCCCATATTGTCCTGAAATCTTTCATTTTGTCGTCTGTAGACACAAATACGCCTATCAGGACCACTTTCAAGTTGAACAAAACGAATTCCACATGGATGTGCGATTTTTTTTTATATATAGAAGCACTTCAAGCCTTCAAGCCTTATAGGCTCATAGCTTGGCAGACAAACTTTCTCCGATTTTTTTTTTATTTAAACCCTTCTTCTTCACTGTTTTATTTGTAACGTTTGAAGATCGTCTTTTCCATGCTTTTTCCACTTTGTCCTTGGTCTGCCTCTTCGTCTGTTTGGTCATAGTTCTGTTTCTAATAATCTTTTTAGTAATCTGTTTTCTTTCATTCTTGTTACGTGATCTATCTATCTAATTCTTTGAGATTTAACTACTCTTATTACATCTGTGTCTTTGCATAGTGTTCTTAACTCTTCGTTTGTTCTTCTAATCCAAGTCTTTTCTACATTTTTTTCTCGATAATTTTTTTAGAACCTTTCTTTCCTATATTTGCAGCATGAATCGTTCTTGTTTTTTTAGTGTCCATCCTTCGCAAGCGTATGTTACCATCGATCGTATTACAGTCTTGCAGATACTAAGTTTGGTTGCTCTCGCTACGGGCTTTAAAGTTACTGTAGAGTGTAATGCATAGACGCTTAATTTATTATTTATTAGTGCTGTTCTTGCTTTTTATTTTTTCTGTATTTGTTAGTTTCTTTCCAATTGCACTTCCTAGGCAGACAAATCTCTTAATTACTTTGAATTACTTTTACTTTTAGATATCCCTTTTCTTTAAATACTCTATCTTCTCATATCATATATTTAGTTTCTTCTTCACTTCTTTCAGTCTCGTTTTTTCGGCGCTCATAATCAGCCTTCTTGTTACTCTTAGTAGTTCTACTTTTGATACTTCAATTCTAATATTTTATATTTAAAAACAGGAATCAACAGAACCACATAGATATTATCTTTCCTCAAAATAATTTTCTCTTAAAATAACAAAAATGAAATGAATAGAATACAACATGGTCATATCTAAGAGAGGTGATAAACTAATTTTGAGTGGAGAGACAAGCTGTTCCTACATGTAAAATTCTTATCTCTTATTAGGCTAGTTTTAAGAGGACACTAGACTATTCAAAGACAAAAAAAAAACAAATTAAAAATAATTGCTATACAAAATTAAAAATAAGCTTAGGCAGACAACCAGCAATAGACACAAAATCTTCTTTGAATAGTAACTGATGATTACATAACGTCATTTTTACAATTTTAAAAAATTAAGCATTTGTGCTTCTTCAAGCATTTTTTTAAAGTGTTTTTAGAGATTGAACCGCAATTTTAAAAATTGTGGTTTTGGAATTCTAAAAATATAGGCAATATCTTTTATGTGTTTTTGTTTGGTGATAGTCTTTTGGGGGTGCGGATAAAACTTGATTTCCCATAATATTTAAATTTCCAGTTGCCATTTAAAAAAAAACTCTTTGCATTACAAACATACAAAAGTTAGATTATTGCAGTAATAAAAAATTGAAACATTCAACAACATATTGCTTTGACTATTATTGTACAAACAAAGCTCTTGCATTTCAAAAGATTGCATACAAATATAGAAATTAAATATAAATGCTTGAACGTGTACAAATTCAGGAAGCTGAAGAAAGCTGTATAGAGTCGAAACATGTAGCAAAGTTTGTAAAATGATACTTGTATGTTTTAGCATTTAAAACTGGATAAGGTAATAAGAATATAAATTTATTTGTAGAATGATTAGAATTGCTTTTTAAATTATTATTGGTGCAGTTTTGTTCCCACTCAGTGAATGCCTTCTGCAATGCAAATCAATCCCAATTACAATAAATTTCCTCAATTGAGACCTGAGCTATTTCCATGATACTTTGTCTAGTGACTTAATTTGCAATAAAAATGCAAATATTAAAAGTCTTGTTGCAATACCGATAAACACAGTAATGATTCTTAAAAAAGGGTTTTAATTTGGGTTGTTTCCACACCCTTCGTTGTGTTGTGAGGAATTTGACCTGTCCATCCAGGTTTCAACACCTTTGTATAAAAATAGAAAACTATGCACGACTAGACAAATGTGTTAGGGTGTGTTGTAGTCAAGGCAAATAACGAAACCTAATTTGTAGTAAAGCGAATGCTCAAATGGAGCTGTCCGTACACAGAAAGCAATTACAACCGCTATTAATTACTGTAAAGTGTGACAAAAAGGCAACAATTTTGAGAAATGCCCGTGATTGCTTTCCTGTGTTTCGAGATTAGAAACAATGCAGCAAACGTGTTAAATTTGAATAATAACAAAGCCGTTTATGTTAAATATTGCCGATGATTATGTGATAAAGTATACGTTTTATACTTTGGAACATGTGGTAAGTAGGCGGCATATGCGTATAATTTTCTTATTGTATTAGCATATAGATGAAGAAACAAGAAACGCGTATGCCTGTGCAGTATTAATTACAGCGAGAAATGCCACGGAATATTAATCACACCATTGCCATACATTATATCGATTTATTGAATTTAGAACGTCTAATTAAAAACGGAACAGTTAATTAATTTCATTACGGCCCTCGTAAAGCCACACGCAACCCCACAAGAGATACATTTTCACATTAGTCTCTTTAATGGTTGGGAATTATTTCAGCATTAGCTGGCGTTTTACCAGATATAGTAGGTGGTAAGCAATTTTCGTATTAAACTCGATCATAATCAGAGTCGTTAGAGATTTTTTTAAAACTCTTTTTCAAGCAATTAGTCTCTACTGGCAGGTTCATTACAACTAAGCTTTAATTAACTGTCTTATTTATTACTATTGTTATTGTTTTCTGCTGAAGATGCTAAACCAAATCGTAAATAAATACAAAAATACTATTTTCGAATAAAATTAATTAAAAAAAATTATCTACACGCACGTATTGTTGATAATTAAAAAGAATAAATAATCTCCAAATCCAATTACTATGATAACAAGGGTATCCTTTGAGAATAACTGATGCAGATGATTATGTGTATATATTTAAAATTAAAATGAAAATTAGAGAATTTTTTACAATTGTACTGATCCAAATACGGGTAAGACAATAAAAAATCCAATTTAAATAGAATCGAACAGGTGAATTAGATAAACTATTGTTTATTAAAGTGTAAGCAATCACTCTTAAAAAAAACATCAAAAGTAAACAATATGACTAAGCTACTTTCTAAATACATCACGTTCCTGTTGTCTTTTTTCCTTTATTATTTTTATTAGTCGAAATTACATTCTTCAAGCAATTTGGCTCGATCGAGAAAAAACGGGAGCAATTTTCGTTACGAAGTTAACGAGCGTATACACGGTGAGTCTTTAAAAGTATATCTTAACTTTTCTCAAAAACTAGTTATCACACCGACTTCACGGTTTGCCATTAAGAACTTTGTTTTTTTCTCTATGCATGTGAATTTTTTCAGAATTTTTATAATATTTCTTCTAATGAAATTAATTCATATTAATTTGTTGAAAAAAATATAAAATTTACATTAATTCTAATCTCATTTTAAATGACACGATGTTGAAATATTGCCTTGTGAGAACAATATTTGAAAAAAATTGTATTAGGACGAAGAAGGTAAAGGATAGGTTGCCACTTCATTGTAGAGTAACGGCAATGCTACACCAAAATAGGTCCAACAAATCAAATAAACTTTATTATTTTTTATTTTTTTGTTTTGACATTGTGTTATTTAGAATGACGTTAGAAATAATGTAAATTTTATATTTATTTTTGAACGAATTATTATTGAATATTTAATATTCATTAGAAGGAATAAAAATATCTGAAAAAATTCAAATGCGCTTAGAAAAAGAAAAAGTTTTTAATGACCAACCCTAAAGTCGGTGTTATAATTACTTTTGGAGAAAAGTTAAGATAAATTTTTACTAGCTCACCCTGTATATACAGTACGTCTCAAAAGGGTCTCTAAATAATGCTCGTTTGATTACCGCTATGCAAATTGGTGGCAGCTGGCCAAAATGGTGTCCTGAAGCCGACCCTGTCTAGGTACACAGCCACACCTGACCAATTATCGCTTGTGATAAACATTGAGTGCGAGTGGGCCCCGTCCAAGCCAGCATCGGTTTTGTATTTGTCTTCCCACGGACTCTGCTGCTTTGCATAGAGCTCGTATCCTCTCTAGGCTAGAAGCGAGTTGAAAGGGTTCAATCGTCGAGTGGAGCTTTCTTGTCAAAGACATTTCAATGGAACGGATTGTTTTGCATACCGCCGATATTCAACCCTTTCGCTCGACTCGGTGGGAAACGGCTGCCCTTAAACTTACAGATTTGCATACGGAGAGATAAAAATTAAGATGTATTCAGGATTCAGGTTTGCGCATCCAAAAGATTACAGCACAACGATCAACTGATTGCTTTCAAAACCAGGAGTACAAAGATAAATCACATTTTATTTGAGGTTTATACTGAAATAAACAGCATATTATAAAAAGAGTTGGTTTTTACAGATTTTTAAAAGGAGTACAAAGCGGTTTATAAACATTACATTACCATGAAAACTTATAAAGAGTGGTTCACAAGTCTGGAAACAATTTTTTTTGTACTATATAAGCTTGTTTGTTGTATTTATTGTTTCAGAATTTTATACTTGGACTATTTGAATACCCACTATAACTTATTGTACCAGCTACATTTTAGTTAATTCACTAAATAGTTTTAAAATTATTAAAAAAACATTTCTTGTTTCTAAGCTTATTATAGTGTAATCAAGAAATACATTATTCCTCATATTGTGACTAAAGCACAATTGCAAATAATAATTGTGAACTATACAAAATATTCAAAAAACGGAAAATAGTATTTTTTTTATATAAAAGTAACTGTCTAAGAAACTACTGAGAATTGTCCTTTTACACAAAAAATTAAAAACTATTTTCTCAATTTTTTCAATTTTCTCCTTCAATAACGTATAGTGCGTAAAGAAAACAAAAATTAAAGGTTAATTTGGTCATTTTTTAGGTCAGTGTTAACAGTATTTCGTATTGTGGCTGCTACACGTAATTATTTACAGATGTAAAGCCAAAAGCTGCCATATTTATCATGTCGTATCGCTTAACGTACCGTTTTATGGTTTTGTCAAATTTGAAAGCAGAATTCCATAGCGTATCCTTTTGTTTTGCTCTTGAAATTAGAAAGAGTAGATATCGGTTCTTCTAAAGTTTCTTAAGTTGTTGGTCTTGAGATTTGAGTTTAGTGTGGCCAGATAAAAGCCTTTTTATGTCAAAAATAATTTTTTAAATTTTAGTTATATCAGAACCTGTACAGTTTCTTAATATAATTACCATTTTAGCAAACTTTTCCACAGTTGCGGCTTTTGCCTACTAAAATTCAGTAAAATTCAAATTCTAAGACGACTTTAAAGGCTATTTTCTTATCTTAAAGAGGCCAATATTTTTTTTTTAAAATCAACTACTCACAAATGGAGTATTTCAAATTTCCAACGCTTTACTTTCAAGTCAAAACAACAGCCTATACTGTTTCGTAAATAAACAACAATATATGAAATACAAAATGGCAAAAATCCAAGAATTGTCTTTATAATACTACCAACGTTTCGGAAGGCTAACTCTCCCTCTTCAGAGTCTTATCTTGAGAATACGATTTTGAGACGAGATAAAAATTAGACACGAAGAAATAACATTTCGTGGAAGAGAACAAGACATCGAGACCACAGAAAAAGCGCCTTTCTTTTTGATTTTAGTTAAACAGAGTTATTAGCCAGAAACAAACCCGTATAGAGAAACAAACCTAATAGTAAATTTTGACTTGAATCGTAAATTTAACAATAATGTCGTTTTAGGCAGAGGTTTACTGAAATACAATAAAGTAATGGTCCTAAATTGTGTTTTTATCTTTACCTGTTCCATACCATCAGTTCCTTGCATGTTGGCCCTTTAGACGTCTGTTTCACTGTGCCAAATAAGCAATAAATAGCTTAAATACTTTTCTGCAATGCAATCAACCTCTTTCCAAAATGGAATTGTTGTTAAATTTATGACGTAAGTCAAAATTCACTAGTAGGTTTGTTTTTTCTATGTAACACTAATTTAACATTATTCAACAATCGAAAACCAAAAACAACAATATATTTGGAGAAATAGAGTTTCTTGTACTTGTTTTTACACTTTTATTAGTTAAATGCTGCTACCGGTTTCGCATTATTGGCATCTTCAAGCGCTTTGTCAAATTCTACATGAAATAAAATAAATAATAAAAAGACATATAGGGCGTTCTTATTTTACCTCCTCACTAATAGTCCTAAATAAAATAAAATATTACAAAATACAACATACACTAAAATGGGTGTGTTTGATCTGATTTGATTTTAGTGTATGTTGTATTTTGTAATATTTTATTTTATTTAGGACTATTAGTCAGGACACACTACTAAAATAAGTGCGCCCTATATGCCTTTTTATTATGTATTTTATTTCATGTAGAAACGCCTGAAGATGTCAATGAGGCGAAACCGGTAGCAGCATTTAATTAATAAAAGTGTAAAAACAAGCACAAAAACCCCTATTTCTCCAAATATAATGTTGTTTTTGGTTTTCTGTTGTTGAATAGTGTTGAATTCCTTTGCTTTTAAGATTAATAGCAGTTTGGTAAAAAAACGTTAGAGAAAGTTAAAGCAACAATTCCAAACAATTTAATTATAAAAGCGAGCCATCTTCGTGGCGCGTTTAATTAAATCTGACGTAATTTCAGATGCGCTGAATGTTTGGAAAAAGCTCTATCTCCTCTTAGATAATTACCGCTTACATAATCGTCCAATAAATCAAGTCTCTAATAAACAACAAGTAACAATAATTACGCCCCCTTCCCACATTAATAATTATTAGCCGTCGGTTGCGTGAAGTAATAGCAATTCGTCCCGAAAGAACCCTCGTTTTTCCCTCGTTGCTCCCACGGGCCCTCCATCACCTGGATTTTTTTCTTCGTCTGTTTTGCATATACCAGCAGCGTCAAACAATGGCCTACTGTGCGTACTGAACCCATTCTTGTCGGGCCGTATATTAATCAAGCGCCGACAGGGCGGTCCAGATATCAGTCTACAACGGCTGATGAGGCTTCCGAGGATCGCACAATGGACGCTTAATAGCGAGCTTTCGGTACCACCGCAGACAGAATACCAACGCTAATTACGACGGGATATTTTCGTTGTGTCGTTCTAACGATATTAATGGTGTTATTAAAGCAGTATGTGGCCGACAAGAGGTGACTAGACGAGAAATTCCGACGAAATATGGGGATAATCGCCCATAATTATCTAACACAATGCCAGGCCTTCATTATGACTCTCCCGTTACAGAAATTTTCAATTATAACCCGATCTAACCGACCTGTTTGAGCTTTGTCCACTTCAATTCAATAAAACAAAAATCACATCAACGGTAGCCGAGATAATTAAATTGCAATTAGACAACAAGATAAAAACTACTCTATTATAATATTGTTTCAATTATCATTCCCTCGCAAAAATCATTCAGTCCTTGTGGTAATTTTAGAAAGGGAAACGATATTAAATTGTAATTAGCAACGTAACACCGATTTTATTTTCCCACCCGGGATTTAAAGCAAAAAACTTATTTTTAATACGTCTAGCACAAACGGAAATGACCTTTTTTCAAAAGTCTTTCGATGATTTTTTAATTCACCTTAAAAGGACATACATAAATAGTGATTAGAATTTTTTATTTTTGTCGACCATGAACTTCATAATATAATTATAATTTAATGCGGTAATTAAACGTAGCAGTAAATAAAAAATAATTGAACACTCTAGATAAACACTTTTTTAATCAAAATTCTATTTTCTCGCTTTAAAACACGAATTTAAACACTCACTGATTCAAAATATAATTACTAAAGAATACTAAATGGCTAACTGCCTACATTAATGTATATGCACTCCCCTATTGTGTCAATTCGTAAATTATACAATTATTATCATGCTTGTACAACATTGTGTTGAGATAATTCTGTGTATACTGACAGCGTTTATTACATCATTTAATGTATATGTTATGTACCTGTCTATTTTGTTTCATTTTTCTTTTTAGACAGATGTGGGTTTCAAAAAAGATTAACTAAATTAACGAGAGAGATTAACAACTAAACTTTTTTTATTCACTATAAAAGTAAAGTCTTCTAAACTTAACCCTCTTACAAAACTTTGCCACACGTTTCGATCTTTTACTAACCTTCAGGAACGCGAATTTCTAATCCCTGTAAATTGTGACAAATCTAAACACAAAAAACGGTTTACTCAATGACATATCGATTAATATAAAATAAACAGTTATACACGAATATGTTGTGCCTTTAACGCAGATTTACAGGTCTTTGAACATTTTTTTTTATATTCAAATTGAGTATCTATGATATATCTAACAATGTCTCAAATGTCTTTTTTTAAATAAATGTAGAATGCGACAACAATAATACAGAAATTTATTTATAATTTATTTGATTTTCTGTCAAATTTTTTTTTGCCTTGGGCGCCAATGACCCCTTGCTTCGGCACTGAGTAATAGCTTGTTCATGTGCCGTCTAATCACCGGAATTAAAAGAGCACTCTGTTTTGTGACATTTAACATTAAATAAAAAAACTGTGCAAATTGTGGTGTTGCCGGAAAAAATCCGTTTCCGATCCTCTGCAATTAATGCAAAGCAGTTTGTATTTTTTTTCTGTATAATGATACCAACAAGACGTTTATTTTTCGTTAATGACACGAAACGCCTTATACGACTCGTGTGCCATTTCGGATCCGACATAAGATGAAAGCTAATTGCATAATTTGAGCACGCTAACATGCAACCCACCTAATAACCTTGTCATCCTACAATTAGAAAATTCCGAAAAATCTAATCCGGATTATCTACTGTAAATAGTGAAAAATTTGAAGTATCTGATGATTTATCATTCTCACAGTTTGGAAGGACATACTTCTAGATAATTCAGAAAGATGGACTAACCATTATATAAAGTGGGAGTCAGTTTAGTTGGAAATGTGACAACGAGACAAGACTGGCAGTGAAGTGTAAACAGTGGGCATAATAACGAAGTAGTCTGAAGTGATTCAACATTTACTGTGTTAATTAAATTAATTAATTTTGTCATGTAATCATATTAGTTTTGTAAAATAAATTTTGCGTTTTTTTTTTTTGAAATTCAGACCGTGAGTTTAAATTACTCATAGTCCTAACACTAGTATCGGTAATAATGTATTATTTACTATGTGTATTTGAACTAGGTTTTCACAGTGTGGCGCGATTACAACTCTTCTTTACCGTTGTCATTACCGGAGAAATAAACTCTCATTAGATGGGTCATAAAACGTTTTATTTAAGTGCAAAACGTGATTACTAGTCGGAAATTTTTCGATTATAAAACTGTGTAATACCGGATAATTTACATCAAGGTATAACACAAAATAACCCTTCTCAACTACCCTTGAAAGCTTTTAACTTATTTAAATATGATATACCTAGGGCCTAGGGGAGATAGAAACAACATGTATTGCAAAAATCTACCTCTGGAACCTCCCCACGTAGAAAACGTGCTCTTTCAGTCCGGGACATCCGGTGCGATAATACCAAATAACATATCATTACATAATGATTTATACCTCTGCGATAAATTTCGAAAATCCAGAGGGTCATCACATAGTGGTTTAGGCGCCTGTTATCTTTTTAATGACAAAAATGAATGGTTTAAACGGTCATCAGTTTAATTAGCCGACACTTCCACCTCCTGATTGACACTATAACGGCCGTTTTACTGTAATGGTAACGATCGAAGCACTTAGCCACCGGATGCACTAGACAGTGGTGTAATTGTAAAAAAATCTTCCGCAATGAATAAGACTCCTGCGGCGAAATATGCGAAGTCAGTGTCGTACATATTCTTATTTTAATGTCTATCGGTTCATTTTAATATGGATAGTTGTGGACCAGTTTCGTGGTCGGATAGTGTGTGAATGTGGAAGATGGTGAAAGGAAGATGGGCCACTGCAACTGCCACTCCCATGGCTTCTATCGGGACTAAAGGATTACTCAAAGTTTATTATACAATTGTGCTGCCGTCAGCATCACTACGAAAACATATTAAACAACGATGATTATTTTAATTTATGCCCTTAACCGTTGCGGAATTGTACCATAGGGGAATTTCGGGTTTACCAAATTTTAGACAACGATACTCCAACGCTGTTTTAACAACGTAAAAATAGAAAATATAGAGGTTTTGGTTGCTTTTAAATATTCTGTATGTGCTAATTTCAATTCTTTAGTCTAACATTATTTTTTATTATCCATTTTTAAGTTAAGAATTTTACTAATTCTAGAAATTAGAAGCATCGTTTTACTAATTTTTGAATACAGATCCAGTGGTAATATTTCGTATCAATTTTGTAAATCTAAATAATATAAACAAAGACAATAATGGTTTGAAACTAGAAGCCACTTTTACAAATTTTCAAAACTAGAGACAAGATTTTCCAAAATTTTCAAGCTAAGAACAAAATTTTTCTTGATTTTGAAAGCCAGAAGCTTTCAAAGCTTCTATTTACGAGAATTTACGAGAATTCAGAGAACTGAAACCGAAACCGCATGTTTTTAAAATTAATACAGGAAGTTAGAAGCAATTTATTGTAAATTTTGAAAGCCAGAGTCATAATTTTAATAATTTTAGAAGCCAAAATCGAGATTTTGTGACAATTTTTAAATAAAAACAACATCTTTGTATCCTTAAAAACCGAAAAGATTTTACCAATTTTAGAACCTAAAGACGATGTTTCTTATAAAGTTTGATTCAATAAAATCAAGAGTAATTTTTTTTTTAGTATTAAGAACCAGAGGCGACATTTTATTAATTTTGAAATACGGAGACGCAACTCAACTAACTGTAGAACCAGCTGCAATATTTCTTATCATTTTTTAAGGCAATAAAAAAGAGCGTTGGAAGTACATTTTATTGAAAACTACCAATTACTAACTAAATGTTAAATTTTACTAATTTTGTACGCTGAAGGCAATGTTGTTCTTATGTTTTTTTTGAGTCAAAAGCAATATTTCACTAATTTTAAAATACGAAGAATTCAATTAGTTGTTTTTCTAATGTTGGGAAAACAAAACGATGTTTTTGCTAGCATTTTACTAATTTTGAAATACAAAGATTTATCTTTTCTAATTTTAGTTGACAGTGGTAATATTTCTTATCAGTTTTTTCAGTAATAAAAATAAATAAAAACGAGATTGTTGTAATTTTAAAACCAAAAAAAACTTTTAAAAATTTGAAAAAACAGAGGCAAGATTTTACAACTTTTCAAGCCAAGAGCAAGATTTTACTAATTTTGAAAGCCAGAGGCAATATTTCGATAATTCTAAGAACCGAAAACGGCTTTTTTTTATCAATAGCTATTTTAGCATTTTTTATCAAGAAGTCAGTAGCTATATATTACAAAATTTGAAATCCAAAGACGTAATTTTACTAATTTTAGAAGTCAGAGACAAGGTTTAGTATCAATTCTCAAATTACAATCTCAAAAACAACATCTTTCTAACTTTGAAAGTCAAAAACATTTTACCAATTTTAGAATCCAAAGACGCCATTTCTTTTAATGTTTAAATCATTATTAAAAACAAGGAAGGATAACATGTTTTTTTAAATATTAGTAACGAAAGCAGAATTTTACTAATTTCTAAAGTTCGAGGAGGTATTTTAATAATTTTATTAGCTCAAAATGAGACTTTTCAACAAGTAGTAGATAAGTAAAAACAAAAATTATTTGTTTTTCCAATATTGAAAATAGAAAACGACCTTTTATCTCATATTTTACTAGTTTTGAAATACAAAGACTTACATTTATAAATTTTATAAGTCAGTGCGTGGTAGTAATATTCCTTATCAATTTTTTAAGCAGAGATGACTGTTTTTTTAATTTTGAAAGCAGAGGCAACTTTTACAAATTTTAAAAACCAGAAGCAAAATTTTATTAATTTGGAAAGCTAGAGACCTCATTACGACAATCCTGAGAACCAAAAACGGAATTTCTTTTATTAATATTAAAAAGCAGAGGCAATATATTACAAATTTTAAAATCCAAAAATGTAATTTTACTAATTTTAGAAGCCAGAGACAAGGTTTAGTGACAATTTTTAAGTTAAAAACAACAACATCTTTCCAACTTTAAAAGACGAAGACATTTTACCAATTTTGAAACCCAAAAGCGACATTTCTTATAAAGTTTGAATTAACGAAGGCAAGAGTGATATGTTTTTTCAAATATTGGAAGCCGGAGGCAACATTTTATTAATTTTTAGTATGGAGACGAAATTTTGCTAACTTTAGAACCAGCTGCTCTACTTTATCATGTTTTAAATCAATAAAAAAGCCAAGGAAAGACATTTTACTTAAAACTACAAATTACTAAATAAAAGCAAAAGGCTAAATTTTACTAATTTTGTAAGTTAAAAGCAATGTTGTTCTAATGTTTTTGAGCCAAAGGCCATTCTTTTTATCAATAAACAAATATTTTATTAATACATTTCTTCTTTTTGAAGTCAATAAGGACAAAAGCGACATTGCTGTTCTAATTTTAGAAGCCGTAAGCAACATTTTATCAATTTTAAAATTCAGAAGCAATATTATGACAATTTTGAAAACGGAAGATGACACTCATCAGTCATCAAGTTTTATTATTAATAAAGAAAAAGATATAAAAGTGACATACTTTTTAAACATTGTAAACCGAATAAGGCTTGTGATCTTGAGACCTAATTTAACTAATTTTGAAAGCTAAAGACATTTCTTTTAAACATTAAATTATTAATATATAAACATAAGAATAACGTTTTTTTAAGCGTTAGTTGACGAAAGCAACGTTTTACAAATTTTGGAAAACAAAAACAATATTTTGCCGTTACTGGAAGTCAGAAAATATATTATAACAATTCTGAAAATGACATTACTTATAAATTAAATTAACAAAACCAGGGGTGACCTGTTTTGTTTGATTTTCGAGTTTTTATCTGTTCACCCATTGTGTGGGTAAATATATAAAAGTATCAGAAAGACTTCTGAAAGTTTCACTTGAATTTATCAGTGACTAAAATTAGACGAAATTTGCTTTACCAACAGATAAACGCTGAAGACCGTCCTTCTTCACTGCTGCATTCAGTAAGTTCGTTTTTGAGGTATTTTATAACAATTAAACTCAAAAATTTGGTATTTATTTGCCTGACTAAAATAACTACAGACTTTCATTACAGTGATAATGATACAGTCAGTTTTCTGATGCAAATTTTGTCACGAAGAAGTCCTTTATTGATTGGTGTAATTTTTTTTTTGTTGTGTGTTTTGTAAGTATTGGTGCCTCCTTCTGCGTGTTTGTTGGGGTTAGCTAAGTGTGTTATCCTACATGTCCATGTAAAATTTTCCTCTGAATAATAAATTAGTAGAGGTGTTATTTATGCGTACGTCGAATTTCACTGATGTGGAGAGTGTTCAAAGTAAACCTGTTTTGTAACAGCGGATCGTGATAAAAATGACCTACTATTTTACTATTATCCGCTTTCTACGTTCGGAATACTACAATTACTCGTTGTGAATGGAATTACAGTATGCACATGGTGCAGGTATTGCGCTAAAACCGTCTTACATAAGAGGCGTTCTACGCAAATTTGTTGATTGAAAACTTTCTCAAAGAGCGGCTAGCAGGTGCCTTCATAAATTCCATTTTTCTCTCACACGAAGAAAACGGAATGAAAAACCAAGGATTAAGATATGCGGAAGATAATTGATAGCAATCAAATCAGAGAAACAGAGATCATGCTGTTGGCGAGTTTCAAATGAGAATCTGTTACCACCTGCTGGTTACTTCAAGCCGATACAAAAAGGCAGCCGGGGGAGACTAATGCGAGATGGATTTTTATACAGAGTGACTCTCTTAAAAATTTATCACAGCTTTTCTCAAAAACTAGTTATCACACGGCCTTCAGAATTTGCCATTAGAAACTCTTTTCTAAGACCTATTTTGAAGCAGCATTGCTTGGTTACTCGACAATAGATTGGACAACCATCCTTCAGCTTCTTTGTCTCAGCCACTCTCTTGGGAATAATGACGAATTAATTAATGTAAAAAAATTTAAAAAAAATCAATTTGTTTTTGTTAATCGATTTAGTGACTATACTTACTTACATAGTAAAAAAAATTGAGTGAAAACCAATCAACTCTCATTTTCAGTAAAAATTCTAACTCAAGACTGAGTCTTGGAAAAAATACGCCATTTTTGAATGAGACAAAGTGGATGACAAAGAAGCTAAAAATCCACCCCATTTTCAAGTAACGGCAATGCTGCTTCAAAATAGGTCTTACAAAACAAATAAAATTTAAGATTTTTTGCGGTTATCTACAATTTTTTTAAAATAGTTTTTTTTCTTGAGTTTTAATGACTTTATTGCCTAATTGGCTTTACAGTCCTACATAAAAATAAAAAAAATTAACACAAATTAACAAAAAAAAATTAACTCTTCTCCAATCTTCTCCTAGCACACGTAACTTTATTCATCCATTCTTTCCCTTCTCTATTTTCGTTTAGAATTTTTATCTCGCACATTCTTAACTCTACACGCTCTGACAAACAATGCTCTATCGTCTCTACATAATCTACATATTCCTTCCCAATTTTCTCTCCAAAATTCATTTTCTCTTTTTTCATTCCGTCATCTGTATCTTGCAACCATTTTTTTATTTTTACTATTTATTTTATTTAGATATTTTGGCAGTTTGGTGGTAACAATCAAGGCATATTTTGAATTGTACATTAAATCTTTTATACTCGCAATTCTTTACTGTTTATCTATGTCAGCATCACTTTGTTTTAGTTCTTCTTGCATTGTTGTTCCTCCTTCTCTCATTCTTTTAATTTCTGCACATGCATACCCCTTTTTCTCATAGTAGTCATCTCGTTCTATTTACCTGACATTACCATTTGCTTCTTTAATTTCAGCCCAGCACTGTTGTAGTATTCTGCATTCTTAGATTTTCCTCGAATCTCACCGCTCTTTTTTCTATTTCCACTCTCAACTTTTCTCTCTTATTTTCTTCCTTTACTATCAAACCAGGCATTTTATATATTTTTCCCCAAAACCCATTTTATATATTTTTCTTGCATACGCTTAATTTCTTCATATTCCTTCCATCCCCATACTTCTGCTCTATACATTACAATACTTTTCACCAAACTGTCAAACATCATCATTCTTCTTTTAAAATTTTCACCAAATTTACTTTCTCCCAAACTCCAGACACTTTCCATTAGCTTGTTTGCCTTTTTGACTACATCCTTTATTTGTCTTTTGTCTGTCATACTACTATTTAATACATATCTCAAATATTTCAATTCTTTCACTTGTTCTATATTGCTTCCTTTCCATTTCTATTCATCTTCTTTTTTGATTCTTACTTTCTTTCCAAACACCATTATTTTTGTTTTATCTACATTAACTTGGAGTTTTTTGTTTCTTATATATCTTTCCATAACTTTTATCATTTCTTTCATTTTACTCTTGCTTTTTGCTACAATTACTAAATCATCTGCAAACGCCAGGGACCACACTTCCTCTCTACCTACAACTATCCCTCCTACTTGCGCTCTACTTAAAACTTCATCCACATCTCTCATATATGCTAGGAATAGTGCAGGACTTAATGGACAACCTTGTCTTACACCTTTATTTGTCCAAAAACATTCACTTACTTCTTTGCCTACTTTTACTTGGTTAATAGTTTTCTCGTAAATTTCTTCCATCTTGCATACCGATCACTTACACACCCCTTTCTTTCTAAGATACTGCCATAATTTTTCCCTATCCACACTGTCAAAAGCTTTTTTAAAATCCATGAACAATGCCTACATACGTCCTCCCGCATTGTCTATTTCTTTCTTCGCCAGACGTCTCAAAATGTATACATTGTCCATGGCTCCTCTTACTTTTCTGAACCCTACCTGTCCGTCTGGTAACATACTTTTTTCGTCCATTTCCTTTCTCAATCTTTTCTCTAGAATCATCGCATATATTTTGTAGGTCGTATTAAGTAAGGATATGTCACGGTAGTTTTCAGTTTGGTCTTTATCTTCTTTTTTATGTATTGGTACAATTAACCCTTTACTCCACTCAATAGAAAAGCCTTCTCTTATCCACACTGCATTTAGCACTTCCCATACCCTTGCCCATAGCTTTTTCATACCAAACAATAACGCTTCATTTAGAATTCCATCTTCTCCATGTGTTTTCTTTTTCTTTAACCTAAACATTTGTTTCTCAATGTCCTCTTTAGAAAGATTGCTTATTTCTACTTGAAATTCCTCATGTCTTGACAAGATACTTTTATTTTTTTCTTTCACCTAAAACCTCCATAAAGTGTTCCCTCCATTTATCCAAACTTATATTCTCACTTATTTTGTCTTTTCTTTTTCTTTCTTCGTTTATAAATTTCGATACCTTTGCATCTGTTTTTATTTCTTTTTTTTCCTTTCTTCTTCTTCTCTTTGTTGTATTTTTCTCTCTTCACACTTTGTCTTTAAAATAGTTTTTTCACAAAACAATATTTCAACATCGTTTCATTTAGGATAACATTAGAAATAATGTAAATTTTATATATTTTTTTAACAAATTAATATTAATTAATTTTTATTAGAAGAAATATTAGAAAAATTTTGAAAAAATTCACATGGATAGAGAAGAAAACAAGGTTTTTCATGGCAAACTCTGAACTTTGTGTGACAACCAGTTTTTGAAAAAAGTTAAGATAACTTTGACTCATTCTGTATATCTTCTGTTCGATCAGTTAATAAAATTAGTTGTTGAAAATAAAGATTTGCTGCGATAGATAAATTTATTAGAAATTTTATCAGATAAAGAGCGCTTTCGTGGCACCCAAATTAAATTCGTGTCAGCAAAAACAAGTCTTCTTATCGGTCGTGGTTAGTAGACCGTACAATAGCGGTGTCGAACTAAACTAGAGAAGAGCTCCTTATTTGATAAAAAGACCCCCAATCGATGAAAACTCTTAGTTAAGCGAGTTTCTTATCTTGAAGCCTGATAATTAGACGTCACGTGCTCATGTGGTAGTTCCTAATTAAAGGAAACAACACTGCTATTGTTGGAAATCACGATACAACTGCCTTATATAGACTCTTGTGTGGTCTTGTATTAATTGTATTATAATTTTAATTGAATTAGAGAAACAGCAGAGACACTCCATTAGAATACATTTGCGGAGAATTTTTTTCTCTAATCAAAAGTTTGTCCCTTGGCAACTTTCCCTCTTTTCTAGTCCCATTAAATTACATGTTGCGTATCCCAACAATGGGTATCATCCTATTCTGGTTTGAAGAAAGTGGGCGACACACGTCAACATTAAATATAGACCGACTCGTGAACTAACTTGTAATTTTGCACCAAATGGTTTCGATAGGATTCAGGTCTGGTGCTGATAGTACCAATCAAAATTACCGATTTCCGGTTTTCTAGCTAGGATTAAACTCAACTGATTGCCAGAGATTATTCCTTACGAGTGCAATTCGCATCTAGATTTTCAATTTTTCTCGCCACGAGGCTCTAAAATTGATTCAGGTTCTTAAAATTAGAGTAAATGTCGTTTTGCAGTTATAAAATTTAAAAATCTAGAATCAATGTTGCCAAAATTAGAATAAGATTAGTAAACTTGCTTTTGGCTACTAGAATTGTTAAAATTTTGTCTTCGGCTCTCAAAATTAGTAAAATGTTGCCTCTGAGCTCTAAAATTAGCAAAATGTCGCCTCTGATTCTCAACGATAGAAACAAAGCATTGCCTTTGTTTTTTCAATTTAAAAATTGATAGGAAATATTGTCTCTGGCCTCTAAAATTACTAAAATCTTGCATTTGTCTTTCCAAATTAGTAAAATACATGTCCATTGCCTTTATTATCTTAAAAATCAATAAAAAATTATATTCAAATATAAAATAAATAAATTATTTTAATACTTTTTAATAAATATAGTTTTTTGCTTCTAAAATTCGTAAAATTACTTTTTGAGCTTCCAAAATCAGAAACCGTTGTTCCCTTTTCTGAAAATTAATGAAAATATCAGCAAAATTAGTAAAATGAGAATAAACAAAACATAAACAGTGTTACGATCAGGAACGAATTGCTAACTTTGGTAGACCAAGGTTAAGATGATTCCTTCTCCCTCTCCACTTTTCTAACAACGTTTTGGTAAATTTTTTGTCCATCTTCCCAAAATTCCAATAACTTTCATAACATAATGAACGAATAAAAAAACAAAGACACAAAAAAAGTTTAGACAAACTCAAAAAACGACGACTAAAAGAAAGAAAGGAAGAAAGGCTCTAGAAGAATAGAATTATTTTTCGGAGAAACGTACAAATCAACAATTGAAAAAAAGAAGAAGGGAAAAAGAAGCTTTCAGCATCTTCAGCTAAATCAATTCTGTGAAATTTTGAAATTTTTTAAATACAAAATAAAAAAATTATTCTATTTCTATGAGAAATAAAAATTGTGATTTAAGTTCTAAATATTACTAACAAAGATTTTCTACTTGAGCTAATATTACAACTTGTGATATCTCTAATCTTGTACCGTTAAAATTAAAAACAAACATCTGTTGGCATCAGCCTCATTTCGGTTTTTCCAATGCAAGATCAGAGATGTAAACCGTATTAATAATGCTATAAGCTTAAGTAAGAAAGTCTTGTACGTTGGTAAAACATACTATTTAAGTCACTATTTCTAATTTTCATAAAGAACGTGTACACATTTAAATTTAGAAGTTTCCTTATTTAATTTTAAATTTGCATATTTCAGTTCTGGAAAAAATTTAAATCAAAAACCAATTTTAAAGAGCATGGCTCCAAAAAATTCTACATCAATATTAAAAAAAAACAAAAAATTAGAAAAATTGCGCTTAAAAACAGCAAAAAAAATGTTTCATGAAACTTTTAAAACCCATAACCCACCACTCGAAAAAAAAAATCAAAAAAAAAACAACAAAACGAAGACTGGAAGAAAATTGATTAGAAGATAGTGGTTATCATAAATAGATGTAGTACAACGTGCCTGAAAAATTTCAAGGGGATAGATGGGAGACGTAGAAATTGTCTCCATTAAAACGGATATGGGTGGATGGATACTACATCCAGTATGGATGTAGTAAGAAGACATTGGATGTGATCTAACGAAATCTCATATTAAAGTTTTTTCTACTGAATGTTTTTGCTACCATTTCCAAATAATTTTATTGAAACAATACTCTCAATAACTACAGAATTTTTTTAAAATAATTTCTGTTCTCTATCACTTTTTCAAATTTTTCATTAAGTTTTTTATTTTTATCAATTCTAAGGGAGTAAATAAGTTCGCCTTATGCTAGAAATATCAACTGTTTTTCACACAAAAAAGGCTTTGTCAATAAAGAATAATTGTTAGCGACTCACCCATTTTTTAAAAAAGTAAAACATAACAAAGTGGATTTGTAAAAGAAAAATCAGTTGGCAATCAATCTTATTGCCACCCCTGCCTCTTTATCATTATTTCTAAACACATCTGTTCTAACGAATTATGCTTTCTAAATTTTAATTAATCAAGCACGTTTTCCCAATATTTAAATGTTTAAAAAACTGTTGCAGTTGATTTTGTTTTAGGTTTGTGTAATTATTTGTGGACATGATTTAGGACAGTTTCATCCGGTCCTTCTTGTAGTAAGCCAGTCATAGAAGATCTTAGTAGAATGACAATGATACTAGAATTCATTTAAGTGTTTTTACTAAATGTTTAAATTTCTTGCTTCATTTTTTTATGTAGAAATGTTGGAATTGTCTCGGTTATCACTGAGAATTTTAACTTTGAAAGAAAAAACAGTGTTGTCCTTGAGATTTATATAAACTCTCACAGTGCTTATAATAATGCATTTTTGGCACTTCTAAGCTGCGATTTAATTTAATCTTTTCAGATTAATTTGGCAGTCAAGTTAAAATTTGTAATAAAATTTTGTTGCAGATGTTAAGATGATGTTGTCATCTTGATGTTATCGAATGTCAAAAAATCAGTTTGAAGGTCTCCACTGGGCAGAAATTGCTTCGTAAATGAACTAGTAAATTGCCGCGCTGAAAATGATAGTTATTTGCTAATACTGAAAGTTCAAGTATGTTTCAAAAGTTGACATAAAAGTTTAATGTAACATTCACGTTTTTCCCATTCACCATTCACGTTCCTTACCCAGAACAAAGTTGGTGTAGAGCACTTGAAACCCGTAGAAAATAAATAAGCACGGTTTGCAAATGTCAAAAAAGCTCCTTTTCGCACTTGAATCGGCTCTCCTGCTTTCCGTGCATGCAAATACGGCTTACGTCAAACAGTTTATGTAATTTATTCGCCAGCGCCCAGTAGAAACGGTTAATAAATTTTTATTGTTGGCAGTGCATTAGCGCCAATTACATAAACTTTCAGTTTAATTATTTCCAATATAAGAAAACGATCGCTATTAATAACCGGACTTGCGTTTGGCCAATTAGGCGCGTTTTCCGATAAAATCACCTTGTGCCCAAACCGCGGCCTGAAATAACGTATTACGTGTTATTAAACGGTAAATAGTTCATGTTTTCTGCGAGATTACAGCCTACATTGTCCTTGCGGTGCAAAAGAATTGCTGGCGAATAAATCAACTTGTCACTAATGCTAATGAGGTTATTATAATTTCAGCGCGACCGCTTCTGTTTACTCAGTTTTTTTCAGCGAACTGCACCAGAAGTTTGGAGCTTTTCACCCAGTGGGCGCTTCACATCAGTCGGAAAACACGTGCTGCAAAGACGCATGGCCGACGCGACGCCAACATGGCGTCGGGACGGCACGCACATGCTCCGAGGGGCATCTAGCGAGGGGGACGCCAACCAACACAAGGGAGAAATTTGCGCCATTCAATTTAGAAATTCGCTCAATTTGGTACAAATGCAGAGATACATATTTCAAATTGCAGAAGTAATCTTTGAAGTTTTCCTGTTTATTAAAAGATTCACGCTTTTTATTGAAAAATAGCTAAGAGGAAATTAGGTGTGAATAATGACTGTACTTGAAGGAGAAAATGGTTAAAATTATACAAATTGTTGCTTCAATGAAAGTTTCTAGTCTAGGAATGCTTGGAATCTATGGATTCTCGCTTTTTCTTAAATAAAATAACTAATTGCACTTCTAGACTCAGAGAAACTAAATTCAAAAAATATATAAAATAAACAACATTAAAATCTACAAGAAATAAGACAGATAGCTAGTAGCTGCCCAAAAAAATTTGGTTGTGATTAATGTGAAAGCTATTTTCAGATTTCTGAATTTTTTAAAAATCAAAATTGGAATAGTTGTGTACATAAAAATATATTAAATCAAATTTAAATGTTTAGCTAAATAACTAGACGTTGTAATCTAGGTCAAATAGGCTCCTTAAAAATGTCAAAAATTGAAACATAAACTGTGTTAAATTGTCAAAAATATTCTAAACTACTGTAGAAGAAGCCTAAATTGTCATAAAATTATTATAGAATGTTATAAAATCGTCGTAGTTGTCAGAACATAACAGAAATGGCTTAAATTATTATAAAAACTATCTAAATGGTCATAACAATGACTTAAATGTCCCAAATTGATAAAAAAACGTCCTAAACTACCACAGGAAAGGACCTAAACTGATAGAAAACGTTTTAACTTGACACAATATTACAAAAACTAAGACACAACTGTTCCAAATTGTCATAGAATTAAATACAAAAACGTCGGAAATTGACAATAAAATATCCTAAACAACCAAGAAAGAACCTAAAGTGCCATAAACTTATAGAAACTTCCCAAGTTGTCATCGACTCGTCCCAAATTTTCATAGAATTACAGGATAATTACAGAATTATCCTAAACTACAACTATCATAGAATTGGTTTAAATTTTTGTAAAATCACGAAAAATATTTTTTTTTGAACAAGAGGAGCACGCATCGCGAGCCGCACACCGAGGCCTACGCCCATTGCATGCAACCTCTCGATATAACACTACTGCAGTAGCCCTGTGCCTCTGATGAAGCTCAGTACCTTGTCTGCAGGAGCCTTCTCGATAGCACTGGGCTTCAGATATCGAGAGCTGAAGTATAAATCTCTGATGCTTGCAAAAGCAGGACAGTAGCAGAGAATATGAAGAGGAGTTTCCTCATCTTCAGCACAACCTCTGCAAATCTCGTCCTGAAATGGCTTAAATTGTGTTTTAGACGTTCTATAACTTGCCTTAAAATGCCAAAAAAAGTCCCAAAATATCATACAACGGGCGTAAAATACCATAAAAGAAATGAAATATCATAAATTGAAAAAGAGTTTTTCTTCAATTGATAGAGAATCGTCTTAAATTGTCATAAAATCATAGAAATGTCCTAAATTGCAATAGAAATGTCCTAAAATGCCAGAAAAATCTCTCAAATTGTTCTAATAACGCCTTAAATTACCATAATTATTATAACAAACGTCACAATTGACATAAAATCGTAGATTTCCACAGAAACGTTGTAAATTGCCATACAAGAATCCTAAATTGTCATAGAAGGGTTGTAAAATGGCATAGGGTCATAGAAATATCCTAATTTAGTCATATAAACATCTCAAATTGCTAAAAAATCCCAATTTACAGAAACTTTTATATAAATGTCTTCGTTCTAAACTGTCACAGATATAAGTAAAGCAAATTTTGTATAAAACATAATTTTTTTGTATTTACAGTCACTGAATTTTAAACTATTGCTTGGTGAGCTGCTTTCACGTCGGTACTTAGGTTGAGTTGTTAAAAATGAATCAAAAAAATTGTCAAATAGTGACATAACGAGTGTTTAACAAATCAAAAAAAAAACACATAAAGAGCTCAAAAACAGGAATAATAAGCAACAATTATTGCTTATGTAATAGCTACCATAGAAATAACTCTGCTTACATCTTTAGAACCGGTCAGGTCAAGTCATGTAATCAAAAAATTTCTTCTTTAAAAATCTATAATTTTGCTTCTATCCATATAATTTACAATGGCAAAAACTGCATTTAAATTTTTTGACAGAAAAAGAAAACTGTAAATCGAAACTAAACTAGATATTTATTGTTTATTGTCTCATTAAATATAAATTTAGAAAATCTAGTAACATTGGAAAAAGTCTTGAGACTAATAAATGGTAAATGTCTTTTTCATGAAGTTGAGAAAGTAATAAATGAATCTCGAAGTTGTAAGAACTCGTGCTTAGCCCTCGGTTTTCCAAGCCACTTTTGATTACGAGAAGTTATGCTTACAACTCTTGAGGCCTAATATACAATTATTAGTAATTTTTGTAATTTTAGAAAATGAAGATACAATTATAACAATCCTTATATTGTATTTCAAGTATAATGTTAATAGATATATCAAAATTCCAAAATGAAGTAAATACAAAATAGCAAAAAACCTCTACGGTACGTTGTAAATAATTGTTAATGTAGTTTTGAAAAAGTAGTAAAACAAATTCCACTCGCCCATCCTTCTAGATTTCAAAGGATAAAATTAAAAATTCAATTTTTTGTCTTTTCATGTTATGGAAAAATTGTTCAATTGAACTGAAAAAACAGTGTTCAACTATTATTAAATTTTCAACAGAGTTTCTACGTGGCTTGATCTTATAACCACTTGCCAGTGATTGTCAAAATATTTTTTTAAATTTTTTTCTTTAGAAAAAAAGATGTTTTATTATTTTTTCAAAGCTCTGTCAACAGTTTCCTACAACATACTGTACAGCTTTTCTGCCATTTTGTACTCATTCAGTATTACAAATTGTCTTACTGCTACTAGAATATTTAGCAATTACAGTCTGAGTGCTTCTTGAACACCAAAAGATTTAATTCTGACTGCTCTTTAAACCACAAAAGATTCTTTTATTAAATACGAAAATCCTAGATCTTTATTTCTTCCCAAAACACCTGCTTGTGCAAATTATAAAAAAAATAGTATAGCAAAAACTTGTTTCTTAAGTAATTGTAGGCATTCAAAACTGCTTCTTTAATATAACAACTTAACTAAGCCTTAAGTAGGCCTCTGATATGAATAATAATTGTAAACAGATTGATTGTACAATCTATAACTCCTTTAAAAATTGTGATTTAAACTTTTAGGTTGGGTCAAAATTTTTCGGCTTTAATGCTACCCCAACAGCACTGATTCGCTCTAAGATCCTGCACTGACCTTTCTACAACAGAGTCTAGACCTGACCTGACCTAACTTACCTAACCTGAAAAATTATCCAAAAACTTACTGTTTAGAAACAAAAATACAGGAGAAGGGTTTAAAAGTGTCTTAGTAACATTTTGTGCCCCATTAAAAAGCTGGGTTCTGCCTAAAGACTATGTCAGTATTAAATCAACTTGAAATTAAGTGTTTCAACTTATAATTTTGAAATGTCAACTTGAGAGAACTTAACCTGAGCATCAAAGCCAAACTTACAACATACACTAAATTATGTTTTAATGATGTATTTAAAGTACTAAACCTGATTTGCACAGCTAAACATGATATACATCATTTTGAAGACCAGACATAACAATATAGAATGAATAATACAAAAAAGACACACCAAAATTTGAAAAATAGATACAAAGATCTATTTAGGTAAGCGCACAAAATTGCAGGTGAAGGAAACTTTCAGTTTTAGAGCAATTAGTGACAGGTATAAATGTGCCATATTTTGCATTATTTTCATTGTTACTTACGTAATTTGTTAATAATTACCTGCATAATATATAAAATCAAATAATAACTAGTTTTGCCAAACATTTTTAAAGAAAAATACACAATATTAAAATTTTTAAAAGTCTCTCAAATAAAGAAATTCATTTTGTTTCATTTATCGTTTCAAAAACTAAAAACCTTTGATTGATTAATTACAAAGCTAACCAAAAAAAATTCTGATTGGTATAATTAGGTTATTTCATTAGCCAAGAGCCTTATCTTGGCCGAAAAACTGAAACAACAGCGGTTCTAAGTAGTGTTTATCCCTGATTTAACAAAAATGAAAATTGGAAATGAAACACCCACTAACACCAAACTTCTTTACTTGATACGACGCACGTTTCGACAACAATGTTGTCATCCTCAGGTAGGATTTAAAACTGTTTGGTGTTAGTGGGTGTTTCATTTCCAATTTTCATTTTTAAAAAACACACCAAGAAGATCCAACAAGAAGCCTGATTTAACAATTTTTTCTTTTCAGTAGAGCTTGCAGTAGAGAAAAAAAAAGAAAAGTAACACAAAGTAAAAAAAACTATAAAATGAAGAACAACATTATAATGTAGGAGTAGTGTTCAGAAGATATTTAGAAATTAAAGAATTGGTAACAATAAAAAAGTTATTACAAATTTAGTGGTCAAAGCGAAATGAAAAGCACACTTTTTCAAATAAAATTTTGTTTTCCAAGAAATTCCTCAGGGAGCAGCTTGCGGCCCTATCCTTTGGGTATTTAATTGCGTCTGAAAGTGTTGTAGTTTGAAAGCCAAAGCGTGTTTGTCCGTTTATATTTTTAGTAGAGCAAAGAGAAAGCCTGGAATTCGTTGCAAAAAAAAATCATCTTGACTGAAGGGGAACGAAGGCGTCTAAAATTTTGATTTGACGTTTGTTATGTTAATGTATCTGTCGTAATAAAAGCAATTGAATGATTGCAGGTATGTGGGTTTAGCAAAAATATCAATGTCAGTTATAAATTAATCGTGTTATTGTGTGATAATTTCAAGTCAAAGCAACATTTAATTATTTTCTAATCTCGTTTCATAATAATTTCCGAAGAAAATCGTGACATATCCCTTCACAATTTCCCGATATTTTCGCGTTATTTACATAAGTGATGCTGTATTAAAGCAAAGTAGTTCATTTAATTTGCATAAGACTCGACTATGCAATTATCACATCGTATGTTGGCAATAAAAATGTTTTTGCACATAAATTTTCATACAAACGTCCTACACAGAGCACATTTAAACAATTTCAGGCCGGAGTTTAAATACCCACAATGTAATAACGCACCAGTTTCAGTTTTCGTCCTTGATCTGGAGTGATATTGGGACAATAGAGGTCCCGTAAAAGCTGCTTGCGGAACGGCCGTAAAATGTGCATATCCACCACACGTGACTAATTGGTAACATAAAGTAAATCTCGATAATGGCAATGTTTTATTAACGGCAATTTTCTATTGCATCAGGATTTTTTTCATGAAATAATTACACTAGACTAAAAGGTAATTTTCAATTCAAAAGTGGCTAATAAGGTTGGACGTATTCTGTAATTAGTATAATGCCTAATAAAAAAGGTAATAAATTCTCGAGTTGTACTTTAAAAGGGGGCTCATACGAGCAATTAGTAGTGCCCCCTTTCCCTCAATAAAAGTCCAAATTTATCGTCGGAGTAATTATCGTGTTCATTTCAAGCAGCCACAATAAAAATTAGTAAAATTCCAAATTAAATAATCAGATAGAGATCTAATCGTAAATCAGACCGGGTTGGTTTTGGGTAACCGCAACCCTTGGAATTCCGTCTATCTCCAAAGATATTAAAAAATGTAACGTAACCTGTTATTAAATGTTAATTTTTACGAGCCGTCTCTATCATTAGACTGGGTGGTCCCCATTAACCATCTTTCCCTCCTGCAATTTTTTAATTAGCACTCTAATTTTTTTTTTTAACGATTATTCTAAGAAATCGTGCACTATGCAGTTGCATTTTCCCCGATGGCGTAATAACAATAAAGCAGTGGGTGCGGTCCATAAAAAGCGACCTTAACATTGTATCTTTCTCGGTCTTGATCTTTGGACATGTCGTACCACGTAGAAATACTGTCCGAGCTGCTTTACATTAAAGCCATTGCAACAAATAGCTTTTAATTAAAAGATAATGGCGTAATTACAAACACCCGTGCACTATAAATTTCCATAATTATTGTTATCTCTCCACCAACGATCATTTTAATAACTCGAGATCGAACCTCCATCTGGATAAGGGAACCAATCACCATTTTTACCACAGACCCATTAAAACACATAATGGAAAACGCGCTAAGACTCGTTCCACGAGAAAAACACTAAGTGACTCTGCTGAAATTCTTCCAAGAAGACCACCATCAATTTTAATCTAATCCAAAAGTTTTTCGGAAAAATTTCACAGAAAATCATAAAAAATTCACCTCTTAAATTTTAATTTCTTGTTTATGTTAATGTTTGTAATAAAATGCTCAACTGAGTTTAGGAAAGCCATTCACGTTAATTACTGCGTAAAGTGCGCTTTGAATTTTAATTTTTTTCCCAATTATTTTAGCCTCCTGCTGCGACGCAGCGCACCACTTGCAGACCCTTTCTTTGTCGACGAAATTAAACCAACCAGCAAAAAGTTTCAATTAAGCTAAATGCTTCTGCAAAAACAACACAAAGATACGCTCTTCTCTGCCAGTTGTTACACTACCTTGGCCTATTACTAGTAAAAATGCTACTGAATTCCACATTTTTAAAATGGTATTCAGTGTTACCATTTTCTGCCATTAAAAATAATTTATTGAGCTACTAGGTAAAGTCAAATGTCGTATTGAAATTATACTTTTAATACTATTAAAACTAGTGATCGAAATAGTAATAGCAACAAAGAATAACTTATAAATATTACAAAAACCATTTGCACTTATCAATTTTAGAAATTTTTAAGCTGAACTTGGAAAAAAAACATTTGAAGGGTACGTGATTGGCAACAAATTCATTCAAACTTATTTTGTTAGTAAGTAGTTCGTTTTAGTAGAAGACAGTTAAGGGAAGTATGGAGGTAATTTCTCTTATGGGAGTTTCAATGTAAACGCGCGAATCTGTAGCACTTTTATTTATAAAAATATTTTAATGAGATTTGGTACAATCATTCTTCTAATAATTAACTAAAAAATGACTGAAATCGATTTTTTTAAAAATGTTTATAAATAATATAAAATAATTATTAAAAAATTATTAAAATTAAAAATCAACGAAATTAAAAATTTAAAAAAGTCAAAATGTATCTAATACTCGTAGCGAAAACCGTTTTAATTTTTTTTAGAAATACACAAGCTACAAATTCGCGCATTTACATTGAAATCCCTATACTAGAGAAATTTGTCCATACTTCTCTTCGCAAATTGTCTAACTCTACTCCAGGGATATACAACTCTAGTTCATTTGATTTTTTACTGTTGAAGAATATGTTGTACAGTTAACTGTCATAAAGTATTTCAATCATCGAAGTAAACAATTTAGACTGTTCTAAATAAACTGTTGCATAAAAGTCTTAAGATAGTCCCCAACGCCACAACTTAAACAATTGGGACAATTAAACGCAAAATGAACATACTTCTAAACTAAATTTATTTCAACAAAACTGTGCAATAGAGTCGATGACAGTAGTACTTTAAGACACTGAATTGTACAATAAAAAATCCAGTTGGTGTACGGTCCCAAAATGATGCTCAATTTGTGGTAAAACTTGAATGGTTTTAATGCCATAAAAAATACTTTTTAGCTTCTGAGTGAAGTTGAATGTTGTATTAAAATGATACTTTAAATATTATTAAAAGTAGTAGTCAGAATAATTATAGCAACTCATAGATATTACAAAAACCATTTGCACTCACCAAATTTTCAAATTTTTAAGCTGAATTTGGAGAAAAAACCATTTACCAAACCATTTACCAAAAAGTACGTGATTGGCAATAAATTCATTCAAGTTTATTTTGTTTAGTATGCAGTTCGTTTCAGTAGAAGACAGTTAAGCTGAAATCTAACTTTTCGCCGCAGATTGTCTAGCTCTACTCCAAGTATATAGAACTCTAGTTCATTTGATTTTTTACTGTAGAAAAATGTCTTGTACAGTTCACTGTCATAAAGTATTTCAACCATCGACCCCACTGAACAATTTAATAAACTGTTGTATAAAAGTCTTAAAACATTCTTCAACGCCACAACTTAGACAGTTGGAACAAGTAAGCCCAACTATGGACAAACTTCTAAACTAAATTTGTATCAACAATTTTTGGAAATTTAAAAATTATCTAAAGAACTTACTGTTTAGAGACAAAAATACAAGAGAAGTGTTTAATAGGATGTAAAATATGGAGAACGGTAAGGAATGCTTACCGGTAAGGAATGCTTACCGTTCGAAGACAATTGTTTGGAGGAGGATCGAAGCGACGACTCCAATTATTGTCTGAGAACGGTAATCCTTAACGTTCGACATGCTTATAACGTTTTTTGCGCGATTGGAGTTTCTAGAATAATAATAACAGTAATTTATATCAATACATTTGTGATAATCGGGAAGCTTGAAACTGAAAACTTTGGGTGGCTGTTCCATGGTTGCTATAGTTTTGTTCCAAACAAGTAAAATTGTCTTTTTGATACTATATCATTCCTACATAGTTCTGTTTTGTGGTTCCGTTTTCGAAGCAAATATGAGCGATAGTGATGATCTACCGGATGATTTAGAAGACGCTTGGCAAGAAGGATCTTCGGCAATACTTCCAGAAAAATCTAAAGCCCGATATGAACAGGCATACAAGTTGTTTAAGGAATGGCGTGAAGCAAAGAAGATTTCTGTAAATGAAAAGAGCTTGTTAGCGTATTTTGTGGTGAGAAGTGGACACTTGAAGGCCCCAGGCAGTTTATGGGCGGAGTATTCTATGCTGAAGAGTACAATTTTTCTCCATGATGCTATCGATATTTCTAAGTTTGCTACATTAATTGCTTATCTTAAGAGAAAAAATATTGGATATCGGCCTAAGAAGGCTAAAATTTTTACCAAAGAAGACATGGAAAAATTCTTGAATGAAGCACCAGACGAACAATTTTTAATTCAAAAGGTATGTTGTAGATGATGAGGTAGTCCATCTGAGTTCTAAGGAAACAATATATTTTCAGGTAGCAATGATATTGGGAGTATCGGGCGCTTGTAGACGAGAGGAATTGTACAATATTAAAATGAGTGACATAGAAGAACATGAAGAAATGTTTATAGTAAATATTCCAAATACAAAAACGAATATTCAGCGAACGCTCACAGTTATTAATAAAGCAAATGAAGCAGTTTATTATTTGGAAATACTTCGGAAATACATAAGAATTTGACCAAGCAACCCAACGTCAGATCATTTATTTCTGAACTATCAAAATGGCAAATGCATTAGGCAAGTCACAGGAAAAGGCACAATTGGAGGCTGGCCGTCAAAAAGTGCAAAGTATTTAAAGTTGCAAGCCCCTGAAGGTTTTACTGGACACTCGTTTCGACGCACATCGGCTACACTTTTGGCGAATAACGGAGTTGATGTGTTGGGACTAAAAAGGCATGGTGGGTGGCGTTCATCAACGGTGGCCGAGAGTTACGTGGAAGATTCCCTCCAAAACAAAATTGAATTTGCTCATAAAATTTTACACAGCGATGTTGGTGGACTATTACAACAACCTGGGACTTCTACGTCGGAAATTTTGTCTATTAACACTAGAAACTCAAATGCGAGTGGTATTACTACTATTAATTATAATAATTGTACATTTAATTTTAATAAATAAATCGCAAAATTGTTTTTTTTTTTTAGATTTAATTGCTTACCGTTCACTGAACGGTAAGTGAATTACTTACCGTTTTGTTACACGTAGCAACCAGTAACAGCAACCTACCGTCGTGGAAACAGGCACAGTAAACTGATAAAAACAAGCAATCGCGCAAAAAAGTGTTTTATTAACATTTTGTACTCTACTAAACAGTTTGGTTATGCGTAAAAAGTATGTTAGTACTAACCCAACTTGAAATTAATGTGTTTCAATTTGTAATTTTGAAATGTCAACTTTACAGTACTTAACCTGAGTATCAAAGCCAAAGTTACATCATGCACTGAATATTTTAGTGATATTTAAAGTACTAAACCTGAATTACACAGCTAAACATGACATAGTTGATTTTGAAGACCAGTTATAACAATATAAAGTAGGTAATACAAAACAGACACACCAAAATTTAAAAAATAGATACAAAAATCTCTTTTGCTAACCAGGATTTTTTTCGGTGAACTGTGCAATAGAGTCGATGACAGCAGTAATTCACTTGGTGTAGGGTTTCAAAATAATGCAAATCTGTGGTAAAAAATTCAAAACTGTTGCTTCTTAGCACCCACAGAAACAAACTACTAACAGTATAAACTTGAATGGTTTAATGCCCATCACCTTTAAAACATTGTCTAACAACATCAGAAATAAAATCTTCTATACATTGTTGAAAAACGCCGCTCGAGAAAAAATTTTCTCCCAAAAATTAGTAAGAATAAATAGTTTTTAACGTGGAAGTTATTCCTTGATTTACTACCAATTTTAGTAATAATACAAACCCAACTACAATTTGTTTTTGAACTGAAAGCACCAGTGACATTTGAAATCAGTTATACCAATCTACATAGAAGATTTCGTAGTGTGTTCCTTAATAAAAGCGCGAAATTTGAAAATATACCAGCGCTTCTTAAAGAAAATAAGTAGATCGTGCATTTCAAAAACCTAAAGTCAATATTTGAATGTTTAGCATAATTTCAGCGAGAACTATTACCAGATAACATTTAACTACCTAAACCAAAATTTTTTTTTGCTCCCATGTTATAATAAGTGAAGGACTAATAGATCCTGAAATTCATTGTATAGTAATCGTAGTTTTAAGCACGTTATAAGTTCAAAAATCTCATCAGTTTCTCCTACCTAAATTGAGATTTTCTTGGACTCACGATATATGAAAGATGCGTCTGATTGCAAATAGTTCTAGATGAGGTGTTTATAGCTGAAGTCTGGATCTGACCTGAGGTTTTTAGTGTCTGAACTGAACTTTAACATGAATGTCTTGAGTGGCTATTAAAATAAAAATATGTTAATCAGACTGCAATGACACGTAGTTTAAGTTACTTTGTATACATTTATAGCCCATCGTTTCGCTTCTAAATTATCATTAATAGTAATCAGAAAGCAAAACAGTTAGAGATAGGTAGAGATAATTTTATAGCTGCAGATTTTTTCCTTGATAGAAAAATGATATCCAATTTGTGCAATAACAATAATTCAAGTCTAATACCCAATACGGTACCAACAGTAATAAAGATGTTAATTCTGACAACAATATTGGCTAGTTTAAGTCCGAGCTTTATAACCTGTCGTTGTTATTATCAATAAAATTTATATTTGAGGAGATAAAGTTTGTAAAAACGTTGTTTTTTGCGGTAAGTTCAATTTGTCAAGTCCAGCCGCAAAAGCCGACTTATTAATGTATTCTGTGCTAGAGGTGTGCATATTGATAAAATTAATTGCTGCAGTAAGTCACTCTTCGAGACATCCTTCTAAGAGTATTAATTAATAAACTCCTCTAGTGAACAAAATCGCTTGTTCTGAACGAAGAACAGGTTCATGAAGCAACGCACTTTTATTATAGTTATGCTAATAGTGCTTCGAATCCAAATAAAAGTCTTTTGCTGTTTAACGACGAAAGAAAAAAAATCACAGCGAGGATAATTCCGGTCGCTGCATCAAAGCGAAACGCACTTGCAAATGCACTGATATCACCGCCATGTCAGTTAAATAACATTTTCTGAATTAACGCCGACGATTTGCATAATATTCGAGCGAAACGCTTTCAATGTGGTCCGTGTGTGTCATTTTCTCTTTTTTTTACTTTTGTACTTATCAATTATACCTGCATCGTGATTATCATATAACGGGAAAAGGACATCCATATTTCATCATGACGCTAATAAAATCATTCGAGACGCGGACGAAAAAAAGGATAAATGGCGAGTACCCTGTTTACATGATAAACGCTTTCTAGTTTTAGCGTCATGCTGGTACTTTGGACAATGATAAAAAACGGACTTGACACCGACAGGCGAAAGTGCAGGGAACACAGCTGGACCAAAAGTTGAAAGATTTTTTTGAAATATTCAACATCAATTTTGTATTTTTACAGATGAATCAATAAATCTCAAAAACATTTAAAATCGCCTCCAATATACAGTATGTTTTTCAAAATTTTTTATTTTTATTTATGTCCATTTCGTACCAAATCAGTCATTTTCCACCAAGGAAGTAGTTACTTTAACGCTTTATCATTTGGAGAATGAGAATTGAAATGAAAAACGTTCAATAGACACTATTGAAACCATCTCATATCCAGGAGTTACTCTATTAAAACCATCTCATGTCTGAGCATTCCTCTATTAAATATTTTCGCTATCTTACTTCCTAAATGTTCAATATTACTAATTGTAGCATTTTATTGTTGTAGAGAGAGATTAGGATGATAGAGTGAGAGTCTTCACTTCCCAGTTTATTAGTGAATGTTTGGAGAAAATAAACTGGGATCAGAGAGATAAAAGTAAGCAAACGAGAGTGCTATCCCAAAAAACTTTCAAAAAATCCCCAAAAGAATAAATGGTAGGCATAATATTGATGTGAGGAGCAGGAAATATATAGTAATTAATACAATTCTAACAAACTCCCGTGTCAAAGGTTTCTCTACCAAATAATCCTGCTACTAAACTTTTTAGTGGTATGCTAAATGTGAGAGATGAGAGATCGGGATGTTAGCGTTAAGATAAATTCTACATTACTTTCATCATTCGAATCTTTTTATTACTGTGATTAACAATTCGTCCTGTACCAACTCTCGTCTCAAGACTTTCTCTAACAACTGTTTTTGCTATGAGTTCAAATGGTTTTACTATAAATATAAAGCAACTATACTATAAAACAGCACCATCGTAGTGTTTACATTATCTTTAGCGGCAAAAATGTCCCTATTGTTGTCTATTCTTCTAAAAAGGATAATCAACTGACTTTCAACGAATTAAAATTTACAAATTAATAAAGCTTCCCAAAAAGGATAATAACTTAACGAACTAACAAAATTGTCGAATTAGGAGAGTTCTATAGCATTGTTTCGATAGACAAGATGATGATGATGATGATGATGATTTTTCAACTCTTAGCTCATAAGAAGACCTACATAAATAGTTTTAAAACAAAGTTGTCAAAATTTAGCCAATTTCGCTTGATCAAAACAATTTTTTGTTGAGCGTGTTTATTGTTTGGTCAATGGCTTGGTTGAATTTCGTCATGTTGAAAAAAAGTCCTCATCATTTCGTGCAGTTGTTTGGCCTACATTCCCGTAAAAACTCGTAGTTTTTTGTCCCGATTTCCATCGGTGTCTCAACAACCGCGACCGCAGCGTAAAACACTCAATTTCGTGGCGGCACCCGACCAAAAAAGCAAAAAAGTGGTAGTGGCTCCTTCATCAAGCAGGGGCGTCCGTCGCTACGGTCAAGCAACTCGGAAACATGCGATTCATAAAGGCAAAAACGCAAACGTGTCGCAAATGAATAAAAGTCAAGAATACGAAAATAGCAGATGGATGTTTTTGCCATTGAACGTGCATTGCGTGACAGCGGACTGTCATGGACTCGGGTCCAAGAGTTTTACATATTTTATTGGACCGGTCCTGATGAATAATGGCAACAGTGTTTGTGAACGACGAAAATGAAATTTTTTTTTTCGGGAAAAAACGCCACTTCCGAATGCAAATTCTTCATCACCTGTTTGGTATTTATAGATCGCGCCGTCGGGAGAAAAAAATTATAGGAAATGTAATAAAATGGAGAAATATACGTGATGAGAGCGATTTGAGATTCTGCGAAGATGTCGCACTAATTAAATACATTTTGAAAAAGTTATTTCATCGCACCAACATGGCAATCTTCATACATTATTCAATTAACGGCCAAGGTAAATCTGCAATCTACGAAAAAACCCAGCTGCATTTCTGCAAATAAACGTGAACTGTATTAATGCCCTGGTGCGCCGCAAGGAGCCATTCAAAGACCGCTATTTTTTCCTTAAAGGTGAGCTCTATACAAATTTTAGTAAATATATTCAGTCACATTAGAAGTGTTACAATCAGAAGAAATATTTTTTTGGAAGTCTGATGTCTGCTTGTGGCACCTCATTCTAAGCAACTTAAACCTCATAGATTAACTGTGCCAGAGCCTGTACCAAACGGTGCAAAGCGTACAGCCTTCTCCCCATCAAACACAAATTTGATAGGATATAATCCTGTAAATAAGGTGGCCAAATATTAACGCCAGCTTCTTAGAAAAAGTCCATAAGTTTGACAAGCAATATGTAGAGGTGCGTTGTCTTGCTGAAAAAGTGGTTCCTAAGACGTCATCAACATAACACACAGCTGTCACACTACTTCGAATAAATACAAGAAATAATCGGCTTCTATAGAGAATAATCCCCCAAACTATTACTGGAACTTTGATTTCGGCTTTTGTCCTTAAGATTTTTCCGCTGTGATCTGATTTAATACACCGCCATCTTGTTTATTTCTCATTGTTATAACTAATAATTTCGCTGGTAATTTCCGGATTCAAGTTTTGCTGTTTATCGACCTCTAGATTAAACTATCGATGTCGTTTGTGTTCTGCTACTAGTGTCAGCCAGTGGTTAACCATCTCAGAGTCTGATTCAGCCATTTTGTTATCATCTTATGTTATTTCTCTATTAATTTTTGAAATATTGATTTTCATCATCTGAATAAATTAAGATTGATAATTTTAACTGTATTAACTTCATTTTTTTTAAATACGTTATTTAAATATTAAGCTAGAGTCGTGGCGCCTTGGCCAATCCTTACCAGGCTTTGCAAAATTAGACTAAACCAAACTCTTATTACAATTTGTCACTTTTGCAGATCTTCTTAGGTTCTAGAAAAATATTTTTGAAAACTTTTGAATATTTATAAGTGTTTTAATATAATATAAAAATAGAGATACTAGAAAAATCTGTTTTATTAAAAAAGTGCATTACAAATGCAGAATTAAGATCATTGGAGTGTTGAGAGTTAAATCTGGTTTAATTAATTTTTTATTATGTGGTTGGAGTGTCGATAAAACTGTGAAGAGGTAATTAATTATTAATAAGATTATCCAAACATAAAACTGGTGAAAGAGAACATAAAAACTAGATAAAAACAAGTGGCTATAAACATTCAATTACAATGTTAGAAACAAGTCGCGTACGACTATCATAAAACAAACGTCAATAAAAAAAATCCCGTTTAAAATTTTTGGCTTTGGGTCGCATTTTAATCCCGTTTTAATCTAATCAGAGTCAGGTCCGATTTAGTATGTCGCACCCGCAAACCGCCGATTTGTAATCGGTCGTTGTGTGTTTACGAGCGTTTGTTGCATTATTAGATTTCCTATCAAACTTCCTGTGTTTTTCCCCGTTGTTGTGGGTTTTTCTCAACTTGGAAAGGATTTTTATCTTGCAAGAGTATTGTTAATAATACCTGTGTAATGAAAGGGTTGAAGTATTGCGACAGAGACGAATTTATAGCCGCCTTAATCTTTATTACCAGTCTACAACACGAAACTAGAATACGACATGCATAAAATTTCTTGCTGGCTGCTTTTTTTATTAAGTTCCTATCAAGAATACATTAGGAAACTATAAATACGCTTAGTTATGCTAATTTCGTTGAGGTATTTTACGACGGAATTCAAATTTTTACTCGGGCCGGTTGTAAAATCTCAGTGCATTGCAGTGTTATCAGAGGTGACCTGGCGGCGGTTTTGATGATTTTTTGGTCTTGACCCGGTGCGATAAACTCTTAAGGGCAAGCTGTACGAGGAGACATTTCAGCAAACGGCGGTAAAACTAAGCACTACTTAGAAAAAACCCCTAAAGAACAACGTGCCCCCTAAAAACTTTAAAGAGATATTACACCACAGATTAATAAAGAACTTGCAGTATCAGTTATTTTGTTCATAAATAGTTTAATAATTGTGCTTTTAAGTCATTTAGTGCAAGAGATAAACCAGAAATGATTTCATTTACTGGTATTGTATATTTTTCAAATTGGCAACACACATTGAACTTAACCTAACAAATCGTATAGAAAAAAAAGTTAAAATTGCTGTTCCCCAAATGTAGAGTAGAATATGGCCAATGTCAGAATGCATTATGTGTCATAGTTGCCAACTTGTGGTAATTCTCCGACGTTTTATGACGTTTATAAAAGTCCTGTCCTTCTTACAGTAAACTTGCAACTACTGCTGAGAAAATAAAATAACAAATTATTATTTGTGTTTTATTATTTGTTGTATATTTTATAATGTATATTTTCTTTTGTATGATGTCCATATTGTTTTGTTCATAACATTTACAATTGTTTTACTAATTTTTACTTATTTATCGCTTCCTAAAAAAATTACTGCAAGAAATCAACAAATAAATAAATCTTTTCCTTTCTTTGACGTTAAACCGTCAGTATCGGCCACCAATAGTAGTTAGGTCATGTTAGATTGTAGATGCATTTTAGATGCGACCTGAAAACTCTCGTATTTATGAAGCAGATTATTTGGTTTATTTTTTCTCCCTCTCTGTAGTTTTATTTATTTATTGTACTATCCCACCTCAAACCCTCATGCAGTCACATTTCAATAAACTTTGCGGCCATTTTGTCAAACACAACGTAGAAATTTTTTTTCTATAAAATAATCAACGATTTTCAGCCACTCTCTCTGAGTTTAAACGAAAAACCAAATTATTTATATTTTCAAGTCTAACTATAGAAAGAGTCAGACAAAAATAATAGAGAAACAATTAACTATTCGAAAAACTAGAACAATGTTCTAGTTTTCTATGTTTTCAATGTTCTAGTTAATGATAAAAAATAATGTTTGAAATAAGAAAGAGACTCTAACAAAACTACGTATCGAACAAAGAAAGCGTCTAGAAGACTATAATAGTATTCTGGAAAAACTTATAAATTTAAAGGAAAAAAAAAGAGGAAAAACTATGTTTTCTTTTGAAAAAAACAAAGATAGATTCTCAGAAGAAAAAAACAAAATAAATTATGGTTCGACAAAGTACAGAAAAGGAAGAAGAGGCGTTATAAGAATTTGAAAAAGGACGACTACCAAAAAAAATATAATTATGTAGAAAAATTTGAAAAACAACAACTGCAAGAAAAAAACAACAGAGAAAATCTCTGAAAAGCTTAGAAATGAAAAATCTATTTGAAGTAAAAAAGATTCTAGGAGCCCTGGAAAAAAATGTTAACGAGATAAAAACCAAAGGCAAACATTTGTAAAAAAAATTATTAGAGGAAAAAAAATTAGGAAAAAGAAAAAAAAATTAGAAAAACATAAATACCAGAACAAATTAATGAATTGTTCTGTTTAAATACTTTAAATATTTTTTCTTTTATGTGTAGTTTTCGCGAGGTTCTAGGCTGCGGCTCATAAAAACCATGCCTACATTAGCTACTAAAACAATTAATCAAAAAGAACAAAAGAAGCATAATAATAAAGAAAAAATACATAAATAGCACAAAATAACAATAAGTAGATATATAACGATAAAGAAAGACCAAAAAATTATGAAAGTATAAGCATAAGAACATATCTACCACTTTGTTACAGAAAACAGAAATCAAAAAATGGAAACTTTAAAGAAAAAATAAAAACAGATAGAGAAGAAGCTAGAGAAAAATTGTTTTTAAATTAAAAATCATGAGAAAGAGAGGAAGAAGAAGAAAACATTGAGAAAGTTGATTCGGACTGAAATAATGGTGTGCAAGTAGAACAAGATGAAAAGGTTATATTTGGAAAACAAGAAAGAACAAACAGCAGGACAACACAAAAAACAAACTAAAAAATGTATTTTCATAAGAATTGGTTCTCTCTTAATGCAAATACAAACTGTTTTTTGTCAGTGTTCTTCACTATTTCATTAATTTTTTTTTTATTAGAGCAACAACCCCAAAATCGGTTTGCAGTTTCCAGATTTTTGTCTATCAATCTACATAGAGTTACTGCAAAAATGGGACAGTAACCCCAGCACGTTTAAATTGTTTTATGATCTTTTTTAAAAAAAAAATGTGATTATTTTTTCAAAAATACTACTTGAAACAAATTTTGAAAATTATTTAATAAATATAAATATTTATTTATAAATATAAAATCATGTTTTGGTTTAGGTATCTAATTTCATACCAAATTTGATAAAAAATCTATTATCTATAAAGTTTTAAATGAATTTTTTGACTTGACTCTCTAATACCCTTATCAGGCTTATCAAAGCGGCTTTTATCAAATTTAGTTTTAATTCTTGTTTCTTTTAATTTTTTTCTTTTTGTAGATAGTCAAATTAGTCCTTGCATTCTATCACTATCGCTGCATTTTAATGCCTTTCCAATTACCATCCAAGGTCCTGCGATAAGCCATTTGCGAAAATTTGGTTTTGGTGTCGGAAATGCGTTTGGAAAAGTGATAAAATCCTGAAATGTTGTCTCGCGTTTTATAATATCAGAAAGTCGCGTTAATATAAGCCATCAAGGTCGTGTCAGTGTTGCCAGAGTTATCTCCAATTTCAGTAATTATATATTAGTTCCTGCGGAATATAATTTAGTAAAAGTCGTTGGTATCGCTATCTAAAGAAAAGTTTGAGCAAACTGCGTTGAAAACGTATCTAAATAATAAATAATGTAGATATGGGCTTGCACGCCAGCGTTGCCGGTTGGCACGCCTGGGTCCATCTAGCCCATTGCAGGAGCGTGCAGCAGGATCCGGATCGATAATTAATGATCCATCGATAAATAATTCACGCTGGAATTTGACGAAAGTCGTGATAAATTACACTTATTTAGAGTTAGAATTCCGAACGCTTCATTCCCATTATCCCATGATAATTTTTTCCATTGGTAATTATTTATTAGTCATTGTCGGTTGACGCATTCGGTAGGTGTTGGCTGAATAAATTTTAAAAAATGACTGCGTACGCACACAGAGTGGTATTTTTTTTGAGAAAACAGTTTTAGAGACACTGATTAAAACAGACAACTGCATCCAGCAATAAATACGCCATGAATCATACTGATGCCCTTCACATTCAGTAAGGTTAAAATGATTAATGAACAAATGTTGCATTACAATATTGCAATTAAGACCGAAAAAAACACGACGTTATTTAACACAAATAGCACAACACCAACAATTAGTCAAGACAACACATGCTGGTAATTCGTAAATTTCGTTGTACCATCATCAATCACACATCGATCACTCAGGGAACTCGCCTCCTCCCAGGTGGAAAAGAGTCGCGACACGAAAATAACAGCACCATTCAAACTCGTTTATTATTTACAATAATCCTCGTTATGATTTACGATTACAGGAAAAATTTGACATTTTATTTGTGAAACTATAAAAACCTGGTATACATATGGAAGTATTTATGTTGAAAGAATGTAGCTTTGTAGCATTTTTATACATTCACGGGATTATATTATAGACGGGTATTTTACAGCTGTGGCAGCCATATTTTATGTCTACTATTAAGATACGTGAGACATTACGACGGGCATTCTCTCAAAACCTACACCTCAAACTCTCAAAACATCGCAGTGATATACCGACACTAAATTAGACCAAACCACACTTCATTATCAATTTACACCAAAACTAAATCATCCAAACGCAACGCAATTAACTTTATGACACATCAGGCCAAAAATTTTACTTTATGGACGATTTCAGAATCAACAAATATTTCACTAAAAGGTAACGACCAAGAACCGTTCCGACAAATTCCAAAGCAGAATTTAGACGAATACCCAGAATTCCAGCACAAAAAACCGACTTGAAAATCTCAAAAAGCGGTTCCACAAACAGGAAAAAACATACTCAGAGTTTTCCAAATTGAGATAATTATTTTTATCAAAAAAATAGATAAGAATAAGCAAATAACCTTGCTGGTTTTCCAAAACGATTTAGGACAAGGAAAAATGCCCCGCTTTCATAAGAGACTGAAAGAGACGAAATGCACTACAGTTTTGTCTTTTATTCGTTTTTTAAGCCATAATCGTTTTTATACGCCCCCAAATTGAAGCGTAATCTTTATCTTTATGACTCGGGGAGTTTTTCTTGTGAACATTTTGAGATGCCAAGTAACGTCTATTAAATTAAAATTCTTAATATCAACCCTGTGAAAACCTGGCAATGGTAGCAAAAGCCAAAACAAGTAATGAAATAATACCGCAAATAAAGTTTACAACAACACAAAAATAAACTTTTTGTTCGAGTTGGTTTGACGAAAAATAAGAATTTGACTTTAACCATAAATTACCCTAACAAAAGAATTCAAATTGAGCAACCCTTAAACGTAAAGCGAGTCTTTTCTACTTAGTTTTTAAAATATAACACATCAAAAACTGGCTTGGCTAATAAGTGCCCAATTAGGATTTTATTTTTAGAGTAATTTGTAATTAAAGTCAAATTTTCATTCTTAGAATTCACTGTAATTTTAAAATCAAGCGGAAGAAAGCAAAAAGTGCCACAGGTGAGTCTAATCACAGGACTATACCTACAGATTAACCTGTATTATCAGTTATAATATCACAAGAACTTCCATTCTTTCCCAAAAAAATTTTAAGTGCATTTTAAAAACGTTATAAATAGAAAGAATAATTATAAATTAAAATTAAAAATATACCTTTTTTATACGATTTTCGATATACTTGTGATTCTCGGGTTTAATATTTAGTTTGGTCATCAAAGTAATTTCATTGAAAAAAATTTCTTGTTTTTATCTCTCTAAACATTTCAAAAAAAAAATTAAATTATTGTTAAGGCATATATTCTTATCCAAATCCAAAATGGTTTTTATGACAGAGTACATATTTAAGGGTACAGAAACCTACTAATACCAGAAGAACCTGGACTAAACCTGAGCTTTGATTTACCAACAGACCTCAACAACATTTTTAACAGCATCATTATGACATTCCTAACGACGGTTCCAGAGTCATAAAAACCACTTTGAATTTGGATAAGTATACAGATAGTAATAAATATTAAATAAAAAAAGGTTGTAAAACATAAAAACGTTTTGGAAATTAAAGAAGAGGGTCAAAAATAACCCCCTAATAAAGACTTAATTATCAAAATTTTGTTTTTTATTAGTTCATATTTTTTAAATTAACAAGACTATATTACTGAGTGAACAGTTTTAAAAAACCGTAGATTTTGTATTTGAACAAAAAAAAATTCTATTTTAATAGTTTCTCTTGTTTTTTTTTAAATTGTGTAGCTAATACTGTTTTTACTGTTCTTTATATAATTCGTTGTTTTGTTCATTGAACAAGAAAGAAGTTTGTGGACTCCTGTTTTCTAGAATAATTTTGAGAATAATAAAAAAAATTGAGTCAAAAAGAACATTTCTCAAATAGCTTGAGAGCGCAAAGCTCAGTTAATTAAAAAATATATTTTCTAGGTCAAACGCGATAGTTAGTCCAAAAATAAAATTTCTATTTTCATAAAATATGGAAATAGAAGACCGTTTATCACATACCAAAAATTGTCAAAAATTTCGATACCTAAAAGAGTTAATTTAGAAAAAGTATAAATATTATTTGGGCTTTTGTACCAAATGATGTTATAAGAGTCGAAGACGACAGTTGATTCCAAAGATAAGTATTTAAAAAAATATATTTTTAGTAAAATTCAGAAGGCGAAGAAACGAGAAATTCTCAAAAAAAAAACAATTATTTTATTTTATATTTTTTAATACAGGCTAAGTCTTAATATAAACGTATAAACTTAAGAAATAAAATTGTGAGAACAAAAATTTACTAAATCAGAGCAAGTTTGTCAAAAATATGGCATTTTGATAGTTTTACTCGAACACCCAATGAACGCAAATCCTACTTTAATTCGGCATATTCTCGTTCTCACCGTAGATTTTTATGTTAAGTAATCTCAAAGTAAAAAATATTAGTTGTTTCTTAGTTACTCAAAATTTTAATACTTCATTTTTTTTATTGCCCTCAAATTCTATATTTCCACTAAAATCTAAACCGTTTTGTAAATTTTATACTCAAGTTGTGCTGTACTAAATAAAAAAAGAGTCTCAAAAGAAAAACCTTATAAAACACTTGAAATCATTGTTTTATTTTTCAAATTTTTTTTCTGAAAAAATATACGTTACGGTTTTTGAAATAACATTACAATTTTTTAAAAGTCTAGTATAAAATTTTAAATTTTTAGTAAAATGGAGTTCTTTGTGTACATTAGGCGTATAGATAGCTAAAGAAAAATTTTTTTTATTTAGCTACAAGAGCTTATTTTTGTGTGATACGGAAAAGAAGAAGGTACAATTAAGTCCTCTATTTTTCTAGTTTTTTATCCCATACATTCAAAAAAAATTTCTTGGAAAACCCCGCAAAACATCCTTCATCAGCTACTTTACCTTTTCTATCGGAGGCAAAACACCTGGCCATAACTAATTTTTAAAATTTTTGAATAAAAGTAGTCAAATTCATGACTTCATAAAAGCCACATCGCAGTGTGTATTTATAGTAAGCCTCCTCGAAATATTTTTCCTAATCATATCCTCTTCAACATCCCAAAAAAACGGTCCACCATTTTTTTTTCTCAGAAATTTTTTGTATGAACCCACTGCAAGGATTCTTGTTTGGCAGCAGAGTTTCAGTGATATACCTAAGTCTTATCACGGAGGTGATAATTTAAGAAACAATACATTTGTTCCTTTAAACCAAGCCATATTGTCAAGAACTCTACACCGAGAAAGATACGTACCTATTTCAAAATTTTATTGTTTTATATTTTAAATTTTATTTTTTCATAAACCTTTGTTTACGATTTGAAATTATTATTAACCCATGTTCTGTTTGAAGCAGCAATATTGTTATCGCTATTATTACTAAAATTATGTAATAATAGAAGAGGTTCGGAAACAGAGCCTTGTGGAACACTAACAACTAAAAAAAATCATTTAGACTTTATTTAAAATTCTCAATTTTGATTAGACTAGAAATAATTTATAATTACATTCAAATTATTGCAATAAAGAAGCCACAACAATTGTACAATGTTCATTTTTTTTTATGCCAATAAATATTTTAATTGGGCCGAGTAATAGACTCATAAACTATGTCTCAGATTTTCTTTTTAACCAGTAAAAATCACCAGAAGTTCTTTAAAATATCAAGTAACCCACATTTATTTTTCAAAAAGTTTCTGTAATAACAGAAAACAAATTCTAAAAGTAAAAAAAATCTTTGTGACGTATTGATTCAAAAATACGTGCTAGTCCTGTTAGGTACGTATTTCGGAATTTTTATCTTTCCTCTTTCTGTAGATTTATTGTTGTTGTCTTATAGATGTTGACATAAATCAGTGTAATAACTGATAAGTATTTGCAAATTTTTTTTACAAAAAACTGTTAATAAGCCCATTACAATTTCCCATATTAGGGTAACGTTAAACCAGGAGTCGCTTATTAGATCAAACAACCATTCAGCATTAATTATAGTAAGTGATGAGAGAAGAGAGACCAAAACAAAACCTTGCGTGACACTATTCCAAAATTTCCTTTTTTATTATTTTCTATTTTGCTTGCAATTTAAATTTTTGCTAAATTAAAAATAATTTAGTAAATAATACGTGATATTCTAAAAGCAGGTCTTAATTAAAAGAAGAAAATCAGAAGTAAAACTTGGAAGATATCTCGAATTTCTAAATTTTGTTTTCTGACTATTTTTCTATTAATATAAAATTATCAAAAATAGAATCTTCTGAGTTATTCACTTTTTTTTTGTTTTAGAAAAAAGTTTTACGATCTTATTTAACTACTAAATAGAAATTGTTTGAAACGTTATTAATAGAAGAAAGTGTCCCTAAGTAGAGCCTTGTGGATCGCAGATATTTCGAAACAATTTTTTTTCTATTTTTCAGTGAGTTGTGTGAATGCGTTCCATCGGCGCCAAAGCCATAATTTCGTGCAATGTTCTCATTGGAAAAACTTCCGGCGGAAAATCCGTCTAACCGCCCAACAATTTTCTCTATTACACCCTAGCCAAGACACAAGTGATCAATTATTCAATCCCATACGTCGACGATTCAATCATGGTCCGTTGATGGTCGGTAAATCCAAGAGCACGGTATGAAGTTCCTACAGTCAAAAAATCACGTAGGAACTCTATACCTCGCTAGTGGTCTACCAAAATCAGCCATCCTCCCACTTCCAGAAAAATCGGGATTTTCCGACCATTGCACTTGCTATTATCAGAAAAAAAAATTAAACCACAACACAATCATCACCGTCACGGTCTACTTGATGCTCAATTCCATCCTCTTATTTAATTATCGGAATAGAGAACGCGCCTTGGCCGATTCGGCAAAAGGTCAAAGAGGGGTATTGTTAAACAGATGCCGCGTATGCATATAAGCCGCATGTGGCCGGGAATTAAATTACATTCAAATTTTTACTCGAAAACCGTTAACAACAAATAAACATATGGCTGAACCATGTGGCTGGAAAAATCCGACGCTATAAACGCGCGGACTCATCGACACGATCTGATCATTTGCTCAGGATTAGGGGCTTAGGAGCCCTAAATGTATGCAAGACGGGGGGCGAACAGGATATGTGCCTGTCAAATCTTGAGCCAGACGGACCCCGACTGAGACGCGATCGAACGGGGGAAGAGCAGTGGCGCCGCTGTTTGTCACGGAATTGACTTTCAGAGAAAAAAATTCAAATTATTCCAGTTTCGCCGGCAAATATACAAAGAAACAAAACCAAACAAATTTAAAACATTTACAATCAATAAAACAACAAATTTAAATTTCTGCTACCTGCAATGATCAATTTGTTGTAATTTTTATACTACAACAAGGTAAATCGTAAAAGAATAAAGGTAGGAGGAGCAAATTATTTTGTTCAAATTCATTTACCGTAGTCTTTTTACGATTTATCTTGCCATAAGTGATTGAAAAGATCTTAAAAGTCGAGACACTAAAAGCCCTTGTAGTAACATAGACACTAAATTTTAAAAACTTACCTGAAACCTGTAGGAAATTCTAAATTAATCGCAAAATTAATATGTAAATATAATTATCTTGAATTCGGCCAAAAAACTATATTTTACATCACTCCTATCAATGCGTGAAATCTGTGTTTTAGGCACACGAGTCTTTCTTGTTATTGTAATAAATTTGAGTTTGTTACGTTGGTACAACTTATACAATAATCTGGTTGAGTATTTTTCAACAAATAGAATAATTACAGATAGATATAGTTGTTACAAAATATACAAATCGACATAATTTATTGTTGTTTTCACATTAACAACAATTATACCCGCAACAATATATTTATCTGTGTGCATGTGCGTCAGAAAAGGCCATCACGTGCGTAAAACACAGATTTCACACACTGATATGTAATGCGTAAAATTCACTTTTCTGATTAGCCACTACAATTATTAATATTAATTAACATACACTTGACAGCTATAGAAACTCTGTGTTTTGCAGTCACTGGGTTTTTACCGCACAGTGTGAAACAAAAACATATTTACTGAAACACCATTTTTCACAACTTTTAGTTGTTGAACAAGAAATCTTGTTTTATAATATTTAGACTTCCATTTAAAGGCGTCATCGCATTTCAGCCAAAAAAATTAATACAAATCTTGTGTATTAACCATTTTACAGTGCTCAATTATTAAAATACTCCGCTGCCTATCGTGTTCAAAACACTTTTGTGCAGTAAAATGTAACAAACAGTTTTTTATAGGCCTTTTTGAGATAGTAATCATGACAATAGTTTTATTATAAATAATTTGAATATTCTCTGCCTCCTCTGTGTTTAAAAACCTACACTTAAATTTTTTATTATAACCTCTTTAAATATATCTAAATTCAAATTTAAAATCTAAATACATTTTTCATTTTTCTACTAAAAAGCTCACCAAGTAAACAGTGAATTTGTATTGTTATAAACCAGATTAGAATTTTAAAATGAATATTTCAAACCGGCAATCAAAAATAAAAAAAATAAAGTACCAAAAGGGTTCATTTTTAACGGTTTTCGTAAATTTCTCATATTTCAAAGATCGAAATATAGAGCAAATAAGAGACAATGTTGCAGTTTGTAAACCCAGGTGTTAGCCGAGGTTTGTAATCAGCCAACTCTGCTATTAATACATATGCCGTTTATGATTTTATGCACAACTAAATCAAAATTGTATGTTGATCACCTTGATTATTGAAACAAAAAGTAAAACTTTACGCCCGTGGTCCGAAAAGTAACTAAAAAGCCCGTTCTCCCACATCACAGGCATAATATTGATAAACCCAGATTGTCATTCCGACAATAAATTGTAACCTAATTTTTTAAATAAATGTCTAAAAATTTTACGTTTTTCTAGTCTTTTATATGTAAATAACTATTTCGTAATAACAGTAGCGGCCGTTGTATTAATTTTAGCTGCTGCTGTCCGTACTATTTTATTTTCATGGACAGCTTTTCATGTATTTCAGTCCTTTTAGAGGACAATCACACAAAAATTCTACAAAAAAGTAAATCGCTCTATTTTGCCGTAGATGCGTTATACTGATAAACGACAAACAACCCAAAACCGGTGTACAGCTTCCTGATGTTGCGTTCGATAAGTTTTGCAAAATAATTTTGTAATTTTTAAATTTTGAGATATAAACAAACTTTCAAAGCATTTTTTAATAAAAAGCATAATTGGTACTGAAAAAAGTACCTAAAAAACATGATGCCGTAGCGTCAGTCCCAAATTTTGCTAAAAAATATGGAGGACTGCTGTTTGTTTTGGGTGGCAAAATACCATTTTATACTAACACACAGTCCCCAAACAACCGAAATAAAAACAACTACTCCTCGGACAAAAGTCATGCAAGCACGTGTGTTTGAAGACAGCCTTATTCACTTAACTGTAATTTGTTCAAGCTGCGTATAATACAGAACAGGATTATGATGCACTGAGAAGAGAGCAATAACTCCAAAACTGGCCTGCAGTTTCCTGGTTATTAAATCTAGTTTAAATGCGTCTCAATTTTAGGTAAATTTGGAGAAACACAAAGGTAACATTGTGCAAAAGCATAAAATTGTACTAAAATCTTATATTTATTATTCAAAAAATATAGGAGAGGGTAAGAAATTCTAAATTTATGATTTTTTCATTTTAGATAAATAAATAGTGATACCTTAATGCTACAGTGCTGTTTTACTAATAATTTCATTTCATTTTTTTGTACAGTGCTATTGAAAAAAATTTTAACGCATGAGATAAAACCACAGCGACATCTTTAGTAACAATTAAAAAAAAATATATTGCTCGAAATTATAAAGTATTATTCACGATATTCTGGTGAATAATGACTGTATTAACGTTCACAACTTTATGTTCTTCCCAAAAATTGTATAAACTGCACAAACATAATTTTTTTATTTTTTTTTATAATTGATAAATTCATATTTTATCTAAAATTATAAAAAATTAAAAATAATTTTTGACTGTAGGTACTCTTTGTTTTTTTTTTGTCAAAATCATTGCAAGACAAGATCTGAATTTTCAACGGCGTAAATATCTCCGAATCTTATCGACTCCGCCATTTGCCTCCCTCCGCAAAATCCGTAATCGCATTTGAAAAATTCGATTAGTTGCCATGTTGGACGTCGTGTGGGGGCCATGATGGATGGGTGACGTCACCACATGAGTCGCTAAGCTCACAACGAGGGGGAGATATGTCGCAATTAGCCTACCCTTCAACAGCGTCCATTTTGGTCTGTCCACCCTTGCGAAAAAAAAATCAAAAACCTGTTGAAAATCGGTCACTTTTCGAATTTACGACCAGTCACGAGAAACGTGAGCGTACTACCTGCAAGATGCACCGATAAAACACGGCTCCCTGTTGCCATAATTGCCACCATTAAACTATTAAAGCCAATCTATAAAATGTTCCCTTTTCTGCGCACTTAATTGCCGCTACCTGAGGAAGTTGCCTGTCACTACAACGAATTTTTGATCTTTATCGGATTTATTTCGGACTGATTATATGTCAACACTAAGGAAATGTGCACCAGAATCAATAAACTATTGATCAGAAAACATCAAAGCGCGCAATAATGAAACGTAATCTAACAGCTGCAATATTTTTTTTTTGTTTTGTTTTTTTAATAATCTTACATTACAAGATTATGGATAATAGAGAGCTGGTTATTGTTTTGCTACCTGATATTATTGTATTGTTACTGTTTTATGTTTTGCTTTTTCTGATCTCAGACGATAAAATACTATTGTTGTTATTCTTAATACTATTATTACTTAACAATTTCCTTGAACTTGCTTCACTTGGTTTACTGTTACTTTGATTGCAAAGTCACTTTTCGCGCTTTCAGATCATTTCAATTCGATTCTATTCATTACAACACAGTCCACAAAATTAGTAAAAAATTAGAGATGATTGAGGCATTAAAAACGCATTTACAACGAGAAAAAATTAATACAACGCGATCAACAAGAACTGATTAGGTTAGCAACATTGAAATCTCACTTAAAATTCTGTTGTGGAACGTCTTTTAAAAACAAATAATGTTACAAAAACAAAATCTGATCGACTTTTTATTCTTACTGAAGATGTCATAGAAGATATGCGTTCGAACGGAGCAAAACCCGAAAAAATCTGTAAAAAATACTCTCATTGCAAATTGGTTCTACTCCCTATTAATTACGAAAACACTGATTACTGATTTAATAACCTAAAACGGCAAGTTAAGTTATAAATTAAAAATAAAAGAGCACATTTTGAACTTCACCTTTAAATTTTACTTAATAAGATCGTTATTGTTGTTGAAAATGGGTTAAATATAAAATTTCATTTGGTATTTTCTTGACGGATATAAGACATAACCTATATAGGATCTTAACAAACCAACAACTTGCAAAAAAAAATCTTAGTAAGTTGAAAGAACAACAATATATTAGTAACAACAAAATAAAATAAAAGACAAAAAAGGCACTGTATACATATATAGGAACATCAGAAATGATTTCAGCCCACGTGACCTTAAGGCATTTTTATTTAAGAGAATATCAGCATTTGCTACATTTTTAAAGTCGTTGAAATAATAAAAAAACTTCAAATTTTGGAGTACACCTAAAATCGAGCACACAAAACCGTAAAATATGCGCCATTTTGATAAAAACGCTCCCCTCTTGCATTGCTGCCACTAGTAAAAAACAAATTGTGTGTTTTTATTAGTTTATTTCTAATATCATGTACATAATTATTGTTTTCTTCTCTTTGATAACAATTATTACAATTTTCTGTGGTCATGTGCGTAAAATACAGATTTCACACATTGATAAGTATGCGTAAAATTTAGTTTTCTAATTAAAGTGCAGAAAATAATTAAATTTATTAAGCCTTCCAATAAAGCTATATACAGAAAAAGTTTAGTAGTTTTTGGTCTTATGACAGGTAAATTTCAAATTAAGGAACTCCGTGTTTGTAATGCTGTTTTTACATCATAGTGTGCGGTAAAAAAAAACAAAAATTTTTATAATTCTTAACGTTTATAACAAAAAATCAAAAAAAAAACAGTACCTGAGAGAGTCAATACCAAAACTGTTTTATCAAACCTCAAACACGCGCCATTTTGATAAAAACGCTCCCTTTTTGCAGTGCTACCACTAGTGAAAAACAAATTGTGTGGTTTTGTTAGTTTGTTTCTAATGTCATGTACATAATTATTGTTTTCTTCTGTTTGATAACAATTATTACAATGTTCTGTGACAATGTGCGTAAAATACAGATTTCACACATTGATAAGTATGCGTAAAATTTAGGTTTCTAATTAAATTAAATTTATTAGACCTTCCAATGAAGCTACATATATACAGAAAGTTTTCTGTAGTTTTTGGTCTTAAGACAGGTAAAAGTCAAATTAAGGAACTCCGTGTTTGTAATGCAGTTTTTACATGATAGTGTGCGGTAAAAGAGTCTAAAATTTTTATATTTCAATACCAAAACAGTTTTATATTATTCTACAGTTGTGCACCAACCAAAAAATAACCAAAAATTTTTTGGTAAAGATAGAATCTCTTACGCAAAATGGTGCATTGTTACTGAAAAAAAAACTATATTATCTGTAAAACAATTTTACAAAGAGTAATTAAAATTCTTGGAGTAAACAATTTCGCTATTGTTGTTGTTATTTTGCATATAAATGGTAGAAAATAATCATTATATTCATTAAATTTTTTTCGTAGTTTTCAACAGTTTCAGTTACAATCAGTTATCTTCATCTTTACACATTAATCTCTTCCATTTATATTTAAATTAGTGTAACCGTATTTAAACCACACAAGTAACTATAAAAATTTTTTTATTAACTTTTAAAACAATGTTATTTACAAAATTTGTATGCCGATCTTGTTTGATAGTATTAATTAATGAGAAAAGGTCAGTAACATGACTAAGATGTGAAATTTTCGGCGCGAGAGAGAACTGTCCAAGTCTTGCTACCTGTAACCCTTGAACCCTTTTGTAAAAGGGTGCGTAAATATGCAAACATAGGTCCCTAAAAAAGCTTCCCAAGCTCTTTTGAATACGAAATATATCAATTTTTCATCGCAACATCGCGTCCGAATGAAAGCCGGTATGTGATATATTTGAAAATTATGATAAGCGTCTAACGGTCGAGCATCTGCTTGAGAAAACGATTTTCAACAATAAAAAAATCTTTTCCGAAACCTAATTAATAGCCCGGCTACCGGTTCACCAGGAAATTTCGATAACGAGGACCTTGACATCCATTCAGGAGGTTTTTGAACCCGACCTTCCACACCCACCGCCAATTAGGTTAAGAAAATTTTTCGTTTGTAAAACACGACTTTTTATTACTCCAGACCCCAAAAAACACAACCACCTGCAACCATTTTCTACCTGGTGACATACACCTAACCTGTCATTATCGCAAAGCCGGCCTAACCGACTTTTTATGCCAAAGCCCTAATTTTCAAAGAGACAATTCATCCGAATTTCGTCACGATAAGCCCAAAAGGGACAAATTATAGTCATTCGAGAGAAAGTGAAGGCGGGTTTTCAACCCCAATAAGGTCAATAATTTTGACTAATCAAGGACGAAAACTGAAATTTTCACAAATTATATCTTGGCTTTGTCAAAATAACTACAACAATTTCAATTTTTAGACACAAACTCTAAAATTCTAAAATTTTTTTTTAATGGGGATTAGTACTCGAAAGCGCTTTGCCACTTTCATGGAAGAATTTACTTCCGTTAAACCTGTAGTACTGACTTCAGCAAAATTAGTTTTTTAATTATTATTTATTTTGAAAAACATTTATTTATTGAGGCAGTCAAAACAAAATAAAAGTTGAATAATGTTTGAAATCTAATTTTTTTGAGCAACCTCCTGTTAAAATAAGAAAATCTCGGTGCTCTCCTTTTAAGCTGTGCATTTAAGGTAGTCAGGAAAGAACTATTGGATTAAGGATTATCCCATCCAAATCTTTCACGCACAGATTTTTTTGAGGCAAAAGCACACAAAAAAAATATTGTTTCAAGCAATTTTGTTGTCAATTTGAAAACAACAATATTTTTTTATGTAAATACAACAGTTGTGTTCTTTTCAACAAGTAGACAAAAAACACGCTGTATACATATGTATACAGGAACATCAGAAATTATTTCAACCCACGTGACCTTAAAGCATTTTTATTTAACAGAATAACAATATTTGGTAGATTTTTAAAGTCTTTAAAATAAAAATAAATTTCGAATTTTGAAGTACAACTAAAATCAAGCACACAAAACCCTCAAACGCACGCCATTTTGATAAAAACGCTCCCTTTTTGCAGTTCTGCCACTAGTAAAAAACAAATTGTGTGTTTTTATTAGTTTACTTCTAATATCATGTACATAATTATTGTTTTCTTCTCTTTGATAACAATTATTACATTTTTCTGTGATCAAGTGCGTAAAAAACAGATTTCACACATTGAGAAGAATGCGTAAAATTTAGTTTTCTAATTAAAGTGCAGAAAATAATTAAATTTATTAAGCCTTCAAATGAAGCTATATACAGAAAAAGTTTTCTATAGTTTTTGGTCTTAAAACAGGTAAAAGTCAAATTAAGGAACTCCGTGTTTGTAATACTGTTTTTACATCATAGTGTGCGGTAAAAATGAACAAAATTCTATATATTTCATATACGTTTATAACAGAAAACCAAAACAATTAAATTAAATTTAAAAAATCTTATTAATACCCTATTGTTCTAACACCACTTTTAATTGCAATTAGAAAATGATATGTTATACTGCCAGAGTGTATTGTCAATTACATATTCTCATAGAACTATTTCGAATAGTAGTTTTCTTATTTCCTTAAAAAGAAATTCGGAATTCTAATTTTTTTTTTGTTAATAGAAGCTGTTAACCAAAAAGTATAATACAAATTTTGTGTCCTCAATTATTAAAACACTGGCCGCCGCGTTCCAAATTAAATTCAGGCTTTAAAAGTAAATTACCGCACGAACACGTAAGTAGATTTTCTTGTTATTAGATAAAAAATGAAACAATCTCTCTCAAAAACTAAAATTCGATTTTTTACAACCCCACTAATTACAGAAATGTTGCTTCATTATTTTATTTATCTAATAGGCTCAGAAAATCTAAATAAATCTTCGCTTTCCACTAACAAACTCAGTCAATACGCCAATAAAGCTCATAGTAACAAAAAACAAAAAAAATTTTTGTGCTAACTTCAGAATGTTTAAAGCAAATGATAACTAAAATGTGACAAAAGCAGATTATTAGGTGGTTCTTTCCCAGTAATTTTAGTAAATTACTTTTTTTTAAGAATTGGAGAAAATATGTGAAATGGCTGACCTCTGATGTCAACTCGTAAATTGTTTTAATAGGGAAAACTCAAAATATGTTCGTCAAAATTAAAGATGAAACAAAATAAATTCAAATATTTTCGGTTTGAATGAATATTGACACTAATTAATTAAATAACTGACATCTAGTAATTAAATAAATAAAATACAAAATATTGTAATAGACGAGTAATGTAACATTAGTACCATCTATCGCTTGGTATTTTCTTCTATAGACAAAATTCCGAGCAAATTTCTTTTCAAGTTTTCCCAAAAATTGAAAAAATTAAGGAAGATACAGACCAACATTTTTTTGCATTAGAAAATCTACTAACTTTAGGACCTGTCAAAACAAACTAAGTGATATCTAGAATTTGGAAATCTAGAATTTGGAAAAGACAGATCACTGAGCAAAGTTTTTGAAGTAGAAATTTCTAAAATTTGAAAGTTGATACTCGTAACAAGTATTAAGCAATTTACTTTTTAGTTATCTTGCGTCGGTGTTTGTATTTTAAAGGGAGTGTTTTAACAATATGTGTTTTAAAAAAAATGTAATGACTTAATATTTGTCATAGTCTGAGTCAACATGTCATGAAATATTAAGGAGTGCTTCATCATAATAGTATATAACAGAAGAAAGTCATAAAGTAGCATTGTTTAAAAAGTAATAAAGTTAGTAAAATAAGATACTGAAATTGTTGAAAGTCTATAAAATATTCAACGTTTCGGGGTTGTATCACTTTTAAAAATAGAATCTTGAAATCCTTGAATGTACGGAAGTTTTTGTTAATTGTAATTTAGAAAACGATAAAATATTAAAAATTTCCTTATATCAAAGTGTAGTAAGTAGACAGCTTGTAATTTTTTATCTGTTATCATTAATATTAAAAGATAAGTAAAACTAATAATTCAGTCGTAAAGTAATGTTTTAAATAAGACTTGTAGGAAAATTTCCAAGTTCCAGCTAATTGTAAAATAATTGTAATAATTTTCTTGTTCAAAGTTTATTTCTTGCTGATAAGTATTTTTGTAGTAAAAGTCGCAAAACATGCACATTTAAAACAGCTTACAAAGTGAATAATTCGAGCTGTCACATTTGTTAAAATAGCATACATCAGTCGTTGCACAAAGTAACAAATGGGGCACATTTTCAGGCTTCCACAGGCTTTTGGCGTGTCATCTCACTATAAATCAGGTCATGATTTAGTCACTAGTTCCAAAAATAGCAATAATAAAAATTGGCACTTTTTCAAAAAAAAAAAAAAAAGAAACCAGCGGGTTACTATCCACGAACGGCCAGGTCCTCAGCCAGCGGACAAACAAAGAGTATCCTTACCCTTCCCGGGCGTCGTCAGCTCACTCACTTTTAACTTCTTTTAATCAGAAAATAAAAATGTGACTTAAGTTATAAATTATTTAACAAAACAAAACGTATTTTTCTGGAATTTTCAATTTATGAGGGAGTAAAAATTTTGAGTTAGGGACTGATTTTAGTTAAATACGGCTGTTTTGTTAATTATGATTTACAGCTTGAGTGAAATTTTGATTTTTTGATATAAATTTCTATAACCCTCGGCGTAAATTCGCCATGGGTGTGTCCCGTGTTATCCTGCACCCATCACTACACTTGTCGCACTCGGCACTGACACGTGTGTCAACACACTGAACCATGCTGGGAGTGCCCAGTCCACTATACCCCGAAGTCGCCGAGTCACTACACACCGCCGACTCCTCCGGAGGAATCTTGGCCGGTCGTCTATGAGCCTGCGTACCGCCGCCAAGAAAGTGGCGGGGATGGGGCCAAGAAATCCGACTTTGAAGAAACACTCGTGCACTTGTCCACGGCCGGGAATCAAGTGTGCGGCAGTTCCCTCCACCGCGACGCTCGCGACTTCCGGCATGCGCATCCGCCGCCCCGCCCCGACGCACTCACACACACATTTTTATGGCTCCGCCTCGGTGGGAGATGCACGGAAAAAATTGGCGATTCTTACAGACCACGCCTCGAAGGAGGGGGGCGAGTGCGGCGCTGGCATGCCCAGCGACATCCGGTGACGGGTAGCGGAACTGGAATAAAGTAGGAGGTTTGGCGCTCGGCTAGGGAGAGCGGTCTGGTGGACGATGCTGACATCTGTAGAGGCGACAGGAACCGGAAGTAGAGGTGGGCACGGCGGCGTACTTCCTGTAAAGATAAAATTACTGTCACAAGGGAGGGAAAACAACGATTTGAATATGTTGAGAGGGAAATTGCACATGCTTTGTTAGAGAAACTAACCAAATGGAAATCTGATAAAATAAATAAAAAATTATTTAAATAGATAGAGGTAGATTATATTTTTTTTTTAAATGGTTCATAAACTATTGTATAAAATTTGTGTATTATTGTTCTAATTTCTAAAATGAGTTCTATTTTTTTTATTTTTTTTTTCTATTTTTTCAACAGCAAACGCTTGTTAAGCCAAAAATTTTATTGTCTTGATTCAAACCTTCTTTTGGCAATTAATTTGTTAAAATTGCTCTTCTCATGCTTAAATCTGGTCATTTTTTTTATTTTTGACAAAACATGAGACATACAATTTAATAATTTTCTAAAGATTGTTTAAAGAAGAACTGAAAAAGCATTGTCTTCATTGAACAAGTTCTTTAACTTCTTAATATTTAAAACCGAGCCTATTTTAAAGAATTTGTTCACCAATTTTGGTACCGGAATTTGAAATTTTTTCCTCTTTTATAGTCGATCTGGGGACATACTGTATATATCCTTGAAAATTAGTTCTTGATCGACAGCAACAATGTATTCAATTCAATTAATTTGTCTCTAAGAATACCAATCCTTTGACTCGAAACCCATGTGGGTGTTGATTTATTTCTTTATCGGTCTGTTATCTATGCACTTTCGATATCAAAGCTTGGGTAAAAATGGTAACAATTTCCTGTTTCGGTGGGCAGTTTTATCTCGCTTCGATTTGAATATTTTATTAGTGAAAATTCCACAGGCGGTCTCTCATAACCATAATTTTTATGTTCCTGCGATTATTAACATGATTAGAACCTTATTATTCGTGATAAAATCAATCAGTGGCTCCAGGACATGCGACACTGGTCCCGCTCCGCTCCGGTGAAAATGCAAATTCCGATTCGGTTTAATCCGGGCTTTACTTGTCCGATAGATCGACACTAATTGAAAGAAATTGCTAAAATGCAAATCACAGAGACGGACTCGACGCTGTTTCTCTAGAATTAAAGCGACGTGAATGGGGTTTTTTTGATGGTATTTAATTGATGGGTACCAGTGGATAAATTACCCGTAATTATGTTTATAGTTTAGAATTTTTTTGTGGAAAACTTGCTACCGTTAATTGCTTCACGTTCGAAAGGGAATTACATGTTTACGTTGTAAATGTAATAACTAATAGCCATCAGTCACGATCCCATATCATAGACCAGTTTATCATTAATCGGGTATGTTACTGCAGGAACTTACATGATTACATTGATGAGCAGGTACCCATTTGGCATACTCACATGCCTTCTCTGTCAATTACAACGGAGATTTGTTGCAAACACAAACAACTAAATAATAAGACAAAACACAGGATTGCTACAACCAGTTTGATGACCCAGCTAATTTCACTCACAACCATATGGGCAACAATTTAAAAACAAACTATAAGCAAATTTCGATACAGGAAAAACAGTGTAAACGTTTACATAAGTCTAGCAAAAAATGTAAAAAATCAAAAAAAAATATTTAAACAAATACTGAGATTAGAAGTGTTACACCCGGAAGGAATAAATATTTGAAAGTGATTTGTTGGCAACAGAATGTTATATTGTAACCATTGCAACGGTTTATCTTTGACAGTTCTTGCAAAAAAAAATTATCTTCATAGTTTTTATTAAGAAAAAGGCTTATCAGAGCTGATAAGTAGAAGTATCTGCAGTTGTGTCTCCGACTGCTTGTTTTAAGTGTAACAAAATGCCTCCAGTTCGAAAGCATCAACGATATCAAAAAACTGGTTTGTGCTATCTTGAAATTAGCCGCCGTGTTGATTCCACTGCAAAAGCGGTAACTTGTGTGTTTTGAGTGTGGACAGAAGAAGGTAGAGAAACACAAAACAGACCAACAGGTCAACTGAAGTGTATCACAGAGCGTCAAAACAAGCGCTTTAAACAACTAGCTTTTTGAGACCGTTTTGCTACTACGCGACAACTCGGTGAACAATAATTTGGAAAAAAAGGTCGACTTGTTAGTATGCAAGAATTATATAAGTTGTAAGACGCCGTTGTGGAGAAACGTGATATTAAATATAAAACAATTCATAAAGATAAAAAAAGATACAACAATGTATAGCTCTTGCATCTCGATATTGCTTCAATTCACTGGATTTAACCTCCTGCGAATATTTTGATGATTTCCTTAAAGAAAATGAACTTTTTGTTCTCGTTGTGTTTGATGAATAATGAAGCAATAAAAGACAGCAAAAAAGAGTGCAAGGTAAATACACGATAAGAACTACAAAACGACAACGTATATAAGCTTATAGATTTATGCAGATACGAGATAAGTATGCGACAGTAGCAGTTACGAAGAGTCTGAACGCATGCAAATATCGTAATTACAATCAATCATTCTTTTCAAACGAAGTCATTTAACCCTTAATAAAAATGTTATGTAAAGCAGAAAGATCTTGTTATGAAGTAAATTGCACCGCTAATTTTCTTTAATAAACACGTAAATAAATATTGTAGGAAATCGCACGACTTCATAGAGAACAAATAGAAAAATATATTTGTAAAAAATATCTATAATTTTTTCGAAAATTTATTTTAAAATAATATTTTCGTTAACTTGCAAAACAGTGTAAACTGATGACAGATTTTTCTCTTCGTGTATTGATTATTCCTGAAAATTTTTTTCGTGTAATTTCTAAAACGTCTTAATTGTACGACATGCAGTTGAGAGAAATTATACGCACACTCAAAAAAATTCTGAAATAATTAATGCTCGTAGGAGATTATAAGTAAAAATCAAGGAATTTCGCATCTACAGGGTGAATCTGTTAAAAGTGTATCTTAACTTTTCTCAAAAATTAGTTATAACACCGACTTTAGGGTTTGCTATTAAAACATTTGTTCCTTTCTCCCTATGCATGCAAATTTTTTCAGATTTTTTTCTAATTAATATTAATTCGTTGAAAAAAATATAAAATTAACATTATTTCTAATGTCATCCTAAATGACACGACGTTAATAGTAGATTATATCATTAGGAGTAGAAGTGAGTCTTTTTGTGGTGAGCCTAAAGATTGAAGACCGAGACGCAGTCGAGGCCAACAACTGGGCGAAGCACAAAAAGACTTCTTCTCCGAATGATATATACTATTTTATCTTTAAGCGAAAAGTATAAGAAAAATTTAAACGTAAACTAGTTTATTATTTTTTGTATTCACAATATAATTACAATTTTTAAATTTGCAATTTTTAAATTTTAAGGCACTAGTGATTTCTACTTTTTTGTTGCAGTGTTATTAATATTTGGAGTCGCAAAATGCATAGTACTGGGAGTTTCTTCAATAATATTACTAAAATTTACGTTTTTTAAGTTATCTGAAGTACTAGATTGGTTATTATTAATATTATTCATAGGTGCTAGGATTATCATAGCTGTGAGTTTTTTATTCTTCATGGATTCTTCTATATAACTTTCTGCAACAACCGTAAATTGCCAACCCTCATATTTTTTTAAAACCGAGTTATCACCTTTATTGTCCACCAACAAAGTGGCTGATGTACGCCAGAGACAATGATCTGTATATTCACTAGAATTAGGCGGATTTAAAAAGGTAGCTATTTTTAAATATTTGTCGTTCTGGTATTTAAGCATAAATCTAATGTGTGTTTGTTTAAAAAAAAACTCGTAGCAAACGATGACATTGTTACGTATGTCGTACATGACCTCATACAACAACAAAATCTTTATTATTTACATTATTCATGTATTGTTGGTTGCCGACTATCCCATTTTACCCGTCACAAATTATCTTAACCATAACCTAAAAAATAAGAGTATCTTCTCTTCCCGCCAAATCGAGCTTGGTCTTGGCGTTTTTTTCTATGGTTGCTTTCGTGGTGTTTTGGTTTTTCAAACATTCTTTATTTTATTTATCAGTATTTTTCAATACTAAATTTTGTGTTTTCCTTGATTTGTAATCATGTTGTACATCAGTGAACAAAAGGCTTCTTTGTTGAAAAGTTATTTCAAAAATGGAGAAAAAGTTAACTGTGTTTGGAAATATTCAGTGCAGCCGTGCCTGGAGGAGTTTCGAGAAGCTTTTCCTGACGTTGTTGTTGTGTGTGTAGAGTTTATAAACACTCTCCACCGAAGTGTAAACCTGTTTCGTGAAACTGGGTCCGTTACATGTAAAGAGGGCAGTGGAAGACTAACTAAACGAACAGAAGAAGTTATTCATGCTGCACAAGAGATTCTACAGCAAAGTTTGACAAGTGTATAAAAAATTAATCACAGATATTAAATATACAAAACAATTGTTTTTTAGTTTCAAAGCACTCTAGAGTTTTTTTAAAAAAAACTCACGTAATTTATCTTTAAATCTTTTCGAAGAGACATATACATTTTGCAAATGTCCAAATAAAACTCTCTCAGGTTAAAGAATAAACCTGGTTTGTAATGCTTAGCTTCCTTAATTTTTACTAACATAGCGAAGACCAAATCTTCTACATCTGCCATTGTCAAATTGGGGATTTCATCACACCGACAGGCCCCGCAATATAACCTACCATAACAATTTAGTATAATTCTTCCAGTAAAAAAACTAGAAATTTTACTTTCGTTGCCAAATATTGTTCATTAGAAGCATAATGCAAGAAGTTATCTACTTGTTCTTTTGATAGAATATGTGCTTTTTTCAGTTTATATCCAGCATTTTTTCTCTTTAAAAAAGCAACTAGTTTGGTATAGTTTTGAAGTTGAATATTGGTGATTAATATTTAATTCTGCTTTCAACATTCCATAGTGTTGAACTCTTCATATTTTGATTTATGACAAATTGTCGAAATATGCTAGCAATAAGTTTTCAGATTAATATGTGGCTTTATAGTGGTCGGCCCTTTTCAAGACACGTTCATAGGTAAAATTAAAAACTTTTCGAAATTTTTCTGGTATTAAATCCTGTAAGAATTTTGCTACAATCTGTGTAAATTCTAAAGGCGTGCACTGCATTGTTTGAATTCTATCGGCCACAGTTAGGTATTCGCTAATAATAATAATTATGACAAAAAATCAAAAACAATTAAAATTTTAAAAAACTTATCTTATTTTTAGTAATAATATCAATCATTAATTTAAATATTAATTATATTGACTAATATTAATCAATTTATTAACTTCTTTATCAATTTAAAGCATCTTGATATTTTTTAATTTTGACATTTGACAACCAACAAACGTTCATACCCATAGGGACAAAAATGAGAGTTGATCAGCTTTCACTCATTTTTTTTTACTGTGTATGTAAATATTGCCACTAAATCAACAAACAAAAACAAATTGATCTTTTATACTTTTTTAAATTTTTCTACATTAAATAATTCGCCATTATTTCTAAGAGAGTACGTGGGACAAAGAAGCTGAAGAGTGGATGTCTAACCTATTGTCGAGTAACCTGGCAATGCTGCTTCAAATTAGGTCCTACAAAACGAATAAACTTTATTGTTTTTTGCTGATATCTACAATGTTTTTGAAATATTTTTTTCACGAAACAGTACTTCAACATCGTGTCATTTAGAATGACATTAGAAATGATGTAAATTTTAGATTTTGTTCGACAAATTAATATTAACCAATTCAAATTCATTAGAAAGAATATTAAAAAATTCTGAAAAATTCACATGCGTTGAGAAAAAAGTTGTTAATGGCAAACTCTGAAGTTTTTGAAAAAAGATTAGATAAATTTTTAACAGACTCGCCCTGTGTAATTGTAAAAGAAATCTACGACAACTAACAATTTTTTTTTTTCAAAATTTTAGAAGAATTTTTTTCCTGTAATTTCTGCAACGTTTTAATTGTACGACACGCAGTTGAGTGAAATTACAGGTACACTCAAAAAATTTTTGAAAATAATTACTGCTTTTAAGAAATTATAAGTGAAAATCAAGAAATTTCTCATCTATTTTGCCAGGAAAGGTCTGATTTCGTCAGAAAGCAAGTTTTGAATCACGCACTGTTGATCGTGGATTCAAACCACGCATAAAACCGTCAACAGAACAAACAGTTATTGCGTTTCGGCCTGATATGAAAAAAATCACCAATTTAAATGCAAAACTCGTCATCGGCCATAATTAATGACAGGTATTAAAAGGTCCTTCGGCCATTTCCACGCTTCATTAATTGCCTGAATCGCCATATAAAAAAATTTCGAGTTGAAGAATGTCCGCGCTGATTTACGACGAACTAGCGGTTTTATGCGAAGGCTTAATTGCTGATTTATGGTAGATTTTGACCAAATACGAAATCAAAGAGAAAGTTCCGAAAAAATCTGAGTAGAATATTACCTTTGGTGTGTCTGTTGGTGCACCCACACTACCGAAAACTGGTCGAAAGCCCTCTCACGTCCACGACAGACTAAACAGATAGAAGTTGTGCGGCTTAAATCGGATCTTATAGACCGGCTTGATAGCCTTGTAGGTTGTAATTTAGCCTGAGTTGTTTTTTTTTTCCTTCGGCGGCTCGTCGAGCCCGTTTCAGGATTCCATCCAGTAATTCGACAGCTGCGCGTCTCAAACTCTGACACAACTGCTCACTTTTCGTCGGACAAATACCGAAACGTCTTGAAAAATTTTTCGCGGCCACCTGTTGACGCGAACTCCAAGCGTAATTAACTATCCTGAAACGTCGAGATTATCAGTGCGATTAATCCGAGTATAATAAATAATAACCGTTTAACTAATACCGTCATCTTAATGAAATTATTTTTCCTAACGAGCAGCTAATCAAAAAAATTATCTTCATCTCTCGAGACCTATTTTGGCAACGTTTCTTCACCAATTAAAAGCCATCATCGTACAGAAGCTCGGAAATTATTTGTCAGCTGTCAACGTTGAATAATGCTCGCTGTCGAAAAATTAATCAAGATATCGCAAGGGAAATAACGGCATTAGCATAAGGTGGAAATTTCGACGGTCTACTCACGACTTAATTTTTGATTGTGAACATTCACGGATAATAAATCCACTGAATAATTGTACAGGCCGGCTTAAATTACCCGATAAACACAGTAACATGGACTCTGATAACGCTTAATGAGCGCTCATAAAGTTGACTTAATTATTTGACAATTGCTGAGGTTCTGCTAAACTAATTTTGGAAAGGACGACGCAAGGAACGGTCAGACAAAAATAACTCGCATTGTCTCAACGTAATTGGAAATACCGCTCAGGAATAGATAAACAAAAATAAGGGCCCGCCAAACAGTCAAAAATTGACAGTAAAAACCTCATTTTAGTGACAATTCAGTGTCTAGGCAGTAAAGCCGTTCAGGATTTTTCAGTTATCACAAAATTTTGAGGATAAATATCAAAAAAAAAAAAATTTCTAATTAATATTATACGTTCAATGCGGCAATAAAGCAGTTTTAATGCCTTGCTTAACTGCCGCTGACGGCATTAAATCACATGCTTTATTGCCTAATTAAACAAATAACTATTGTCATTATTTATATTCGAAAAAAAGAATGCTTTCATCAAATTTAAATAACTATTGTACCTAAAAAAATTTACTGAAACTTTAGTCTTATGCAAACTGTCAACAAAACATAACCTAAAAATGTAATAGACTGTGTGCAAGTGTTAAGCGATTGGTGGTAAAATAAAGTTAAAATTGCCTTTTACTAATTATTTTGTGGGTTTTTAGGGTACCTGCAAAGATTAGATTTTAAATAATATTTATTATATTAAATTATATTATATATTTACTATTTTATGCTCTTCTGTGTGATTCAATTTAAAAAAAATTAAGATTTTAGCTAAACGAATATAAATAGATTAGGTTAGATTATGTTCTAAGACCTTAATTTTTTTTAATATATTAGAAAAAACAGTTCTTGATGCTTTATGAGCTAATTTCAAGTTGATATAATAGCGGTAGTATCTTTGTTTTTGTGGAAACTTAAAAGAACTTTGAGCTGTAATTGGTTGTTGCCATAGAAAAGTATTAAAATTTGAGATACTACCGGTAGTATCTCTACTTGAAATCAGCCCATTAATTAACATTTTTTAAATTTGTTTTACCACCAATCGGTTTTACACCTAGACAGCTAATATTTGACAGTTGCCATCAATCAGCTTATATGAAATACAAACTTTTCAGTCTCTAAATAATAATGTAAAAAAAATATAAAAAAGTTTGAAAAAACCGACTAAACGTATAACAATAACAAATAAAAAACATAAAAGAATAAAATATTGTATGTACAAAAAAATTAAATAAACTTTAAAAACGAAACTGAAAATTAATAAAATAAAAGACTTCTATGTTTAGAAGAAAAGCTATATAGAAAAATTGTATTAGATCAAAAAAATATTTTAAATAACTTAAAAAATAACAATTGTTAACAAAGAATGCTTTAGAACAACTTATAAAAGAATAAAAATGTCACAATAAATTTACTAAACTTCTGTTAATAATAAATTAGAAAGATAAAAAAATAAAAATGTATACTAAAGATTAAAAAAAATCTTAGAAAATAAAACTGAAAATATAAGAAAGATAAGTAACTTCTACATTAAAAAAAACAGTAACTAAAAAATGATAAAAAACTTAAAAAATAACGACAAAAATACAAAAAAGCTTTAGAAAAACTTAAAAAACAACAAAAATATTAGAAAAAAACTTATTAAACTTGTCAATAATAAATTAAAAAAATAAAAATATATACTAAAGATTTAAAAAAAAACGTAAGAAACGAGACTGAAAATATAAGAAAATAAAAAATTTTTACTTTTAGAAAAAAAAGCAACAAAAAGTTATCTACTAAAACAAAAAATATTTTTAAAAAACTTGAAAAATAACTATTAAAAAAACAAAAAGCCAAAAATGTTAGACAAATGTGAACAAACTTTTGTCAATAATAAATTAAAGACTTTAAAAAATAAAAATGTATAGTAAAAATTTTAAAAAAACTCAAGAAACGTGACTAAAAATAAAAGAAAGTTAAAAAACTTCTACGGCTAGAAAGACAGAAACAAAGAAAGATTCTACGGAAACAAAAAAATTTTATAAAAAAACTTAAAAAACAACGTGGAAATATAATTTTGAAAAACTTGAGAAACGACTGAAACTAAAGTAAAAATAAAAAACTGATAAAAAATCTATATAATTTTTAAACAGCTTAAAAAACAACTTAAAAAAACAAACAAAACGATTACTGGAAGAAATAAGAAAACAAGAAAACATAAAAAATAGAAAAAAAATTGCGAGATATTTAATAGTTTACAAGATGTTTTTAATAAAAATGTTCTAAAAGTAAAAAATAAAATTAAAGTAAAATTTCTAAAAAATCTACAAAATAAAAGTATCTAATTATAAAAAAAAATGTTTAAACACAACACAATAAATTACTGTATTTAAATCACTTTATAATTATTTAAATTCAGCTTTTCAAAGTCAAATTTTAATATTTTTTTTAACCGCAAAGGGCCATAAGTTGCAGCTTATAAATAGGATGACTAAATCTACCTCTGTTTTAGTTGTTGCATTTTCTTTATTAATGGTAAATATATATAAACATATTTAGTTAAGTCAGGATGGGCAATCAGTTAAGATGGCGTAAGCAATATTGACTAAAATAACGCTATAAAGCAGAATAAAAAAAATTGAAAACAAAGCTTTAAAAAGCTGTGCTTATGGTCCAATTATTAGTAGAAAATAAATGTTCAAACAAAAAAAATTGAATTATTTTGAATTTTAGCTCAAAATCGACAATAAAAAATAGTCAAAATCTTCTTCAATTGCTCGACAAATGTCAAAAAAAATATTATAAATAAAATCAAAAATTGTCGGCTAAAAGTTATCGAGATAAAAAATGATACAGTTAAAATTTGAAATTCTAAAAGAAATGTGTACGTTTAGAACCAATTTTGGTTTGCCAACTTTCAAGAATCTTAAAAAATTTTTATTTTTTTAAATCACAGTTTATCGTCTACATAAGTTAGCACTTTACCTTTTTCGAATCTCTGCAATTTGCTTGATTTCCTTCAATAAGCATACGTTGAGAGCTGACCGCTTTTAGGTGGTGATTACAGTTCATACCTCGCGGCTGCCCCATCATAAATAACCCTGAATGGTACTCTTCGCCTATTGATCTCGATCAGTCCATGAAGTCCCTCATTATCGGCCGATTTGCATACGAATCGCGATAATGAGGTGTATTTACGATACCACGGAAAGGGCGTGAAGACCTCCATATTTTAATCCCCAATTCTTATCCGTGTTATTTATTTGACATAATTGGAAACCTAGTTATGAAATATGTAGTACAGTAGCTGAGGCACGTATTGTTACGGATCATCGTGTGGACGGTTATGTATCGCTCCATAAATCCAAACCGACGTTCAGTAATACGACCACGCCATAATTACACGTCCAGGGTGGTCCCCGAGACAATCCTAGCTAGTTTATCAACAATATATCTATATAGAACATCGCTTTAGCTCATTATTTACAATCCGAGTGATTGCTCTACGGTAGCAAACATTTCTCTCCTTCTAAGTACTTCAAAGTTGCCGACGATTTTTACCATAAACGGATGAGCAGATTTTTTTTTGATTCCTCCAAATTGAAAGTTAAACCTTGAGTTGCCTCAAACCATTAATCACTCATTTTTGAGAAAGAAAACGGCCTTGGGTGTGCCGCAAGAGTCTAGTTAGAACCCCTTTCTTTTAATAAATTGCAATCTTTCCCTTGAAATGAAGCTATTAGTGGAATGGTCGTTGTCCAATAAAAGCTACTGTTTATGGTTCATGCCCGCCCACCGGTACCATTGCATATCTAGCGATCAAGCCAATTATATTTGTTGTTGAAGATATATGCAGCATCGTAATTTATTTTATGGCTGTTGTGAAGCAAGCTTGTAATTCGGCGGTTCGTAACTATATGTTCTATGAATTTTTGAGGTTTGATATTTACGATTGGTGTCACATAAGGTGTGTCTAAAGTTTTTTGAAAATTACACTTCTATTCGATCGTAATTGGTGCTACGTTTCGAGAGGTGTTGAACCTTATTGACCTCCCGATGTGGTTCATGAGTTACAACGGCTTTTATCGCGCAAAAATCCTAAAGATTTATAATCGATTGAAGGAGTGCACTAATGAGGACTTAATAACAGACCCATAAACAGTCTTGCGTTTAACGACCAAGGCGTGTGCTGTCATTCCAGAGAAGATACCATGCAGAAACCAGATTTTGGTCAGGAGGCACAAATAGAGTGTTGAAACTCAATAAAAATGAAAAAAATATTGTAATCCGATACGTGGCGAGCTTGGTATAGCCGATGCTTACGTGTTTGTGATGCTAATCCTTTTGACAAATGCAACGGACGCACGCATTTCTACTCGTACACGCTTTCGGATTTGTTAAAGCTCCTACACTTCATGTCGGTAGTAATAACACAACTTTATGTTCCATTCTTGCGCCTACACATGCGACATTCTCATACAACCTTGCCTGCTTCGATAAAAATCAACAAACATATTTCTTATGCAACTAATTACAAAAATCAAAAAACCCCATCTAAGTTCTAACCGACGACTGCAGATGTCATAAATCCATTAAAAACTTCACGCTCAACAAGCTCAAGATCAAAGGGATTCTTTATAACCCTTTTGTGCAATGATGGAAACGAAACAATTGGACCATGTGGGCAGCGGCCGTCAGTTGGGTGTCCCTATAGGATGTCTAAGAAACCTTTCCCAATTTTTAATTATAAAAGTCGTCAATAGCGTGACGGTTGATGAAAGTCGGCACAAACAGAATATTTTTAGGTGAATTTACACGAAGGAATCTTAATAAGACGATTCTCATGCAACGAGAACAGAAATAGTCGAAATGTGACTAGAGATGGTTATCAGGGGAGAATTGTTAGTGTGTAGGGCTCGAAATATTTAAGACCACACTGAAAAATTTTTGTGGCTTAATTAAACGACGAGCTCACGAACATACCGGAAGCTAAATCAAGAAAATAAACACTGAAGTTTCAATTAACAAATAATTTAAGGGTTTCGGGCTTTTTACAAGATTTTCAGATTTTTTAAATTACTTTTCTAGCACACCTTTCTAAAATAGTTGCTTTTGAAAATGAAAAAAATGCAAAATATGGTTTAAGCGCCCTAACACTAATAGCTTATCTAATCACTAATATTGCGACAAAAAAGTGCAGATTTGAGAAACATTGACAATCCTGAAGGATTGAAAAGTTTTCATTGTCAAATCAGGTCAGATCAGGTATTACAGTACTGCAATTATGCTTTTATCTTACTAATTATGTAAATAACCATTATGATGTAATTTCTGTTTAAAAAATTTAAACTAAAAATAGGTTATAACTACTTAAAGTAACTAAAACTATCAGTTAAAATATCTGATAATAGCTCTACACTAAATTTAATATACATAAAACACTGTTATCTTTAAAAAAAAATTAGCTTTAAAAATTAATATTTAACCTGAGCTGACCTGACCTGACCTGACCTGACCTGTAAAGCGATCGAAGAGGAGGCGGTTTAGCAAAAGCGACATTATTGGCAATCGTAGTTATTACTGCGTGAATATTAAATTATAAAATTTTTGTTGTGTATTTTGGTGTATATATTAGAAATAAATTATTTGTTATTAATCCAACTTTTTAAATCAAAAGAACTTTGATTTCAATACCATTAACATTTCGCGTTGTAGAAGGTTTTTAGAAATAATCAAATTTTGAAAAAACTTTAAATTTTATTGCTTAAAAAATGATTTCTGAATATTTGTTTAAGTTTTAATCTGTCTCACTAGCAAGAATGCAGCTAAATTCAATAATGAACCTAAAAATTAAAATAAACCAAACCTGAAAATTCTGAATATTGTACATTTGCTAAAAGTCAGAAATGAGTCAGACAAAATGTTTTGTTAAATTTTAATTTAACTATAATTTTTGGATAGACTGGCTTTGAGATGTAATAAAATAAAAAAATAATCGAAAATGACAAGTTAAAAAGGTTGCTAGGCTGAATAGGCCGAGTCAAATGGCGAATAAATAATGTCTGACTATAAAAGTGCCAAAGCTGGCTAATAAATAATGGTGTTATCTTGTGGGTCAAAGGTCATTTAGGCTTTTATCTCTAAGAGGTTGCGTTGTTTGTAAAGACCTATGAATTCGGTTGTCCGTTTATAAAAAGGCGTGAAAGCCGTTGTAACTGTAAAAGTCAATGATGCGTGCTCATAAGCAATAAATTGAAGAATAACTCCTGCCATCCCGCAGTAATAAACCCATAGTACACACCTCGTAAGTATTAATTAGATTAGGTGAACGTTGGGTAGGTTCCAAGATATTTCTCAGCATATATGGATAAAGATTAATCCAATAAATTTCGCGAATGGCTGTTTATACGACTGAGTCGCTTAAATAATCGCAATTTATTATTTAATTATGGAGGCTTGGTGCGATTGAAACTGAGCTATTGCTATATCAGGTATTGCTTTATTAGCAAAAGGGTGTAATCATGCAAATATAAATTACGGCACGATTAAAATCGCTCGTGTATGACTTCATTATTTGGCGGACACCTCAAGAGGCGCCCCACAAATCACCACGATAAACAACGAAGGCAACATTAATGGCCCAGACAATGCCATCCCTCAACCGAGCTTGCCAAAACCAAAACGCGCCAGATACGGACGATTTAATTAGGCCCATTTGGCAACCCACAAGCCAAGCCCAGAATAGTAGGCTCTATCAGATGCAACACACCTCGCATTTTCCGAATTTTCTCAAAGAATTCAACCAGTACTGAGAGGTTCAAACATTGAAGCTTCTCCTGTGAAATAAAAGGCAAGAACTAAAACAGCATCGTCCTCAAACAAAAATCTAGACGTTTCGCTTTATCATCATTTACTAAAGTTTGCCTAAATTGCAGTTTAAATGGTAAAAGTTTGTGTTTGTATTCTCCTTCTTCTTAAAAACAACCTTGGAGCTTCTCTTGCGAAATAAACGGCAAGAACTGAAGCAGCATCTTCCTCATTGAACAACTTCATTTAACACCTAACTCGGTAGCACTTTTCTCTAGTTTCGTTAATAACATTGAATTAAATTTTTTGTTGAAAGGTCAACATTATGGCATAAGCATTGTTCAAATTAGCGAAGATTAATTTACAGTTCTACCAACTTATTAGACTTGTTATCTGCTGTCAGTGGTATTTTTCAATGAAATCTGTCTAATAGAGTTACTTCTAAAAATTCCGGTCCAAATTTTAAAAAAATAATGATATTATCTCGAGAACTTCTAAGAAATGAAAAATAAGAGATTTTTTTCTCTTTTAAAGTCGATCCGGGAACATGGTGGTAACACTTCTAACTGATATTTTGCTATTCTAATGAACAAATTTCTGAAATTGGCTCCATATTGTCTGTACATTTTCTTGCACACGTGCGACAATTATCCGCCCATGCAAGGGGAGAGACAACTAGTTTACTTTCATGTAATAGTAAATCGCGTCAGCCTTGACTTGCCCTCGCTGGGCCAGGCGACGAAATAATTACAGTCGAAGCTCATTTTGGTTCACTCTCCCCTACCCAGCTTTGATTCCTTAGGCAATTTCAATCGACTTATCTCTCCACCTGATTCGGAATTACACGTCTTTTATCCTGTTATCTCGAATTTCGATTACTTTACATCTCGAGATTGCCTCGAAAACAATATTTTCACGCGAAAAAATCCAAGACATGTATGCATTCGCTTACGTAACGAGATACACGAATGACCCTTGCTGCATTCGCGATGACCTCAGGAAATGTGAAACTTTCGAAATAACGCCTTTCACGAGGATTTTTCCGGCAACCAGATATACAAAGGAAATCACGTACCCGGATTTCGTCAAAAACTTGTTTCCTAATCGTTTAAATAATTTAAAGATGGTCGCGACATTTGCATATACATGTCCACTAAAAATAGAACTTTAATCACACACGTCGCTATTTTTAACTGTAAATTACGCCAAAATAAAATAAGGAAAAAATTTGATCGGACGTGGAATAACCAATGAAGTTGTACCCATAAACATTAGGCAAGTTCTAAGACTGTCACAATCTTTGAATAATTATTATGTCTCTGAACTGACTACGAGATGTGAAACGAGTTGTTGACTACGAAGATTGTATTAAATACCGGGATTTTCATCTCTTAATGACAATGAATGAGACGGGTCAATTTTCTACGCAAAATATCAGTCTATTTTCATAATAAATGTTGCAAACCCAACAACAAACTAGAAATTATAAAAGAGAAAAACTCAAAAAGACTGTTCTTATCACAAAATTTTTTACCATTTTATATAAAAAGTTTTTCTAACATTCTTCACGACTAAAGTTGTTCAACCAATTAGCTAATAAATATTATTGGTACAACTAAATAGAAGATTTAGTTCGCTATAAAATGATGTATCACTCGCCTAATGTTCCTTGTAATGATTTACGAGAAGCTTGTTACCCTAACCAACAAAACTATTTTTTTATGTTTTTTTTTTTTTCTATATGAAGTGTCTCATCTCAAACAAAACCGACCTATCTAAGCCTTTTTTTTTTGAAGTAAATAACAGAGAAGAACATCTAGGTGGAACATTTTTAATAAGCCACTCTGTACTGAAAATAATCTATTTATTTTTCTAGTGTTGGCTGTAGAAAACTGTTGTTGCACTTTGTTTGATTTTATGTAATTTTTGTAAAAGCAGTTTTCGTTTTGTTTTTCTAAATTTTAATAAGAAAGAGCACTGCATCGTCTTATTAATTATTTTTCTATTGCTCGTTGACATCTGGGGGTTATTAATGCACATCAAGCCATTCAAAAGAGTTGGTTAAACACCCCTATTAACGACCTGTTAGTACCAACTATAGAAACTAAAATGTTGACATTTATAAACTGTCTTCAGTCAAATCATAAAAAAAGTATAAAAACGGTATGTTTGAAGATGCATTGGCTCTTTCTCGTATCTTTGATAAAATGAGATTTAAATTTTTTTTAATGTTTTTAACAATAACGTTATTATCAAATAATAATGACAGTACAATATACTGATTTATATTAATGACAACTGAAAAATTAGTTTGGGTGTTTTGTAGCTAGGTAACGGAAAACAATCTAGAGTAGATGTATTACTAGAAATGTGTTAGTAGAGAGAGGCAAGTTTATTGTTAAATGAGCAACAGAAAAACATTATAATCAACGCTTTGGTTAATGTGCGATTAATTATCTCAACTTCTATTAACTCGTTCGCTTCGCTTACGAGTTAAAATGTTTCGATTATTAATCGCCTTCATTGACAAACTTGTTGGTTAAATAATTATTAAGTTTTAGGAAAGAAAATTATTAGTTTTTAAGTTGAATCTGCTATCAGAATTGTCGAAAAAAAATTTAGTTTAGATTTCTCAGAAAAAAGAAAAATTTTAAAAGCCGCTCAAGTTTTGTGTATTTTTTCTTCTTGGTGTGTTTAAATAAAAATTGGAAATGAAACATCCACTAACACCAGCTTCTTTACTTGATACGACGCACGTTTCAACAACAATGTTGTCATCTCCCCAGGTAGGAATTAAAACTTAGTTTTTAATTCCTACCTGAGTAATAAACTTAGAAGAGTTTAAATAATAAATCTTAGATGTCTAATAATCCTTGTTTGCCGGTTTTTCAAAATTTAAATCGACATCTGCTGCTATTACTTTCTAATAGACTAATTTCAAGTTGAGACACTACACGAAATATTACAAATTTTAATACTTTTCCGTGGCAACAACAACAACCAATCACAATTTTAAATTTTATTAATTTTTCATAGAAACGTAGGTACTACCGGTATTGTCTCAACTTAAAATTAGCCTATAATCTAATAACTATATTAACCTAAAGTGTGTCTATATTTGGATGAATTTTATAGTGCAAAAGGAATTAACTTTTCGGTCCCTTACCGATAAAGAAACAACAGCCCCTGAATTTTAAGTGGATTGTAAAGATCCGTCACGTGGCATCTGTTGTTTGTCTTCTTCGAGTGACCAACTTGTCGCTTTGGTAACAATAGGGTTTACTTATCTTTACAACTACCCTTATTAAATTCCTCATAAACTAGTTTGTAAGTCAAAACCATAAAATCCATCCAAATATAGACAATCTTTAAGTGTAAATTTTGGCAATTGAGTTGTCAAAAACTATTTATTTACGAATTAAAAATTAAACAAAATAAAATATTGGTTTTACATTTTGTAAACCGGTTTAAAGACTTTATTGGACTTAATTTTTTGTTGCAAACTGTGCAAAAAGTGTGGTTATTACCAATAACTTTGAAATCAGTAGTATCGTTAACATACCAGCAAAAGAATAAAAGAAAATAAACTAAATACCGATATTTTTGTAGTCATAAATTTAAGTAAAGGTAGAAACAAATAATTATATTAGCCAAAATTACGACATTTATGAAAACCAAAGGCCATTTAGAAATTATATTCATATCATTATCAGTGACAAAGATTTTTTAGAAGTTTTTTTTAGTGAGCTTTTGGTACAATCTAATATTTATTTTACTTAGCAAGAAGTGCATCCTAGCCTTCTGCTCATAGCGAGAAATGTACAATTAAAAAAAGACGATTTTATTCTGGAAAACTTCTCTAATCAGCAAGCAGAAACGCAAAAATCACTCCAAAACTTAGAGTTAAAAAACAAAATAGTCTATTAAAAAACGCGTTTTGAAAAGCCAACTTTGTGGCACAAATTCAAGTTTATAAATCGTGCGCAAAGCGCAAGTTTTTATAAAGAATAAGTGCTACAATGTTTTGAGAAACGAGTTCCTTGTGCTATTTTTTCTACTTTGCGCGTTTTATTTTTTCAATTATTAAGGACTTTTGCGTCAATACGAAATAGTTCGTAATGAATGTCATAAAAGTGTCAAATGTTTTTTAAAGCGTTTTTAAAATTGTCAAAAATTTTGTGAAAGTAACTCACAAATAGTTCTTTTTGATCTACCATATCGGTTATTGATTGAATACTCTAATTTGCATAAACACAGTAAGGAAAATCTACAAAAACATTGAAACATTATTCTTAAATTACCAAATTAATTGCGATTCTCAGCGATACCTGTCATCGTTATTTCAGACCAAGCAGTGCTATATATACTCATCAAGCAAATAACTTGTAAATTATCAAATGCTATAGAGGTTGTAAATCGTCAAAATAGTGGCTAAAAGCTGTTTTACTTTAAAGCTATTCTAACTTCAAAAAGAAAGCTGAAGTTACCTTATTATAACTGCCGCTTGTTTACCCCATTTTCAAATGTTTTATAGGTTAATTGCGGCACACACACAAAAACACCTTGGTGAGGAATACTGGTCATTAAGTGCGACAAAATTTATTCAAATAAAATTATTAACAGACATAAACGCTGAAACGTCAAATGACGTTTGCTTCCAGCGAAAGCGTGTTACCAACCCAGAAAAAGTAAATTGCACTAGTACTTTACGCACGCAATTTGAGTGCTGAATTGGCTAACATGACACCCGAATCGGTATCTGTTACAGACGCAAAGTAAAAAAACAAATTTTTTAATATCGTTGGTAGATTTTGTCTTGTGTTTTGAATTTTTTTAATTAGGATTCAAGAAAGAATATTTTATTTTCTTATTTATGTGTTTGAAACGTATCAAGGTGCAATAAAACACTAAATAACATTCAGGTTGAAATGATTACTGTTATTATTATTTCTAGACATAGTTTGAAATGTAACGAGTTGTTGACTGGCAGTATTTCTACATTACCTCTATGTAATAATCCTGTAAAGTGTAATATTTACGCGAGATACGTGTAAAATGATTCAGGTTTAATTAACTTGCCTCATCTCGTCATCTTCTTAAGGCTAGAAATTGGTAAAAAGTGTATAATTTTTCTAGATATGGTCACTTCCGGTGACAGGTGCCCTCTGAAAAATCGCCGATTAGCATCGCATGTTTGTAGTTGTGTGTGCTTCGGTTCGCATGTTGCAAACTTTCAAGGGCGATAATAACAAGAATGTACGTTAAAAATCATGGCAAATTATAGTACCCAAGCATGTAATAAAATAACGCCAGCCGTCAACTAGGCTTTTCAAAAATCGCCTTCTAAATCCGTTGATTTATCGTTAAACTCCACAGTTCTTGTCGATTTTGCTTGGTTCTGGGTTAAAAACCGTGAGATTATGGTAATAAATAAGATAGTATTGAAGAGAGAGAATTTTCTTCGATAAAATAAGAATGAAATAATTTTAATTGCCTCATTAATGTTTACGTTAATCTCTTTGAGTAAACTTGCGGTTCGTTCCGGTTTATTTTCCCGACAAATCTTCCGAGTTGAGACAAGTTTATTACATGTTTTCGTGGCTGCAACTTGGCCGGGAAATTACCATACAATAAGCGGAAAATTGCATAGGCGCGGACCGGCAGCACCAATTGGTGCGGACCTTTGCCCGCAACTTGTAATTACCGGTAAACGGCGGTCATTAAAGTAATGAATAAGTGCAATTATTTACGGTTGCGCTAAGTGCTATTTCAATTTGTACAAATTTTACTACAGAATTTGCACAAAAATAGACACAAAATTTCAGATTTTACAGTCTCTGGTTATACAATAGAATTAATATTATAAGTCGGAGAAAGATAACAGTGATCTTATCAAAATGCTAAACTATACAGAGCAAAATCAAAAATTGTTTAAATCAATCAACTCTAATAACAAAAACACAGGATTTAGCATACAGTCTAAAAATAAAATCAAACTGAGTAGATTTCATTAAAAAAACATAACTTTAGTATTTCTTTATATTGGGACAGCTTGTATATAAACCGCAATTATTTTAAAATGTGCATTGAAAACGCAGCTATAATCTAAAAAAAAATTAATATCTCACAAAATAAACAAGTTATAGAGCTTTTTCGGACTGTTGGGACAGCCTGTATGTACTTTTTTTTTGTTTCAGGACGTGTGTTTTGTCCTAAAAAACCGCGTATCGTGCAAGATTATTCAAATAGAATCTTCCTTACAATGTCGCTTTAATTACTGAAATTACTGGCACGGAAACTCTTAATGACACGTTCATTTTAATAAGTTTAGATCGCGGCAGATATCATCTCACGATAATCATAATAATGTGAAAAAGCTTCGCCATCAGTTTTGGTAGATGTCCAGTTATCCTTTTTGCGGTGGTCCGGAAGTCACGCTCCGACGTGTTTATGATTCTCCGGTCGTCGCCCGGATTTTGGGACCACCATTTGCGTATTGCTGGTTGCCGATTGGATCGATGGCCAAACGTCACATAAGTTATTATAACTAATAACGAGACGCGGTCGTATATTTTCCCGTTCCATTATAATACGGACGCTGGCGCTAGGCGATAAAGGCGTCTCTCGCCTCCGAATTTACCGGATACGTTACGGTTAGATATGCATTTCGAGTTTTATAAGCCCTTGAAGGTGTGCCGATATACGTCGCAAGAGATGATATATATTCGACGGTTTGCCACCAACGATAACATTTCAAAATAATCATTTCGGAACGAGTGCTTGTAATTAGGAAGTTTAACATAAACAAGAATTAACAATACAAATTTTAGCGGTGGTAATTAACGCACAAGAAGATTAGATCAATACCGCCATTGTGTTATGAGGGTAATTAAGATGAGTTGTGGCTTGGATCGTTGGTGGTACTACCGATGTTTATTTTTTTACAACATACGGTTATGCTAATTAGGGTTATTAAAGACATTTATCAATAAATTCTTCCCGCTGGGTCGTTTTGAAATATAGCATACCGGTGGCGGTACTACCATTAGAATACGATATAGTTTTTATAGTTGCCGCTTTCAAGCAATATTTTATTACATACTCAGTAAAATTGTTTTGTTAATTTAGTTTCTTAAAAACTTCTTTTTTCCACACCACATCATTCCCCACTGGAAGAAAACAGTTATAGTTTTTCGTCTTCGTTTATTAAATTTTTTGTTAAATATCTCAGAATTTTTTATTATCATGAAAAAGTAAGTACACCTCATGTATGTATTTCGTTTTGACTTTTCAATTTTAGCAGTAACATCATCTCCTGTTTGCAATTCAGCACATCAAATTGCTGCTCTAAATGAAAAATAATAGTTTTTCAATATGCTCAAAACTGTGAATTTCATTTTCATGTATCTAAATAAATAATGTGTGTTCGTTTAAAAAAACTGGTAGCAAGCCATGACATTGTTACGTATGTTGTACATGAGCCCATACAACAACAAACTTTTTATTATTTACATTATTCATGTATTGTTGGTTGCCTACTATGCCATTTTACCCGTCATAATCTATTTTAACCATAACCTAAGAATGTTTTCTCTTTCCGTCAAAGCGAGCTTGGTCTTGTTGTTTTTTCTGTGGTTGCCTTCGTGGTGTTTTTGTTTGTTAAACATTCTTTATTTTATTTATCAGTATTTTTCAATACTAAATTTTGTGTTTTCCTTGATTTGTAATCATGGTGTACACCAGTGAACAAAAATCTTTTTTGTTGGAAAGTTATTTCCGAAATGGAGAGAAAGTTAACGGTGTTTGAAATATTCAATTCAGCCGTGCCTGGAAGAGTTTCGAGAAGCTTTTCCTGACGTTGTTGTTGTGTGTGAAGAGTTTAAAAACACTCTCCACCGAAGTGTAAACCTGTTTCGTAAAACTGGGTCCGTTACACGTAAAGAGGGCAGTGGAAGACCAACAAAACAAACAGAAGAAGTTATTCATGCTGCACAAGAGATTCTACAGCAAGATCCAAAAACGTTGATTAGACATCTGTCTCAGCAAGTTGAACTTTCTGTTAGTACATGTCATAAACTCCTAGGAAAAGATGAATATAATGTACATAATCGTCTCCAAGCCGTTCAAGAGTTACGACCCGTAGATTTTCCTGGAAGAATGCAGTATTGTCAGTGGTTTTTACATAACATTGCAAATAATAATGAACTCCTTCAAAAAACTTTCTTTACGGATGAAGCGTGGTTTTACCGGTCCGGCTACATGAATTCACAAAACATGAGATTTGGGCAACAGAACATTCTCATGAAATTGTAGAAGAACCTCTCCATTCACAAAAAGTAGGTGTGTGGGCAGCTATCAACAGTTTTTGTAGGTAATAAATGAATATTTTTATAAAAATGTATTTTTGTTTTAATTGTCGAAAAGTGAGGTTATAAGATCTGTCAGTTTGACAAGTGTGTAAAAAATTAATCACTGACATACAAAACAATTGTTTTTTAGTTTCAAAGCACTCTAGAGTTTTTTTTAACACACGATAGTTCTTTGTAGGTTATCGACTTTTCAATAAAAATATTTCTATAAAGTTGCCATAACAACCTTAGCGACCTAGGCTGCTAAATATTTATTTTTCAGCGGTTTTTGAGTTCGCAAAATTCTAATTTAAGAGATCAAATGCAAAAAAAATTTTTGAATTCCACTAATAAGTAGCTTTGACCTGTGGAGACTCTAATTTGTAGTCAAATTGTTAAAACCGTTTTAAGTTATATAGAAGCACCGAAAATAATAAGAGAATACTATTTCTGATGTCGGTTGATATAAGCGGCTATAAAACTGAATTACGGCCGTAAAACCATGCGGAAGCTAATTGCCGCGTTAAGAATCAGTGTCCTGGGGGTGCCTTTTGGGCTATTACATGCCAGCTGCAAGCGCAAGAGTCCAGTCATCGTCCAATCGGTCCAATTAACATATGACTCCTGAACCAATTACCCAAGAAAGTCGGTCCTCCGTTATTTGAATAATTGTATGGCCCACGCACGTCCCTTTTAGATAATTGAGGGCCAAGTGTAAGGGTTATTTCATTTAAATAACTGGTTATTGCATAATGAACGGCTGCACATCTGATTCAGCTGTTCAACAATTTTTTTTTCTTGTAATAACTAACTCCAATACCGATACAAGTCGAATTACGATCCGACTCGAATTCTCTTAAGTGAATCGTTGAAAAAACGGGACCGCTCCATTCCGTAAAGTGCGCCAATAATCGAATTACCCCGGAGCGGATAAACTAAACATTCGTTCTCGTGTCGCCGATCGAAAAACATACTCGTCGCCAACCGCTATCAATAAGAGAACTTTCCAGCTGGAAAATGTGAACCTCATCTACTAGATCTAATCAGATTCTGAGACGACGCGGACTATTTACGTGTTTATTTATATACTTTTAGGGGAGGACGACCGATAAAGGACCAATCGATAAGGACATCCAGACACGCATAACAACAAAAAGTATTTGAAAAAACCCAAGCAACTGCAGGATTTCATCAAAAACACTAAAACCCAAGCTAAAACAGTTAGAGTGTAAGACCTGAAGGTGATTCAATAAAATTTTGAAACGTCGGCAGCGTCAGAAAATTAGAGTCTAGGTAACATCAATTCTAGAAAAGTTTGAAACACAACAATAGACACAACAAGAAGAATTTGGAAAACAACACTTTGATAGAAAAAGAGCTGAAAAAAGTCTAAAAGAAGTTGATAGAGGTGAACTAGAAAAAAAGTCTGTAAAATCTAAGAAAAATTCTGGAAGAGCATAAAAAAATTCTAGAAAAACTTGTAAAACACAAAGAAGAGAAAACAATATTGTTTCTAAAAAAAATTAAAACAGATTTTAGAGAAACTTAACAAGCGATATTTGCAAAGAAAAAGTACAAAGAAAAATTTCTAGAAGAACAAAAAATAATTCTAATAAAACTTAAAAGATTACGTTAGAAAAAAATGACTAAGAAACAACTATTGGTAGAAAAAAACAAAAAATTTAGAAATTCTAGAAACAAGCGTAAGAGAACGGCTAAGAAAAAAGATATCGAAAATTCTTAAAGAAAAAAGTATTTTTAGTAAAGCTGAATAAACGACAAAATTAAAAATAAAAGACTTAGCAGAAAGATTCTGAAAAGGATTAAAAACAATTGGAAGAGAAAGATAAACAAAGAAAGATTTTAAAAGAACAAAAGTTGGCTTTAAAAGACATTGAAAAATGGAGATTAAAAGAAAAAGAAAAGCTAAACAAAATTTTATGACAACAAATGAAGTTTATAAAGAAAGGTAGAAAACGATTGTAAAAAAGCCTCACAAGCAAAGAATTCTAAAATAAAAAACAATTTTCAAAAAGCATTGAAAACAGCTATTAAAAAAAGGCAACAGAAACTACGTCTACAAAAAATATAGTTTTAGAAAAACAATAAAAGATTCTGAAAAAAAACACAAAAACCAACGACTAGAAGAAAGAAAAGACAAAAATAGTTGTGAAAAATTAAGAAAGACTTTAGAAAAACAAAAATGTTTTTAGAAAAGGTAAAGAAAAATTTACGCCCTTTAGACGTAAAGTAGAAAAAACTAAAAGACGTGAAGTAAGAGAAAAAGTAGAACTGAATAAAGTTTGAGAAAACAAAAATTATGTTAAAATATCGAAAAAAAAATTAGGAAAACAAAAGAAAATTTTACTGTAATGATAAACAACGTTTACAAATAAAAGAGTAAAGAAAGATTGTTATAAGAATAAAATATGTTTGTAATGAAGAAACAGCGTATAAAACGAAAAAATTTAGAAAACAACGCTTGGTAAAAAAAGCAACAAAAAATTATAGAAGAAACTGAAAAGCGTCGGCTGAAAAAGTATATAAAAATTTAAAAAAAAGTAGTTTCTAGAAGTTCTTAAAAATCGACAAAATAAAGTAAAAGAAGAGCTAGAAAACACTCTTTAAAAAATCAGAATGAGCTTGAAAAACTAGAATTAGAGAAGAAAGACAAGCAAAAAAAAGATTTTAACAGAATAAAAAAGGTATTGACAACAGGAAGAAAAAAAAAGCTAAGAAATAATCTAGACTAAAAAAAGTTTTAAGACAAATTTGGAAAACTACTTTGAACTACTTTATTTTGAAAAAACAATAAAAGGTTTTGAAATAAGTAAAAAACATTCTCAAAAAAGAAAGAAAACTGGAAACGTTGACTGATTTCTCTTAATCGAGAAATACGTGACAAAGTTTTGAGAAACTTGAAAAACGGTTATTAGAAAATTGTAGAACAATAAGAAAAATTTGGAAAAAATGTAAAACAAAAAAACTACAAGTAAAAAAAAAGAAACAACAAAAAGACGTTTAGTAATTTAAAAAACAATGACTAGAAAAACAAAACAAATTCAAAAAACTTTAAAGTTTATAAAATAATTTGAAAAGAGATGTTCTAAAATTAAAGAAAAAATTTGAAACGAAGTTTATAGAAGTTATAAGCTAGTGTTAAGTGATGATGACTATTCAAAACGAGAGAAATTGGTTATTTGAGTTGTTTCCAAATAATCTAAAAAATTTAAAAAAGTGTAAATAATAGACAAAAAATAAAAGACAAAATAGGAGAGTGGAAACAATATTTAACTGCAAAAAGATAGCTATAGACTATAAAAAATACAAAAATAAATAAAATAGAATTTAAGAAGTAAGAAGAAATCTATAAAAAAATAAAAAATAAAATGACAAAATTATACAAAAAAACTATTCTATGGTAAACTTAAACAACACTTAGAAATACAAAAAATACAAAATGCTATATATAGAAGATAATAACATAAGAAGAAGATAAAGCAATAAATAAAAGAAGAGAGCATTTTAAAGATCTAAAGTGTGGAGATATATAAATAAAGTTAGAAGAACAACAAAAAGAGAAGAGAGCAAAAGATGAAATAAAATTTAAAATTTTAGAATTAGAATTAGGAAATTAAACTGTCAAAAATAAGATCGAGAGTAAGTAATAAGTTTCTGGGCAACACTGATTTCGTAGCAATTTCGCATCTAACCAAATACTAATTATTAATCAAGGGAGTAGATTAGCTCGTAATTGATAGAGGAAGCCGGGATTTTCGCTATTTGTCGGCTTAAAACATCGGGACTTTCAGTATTAAGCTAATTAAGCATCTCGGCTTAATTAAGCTCGGATTGAGTTCCAAGGCCGCTTAAGAAAAATGCTCACGTCACTTTCAGTGGCGGAAATTAGCACCGATACCGTAAGCTTTAATGTACCATAAAATTGATTATTATGCAAAATAAATGAAGAAATGTTTATGTGATCTTCACCGGTCGATTGCGGTGAGGTATGTGGTCTCTTCGTGAAGTCTCTTCGTTATCTTTCCTAACGAAATAAAATACAATTAACGCGAGTTAAAGTTTGCTTTATTAAAAGCTCACGCTGGGAGGATTTATCAATTTCCGTTCGAGAATGGATGTGTATAAGATGCCAAATCTCGTACCGTAATTAAGTCATGATTATACATTCCAATTAATTTAATTAACATCGGCGAAACATTTACATTTATGAATAAAAATAAATCATACTGTTAACTAGATAATTAGGAAAGACCGGTTTGATGGAAGGGATATAATTAAGTGGCAGCTTCAGTACACAAGTTTGTATTACACTGTAATTAGGGACGGCGAAGAGCGGCCAAGGAGTAAGCGTAATCATGGGATGGGGTGCCCAAAGTGCAAAAAACACTAATCACCGCTTTAACGGCCGCTTAATATGCACACGAACAAAACGAAAACAACGGAAAAAAATTATCAAAGAAGCTACTACTAAACAAATAGATTTTTGCTTTTTACTCTTGATAAACTAAATCACTAAAATAAAATTCGCTATCATTTAAATCGGTGGAGACTATTGAAAAATAGATTGCAACAATTAGACGACCAAAAAAATACAAAAGAAAAGAGTATCTGACAGTGATGAGATATTCAAAAAGAGTAGAAAAAATATCAGGTTACTCTATAAAAGAGGTCATAGGATGGTGAAAGAATAAAACAAATAAATTATATCAACAAGAAGTGAAGAAACTAAAGATAAAGAAATAGTAAAAAAAAACAAAATTATGAAAGAGAAAATAAAATTCGTTGAATTACAGTGAGAAAATGAAAAATAAATCAAATAAAAAATAACTTTGTTGTAATCGGCTTGAAAGTAAGAGTCAATAACAATAAAAAACTTGAACAACAATGTAAACTAGTAAAAAAAAGTAGGTTTAAAACTACAAAGAGAAAGCAAATGAAATAAGAGAAAATTAAGACAACTTCCAGAACGTATATACATAAACAGCGAAATAACAGAGAAAGAGCAAGATATACATAAGAGAATTAAACAAATAACAGATAAAACAAAACATTAATTATTATAATAGATCACCGTAACTTAACAATTAAAGAAAAAAAATAGAAATCAAACAAAAAACTTTAAAAAAACAGAAATATTCGAAAAACCACCCAAGCAGCAAAAAAACATATGAAAAGAAACAAACGAAAAAAAAATGTTAAAAACAAAAAAGTTAGATTTAAAATATTGAAAAATGGGTAAGAACAAAGTAAAAATAAGCAGATAATAGAACGTAAAAAATAGTGTTTAAAAAAAGAAGACCTAGTAGAAGTAGTAGAACAAATGAGAGAATATAGCGTATAGAAATTTAGATTTGGAGATAGGAAAGACAGAAAAAGTGTCTAACAAATACACAAAATATATTGGATAATTTGATCCAAAGTAAATAAAAAGAAAAGAGCAAAGGAAGGTGTTTAGAATGTAGAGCAAGAGATTGCGAACAGTAAAAATGAAAATGACAGACAATAAAACTTGGACTATAATAACAACATACAGAAAAAGCAAGAATGGAAAAAACAAGAAAAAGTTAAATTTTTTAGAGATACAAAAACAAATAGCAAAAATATGTATACATATAATAATAATTTTCGTTACGTGTTACGTCCATTATTTAGATTTAGCAAAATTCACAGGAAAGTAAATTGGGGTAATAAAAGACTTGTTATATAACCGACGTTTCAAGCTTTTTTGGCTTTTTCTCAAAGCTTATAAATTGTTTTTTGCTGACCACCGACCTCAAAACAATTTTGGTACTATGCCCAACATTTTTGGAGCGTTAAGCCTTGAAAAAGAGCTAAAAAAGACTCAAAACGTCAGCTATATAACAAGTCTTTTATTGCCCCAGCCCACTTTCCTGCGAATTTCGTTATAATAATAATAGAGCGATTTAAACGAAAGAATAAGAAATAACAACCACAAGGTTTTTATTTCTTATTTCTTATGTATACAAATACATAGGTATAAAAAAACTATAAAACAAGAAGGAAAAGAAATCCTAATAATGAAAGAAACAAAGAAACAAATTTACGTACATAATTAATACCTACCTGAAAACTTTTAAAAATGAAAAATTAATTATAGATTACTTTATACTTGCTAGAAAGCAAAGATAATTAGAACAAAATAAAATATCTAAATAAAAATTAAAAAAAAGGAAATGACTATTAGTTAGTAGTACGTAATAAAATTAAAAAGGTAAAAAATAAAAAAAATACAAATAAAAAAATAAAAAGTTACAAATTAAGGGAAGGAAAATACCAAAAAAGATATTGGAAAATACTAGAAAATGAGTTTAAAACTAAAAGAAAAAGTTTAAGCATAAAAAAATAGAAGCACTTTATAAACAACACACAAACTGACTGTAGTTGAAAAGAATGAAACAAGAAGAAAATAATAAGCGACGACATAAAAGAAACAAAATGTTGAATTAACGCAATATATGAAACTATAAAAAAGATTGAGAAATATTTGATAATAGAATGATTGAAAATGATAGAAATTACAAAAAAATATTTTAAAGCACACTAAATCAACTCAAGACAAAAAATACAACATGCTAAATATAGAAGATAAAAACGACAATATAATAACAGTAGAACACCACATAAAGAAATTAAGAGGGAAAGAGCATTTTAAAAATATTATACGCGACATAATAGAAAGCAAGCATGAAGAAAAAGAGAGCAAAAATAAATACGACATAGAATCTATAGAAGATATAAAAACAAGGAAGCAATTAAATAAATAAAATTACATAAAGCACCAGAATAGAACAATATTAGATAGATAGATTTATTACGCTAAAAAATTTACATTTTTTAAATTCGTCAACACAAAAAGATAGTTACTTACAGTTAATTAGTCTCATCCTCAAATTTGTGATTAAAAAATTTCTCAAAATTATAAAATGCTTTAATAACCAAGTGTGTCTTTATAGCTTTCAAAAGAGTAGGTATCACTCGATAAGCATTGTATTCTCCAAGGAAACTTATTGAATTTTTTTTTATCAATCTAGAAATGCTCAAATATATAGACAAAAAATGAAAAAAAATAATTAGAGAAGCTAACAAATAATGTACTAAAAAACGCAAAAATACTAAAAGATTAAATGAACGATATCGTATTACCAATATATAAAAAGAGAGTTAAAAAAATTGCAGTAAACAAACGAGTAAATAGGATAGACATAAGGTATTGTAAAGAAAATAGAAAGAAAAAGGAGCAGAGAAAAAGAAATGACTCGGAACGAAATAACACTTAAGATAGATATTATAACAGTGAAGACAGAGATACAGACTAGCATTTACTCTTAAAAAATTTGAATTTTTAATCTAGTATTTTCCAGAACGTTGGGTCTTATCTTAATTTCCCAAATAGAATTTGCTAGTAGAAAATGATAGTAGAATAGATAGCACGAAAACAAAATGTATCTAATATTTATTTTGAGCTAAATTGCGACATAATAAATAAAAAATGCTTGTAAATTTGACTGAAAAGTGAAAACAGAAAGCGGTGGTGAAAAAAGGAATAAACAGAAGCAGAAAAAAAAGAATAACTTGGAATAAAATAAAACACTTAACTTACAATAGATAACAGAGATACCGACTAGCTTCTGTTTGTCTACCAAAATTTAAATTTTATTTTAGTAAAAAAATTGATTTTCTTCGTTCCACACCCTATGTAATAAAATATAACTGGTTGCATAAATACATGTAATACCACCATTATTGTAATATTTGAACATTTGAAAGTAAAAATGGACTGGAAGTGAGAATGACAACCTCTGTGCATTAATTTCCGCCCGCAGTCGATCCATCAAGCGTTGTCCCGCCCCATCACTACCCTTGAATGGGTACAATGGTACCCTCGCGTCTCCATCAAAAACATATTTTATGCATCAGCAACGAGATGGAATGTAAACATGTAGTAAAAACGCAGGAAAAGTGAGAGCTTGGCAGGTATGCCCAGCCTATCACCTGCACAGGGTCCAGAACGGATGCAGATGCCTCGTTAATGCTCTCGTTGCGATAATCGCGCCCGAAACCGAATTAATTGTGTTCCCCAAGTGTTGACAACGTTACTTAATATTAATTTATGGTGGCATTCATGCATATTTCATCGAAATTCCTCAAACCCACTCGACGATTGTCGAGCCGTCTTCGGATGAAATATTCAAGCGCGAACACTTGAGATCCAAGTGCTGCCAACCCATTTCTGTGGGCTGGACTGTGTTAATTGTTCGCATGTCCAACTTTCTGACACGTTACCTAATTATATTTACATATTCAAATTGGGGTTTGCTTTGGAAATAACAGGCAAGAATCGGCTTCCGTTTCCTAGCACCCTCCAATAACGTATTGTTGGTTGCATATACGCACAGGACACAACCACCAGTCACGCACTTTTATCGATTTATCTTCTATATAAATAGATAATTAGGTGAATCACGTATGCCCTGGATTATTTTTTATAACCTGCTGTTTTTATATCAAATATTCCACCTTTTTTTTCCTGGTGCACGTGATGTGTATAATTTACCAGAAGAGGAGGAAAAAAAAATTATTAGTTTCCTATTATTAGGAAAAAAATTTGTTCCGTGAAAATTTTATTTCTGGACCCCCCGGCGTCTCGTTCGGCAAACAATTTTCGGTGGCACGTGCATGGGGGCGCCCCCCACGTGCCAGAGGTGGAAGGGGCTGTCGTTGCCATGACAACATGCACACACATGATTACGTGCGTCCGGTGTACACCCTTCGTTGGTATTGGACAGAGAGTGACGGAACAATGGGCAAAGGGCCGGCCCTGTACGCATTGTTGCCTCACATGGAAGGGCCTAAAACAATCGGCGAGGCGGAACTGCAACGACGGCCATCGTATGCAAAAGGGTTGAGAGTCAAGGGTCGCGATAGTCGTGTTTGGAAAGGGAGCCTGGTTGTACCTCTGGCAAACAATTTTAAATTTTTTACTGTGTTGTGTGCTTTGTGTCGGGTTGTTTTTCAAAGGGTAACTCTTGTTAAATAAATTCAACAAATTTTAAACTTGTTATACAACGGTTTTTATCTGCATCTAGATTACTAGATAATTATTCATGTTGCTGTAATATGAGTCGAGTTTTTTTGTGTTTTACTATGTCTTAATTTGTTATTCACTTATCACAGAAGTGCTTTTATTTCAGCTTCATTTGGAACAATTATTCTTAGATTTATGCAGTCGCAACTGTTTCTTGTGCGAGGAAATAATAGTGATTTATAAAGATAAATTGATGGCAAAGTTGTGTTTTTACAATTAGCTAGATCACAGTCATTTACTTTAATTTTCTTGGATTTGTTGTTATTTTCTTTAGTTTAATCGACAAATGTAGCGTGCCAGAAATATAAGCTCATTTATTTCGGTTCTTTGGTTATCATTAAATTAAAATCTTTTATTAGTTTTTTGGTACCTAAATCTAATTAGTAATTACAGAAAACTATCACTATTATTACATTAAATATATATTATTTAAACAATTTTTTTTATTTAATTTAACTGGCGCAATATTTATAAAAAAAATTAATATTTATATTAACACAATGTAAACTGTATAAAAATACGTGTAAACAATTGAAGATCGATTATGCACTTACATATACCTAATAATACCAACAAATGCTGCAATTATTTAAACATATTACTCTCATAAAATAATAATAATTTAAAAAAGCGTGAATTGACTGTTTTTAGTGCATGAAAATGTCTTTTAATATACAGTGCGGTAATTTTGTTTACGACACAAATTCACAGAACGCGTGATTTATTAGTTGGAGCATTGTAAAATAACCTAAAATATAAAATTTGTATGCAACTGTTTTATAACAAGCGATCTAAAAATCTTAGCATCTTAGCTGGTCATGGAAAAAAAATAGATATAGTCGTCATGTTTGAGAATTGTATGTTATTTGAAATATATCAAAGATGACAGAATTTAATTTCAAATTTGGTTTGCCACTAGAAGATCAAATATAGGCTGTTTTTTTTATAAGTACCACTAGCTACGTTTCTACCATAAAACACAGGCTTTATAACATATTTTTAACAGTATTTTGCACAGTAATTTTTGAAAGCTAAGATGACAATTATAATTAATTTTAAATAGACAAACTTTATTTATGTCTTAGACTGATTTGATTCCATGAATTTTAGATCGCTCTTTATTGATGCTTAGAATTTGACATTTTAATTTTGAAATGTAAAAACACATTTCTAATTGCATAACAATGTTGATTTACCAATAAAACGCTTTTATTTATTACAATTTTTATGAAAATAACAAAAATTACCGATAATTGTTTGACATTAAGAAATTATAGCTCATTTAGTCAAAAAAATTTGTATTAAAACCAAAAGCCATAATTTTTTTTATAAAAGTTGGTATTTATAGGCAATAGTTTATAAAAATTAAAACTATAGCAGACATTTTACAATACCAGAAATTGTAGACTATATTTTATAAAAAATTAGCTGTAATAGAAAGCATTTTATGAAAAACGGAATCAACAAGAGGCCATTATGTAGATTCTTTAAATTAAAATCAGAAGTTATAATTTTTTAATAAAAATTTGCAGTCATAGACAACAATTTATAAAAATAAAACCTGTAGTAAGCATTTTATTAAAATTTCTACAAAAAAAATCTACTTTTTGGTGAAAAAAACGTAATAGAAATTATAGATTTTACAAAAATTAGCTGTCACAAAAACCATTTTATAAAATTCTAAATCAACAAAAAGACAATTTATTTATAATAATTTTTTATCAAAACCATAAAAATTCAACCAGCAGTAGGCATTTTCTAACAAATGACTTAAAAAAACTTTTTGTAAAAAACGAATTAGAAATTATCAAAATAATGTCAAAATCAAAAAGAAACGATTGATTTATAGTTTTTCTTTAACAAAATCAAAAACCATTTATAAAATTTATAAATGTAGAAGCAACAAGAGTCATTTCATAAATAATTCAATAAAAATTTAGCTTTCCAAAAAAAATGTAGATTACATTTTACAAAAAGTTTGGTGTTACAAACAGTATTTTATAAAAGTCAGAATCAACAAAAAAGCTGTTTTTGTTTTTAGCCCTTTTTTTCAAAACTAAAAACCATAAGCGAAAATATTTTAAAATAAAAACCGTAAGAGGCATTTTATTATAACAAAAATAATAGACTACATATTGTAACCAATTTCCTGCCGCAAAAAACATTTTGTAAAAATCACAATGAATAGAATACATTTTATTTACAGTTTTTTTTATAAAAAGTAGAAGTCAATTTTTTTTATAAACAGTGGAAGTCAAAGACGAGAATTTATAAAATTAAAAGCTGTAGTTAGTATTTTATGAAAATAAAAATTAAAAATAGCCTTTTTGTAAAAAAAAAAACAAAATTGACTACATTTTATTAAAGTGGCTGTCCTGACCTGACCACACTTTATTAAAAGTAGCTGCTACAAAAGCACTTTATAAAAATGCTTTTTGTAGAATGCGAAAGTAACAAGAGACATTATATATTTTTTTTAAAAAAAAGTGAGAGCGGTAGGCCACACTTTATAAAAATGACACCTAAAATGGGCATTTTATAAAATTTGTTATAAAAAAATAGCTTTTTGGTAATGAAATGTCTTCTTTTATCAAGTGGCTGCAACAAATATATTTATAAATTAGTGAGCGTCTCTAAGAAACATGTCTGACACTACTAATAATTGGAAAATTTCCGGAAAATTTATTTCAAAAATGTTTAATTTTTGGTACAAATAAAATAGGTGCAAATTTCACGCATTTATTAATCATCGATACTCTTTCCTCTGCCAAATCTATCGATTATTGCATCTTTGTGCCTTATTATCTTCGCGAATTTTATTTTGACAAGTCGATAGATAAATTTATTAAAGATATTTAAGTTAGCACAAAGCAAGTAACTTATTATAAACTTTATATATTGTCTCTGCATAAATTCAAGTAGCTATTCAGATTTTTTATAATGTTGTTATAATTTAAACAAATTTTGCAAAAAAATTGTGTAAACACTAGAATCGCCGTAAATTTTTTTTTGTTGTTGTCATTATTTCTTTTTGTTGTCACATTGTTTTCTTGGGCTATTTCTTTATCTCCCCGCCATCTCGATCAACCGTTCCCATGTTTATTCGTTTTTCCGTGTAAGCCCCCGAACGCATCTGTGTTCGCATGTTAAACGCCACTAAACGCAACATAATTAAAATAGTGCGTGCGCTAGGTTTTCCTCCAAAACCCACTAGGTCAAAATCTATCGCTTGATACGATCAACGTCATGTATGCGTGATGTTTTCGTTTTCAAGAAACACCAGACGGAAAGCACAAACGGCTTGAGCCGGACATCCGTCTCACTATGATAATTCTTTGAGTACTCGGTTGTCTTCACCGCATCTGCCAAAAGCGGCCTGGCCGTCATCGCCGTCGATGAGCGCACTTTTTTCACTAAACGCTCCATTAATCGCGATAACGATCCTGCGATTCGACCCATCAGGGCAGGTAGCGACCCTGACAATACTTGATTTGTGGGCCATCTGCATACGCAACACAATAAGCTACACAACCCTTTTCAGAGGGAAGGGGGTTTTAATTAGCGCAATAAAAAACAGTGCGGCGGTTGGTGTACAAACAACCCCCAGAGGAAACCAGTAATGAAATACAATATGTGATGTTCAATAAGAGACATCAGGATTCTACGTTTCCATGACTACGCAAAGGTTCATTAGGTTTACTTTATGTGAGGCCGATGTCTCTCTTCCGCGCAAACAAACCGCGATGTCCCTTTTCATGTGTGCTCCTGTATTTGCATAGTAAATATGTATTCCATATATGCAACCGAAGCGAAATGCACAATGAAATTGTACACAAATTTACCTCAAAGACGATGGAAAACTACACCAAAAAAAGATTTTTAAGGCAAAAGCACATTCGTGGCTTTTGTTACCAAAATTAAATAGAACATACAGTGTTATTCACTAATGATAACAAAAGATTTATGCAACCAATCTTACATTTTCTCATGCAACTTTAATAAAATTTAATTTTAAAAATATTTTTGTGTTAAAAGTCACTGTACATCATTTTATGTTAATTTGACTGTCTTTAAGTAAATTTAGTTATTTAGTCAATCGTGATATACAGAGTGTTTCAAAAATGAAAACAAAAAATTTAACCACTTGTAGATTTTGTTTAAAGAAGAGTTTTTTCTAGATATTTTTTTTTCGATTCTTAACCGTTATTAAGATAAAATTATTTAAAAATTTAGTACAAGATACTGTACTCGCCACTGACCTATGTATTATAATCTGCATAAAACTTTAGAACATATTTCTATCACTAAAGAAACACATATTACTGTAAAGTAATTTAAAACAATAAAACATGATTCAACATGTTAAGTCGAGCTGCTAACACGCATGACAAAATTCACTAAAAACGCACAATTGAGTCTCGCTTTATATTCACTCAAATTTAACACTTTAAAAAGTTTCGGAGGCATACATTTTGTAAAGTGTGTTACAAAAATGACTAACCAACATGATTTGCTAGAATCCATAGCAAGGCGAGCTATGCGTAGACTAAAAATAACCAATCACAGAAAATAATCGTCAAAACTAAAAGATTCTCAGCCAGTGCCCTTTGTAGGGTCTAGAGAAGGTTTTAAAAGACTGACAATGTTTGTTGAAGATTGGTCAGAGTCGTATAGCTTCAACCACTTCTCAGGAAGACCGTTATGTAACGTTGTTAGCACGAAAAAATAAGCAATCGAATGCAAATCAGCTTCAAAGTCAATTGGCAGCTACTACAGAGAGGCATAAATTCATCGAAACCATCAGAAATCCGTTGTGCAGAAGTAGTTTATATGCTAGACAGTCTACTGAAATGGTTTGCATTCTACTCTCTAGGGATCACAAGGGAGCTGGTAGACTCTGAAAACAAGAACATCAAGATTGGAATCCTGTGCTCTTCAGTGACAAGTCAAAATTTAGTCTAAACCCGAAAACGGAAGAGTCTTAATATAGAGCAAGGTTGTAACCTAAAACAGCTCTACATTTGCTAGAAAACAACTACAATGTAAGAGTGGTAACTTAATGATGTGAACTGGAATCAATATAATGATTATAATCATCGATGATATAACAAAATTCTAGAATCTACACTGCGTCAGTGAGCAACCGTTTTATTTTTATAGACGATACTGCTCGACCTCATTGATAATAATTGATGAAAGGTTCAAGGATAATGGAATTGGACAAGAAGTAGCCGCCGTGTTCAACGGACTTAAATCCAAGTGAACACGCTTGGGGTTGCACTAGTGAGACGTATTTTATCTAGGGCGACACTTCTATAGAACCTCATCAACAGTCTCAATTGTTTTAACGTATATAATAAACGTATAAAAATTTATTTTTTCTTATTGAAACATTTTTTTATATCAATAACGCACCTGCTTAGGTAATTAACTGTAAGAGAACTATCTGCTAATAAAGAAAGTGCTCTCATTTAGAAGACCCTTATTAAGTAAAAGAAAAAAAAATTGAAACGAAACAATAAAATTAAAATTTATTGTTCCAATTTTTGGTGGGGATTAACATTAACTGAAGAAGATATGAGAGGTGTGAGTTAAAATTTGTGATTAGTATTTTGTGGGTTTCGTATTTTGCGTTTGATGTGGATCGGTATCTGAGTTAGGGATTTGGCGTCGATAAGAGTCGGCGTAAACCCGTTTGATGTGTGGGGGTGTAATATTTGAGCCCCCGTATAGGCGGGATAATATGATTTTAATATTTCACATATCTAATCTGAAATGCACGGAAAAATTGTAATAAATTTTATTCAGTGGCAATAATTCAAAAGGGATGAATACGTCTGGCAAGACGCGATGACAGCGCAGGATATATCATCTATCGAGATCCTTTAGAAAAGTGATATTATATAAGTTCGCGTATGAAGGCGAACGAGGCCACCTCTTCAGGCCCTGCGTCTCCTTGATTAAATGAAAATATCGCAACTTTTTCCGTCTCTCCGCTCCCGACCGAATTCGAGGTTAACACACGATCATTTTTCAATTTTTCTAATGATACCGGAGATGAAAAAAGCCAAGCGAAGAGATGTGACCATTTAAGGACAAGGCCTGGAGGAACGCCCTGAATAATAGATACCTGTTAGAAGAGATGGATGACTTGTGCCGGCCGACGTCCGGTTAACAGTAAACGCACGTTTAAATTGCAATTACTACTTGAGTGCTTCATATTTGTACCCGACAAGTACAATAACGGCCGTAAACGATCGCTCAATTTGCATAAATGCGATAAATGAAACTACTTTAAAAATCATAGAAGTAATTATTTATTGCCGGCCTCCATCACACGCACATCCCTGTCTAACACCCCTTGCCAAAATCGATAGATCGCCATGGTCTAGGCGGGTCCACTCTCCCCCGCTTCTAATTGTTCAGAGGGAGAAAGAAAAATACCTCAAAAAAAATAATTGCCAGCTAGGAAACTCTTCAATTATTTACAAATTTCCACACGATTTGTTATTACAACTGTTATTTACATATTTTATGATTATTTCATTAAATGAGGGTTTGGGATGTTATCGCTTTTTTATTAACTGATCATTAAATCAATAGCTGCTTTTAATTGTTTTATTAGTATTATTATAGACTAACTTGCAAACGACCAATTAGGTATTAATCAACATTGTGATATTCATCGAACATTAAATGTTAATGCGGTAATAAAATTTATTAATTTGCTTTTTTAATGTCTGCAATCTGGGGAAAAAAATACGACAGTGGAGGTTAAATGCATAAGTGAGAGGATATTTGATTTATTTATGGGATTTTTAATCGAGTATATTGGCAGGAAAAATGCGAGTTTACTGCTGACATGAGCAAATGGAATAGATAATTAAACCTGCAATTTTTTAAACCAAATAAAGATCTACTAATTTTACCTGACAGATTTACAAAAACGAAAATTTCTTCCAACAAATTTTAATTTTTGGGTTACCTCTGAAGCAGAGCGGCAAACATATTATAGACACTTGGACTACAAACATTTATACTGTTCCTAAATGTAAAATTAAATAACAGTCGTAGTTATAATTTTTGACATTACCTGCGGTAATAACTAAGATACATAATAAATACAAGACATTTCACAAAATTTGGCCACTGTGACTAAAATAATAAATCAACTGAAACAATAAATTGGGTAATTGTGGTAAGCTCTTATTGACTTTAGTAAGAAGAGTTTCTTGTAAAATTTTATGATAGCTAAAAACCATAATAATGTTAAGTATAATAATGGAGTGAGTATAATAACATTATAAGTTCAAAATGAACAAGTTGACTTGAAAGATGTATCTTCTGTTTACTACATTTAAATCAGCTTGTTTATCTTTAGCTTGAGATACTTGATAAACAATCCTAAAACGAAAATATGCTTGTCATTTAAATAAACAAGCAGAAAATTGTTTACATTTTACATTTTACATAGTCGGAGATTTATTTATAATTATAATATTAGTCGCAGTGGCCAAATTTTTCGTAGCCGAGTATACTTCAACTATATGTAAAGAAGCACTTATATATAACGTCATAACAAGATCATTTTTTAATTTCGTTCTGGTTAAATGTGACTTATTTAAAAAATAGGAGTAAAATATTTTTTAAATACATTGTATACTGTTCCTACCCAATATTGGCGTACCGGACGTTCAAAGCAAGACATCTGTTTATTATAAGTACAATAAATATTGTATTGTTACAAAACGCAAGTAATATATGGCCTTGTCAAGTCATCTGAAAAAACTGCTCGAGGCATGCAGATTTGTCACCACTTTTACCTGGATCTAATCTGCTGTAGGCGGTTTATAGCATCGAAGACTATAAATTACTTGATTTGGTAACAAAATAATATTTATTGCAGTTGTACCAAACAGGCGTCTTGCTGTTAAAGTCAGGTCAGTTTGGGCTAGTATAATAAAATTTCTTTAGAAACAGTAATTTAATTTATTAAACAGGTATAGTTTACATTTTTTAAATACTGCAACAAATGTAGAAATTCGTTTTTTATTTAAACAGTTAAATTAATAACGAATAATTTACTTTTACAATACAGTATCAATATAAAATGGTGGAAAAGTTCTTCAGTACGTTGTAGAGAACCGTTAATAGAGCCCTGAACAAATAGTAAAAAATTTCTACTAGTTCATTCTCTAGATATAAAGAGATATATAAAATTTTCGAAGTGATTTATAATCTGTTGTACTTCCTAGAACATGTGGCAGCAAAATTATTTTCAAAAATTGCTTAGCAACTGCCAAAATTAGCTACTGTTCAATTGTTATTAAAGTTTTAACAAAGTACCCTCTTGACTTAAACTTAATACTACTGCTCTGTGACGTTGCCAAATTGTCAAAATTATTTTTTTGTTTTTTTTAGAAAAAAAGGTCTACACATTTTTTAAATTATCTTTCCGGGATCTTATTAACAGTCCCCTACAACGTATTGTACAGTTTTTTCGCTATTTTATATTCATTCTGTATACACAAATATGCAACAATAATTTGATAAACAAATAACTGAGTATTCGCACGGTAATAACTAAGATTGCCGATTAAATCACGTTGCATCAGATAAACCGCTCACTTTTCAATCGCTTCTCCAGTTTCACTAACTCGGTCATTGTCTATGCGTTGCTTATATAACGATAGATCTTTCCAGCAACTATCCGGAAGTTTTCGCGACATTTCTTTTTTAGCAGAACAATAAATCATCATTTATTTCGACTGGACCATGGCGTAAATAATTTTTTCGCTAAATTTTGCGCTATAATGTGACTCAAAACGCGAATTTCTACTTCTGAAAGTGTTCGGCGATGGATGTCTTTTTTTTAAACAGCTCGTAATACTGTTCTGTATTGTTTCAATAGCCCAATTTTTATATTTCTACCATAAATTGTGTCTCATTTGTCTTACAACAATTAATGTCTCGAAAAATAAATAGTTTGTGACCAACATCAATAACCTATTGAAAGCAAGCTGACAATTATGAGACATTAATGCTTAATTATCTATTTTTGATCTAATTTTTGGGTAAATTTGTCTGTACACTGATTACTAGGAAGTAAAATACTGTAACAATTAGAGAAAGCTAATTACCGGTTTAAGTTGTGATCGCACTAAATTTCGGTTTTTCTTTATATATTTTTGTGTTCTAAACTTTAGAGAAAGTTGGCAGAATTATAAAAGCACCTTATTTTAGAAAATTAGAACATCAAAACTGTTACTGTTGTTTGATTTTTTATTAGACTCGTCTTAGACAATACACTTTTTCTCTGCGTTTTGCAATGTTGCCAACTTATTAACAATGATTTCCTTTCTTTGATGAGTCATAATTTCCTAAATCCAAGCTAAATTCCTCCAAAACATACTTCATTTTAAAAAGGACTACAACTATAAATTAAAAAGTAAAAAATATAGTTTTTTAACATACATTTTTTAAATTATTTTTGATAAATGGATAATAAATGTGTATTACATCATGATCAAGAAATACTGATTAAGTTGGCAACAAAAAATTAACAGTTTTTTTCTGCTAATTTAGTAGTAGTAGTAGTTAAAAATACCCTAAAGAAATATCCTACAAAACTTTTCCTTCTAAATAACTATTCCTATCTTCTTTATAAAATACTCTAAAATTAGGGGAAAATCCCCCAAGTTGGCAACACTAGCATTTTGTGGTTCAATTTGCACGTGCTTTGAAACAAGAGGCACCTAGACTTATCTAAAAATGGTCATATTCTTTATTCTCAGTATCTCAGTATTATTTTATTCTTTGTTTTGGCACGTGTCGTTTTAAACCAAGTTAGAATAAGGTTGTCATTAAATACTTTAAATCGTTTATGCGTGTTACCCGGTGAGTCCTGTCTTCAATATGAGTAAAATCTGTTTACATTTAAAAAATAAAAAGTTTGTGTATTTCGTCTCTCTTAGAATTGTTCTTTCTCTCTGTTTTATATATAATAAAAAACTCTTTTGTATTTACTTTTATAAGTTTGGAGTGTTTGCAATAAAAGGTAAATAAGATTTCTGCTTCTGTTAACTTTTCTTTTAAAAAGTGTTTAGTTAGAAAGTTTTGAAGATATTAGAGTAAAATTTGTAATATTTTTTGTGTGTTATTTGGTAGGTTTGGGGTTACCTTTAAAGCGGTGGTTATCCGGAGCGATGTCTGCGTAATAAAATTCTTTATATGATTATGATGATGGGGAACCGGATCCTTTTCAGAGTGCAAGAACGAATCTCGTCGAAGTGAGTTGGAGATTTCACGGTAGTGAGTTTACATAAATTACAGAAATTTCGCAAATGGCACTGTGTAATCTTACACTAGAGTTGGCAAGCGAGGCATGAGGCCAAAGTAAAATACTCTCGGCGTGTGTGTATTGATTTGTAAATATCTTTAGAATGTATGCTCGGCTGGTCGCACCGTTAGAGCCCCTTGCATGTCCTGGCATTGTGCGCTGGCTGGCTGTGTAAGGGCGCTCCGACGCTGCTATATTAGCTAACGACGTACGAAGAAAAACCGGAAATAAAAATAGAACGTGAAGGAGAAATACCGAGAAAAATAGAACACGAAAACATTTTCCAATCGCGGAAAATTTAATCTCGACCAAGAATATATTTCTTGTTATCGTCTCTGGCTTGCTTCGTCTCTTGTAAACTCGAATTTTGAACATGAAGGAAATCAAAATTTTTATCACAGACGGACCACAAACTACACCAATACAATTTTTCACCACTCCTATATCCACACTTCTAATACATCATTCATGTCGAGCCCACAATTATGTTGAGAATCTGTTAAACAGTTTTTCAAGCGTGTCGTATTAAAAGATTCATAAGTGCGCCTCATAAATTCACATCAGCTTCCAGTATTTTAATTCCGGTCTATCCTTTAATAATTCAAGGAACAGGAGAAGTCGTCTTTAAAAATGTATTCAGGCGATTAGAGTGTAACACGGTGGCGGTGGTGGCGGCGTCTCTCTTACGACCGCGATATTTATAAAGACGAGGAAACTGTTTAAAGTGGAACATTGATGACGGCAGATTGAGTAAATTATGTTAACATGTTTTAACCGGGAGAGGTGCCACACGGTTTGTTTTGCTTTGCTTTGCTTTTACAACGACTCAAATGTCCGGGAAAATTGCTTGCCACGCTTTCAAATTAGCTCAATTACGGAGGGAAACAGATTTCTTACCTTTCAAACAACGGCCCATTCGCTCCCACGCCTGAAACAAATCGACCATTAGCTACCAAAATTGAAACAAGAAATATTTACTCAATTAGAACAATTGGTACTTACACGCAAATGCGTGTGGTTGTGTGGTTATATTTACTACGCAAAACTAATTTAAAACACGACGCCTAGCCGAGTACTTTAATAAAATGATTAACGCAGCTACGTCTTTTATTATTATCACAAAAATCTTTCGTAAAATATAAATAATTTTTTATAATACTTATTGACTAACTTTTACAATCTGCGAAGTTATAACGTAAAAAACAAAAACAGAATGTAAACAACGGAATAAACGCAAATGGAAATACATATTAGAGCAACAAACCGGAACGTGAATTTTAATTACTTTTTAAATATTTGTATTTTTGTAAAAATATTATTTGTTACAACTAAAAATTGTTTTTAATTATCAATTTAAATAGTTAGTTGTCTAAACGATGTTTTTTTGCCAAAATAAATTTATTCTTTGTAAACGAAAAACAGTTAATACGAGTCTAGTACTGTTTTATGGATTGCAGTGAGTTTTTACAGATTTAAATCTTTAGAAATTACAAAAAAAAAATAAAAAGGGTGTTACTTAAATTAGTTAAACAAAATATACTCTAAATTATTACTAGAAAGCATTCCAAATTTGTCTTTGCTTTATATTTAAAATAGATACTTCAAAAGGCCTACAATTTGGTAAGTGATCAATTTATTTTTGAATTTTTTTAGAGACAAAATTTAATATTTTTTTTTCAAGTTGGTATCAACAAGAAAAAATTTAAAATTAGACTATTTTATGTAAAATTGTTTAAGGATTCTAAATCTGTCATTGTTTTACCTCTAAGATAAATAGTTTACAAGATAACGACATTTAGTTTGGTAAATCATCAATCTATTATTGGATTTTTTTTAGAAACAAATTTAATATTTTTTTCAATTTGGCAGCAACAACAAAAAATTACACTTTTCCTACTTAAAATTGTTCAAGAATTTCAAATCTGTCATTGCTTTATTTCTAAGACAGATACTTCAGAAGATAATGATCTACAATTTGGTAGATGATAAATTCAATTTTAAATTTTTTTAGAGACAAAATTTTAATATTTTTTTTTAAGTTGCTAGCAACACTAAAACAATTTAAAATTACGTTTTTCTTACGTAAAATTGTTTAAATATTTCAAATTTATTGTTGCTATATTTCTAAGACAGATACTTCATGTGATAACAACCTTTAATTTAATAGATCTATTTATTTTTGAATGTTTTAAATACACAATTTAATAATTTTTTTTAAGTTGGTAGCAACACTTAAGAAATTAATAATACGCTTTTCTTATGTACAATTCTTTAAGAATTTTAAATCTGTCATTACTTTTTTTCTAAGACAGATACTTTAGGAGATAACGTCGTTTATTTTGATAGATAATTAATTTAATTTTACATTTTTTAAAAACTAAATTTAATAAGTATTTTCAAGTTGGCAGTAGCAACAAAAAATTTAAAGTTACATTTTTTTAAGTCAAAGTGTTCAGGAATCTAGGAATAAGTTTGTTGAGTGTTAGTTTTGTATTCTTTTACTATTGTTTTTTATTTTTTTAACACTTCTATCTAATTTAATTTTATATCGTTTTATTTGTTTAATTAAGACAGTTTTTAACATCAAAAAAATCTTAAAATTATAGAAATACATGTTATTTTTTATTTAACAATAAAGAAGTTATTTTACAAAATAAAGTTACTTTTGCCGCACACTGTGCGGTAAAAATACAAATGACCTCAAACACGAAGTTTTATTGCTGTAAATTGTAGGATAATTTGACTTGTGTTTGTTATCTGGTCAAAAAATTATGAATTTAATTATCTGAAACAATTTTAACAAGCAAATCAATTTCTGGGAAACGGCCCCACCAATTAAAATCCAAATCTTGATAAGCTTCACGTTACGTAGTAATTAAATCTAAAGTCCCTTGTTGTCTCTATTTGGTTCCAAACAAGCAAACAAAACAGTCAATTATCACGAAATTTAATCTTTTAATTTCTGTTCTTACAAGTGAGTGACAGAAACAATTAGATCCCCTAGTTTTATCAACAAATACGTCTCTTTTCCTCTGACAAATTATCCTATAGGGCACGCACGTCGGCAATTAGGCCACCCACACCTCGTAATTAACTCGTCTCCGCTAATAAAAATTCGAAAAGGTGAAAAAATAATTAAGTTTGTCGAGCCGGCAGGTGAATGATGGCAATTTCGGCTCATATGTGGTGTCAGACACAAGCATGAGTGACGAGCATTGCGACATCCGTCGAGATAGCGACGAAAAATATCATCGTGAAAAATGAAAAGCATGACACTGAATAACTTAAAGGACAATATGTATATTGAATTCGCATGTATGTGCCATACGAGGCGCAATATTTACACGTATATCGTTTTATGGGATGCTTCCGAGACACAACGCCGCGACGATCAACCTACTCCAAGAATATTGAAAGCTGATTGCTACATTTTTTACAACGACTAGAGGAGATGATGTGCGAATATTTTCAACAAACACACCCTTCGCTTGATGGGTTTTCAACTACCAGACAGCTACCGGATAAAGCGACTCACACATTTCATTTTAGACCACTTACATATTTTAGAAAGTTAATTTTAGTTAGTAGTTGTTCAAAATTAAAACAGAGGTATTATTTTCGCAAAAAACTCTTAGTTAAACTAAAAGAGCTTTTTGTATTATTATTATAGTTGGTTTTGTGTTTCAATGTCTTCACAGTAACTATGTACTATGGTAGCTTTTGCTAATTTATCACATTTTACTAGCGCAACTGTTCTAAAACGATTTTTTATTTTTAATTTATTTGGAGGTTTTAATCTGTTTTTGTCTTTTTTTTGCAATAGCCACAGCTGCTAGGGCTATCCGCTCAGGAAAAAATCTACTTACATCTAATGATAAGAGATAAAATGTAAATGACACAAATAAAACTTTGAACAGTAAAAAGACCACAGAACGTTCACATAATAAATTCTATAAATCACTTAGGCACTTCGAGTGCCATCCGACCTGGAAACTAGCAGCTTTATCAAAAGATGATTTTCTTAGGGCCATCCGGCCTGGCTACCGGCGTAACAAGCGTCAAAATGGCTGAAATCAAACTTCGTTTTAATTTGTCTTTAATTTTGTTAAAAGAATTTTTTGTAACAATTAATAAAATATATTTTTTAATTATTTATGTCATCTTAATGTAATTTGTAAAAAGTATTTTGGTTTTTAAGAGCTTTTGTAATAATTTAAGTAATAAACCAACTAGATATTTCTTTTTTAGTTTAGTCTAAAAGTTGTTTATATTATCCTGCTAGCAATTTTCCCCTGTAGAAAATGTAAAATTCTATAGAGCGAGATATTTACAAGAGAAGCGCGCGCGGTGACAAAGCCTAGCGAGGATAACAACAACCGAAAAGAACGATGAGGAGGAGGTAGAGGAGCGCGTAGGAAGTTCCCGGTTGTCTCTATTCAGTGAGATAGAGACAGTTCATTTGTATAACAAACATACGAGAGACATGTAAGCATGTTTGTTAGGACTCCAAATCTGCCATTAGTGGGCCCGACAAACTAGCTATGATAAAAGAAGGTCTCGAGCAGGATTCGTTTGACGATGCTAATAATAAACCTTTGTCAAAGCGCATCGTTATTTGGTCGGATCCAGGACGACGGTATTTTTTGACTGGCAGTTTGATTTGTAAATAATGTTACGAGTAAGCACCAAAGCCGACAAACTCGACATCTCGTTAACGCTAGGGGGCGAAAATGGGGACGATGCGGTCGAAAAACGACGACAAAAGGAGTCACAATATTTTCAACGTAATTACGAAACGAAATTTTTTAAACAAAAGAAATTTTCTTTACTACCAACGAATAGAGAAATAGTTACCGTCGATAGAAGAGCAAGTAATCTGTCTATTAGAGTTACCTACTTCTAAAAATTACCAAAAAAGTCCAAATTTTGAAGCAAAATAATATTATCTCTAAAACCTTTCGAATTAAATAAATAGTAATTTGAGTTTTGGGAGTTTTAAAACAATCAGAACAAAGCAACGAGATAAAATTTTCTGAAAAATCAAAAACAAAATTTTTTGCCTTTTTTAAAATTGATCCAGGTACATACATACTACCTATGTATTTGCTTTAATGTAAATAGTGGGTCTGTAAAAAAACATGACGGTAGGTCTTAGTTGCTGTGGAACAATATGTATTCAATGAATGATGTAGATAAAAACTGGTTGTTTTTTAATTTGAAATTTGGCTTGTATGGTTATCCTTCCGAGTGAATGGCCGTGTGTACATAACAATGTAATTAATAAATTCTGCGTGACTTGGCAAAACCGCTATTATTCATCGTATGTGCAGCGATCGGAAGTTCGCGCACGAATTCTTCTTCTTCAAAAAAAGATAGACGTGGCAAAAAGAAAAAGATTTATCATGTGAGGAATAATAACATACTCTATTCAGATAAATAGTTCTGTCTATCATTGTTCAAAGTTTGTGTATTATAAATGCGTCTCGTAACCGGAGGGTGAAATTTATGAGAAATGAACCTTCAAAATCTCTCGAGCCATTTTTTGTTTACGCCTTCGATCCACACACATACGTATCCACCCTCACTGAACGCCATCCATCTTCAGATTTTACTATCTCGCACTTGCAGTTCTCGTTTAAACAAAATTCAAACCTCCCCTTAAAAAATATCTCATTAGGTCGTGGTTCTGATTGACAGCCACAAGCCGAACGAACACGTCGTAAGCTCGACGCTCTGCATGCATTGTCACTGAAATGTCGGCTTTATCTAATTTGCCAACCAAATTGCTAGCAACAAGTGTCCTTTAATAGCCGTCTTATTGCGGGCTTGCTGCGAAATTGCTTCTGTAATGAGATAATTCTCTCCCGGCAATATGTTGTACTCTATTATCAGATTGTGTGCCGCGGGATGTTGAACATTAATTCGCGAGACGATTAAATAATCGCGCCAGGGCGCTTGCATTCTACCAACACCGACGGCTTAATTGCCCAAGATATTTACTCACAAGATTTGATTCATTCTCTTTTAAACACTACATCAATAATCAGGGCCGTCCTAAGAGGGGTGCAAGAAGTGCACAGCACTCCGGCAACAATCTGAACTAGAATATATTATCTTTTATAAATATAATTTATTTGTATTTCTTTTAATAAAAAAATGTGTACTTAGATGATTGCATTTTTCTATTAATAGGTATTTTGAGAAACATTTGAATTTATACGCCCCGTAACTATTCTTTCATTATAATAAATATTATTGTTTTTTATGAGATTTTACAATTCTTTGAAAATAAGAGTCTTTATTTTAATAACGATAAGTTCAATCCCAATTTGTATTGCGATTTAGGTGTTAGCGCCAAAAATAACAAAAAGGTATGATACATTTTTTGATTTTAGTTCATTGATTAGAGTAAAAAATGTTTGAATATTTTGAAAATTGTAATTTGAAAAATCATAATTATTTGTAACTGAAGAAGCTGAAAATAAAAGTACTGTAATCCAAGAAAACTTTTTTGAAGACGTTGCTGCTACTACTTCAGAATCCGCAATTACAGATACTCATTTAACAGCAACGTCAACAACAGAAACTTTACTACAAATTCCACTTGATCTAGATTTAAAGGATCCTGCTTTATGGCCCAAAATTTTTACAGACAATATTAGGTTATCGATAATTGAAGTAGGACCAGTTATTTTTCTACTAGTTATTTTCAAAAAAGTTTAACAAATAGTGAATTAGTTAGACGAGATTGGTTGATTTACTCAAAATCCAGTGATTCTGTATTTTGTTTTTACTGCAAATTATTCAAAAACTTTATAAACGCGTTTAATAATTTAGAGCGATATAAAAATTGGAGACACTTGTCTAAACCTTATTTTTTTGACTTTGTCCGATGGGATCGTAAAAGGGATAGTACCGGTTAGCACGTGTTTTTAAAACTTGGCACCGCATTGGTATGAGTCGTCTGTTGGTTGTGTTGTTTCAACACCTCTAACGCATTTGTAAATAAGGGTCGTTCTTAAATCAGTTAGTGTGGATGGTGTCTCTGAGTAAACGTTTAGACCTAGGTCAGTGGTTCTAAAACATTTCAACGTGCGCCATGCATTTTACCATGCATAAACAAAACAGTTTGGGGAACAGTTTGGGACCACTGGTTTGTCCCAGTCTGAACGTGAAGCAGAAAGTCCCACCCACTCAACCGAGTTAAGAATAAACCTTATATATAAATGCATTAGGGGTCATAGAAAAAATACAACTAACTGACGACTGTACAACATCTTTAAAAAGCGGCTTACAGTTTTCGTTGAATGTTACTTCAAAGCGCATTTCTTTAAACAGTATTTTTCCGCTTACGTGAAATTATGTTCAGCACTTTTACCCATCACGTGCTAAATGGCACAACCCCTTTTACGATCTCACCGAACAAAGTCAAAAAAATAAAGCTTAGAAATATACAAAGACTCGGAAAAAGTCAAACACATTTTCAGCGTAAAGTAGTGTTTAGATCTAAAACAAAACATAAAAAAAGAAAAACCGTAGATTTTATCAATCAAGCTGTAATTAATCGTGAAAAAAGTGATGGGTGGCAGTTCTTGAACGAATAATTTATGTTATTCTGTTTTTAGCTAAACAAAACTTAGCTCTTTGAAGAAACACTGAAAATTTGTTTCAAAAAGACAACGGAAATTTTCTGAAGTTAATTGAGACCATTTCAAAATTTGATAACGTGTTGACGTGTGAGCTTTTTAAATTTAAATATTGATATGAATGATATGCGCGGCCAAGGTTATGATAACGGTGCTAATATAAAGAGTAAAAAAATTACTTTACAAAAAAAAAATGGATTTAGATCCACAAGCATTCTGTGTACCTTGTGCAGCGCACACGCTCAACTTAGTTATTAATTATGATGCTGCCAAAAGTTTTTTGGAGATGACCAAATTTTTAAAAAAGAACTTTCAACATTAACTCTGAAACCTCTTTCCAATACACGATAGAGAAGCAAAATTGATGCTGTAAAAACTCTTTGATTCAATTTGAAAAAAATATGATGCTTTGTTTTTTATTTATTCTAATTCAAATTTTGATAATATGTAATACAAAAAATTAAGCAATTTTTTTACTCTCTAAAATAAAATCTTATAAATTTATTTGTACGTTAATTACCTGGTACAACATTTTATTAAAAATTAATTTTGTTTCCAAAACTATGCAAAAATTTTCTGTAATTCTTCCAGAAGTTACTAAAATGTTAGAAGATGTTAAATCTTTCTTGAAAGAATCCAGAACTGAAACAGCTTTTAATCAAATGCTTGATGAATCAAAAAAAAATGTTGCGGAAGAATAATTAGACTGTGAAATTTTTTTTCCAGCTATTTCTTGTTTTTGACCAAGAAAGAAACGGCCATTGTTTAACTACAAAACTCCAAAAATGCACTTTAAAGTTGATTTCTATTTTTTCTTATTAGACACAGCTATTACAAAATTAAATGGAGGGTTTGAGTTGTTGTATGATCACAACAAGTTGTATTTCTTTTCTACATAGTCTTGACACATTATCAAATATTTGTATAGACTCAAGCTATTAAAGTACTGTGCTGATTTGCAAAGTAAATTGACGGATTTTCGAAAAAATCATTTGAATGCCCATAACTTACAAATTAGTTTTTTCCCAAATTTGTTTACTGCATTACGCATTTATTTAACCTTACCTGTTACAAAAGTTGCAGAAGAGGAAAGATTATTTTCAAAGCTAAAACTAATAAAAAATTATTTAGATCTAGTATGACTCAAAAAAGGTTGTCACATTTAGCTTTAATTAATATTGAAAATAAAAGTGACTTGGATGTAACGGATAGTCAGAGATTTTTCTGTTAAAAAAGCAAGGAAAAAAAATTTAGTTAATATTTTTTTTTGAAAGTGTTCTAATGTATTTTGTTTCTTTTTGTTAATTTTATTTTAATTTTGTTACTTTTCATCTTACTATATAGGGTGTACTAAAGGTCGCGAAGATCCTTTAGTGGGCTGATTCCCACCATTAAAACAATCCAAACCTTAAAGAAAAAACATTTCTAACTTCAAAGTTTAAAAGTTATGAGTATCTAAATGTGCAAAAATAAATTGAAATTGTCTTGATATAGTTAAAAAAATCAGAACAACGAAAAAAAAAACAAAAACAAAAAAAATATTAAATTTTTTAAATAAATTTTTGTGTTCCTTGAGGGTCTTCCATGTATTCCTCCAGAGAAAATTTGTCACTTTTGACACACCCTATACAGGGTGACTTTTTATCTGTTCCCGTCCGAAACTCTAAAGATAGGCAACACGTTATACAAACAAAAGGTTAGTTAATTAATTAAATAATATGGCAACAAATCAACCAAATAAATTGACTCCAGAAGCACTGTTAAAGGTATTATCAACAATATTGATATTAATTCACTTCTAAAAGCCTTAATTTTGAAAATAAATTTCTCAAAATATAATGTGTTGCCTATTTTTAGAGTTTCAAGCGGGAGCAGATAAAAAATCGTCCTGTATACTGTTTTGTAATTTAATAGTAAAATAAAAACAACTTAAAAAAAGTTGTTATATTTGTAGACAAAATGTCATGGATGGCACTTACAACTTTGCACCTCAGCGGCTAATCAGCTATGAGGGTAGAGATGGCTGTCAATAACACCCTTACAAATACCTAAAAGTTGATTATAATTTAACTAAAAGTAGCTCATTCGTTGGCAAGTTAATCTAACGGTTAAGGTTTACTATAAAAAACATAATATTTTTTTAAATTTTTTATTTAAAATAGTTAATTTAATTTATCTCTTTATCTTGATTGTGGTAAAAATGCGGTAAAATTTTTACAACATTGTTTTCTCGTTTTATTTAGATTTGTGTAGAACTTGTTCTTAAAAAAGAGTTTTAGAATATGGTTGTGGTAGCAAATGCGCTGTCATATTTTCCGTAGTAGTCTCGACTATCTAAGAGCTGTCGCGTTATTATGCAGGAGAAGACCATATCCGTGAGTATATTTACGATCTAAGTTGGTACGACAACTGAATACGTATGGAATTCCCTCGACGGTGCGGTATTCTTCTGTTCCGACACCCGAATCTTATCTAGAAGGTGTGTGTGTGTGTATATGTGACAAGTCGAAAACGAATGTTAGTTGCGGTAAGGCGCTAGATAACCAGAATCTGAAACGAGACTATGGCACAGTTGCCAGGGTAACACGGCAACATCAGCTTCCGACCAAATCCCTCTCCAGCCTCAATATCCTCTCTCTGATCTCACTTTTTACTGCATGGCCCAAATATCAAAATAATACGAAGCTGGGTCGTATGCGCTCATTGTATACATGCATTATGGAGATGATGAAAACGTAATCCTCTCCAGATTATTGTTGCCGCGAGAGCGGCCAATTCTCTTCAGACGCTGGTTTCGCGTTTATATAAATATACGTATGATGTTTCTTTATGGGCGGAGTAGGTGTCGTTAAAATGCAAAACCGAGACGGATAAACACATTCCGAAACGTCGAGATATAACCAAAATTTAACACACCACTGAGTTCCAAATTAACACCTATAGAATACATAAAACATTCAAAAATAACTAACTTTTTCAGAATTTTCTAGAAGATAGATTAGAGAATTTTGTATACTTCTTTGTGCCGTTCTTAAATCGTCTTGTGCCTATACTAAGTTTTGTATCGGTTAATTAGCGTTATGTTTATGAAATCTACAGAACATTGAATAATTCCTATTTCGAAATTTCTGTCTGTTTGTGTTCTCTCAACTCAAGGAGAGTCTTAAGCAAGTTTTACTTAGCTTTAAAGTCTATGTTTTTTATATTAAATCGTAGAGATGTTTTAAAAAGTAGAGAGAATTTTGTATAGTACTAAATTGCCGTCAATTTTTTTTTGCGCGATTGTTTTTTTTTATCAGTTTAATGTGCCTGTTTCTACGACGGTAGGTTGCTGTTACTGGTTGCTACGTGTAACAAAACGGTAAGTAATTCACTTACCGTTCAGTGAACGGTAAGCAATTAAATCTAAAAAAACAATTTTGCGATTTATTTATTAAAATTAAATGTACAATTATTATAATTAATAGTAGTAATACCACTCGCAATTGAGTTTCTAGTGTTAATAGACAAACTTTCCGACGTAGAAGTCCCAGGTTGTTGTAATAGTCCACCAACATCGCTGTGTAAAATTTTATGAGCAAATTCAATTTTGTTTTGGAGGGAATCTTCCACGTAACTCTCGGCCACCGTTGATGAACGCCACCCACCATGTCTTTTTAGTCCCAACACATCAACTCCGTTATTCGCCAAAAGTGTAGCCGATGTGCGTCGAAACGAGTGTCCAGTAAAACCTTCAGAGGCTTGCAACTTTAAATACTTTGCAATTTTTGACGGCCAGCCTCCAATTGTGCCTTTTCCTGTGACTTGCCTAGTGCATTTGCCATTTCGATAGTTCAGAAATAAATGATCTGACGTTGGGTTGCTTGGTCGAATTCTTATGTATTTTCGAAGTATTTCCAACTAATGAACTGCTTCATTTTCTTTATTAATAACTGTGAACGTTCGCTGAATATTCGTTTTTGTATTTGTAATATTTACTATAAACATTTCTTCACGTTCTTCTATGTCACTCATTTTAATATTGTACAATTCCTCTCGTCTACAAGCGCCCGATACTCCCAATATCATTGCTACCTGCAAATATATTGTTTCCTTAGAACTCAGATGTACCACCTCATCATCTACAACATAGGTACCTTTTGAATTAAAAATTGTTCGTTTGGTGCTTCATTCAAGAATTTTTCCATGTCTTCTTTGGTAAAAATTTTGCCTTCTTAGGCCGATATCCAATATTTTTTCTCTTAAGATAAGCAATTAATGTAGCAAACTTAGAAATATCGATAGCATCATGGAGAAAAATTGTACTCTTCAGCATATAATACTCCGTCCATAAACTGCCTGGGGCCTTCAAGTGTCCACTTCTCACCACAAAATACGCTAACAAGCTCTTTTCATTTACAGAAATCTTCTTTGCTTCACGCCATTCCTTAAACAACTTGTATGTCTGTTCATATCGGGCTTTAGATTTTTCTGGAATTATTGCCGAACATCCTCCTTGCCAAGCGTCTTCTAAATCATCCGGTAGATCATCACTATCGCTCATATTTGCTTCGAAAACGGAACCACAAAACAGAACTATGTAGGAATGATTGTATCAAAAAGACAATTTACTTGTTTGGAACAAAACCATAGCAACCATGGGACAGCCACCCAAAGTTTTCAGTTTCAATCTTCCCGATTATCACAAATGTATTGATATAAATTATTATTATTATTCTAGAAACTCCAATCGCGCAAAAAACGTTATAAGCATGTCGAACGTTAAGGATTACCGTTCTCAGACAATAATTGGAGTCGTCGCTTCGCTCCTCTTCCAAACAATTGTTCTCCATACTTAATATACTATTTTTTAGTAATTTAGACATTTTATGTCGTTCTCGCATTGTCTTGTGCCTTTACACAATTTTGTATCGTTTAATTAGTGCTAGGTTTCTCAAATTTAAAAGATTTTGAATAGCTGGCTATTACAAAACTTCTGTCTGTTTGTGTTCTCTTAAAAAGAGTCTTGGGCACATTTTACATAGCCTTAGAGCTTATGTTTCTTGTGGGCTTATTATAGTAACTCGTAGAAATGTTTTAGAAGTATATCAAGAATTTTGTTTAGTGCTAAACTATCCCCAATTTTTTTTTTTTTTGGTAAATTTTTGTGCCATTTTTGATTCGTTTTATGCCTTTACAAAATTTTGTATCGTTTAATTAGCGCTATGTTTCTGAAACATAAAATATTCTAGATAATTGACCATTACGAGATTTCTGTCTGTCTTAATTCTCCTAAAAAGAGTCTTGAGCACATTCTACATAGCTTTAAAGTCTCTGTTTTTTGTGTGTTTGTCATATTAAATCGTATAAATGTTTGAAAACGTATAGAAAATTTTGTATAGTAGTAAATTACCTCCAAAAATTTTTTTAGTCATTTAAATGCCATTCTTGCATCGTTCTGTGTATTTACACAGTTTTGCATCGTTTAATTAGCGCCATATTTATAAAACTTAAAGAAATTTAGATAACTGGTTATTAGAAAGTTTCCGTAAGTTTATGTTCTCTCAAAGAGAATCTTGAGCATATTCTTCATGGTTTTAGAGCTTATATTTCTTGTGTATTTATTATATTAAATCGTGGAGATGTTTTAGAACGTATAGAAAATTTTGTATATCGGTAAATTCCAGACAGATTCTTTAATTTGTAATTTCTCGTGCTGTTCTGGCATTGTCTTGTGCTTTTACACAGTTTTGTATTATGTAATTAGCGTTAGGTTTCTGAAATTTGAACAATTTTAGATAAGTGGTCATTACGAAATTTCTGCATGTTTGTGTCCTAAGGAGAGTCTCGGGCACATTCTACACAGTTTTAAAGTTTGTATTTCTTGTGTGTTGTCATATTAAATTGTAGAGATGTTTTAAAAAGCCTTTTTTTGTCTACAGTTAAATTTGTTTCTGATTAGAATTTTAGATTCTCTTTTAAACGATTTTTTTCTACCGTTTTAAAAACGCCAAATTGGTATAATAACGATTTTATTTGAAAATCTGACCTTTCGACCCTTAACCGTCAGCTGTGACCTTTCAGTTCTGTCATAGAACAACACAAGCTAGAAGAAATTTTTAGTTTTGTTATTTCTAATTTTTAGTGGTTCAAATAGCAATACTGCAAAATACTAAAATCGATAAAATTTTATAATAATTGTTTATTATAATATTTTTTCTGTAAAATAAATATTATGTTTGGAAACAAGATGTTTTTGTAGTCGCCAGAGGAAAAAGCAACGCCATCACATACGAATGAAATAAATTGTTTATTCAGTTCAAAATTTGCTTGTGCGATACATCAGAGAGACAATAGAGTAAAAAACTCAAGAAAATGATAAAAGAGTCGTAGATCTTGGCAATATAACGTAATGGTGAGGCATAAATTGATGTATTTATTGACATGGAGAAAGTTTTTCATATCGAAATTCAATCTAGTCGGGGTGAGTCTGAGTACATGCGTGTAGGATAGACGCGTGTGGAAAATATTGATTCACATACGCATTTAGAGATACACCGGGCCAATCCGCGTCTATCCTCGATACATGATCAATAGTTGATCCACCTGTGCAGGATTCGGTGATTGATCGTTGCGTACAATCACACAACCTTTGCCTCGCCCCCATTGATAATGCTGCTTTTAATAAATTATAACAGGTGGAAAAGTTCATATTGGAATTTTATTAGTTGGCATGCGGAGTGGAGCGTCCATTATACTTTCATGCGGTTAACAATGCGAATCGATGGTTTATTATGTGGCGGCTTGTGTACGTTATTTTTCCAGGGATTTTTAATATAGCGACGAGGTATAGCATAGCCGCCCTCAAAAACGTTTAGATACGGTTCCACGGTTCGATTCCATGATCAAATTCGATTCCGGAATAGTTTGATTTGCTATTTTGTCAGATTTCAGTTACTTACAATTTACGAGAAGCAATTTCGACGCGAAATCTGCGCCGATAAATTATACGCTTCAACAATTTCCAGACAAAATTTTTGATAACACAAGATTCATCCAAACATGACATGTCCAAGTCTAAACTAATTTTTTAAAACTGTTTTTTATTTATTTAATTTTTCTTTTTCGTATTCAAAAATACGAATACTGTAGCATCTATAAAAAGTTTCAAAATAATTGATATCTCACTAAACCATCACTGTATGAACGGCATATAGCCTGGTTATAACAAACTAAAATAATAATATTTTACCTCACAATAGCTTAAATTATAATAACAAACAGTTTATTGCTTATACGACGTAGATAGCTGTAAAGAGTACCACAAAAAGAGTGCAAAAATGTATGAAAACATAATTTGCAGAAACTTCTCAAAATGGACATAGTTAAAATCGTTTAGTAAATAATTGACAACCTAAATTCACAGCCTCCTGAAATGTCAATCATTCTCAAACGCTCTATAGTTAAACATATTCATTCGATTGTAAACCGTAAAACAATTGTTTTATAGTTTATAGAAAACCTTTTTTGATAAGACAAGGTTTGTCTAAATATGACTTATTCTAATAATTCATGTGTAATTTGAGTTGCTAGGGGCAACGTTGTAATTTTACTATACTCTTTATGTTAGATGGCGTAACTTTGCGCTACTCCGATGGAATTGTCTTATGCTGGAATTTAGAATTCCAGCATAAGACAACAAATTTTTTAGCTGTTTCTTATTTAATTTATTTTTTGTTTACCAATTTTAAAAAATTCAAGTACTTTAGAATCTATAGAACATTTCAAAATTATTGTTATCTCAGTTGACCACTGTATGGACGGCACATAGCTTAGTAAACGCAATTTTAGTTTGTCAATGTCAAAAAAAAACATTAGAATTATAACAAACTAAAATAATATAAAAGTTTGTTTACTAATCAAAAAACCACCACCTGTAGAATTAGGTTTGTCAAAACTAAATTTACTAGAATTTGACATCGTCAAAATTTTTGGTTATTCTGTCACTTTCCTGTCATGCTCAAAAGAGTTTGAAAATTTTGGTTTCCAATTAAAATAAGAATGTTAAAATACTACAAACAGTTAGAGATTTGTTTGATCAACAACTACAACTAACTGTAACACGCTGTAACAATTTAATAAAAGAACAAATTGCAGCTCCAAATGCTTGTCAAATTTAGGTTAATTTTATTGCATGTCATTATAAAAGTTCTGTCATGTTGCCAGATGTATTTTACGCGAAATTGCGACATAGATGGTTTTTTGATAAGTGAACAAACTTTATACCTTACAATATATCAAATTATAATAACGTAAACAGTTTATCGCTAATATGACGTAGATAATAGTGTAAATTACCACAAAAAAAAATTACAAAAAATCACTGCTCTAAGAAATTAACGCACCACTTGAAAATAAAGTAAAAAAATTAAAACTATGTACATTTGACAACTTTGGTTGAGAAGGTTTAATCAAGCTATAATCTAGTTACCCATTGTAATAAAAGTTTTGACATTAAAGTCAGAAATTTGAGTTTAATAGTTTTTTAAGCAGAAATTTTAAAATAATTTTCATTTTTAAATTGTGTTAATTTGTAATTTCGTTTTATTGTTATTTGAATTTGCCGTTCTGTGGACAGCTTTTATCATTTGAAACAATAGTAAAAACATTATGAGGAATTTGACTCGAGAAGAATGCGCCCAAGCTGTGATTTTGTTGGAGGAAGGATGGAGCTACAGAAGAATTGGTGAAAGGTTTGGTGTACCTCATACGTCAGTTTCGCGTATGATACAAAGGTACAGAGAGACAGGAAGTCACCTCAGAAGACCTGGGCAAGGAAGAAAAAGGAAAACCACTCCTATCCAGGATAGATTTTTAAGAATATCTGCGCTAAGGGAACGCTTTGTAACCGCCAGGAAGCTACAAACTGAGTTCCGTGACGTAGAAGAAATTCAAATCGGTACCGAAACTGTTAGAAAAAGACTTAAGGAGGATAATTTAACACCCCATATTCCTGCTCGTGGTCCTGCATTGACTGCAAAACACGGCAGAGCCCGATTAGAATTTGCTAGAGAGCACATAAATTGGCAAAGAGAGGATTGGGAGTCTGTTCTTTTTACGGATGAGTCAAAATTTTGCCTTTACAATTGCGATAGACGTGTTCGTGTGTATCGTAGACCAAATGAGCGGTACGCACAGTGTAACATTCAGAATACCACATTGTTTGGTGGAGACTCAGTAATGGTTTGGGGTGGTATTTCCTTACAAGCTCGCACGGAGTTAGTGGTTGTAAATACTGGCTCTATAAATGCGGACCGTTTTATAACAGACATTCTTGAAGAGCAAGCATGTTACCATATGCCCCTTATATTGGTCCAAATTTTTTGTTAATGCAAGATAACGCAAAACTCCACACTGCCCGAATTGTTAAAGATTAATTGAATGAAGCAGAAATCAATGTTTTGGATTGGCCAGCTCGAAGCCTTGACCTGAATCCTATTGAGCATGTTTGGGACATTCTCGGGAAACGTTTAAAAAATCTTCCACATCCTCCTGTCCATCTTCAAGGGTTGGTCCTCAACTAAATAAAATTTGGAATAACTTAAATCAAGAAGACATAAGTTCGTTAATTTTGAGTATGGAACGAAGATGTGCAGCGGTTATTCAAAGTAGAGGTGGAAATACGCGATATTAAGATGTCTTCTGTAACTTTTATAACGGCGTAACTTTAATAAAATTTTGTTTTCGGTTTGTTTTTCTATATTTGGACACATTAGATATTAATTTACTTTAAACAAATGTTTTTGTTAAATTTTTCCTAATTTAGTACCAATTGGTCAAATACATGTTTCAATTTTCAAAAAAATTCAAGTGGTGCGTCAATTTATTGGAGCAGTGTATATAGAAACAAGATTTGTAGAAACAACTTTGATTGTTGCCAAAAATAACAAAAATTGTTTAGTGGATATTTGACAACCTAAATTTGAATTTTTACAGCCTCCTGAAATGCCAATCATTTTGAAACACTCTATGTATAGTTAAACTTATTCATCTGATTATAAACTGTTAAAGAATTGTTACAAATTGTTAATTTATCTACTTCAAAATGCAACTTCTGTGAAAGTAAAATAAATAAATTAAACTAAAAACATATTTTTTAATAAGAATACTGAATAACAATTCGTAAACGAATAGTAAGTAGCTGCTACAAACTGCCATAATAATTTTAAAACAGCATATGAAACATTTACAATGACAAATACAAAACGTGTATAACTAGCCATTCTTGTTAGTTATGACATTAATTACTGTCATTTTGACTAATACTGTAGTACTGTAATTGTGCTTTTTAAAATTTGATGTCCTAAATTGATTATTGTGCTCTCCGTAGAGTTATAAAATCGAAAACAAATTAAAATTCTAGAAGTAGAGCTAACAAAAGGATCGGTGCTTATAGCAGGTATACCTGCTCAGGTATCGAGCATCAATATACCGACTATAGTTGGTTTATTTGAGAATGAGAATTTGACTTTAACCATAAATATTAACATTAAAACTTAGGAATTTTTTGTTGTAATAATTTATAGTTAATGTTTACTTTTCATTCTTGTATAAAATCACTATACAATTATACATATATCGAAATATTGATATCTCTGATACCTCTGCAATACCTTTAATACTTTTAGTAATTCAGATACCTCAATACCTTCAATATCTCCGATATCTCGATACCTCTGATACTTAAATAATTCTGATTTTCAACATTATTAATTTTTACAATAGCTGCAATACTTTTTCATTATCAATTTTTTTACATACTGTCAGTGTCATTTTTAAGAAATAATCTCGGCTGTTTTAAGCTATTTAACAATAATAATCTGATATTATTAAAAGTATGGCTTTAGGACAGTATGGTAATATTTTAAAACCGTCTAAATAGTCTCGCAAATATAGTTTCCTATTTTGTTAACCAAAAAACCAAATTAGATAGTCTAAAAAATGTTTTTGATTATAAATTTTCCAAATAATATGTGGTGACAAGTAGCAGAATAACCACAAAAAAAACTTGCTAGATTTTCTATTCCTTACTCATCTAACATCAAAATATACTATTTTTATTTTTTTATTCAACCTAAAATATGTGTTTTAAATTCGTCATCAGCTCTCCAACTAGTAGTTTAATAATTCATAAAATCAAAATGTTTCTTTTGTCAAAATGTCCCACTTTTCAATGACCGTCACTGTACCATCAACGAAAAAATTTTGATAATTTATCGGTTTTTTTTCCGAATTATGATTTACTTATTTGACTGATTTTTTAATTTTTTTTTGTTTTTTTTTGCTTTATTAGGAGGACTCAAATAAGTGCCACTAAATTTTTTATCTTACTGTGAGACTAAGTTTATATCTTAATGTGACTCAAATTTGTGTGAAAACCCCAGTGTTTCAAATAAAATTTTATGTTTATTAATAACTTTGCCATTGGCATTAAACATAACTTCTCAACTCAACAATCGATTGTGTTTCTGCTGGCTATGTACTTACTTATTGAAGTAATATTACAAAATTTAACTGCTAGAAACTCAAAATTAAAAATCAGCCGATAACCAAAAATAATAGCTGATCATATTCAGGTGGAAAATTGGGATCTATGTTATGTCACTTGTTAATCATAGTTTATTGCATCACAAAATTTAAAAATAACCAGCGCTTTTCAAACAAAAGCGCATTATGTATCTCAAAAACTATAAACATTTCTATAAGACAATTTTTAGTCTATAGCATCAAATTACTTCAATAACATCCTAAATGTTACAGCAATTTTTAATTTTGACAATCTTTTGAAGTATTTTCGAATTTATTTATTATCTTTAACTTCTCGGTTATGTACTATACTATATTTATAATTTGTCTCTAGATTTCTCTCTAGATTTTTAAGACCCTGATACCTCTTATGCTACAGGAGATATCGCATATTAAAGTAGGCCTATTACTTCGATACTCCGAAGCTTCTTTGCTAAACTTTCTTAGTTCACAATTATTCTCAAATTTACAGCAGGTAGCAATTTGAAAATGCTTGAATAACTTTTTTAGTACTAGTTTTAAACTGTCGACCAAATAGCTGCCGCAGTTGTTTTTACAAATTCTGAATATTCTTATTAATTTTTCAGTTTTTGTCAGGATATAAAGTTTATTTAATTTAATTTAAAACGCTTAGAATTTTTGTTTTTAGTTCAGAGATTTTTCGCGACATATAATATCTAGTATAGGCTAGAGAATCTTCTTGTTAGGCTAGAGACTTTCAAAAGGATCAATCTGAAATTTAAAAACGTCCTGGAGGTGTAATTTAAAAAAATTATGACGTTAATTAACCTTACAACGGCAACCATTTATCCGACTTTATATTTTATATACATATATTCCAAACGTTTCTGATAGGGTACACGTTACTGTCTGTATTTTTGAAAATTAATTTTGTAAATTGCCACATTTTTATAAAGAGAAAATTATAGTAAACAGTTAATCCTTTTCGTTCGTTAAAGATGGGCACAAGAAGCCACCTAACTGTCATCGTTCCCGCTGATAGATGATGGTCGGGTCTGGAACGGGGTGGTTATGATTTATTATCCCGATCTGCGGCTGCGGTATCACAGATTACACCGCATGTGAGTCGTATAGATGATATGTGAGGATATCAGGAGGTGACACTAAGCGCTTGTCGCATGCATGACCTAGCAAAGCGTCTTCGTTGGACGGACGTGCGGGCGTTAACGATTTACGATACCTGAAATATGCGTAATGCTTTGTTGTTTGGTTAATGTATTCGAGAAATGCATTCGCTTATCCATTTACATGTCATATAAAACCGAAATAAATAATACGGAGGCGGTTTTATACACCTGTCACGCGCTACGTCCGAGCTCGGTGTGACCCCGCATGCCATCCGAACATTCATCAACTTGGAATTGTATTAAACTATGGATGGATGAAATACTAAACTATTTTATTTCAAGGCAAGACGAGGGGATGTACAAGACGTGATGGCGGAACACGTGCTGTCACAATTTGACACGTGATTGCTACCGAATTCAAAATACATTCGACATTATTTAATAACAAAGTGATTGACTCACAGGGCTTGTTAACACTGATCAAACTTTCTAAAGAATTAATTTTTTAAAATTACATATTTTACTAGCTTCTGAATGTAACAAAAAAAAATTTCAAGTTGTGTATTTAACCTTCATAACAGCAACAAGTGTAGAGGCACAATATGTTTATAAATTAGACTTTAAAAAAATAAAATAAACAATATTTAAGAAAATACAGAAAGCTTTTTTTAGTTCCTAGCATTTGCCGCCGGTGCCGCTTCATCTCTGTACGTATTCAACAATTCATAGAATTTTGAATTATAATACATCGTCTTTAGAGAATCCTTAAGCTAGAAACTGGCCTAAAAGTGGAGAACTATTGGAGAACTAATATGAGACTAAATTTCAGAAACAGTATCTAAATGACAAAAAGAGAGCAACGAAGAGTTATAAAGTCCTCTATGCCTATACATGCATATTATTTTAAAATTTCCAAGACTTTTCAGTTTCTGTGTTGTATAATCCAGTTCGGAACAGATTCTAGTAAAAATCTTTTTTTTGTAAAAGCTCTTCGTGTTCTTAATTGGTCGTCTCCTTTGCTTCGGTTGATCGTGCATCCGTAACTTTATTATCCCTTATTTCCGTCGAGGTGTTAGTTACGTGAGTCGTTCAGGGTGGCATCTGAAAACCGACTCTTCTCCTTGTGTGTGTGTGAAGGGAATGAGAGCAATCGGGTAGACAGAGCCGCCCGGTTCATTTACACTGACTCAATTGACTCACGCCACGTCTTGTTAGCTTCGCTCGACTCACTTGATCACATGTCGTAAGTCTTCCGATCGCTGTCGGTTCGTATCGCTGATGTGTTGCCCCACGACTTTCAGGATTTGTCTTTGACAAGAACAAAATTAGTTTTGAGCTGCTCTTCCTTATATGTCGCGGAACGAACCGAATCCGGAAGGGTTCTACAGCCAAAATGGAATTACGGAGTACACATCGAGGCGGAATTGTTGATCAGGGTTTTCTCCTACTCTAATTCCCAGCATTTGTCAGTTACCTTTTTTTGAAGGAGAAAGGAACGATATTTTTGTTTTAGTATCGCACATATCAAGTGAGTTGGCATCCCTGTAGGTGTATATCACAAATAGTGTTGCCCCGGGGTGACATGCGTTTTATTTCCAAGGATAAGAATTGATACGAGATGTGAGAACTGAACATGTGTGTGTCTATCCCAGGGTTTATTTAAGGCTGTTATTATTTTTCTATAATACCCCTCAGGTAGTAAATGTAGCGCGACGAGCCGCCTCTGATGGAAACTAATCGGATAAATGTTTTTACGATATTGCACTGTAAACTTTATGGAAAATGTAAAAATTTTTATTCTAAATTGGTTGCAGACATGGCGTCCACCCTCCTCGCGAGCTTTTGGCATCAGTCAAGAGTCGCGCTGTCGATTTTCACTCCAAACGTTCATTCCGTTTCTGCTTACAGAGGCGTTCTCCAAACCACCAATCTTGATTTGGTCGACTGCACAACACACATGCTACTGACATTTCTTCGTTTTATACTCTCTGTATCTACATATCCCATTTTTATTATAACCAATCCCGAGAGCAATACGTCCTCTCTTTCTGGCTATAGATTTTCTGAGCTTTTCTTTTCTCAAGCCGGGCCGAACCAAAGTCGTGTGTTCCAATACACATGCATACAACACACACACACACTAAAACATTTTATATGTTTTTTACCTTCAACGAAAAAGGACTTTCAGATTGTCAACCAGAAAACTCGATGCGCTGCAATCGTAAAACGTGCTTGATTAAAGCGCAAAATACGCAAAACGAAAGCTAATTAAAAACTACAACAGACAAATAGCAAAATCAATTCAAATTAGAAACAAATTTCAGCTGAAGGTCTTTTTTTACTAGGTAGGTTTTATTACTATCAAAACAGCATTTTCAAATTATTGAGAACGCACAGTTCTTCAGTCTTTTTACAGTTTTTAGAAACGAAGATTTTCTATACCTTTTAAAATTTTCGGTTCGTTCAGAGTCTTCTCATGTTTTTTAACTAATTTGTATTTCTCTTCCAGAATTTTTTTAATCTGCTTTCTCTTTAACTTTTTTCTTTAAAAAACATTTTACAAATTCTTCTTATTTCTTCAGACGCCATTTTTCATACTTTTCTAAAACCTTCTCTTTCAGATGTTTTATTAGGCTAAAAAGTCAAAAATAGAAGATAATAATATGAATGCCTTATTAGACATAATACAAGAATTAATAAAGAAACACAGAGATTTTTAACAGGAAATGAAAAAAAAACAATATACTAAGAGAAAACAAAATTCGCAAAATATACAATAAAAAAATTAAAAATAAATTTAAAAAAATTTATTGAATAAATCTAAGTATAAAAGTACAATTTGAAAAATGCTTTATAGAGATTAGAATAAAGATGAAATAGAAAAAAAGAAGTACCAAAAAAAAACAGCAGAACTAAAAAAAAAGAAGAACAAATAAACGCGAAAGAAATGAGGTTTCTGTAAAAGAAAAAAAAATTAAAAAAGCAAAATCAGAAACGAGATATTCAAACAGAAACTACATACAAGGAGATCTAAAAAAGAGTGCCAAATTGTTGATACTTTGTTAGTTAGAAGTTTAAAAAACACAATAAAAATATTTTTTAATTTTTTAAAGACTTTTTTAATCTGCTTTAATTTGCAATGTAGAAGAAGAGACCCGAAACAGTTAACTTCGCCATATGAAGTAAATTTCAACTAAAAGGTTTTTGCATTTGTTTAATAAAAACACTTTAAATATTACAAATATATTATTATAATTATAAATATGATTTATTCTTTCTCAGGTCTACAAATTTGTTTTAAGTTGTTTTTTTTTAATATTTGTGACTAATTTTATCATCAATTGTAATAATACAGTTGCTCTTAGAGTGAAGATAATTTGGAGAAGACTAAGATGGTGAGAGTATGTCAAATTCGGTAATTTTCTAATTATTTTTATGACTGATATTGCTAATAAAAAGTGAGTATTTACTATCCATTTATTGTCTGAAACACTAAAGAATTTTTTTTAGCTATAATGTTTGACAATATGGCATTACGTTTGGTGTTGTTTTTGTGAAAAGGTTATGTTTTTAAGACGATCCTGTTTCAGACCTGGATGGCTTGAATGGTTTCAGTTAATTTCCTTTCGTCACGTTCCATTTCCACGTCCCATCTTAAGGTTTCTGTTTGGTGTGTAAAATCTGTTTTGTTCTGAGTTCGTGTCGCATCTTTACCCTGTGCCCTCTTTATCAACGCAAGCTCATTACTTAAGAAGCGTCGAGACCGCGAGCGCCTCGGGACTCGTTCTCTGACCTACCCTAAGCACATATTAGTTTAATGTAGAACGACTTTAAATGGCTCTTCTCTTTCGCCCTTCATCTCTTCCTCTTTAAAACACACACGCGCCTCTGCCTTTTAATTGGTATTCGCCGATACAGTCGAATTTCGAATCTTCTCGTTATTTTTTTTCGGTCGCTCGCCTTTATCCAGCTCTTCGCATTCTTGTCTTCAGGGACCTCTATCCTTCATACATTCTGAGATACGAGTCTATTCCCTCGACGCCAGGGACTGCCAACCAAACAGGAAACGTCGCCTGTATGGGACTCGACGAGATTGAAATATTGCACGCCCAAGGATTCAACCAATTTTCATATATTCGCTTTTATCTCCGCCTTCGCAACGCCGCCAACGCCTGATATTGGCGACTTGCCGCAACACAAATAAACCACCGAAATCAAATCTCGAAAAAATATTCAGGTACAGAAGGGTTAGAGGAACCCTCGAGGAATATTTTTTTTAGGACGCCGGATGAGACGAAGACTGCCTGCCAACTTCCAGTTTTCATGAATTTAAATTCAATTTTCTTGTGCCGTTTCCAGGAGGAGCGCTGCCAATACATCATCTCCTGTTCTGCTCCAGGCGCACATCATATGCACACACACACGCTCATACCTTTCTTCACCGACGGCTGAATTAGAAACGTTCGCCGTCTTCGAAATGACACTGTCATAAAAATAACACCACTCGAAACAATGGATCACTTCGGGCGATGCGACGTTTACAAAACGACGCTCTTTACACAGAAACAAAAAAATTATCAGACATTACAGGTAGAGCCAAAACCAAAATTTAATATAGAATCTAAATTTTTAGAATTGGATAGTCATAAATTCTCTGATGTTTTAGACAATAAATGGATAGTAAATACTGAATTTTTGTTAGTAATATTTGTCATAAAAATAACTAGAAAATTACCAAATTTGACATACTCTCACCATCTTAGTCTTATCCACAATCATTATTATCATTATTAGAAAAAGAAGAACAAAAAAATTCTAGAAAAACTGAATAGCTGTGCGTATGTAATTGTTTAAGAATGCTATTTTAAGAGTAAAAAAACCGTGAAGATCTCAAATAGAAAAGTTCAGAAATTACTCTCTGGAGTAATAAGAAGAATTTGTAAAATGTATTTTAGAGGAAAAACTTAAAGAAAAAAGTAGAGTAAAAAAAGTCTAGGAAAAGAACAAGAATTTGTTAAAGAGTAGGAGAGATGACTGAACAAACGAAGATTCTAGAAAAGTATAGAAAAACCGCGTTTAGAAAAAAACTTTTTTTATAAACGATTATTGTTAGAAAAAGAAGAGCAAAATAAAATTCTAAAAAAACTGAAAATGTGTGCGTACTTAATGAGTTAAAATAGGATAGCTACTTGGTTGACAATGTCCAAGAGTTTACATAGCATTTGGGCTGTAGTTTTCATCAGTCATTTGCAGTGTGAGATGTTGGTCATTGCGAACATCACATTTGTTGTATTTTCTTTTGATTAGCTGTCATTTTGCGTCGTAATATCGTGATAACAAACCGTAACAAGGGTTTTTCCGCTTTTGCTTTTTCTTGTGTAAGTTCAAACAGCTCCCATATTTAGGCATTACTTCCAGTGATCGGGCAAAGGAGCGTGGGGGCGCGCGAGGGTCACTCGACAATACATCATTTTCAGACATCCTATTACCGGAATTGGTTCATGAACTCGGAGCAATCGATGATTGGCTAAAATGGAGCGCTTCACCCCCTCACCAATGTATGTTTGTGTATCATTCCTCCCCTCGTCAAAAATTAATATGACGTCAGGTGAAGGATGCTAATCTGTTAAATGTTATTCGTTACAATGTCGGTTCCTTTTGTTGAAGAATAAAAGGCAAACGATTCAGGATTAGAAACAGGGGCCTAACCGCACGTAAAAGCTTAAACTGGCTCTATTCATGGCAATTTATCTCTCTCACAGGTAAAGCCGGAGAGCTTCCGGTGTGTTTGCTCAAACACTTCACCGGCTTGGCGTTGAAAACACGGACAAGCTAAATAAAACGGTCAATTATGGCAATAAGAGGCTCACCAATTGGGCAACAATGGCATTTTACGGCCTGTCAGGCATGCCTCGCACGTATCCTAGACTTGTACAGGAATTCCTGCGTCCGTCTTGAGGCCTCAATGCAGATGACAGATCAATAAAACGTCTATTTCGCCACTACAATAGGTCCCAATCACTTGCAGGAATGATGGATTAGATTTTCTAGTATGTTAGTTAATTGAAGCGAACGATCGCAGGAGATTTGAAAAATTGCAAGTTTTTCGCACAAGACTATTATAAATTTGTTTCCATCTATCCCTTTTGTCGTCAGGATCCCCTATATACTGTCCCACCCACCCCTATGGACTTCAATTTTGTGTTCGCGTGGATATGCATCGAGCAGGGGGAATTTCATTTTGTATCCTACATGTCTAGCCCTCCGCTCCTCTCGCGGGCCCGTAAGAGGAATGAAATGGAAGTTCGATATCATCTCTACGCTGTTCCATCTTCGCGACACTCTTCCACACATGACATTCGCCGAGATGCTATGCGACATCAGCTATTTTATAAGATAATTGCACTAGCGATCATCCCATAACCAAAAATACATATTTCTCAACCGTTCCTGGATAATCAATTTAAAAAAATATATTTTTTTAATAAAAGTCTTAAAAATTATAAACAATCTCAAAGTTACATGTATCTTTAAAAACCCTAATGTTATCTTAATAGTATATTACAACCTAGAAAGGAAGTAAAATATTCTCAAAATTAGTATACAGGTATACTATTTTGTTCACAAAAATTAGTTAGTAGAAACTAACTTAAAAGCTAACGTAAAAAATTGAGATATGATTTTAACAACTGTCAATTGTTATTAGAGTTATACGTGTTTATTATTTAGCGATTAATGGGCTGATTTCAAGTTGAGATAATACCGGTAATATCTTCGTTTCTATAGAAAATTAAACAAATTCGAGGGCTGTTATTGGTTGTTGTCATAGAAAAGTATTAAAATTTGCGATACTACCGGTAGTATCTCAACTTGAAATTAGCCCATTAAGTATTTTTTTAATAAAGAACATTTTAAAATATAAAATATCTTAGTATTTTTTTAAAAAATAAACAAAATATCTTAAAGTTATAAAATTCAAACAATGTGAAATTTCAAAATTTAAAATTATTACTGTCAATTGTTAAAGAATCTATTTTAGAAATTAAAAAAGCTTAAATTTAGAAGTATTTGGACGAGCAGAATAGTATATTATATACCAAAGAACTGAAATAGATTTCTAATCTCGTAGGTGAGTACAGTGAGATTACTAATAACCTGAGACATTAAAAAACATTTTTTATATAATGCAATCATTATAATGTATTAGGAAATAGTAATGTAAACATAAGTTTTAATTTGTTAAAAACAAAAATCAAGTAATTTTGTTTATTTTATTTTACTCATATATAATGTCTGCTGACGTAAAAATAAATTTTATCTGTTTCTGCCTGTTAAACTCTACGAAATACAAAACACGAAAATAGGCTGAAAATTAAGGCATAACCGTATCTAAGATGTAATAATTTTATAAGCCAATTTTTCGATTTTATTGTTCAGTCAGTGTGTTAGTTTTGACAATAGTGATTTGCCAATTTTAAATATATATAAATGCGCTGCCTAGGCATTTAGAAATATAAAAATCTTTTTATAAGTAAGAAACGGTTTCTATGCGGTGGCTTCAAAAATAATTTTGCTTTTGTTTTGGATTTTTCGTAAAACTCAAGCACATTTTGAAGTGCTACACAAATTACTGGAAATACTAGGCAGTATCGTCAGCGTGTCTTGCCGAATGCTCTTGTTAAACAAATTTTTGCAAGATTTTTCTCTTGATATAGCCCACTACGTCTTTCTCTGAGGTTGAATCCAACCTTTAATTTTTTTAGCAAGACTGTTGCTCACTATTACGTTTTGCCAAGATTAAAAATCAGAATTAAAACTCACTTTTACTACTTTCGACGAATTTGAACCAAAAAAAGAATAATATTCATATTTTCTTAGTAATTTCTGTTTTAGACTCAAGTTTCAGCGAGTCTTTGCGACCCGTCGACTCCACTTTAGTTATCATTGGTTCGTACAGAAAACGAACACAAAGCTTGATTATGATACAGTTTATTTTTTATTTTATTTTTTTAATTTATTTTTAAATAAGTTTAAATGATGAATTTTTAATAGCAGATTTTTAATTTCACAAGTTTTTAAAAAAAACTAAAACAATTTTTAAACAAAAAGTTACAATATTTTTTAAATTTTTTAAAATTTGAGAACCAAATTTTAAAAAAACAGACACTGTTCTAAAATTCACAAACCAACTTATTGAAACGTTGTCAATTAAGGTTTAAAAAACTCAAAAAAATGTTTAAAAAATTAATTAAGATTTCTATATTGACAATTTCAAAAATAATAACAGTTGACGTAGTAGAGAGTTTATTAATATGACTAAAATGGTAAGAATTGAAAGGTTAAATAGTCAAATAATTTTGTAAACAAAGTTAACAAGAAAACCATTTTTTAAAGTTTAAAGTTAGATAAATTGTTGACTAATACTGCAAGAGAATATTTGAAAATTAATAAAAACATTTTGTAGTGAAAAAATTTTTAGATGCAAAAAGAAAATAACCAAAAATTTTTGTTCAAAATTTTTTGTCTCAAAAACTCAAAGAACTGGATTTTATTAAACAAATTTTTGGTGCTGCTCTATTTTTTTAAAAATCATTCCATTTCGTTGACTTGCGAAATTTAGGACACTTGTATTTGTCAATTAAGGTTCAAGTAACACAGAAAATGTTCAAAGAAATATGTTTTTGTTCTGACAATTTGACACTTGAAATAATAAAAATCTTAATTATAAGACAAATGAGCTAATTTCAAGTTCAATTAATACCAGTAGTTTCTTCTTTTCTATGAAAAATTAATAAAATTTGCTGTTGTGATTTGTTATTGCTACGGAAGCGTATTAAAATTTGCGATACTACCGGCTGTATCTCAACTTGAAATTAGCCTATAAAACAGCAATGTTTAAAAAATATGTTTTTTGTCTCGATATCGATACAAAAAAAAGTAAGACCTTCCGGCATATTTATTAAAATGGTGTTATTGACATCCATGTTAATTTTATTAATTCAGATTAGATTTGAGAGGATTAGGACAAATAAAAATATTGTATATCGGGCCGACGTTTCGCTTTATTAGTAAAAGCTTCTTCAGTTACTAAAATTTATTTATAGTTACTATTTTCTCTGTAAAAAGTTGTTTATACATAAAATATTGTACAATTTCCATACCATTGTTTGTCTTCTTAGTCCTGAGGAAGCTTTTACTAATAAAGCGAAACGTCGGCCTGACATACAATATTTTTATTTACAATATTTTCAGTTCTAGTCCGGTCAAAGATGAACAACCGCTTAAAGGTTTAAGTCGATGGTGATTATAGTTTTATTTAGCGACTATAGCTGACTATGCAATGCAGACACCTGCTGGCTGTACCTAAATGAAAAAAAGTTTTGTTCCAGTTTCGCTTCTACATAGAAAAAAATTCTATTTTTTCGATTGGTTCAGTAGTCCAAAAAAATATATATATAAATATAGTAAAATATGAGTTCCGGTTCGGTTTTCAGTTCAGTATCAATTCGGTCCAGGTTTCTAGCTGTAGTTCTATTTTAGATGTTTTTTTATTCTTGGAAAATAATAATAATGAAAGCAGTGAATCTGAAAATTTTGATCATCAGTAATAAAATAAAATTCTTCCTGGACACTATATTTTCACTTCCAATTTCAAACAGTTTACCCGGAATTTTCCGGACGTATAATCACTAAGCTTCTGTGCTAGAGAGTCTTGATTAAACGACCAGGTAATTTACCGGTGTAATCCAGCGGGTTGCATGTTATATATTCAACTGGTCTACACCAGTTGACCAGTAGACCAGTTGAATGAATAACATGCAACCCGCTGGATTGCATCGGTTAATTGCCTGGTCGTTTAATCAAGACTCTCCAGCACCGAAGCTTAATAATCACTCTACTCTTATTGCAAGACAAACTACATATCTAAATATCTATTACAGCATTTTAAAAATACTGAAAATACGAGCCGCATGGCGAGTGTAATAATTTGTTTAGATTTTAGTTTGAACACATTCTTTCCAATAATTATAAATTATTGTTTAGAACATTCTTAGGAAAAGTTTGAGTAACCTTCAAGATAAAAATGTAAATACGGGAATGATTTGTAGCCTTCTAAAAGAAATGTTTAAGTCCAACAATAAATATCTTGTAAGAAAAGATTAATTTAGTAAAATTCGCATACTTATGTTGGGTATGCAAAGGCTTGCCATAAATTGTTATTAATTACACTATCATGTTACCATGTAAAACTTTATTAAGAGGTTTGTAGAAACAAGCATATAACAAAACAAAAAGATAAAAATAATAACATTGACAAGTAATTTATATCTTGAAAGTTGAAAACAAATGTGTGTTCATTTGGCGTGTAAAATTTAAAACAAATGCAACAATATGGTAATTGTTAGTATACTAGATCAGATAAGCGTCTGATCTGTGTAAAACAAGAAAATAAAAAAAAACTATAAAGATAGATAATATGTAAAGAGTTTTGGTATAGTCTTCTCACATATGCGTTGTCGCAGTCGGAATTTGAATATCGAGCTCGCATGCAAGAGGTTATTTTCCCGTTTATGTGTTCATATCCGTTAGCTGCATTCAGTTATTGTCCTTGGCATATTACGTTTTACAGCCTCTCGCATTCTTTGCTCGCTTCATAAGAAGTAGACTATGGTAATTCACATAACCGCTCTCAAAATTGTCTACCTTGGCGTATTACCGTCGCGTTTCGAACCAGCCGTAAAAAAGTTTTATGCAAACTAGTTATTTTGTAGAAGAAGGGCGAAGTGTCAAAGTAGCACCGCTACCACCGAATTCTCAGCATTTCTCATTCCGCCCTTGTTGCCAATCATGTGGGAAATATTAAAATATAATTCCAAGGAAAAGAAAAAACGGGGTGTTTGAGATGTTCGAAGAGCACGACCACAAAGATGCTAACAACCGGATTGCGAAGCAGTGTGCTTACTGACTGTAAAGATTAATAATGAGATTTTCCAAAGACGTGTGTGAGATGGGAATGATGAGGCTAACAAAGAACAAGACATTTTACGCGAATTCAACGAATTTACCTACCAACTAATAAAATACATTCGGTGCGTTAACGCCAAGAAACGTGACGAGAATGACAAAGTCGGCAATCACCTCCAAAACTAGTAAATATAAAGACAAGGTGCAATTTTGAGTTTTTCGCAGGAATATCGAATGTGTGTGAAGCGCAGAAGTGAGCGTCTCTTCTACAATCCAATTTAATATCGAAGAAGAGGTGATATACTGTATGTAGATTATTGTGAGTGACTACGTTGCATTTTCAGCTAGGAACGGAGGAGGGTCGAGGGTTAGATATATTGAAGGGGAAATGTTCGCGCTCGAACGAAGTTAGTCGTCGACATGTAAAAAGCCCGCTTCAATTTGGACAATCGGAGATGTACGACCTTATATGTATGAACACTAATAAGAAATTGCTATCGTTAGCGATACGAAAATTGAGAAACCTGAACTAGAATTTTTTGCCAATCAAGAAAGTTAGGTCAGGTGTAGTAATTTTCATATTTTTTTCTTGATTGATCTAATAAAAGCAATGAAAAGTGGTTCAGTCAAATACCTACACCAGAAAACTGCGGACCGGATTTGGAGTTGTTTCTTCATTATCAGTGCAGATATATACCTCGCAGGAACAGAAAATTACTTCTAAACAGTAAACAAACGCTTCGCCTGCTTATTCATTTTGTTTTTAGTATAACAGCAATTTTGGCTTCATTTTGTATCGAAATTGTACTAAAATAAAACGAAAATATCTGTTTTTGTAAAAATTGTTTATAAAAACAGATGCATCTTGTAAAAATTTTGAAAATTAAATTTTAAATAAAAATTATTCAAAATATTTCTCTAAAATTTTTACAGTAACTAATAGAGTGGTTATTGCTTTTTGACCTGACAAAATGAAGAGTAAATTTGAAGTTTTTTGAAGCTGGTAAAATGATAATTGACAATTAATTAGTGCCTTACTACTAACTTTAATTGACTTGACATATTTGTAGAACAAAAACACAACAATAACAAAAAAAATTGTAAAATAAATGTAAAAAAATCACTTAAAAGAATACTAAAATATATACTGAAGAATAACATAGATAAACTTTTAAAACAAACATAAAAACATTATAATATTTTAAAAATTAATTATATCGGAGATATAAAAATTATAAAAAAATTTAAAAAATAATAAAAGAGTTAATAAAAGTACAGTTTTCTGGGTAAAAAAAAACACCAAAAGAAGTAAAAATGAAATGAAACTTTCTTTATCCTAAACAATAATAGAAAAACAGAAAAAAAGATTATAATGGCGACAGACATAATGTTTTTATAAAATTGAAAACAAAACTAGAAGAGAGAAAATTGAACAAGTAACATTAGAAAAATAAAACCATACAAAAAAATAAAAAAGCATTTTTAGTGTTACGACAATGGAAAGGGTGTTAAAGAGCCTTTTGAGACAAACCGAATACAAAAATTTAATCAGAAGATTTAGTAAAACATGGATAAAAGAAGTAAAAAGAAGAAAATCTATTAACGTCTAAAATATAAAAAAAACAAGGCGAAACGATGTAGAAAACAAAAATGGGCAAGATTATCACCAAACAAACTTCCATCTAGACTTCAAGATTTAAAAAAAAATTGAAACTAGAATAATTTATAGAATTTGAAAAACTGAGAGAAGCAAGAGTTCTCTTTAAAAAAAATTCTACAAAAGAGTTCGTTATAATTTTAAGAGTATGGAGGTATTTTTTTGTTGAAATTGTAGCACTTTTATTTATAAAAATATTTTAATGAAATTAGGCGCAATAATTATTATTCTTCTAAATATTAACTACAAAATAAATAAAAGTGTTTCTGTAAAAAATTAAAAATAATATAAAACCACTAAAAAAATTGTTAATATTTAAAATCAACGAAATTTAAAATTTGGAAAAGTCAAAATGTAGTTCATGTTGTTAAAATACTCTCAGCAAAAACTTTTCAATTTTTTTATTACAAGTAACTATGCCACAAATAGAGAATAGAGAAATAGAGATTCTTACATTTTGACTTTTCGACTACGAAAAGTTATGCTTAATGCACTTGAAATTTAATATACTATTTTTGTCTTTCTATATTTTGGTAACTCTTATTTGTTTGATCATTTTATTATTCTTTGCGATTATATTTTCTTTTGTTTGTTAGGTACACTTTATTTTTTTTGCTGTAATTATTGTTTTTATTTTATTGTCTTTAACTTCTGTTACTTGAATTATTTATTTCTACAATTTCTTATATTTAACCTCTAGATCTTTCACTTCTATGATAATTTGATTTTCTTCCATTCCTCGGTTTTTACAAAAGTTTTTGCTTTCTCTTTTAGAATTAATTATTGTCAAATTTTCTTTTAATTAGCATTCGTTTTATCATTAGTTTTTGTGTCTTGTATTTCTGTATGAAATTTTTTTAAAAAGACGTATCAAAGAATAATTGTCGAAATTTAATGCACAAAAAGCTTTGATATCACAATTTTTTTTAAATAGGTTTGAGATTGTAGACTTGCGAAATGTGTAGCATTTTAAATAAAAAATAGTTTAAAATGTTATTTCACCATAGCACTTTAGACAACAAGAGTAAACACAATAATAACATTAATAGATGATTAACAAATGCGAATATGACTAGTAAACACGTGCGTTATTGAGGGAAAAATAATAAAAGTTAAATGTATTAATATTAAGTTTTAAAAATTCTGAATTATATAGAATCTAGTTATTCGTTTCTTTAACTGTTTTAATGAGATAACAAACAGAGTTTCAGTTATAATTACTATACAATCATTAACTAAATAGGCATTTTTACAAAAATTTAGAAAATTTGTTAAAATTTAGGAAGAACCTGTTCAATACTCTCTCTTAGCTAAAAACATTTTTAGCAAGCAATACTGTTTAATCAACAACAGCAATAACTAACGTTAACTGTATTGGTTTCTACAAGTTTTGTTTGTTAAGATTTTACTTCCTAACTATACGATAATCAGTATTTCTAGAACAGTTTTACATTGTTTTTCAGTTTGTTTTGTAACTATCTTAACTTGGTTAAAATTTTAATCATAAACAAAATATTTTTTAGAAAAAAAACTCGGGATTATAACTAGTCAAGAATTTAATAAAAATTTAGTAATTTTATTTTTAAAGTCATAAGCTATGTACGAGTATAGTTAAAGCAATTACTAAAACAGTTATTTAATTTTAGTTATGATTTTAATTATTACGTAATTAACCAAGTGGAAAATAGTTAAAACCTGACATAATCTAGTTAATATAGACTTGTCGCCTCATATAGCTAATAAAGTGAGAATATAATTGTGGCGTTTGTCTCATTGTCCGTACATTTTTTTGACCTTGTAGGTGTTTAGTGTGTCCGCATGTGTGACAGGGGGCGGCGGCGAGGCGGCAGTGAGCTGGGGGCCCGGCACTGTTACTATAGCAACCAGCTCTAGTGCGGCGGGGGCGTCGCTGCCGATCATCCGCAACACAAGCCCGCATCAATACCAGGCGAATGCTTCGAAAAATTGTTGCTTATTTCCCTCAGAATGCCACCCTTTGCTGTACCAGAAAAAAATCCGTTGTTATATTTGCATACATGTGTTGTTGGTAGGACCCTTGGGCCGGCGGTAATTGTGATGGTAATCGCGGGCGCACCTTTATGCAAAACAGACACGTTCTTGACTGGGTTCGGGGCTGCGTGCCAAGCCGAAGGGTTAATGGAGAGAAGACCAAAGTTCGTTAAGTGAATGAGGCGGCACGGCACGGCTCATTCATACGCCCCCGGTTCACCACCCCGCCGACCCGCTTACAACTCTTCGACGACTACTTTCCCTCGTGTTTTTAAGAGATGAGTTTCCCATTTTAAAATTAAGGCGAGAGGAAGTGTAAACTAGACCGTGACCTATTTAAAGGACGACGAAGGAAAATCGAACGCTCCGCATGGGGCACAATGACAGAGAAAGGTGTACCATGCACCATGGGCCACAACCATTATCATAAATTATACCATTTTTATAATAAATAATAACATTTTTCTAACTTTATAAACTAAATTTTTGAATTTCTAAATATAATGTACAGACCTCGGATCAAACTAAGCCACCAGATTATTATTATTATTGTTAGAAAGAATTGTTTCTGTAAAAAAACTGCTATATTGTGTCTATGTTTTTACCTGCCACTCACGATTTTTGGACCTTTGATACATCAGATTTGAGTGCCAAACCAAAAATTGCACGAATGTTTACAGTAACTGAAGGATTTGTAGATGGAATTAGTTTCTTAGAAATATTCCGCAAATACGCACAGCTTCGACCTCCTCATACTAAACATCAGAGATTCTTCTTAACTTATAAAAATTCCAGGTACTGTACGCTACCCGTTGGTATAAATACTATTGGAGGTATGCCTAAAAAATTGCAAAATGTTTCAGCCTTCTAAATGCAAAAGAATATACCGGGCACTGCTTTCGCCGTTGTTTAGCAACAGTCTTAGCAGATTCAGGAGCAGATATTACATTACTCAAAAGACATGGAGGATGGCGATCGAGTTCTGTTGCGGAAAGTTACATAGAAAACTCTGTTGAAAGCAAAAACTCAATTTCGATGAAAATCATGGTAAAAGAAGAAACTGTATCAAAGAAAAGAAGAATCTGTGACGAAAATAGCAAATCTGAAGTGGCGCCTACAAGTACCGTTTTCACTTGTATTGAAGTTCAGAAAAGAAATCTGAAATCTTCGAATGTTCAATTTAGTCACTTAAGTAATTGTACTTTTTATGTTTATAATAAATAAATAAAATAAAAAATGTATTTTTTATGTTTCAGCACTAGTGCTTCTAAGTATGTTACTTTTACGCACTAGTGCGTAAAAGTACGTCATTTAGCAATTAAAATGACAATCAAAATGTCACTGTTATAAAACGTTGTAACAAAAATATTTTTTTTATTGATTTATTTAATTAAATTAAATTGCTACAATCTCTAGCAATGCTATTAAAAGTAGGAGGACATTATCACAGTTTAGTTGATATTAAACTCAACAACAAAGCTTTAAAAAAAATATTATTGTATTTCAGTACATAAGAAGTTTTTTTAGAAGTCTTTAGAATTAATTTAAAATATAAGACAATCTTAAAACCTTAAAAAAAAGAAAAACATATTGAACGAAATATCTTGTATGTCATCTTCTATAACTTTGTCATTGTTTATTTTTCTTTACCATCATTTCATGGTAGTTCTTGACAATAGTCCTAGTTCAAACCGAACGGAAGCTATCAAGTCGGTAATTTTTCGTCGCCACGTCTTAAAAAAATAAAGCTGTTTTGTAATAACCTCGCGGCACCTGCAGTTGTTGCTTCCGTATGACGGGCCCGGTGTGATGTCAGTCCATCCAACAAGTTCGTCATTAAATCGTGTTTTCGTAGTACCATCACACCTTTGTAAGTGGAGAGCACTTCACGGATTCCTTCCATCACCCCTAATAAATAACCGTTCCCCTCAATTTCATGTCGTTTTCCTAACCCCTTCATGTCATTAAACCCTTCATATAGTCTGTATGCCGGATTCTCGCTTTTTGTATCATTACACATTACACACTTTTTATAAGGGTTAAACGCACATAAATCAAGAAACGGGCGAATTTGCTTACGGACACTCTCATTCAAAATCACGCATGCATACCAAGTTTTAGCACCGGGCTACGACACCCGGCACGATATTTCACAACGGCTAAATTGCAATAATTCGAAAACAATGGGGCGGATAATACACAAAACGCAATTTACCGACCGGAAAGCGAATTGAGGCAATTTGCATGTGGGAAAGCACACAAATACAAAAATCGCACAATTAATTTTTTTACAAATACTTCAAAAACAAACCTAGGATTTAATTTTTACTGCACCAATTAAAAATTTTACATTAAACAAACATCGAATCTGTATAAGAGACACAAACATTAGTTATTACTTAACTAAATAATGTAATAATCTCACTAAATAACTGAATAATTTAACAAAATTGTCTAATTTTTGTTTTTGCTGCTAACACGAATGACATCACGTTTTTTGCAGTCAGATAATTGACTTCGAAAATTGCTCATTCTATTTTACTCAGATTTAGGTGCTTTATAATTGTTTCATTCACATTTTTTAAAGTTTAAAGTGTTATAAACAAGCAATGTTAATATGATTTGTTGAAAACTGTTTTAAAACAAGAAAGTAAAAAATAGAATTTTTGAAATACTTGTTGTACTACAAAGAGTTTTAAACAAGTTTTTGAGGACAAAATATATCAATGAAAATGGAATATCTGTTGCAATAGTTAAAAATATAAAATTCAAGAAAAAGTTGGTTTTATGCTTGTATAGTGCAAATTACAAAACGTATCAGCAGTAAATATAATTAACAATTTTTTAAATAAGCAAATATTATAGTTTTTGAAGTGTTTTCAAATTTGTCCAAAATTTTGTGTAAGTATCTCACAAATGGTTCTTTTTGATCTACCATATCGGTTATTGATTGAATACTTCAATTGGCATAAACACAGTGAGGAAAATCTCCAAAAACCTTGTAACATTATTCTTAAATTACCAACTTAATTGCAATTTTCAGCGATTCCTCTCATCGTTATTTCAGACCTAACAGAGCGAGATACTCATCTAGCAAATAACTTGTAAATTATCAAACGCTATAGAGGTTGTAAATCGTCAAAATAGTGGCTAAAAGCTGTGTTACTTTAAAGCTGTTCTAACTTCAAAAAGAAAGCTGAAGTTACCTCATTGTAACCGCCGGTTGTCCACCCCATTTTTGTATGTTTTATAGGTTAATTGCGATGCTCACGAAACACCTTGATAAAGAATACTGGTCATTAAGTGCAACAAAATTCATTTAAATAAAATTATAATCTCATCGCTGACATAAACGCAGAAACGTGACAAATTACGTTTAATTTCAGCAAAAGCGTGTTACCAACCCGAAAAAAGTAAATTGCACTAGTATTTTACGCACGCAATTTGAGTGCTAAATTGGCAAATACGACACCTAAAAATACCGATCTCTTACAGACGCAAAGTAAAAAAAAATTTTTTTTCAGTTTTGAAACATTTTATCTAAATAAATAAATAATTTTAACGTAATAATGCTTCACCCAAGGTTTAGAAGTTTGTAGGTTTTATTTACATTTTGACATGACCTAACCATCACTGGTGATCGAGACCAACGACTTAATGTCTTTGAAAAACAAACTTTTTTTTAAATTTTGACTAAAATATAAATGTTTGATCTCTAACTTAGCCTAAAAACATTACGTTTGCTGATTTAAGACCTAAATAATAATCTACTCTTAAATAAGAGAACACTGTTTACATTTGGCTGAATTAAATAATCGATTATTTCTGTTTTTTTAAAATTTTTTGTTCTTATTTAGTAGATACAGTAAAATGAAATAAAACTCAGGTTAAAATATAAACTCTTAATACCAGTAATCAAAGGTCGCTTATTGCGATTATCTATTTTTTATTTAGATACCAAAAAATATATGTTTTAAAATTTTGATCTTTATAACTCGTTTAAAAATCTGTGTAATAAAACCACCGTAATCAATTCAATAAAAAATAAAAACTCTACAAGAAAGGTTTGTATTATTTTGTGATAAATTAACACTTTCAATAAGTTATTCGAGGTCAAAGTTGATATTACAGTAAATTTTCGTGAACTTAATTATTACACTTACTAAAAATATAAACAAATGCAAAGGCTTTAATAAATTGTTATTTAAATGGAAAGTAAAATCGTGATAAATAATAAGCGATTTCTAAAAATATTAAAATTATAAGACCCATATTTTAACCGGGGATTTATTTTATTTTAAATTTTAAAAAACAAAAAAATGGCGACTTTTTATTTATCTTACAAGTGTACAAGTTGAGATAATTGAAAGATTTCTGTTTAGAAGATACGGAATTAAACGATTAAATGAGAACAAACCAACTGAAACAGTAACTCAAACGAAACTTTCTTCAAAAGATCCTAAATTTTTTAAAGTTTTTAAGACTGATTAATTATTATATAAAACAATAGACCTTTATAATGGACTAATAAATTTCTATTTATTACATTTTTTTAATAATATATTATATTTCTTTAAAAAATTTATTTTTAAATTTTAGGATACTTGAAAAAGCCAAATATCTAAAACATTTCTATTGTTGATTGTCTAACAACTCCAGATTCTAAGATAGTAGAGTTAATTTAACAAAGTTAGTTTCATTGTTACCTTAAATTATTATTAGGATCATTTTAGCAAAAATTTCTTTTTTGGTTTTATTAAATGTTGTCTCTCTTGCATTATTTGGTTTTTTCGATCTCTATTTTTTTCTTTTCCAATATTTTTACTTGTCTTTTTTTTAATATTACTTCTATTTGTTTCTATTCTAGTGTTCCTAATTAATTTGATTTCAAGTTATTTTTTATATCATTATTTTTATTTTATTATTCAATGAGAATGAAAGTGTAGTAAATTAGAATTGTTTTTGCGATACTAATTAATCAAAAATACGACAGACCACAGCATGCTCTCATTTAACAAAACGTTTTCACGGTATTTCTAAAGCTATAATTAAAAAATTCTACAAAATTCTATCAAAAAATTTCAAATTACATGTATTTAAATTTTTTTATCTTTAATAAGAACTTTAAAGTAAAATATCTGAGCTTCTAAGATCTAGATAACCCAAAATTTACAAAAACTTTTTGGTATTTTAAAAATTTTTTATTATAATTTTTAAAGAAAGTTTTGAAAGAACAGAATGTTTAAATCTGCTTTTATTTCGATGACGTACCTGGTCGACGAGAACCAATTCGACTATAACCTAGAATCAAGTCGGTTATCACTACTTATTAGAGATTTATACTTATTTATAATTTTGTTTAATTTTAAAAAAAATTTAACATAACATCAGTTATGTTAAAATTATACAATTATATAATTTAATTATATAATTATATAATTAAATTACATAACATCAGTTTATTAAAATTATGTAATTGATATTTAAAATCTTCTTTTACAGTAAAAACCTTCAATTTATTTGAGATAATATTTGGCGTTTATTTGTGCATTAGTTTGGCGTTTGTTTGCACGTAAACCCCTTTAAAATCTCTCTTTCCATCTCGCCCTACATTTCTTATCTGTTCATGTCTCCGCCCCCAAACTTCCTCTTCAATTATGCAATTATTTCGCACCTTACGGCGTCCCGTAATCGTTCCCATCAAGACGTTTTAATTTGGAATGATTCCGCTGCGGGCTTTTCCCATTAATGAGATGCAGCAACCCTTCCAGGGCCGGTACCTCTAGGGTCGCAAATCTCTTACACACATAATAAACACAAACCTCCTTTTGTGTACGCAATAATAAAACACATTTTTCTTTTCCACTAGAGCATGGTTTATATCATATTTTTTGCAGCATGTTAAAAGGGTCTGAAGATTCTATACAGGGTTAAATTATGCTTTTTTAGGGTCCGGACGGATACATCAGCCATTATCATGCATATGTGAAGCGGCTCACCGGATTATAATTTATACAGTATGCAGATGTGCCTTCGAATTTTTAATTTCGGGGGTACCTAATCAACCCCCTCCTATCGAGGCCACTCCCTGAAGGGGTTAGACGGCTCCAGGAGCGATCAGTGGGCTTGCAGAAGACGACCAAGACGGCGAGGTTAGTGCATTTTTATTAATTGTTTTTGTGCGTGTATAAGGGGTAATTGAGGGAATCATCGCGGCACAGCGGGTTTAATTAAATTATAAAATTGTTGAATTTTTTTTTGAGGAGTGTGGTGAAGACTTGACAGGTAATTTGGTCAATTTGCATGCTGGCCTCGAGGTGCAGATGTTTCGACTAATGACGTTCGATGTTTTAAATGCGCCGGTAATTGCAGGATGGTGTTCAACACGCATTGTGCAAGTTTATGCAAATGCACCAGAAGCCGCAGATCGATTTTAATTAGCGATTTATACAAAGAAATAAACTTGCGGTTTACAACGGAAAGCAAATTTGTAACTGAAGGTCTGGCTCATTAACGCTACAAGAAATTATATCAAAATCATTTCTTCAAACATAGCAGTCAGTTTTATTTATTTAATAAAAAATTATTTATGTAAGAAGAGTGCAAAACAAAATTTCAGAAAACTAAACGTATTTACAAACGAGGCTCCAGCCGAGTTCGGTAAAAGCATCTTATACACTATATTTTTTGATACAAGTTTTTCAAATTACGAATAATTCAGAAATCTTTATTGTCGGAGCTGGTGACATATTTGTTTTAATAGAAACCAGTTTCTATAACCACAAAAAAATAGATAAAAATTGCCATTTGGTTCAAAATTAGTAAAATTTTTAAAATTATAGCAATTAAATTTAATATTGCATTAACTTTGCTTTCTGTATACTCGCAAAAACAGCTTTAAAAATGCTGAAAATCAAATTTTTAAAGTACAACATATAGGAAATTAGACAGCAACTGCTTCTTCTTTTTTTCAATTTTTAAATTGTTTTCTGACTTTTAAAAATACATTTGGAAAATGTTTTTTTTTATTGAAATTACATTTAACAAAAATTTCATTTCAAAAATAATTATTTGTGTACAATTTATGGAAAAAAATCCGGTTAAAAGTCTGATAAAGAAGCATTTTACTGACTGTTTAGGAACTCAAACAAGTTTTTCTAGAGTAAAAAAATCAAAATGTGCATTTTGGAGTATGTTATTAATTTATCTTTATATTTATTTAAAACTGTAAGTAAAAATAATAATAAATAAAAAGCTTATGTCAATTTTATTTATCAGAGAGAAACCAGTAATCTTTGGAAATTTGAAATGCTGATTTGTGATTGCTTCATTTCAAAAATTAACATGGCAACTGAGTAAATATTTTAAATTTTCAACGCTTACTGGTTTTCTCTAGTAAACAACAAGACCTGAAGTAATTTCTTTAGTCTCTTTAGAATTATTTGGTGTAGGTGTTTCAGCACGTTTTAAGAATATCTTCAGGCAGTTTAAACTCTCAAGATGTAAATACTCGTAAATGCGTTTTAAAATGAGTATTCCAATCTTCTTGTTAGAATCTAGATAAACTATTTTTGTTAATCCTGCTTTTATTGAATAGAGTCACAGTTTTTTTAAATATGTACTTCAAATGTTCATAATTACATGCTTCAAATTTCGAAGTAAAATTCTGTTAAAAAATTATAACAGAAACGCATTATTTTGTGACGTCAAATAGGTATTAATTACAAATTTTTTAAATCTAAAAAATGCTAAGACTTGTGTTCTAATATTTTCCAAATATTTTAATTTTAAAAACTCTCGAATTATTAAAAACACTCAAAATTTAAGAAGACTTATGTGCAGATTTCAAGTTGAGATAATACCGATAGTAGTGCAAATTTTAATACTTTTTCATGACAACAGCAAATCACAGCCCCGAATTTGTTTATTTTTAGATACTACTGGTATTATCTTAACTTGAAATTAGCCTATTAGAGCCGATTTCATATTTAACTTAAAAGCTCTTTTACTTTAAATGACGTTTAGACTGTAACTGTCATTATGACAACATGCATCAAAAAATCATCGACAGTTACAGTCTAAACGTTATTTAAATTAAAAGAGCTTTTAAGTTGATTATGAAATCGGTTCTTAAAATTTTATTGTCTTGCTATAATGTTTTTAATGTTTCTATAACTTCTATCGTTTCTAAGATTTTACAAAATCTAATTTTATATATTGTTTAATATAAATTTCTAAATTTGTGTTGAAATTATTTAATATTTAAAGAGATTTTTGTAAGAACATTGAAAAGTAGAAAAAAATGAGTAGCTTAGCTTCTAAGTTTTTGAAAAATCCAACATTTTTTAAAAAATTTTCTTAAATAACAATGAAAAAATAATAACAATTAGAAAAATTTTTAGATTGCAAAAAATTTTTATTTCTAGAATTTCTATGATTTTAAGATTTTATAAAAAAACATTTTTTAATATTCTAAATTTCAGGATTTCAAAGACTTAAAATTTATGCTGTTTAAAATTAAAGGATTCATATATTTGAGACCTTTTAAAAATATTGTAGAGTTTTATTATGTTTTGAGATTTTTTATAGCTGCAAGATTTTATAAAATGCAGTATTCTTAAAATTTTGCACTCTTTAGTTTTTACTACTTTAAAATTTCTGATTTTTTTGGATATCTACATTTTTAAATTTGAGTACTTCTTAGATTTGTGGTTTTTAAATTTTTTTGGTTTGCTCTAAGTTTTTTAATGTTTTTAAATTTTTTAAAACTTGTAAAAAATTCCAAATTTAAGTATCCTTTAATTTTAGACATCCAGAAATGTTAAAAATTGTAAATGTTTAAAAATTCAGAAATTTGATATTATTAAATATTGTAACAAGATTTTCTAAGAATTCAGAAGCTAAGGTACTCATTTACTTCTAATTTTCAATGTTTTTAGAAACAAAAAATCTTATAAATATTGAATTATTTCAAAAAAATGAGTAAATTTTAGAACTAAAAATATAATTTTGAAAATGGTAGACTTTCTAAATTCTTAGAAGTCTTAAAAGATTTAAATGTTCTCAGAATTTGTATATCTTTTAGAATTTTAGATAATTCAAATTTTAAATTTTTTAGAATTTCTGTGGCATCTAAAAATTTTTTGTATTTTAAGATATTTAGATTTCTAGTACTTAAAAATTTTTAGATATCAAATTTTCTGAGAATTTACAAAGTCTTAATGTTTTTAGAATTTTTGTAGCTTCAAGAATCTTAAAAAATTTAATATTTTTTGTATTTTGTATTTTTGAAATTTTTTAATTTATAGTAAGTAATCTAAAGTTTCTTTGTTTGTGAAAACTATAATTTTTATAATCTATAAATTTGTAAAATTAAGTAATTTCTAGATTTCTAGTAAATGTTATAAAATTTTGACTTTGCTACAAGCTAAGCTTTTTAATGTTTCTAAAACTTTAACAGTTTTTAATATTTTAGAAAATCCACCATTTTTAAAATTTTACATTTTTTAATAATCTAAAGTTTTAAGTAAAACATAAGAATTTTTATATATCAGATTTTCTAAAACTTTTGCCAAGTTCTAATGTTTCTAGAATATTTATAGCTTTTAAGATATTAGAAAATCTATCAATTTTAAAATTCTACATACCTAAAATTAAAATTTAGACAATTTAAAAGTCTTAACTTTTGAAGAAAAACATCTAAGTTTCTAAGTTTTTCAGAAATTGGCATTTTTATTATATTACAATTTTTGATACAATAAAGTTTCTAAAAATTCCAAAAATGCAAAGTTTTAATGTTTCGCAAAGTTTTTTAAGTTCAAAGCTTCTAGAATCTTAGCAAATTCAACATTTTTAAAAATAAGGTTTCTAAAACTGAGAATCTTCAAGATTTGTGATGTTCTAATATTCAAATATTGCGAATTTTTCAAAATTTTTATGATTTTAGAACTAATATTCTAAGATTTTCTAATCCAAACACATCTTATCTAATTTTTGACAACTGATTAGAAGACATTTTATTTAATATCTAACACTAACTAAATTCCTTGTAAGATCAATAAACAAAAAATGATAAAATTAACATGCCGGTTGTAAAACATCTCTAAAATACAGGTAATGTTACAAAAACAAACCTTTGGTCGACGTTCTACTCTTACTGAAGATGTTGTAGAAAATATTCACCTTCGAATGGAGCAAAGCCTACAAAAATCTGTGAAGAAACTCTCATTGCAAACAGGTCTATCTACTTATTAAGTCTGAATGCACTCATTGATTCTGGTTTTCTATTTTTATTATTTTCTTTTGTATTATTTAATTAAAACATTATTGTTGCTGAAAAGGAATTAGTTATAAAATTTTATTTAATATTTTCTTAACAGGTGTAAGACATAACGTAAACTTAACAGAGAGACAACTTACAAAAAAAAATCTAGTAACTTTATTGCCAACTCAATCAGTTTCTGTTGATTACAGTGTTACCGTTTTTAGTTAATTGCTTTTTAAACAATTTTTTGTATGTAAAAACAATTCGAAAAGAAATTTAAAAACAAATCTTTTTTAATCTCAAAGAAAAAAAAATCTTTTTAATGAAACTTTTTGATCAAAAAAATTATAATAATTTGTAGAATAATTAGGTAAATTGAATTTGTTTAAAAAACTTAAAACAATGAATAAAAGCTGAACAAACAACTTGACATAATACTAGAAATCCAACTTAACTTTGCAACTAAATGAAGAGGAAAACTTTTACAACTAACTTTAATAATTTCACTTTCATTTTCTTTTAGTATATTTGTGTGATTCCCTCTATTAAAGTTTGTCTAAATTTTTGAAAAATATAAACTTCCTAAAACAAATATTTTATATTTTCAAAGTTTTATTAGTTATTCCGTTCTTTAGATCAGCAATAATTCCGCAAACAGCAATAAAACTTAGTATAAATTTAATTCTCCGATTCAATCTAATTACATCCATAAAATTTTTTCAATAACTATCAGTTTAATCGTCAATCAAGTTTGATCGAAGTTTCCGATTGGTTAAAAAAAATCTCAACCGGTCTGAATTGATTGCAATCCCGCAATTAAATCGTTTTTAATTCCGTCCAGACGCTTTTAATTCGCATAAAACCCCGATAAGCATCGCGAAAGCGTCTGTTCGAGAATGCAACCTCGAAGACATTCCGGAGCTTATTAGACGTCGCGACGCCACTGCGTGATTGGTCTGGTGATTAGTACGCGTCTGGCGGCGTCGTTCCTGACCCGCACAACACCGTCCGACTTGCACTCGGCAATTAACAGCGCGTCACAACGCCCCACCCCCGCCAAAAATTCGCAAACTCCTACCTTGAAGATGCGTCGCTGGCGGCCGAAACGCTGCACCCTCGTGTCGTGGCGTCGTTGAGGTGAATGCGAGCGTCGTGACGCTCACACACGTTTAAACTGATCAAGGCTTTCGAAGACGTCCGTCTCGTTCTTCGGCGTCGCGGATGCCGCCGGTTGGACGAGGAGCGTCTCGAGGAGGGCCGCGACGCAAAGCGCATGAACAACATGGCCGAAAACGACGTCACCCTTCGTCACTCATTTCGCGATAAGTTTTTACGGTAATTAGAGCGTAATTATTACGCGGAAGTGCGAGATTTTGTGACAATTTTCATTTTATTATTTTTAAACAAAATTCTATTTTTTTTTGTTAATTGAGTTTTTTGATTTCTGTTTTATTGATTTATTCGTGTTTGCGTCGAAAATGGCGATAGGAGACGTGGTTTGTAAACAGAAAGTGTTGGGATTTTTGTTAGACAGTGTTTGGACGAACAATAGGGCAATTTTCTTCAAAATGTCCACTGTAATGGATTGGGGGCGGGAAAATTTACCCCATTATGGAAATCATTATTAAATTTTATTTAATTTCAACAATCGATTGATGGTTTGTGAGTTTTTGTCATGGAGGATAATAGATTGCGTTAGCTTATTAATATTTTCAAGCTAGAAAGAGCCGCCAATTCGGGAAATTAATTTCATTTTCGATTTTATTAAGGTTGAACAATCAAACTTTATTCAAAAATTAAATCATTTTTATACTTTTTTTTACTTGAATCAAAATTAAATTTATCACTGTCAAAACTACACAAAACGGTTATTTTTATACCCATTTAGGCTGTCACAAAATTAATTTTATTTTCTAGTTTGTGTCAATTTTAATTTTCACTTGCTAATTCAAATTATTATTTTAAATTAATTTTAATTTGTTATATTTTAAGCAGACAGGTAGTAAAAAATTTATTTATTTTTTACAATAATAATTTCTTAAAATTTGTTTAATTCTTTCAAATAAATAAAATAAAGAATTAAAAAACAATAAATATAAGATATAAATAAGGTAAAACAACGAAAAAAATTGTCAAAATTTTGTTAAATTTAATTTTGATAAAATTTTGGAAAGATATACCTACCAAAATAGATTTATTTATTGTTTGATGGTATGAGATGTTTTAAAAATGGGTCAAATTAATTTCCACCCTTTGTCCTTGTGTGGGCAGGTTGGCCAACTGTCGCGTCCCTTGTCCCGTACATAAATCACATTGTCTAGAGAGGGTTGCGGAACAGGAACTGTCGTATTCAAATTATCCACAACAGTTGTAGACCAGAACCCTAAGACATCAGAATAAAGAAAGAGAGATGAAAAAAATCCCATTTTTTATCATCTCGCATAATTGAAATTACTAGGGCCTTTGTGTTGGGAGCCCTTCACTTTCGTTAACCGAACAAAAGCCTCAGAAAACTACCTGAAGAAGGGTTGTGAGACACTTAGACGCAAGGTAGACCATATGCAAAGGAGTCAGCAGGTAGCGCATAGACAACATCTGCATACGGAAGGGTCGGGTTACGAGGCCCAAGGGGCGCGATGTGAGAATTCTTTGGGACAGGTAACGAACGGATTGTGAAAAATGATAAATTATTATTTGAATGGGGCCCACAGTCGCGACCTTATTTAAATATAATTCAGAAACTGTCAAACGACCCTTGGATTGAAATTTGCATGCCGGGAATGAATAGAGAGTACCTGGATAAGGCCGTTAACCGTTCACATGAAGGGTTGAACACTAAAATATAAATTGCACAAATTTATCAAAAATAAACAGATGTAGAATATTAACCGGATAAAATTATAGAATTTTTTTCAAATTTTTTGAAATCATTCTTTTATTTTTCTGGTAAACGTTTTTCAAAAAATTTTTTGTGTTTTTTAATTAATTTTCTTTTGCTTTTCCTTGACTTCTAGGTGTAGTATTTTTAATTTCTTTATATTCTTTTTTTTGTTCTAGCGAATTTTTTGTTCTTCTTTTTTTTTGTTTTTTTATCGTTGTCCTTTATGCTTTTTTGAACCGTTTTTTGTTTTTTTAAAACCTTTTCTATTTTTAATCTAATCGTTGTTTCTTAATTTATTTTTTTGTAGTGGTATCTTATATTCTTTTTCTTTCAAACGCAGCTTTTTAACCGTTTCCAAAATTTTATTCATTCTCCTAGTTTTTGATGGCCATTTCCGAATATTTCAAAAAGTTTTTTGTGGTTTTCTATTTTTTTTCTTGATTTCCAGTTAAAGTTTTTTAATTTTTTTATACTCTTTTTGTCCTATTCCAGTGTCTTCTTTGGTTTTTATTTCCAGTGGTTGTTTTTTTAAGCTTTTTTCGAACCGTTTTTTGTTTTTCTAGAACCGTTTATAGCTCTTCTTAGTATTCTAATTGTCGTTTCTTAATTTTTTTTATTTGTCGTTTTTCATATCTTTTTTCTGTCAAGCCCCGTTTTTTTAAGATCTTCCAAATTTTTTGTTTTGTTTTTTTAGAATAGTTTTTTGCATTTCTATAATTTATCTTTGTTGTTATTAATTTTCTAACCGACGTATTTTATCTTCTTTTCTTTTTTGAAGTGTTTTTTGAGTAAAAGAGTTTTCTTTTGCTCAATTCTCTTTTTTTAAATTATTGTTATATTGTTTTCTTCAAATCGCTGACTAGCAAGATCTTCCAGAATTTTTTCTTGTTCTTTTAGAATTGTTTTTTGCATTTTTAAAACCTTCTTTTGTTCCTTTTTTATTCTAAAAGTAGTTTATCCAAGTCTTCAAACATTTTTTATGTTTCTCATCGTCTTCGAGTCTTCGTATTTTTATTTCTTGTAGAATTATCCGTTGTTTCTGTTTTTCTTCGTATTTTTTTGTCTTTGCTTTTCTATTTCTGACAGTAAAACTTGTCTCACCCTGTATACCTAACACCTCAGTCAGATAATTAAAGCTCGAGTTTCTGTACATTTCTCAATTTTATATCTCCAACTAGTGTCAGGTCTTTTTATCTCCTAAATCTCTCCAATTTGTTGTTAGACCAAGTTTACGAGCTTCATCCTTCCACAAACCAGCAGTAATTAGTATCTAGTAAAAAGCCTCGTTATAGGGGCCCATCTGCTCGCAACAATTAAAACCTTCTCTAATTTTAATTTTCTTTTCCAGGTTAATTACCCTGAGGGCTTGCAACAATACTCCTGCGGTTATCAATGCAAATCGTGGCCGTTTATCAAAAAATAATTTATTCATTACAACCATCCGATCAGATTAGATCGCACAAAGTGTGTCCTGATGGGTTACATAAAAATTACCATTTCTTCCGGTTGATGGACTGAAATATCGATGAACCGGAAGCGATCCGACTTGACGTATCCAATCAAACTCTCTACCTGCCTGCGGAGATTGGGGCCTGTTAGTTTTTTTTTTATGTTTTTCTATCGGGGAGCTTTTGACCTAGAGTGGCCGCTTTTCCTCTTACTTTCGATAAATAGCATTTATTGGGTCGTTTAGCAGGTAAGTGGCGATGAATTGAATGACAATAATTTTCGAACGGAGATTATCACCGATCATCAATCGGATACGGATCTGATCAGGCAATAAAAACGTCTAATGGGTTTGTTTAAGGGGCTATAAAATCAAGTGGGATCTGCGGAATGAATCGGGTAATGAGGATTTCAAAATGACAGGTATACCATTGCGATTTGCATTAAAACAAAAAAAATGTTAGAAAGATTGTTATAAATAATTAATAAAGACTGCATTTTTGGTTTGTGTTTTATTCCTTTACTCCTTTTACCTTTTTTATGAAAAATATACACAGTTTTTTTTCAAAATTAAAACAAAAAAAATATAAAAACAACAATTATACATCACACAACTACTGTCATTTTATGCCCAAATTTTGGGATAAACTCTATTATTTCTACTAAAAGTTTTCGCAAAATTATTTGACAACTTTTTCAATAACTAGATATACAGAAAATAGCTTAAAACAATCGAAACTTTTTCTCAAAAATGTCAATGAACAACAGAGTAGATAATTAAAAATAACAAGTAAAATCGAAATAAACCAAAATATATTTTTTTAAATATTTAATTAAGACAGTGGCGTAGTCTAACAGCTATTGCAAAGATAGTCGATGAGAGCGCTACAATCGCATTAAAAATGGCAGATCAAAAAAGTAGCTTTTGTTTAATCACAATTTTAATTTTGATTTTAATTAATATTCTAAAATTTTTTAATTTTTTTGCTGTAATAATTATTTAAAGTTGAAAATTTACTATAGATTGCGTGCATGTGTCAACCGATTGGTAGTAAAACAAAGCCAAGATTAATTTTTACAAGTTATTCTGTAAATTGTTTGAAGTATCTGCAAACAGATAAAGATCTAAAGTCTATTTTGTTTCTATTTCAAGCTTATTTTGTGTAATTCAATAACAAAAAATTTAATTTTAATTAACATTAAATAAAAAACCTAAAAAATTAGCATTTTTAGACTGTTCTTTAAATTATATTTAGAAAAAATGCTTTTATTACTTAATTATTTAAAAAAACAATTATTCGTTGTACCACAAATCGCTTAATCAGCTGATTAACTTGTTTTAATGTTGAATTCTTGGAAATGAAGTTTTGAAACAATTCCGTGTGTAATACATTATATCAAATATTTCATTTAATTAAAAAAATTATTATAATAATATTGGTTAATTAGAAAAGCATAGAGAAGCGACAAATACTGCAATCTGCAACCCAATTTTTAACGGTTTTTCCATCTTTTTGTGGCACTAAATTCAAACGAAACACAAATTTACATTTCTAAATTATTTAGTTGTCATTCTAGATGTGATAGATTTATTTTAATCTAAAATATCAATGTTTTAAACTTACGAAAAAAATTACGAACCGGTTAATATCAGCTAATTCAGTTATTTCTTTAAACACTTCTAAAAACATCAGACTTACCGCTACAGTTTTATTAAATAAATTGAAAAACGTTGTTACTATACCGGTCAAAAGCCTGTGTTTATATTCGACCATTTTGCAAATTGAAAATTAACAGTCCTTTAAATGGTAAATTATTTTAATTTTATATTATAAAAATCTATCAGTAAGTTGTCAAAATAATGTTGCTTAACTATTACTCTTTCCGGTTCTAGATTATTGAAAAATTTTTAATTCGGGTTTAATAGTCTGAAAAAACTAAAATTATTCGGGTTTCAGTTCTATTTTACAAGAAAATATAAGTTTCGGTTTGTTTTTTGATTTAGTATTGGTATGGTCCGAGTTCTTGGTCACTACCATCACTTTCACAAATCTATAAAAACTTTATAATTCTATGGTATTACTCTGAAATTAGCCGAAAATTCGTCATTTAGGAGATGCAAAATAGATCTGATAATAAGCCCCATGACAGATATAAAATCCAGTAAAACAACTGATAAAAATACGCACTTTGATGGTGGCATTTGACTGTAATAAACACGTGTGTTATTGAGGGAAAAAAACCATATCAATTTAAATTTTAGTTTTATTGGGTAATATGCATAAAAAGTAGCAAAAGCTGTTACTTTACTTACTAGTTACCTTCTTTTATTAAATGCTAATTGCTTTTTTAATCAAGCAAAAACACTTGCTAAATTTTTATGCATTTCATTCATAATAATAGCGGTTTTTACTAGTTCAGTATTCCACCAATAGAGTATCTAGAGTATCTACTCTATTTGTTAATCGTAATAATTTCCTTTTTACTATAAAATATTTCTCAAATTCTTAGAATGTAACAGAATAATACATTTTAAGTGAGAATAACTCTTTTCTTTGTAGAGCCATAAATAAGACATTTCTAATAGTAATTTGCATTGAATCATCCAAGCTCAGTGAGTGCTTAATTATCCTTGAATTATTGGCGTTATCAAACTCTTTTTGCTATAAAGCAGCTAATGAATGAACAAGTACAAAAAACCAATTTCAAAAAGCGTCTCGTCATACTAAACTAAAAAAAAATGTGGGAATTTAAAGCAAGTAAAAACTGAAATAATTTGCAAGAATTGCCGTTAGCGTTGATATAATTAGTAAAATTATTTATCGGCATTCTTTATCATTTTTAGAAACAAGCAGAATGTTGTAAATTTAAATTAAACAGAATTTATTTGACACGTTTTTTTTGTTAGTTTTTCGAAGATTTGGAACTGTTTTAATGTTTATTTTATTACTTTTGTATCATCAAACACACTTTTATAGTCTAGTTTTGATAATTTTTTCTATTAGTGTTTAGACATTTAAAACGATATGCTAATTTAAAACCTATTCTTTTAAGATGTAATTATTTAAATAAAAAAGATCGTAAAATTTTAAAAGGCCATAAAAAATACAACAAATTAGCACTAAAGCTCTGCCAGTTTTTGCTATACTTGCGCCCTCTCTGAACTGGTAGCAGAGCCAAACCTGGGAGACAAACCCTCTTTATACTGAAGACTCCTACCTTAATACCTCACCGGAAGTAAGTTTTGAGTCCGCTAGTGTATATTTAATACCGTTTCAATTAATTTAAGTAGACTAATTATTATTTAAGCTGGAGGTAATTCCCAAACGATGAAAATCTCAATTTGTCGTTAATACGGATGGAAAACACAATTTTCCAATTGTTTCCAACTCATTTATTATTGAATCATTAACGAGCTTGTAATAGCGGTTTATCTCTATCTAATTTATAAAACAATGTCGGCTCACTAAATTAGAATTTAAATTGAAAAAGCAATTCGATCCGTGTGCATTAATGGCCTTTCATAAAATGTTCGGCTTTGTAATCTCGGAATAAATCTAATTTTGATGAGAAAGGATTGGTTAACAATTATATAACAACAGAATAATAATTAAAAACAAATATGTGAGGATTTCAAAATGTAGTTTCCAGTTGATTATTTTTTTTTTAATTAAAAATAGGTCTTGATAATGTCATTATAATTAAGAAGCAATTATATCCGAAACGTCGGCTTTAAATAAATATTTTTTAATCTTACATAATTTATATAAATACAGTTTCAAAAAACATTAAGTCGGAGTTTACTAATATAGTATGTCACAGGATCGAATTTAAAATAAAAAAAAATTTCTTTTTTAAAATTGATACGAAGAGATACTGTAAACATATATAAAAATAAAAAAAATCTATTTTAAAATAAGAAAATAAGTGTATAATATTGTTTTGTTCCTTTGTGGTAGTGTATTATTGTCATTTGTCAGCTTTAACTATTCATTTGGAAAAGAATAACAAACGGACACTAACCATATAAAACCCTTTTGTTAAATTCCTTTCATCTAAGTTTGGGTTTATTGTTCCTTTGTGACTATATTCCAATCTTTTCTTCTTTTATAATCTAAAAGAGGGCACAAACAAATTTTGTCGTTTGTCAAGCTCCACAATATAAACAAGAATTATTAAAAAAAAGAGACACGTCTTGAACATGCTGGTTGTTTTTGCATCTTTGTCATAGCAGCGAACCGCAAACATAATGTAAAACACACCCATCCAACATCGCTGACAACATCTTCCACATTCTCTTCCTCCATCATGAATTTCCTCGATTTTTCCTATCAGCACCGAGATTACAAGATTAACCGTACGCAATTTCACAAGACCAATTTATCAAGACGGCCGAGGCCGTGCGGTATGTGGGTAACGCGATACGCAAACAAGTGCATCTTGACCTCGGACAACTTGATCTACGGCACAATAAAGCACATACTTTGGCAAGGAGACCTGTCACTTCCTCGTCATCGCACATTCACTTTTACAACACGTGACACCATACGGACCACCTTATCCTACATACACACAGAGGCCTAACTAAAATTTTGGATTCTTTTTTGTTTCTGTTATTTTATAAAAATTCCTGAAAGAGAGCATATTCAACAGTTTCTAGCAGAAAAACCCAATAAAAAATATTTGATGTTGAAGGTAGGTCGATACAGGTCGCACTAATTTTTGGTGTGTCAGGTGGGGTCAATGTTGTAAATTATTGAACACGTCAATAAATAACGTAGAAGATAAAGAATCCTATATGTTGGTATCTGCACCAAACATATGTTTCATATGTTTCACGATTAGCTTTACGATTATGGAAGAAGAATTTGCAGATAATGTGTTAAATATTTGTAGAAAATATATATCTCTCCAACCTAAAAATATTTCTCACAACAGGTTGTTTTTGTGCTATAGAAATGAGAAATGCTCAATACAGCCAGTGGAAATAAATGGTCTATCCAAAATACCATTAGTAGTAGCTGATTCTAAAATTACTAGAATCAGAGTCTTACACAGGACACACTATGAGACACACATTATCGTGTTTATTGTCCAACGCTGGAGCCGATCTTGGTATAGTCCAACGTCATGGCCGATAGAAGTTGGCAACCGTGGCACAAGCGTATGTCGAAGAGTCAATTTGAGCAAAATAGACATTGCTAAGAAGATACTGGGTAGAAATTCGGAAAGAGAAGACAATGTTATTGCGAATACTGAGAAGCAAAAATCGAATGAATGTGGAAACAACATTGAAGTGACAAAAAATAAAGCAAATAAAGTTATATCTTTTAATATAAATGTTAACGTAAATCTCAACAAATGATTTCATCTGAGATTCCTGTTAAGATAAAGAGAATAATCTACAACTAGAAAGCCTACAAGAATTTTTTAAAAAAACTGAATATTTATATAGAATGTTTTCTAATTATTCATTTTCCTTTTTGTCAATTAAGGTATAAAAATTATTTTTAAAACACATTTAAGCAATTGTTTTACATTTTTTTATTGAACACACGTTATAATAAACGTATTTGAGATCAAATTGCTTTAAATTGTGGTTTAATTTATCCATGAGTCAAAATCCTTGTTCCCATAAATACCCATCTGGTTAAATATCTGTAATTGTCCTTAGATCGGGGTCTATAATTTGAGTCAGGTCGATCATGAACGGTGATAGACATTTTATAGGATACAATTAGAAAACATTAAGAGGTCCGGTAAACGCAGTATCGGCTACTATCGTAAACAACGTTGGTTGTTATTTATGTTGATCGCATATTATTAATAAAAGTAAATCATCTGTTTCCTGATGGCCGCCCTCTGTGCGTATGGCAGGTGTCCTACGTCGTTAAGGTTCTCTTAGAGCCAATATAGCCAACGGTCAGCATATGATGACCGCATTCTAATCGAAAATTCCTACCCCGAGAAGAAAAATTCAATCTTCACTCACCGCTTTTCGGCTTTACAAGCCGGGGGCGGTAATATCTGTAAGGTGTGCCTGAGTCACGTCTGCATGCCCACCCGACACTCGTAAACCTTCCATCTAACGATGTTGATATGCTGATAACGCTGCATCTTTCCACTGGAAGTTAATTTAGTCGATGGTGTGTTCTACCCTCGCCTTCGCTATTATTCGACGTTCACGCGAGATTTTTTATACATAAAATGCGGAATTTGTGGTGCATTACGATTAAAGTCCTGTGTTGGCAAGGCAGTGGCGGAGCTAAAAGTTAAGAGAGTCCAAAGACAAAAATGTTTTAAGATTTCTTGGATTTATACTCAAAAATTATCAAAATTTTAGTACTTTACCCAAAAAATTACCGAAAGTTTTTTCTAAAAAGAGTTCTTACAAAAATTTTAATAAATTATTAATTGTTGGTGGCGAGGACTACTAATGTCTACACGCCTGGCCCACAGAAAAACTTGAAAGGAGTTTTATAAGCTATTACTTTTATAAACTATTATTGCCAAACTGTTCTTTTTAAACTGTTAATTTATGTCGTTAGCTTTAAACTGTTATTCTCAAATTAATAAATTTTAAGCTGTAATTTTTAAAATGCTGTTTTTAAATTGTTATTTTAAGTTGGCAGTTTTAAACTGTTATTAGGAAAGTGCTATTTTTAAACCGTTAGTTTTAAACTGCTATTGTCAAACTGCTACTTTTAACTGTTAATTTATGCTGTTAGTTTTAAATTGTTATTTTCAAGGTGTTAAATTTTAAGCTGTTATTTTTAAACTATTATTATTAAACTGCTATTTTACAACTGTTATTTTTGAGTTGTTATTTTTAAATGGCCATTTTTAAACTATTATTTTTGAACTGTTACGTTTATGCTGATAATTTTAAACTGTAATTTTTAAGTTTATAATTTGAAACTGGTATTTTTAAACTGTTAATTTGTGCTGTTAGTTTTAAACTGTTATTATAAAATTATTAAGTTTTAAGCTGTAATTATTAAAATGCTATTTTTAAACTGTTATTTTCAAACAGTTATTTTTAAACAGCTAGATTCACACTGTTATTTGCAAACTGTTAGTTTTAAACTGCTGTTATCAAACTGCTATTTTAAGCAGCTATTTTTAAACCGCTATTTTCAAGCTGTTAGTTTTAAACTGTTATTTTTAAGTTCTTATTTTTAAACTGTTTTTCCAAACTGTTAATTTAAAACCGTTTTTATAAAACTGTTATGTTTATGCTGATAATTTTAAACGGTAATTTTGAAGTTTTTAATTTTAAACTGTTATTTGTAAACTGTTGTTTTTAAGCTGCTTTAATCTGTTATTTAGAAGAATACTTATGTATCTAATAATAGCTAAGAGTGCTTAACTGCTCGTGTTAGAAGAGATAATGTTTATTGTTATTCGACGTTCACGCGAGTTTTTTTACACATAAAATACGGAATTTGTGATGCATTACGATTAAAGTCCTGTGTAGGCAAGGCAGTGGCGGAGCTAAAAGTTAGAGGGCTCAAGAGCAAAAATGTTTCATGACCTCTTGAATTTTTATCCAAAAATTTTCGAAATTTTAGTAGTAGAGCCAATTTTTCTAAATAACTTTGTTACGAAACTTTTAGTAAAATAATTAATTATTATATAATATAAACTAATTAATTGTTGGTGGCGAGGATTACTATTGTCTGCACGTCTGGCTGGATAAAAAAGCTTTAGTAGAAATCTTAGTAATTTAATTACAATAAACCAATTCAAAAATTTAAACATTTGTTTTGTCAAAGTGTCTTACATTTTAGAGCCTACTACTGTACCTATTTAAATTAAAACTCTACTTCAAAATAGTAAAAGAATAATTCAAAACTTAACCGTCAATAACTGGAAGTAGAGCAATAAGAATTTTGGTTATTGCGACGTTGAATTGAATATTTATTTTTTTTCTTTGAATTAAGTTTCTTATCACGTTTTTATCACAAATTTTTTAAAACATCATATTTTTTTACTTTTAATATATTTTTATTGAATTTTTATGACGAATATTTTCTTGTTGTTCTTTGTCTTTCAGTATTGGTATCGTCGTTTTTAAAGTTTTTTGTAGCCTTCTTGTTTTCTTAATACTAGTTTCTCTTGTTTTTGTCTTCTAGACGTTTTTTTATTTGCTATTCATTTTAAATTAAATTTTAAATAATTTTAATTATAAGCTTAATTGCTATTTTGAAACTGCTAATTTAAACTGTTAGTTTTAAAATGCTATTTTTTGGCGACAATTTTTAAACTAGTGTTTAAAGCTTTTAGTTTTAAACAATTATTTTCAAACAGTTATTACTACAACTCGGACGAAATATAGAAATAAAAACGCTCTGTAGTTATCTACAGCCGAATTTTGGAATTGGTGCCGGTAAGTCGTAAAATTTTATTACTCGGGTAAAGACCGAGCGGTTGAAGTGACAGGTTCAGGCATAGTTCAGCGCTTCTCAAACAGTTTTCTAATAATTTTGAACAGCATAATAAAATAGCGCAACAGAAATTGATAAAGTATAATAATAGCTAAAAATCATTGTATTTAAAAAGCAGAACATTTTTATTGTTTCCACAGCCTCCTACGACCCTACAATCATTTATAAACATCTTGTATTTATTTGTAAGCATTTGCCATCAATAAACTACATTTAAAAATAAATGCGATTTTACTATGCAAATATTTTTCTTAACAGCCACTGTATCTTTGTTCAACACACTTGTTGGACATAAACATCTTGCTTAGTGGTCATAAAACTCATCTGCCTACCCTGAAATCTCCCAACAGAAGACACCCTCTTTAGCTTCCAAATAGTGTAGTTTGGTGTCAATTATCCGTCTTTGTTAAGATAAATTTATGACTTAAGTTATTTACCACTTACCGGCAACATTTCAAAAATTCGGCTTTAGCTGTACGTTCGTCTAGTTCCAGTACCAAACTAACACCGCTATCGACCAATTCAAGTTTCAATGTTTTATCGTGCGAGTACTTAGCTAGACGACTAGACCAGCGTTTTGTTCACATATTTCTTCCGAGCTCTGGTTATTACTGCTCTTTTTAAAACGTAATTTTTAAGTTGTTTGTTTCAAATTGTTAAAATTTAAGCAGTTATTTTAAAACTGTTATTATAAACTATTATTGTCAAAATGTTATTTTTAAATCGAGCATAAATGAGTTCAATTTTTCGCAATTTTCTGCTCAAAGTTTTTAACGTTTTACACAATTTTTTGTTTGTTTTTTACTGTTTTTAGTTTGTTTTATGGGTACAGTGGTAATCATAGAAAAATCATAGTAAATTTAGCAACGTTTTATAAAAATTTAAAAGATTGCAGCATATTCTCTGTTGGTACAGCAATGGTATAGAGACTGTAAATTGTGAAATTTTTTCAAATTTTAAAAAAATTGCAACACATTCTATGTTGGTACAGTGGTGACCATATAAAAATAAGACAGTAAATTTAGCAAGGTTTTTCCAAAATTTAAGATATTGCAGCATTTTTATATTACTACAGAGGTGGCATTAGAAAAATGAAACAGTAAATTTGACAACGTGTTTTTTTAATTTAAGAGATTTCAGCATTTTTATGTTAGTAGAGTGATGGTTTTAGAAAAATAGAAAAGTAAATTTGGCAATGTTTTTCAAAATTTAAATGATTGCAGCTTATAAATTATTTTGTTTAAATCATTGTCAGTGTAATTAATAAAGTTACTCAAAGCAGTTTCTGCGTAAAAATGCTTTTTCTGTGTTCTTAAGTGGCTGAGTCTATTACGCCTATTTAAAAAATCAATAAACAAATAAAAATACGTCGAAATACATTTTTGTCCAAATCTCATAATCTTAAATATACAGAAACTATAATTAAAGAAAAAATAAGTTTAAAAAAATATCTGAGAGTTATATTTTTGAAGGGTTGCATGTCTTTGAACTCTATTTGCCAAATTTCCGCCTTTCCCTTATTCTCTTAGTGTCGTGAAAGCCGCACGTTAAATCCCTCGGGAGCCAATTAGTCGCAACATTTGGACCAGCATCAGGCTGTGTACAGCAATTAACTTCGTCGAGAGATTGTTTTACCTGAAAACATAAATCTCACTTAAAATTCAATTAAAAACCGTGCACACACACGAAATTATGCCAGATCCCTCTGCGCTCTTCGATTTAATTTGAATATATTATCGAGCTAGTAATCTGTTTAAAAAAACAAAAACTGAAATTTTGAATTTCGTGCTCGATCAGTGCGATAAGACCAGTTTCACGTTTCCTCTAATATGAAAATTAGCGTTCAGCTGGTGAATAAATCATCGAAGAAAAAGCAGTAATTTTTAATTATAACTCAAGCAATTACGAAAAGAAGGTGGTTATTAAATACAAATAAAGAATATCGATTCGATCGCATTGTGTAAACGCAGCTTAGAGATGCATTAAGTCAACAGGTGCACACCAGACCCAAGCAGGTATCAAGGTGTCAAAAATTCGATCTAATCTCCGCATTGTAAGCTAATAGAAATAGGCTCAGGCCTTTTCACGAGATTAATTTCACATTAAAGAAGAAAAAAAATAATGACACAAACTGTCAGCTGAGCAAATTACTTGACTTAACACATTCTGTAATTAATCGAGGAAATAGCCCAAATTAGCCATAAATGTCACAAAATATTGAGATAGTTTATTTCAACACGAAATTTTTTATTTAGACTCGTATAAATGTCACACTAATGACCTCTTAATGTCAAAACAGACAATCAAAATCAAAATTTTTGTACCTAAAAATGACATCAATTTTTCTCGAATCCAAAATTCTTAAAGCAACTCCTACCACATCCCGAAAATTAAGAAGTGGAGGAGATAATGGCTTCCCAACAAAATACCAAAATTCATTCATTTCTGAATTTGGCACTGGGACAGTTCTTCAATCACAACTAATTCTTTTTCTGAAAAAAGTCAAATTGTCAAAACAGTCTCTACAGTACCTAAAACATATCAATGAAGGTGACCAACAAATTAAAATTGTTTGGGATTGTTGCAAATCACAGAAAGAAATAACTTCACCGCAAATTGTAAAAGACTCGAAAATCAAATTTAATTATACAGCTCAGTACTATCTGGATATTAACGAAGAATTCCTTGAAACGGTTCAAAATAACCCGATTATTTTCGAAATGTACGCCATAAGTGCCCAAAAAGAAATACTTCTGAGTAAAGGAAAACTCTTTGTAGATGTCCTAGACGCAACTAATACTAAACAAACCGCAAGAGTTATGTTTTACAACGGAGTGATTGATGCTGTAAACAGTGTTGCTTACTTAGATCTCTGGTACAAGTTTTCTTGCCAAAAAGGTGAAATGAAACAGTTATGTGCTGAGATTGATCACAAATTTACCTGTCCGAAGACGTACAAATCAGAAAGTGAGCCCAAAAGTAAAAGTTTTGACCAGATTGTAAAAACTATTTTTATGAAAACTGATGACCAAGTTTTGAAAATGTCCCAGTCGGATAATATCACCGAAAATCAACTACCTTGGTTAAAATATGCAAATCAGCAAAAACAGATTTTAGAAGAAAGAAATTCGAATGAAGCTTCTTTCAAAGAGACAACTACAGAAGAAACAGAAAGTGAGCAAGTGGAGCCACAAACCGGTCCTGTTAAAGACTGCTACAAGTCTGAGATTTTTATAACAATCGTAAATCTCCACTTTTTGGAGGGTAGTTTTCCTGTTGTAGAAGAAGAAATTGAGCAAATCTACGTCGAGTATAGTTTTCTTGGACTTGAAGGTCCTGAATTTGAAACACCTTTTAGTGTTCCTAAAAGAGGACCAAACGAAAATTTGTGTTTTAATTTTACGAAGAAATTTGATATTGACGTTGAGAAAAACTACGATAGCTGTAAGAAAATAGCAGATATGATTAGAAACGAAGACTTTATTAAATTTGTAGTTGTGAATGAGCCGTTAGATAGACCTGAGAGGAGAGCACAGATCTGTTTTGAGGTTGGATATACTGAAATTTCTCTGATTGATTTGATAAAATTGAAAGATGATTTAGATGAGTATCAGTATGAAATTCTGGATTATTATAACTCAATAGATGTAATTGGTTACATGACTGTTAAGTTTGAAGGCCTTTTGGCGCTGAAAAGAATGGCTCTGGTAATGATGGACGCAAAATATTATCACTTGTTTTTGTAAAATAAAACAATTTCTTGACAAAATTTTATTTTATTTAAATTAATAAAAAAAGCATTATTTGTTATCATTTTTTAATTCGGTATTCGTAATAGGACGTGTGGTCCTGAATGTGCAAAATTACTCCGCCTACTGTCGTTCTTTTACGATTTACGTCTCAGATTTTAAACTTATCTGGCAGTTACGACTGCTCCTGCTGCGGTAGCAAAAAAACGTTGGTAATCTCCGATTTTATTAAATTACAAAAGAGTAAATATTAGCGCAATTTGTTGAGACAATAAGGCGGTTATAGGCGTCGGTATCTGCAGTATATTATAATGAGAGCGATAAATTACAATTTTTGCTTTATACCCGCGAGTTGATTCGCGATAAATCGAAAACACAGTAAACGTCATAGAAGCAATGATATATTTTCCCAGTTTTATCGGTAATCTGCATATTATAAGTACAAACAGTACAAATTCCAATAAAATTAAAATCAGTAGCTTGCCAGCACGCTAGTGGATAACCCACAAGATACAAGATTTACAACGCCACAATATATATTTTAAAATAGACTAATTACTCGTTTATATCGTTAATCGTTTTAAATAATTAAAATTGCATGTCGGTTATATATTAATTCTCGAATCTTGATAAATTTTCTGCCACCTGAACGTGATTTATTACGCTATGAGACCTAGTCGTTCTAATTCGCATTAATAATTCATAATGGCGCTTAATTATTTTCTAAAAAGAAAATAAAAGTTAATAAACATGTTCATTTGGTCAAATTCAGCCACGACATGAAATTCCACCCTTAAGTAATCTCAAATCCATTCGTTTTATGAGCCTTGATAAACTTATCTCGTGCTGAAAAATATCAAAAAACCACGAAAACCACTCACACAAGTCGTAAACTTGCCGTTATCGATCTATACAACAATTTACTGTCAAAAATTAAAACGTCAAATCAAAATTCTAGTAATGGCGTACTCTTTATTTCAAGAAAATAAAATTATTAAAGTTTGTACTGGTAAACTATCTCGAACACTTAATAAGAGCACAACTTTTAATGCCAACGAAGGAAGAGCGTCAGCTACTTATTACCAAAATACTATTTCAATACCAGCAAGATTTAAAATCTACGTTCATCAATTAAAACTATCAAAAGCATGTGAAAATTATATTAAAAAACATCTGGCAGGTGATGTTTTTATTACATTAAAATGGTTACTTTTTAGTTTTGAAGATCATATAACATCACCTGGAAAACTCGAACACAACAAAACCAAATTTGACTTTACTATTAAACACCAATTAGAAGTCGACGAAGATTTCATGAGCAAAATCTATGCCACACCTATTGTTTTTAAACTCTTTGCAAGATGTAGTGGCAGCATGATTTTTCTAAGTGAAGTCCAATTTTACATCGATAACATTATCGAAGTTGTTAACATTAAACAAAACCAGAGATTATTTTTTGCAAGCAGTGCAATTGATCCAAAAGGTGAAAACATCGCTTATTTAGACATTTGGTACAAGTTTACTTGCAAGCAAAAAACTCTACGAAGTCTTTTTCCCACAACCAGAGATGTAGTAAAGAAAAAACCTTCAGCAAAAATTCCTGATCTTCTCTGTGACAAATTTCTGAAACGGAGTCAAAACTTCACATCTGTTCATGTCTCAGATTCGGAATTTGATCAGTTCGCTGACAGTGTTTTGCTAGTTTTAAACCGAAACAAAGTTTTGCGAACAACTCAGTCTGATATTAACCTTATGTTGCAAGAACGGGTCCGCTGGCTGCGTTTTGAAGCCAACTGGAAGCAAACCTTACAAGAAAACGCGATTCTTCATGGGAAAAACCCCGAAAAAGTAATTTGGAGGCAATGGCGTGAAGAAGACACAACTAATGTTAGACTCAGAACTTATGATAACATTGTTCCAAAAACATATCCTCGGAAGTTAATTATAACAGTTGTAGACCTCTACTTTTTAGAGGGTAGTTCTGTCTTAAAAAACGAGTCTGTTAGACAGTTCTTCATCGAGTATTCATTCCTAGGACGAGAAGGACCTGAAATGGAAAGTCCGTACAGTTTAGCCAAAGCAAAACCTGAAGAACGAATTGTGTTTAATTTCAGTAAAAAGTTTCATATTGACATGAAAACAAATTTTGAAGATTGTGAGATGTTAGCGGATTTGATTAAACATGATGATATTATCAAATTTACGGTTATTAGCGAACCTCTAGAAAGTGAAGAAAAGCCGATACAGACTTGTACTGCGGTTGGGTATGCTGAAGTACCGTTTAGTGAGTTGATTCAAGTCGAGGAAAATATAGATACAGATGAGTACGAAATTGTTGATATAAATAATATTAATATTGTTGTCGGATACATGACAATCAAGTTTGAAGGAATTTTGGCAATGAGAAAAATGGCATTGGATCTGATGGCTCCACATGGATATAAGCTGTACGTTTAAAAAAACAACTTAGTAATAAACACAAAATTTTGTGTTGTTTTTATGTAATTAATAATGTTTTACTCCAGAAACCCTGTAAACTACTACACTCTTTATAAAATATTATTTTTGTCATATTACGTATTATCGTGTTATGTTGATCATGTTGAGAGCAAGATTTAGTTATATTTAATAAAAAAATAGTTATGTTATAGTGTTATTTTAGTGCTGTAGTCTTTGCTTAAAGTCGATTTAATTTTTGGTTCTTTAGAATCTTGTGGTGGCCTACCTCTTAATTGTCTAGAGCATTCTTTAATCTGTGGTTGTCTATTCTTGGTAAGTGCCTAAACCATTTTGATCTATTTTTTTCGAATATTACTAAAAGAGTTTTAACCTGCATTTTGCGTGTACACAGAGATGCCTTTTTGTTATTTCTAAAATATTTTATCCATCATTTCTGCTCTTCTTCTTCCTCTTGCTGAGAATCTACGATTTGCTACCAAACATTATACCAGGTTTATATATTGTTTTAAAAACTACACTACTCCAAGAAATTAACGCACCACTTGAAAATAAAGTAAAAAAATTAAAACTAAGTACATTTGACAACTATGGTTGAAAAGGTTTAATCAAGCTATAATCTAGTTACCCATTGTAATAAAAGTTTTGATATTAAACTCAGAAATTTGAGTTTAATAGTTTTTTAAGCAGAAATTTTAAAATAATTTTCATTTTTGAATTGTGTTAATTTGTAATTTCGTTTTATTGTTATTTGAATTTGCCGTTCTGTGGATAGTTTTTATCATTTGATGCAATAATAAAAACATTATGAGGAATTTGACTCGAAAAGAATGAGCCCAAGCTGTGCTTTTGTTGGAGGAAGGATGGAGCTACAGAAGAATTGGTGAAAGGTTTGGTGTATCTTATACATCAGTTTCGCGTATGATACAAAGGTACAGAGAGACAGGAAGTCACATCAGAAGACCTGGGCAAGGAAGAAAAAGGAAAACCACTCCTATCAAGGATAGATTTTTAAGAACATCTGCGCTAAGGGAATGCTTTGTAACCGCCAGGAAGCTACAAACTGAGTTGCGTGACGTAGAAGGAATCAAATCAGTACCAAAACTGTTAGAAAAAGACTGAAGGAGGGTAATTTAACACCCCATATTCCTGCTCGTGGTCCTGCATTGACTGCAGAACACCGCAGAGCCCGATTAGAACTTGCTAGAGAGCACATAAATTGGCAAAGAGAGGATTGGGAGTCTGTTCTTTTTACGGATGAGTCAAAATTTTGCCTTTACAATTGCGATAGACGTGTTCGTGTGTATCGTGGACCAAATGAGCGGTACGCACAGTGTAACATTCAGAATACCACATTGTTTGGTGGAGGGTCAGTAATGGTTTGGGGTGGTATTTCATTACAAGCTCGCACGGAGTTAGTAGTTGTAAATACTGGCTCTATAAATGCGAACCGTTACATAACAGACATTTTTGAAGAGCATGTCGTACCATATGCCTCTTATATTGGTCTAAATTTTTTGTTAATGCAAGATAACGCAAAACCCCATACTACCCGAATTGTTAAAGATTACTTGAATGAGGCAGAAATCAATGTTTTGGATTGGCCAGCTTGAAGCCCTGACCTGAGTCTTATTGAGCATATTTGGAACATTCTCGGGAAACGTTTAAAAAATCTTCCACATCCTCCTGTCCATCTTCAAGAGGTAGGTCCTCAACTAAATGAAATTTGGAATAACTTAAATCAAGAAGACATAAGTTCGTTAATTTTGAGTATGGAACGAAGATGTGCAGCGGTTATTCAAAGTAGAGGTGGAAATATGCGATACTAAGATGTTTTCTGTAACTTTTATAACGGCGTAACTTTAATAAAATTTTGTTTTCGGTTTGTTTTTTTATATTTGGACACATTAGATATTAATTTACTTTAAACAAATGTTTTTGTTAAATTTTTCTTAATTTTTTACCAATTGGTGGAATACATGTTTCAATTTTCAAAAAAAATTAAGTGGTGCGTTAATTTATTAGAGCAGTGTATTATTTCTGCTTAAAAATTTTTTTTAACTGGGTAAATAATAAACGTAAAACACCAAAGACTATTATTTTTGTTTTTATAAAACCTTTTTTCTAATAAATACCAAAATAACTGAGAGATATAATTTTTCCGCTGATAAGATTCTGCCTATTTTTGTTTTGTTGTTTCCTTAACTGTTTATTGTTACTCTATCTTTTCTTCTGCTCTTCTATTTTAATGCTTACTGTTTTTCTTTTTTTGATATAATCACAGTTATTGTCTTGGGTATTTTGATTATGTTCTCTAAAACTTTTTTGTACTTCTTTTCATCAGTTTTAGATATTTTTATCAGTTTTTAAGCTTTTTTGCCCTTTTTATCTAATTCTATTGTCATGTTCCAAGACTTTTCTAGTTTTCAAACATCTTGTTGCAGTTTAGAGTTGCAAACTAATTTTTTCTTTGTTTTTGTATTTTGTTCGAAATTGTTTTTCTTTGTTGCTTTCCTTCTTTATGTCTTCTAGTCATTCTTATTATTAGATTTATCTTTTTTATCTAATAATAAAATTTATGACTTTCAGTCATTTTAATCTAGTCTTCTAGTCTTCTATTGTCCGTAATTTCTTAGTAATTTAAGGACTCGATAAAAAATTTCTCATTTTCGTTTTTGTTGTTTTCCGTTTCCTTTCCAAACTTGTAGATTTTAAAGAGATTTCATATTTCCTACTCTTGCATTTAGGTCTTCAACTATTATAATAGATTATGTTATCTATTGTCTTATAGTATCTATATACTACTACAATTTTTGACTGCTAAATACATGTGATCTCAGTACATTTTTTCCTTTATTTTTTTTTCTTTAGTCTAGATCTTACAATCAATAATAATTTTAGTCGTCTTCTTCCAAGTTAGCGGTTTATGTACTTCTCAAGTTAATTACCTAAAAGATCTTCTTTTATCTTTTTTTGATTATATAGAGACACCTCTTTTAACTCTCTAATCAGTAGGTTACTTTACTATAAATTAATAAAAAACTATCTTCCAATTCTTCTGTTCTTTTTTTGTTTGTATTTCTCTCTTATTTATGTTAAATTATTAAGTTGTAGACACTTTTGTTTTCTGTCACTTTTTGACAACATTCTTTTTTGTATTATTTTTATTTTCTTTTCATAAGTGCTTACTTCACTTCAGTATATTTACCGATTAATTTTGTGCTGCCTTTTAAAATTAATATCGACCTTTAATTCTTTTTAACATTTTTTTTATTTATAGAATTTTATTGTTTGGTTCTTCAAATCTGATACCAGAGATGCTGTTCTTTCAAGTCTATTTTCTATAGTCTCAAGGTATATTTTCATTGATTTCAAGTGTTTATAATTTTCTTTCCGAATTTCATTCACTTTTGTCGTAAGTTTTTTTCATCATATATTTTAGTTTTTCTATTTCTGGTTCTTCTGTAGAGATTTGCAGTTTTCTCACTTATCTTTTTTTCTTTTTCATTTAATCTTTTTCTATTTTTATCCGTTGATTAATCATCGCTTAGAGTTTAAAAGCGAACTTCTATAAAGAGAAAAAAAGCTAATAAAACCTTCTACTGCAGTTTGGTATCTAGAGGTACTGTTTAGTAAGATGATTCAAGCTCGAAGAAAAAAAAATCAAATAGTGCATAAGTACAAAATTCCAAATGCGAAAAGTGAGAGACTCTAACAAAAAATCTTGAAGCGAACAGATCTGTCATAAGTAGGTACTAAGCAATTTTCAGTTGCGGATATATCCGTCATTACAACTTAAGATGTTAATAATACGAAAATGGTTATGAGGTAGAAGGTTGAAGGTCCTTTGGTAATAAAGAAAATGGTCTTGATCTGATGGTTCCACTTGCATATATGTAGTCTAAAAAGAAAATGTTTTTTTTTGAGATATAATTAAAAGTTTGTCTTGTTTTACTTACTTATAATATTTGTTTTGTGCGGTAAAGTCCGTCCCTGGTTGTGTTTGGGTCTAATAAGATAAGAAATCATTATGTTATGAAGTATTAGAGCGCCATCACTTTCCGATGCGAGCCAATCACGAGAACAGTCTGACGTGGGAATCGCAACAGTCCGTGACAGCGGCAGCAGCACCCCCTCTAATGAGGTCCCCAGGGGAGCCAAGCACTATGAAATATTCACCGCGTCCACCATTATCCTCCACTTTACCTCTAGCCCTTGATGGATTTGTTTAAAAAGGAGAGGAATGACGTCCCTGCACCGCGCCGCCCCCGGAACAACGACATGTGTCGCTTGAATTATTGAGCGGGGCGGCGCGGGGAGCCCCGATGATAAATGCGTGCCGTGTCATGAAATATAAAATAAGATATAACCAAAAATGGATGACATACCTAATAACTCTAAATTATAGAGTAATACATCGACAAATCCAGTCACGCAGCCGCTCTTTCCTATTGATATTTTTGTATTACTTCATATCTAATTTAATAATTTAATAATAATATCGGACTTGTCACGCGATTGAAGAAATTTTCGTTAAAAAAAAGGTCGTCACTGAGAAATGAAGGGTTTAGGAAAGCACAGGTGGCGTGAGATAAACGGTTTACAAATTACACGATGGCTCAAATTAAAAAGCCAAAATGATGTAATTTTCGGTGTAATTCGACGAAATTAATTAGCAATTTACGAGGGACACTGATCCAACCTCAAGATAAATACAACAACTATTTTAAACCCTTGTAAAACACACGTTACTTTGTTCCGTTAATTTTTAAACGACAGCTACCCTTAACTCCATTCTGATACAACGGTCAGATTAATTAACCAACGATCTATACACAGATAGTCGTAATTGGAAAACTGATACCTAACCATTAAAAAGCCAAAACAAAAATAAAACTCTTATAAATATTAAAAAATACAACATTAAATTCAAGCAATTTATTTTGAGACAAATTGGATCAACTAAATACTACTAAAATTCTAAATTACAGACCACAACACAACTTCGTTATAGAGAAAAAAAAAGTTTTTCTCAGATTTAAGGAAAATCTTATTCTACAAAAGCTATAAATAAGTAATTAGCTCTTTTATTTTTTCTTCATAGATTTGTTTTTTTTTTAATTTGTCTAAATATTCGCAGATATAGTCAAGCCATTACATCGTCTAACTGAAGACAATGTCATTTTTGGGTGGTCAAAAAAAATCAAAGATTTTTTGAAAATCTAGATAAATCTTTTACAAACTCACCGATTCTGACCTATCCAAATAAAGAAGAACTTTCTATTTTTAACACCAACGCTTTACAAGAACGGATTGGAGTCGTTTTATGCCAAATCCAAAATAATGACGAAAAGATTTTAGCTTTTTGTAGTGAAATCTTGAGCGAATCACAGAAGAATTATAGTGTGATAAAAGAAAAATTTTTGCTTTCCTTAAAACAGTAAACCACTTTCATCCCACTTCTGACACTAATTGTTATGTCTAAAACTTTTACAAAAATACTTTCGAGCGGTTTAAACGCTTTATTATCTAACTTTTATTATAAAATAACGTTCAGAGTTCTCTTTTCAAGTTGAAAAATTTTTGCAAATTTAAGAACAACTAGCTTAAATGTAAATTAGCCACATTATTTATTTATATAGGTACGTACTGTCAGGGTTTCTTTTGAGGAATTTTTTTTATTGTTCTAAGCTATCTTTTATATGTTTTATCTATACAAAAGTTAGTAAATTAATTAACAGGATTTAATGTAAACATTTACAGTAAAAAATAGAGCAGTTCTACCAAAAAAATTGGAATAAATTGATACTGACAGTATTGTCACGAAGCGGAAGTTCGTTAGCCTGCTGGGTCGAAAGCCTGCCGATGCGGATAGGCTGATATCGACAAAATCACCGTCGGTTGAGGCAATGGCTGGCTCAGCATTTGGGGGGTTAGCGAACTAGCGGGTGGCATTAATCGTGGAGTCGGTTGGTAGAGTTCAACGAAGAGAGTTGAGTTAGGTGGAGTGTGAGATATGTCTAGACCCTTCGATTGTGTGAGAATGTCAATGTAAGTAGCCTTATTGTATTATATATAACTGGATTTCCGTATCATGTAAACTTTGCAAACATTATTAAATTTCCTTTTGTATTAAAACCTTGTTTTTAATCTCAACCCCACCTCACGAGGCAGAGCCTGTGATGATTAATTACTTATCTAACATCTTCAGTATTATAATAAGCGTCAAACTTTTTATTGCCAAACAGATAATAATAACTTTGCGTTGGCTATTGCATCAGTATACAAACTTCAGCTTCTCGTAGTAAACTAGATCTAACAAAATAGTAGAGCTACTAAAGCAATAAAGTCACAACCCTTGTTAACTTTAACAAAAAGCGGTACTCGACTTAAACTACAGAGGTAATAGATGAGCCCGTCGTAAATTTTTCTGTCACCTGATTCTGTTCCTTTCCTGAAATCCCAAAGTCTCGTGGCAAGTAGGTATAACAAGCCCGTCATCGGTGCTTGAGTACCGCTCTTTGTTAAGTTAAGAATGGTTATGGCTCTATTGCTTTAGTCACTCTACTATTTTATTAGATCGATTTTTAAACATTTTGTATAGTAGGCTGAGAAATAGGTTCTGAGTATTGTTGTAAACTTCTAGGTTGAAAAACAGTTTGTGAAATGCTATGCTAAGCAATGGGTTGAGAAAAGTCTTGTGAAATAGGTTGCTGAGAAATAGGTTGTTGGTAATTAGGTTGAGAAACAGGTTGTTAATATAAATTGCTCGATTGAGAAAACTGCTGAGAAACAGTTTGTGGAACGTTATGTTGACTAACAAATTGTGAAACACTCTGTTGTAAATCAACTTGAAAAACAATTTGCGGAATAAGTTAAAAAACGCTAGGTTAAGCAAATGATTGTGAAACATTTTGGTGTTGTTGAGAAATAGATTGTACACTGGTAGGATAGACAAAAGAATATGAAACAGCTTGTGGAACATTTTGTTGTTGTTATGAAACATTCTGCTGAGAAATAAGTTGTCCACTGCTGTAAACTGTTCTAGATTTTTAACACCTTCTTGATGCCCAATGTCTTGCACTGTCCAGATATATTTTCCAGACGAAAATGACAACATTTGTTTTGTAAGTCACCCTGCAGACCACAATTTATCTGTTACCTAATCCATCGTCTATTATTGTCTCTTCTAGATTTTGCTATTCTAAAACTTCTATGGCGACAAACAACGACTGTTGTTGTTGTCTTTCTTAATCACAAAATCTTTTTTTAAAATTTTGAACCATTAGTGGACTAACAAGTTTTTCAAAAAGTTGTAACCAGCCACACGATATCAAAATCAATTTTTTTCAGTTTTTCTTTATACTCAAAGTTTCTATTAAAACTGGAGCCAGGCTGAAACTCTTACAGCTAATTCCAAGTTGTTTTTTCTCTGCTGCTTTTGATAGAAGTTGATTGCTCTGCAGTAATGTAGTCATTGAAGCTATTTAGTGCTTGTTTTGTCTTTAGTAACTTACATTTTTGTATTTCTCATTGGTAATTTTAGTGAAAGTATTGATATTACTATAAGATCAACAATCTTTTTATTTTGTTAAATAAAACTGTATAAAAGCTGCAATTACTATGCCAACTACTAAAAAACGCATGCTGCGCCTATCAAGAGCTTTCAGGCCCAAATCTTTTGTTGTCCACAAAGCAGTTGGACTCGAATTTTTTCAGTTCAGTTAAAAAAAATTAAATTACAAAACTTTAGTTTAGTTAAAACTTAAGAGTAGTTAAAAAAAGTCTTTTGGAAAGGTGTGAGTCGTTCTCTTAATCAGAAGTCAAGCAGCAAAATGTTCTCGTAGTACAGTCGAAAATAATAGAAGAGCTCTGCTTCTAAACAGTGCAGCTTTTGAGCTTGATGATATCTTCAGTAGTCTTCTTTCAAAGTTGAAGCAAGTTTTCTCTTATTACTAAGAAATTTAGTCCACCAAAAAAAATTAATTTATAGAGTATATAATCTGGCAGTTCTCAACGATAAAAGAGAAACTTTATAACAATTTTCGAACAAAAGAAATTCAAAATTATTTCGAATATGTTATGTCAGCAAATACTATTCGCTATTCCATCATGTAAAACAAGAGTGTATTTCCGTACCATCTATCCCACGATGGATAAGACGTTGAGCGAGTATAGAGCATCAGTGCATTGTACAGTTAAGGTTAAAAAAAATAATCAATTAAAAATCAGATTTTTATTTTTTATTAATGATTGCATTTATATAAATTACTCCAAACAATTATCGCATCACTTCTCAAATTTTTGTTCAAATGTTTTGTTAGTAATTTCAGTTAAATATTTGCAGTTATATAATAAACCAAACAACAATAGAGCTTCTTGAACGAAATAAAACTAATATTTTTCAAACACAATCATAATATTCTACAAAAACAACTTTTAACAAAGAATTCAAATTTTAAAAACCTAAAAAAAAATGTCAGTAATGAGTATTTCCACCTCCTTTCTCTACAACTTCTCTACACCGACTCGGCATACTCAAAATTAGTTAGTCGTCTGACTGATTCCTGTTCGAAATTTTCACAAATTTCAGTTAATTGTTGCCCCACTTCTTGCAGATTAGCTGGTGGTGGTTGCATGGTACTCAGACGTTTTCCCAGCATGTCCCACACATGCTCTATAGGATTTAAATCTGGACTCATCGGTGGCCAATTCATTTTTTCAATATTTACTTCTTGAAGGTATGTCTGTACAATGCCAGCGACGGGCGGTTTGGCGTTATCGTGCATCAGGATAAAGTTGTCTCCAATATAAGGTACAAAAGGCATAACATACGGTTCCAAAATATCGGTAATATACCGTGCAGCGTTTAAATTTTCTCCATTAAAGACGTGAAGGTCTGTGCAACCCTTCAAAGAAATGCCTCTCCATATTATTACAGAGCCTCCGCCAAAAGAATGGAGTTCTTGAATGTTGCACTCAGCAAAACGTCTATGTGGACGTCGGTACATTCTCGCACGTCTATCGTTGGCGTACAAACAAAATCTCGACTCCTCTGTAAACAGAACCCGCCCCCAATCTTCTTCATCCCATTCGACGTGTTCTCTAGCAAAAGCTAGTCTAGCTCTACGGTGGTTCACAGACAAAGCTGGGCATCTAGCAGGTACTCTGAGGTTTAAGTTAACTTCTGCAAGTCGTTTCCGAACGGTTTCAACGCTTACTTGGTTATTATGCACCCTTGCTAACTGTTGCTGTAAACTTCGAGCAGTAGTGAACCTCTCTCGTAAAGCACGAATTCTTAGAAAACGAACTTCGATAGCCGTTGTACTTCGTTGTCTGCCTTGTCCAGGACGTCTAGTATACGCATTAGTTTTCCGGTAAGGTTGAACTATCCTAGACACTGTCGTATGGGCTACACCAAATCTTCTTCCTATAGCACGGTAGCTCAAGCCTTCTTGGGATAAAGTAACTATTGTGACACATTGGTCATTGCTTAAATTGCGTTGATTACGTTCCATTGCTTTTAAAATTTAACAAAATTTTAATTATACTGACCTTCATTTCAGGTAAATTTTATTCGTAACGTCTTTTTTTTATCTTCAAAGAAAAAATTAAGGCTACATAAAAACGCTTTTCGAAAATGTTGTTATGATTAGAAATAAAAAAAATGTTTTTAAATGCAAATTCAAATTTATCATTTTCAAAAAATCGCAAATATTGCAGGTGGTGCGATAATTGTTTGGAGTAGTTTATTTAATGTATGGTTGGTTGCTTTTGTCAAATATTATTGTTTTTTGAATAATATGCTACATTGTTTAAAAAATGGGAAATTTTTGTATATCTAAATACAATTTTTTTTTAGATATTTATTTGTTAATTTTCTAATTGTCCGTGTAATAAAGCCATCTTGTTTCTTGCACTTTGGACCTTTCACAACATCTGCTTTAAGAGCAAAACTAGCAATAAATAGCTTGATTAATAGATTAAAATCTTTGTTTTAGTATATGAGCTTTTGATAATTTTTTTTTTAGTAAAGTTTGTTTTTAAAATGTTTCTTTTAGATTGATGTAGATTTTTCTAAACTGATGGTTAGCAATTGCGATTAAGTTGCTTGTTTTCTGGTATAAAACTGATTTAATTACAGGATTTGCTAATTAACTCATTCTTTATTTTATTTAAATTAATTTATCCATCTCTGGCATTTACTAATTATTCTGATTCAGTGAATGCCGAGACAAAAACGTTGCAATAGCTCGAGTTTCCGCAATAACCTCTTATTAAGTACCATAATTATGTTATTATAAAAGTGTTATCTGTTCAGATTGACTAGACCCAGCCATTGTTACATCAATTATCTTTAAACAACAATAAAGCAATTACAAATCTAGAAATTTAAATCAGGAACATTCATCAATCTACTTTCAACAGTTCGAGGTAGGGCATAGATTAGTTTGACAAAACCATCAGACAGGTAGCGGTCGCACCTCCCATGGGAATTAGTATCATTACTTAGCTATCAGCATTTCTGATTACCATATTTGTATATTTATCTCGACGATCGTTCTGTTCGCAACGACGTATCGACATTCGAGTCGTTATTAATTACAATTTTTTTCAAAAATAAATCTACAAATTTTATTTGCTGTGTAATTAATAACAAGTCGCTATTACCTCACAAGATGGGAATTCCGCTATTTTTAATCCCGAATGTCGAGGGAAATCCGAGTCGGGTCTTAAGTGCCCGATAATGCTATTAATAAGCGATTTGACTAATTAAGTGTACCGAGAATTCGGTTTCACGAATTGCCTCTTCAAATTCAATTAGAAAAATGCGCCCCCAATTAATGTAATTAAACACGTTCAGAGCTTTTGAATTTATTTAACGAGAAGTTGGAGGGAAAAAGAGAAATTGCAAAGCGACTTGTTATGCATGTCGACATTTTTAACAATCATTATATTCTGATATATTTTCGTGTAGACCATATCGAGGAATTGAGGCGGAAAGGGTGATTTAAATAGGACAATTTGCAGACCGACTGGTCTCTTTAACAACTTCGCGATTCCAATTTATCATAAAATTACTTATCAGCGTAGGTATATTCAATTTTCTAAGAAACGCTTGTCATAATTGGCGTGCTTTACAAATTTACGGAATGGTGCTTTTGCATTATAAACGGTAAATACAGGGCGTGCGTGGAAAAATTACACAAAACGACGATTAATGAGCGGAGAACATTCAAATAACGGAATTAATTTTTTTAGAAAAACTTGATTTAAGAGAAAGATTGCCCACTGAACATAATTTTGAATAATAAAAGCGTATCAAAAAAATAAATAACAAAATCTAAACTTCTGATTAATTTCCTTAGAGATAAATTCTGGAAATGTATAATAAAACTAGTTCTGAAATAAATTAGTGCTAGTAATTAATTCAGCATTTTGCCACAATTTAGGTAGAAAAGGCGGCGATAACTCGAAATTTTGTTAGATTTTTATCTTTACAACAATGAAAAATGCATCTTTTAAGCGGTCAGCGCCATTTTTTCTTTATTAAATCCATCATGAGGTGAGTCACGCTTGAAGCACCGAAATGAATTCCAAACTCACGGCCATTAATTACGAATTTGAATAATTCCAGATTATTTTTATTTATAACCGTCCGAGACTTTGAATTAGCATACCCCAACATCCCTAAATCATTCTTTTTTCGTCAAATTTGATCCCTGTAATAACATTTCCGTGATATAATTTATAATAACAAAACACGAGTTTATTTCGACGAAGTTAATGCCTAAATTATTATAAATAAATACACAAAATATGTAATAAAATAAGTACATTTATTTAAGACTACTTTAATTAGAGTTTATTATTTATTTACGCTTATTAACACGATACATATAATAGGTTTTATTACCAAACTAGTGATGTAATAAACATTAATTAACTTATTTACTAGTACAGTATAATTAAACGCTATTACAAACGTAAAAAAGATCAGAAAAATAAAAACAAATTCAATAATCTTCAGCAAAGAAGCTGCATATCTTGTTGTTACCCAGATTTGAAACCCTACAATAGTATAATTAGTCTAGTACCACTAATGAGGTTTGGGTTGCACCTAAAACCCTTTTTTTACTTAAAAAAAGTTTTTAATTTATAATTCCTGACTCCGATAAAGTATTTTTCGTTTTTTAAGTGAGTTTCTTAATGTTCCTCATAAAAGTCGCCACAATACGCTGTGATTCTAACTCTGCTTTTTCTATTTTTAATAAGCGGCAACTCTTAAGTACAAAAATACTATTTCACACAAATTTTACAATGATATTACTAAGACGTACTGTTTTAACACTGTCTCAAAAAACCGTCTTTTTTACTCTCAGTGTGAGCTAGTTTGTTAGCTCTCTACAAACAAGCCGTCTCGCCGTATATCTTGGTAAATTTGAACAGCAATAAAGCGGCACTCGTGGCAAATGCTAAGAAGTAAAAAAATATTTTTGTTTTGTTATATAATTAAAATAATTATAATACATTGTTTATTTTAATTTTTTAAAGTGTGAAAGATAAACGTCAAGTACGCTGTCATTTATTTAGTTGACATTCTGCCATTTAAGAATATGGCAAAATAACAATCAACCAACGCGTTAAAATTATTAAATCTTATTATTAGTGATTCTGCCGTAATCCATATTTCGCGCTTTACGAGCAGATTATGGTCGTCATAATCGTCATACAAAACAAACCATATTGAATACAGTAAATAAATTTTAATAAACTGGATTTGTTACTGATATTGAAAGACCTGTGCATTATCGAAATATTTGCAATGCTGAGAATATCGCTTCTGTAGCTGAAAATGTGCAAGAAGATCCAAATTCGTCAACTTCTCGTCGAGCTCAACATTTAGGCCTATCTTATGGCGCATTTTGTAATTGAATTTGCATCTTCATCCGTACAAAGTTCATATGACACAAGAGCTAAAGCCTGCTGATCATGGACAACGAAGAACATACGCAAATTGAGTGTTGGAAAAACAGGCGTCGTGATTTTGCGATTGGCTGATGTAAATTGGCCTCCAAGATCCTGTGATTTGACGCCTTTGGATTTTTTTTGTGGAGCTACGCGAAAGATCGTGTTTACGCAAACAATTCTCAAACTTTTGACGAATTGAAAACTAATATTCGTAATGTAATTGACGAGATACCGCCCGAAATGTGCCGGAAAGTCATTGAAAATTACCTCAAAAGAATCAAGGCCTGTAAGAAGTCCCGTGGAGGACATTTGAATGATATCTTGTTTAACTAAAAATGGCAAAGATCAATCTTTAAAATGAAATAAAAATTACATTACTTTCCGAATATTTTGTGTTTTTTTTTAAGTTTACTTTATCAAGCTCGAATTGGATCGCCCGTTATAATATTATAAAAACTACATTTTGCGTAATTTGGCAATGCACCTGCCTTTAAAAATCTAATATACATAACATAATAAAAAATTAAATTTTTGATGTACATTTAAAGTAGAGAAAAATGCTAAGAAATGTAAAAACATGTGTAGACAATGAAAAGAGCTTTTTTCTGAAGTATAATTATAGGTGAAACAATTAACTGTAAAAAACTATCTGGTAATCAAAAAAATTTTTTAGAGGACTCTTAAGACAGGATAAATAAGAATTTTTAACAAAAATGAACGTGTCAAAGAATAGATAACAAAGCGATAACAGTTCTCGATAAAAAAACAAATTAAAATTTATTTTTGTAGCTAATTTGACCAAGAAACATTTATAAACAAATTCGATGATAAAACAAAAAAATTTGAGCCTGGAAATTGTTGTAAATAGAAGTACAATGTTTTTTGCTTTTTTAAAATTAAGTGTCAAAAGTTATATTGTGAATTAGCTTTGTTAATATTTTTTGTCTTATTTGTGTGTTTTTTTGCTAATTTTGGATTTATTATTCCTCTTTTCTATAAAGAGCATGCTAAGTTCTTTTTTTAGATAGATCTTATTTTAAAAACCGAGCATTCTGTTTAGCAAAATAACAGTTGTTGGATGTAATTGATACACACTGCGTCGACGCACAAAGGTAGATCGACAGTGCAGCAAACTGTAAGTCAAAAAAAACAAGCGGTTCTTAGTCAGTAAGGTAAGGTCAGATTGACTACCTAGTACCTAGTAGTACGAAAAACCAGCAGTAAAACACTGTTTTACCTAAATGCTTTATTTATAACAGATATTTTTCGCGTTATACTTTTGCTTATTTTATTATTATTATCTTATTATTCTTTATGATTACTGTTCGTAAAAACCTACTATGTAATAAAGTATTACTAGAGTATAGTTAAATTCAAGTAGCTTTACCGAAAGTTTGTCAAACTGTCAAAGTGTATGTCCCGTTTCTAAATTTTTGATTGATTAATTTTGCACGTGGCAGCTGGGTGGAAAAAGAACTAGTGTCGGTCTTTTATTTTAGATATTTTTTAAGTACAGTTTAATTGCTACAAGTAAAATATAAAAACAAATTATTATTGCAGCAAATACCTATAAATTTTTGTTTTTTATTTATTTATTTTTTACTTTTAATTAATACTTTAATTTTAATTCAAAAACAAATTTTTGTTTTTTATTACTAATTTTAATGTTGGATTTATTCGCTACTGAATTGCCCTTCTTTCAAAAGATTTTGCAAGAACTAAGGATCCAAGATAGATAAATCACAAAATTCTCTTAATGAGATAACGATAAAAAATAAAAACACATAAATTTAGACTATACAGTATGGTTATATATATATATACATATACATGTATAGACAATATACAGGTTGTTTTTAAAAAAATCTTATGCACAAGTAAATGCCTAGAATAGGCAATTTTGACATTTTAACATTAAATATTTTGATTAAATTTTATTAAAAATTTAAATTTTTGCTTTTATTAGTTGTGCATAAAACGTTGTATGTATTACGAGTATTAACATAACTAAAAGCCCTCGGGCCTTAATCTTTTTTATTAGGTCTTTAGTATCTAAATAACTAGTACCTATCTGCTAATTATTAAGATTATTGAATTCATAAATTATTAATAATTCGTTTGCCAAAGTTGTTACAATTTTATTATAATTTGGTATTTACATTTTAGTGGATTATCTACAAAATTTTTTCAATATTTTATTATTCATCTCTTTTTGTTAATAATGTTTTGATAGAATTTGAATAAAAGAGCCTAAATCGAAACAATTAAGCGTTAAGAAATCCGGTTGATTCCGGGCAAACAGTCCTGGCAAATTGCATTAGAAGCTTTCCGGGAGTCGTTTCAACTTTATAATGAGACAGCCCTCAGGTGAAATATGTTTAGGCCATTATAATAACATTTCGCGAGTTATCCGAGCTGCAACAAGAGTTTTCAGTTATTAATCCGCGGCCTCCGGCTGCTTTATTAATGAGCGGGACTTATCAGATTTTTCTCTCGATCGGATTTTTGCGTCAATTATACAATGTGGAAAAGTCGAGCGAAAAAAGTTTTAAATGAGCTGCGATTCGACGACACATTAGCGTGCAGGTAGACGACGACTGATGTTTAATTGGAGTTTGGGACTATCCGAGGATCAGCCCTTGTGCAGACGGGAGGAGGATTTTTTATTTGAGCTTTGACGGAGTTTTGATTATAATTCGTCTGCCAATTCGCCGTAACAAGACGAGAGGCAGAGTGAATTTTTATTGCCTTTTCTGGATCTTTAGGACGCGCTCTGTCATTATTTGAAGGGAGAGAAAACGACCAAACGAACGAAACAGACAAACTACATTCATTAGCGACACTTTTACATAATTTTCAAAAATAACAAAAAATATTTCACATTTTAAATATCAATAATAAAAGCAAGTTTTTCTATTTCACGTCTCTCGCAGAGCTGTTGTGATACCCAACTGAGATTGTTAATTGCTTTGTTAGAAAAAAATAATAACTCTGTCAGCCAAGCAAATTACTTGACATAACACCTTCTGTAATTAATAGAGAAATATTTTCTGTAGTCTAAACTCACTATAAAAAGTCAGAAGATAAGACAAAATTTATAGCTTAAGTCCATAAAAATGTCACAATAATAGCTTTTTCTATTTTAATTATTTAATTTAAGTCAAAATATTTGACATTCTTATGGTAGTAAAAAATCTACATAATTAAAGACAGTTCTTATTATACAATATGTCCCCGGATAGACTTTAAAAAATTAAAAAAATTCTTATTTTTGATTTCTCAGAAAATTTTACTTTTGCTCATTTGATCTACTTGTTTTCACACCCTCAAAACACAAATTATATTTTATTTATATCAAAGAGTTCTCTTAATAAACAACAACTTAAACTCAAGTTTTATTTAATAAATTTAAAAAGAAAAAAATGAAATTGAAATTCTCAAAAAGTTAAACTATTAATTTTCTATTCAAATATTGATCGTCCATTTTCAAAACAGATTTCAATGCGAGCTCTAAATTCATTAAAACTGCGTCTTATTTCTAAGATTGATAAGGATTGGACAGAATTTTGTATTCTATTTTTTAATTGTTTTACATTATTGTCTAGTGATTCACTGTACACAATTTGTTTTAAACAAGATAAAAGCATATTATTGTGAAATCAAGACGTCTCGGTGACTATAAAGTGCAACTATCTCTTCCTATCTAGTTATCACAATAATAACAATGACGGCATAATGAGCAAGGCACCTATCGTGCTGGAACAACAAAAGATCCTGAAGTTTGGATTCGTTTTACTTCAGTACCAATTTTAAGATGAAACGACTCTGTTAGTTGAAAAGGTTAATTCATCAAAAATTCAATTTGTTTACGAAAATTTGAATCTTTCAAAACACTGTAGGCTATTTTGAAACAAAAATTTTCTAAAGATTGCTTAAATTACGGTTGAAATTGTAAAATTTTGTTCACTTTGAAGATTCAAATTACTTATTCTAGTTTGTATTGCCCTCCTTCTTAAACGCAACCTTGGAGTTTCTCTTGCGAAATGAACGGGAAGAACTGAAGCAACAGCGTCTTCATTTCATAACTGAAGCAACTTTCTTGATTTCATAATGTTTAAAACCGAGCCCGTTTTAAGAAATGTGGTCACCAACTTTTTAGGTATACCGAAATTTGAAATAGTAACTTCCGGGTATTTTTGTTTGAATTTTATGATAACAACTTGGTAGCACTCTTTCACAGATTGACCTCGTCATTTTCAAAAAAACCTCATATGAAATGTGACCAGCGAACTATAATTAGAATTTCTGTCGTTAATTGCAACTGGAAGCGTAACAAATTCAAGAAAGCTTACTAAGGCTGTATCACAGAGTCTTGAGCATTTACTAAAATTTCTGAAGAGTTTTTAATAACTTATTTCTTTGTAACTAAATTATTTCTGTATTACAGCATGATTATAGGGATTAATGCAATAAGTTAAAAAAAGAGAGTATTTTAAGCACGCGAGGTAAATCTTGGACTACAAGTGCAACGAATCAAGAGCTCCAACACGTCAAGAGCTTAAATGACATCGACTTTGCAACGTATTGCATTCAACATTTTTTGTTACAGCGATTTATAACAGATTTTTTTTAAAATAACAATTTCAACAAACATTCACATTGTACAATAAGCAGATAGTGACTTTCGTTGTTTACTGATTTAATAAAATTATAGTCTGTCAACTTGGGTTTTGTGTTTAATTTCTGTGATAAAGAAACATAAAAATGAGCGATTCTGCATTTGATTCCGACAATGAAAATGCTGCGGAAGCTGCACTAGCCACGCTGGTGCCCGAAAAATTTAAGAAAATTTACAAAAAAACATACAGGAGATTTGGTAGTTGGTGTGAGGCAAAAAATTTAACAAGTGTTGAAGAAAAAGTACTTTTGGCCTATTTTTCGAAATTATCTTCTATGTATAAGCCGTCTACTTTATAGAGTACCTACTCAATACTAAGAACCATACATTTTAACAAGAATGTAGATATCAAAAAATTTACCAACTTGATTACATTTCTAAAAAGAAATGCCGGTGGATACAGAGCTAAAAAATCCAAAATATTCATCAAGCAAGAAATAGAATAATTTATGAAAACAGCTGATGACAAAGTCTATTTATTGGCAAAAGTTGTGCTGATTACTGAGATTTTTGTCGCGTTACACAGAGAAGAATATAAAAGATTGTACAAGTTGTATTAACAAGTTGTTTATAAAATAAGCTAAACCTAAACCTAACACCAAAACAAAAATTTTACGAATGTTTACAATAACTGAGGGATTTGGGAGATGGAATTAGTTTCTTAGAAATTTTCTGCAAATATGTACAGCTTCGACCTCCTCAGACTGAACATCAGAGATTCTTAAAAACATGCCTAAAAAATTGGAGAATGTTTCGGCCTTCTAAATCCAAAAGAATATACCGGGCTCTGCTTTCGCCGTTGTTCAGCAACACTCTTAGCAGATTCAGAAACAGATATTACATTACTCAAAAGATATAGAGGATGGGGATCGCATTCTGTAGCGGAAAGTTACATAGAAAACTCTGTTGAAAGCAAAAACGCAATTTCGATGAAAATTATGGGAAAAGAAAAAACTTTATCAAAGAAAAGAAGAATTTGTGACGATAATAGCAAATCTGAAGTGGCGTCTACAAGTACCGTTTTCATTTGTATTGAAGTTCAGAAAAGAAATCTGAAATCTTTGAATGTTTAATTTAGTCACTAAAGTAATTGTACTTTTCATATATTTTATTTATTTTTATAATAAATTTATTTATTTTATATAATATTTTTACTTTTGAGCACTAGTGCTTAAAAGTATGTGACTTTTACGTCATTTAGCAATCAGATTGACAATCAAAAAGAACAAAAAAATATTTCACAACTTTTTGTTGTTTTTATATTGTAGTTCTTTTCTAATTAAATTTTGTATGCTTTGCTCTTTGTAAAAAATAGCGTCAATTTTTCTGTGGTAAACTCCGTTGTCGCATCACCCCTCCTGACGAATCGTCGGAAATTCGCGTTTAATCAAGACGGTCGCTTATAATCCGTCGTGATTAGCCGTTAATGTTTTGATGTAATTCCGGCGTAATCTCCCCGAGTTGGGGTTCGCCCCTTTTTCGTAAAAAAACTAAAGCGTCGTCGAGACGCAATTGAACTCTTTTTTTTTATTTTTGATGTTCCTTCATTCTTGAGGTGATAATAAAGAGGTTCCAGGTGATAATCCTCGAATTGCGTGTTTTTGGCATCTGTTTTAGGGTGTCACCCTCGCGCAATTATCGGCCTTAATTGGCGGTTAGTGTCCTGAAGACGTCCGTTAATTACTCGAAACTTGGGAATGATGAATTTTGGGATATGTTTTAATAAAAGTGTCATGCCGCATGTAATATCCGGCTTGCGACCGCATTGTTATAATGGCGAGAAATGGCGGCGTTATTTTTATATTTTGACTCCCCTGTTTTTGTTCGTCTGATCCCTAATTCGTTTTTCCTCCCTGCACGAGCAGCCCTCGCCCACCCACTTATTGCTATTCCATCTATGACTGCAGGCGTCTTACATCGGGGGCTGATCGATAACTCTCCCTATTCCAAACGAGATTTCAACCTAAGCCCCATTCCTGATATTCAGCCGGGACTGCCAGAAACGCACCGAAATATCATTTCTGTAATCAGATTCGAGCTGCCAGCGTTTCGCGCCTCTAAAGGATGCACAGATTTCCCTTTTCTAAAAGGTCGCTCACCTTTCTTCTCCCGAAAACAATTCCGAAACCGAGTAAGGTCAGCGAAAATGCCGCAACGGTGGCATTTCAAGCGACATTTCTGATCAGTTTCCGCCCTTGTGTGGTAACTGCGCATTTTCTTTCTGTCATCAATCGTGATTATCGCGTCTTTGCGGCCGCATCCCGTTTAAAATGTGACTATTTTTCATGCTGTCACTAGCATAATGCATCACATTTAAGTTTAGCCGGTGGTGCTTTTGAAAAGTTATTCCGGCCGACTTCATCAACACGTCAAAACAGGAGAACGAAGAGATGAAAAACGGAGAATGATATAGTAATTCGGCCTTCTTGTCTTCTTTAATCAAGACAAAAACATGCCGGGTAGACCGCACCGGAGGCGGCTCAAGGGGGAGGCAGTCTTCGCGAATGGCAGGACTAAAGCGAACACACACAAATTTAAAATCCACAAATACGTGGGTTGGGGGAGTCGACAGGGACGATAAGGGCTCTTCGCTGCGAATGCAATATTGTGATATTAAGCCAAATACCTTTTCGCTAGCTTCGAGAAATAAATAAATAATTAAAAAAACGGTTGAGAATATCAAATCATAGCGGATGAATGAGGGAACTTCTAATAACAGAATTGTTAAAAATGAAAAAAAAAGCAATAAAAGACTAAAAGAAGATGCCAAACGAATAACAAAATTCGTTTTTTAAAAGAATTTTTTTTACCAAATTTAAAATATAATGTAAAATGTTATTTTTAAACACCTCAAAAATGTGTAATTTTAATTTTTAATAACATAAAAAATAACATTTGTGTCTAATAGAAAAAACTTCTATGATAATTAGAAACAAAAATAATGTTAGAATCATTATTTACGAAGTGAGAAAAAAAAATCAAAAATTACAGAATGATTGTTTTCTGAACTTAACTAATAGATGAAAAAAGAACATGTAATAACAATAAAAAAGAAGTTGTGTTACGTATTTTTTAAAAAATTGTAATCAATAGGTAGTTATTTGATAAAACACATAAGTGGCAGAAAATAATATTTTTAATTTTCTAGTGTTTCTTCATCTGGCATCCGCATTGTCAGTCCAATATTTTACAGATTTTCCCAGAAAAATTGACCATTTAAAGCTAATTTCTTTATGGTTTAATTTAATTCAGTATATCAAAAAAAGTAGTCAATAAATTAAGAAGAGTCAATTTCAAAAAAAAAAAAAAAAAAATTGGCGAGTCAATGAAGACACGTTTTAAGCTATTTCCGATGTGTTTTAGTTTAACTGTACAAGAATTTCACCAATAAATTAACAATAAATAATGTAAATACTGCAATTCTGCAAATTTCAGGTAAATAAATAATGTTTTTTAGTCAATTGACAGTAAACAGCACATTTTAGTGACATTTTAAACGCATTAAAGTAAAATGTTTTTTAAGAGAAGTATGGAGGTAATTTCTCTTATGGGAATTCCAATGTAAACGCGCGAATCTGTAGCACTTTTATTTATGAAAATATTTTCAGAAAATTTGGCACAATCATTCTTCTCATTATTAACTACAAAATGACTAAAATTGATTTTTAAAATTTTTTTTTATAAATAATATAAAATAATTATTAAAAAAATATTAAAATTTAAAATCAACGAAATTAAAAATTTAAAAAAGTCAAAATGTAGTCCATGTTATTACAATACTTGTGGCAAAATTATTATTTTTATATAAATAAACTAGCTACAGATTCGCGCGTTTACATTGAAATCTCTATACTAGAGAAATTGGTAACTACTCCTCTTAACAAGTCAGAGTCTCAGCATTTTCATGTATTACCTAGCCACTAAAACACGAGTAGATACTTTAAAGTCGGTTAGAATCTTTCAGCTGTCACAAAAATTTGAGGTTTAATGTCAAAGAGCAAATTAAAAAAATTATATGGTAAACTCTACATTTGACAAAAAAATTATATGTTCGATACGGCATTAAAGCAGATAATTTACTGCCTAAATAAACAAATAACTATTTAACTTTAGTTTGATTTTTTATTTGTCATTGTACCTAGAAAAAATGTGTTTAAAATCAAATAAAATATCAAATGATAAATGAAGTAGATCTATACCGTTTTAAAAGAAAAAGACGCAACTGTCATATCTGTAAATTGTACTGTAAAACTGTTACTTTTTTGCATTTATCTCAACAGTGATATAATAAATTAGCTTTAATTGTATCACAAAAACAGAAAATCTATCTTAACTTAAACTCTGCATATAAAAATTTATAATTTAAAGTCTTGAATTTACATTTCAAAACTTTGAATCTGTAAAAACTAACCATTTTACTGTTATTCACTATCAAGAGTTGTGTCAAGAAAATGTTCTAAAAATCTAAAAAAAACTAGTTTAATTTGCAACTGACAAAAGGTTAAATATTAAAAACACTAATCACAACAAATAACGCTAACAAACCTCACACTTGACAAAATTTTTAGATTATTATTTTCAAAAAACCTAAATTGTTAACTTTTCAATTAAACACTTATTGTGTCAAATAGTGTTAAAAGAAGACACAATAAAACCTCATTTCTTTCTTAGCGAATTGCGATTCAAATTATTTTGAATCAATCGTTATTTCAAAATTTTTTGCTCTAAAATTTTTCTCTCAACAAAAAAATTGTTATAAATCGTTTATTTTTAACTAGAAGAGTTTAATAAATCGATAATTTTTAACCAGAAGAAAATATCTAGTGAAGAGTAGTAAAGTTAAATCAAAAAACTAAAAAGTGATTGTAGAGCCTTTCTTTTTAAGTGGTCCAAATTGTTGTATAGATATAAAATGTTTATTATTATTTCACAAAATTCCTACATAGTTAGAAAATATATAAAAGTATCAAAAGTCTTCTAAAAGTTTTACTTGAATCTGTCTGTGGTTAAAATTAGACGAAATTTGTTTTATCAACTGATTAATGCCAAATAACAGTTTGCTTTATTGCCGTATTCAGTTTTTTTTTGATTCCTCAAAGTATTAAATAAAAATCAAACTTAAAAATTTTGTGTTTTAATTTTGAATCAATTGAAATTGTCAAAAATGACAAATAGAAATTTTTTTGCTTGATCAATTACTCAAAAAATATTGACATAATTTAACAGATGATGATTTCTTAATTTTTAGACAAATATAGGTATGTATAGTAGTTGCAGTTGGTATTTAAATAGATAGTATCCTTATATTTTTTAATATTTGTTTCAAATAATTTTATAAAAATTACTAAACTAGTTTTAAAAATTTTGACCGTTTAGATATCTATAAAAAATTAATTTAGACAAGAAAATAAATATCTACCTACTACTTTTAGTTTAAATTAAAAATATAAATTGTAACTTTAAGAAATATTAATTTTTTTTTTTTTCAAAAATTATAACCTCATTAATTATACGCTTTTGTTAATTAAATTTTTTCTTTGTATAAACAACATAATGCGGCCATTTTAATTTTTCTATACATGCAGTCACTGTCCCCCTGTCCAAGCTCACGTATGTGGGGTGGCCGTCACCCCCCAGCGATTCAAGACTCCCGCACCCTCGGTAGCCAGGACTACGGAGGGTGTGCTTACGCTTGCGCGTCCCGACGTCGAGCGTCAACAACGCGAAATGGCCGTTACGTCTCTCATTTACATTTCTTTCATTATTTAACCGTTTTACAGGTAAAACGCTGTCTAAATTTGTAATGGCTCTAATCCCACAGATAAGAGGGGTCCGAACTCGCCGACGACGACGCTTCTGATTAATTATGAAAATGAAACGGACCGACGAAAAGTTTTCAGATATTTATCTTTAATTAATGTCGCCAAAGCAAAATATTTCGGTTAATTCATTTAAATAAATTACGACGGGTCGCAAGAGGTTTCAGCAGATGGGGGCGGAATTTTTCAGGAGCTCGTTATGGAAAACTCCCCTTCGACAAACTCTAATATCGCATTTAGGGATTTATCAATAGTGGAAATCGGCATGTATGACACAGAGGGGAGCAAATTTTATCAATTAAAAAAAATAATAAAATTTAAAAAACGCACTAACAGCATCACTGGCACCTGCTTATCACTCACTACCCTTTCTTTTATCTACTCGCGTACAAAACACCTGCATTTCCTTAAAATCTCGCGATTCCTGCATCCCAAAAACAGGAGATGACCAGATGATCGTTGTCGAAATACTGAACTGGTTGCAGTTGAGAGGTACCACGAAAACTGGTATACCGTGGGTTCTTTTTGGTGTTTTTTGTCGCGTTGGTTTTGTTCTTGGACCCTTGGGCGCGCATTAATGCGATCTGCATACGCATATGTGCGTTCCCCGTGGCGCAAGACATCCACATTTGCATACATGGACGACGTCTAATTTATTCCAGAGCACACCCTTTTCTTTTACTAGCAGATCGTTATCAGGATTCGGGACCTAGATCAAACCGGAAACCGAACACCACCTCATTTGCTTATTTAACTAACCGTTTTGTTACTTCATAATGGAACGACTGTTGCATTCGACGAGATCGTAAATTCCAATAGCGACGACGGGAGGTCCACAAAACATTCAAAGAAAATTAACGGATTCAAAATTAGATCCCAGAGAAAGAAAATTAATAAATTAAATTTTTATGTTGTGAAAGATGCCACTTAAAACATTGGGAGATGTTAAATATTACAGAAGTAGAATTATTAATTTAAAATTTAAAAATTGGTTATTGTTGGTAAAATAAAACACTAAATTTGTTGCGACGTTTCGACGATATATTTCGTCTTCTTCAAGCCGATGAATATTTTACTTTTACAGTCATTAATTGCGACTTTATTTGGCCTGTTCTACAAAAACCAATTGTTACATACCAACCCCCAATAAAAAATTCAATGACGTTTAAACTTGTTAAATTCTAAAAACATTATTAATAATATAAATGGCAAAAAGCACACACTACAGGATTTAACAAAATATATTTTATTTAATTAATTATAAAATTTACTCAAAATTTAATCGATTATTCACAAAAATTAAACATTTTTTAAAATTGTGTATTAATTAACAGAATCCGTTTAAAAGTGTCTGCTACTACTTGAAGCTAAAACTGTTTAGAAATAGACGCAGAAAGTTAAAAAAGTTAAAAAAAAGAAAAATTTTGAATAAATGTTTCGACAATAAAGACCGTTGTTTTGCTCATCTACACATCATTTTTATAAATTATAACACAAAATTCGAAACTAACTGTTTCATAAAAAATATCACCATTGTAAATAATTGATTAAATTTCTAGTAAGAGAATAAATTATCTAAAAAAAATGTTACTGATATGATTTAATTTTGAGTTGTAAACCCGTGTCTCAGGTAAACTTAGCAGTACCGTAAAAAAATATTTTTTATAGAAATAGAAGTAGAAATTTAATCTGTGTTGTGTGGAACATTCAAAATTGCGCTCAGTTTTCTCTTATCCAGGAAAAATAGGTGAAATGGTAATATACCTCAATATACCTTTAGACCTCATGAATACAAATATAGAACCAGGACCGGTGACCATTTCTGCAAAAATAATTTTAAAAATTTACTAATTTAGTAGTGTATTAGTCATAAATTCACTAGTTTTCTACAGTTATCACTAGAATTGTTGACAATACAATACATCAATATACATTTTTTTTTACTTTTGTAAAAAACTGAAACTGAGAAAGTAAAAATAAATATTTTTTTACCAAAAAATATTTTTTTAGTGTAGGAATTGTTTCTTCTGAAATCTAAAAACACTCCGTTTCAAGACTAAAGACACATAAATTTGTACAAAAAAATTCTATTTACTAAAGATACTTTTCTCATGTAACGTTATAATTATTGAAATTTTGAATAAAATCGTTTAATATAAAAATTTTGAAGAGTTTTTAAAACTGAAAAGTCAAAATGCTGTTGATGATATACTCAGAAAGCAAAGTCTCTTTATCCACCATTAGAAAAATTTTTTGATGATGACCAAACTTGTATGACAATGGCAATAATATATCTATCGAAATTAACATTAAAAAACCTAAAAAATGCAACTAAAAAATGCAACTTATTTTAGTTGGAACAGAATGTAAAAAAGTGCTTCAATAATTTTTTTTTCAATTTCTAAATTATAGTAAATTTATTCGGATAAAATTTATTAAAGTTTGTCGACTAAAAAGTTTTATACAAATCTCATGAGTTAGGTTATTTACAGTGCTCCAAACGCTTTACGGGTTCGTGCCTTAAATAAAATTATTACACTGTAAATTAACAAACGCAACCGCGTTTAACAATAATTACACTAAATTTTTATTATAGCACGTAAAACAGTAACTTTTCCATTAGTTATGTTGGCACCGTATGAGTAAAAATTACATCTACCGCCTACGCAATGGAGGTGATATGGAATAGTTGATAAAATCATAAGCGAGCTGTCGAAAATATTGAAGCAAAATATCAGTTAATTAGTAAATCAGTTGAAAACCTTAATAATCTTGACAAATGTCATTACTTCATTAGTGCCAACCTAATTAGTCAAGAATCCCAAGCTGTGATGATTCTTCAAAAGAGACTCTTTGAATACTTTTTTTGCAACGCAAAGTAGAAAAAATAGTATATTACACTTGTATCATAAGACGACTTGTGACACTCATTCTAAACTCAAAACATAATAATCATCTTATGAAACACGTATAATAATGTACCATTTGCTTATTCAATGGCGGTATACAATAAACATCTTATCTGTTCTTGTAGTACAATAAAAATTAAAAAAAAAATATTATAGTAAGTAATAGGTGTATAAAAGGATTAAATACATTCTATATTTATTTAAAAAAAGATTAAACATGAAATTAGTAAATAAATTAAGAAGTAAGTTACTTGAGAATTTGGTTTTTATAAACAAATCTTTAAGCTGTAAACAGTTACTCTATTAAAACGTTGAATACAAATACATTATTCTATTAGATATTAATTCTAAAATTTTTCTTAATTCTAACGTTTAATTAGTTAGAACATTGTTTACAAAGTTCACATTAGATTTCTATTTAAAAAAATATTATTTTGCAAACACTAAGTATACCAAACAAAATGTTAGAAGTCAAACATCATATTAAAAACCTAAAATAAAATTTGTTGCAAAGACTTTTTTGTACTCATAACTTCTAACAAACTATTTCCGTCGTTCTCAAACCTCGCCGTGTGGTAAAACGGTTTTCTCGAACCGAAGTATTTTAAATTATGTTAAATTATAGAAAACATTATTTTACTTATAATTTCAGTTTTTATGTTCGTTATTTGAAATGTTGTACTTAACTATTTTAGAACAAAATTTTCTGCATTCGCACTAATGCAGCACTCCGCTCGCTCGTACTGCAAACTGCATATGCGGAAAATTTATTTTTAGGTACGTTAGATAAATAACTATTGCAGTGTTTAAAAAATCTAGACAATGACCTAAACTTTATTTACAAAGTAGCAATTTAGCAACTTGCTGGAGCCGCAATATTGATTTACTATGACAATACCGAATAAAACTTGTTATACCTTAACAATAACGATGTTGCTATAATAACAATATTGTTATAACAACAAAAAAAATTAGTGAGCTACTCTGATAGGCAGCGACGACAGCAATGTGCAATTAGTTATCGGCTGTTAGAAGAAAATTCTGGATGCTATTATTTGTAAAAAAGTCAAAATACAGTAAAATCACTCAAAAATTTTTGTTGTTACAGTATAATAAACAAATCATCTAGATTTTAAGATATTCACAACTTTTTTGAAGACCTATTTTTTCAAGACATTCTAAACTGGCAGTGTTAACAAATTTTCTACAAGTATTATTTTACAATTTAATACTACTAAATTTAATTTAAAATTATTATTTTGTTTATATATATTATTATTGTGTTTTTAGTTTTTTTTTAATAATTTATGCATGTTCTTTTTTCATACAGTTACATTTTAACTGACTTTGCCGCCATTTTGCCAAACACAACGTAAGGCATCTTCTATATAAAGATTACAACTGATTGCTACTTTGTTTAAATTTGTATTTAACTTTCAATTTTGGACAGCAGATATAGCCATTTTGAGTCATTACAATTTGCAACAAAAAGACAAAAAACTATCTTTTGCAATAGCCGAAACATGTAGTCATTGTTTATAAGTCAAAAATTGGCTGACTGTCAAAGCAGAGACAAGAAACATTGATTCTTTATCCACATTTTTAATAGATAATTTACAAAAATTCCGCTGTTACTTAGCTTAATAATTTTTTTGTTTTTTATAACAAAACATCTCTGTCCATAATGTAACCTCCCCATTCAGTGCAAATTCCTCGGCCACTTGTTGAACTCCTCAAAGTAGCATTCTAGTTTTATGAGCGTTCCGTAACAATGAGTTCGCCGTCTTGCAATTACTGCACCCGAAGTGCCTTGCTCATTATCTCCAGATTACCGAGAAGACAATTCCCGTCCCCGCCATTGTTCCACTAATCCCTTGCTAATTCTCACTTGGCGGCGCCTCTCTCTTTCCCAAAACAAACCGTTTCCATTAAAAGCTTTCCGGTATCATTTACCGTTCCAGCAGGTATCAATTACCCATCTAATGGAATCTGCATATGGACGTTGATGCCTGTCTGACGGGTATATACCAGTTCTTTTTGTCTACTTTTGTCTACAACCCTTCTGAAACTATAGCAGTTGGAAATATGCAAAACAACGATGTTTCGTTTTTTTTTGTATTAGACGCATCCCATGACCCGAAATGGGATACATCATAGAGGAGGATTTTTTTTATTAGAGCTTTTGTTTTGTCGACCCTTGCAGATGGCAAAACTGAAACGTCACACGATAATGGCTAATTAAAAATTGAAATAATAGAGTCATTAAGACAGTTTTTTTAAAGACAGTTCGAGATGTATTAATGAATATATTAACATATAATAAGAACCTTGCCCTATACCCGACCCTTGATCAGGTGGGAACAGGTTGATCCTGAAAAGGTGTTACCAATAGATCGATTATGTATTTAAAGTATTGACAGGCGGAAAAGCAGCTTTTGTTAGGACTACCTGTGGTAAAAATAATAATAGCTCTCTTTTATAACACCAATTTTTGAAATTTTAAGTAGATTTAGGCAGATTTTTAAGCACAAACAAAAAATTATAAAACAACAACAAATAGAAGAAAAGCTTTTAATGAATTTTTTTATAGTGGTTGGTGATATTTCCTGGTATTTAAATTTTTTTTGGTCGGTGACAAAATGAATGTGTACAGGGCCGGCTGTCGCGCCCCCGGTATTCTAATGAGCATATGTCCGTACAAAAACTGGTCCAACCATCATCCCTTTTGTTATAATGAGTAGTACCATGGGAACAAACATCTCGTGGAAGGTATTTGCTTAAGAAAAAAACCCATTTAGAATTTTTTATTTCATAAAGGGGTTCACCTACTGTCTTCCTGTTAATGTATGCATGCCCTTGCATATCATTATGGGAGATGGGCGCTGTTCTTATTATGCCACGGCACAGAAAGCCCATTTAGAGCCGTGAGAAGAGCGAACCGGAAATTCGGCTGGATCAGTTACGCGCGACAAAAATTTTATTAAATGTTGGTACACCTGAACGAGAACATTAATAATTCCCCCGGCGGTAAACAATTAATTTGTACCGCCCCGAAACATCATTTAACAAGTGGCCAACAAATTGCGCTTATTATATCGTTTTTTTTTCTTGTAGGATTACACGCGAAATTATTTTGATCCTAATTGCTACTTTTCGAGCGTAAAATTTTAATTTGTGTAATTTGATTTTAAAACCTTAACTTCTTTAAAAGTTTACAAAGTTATTATTCCAGAGATATAAAAGTTAGAAAGCAAATTATGGCAGAACGGGACGAAAAATTCTTGATACAATTGCAGGTATAGCTCTCTAATTGACAATAATTAAAAAAAAAGTCTTAATTGTACTTTAAACGAGTAATGACTGGGGTTCCTGTAAGCCATATGATACAATGTGTATTGCTCAGTGCTGATGGTTGAAATGTTAATTATAGTATATTGCACAGCGTCATCAGGACAACAGACCAACAATGAGTCTTTATTTCACTCATTATTCGATAAGTTCTAATAATGGAAATTTAATGACGGCTGGATGAAGCGAGCCATGGAAGCTACCTCCACCACCACAATCATTTTTTAACAAATTTTTACATTTGTCGTATGTCCACAATAATTAAAAACCACAAAGACGCCCACCGACGAATACACAAAGTATAACAGCAATTAAATATACATTCAATACAAAATTCGATAAAAGATGTCCTAATTCAGTTTTGTTGAATAATAAAACGTTTTTTTTTTTAATTTTAGACATACATTGTAAGAATACAGATTTTTTTCAATTTCTTTATATACCTAGAGACTGAGTACAGTAGAGCATCGAAAGATACAAAATATTCTTTTTTTATTTTTGACAAGCATTAAGTATGTAACAAACCTATTTTGATATTCTGGCAAAACATTTTGTAATTTTTTGACGTAGCCTGTTATATTTACACTAAAAGCATCTTCTTGATGCTTTATTGTAATTTTCGTAAACTATCGTTCTTTTTACCTTCTTTATTATTTATCGTACCTAGTTTTACAATTTGTTTTATCGTCTAATTGCTTCTTTTATTATAAGTTTTCTGACTTTTTATTGTTTGTACAGACAATATTTGTGGTGTACCTGTTATTGTTATCTATTTGTTCATATTTTTATATTTTTTGTTTAATCTTCGTTTATTTTTTGTAGCATTTTTTTTGACCTATATTTTTATCTCTTTTTTATGTTATATTTTGTTCAATACTAGGTTATTTTTTAGTTGTAATAGTCATTGTATTATTTTTCTGTGGACTTTTTGAATTTCTTTGTCGACAATTTTTTCTTTCAAAAGTGTTCCAATCGAGCAACAACGTCGAGAAACTGTATACCGGTTTCGGGGTTTTTACCCCTCTTATTATACTAACTCGCACCTTCCAGCACTCTTCGTTAGATGGCACACTGTGTCTGTCTACACGACTACTATTTTTTCTTTGTTTCAATTTTTTTGTATTATCTGTTTTGAGCATTTCTTTAGATTGTTTTGTCTTTATTTCGTTTTTTTGTTTATTGTTTGTCGTTTATTTGTATATTATGCTTTGTCTAGTTCATATAAAAATCTTTAAACCTTGTGTTTTCAACTTTGTTTTTATTTTATATATTTTTTTCGAGCACTACAAAATCGGAGCCTGACAAAAGATTTGAGCGTGATAGCTTTTGATAGAAACAAATAGAGATTTTAAATCCTATTCAAAGTCTTCTAGTATTAAGCCTACTAATTATTAATTTAACTAAACTTAGTGCAGTTGCGATAATCTTTTAGCTATTCTCTAAACTTTAGAAACATTTTTGGACTCTAGAAAATCTGAGCCTAACTTCTACGTTAAACAACAAAAGATTTAAGCTTGATAGATTCTGATAGATGCTAGTTATTAATTTAACTGAACTTAGTTCAGTAGCTACTGTCATTCAGCTATTCTTTAAACTCTAGAGACTTCTTTTGCGACACTAAAAAATTTCAGTCTAACTTCTACGTTGAACAGCAAAAGATTTGAGCCTGATAGCTTTTGATAGGTGGTAGTTGTTAATTTAAGTAAACTTGGTTTATTGGGACTAACTTTCAGCTATTCTATAGACTTAAAAAAAATTTTTAGAGATTAAAATAAAAACTAAAAACTCTTTTTGGGCACTGAAAAATCTTAACCTTTTTATTAGATAACAAAAGATTTAAGCTTGATAGCTCTTGATAGACATGAGTAGGAATGCTAGACCCTATTTAAAGTCTTCTAGTATTAAACCTAGAAGTTATTAACTTAACTAAACTCAGTGCAGTAGGCACTGTCTTTTAGGTTTTCTTAGCTTCTTAGCTATCTTCTAGACTCTAGAAACTTTTTTGAATACTAAATGACCTAACACTAAAAGCTCTTGATAGACACCAGTACGAATTTTCAGACCTTGTTCAATCTCCTAGTGCTTAGCTCAAAAGTTATTAATTTAACTAAACTTAGTATAGTAGCTACTGTTTTTTAGCTATTTTCTAAACTCTTTTCTAAACTTTTTTGACACTAAAAGATCTGAGCCTAACCTCTTTGTTAGGCAATCAAAGATTTAAGCTTGATAGCTTTTAATAAGTGGTAGTTATTAATTCAACTAAACTTAGTACAGTAGCGACTGTCTTTTAGTCATTTTTTTAAATTCTAAAAACTGTTTTTGTTACTAAATATCTTAACCTCTTTGTTAGATAACAAAAAATAACACAAGTAGGAATTTCAGACCCTATTTAAAGTCTTCTAGTACTAAGTCTAGTAGTTCTTAATTTAACTGAACTTAGTGCTTCAGCGCAGTGTTTTAGCTGTTCTATAAATGTTAAAGATTTTTTTAGACACTAACAAATTAGAGCCTGATCTCTCGTTGAACAACAAAAAATTAAGCCTAAGAGCTTTAATAGGTGGTAGCTATTAATTGAACTAAACTTAGTGCAGTAGCTACTTTCTTTTAGCTATCTTCTACATTTTGTAGACTTTTGTAGAGCTTGATTTCTTCGTTAGATAACAAGAGATTTGAGTCAGTTAGCTTTTGATAGAGACGAGTAGGAATTTTAGATTTTTGAATTTTAGATCTTGTTTAAAATCTCTTAGTAGTAAGCTTAAAAGTTATTAACTTAAGTAAACTTAATGCAGTAGCGACTGTCTTTTAGTTATACTTTTAACTCTAGAGACTTTTTTTAGACACTAAAATATCCGATTTTAATCTCTTTGTTAGACAACAAAAAATTTGAACCTCATAGCTTTTGATAGGTGATAGTTATTGATTTAAGTGAACTTTAAGCTTATATAGCGACTGTCTTTTAGCTGTTTTCTAAAATCTAGAGACTTCTTTTCAGCCTGACCTTTTCGCTGGACAACAAAAGATTTGAGCCTGATAGTTTTCGACAGACACGATAATAGTTTTTAAACCCTGTTCAAAGTCTCCTAGAAAAAAGCCTAGTAGCTGGTAATTTAACTAAACTTAGTGCAGTAGCGAGTGTCTTAGCTATCCTCTAAGTTCTATAGTCTTTTTTTAGACACTAAAAAATTTGAGTTTAATCTTTTTAGTACACACGAGTAGAAATTACAGCCTCAGTTTTAAAGTCTCTAAGTAATAAATCTAGTAGTTATCAATTTAACGAAACTTAGTGCTACAGCGATTGTCTTTTAGCTATCTTCTAAGATTTAAAGACATCTTTTAAAGACCGAAAGATCTTAATTTGACATCTTTGTTGAAAAAAAAAAAAATCCATCCCTGACCGATTCGTGGACAACAAAAGATTCGAGCCTGATAGCTTCTAATAGACACGAGTAGGAATTTTAAACTCTATTTAATATACTTTGTATTATGTTAATAAGTCTAGTAGTAGTGGTAGTTTTTTATTTTTATCTAAGCAAACTTTAAAAATTGCGTTTTCTATATGCTAATATTTGTATAAGTTCTGTTCTTAATTTGGTCGTGTTGAAATGTGTTGTCGTTCGCTTTTCTATATGATGATTAGTCCTGAGTGGCAATTCCATAACGACTTCTTGATATTTCAGATAAAAACTCTACCATTTCCTAGCATTAAACAATTCCGACCCAAATGACCCGTTGAGAAACTAAAAGCATTTGCTTAATGATAGTGGAGTGTTTGAGTATCAGGTGTCGCTGCCGTCATTTGATTAGTTTAATTTGAACCGAATATAAATTTATTATGTTGTAGCAGCGAGAAAATGAGATGGTTGGCTGTTTATATATGAACCTAATGATTCAATGTCGTGTCTGTCCCCTGAGTTGTCTGAATTCGACTCAGGTGTTCAATCATTCCTAATTGCCACCTTCTTTCTTATCTAGTTTGTTGAAAAATACAGAATATTTCACGACACAAAGGATGATTAACGACAACACACGAAACAGGTGTGTGCAATATTCGGACTGATTTTTTTGGCTGTTTCCTGTATCAATTTTAAAAACCAGGAATTAACTCGATGGACATTTAATAATAGACGAAACACGCAACCCGACCGAAATGTCAACGGCTAGATGGTCGCATAAATCGAGGAAATATTAGACTGAGGTCGCCACTAGCGATAAATGTTTCTTACTGTAAATGCATTCCTTAGATACTCGCTTATTTATGCTGATTAAAGGTGACATGTAATACTGGCTGAATTTTTTATTTTACGCTTAATAATGTGCAATAAATTCGAGTTTGCTATTGCACAAGGCCGTATTTCACTATTAGGATTTTTCAAAGAGACGGAATCGCACGATGGTTATTAACGCTGCTTCATAGATGCTATCTAACAATTATTATTTTATTATAATTGCTAAAGCTAGTGTCGAGACACTCTAATGGAAATAACAACAAAAATTTTTAATGACGACTTAACGCACCAAGTCGTTAAATTGTTATAGCCGATTGCTTTCCCAGACTAGACAACTCTCTATTTCATTTAAGATACTAGGAAACGTGCTTTGGGCTTGCTTAAACCACCCACAGGGCTTCAAAGTTTACCTAATACATCAATCAATATGACTTCTAAATAAAACAAAAAAAAATAAGAAGGAAATAATGTAAATATGGCAAAAAAGACGTAAAAATAATGACAAGAAAAGCTCAAAATGTAGATCAAAATTTAGTTATTCAAAGAATAAAGTTTCTTCCACTATATAAAGCATAGACATAAAAATAGACAACACAGGCGAAATACAGTTACATCGGTCTTTGTTACACTCATAGATAAATACATAAGCATTAGAAAGAAACACAAAAAAGCCGGTTGCCTGACTTACAATGTGCTGCCACTTCAACCCTGTGCTTTGAGTTACTTCTCTATCTTGTACTGCGATGGAAACCTTAAAAGACTGGAAAGCAGAAAATACGAATGAGAAGCAGTAGAAAAAATGTAGGAAAAAAAACACAAAAAAATTGTAATTATAATAAACAAAGTAAAAATAAACATTAGAATGAATAAAAATAAGCAAAAGCTGTTCCAATTAAAGACCAAGTAGTTGTTTTTGCCTAATTGTCGAGGTTGGTTATGGTGGTGGCTGAGTCAGAGTGGCAACATTGTGGCCCGCAAAATTATGCCAAAAAAAAAAACACCAGCAAAAAAACAAAACATATATAAGTTTAAAAAGCAAAAACGAAAAGAAATAGACGCAAAATTCAGCAAGATCTTTTATTGAAAACATAGCGAAGGGTTAAAATTAAACAAATCTTTAAAAAATACAACCATTTTTTCAAAAATTTAGCAAAAAACCAACGTCAAATTCAAAATAACGAAGATGATTTAAAAGCACAGAAAATAAAGGTTTTGTCTAAATTAAATAAAAAATGCTGCAATTTTGGAGATTTTTAAGATGTTTTCAACAATCACTGCTTTTAAAGTTGAAGAAAATATTTTTGAGTTAATTTTTTAATTTATTTTTTAGTCAACAAAATAAAGTCATAGAAAATCGATTAAAAAAATTCTTAAATTATTCATAGAGCATACGATCTATCAGATCACATTATGGACTATTCTGATTATAACCGTCTTAATTAAAAGCAATTAATCATTTAATTAATTAATTAAAATTGGTCAAAATACTGAAAATACTATTACGATCTTAGTGAAAGATATACTAACGTTAATGATTTAAACTCTCAAAATTTTTTATTTATTTTTTTGTAGAATTTTTCTTTGAATCTGGTTGGTGGTGTCGTGCAATAAAATCGTTTAAACTGTCCAATTCCAATAATTACAATTGTAGAGATAAAGACGGTGAGTAATGTAATTAACCGCTCGGTTTGATCCAGACCCGACTTTATCCTGTCTCCTTCCAATCAAATTAGTCCGTCCTGGTTTTGTCTCTATCGCGCCCTTTTCGCTTTAATCACTTTACAGCACCACTGACAATACACAGTCCTCGACTTAATGATTCATAATTTTACTCCTTTTGCTTATTACACAGGAGTGGTCCTGATAAATGGACCGTGATATCAAAATGTAATTGCTACGTTAACGTAATTAAATTATCGGCAACGGAAAAAAAAACTTCCTCCATGCACTCAATAATCGTAAACATCCATTTACAAGACACACACCTGCATTTTGAGAGGCGAACGTTTTCTGCCATAAATTACAGACAGAACCATATGGTATCTGCACAAATTCGAGACTTGATACACCAACACCTACCATTATTAAACAGGCGATCAGCCAGGTATTGCAAGGTAAAGGGGATGAGACCAATTTACATATCGGATGCTGATCGCAGTCCGAAAAGCACAGTCATAAAATGTAAACGAAGCTCAATACTTACTTCCTAACCCTTTAGGACGAACCGAGGGTCCTGTCAGAAGATACAAGGAAGGGTCCCATCAGTAATTTTAAAATCGAGATTGGTGAAATATAACTAGTTTTAAATTGTTTTTTATTGTAGAACAAGAATTAATTATAACTTTCTGTATTTCTCAGTAATTTAAAAAAAAATTATTTTACTAGTACTACTACTAGTACTACAATTGAGGTTAAAAAATAGTAAAACACTAAACTGGTATTTAATCAAAATAATTTATTAGTGGCTAAAAATTAGGTCATGGAATGTAATAAAATGGTAATTACAAATCGCACCTAATAAATCAAACAACTCAATTTAGAATTTTTTCGAAACCCTTAGCAATAAATATATATTTTCGTTAATCAAAGCTGTTATCAAACCTAATTAATCCTCGTCACTTCTCCTTTTCCCTACATTTTAATTTCCCTTAATCATGAAACGATAATCAGTGATAACAAGCTCAAACCTCTTTTCCTGAAAAATCGTGAAAATCTGTAACTAGCCGCCACCTAGTCGGAAAGGGCGAAACCTCCGGACCCCCACCCTCCCGGAGTTTTAATCGATTGCGGCCCCGCCATTTGTATGCGTGTGTGTGCTGCGTCACGACGCGTCCTGGTGTCATCATGATGGCGCCGTTTTCCATCCGAAACGGGGAAAAAATCTAAAAAATTCTTATCCACTTGAAAAACAAAGCGACCACGACGAAACGTCACTGATCATAAACTGATCATTAACCATATGCGGGGTAACTATTCATTAGGAGAGGTTTTGAATACACAGCTGGGGCGGATTCTTGCTTTTTGCTTCGGCAAAACGAAAAAATTCGGGTTTAACAGGTGGGGAATGTCCGGGAAGGGTTAATGTCGATGTCTTTGAGAGGTATTTTAATTAATTGATTTGAATAAAACTCGATGAAATGGGAAATTTATTCAGCTTATGCCAGATCTGACGGGCTGATTTTTTGGGTAATTACTGGACGATTTAATTAGGTATTTTGACACGGGATGGAAATGTAAACCTTTCGAAACAATATAATAAATTGTAATTAATTTCATAATTATTTTTCACTTATAATTAAGTCGATAAAATTCGTTTCCGTTATGACGTATTTATGTACCGTCTAATTAAAATTAAATAACACTTAGTAAACGAGGTATTAATTATTTATCGCCCGTATGGTAACAAGATTAATTAATTAAAATTTGCGTTAATGTTATTGAAATCATTAGATTTTAATAATTTACTAATTAATTTAAGTTTAGTTTAATTTTAATTAAAAATTTAGTTTTTTTCCAATTTTCTTGTTTATATACACTATAATTTATCGTTTTTACCAACTATCCAATCTTCTTTAAATTTTGAGAGTTTTGTGCAAAACAACTTTAACAAGAAAAAAATCAACAAAAAAAGTTTTTAAAAATGTAAGAAAAAATTTTGGAAAAACAAAAGAAGATTTTGAAAACGATTGATAAACAGCATTTAAAAGAAAAAATATAAGAAACAAAGATCAGCAAAAAAACCTCTGGAAGAAGTTGAGAGACGTCAGTTAGAAAATAGAAAAAAACAAGAAAAAACTCTGGAAATGCAAGAAACGATTCTAAAAAAACAAAAAAAAATTGTAGAAAATCTTTAAAAATTGAGTTTAGAAAAAAAAAATATGAAAGACGACAATTAGAAAAAAGATAAATTCGAGAAGCGACAATTAGAAGAGAAAAAAGAGCTAATAAACATTCTAAAAAGGCAAAAATGTTTCTAAAGAACCTTGAAAAACAAGGATTAAATAAGAAGAAAAAAAGAAGATCGGAAAAAGATGCTAGATAATAGAAGAGAAAAAAAAAGAGTATAAAAACTTTGTAAGATGACTAAAATACAGAAAAATATCTTCGAGATATTTAGCACACTGCAAGGTGCTTTTTGAGGTAAAAAAAATTAATTTAAGATAGTTCTAGAACTTCAAGAAAATTTGGAGAACAAATTTAGTTTTAATTTTTAGTTAGTTGTATTCTGTTGGTTTTAAACTAGCTTTAGGTTTTAATAATTTAGCTTAGAAGTAATATATGTAATAAATCAGTTGTATTCTAAAACTATTTAACTGTTTAAAAAAATTCTAGAATTATTTATACAAGCTTAAAACTTGGTTGTTATAGCCGTTCTGTTTAAAAATCGCTTAATTATTGTTGTTTATAAAACGAGGTAATAACTATTTATCACTTGTATGATAACAAAATTAATTAAATAAAATTAGCCTTCATGTCATTGAAATCATTAGATTTTAATAATTTACTAATTAATCTAAGTTTATTGACATTAACGACATAACTAGTAAAAATTTGGTCCTTTTCTAATTAATTTTTTTCTAATTTTTTTGTTTATGTACATTATAATTTATTGTTTGTACCAACAGTCTAATCTTATTATAATATTGTAAAAGTTCTGCTTTTTAAAAAACTACTTTTAGAAGTAAAATAAAAACAAAAGAAAATGTTAAAAATGTAAGAAACAATTATAGAGAAAAAAAGAAAGATTTTGAAAAAGCTTGATAAACGGCGTTTGAAAGAAACAAGAATCAGATAAGCAAAAATTTTTTTTAGAAATAGTTGAAAGACGTCGGTTAGAAGATTAAAAAGCTACAAAAAAAAGTTCTAGAAATGCAACGAACAATTCTAAAAAAAAAATTAAAAAAACTTGCAGAATGGCATCTGAAAGAAAAGAAATATAAAATACGACAATTAAAAAACTTAGAAAAATTTGAAAAAGGACGATTAGAAGACAAGGAAGAGCTAATAAAGATTGCAGAAAAGCAAAAGAGCTTGAAAAACAACGATAAAAAAACAAAAAAAAAGAAAAACCAAAAAATGCTGAAAGAGAAAAAAAGTAACTTTTCAGTAGGTTTTAAACTAATTTTAAGTTTTAATAATTTAGTTTAGAACTTTTAACTGTTTACAAAAATATTTAGAATTATTTATGCAAGCTTAAAGCTTGGTTGGTGTAATCGTTCTGTTTGAGAATGGCGTAATTATCATTGTAGTTTAATTTAATATAAATTTAGGTTTAATTTAATTTAAAGTTTGTTTACGTTAGAATTATTAAATTGTACTTTTCGTTTAGACTGAATTTACTAGAACTTAATTAATTTAAAATCGGCCTTTTCCAGAATTTGGTCTTGATCGGCTTGTGTTTTAGTATTAAAATTTTTGTAGAGTTTTTCATGTCGTTTCGTCGCTCCACCTCGTATATTATTAATATCCCGCCTCGCCGTTGTGGTTTTTAATATAAAACCGTGCGCCCGGTTTTCCAATTTAAGCGACGGTGCTAAACTCGCTCTTGTAATGTTTTGAAAGCGGCAGCGTCGGAAAAATTGAATGCCAGGTGAAGAATGCCCGAAACATTTCCTGAAATAGACGTAATAATCTTTCTAGGGTGGAAATATTTACATTATTAAAATTTCAATTTGTTGAGCGTAGCACAGCTTTAAATCGTAATTCCGACAACAAAAATTTTTTACACAAAAAAACCAGAGAAAAAACAACGTGTGGTGAGAGATGAAGCGGAAAATTAAACGGTTTCAGAGCAAATATGTTGATTATAATCGAGGCGAGGATTTATGGCGAGTTATTTCGGCCGTTATCTGGGCTTTCATAGACGAATTAAAAAAGGAAAAACAACCATTTGCATCGTAATGGGGGAGCCGAGTGGTTAAAATGCTAGTTTAATTGGGCCCGGCATGACTTTTTCAGCTTTTATTTGAATTCGAGGCAAATTCCGGTCAGGGGGAAGAAAGTATTTACACAAAACATTATTAGGAATACTACCCAAACTTCGATTCATTCCATTCAAGACTCATTAAGGGTAGGTAACTAATTTTAATAAAAAGACGAATTTACATATAATTACACGAATACTTAAAAAAGCAAAAGTGTTAACCATTTAGACCAACAATATATAAAAAGAAAATCATAATAAACATAAAAAAATAAATAAAAACATATAATTTTTTACAACCGTAATAACTATACTCTTTTGACATAATTTTATAAATGACAAACAACAAACAGATTTGACAGTCCATAAGACTGAAGAATTTTCATTGCCAAATTGCGTTTGCAGACATCAGAGATTTACACCTGAGCTTCCGATATGTGAAACTCAGTGCAATTAAGAGAAGGTTTTTGCAAACAAGGTACTGAGCTTTATTGGGAACACAGGGCTGCTGCAGTAGTTCTATTTCGAGAGGTTACAGAGAGCCTCGGTGCGCGACTCGATTTTCAAGCCTCTCTTGTTTAAAAAAAATTGGTTAATAAAGCATTTTAGATTTAAAAATCTAAAACTGATGATACTCGTATATTATAAAAACTACAAGCCTTGTAGGCTCATGACTTGGTGAGCGGATTTTCTTTACTTTCTATTACTCACACTTTCTTCTTCCACTTTTTTATTTGTAACTTTTAGAAATAGTTTTTTACTTTTTTTCTACTCCATTTTTAATCTGTTGAGATCTAGTCCTGTTTCTAATATTTTTTTAATAAACTGTTTTCTTACGTGACCTTTCCTTTTTTCTTCTAATTCTTTATGGTTTAACTACTCCTGTTATAACTGTGTCTTTGTATAATGTTTTTAGTTCTTTGTTTGTTCTTCTAATCTAGGACTCTTTTACTTCATTTCTATATAAATTTTTTCTAAAACTTTTCTTTTTTATATCTGCAGCATGGACTGCTCTTGTTTTCTTAGTGTTCATTTTTCGAAAGTGTATGTTATCACCGGTCGTATTATGGTCTTGTAGATATAAAGTTTTGTTGCTCTTTCTACGGCTTTTAAACTTAGTATAGAGTGTAATAATCAGACGCTTTTATTTCCAGCTGCTATTCTTGCTGGCTTTTATCTTTTCTGTATTTGTTGTTTTTTTTTCTATTACACTTTCTAGGTTTACCAATCTCTTAATTTCTTTAAATTTGTATTTTTTCTATTTGTATACTTTTACTTCTAAATATATTTAGTTTTTCTTTTACCTATTTTTAGTTTCGCGTTTATAATCAGTCTTCTTGTTATTTTTAATAGCTCTTTTTTAGTTATTGTTATAAGTGTTACGTCATCTGCAAATGCAAAGCATTGATGTTGTTGATGAAAAAGTAGACTTTGTTTATATATATATTGCTTTGTTTTAATTTTCTTTCTAGGGTGATTATAAACAATTTTTGAAAAAAACGGGCTTCTCTGTCTTAAGCAATCAAAGTTGTATATCTTCTACTTTTTTAGCATTGTGCTCTTCTTTCTGCAAATTTTTTTGTATTCTTTTCTTTCTTTTTTATATTTTATCTAGGTCTTTTGCGTATTGTTGCATTCTGCTCTTTCTTTTTTATATTCTGTCTGGGTGTTTTGCGTATTTTCTTCTAACATCTTTATTCTTGCTGTGTCTTTCTTCTGTTCTTAAAGCCTACAATCTTCATCGTTTCATTCTTTTGTTTCTTTATTCTTCTTTTTTAATTTGTTCATTGGTTGCTTGTTTAATTAGTTTTTCTATTGTCTACCATTATTCTTTTACTTGTTGTTGTTCGTTTTTCTTTATTGTTGATATATATTTTTGTTTGTTAATTTGATCGTTAAATTCTATTCGATATTGTCTTGTTACCATATTTTGCAGATTTTTATTTGTATGAACTAGTATAATTGGCCTTAATTTTATTCCTACCATAAAATGATTGGAATGTACATTAGCGCCTCTATAGAATCTTACGTTTTGAAAACTGATGTTATATGAATTTAAAATTAACTAGAAAATACCGAATGAAGCAAAATGCAGGATAAATAAGAGTGTTTTTTTAGTGGAATAAATCTTATTTTAGAGGGTAGCTTCAGTTTTTGGGGTGGGTAAATTCGTTCCACTTTCCTGAAATGCGTGCAGGCATCAATTCAACCCTCTCGCTTTCTGATCGCGAATAATTCGCAGATGTCGCTCGATTGTTTTAATTGCATAATGTCTGTTTTGCATATAGTGTGGTATAACGGTTGGGACTGTTTGCCCTCGGGCATATGCAGATTAGTTCCGGGGATCATAGGTGGCAATGAACGGATAAGGGAAACAATACCTTCATTGTATTACTTCAAGTTACCTGAATATGTAAATTGAATTAACCCGCCGCGATAATTGCTACAGTCTTGCAGTTAAGATCGCATTTTTGGCTGTTCACCTGTCGAAGAACAAAGGTGCAACGATTTTGTATTTCTTGACCACCTCAACCCTTCTCGAGTTCCCAAACATTCTCTAAGGTGACAGCTAGTTTTGCATAAATTTGCATAGGGAGTTTTCCCATCGTATGCAAAACACATGGGTCGGATGCGACCATTTAACGTATCCGGAAACAGAAGGGTAGAGGTGTGACTGACAAGATTTCCGATGACCCAGCAAGGGTGCTTTTAGTCGCTTTCGTACTTTGGTGAGAGTGTCTTCGAAATTTTGCTCTACTGACCGAGTTAATTAATTCAGCGAAAGTCAAGGTGAAGAAGAGGGGAATTAAAAGTCTAATGAGAAGCCGAGAGAATTTACATAAAGAAGCTTGAGATAGGTCACTGAAAAATCAGGAATAAACCCAAACCGTAAGTTTTCAAAATTTTTAAATTACAATCCGATTCGTGCGGTCGCTGCGTCTTGTATGGACTGTACAACATCTCATTTTATTATAATATATTTCCTCTGGTGATTTGTGTGCGAGGCGTCCTGGCAGCCCCTCCGTCTTAAGCTTCCCTCGCTCGCTCGAGCTGATTCGGGAATAATTCCTCATACATTTTCCCCGTCCCCGACTTTATTTCTTCTCGTTTTACTTCTTTTCTCCGGAGAGAGCGGAGACTTATTGCCTTCCACTGCGAAACATCTTTGCCACCCCCTGCGTCGCCGCCCTCGCTATACACACACATACGTAGCTTTGATCTTGGCGGCGGTCGTTCTACCGTACCGCACGTCATCGGACCGAAAACCTCCAAGGAATTTAGATAATTCGACGTCGACAACGGCTGACCCCAGACGATCACTTTCAATCACAAATTCTCAGGACCGGACTGAAACATAAGATTTACCGAAATATTTTTTGATAAGCACAATATACACAAGCTGTTCTAAAACACGTTTCTTCAATACTACAACAAAGTGTGCGAGTTTAAATAGTTATTTACAGAAGCAAACTGCAAACATTAACTTTGTAACTCGAAAACTGTTTGATGCATCTCTTCTGCATATTTTACCGCATCATGCATCAAATTATACCTTATCTACTATAAAATATACAATTGTAAAAAACACTTTTTTTTTTAAATTTAAAACCAAAAATTATTATTTTAGTTACTTACAGAAGAGTGCTGCAAAAATTAATTTTGTAACTCAAAAACTGTTTGATACACTACTTCTGTTAGTTTTACTGCATTATGCATTAAATTGTCTTTTCTACTAAATAATATCGAATTGTAAAACATTTTTTTTATAGGTTTAAAACTAAAAATTATTATTTAGTTATTCACAGAAAAATGCTGCAAAAATAAATTTTGCAACTCGAAAACCGCTTGATGCATCACTTTTACCTATTTTACCGCATTATGTATCAAATTATTTTTTTCACTATAAAATATACAATTTTATATCACTTTTTCTTTAAAGTTTAAAACCAAAAATTAATATTTTTGATATTTACAGGTGAGTGCTGTAAAAATTAATTTTGTATCTCGAAAGCTGTTTAATTCACTATTTCTGTTTGTTTTACCGCATTATACATAAAATTATTCTTACTAATAAAAATATACAGTTGCCAAACTTTTTTTTAAATCTTGAAATCAAGAATTATTATTTACAATATTTACATTCGCGTGTTGTAGTTAATTCTTTAATTATGCATTAAATATGTAATTTATTTTTAAAAAAATGTTGATAGACCTTTAATCTCAAAGTTTTGTGACAGCTAAAAAATCCTAAACGGCTTTAAAGTGTCTGCTTTACTGCTTAGTTCTTACAGATGCCTACATATTATCAAATTAATAACCGAGACAGTTTAGTGCATTTAAATTGTCACTAAAATGTGGTTTTACTGTTAATCTGTAAAAAACTATTAAATTAATTATAATTAATGACTTAAGCAGATTGCTATGAAAGCAACAAGTCTACTCCTTTATATCTGCGACAAGTAATAAAACTAATCTGTGCCAAAATTTATAAAAAAGAAAAACAGAGAAAAAAAAATAGACCAAATAAAAAAAAATCAAAAAAATACATTGTGTGATAAAATAAAAATAGTATCCAATAATTTAATAGAACAAGGCAATATCAATTACAAAAATATTCTTTAAACAAATAATCGTAAATAGTGAATATTATAAAAGAAAACTCTAAACCAATAAATTTGGTTTTTTTTATGTCTGTTGTTTTTTTTGTTTTAGGAAATTGTGCTAGAAAACACATAAAGAAAGAACAGATCAACAAAGCGAGGCTACTACGACCGCAATATAACGGCCGATATTTGTACATTTCTAATTTTCAAAATACAAAACATGTTTAACAAGGCTTCTGCTTTTGTTATCTATTATTTGTTATAAACTATTTGAGCCAAAATTAAGTCAGAAGGCTAAACTTGTTTTCTGAATCTATCGTAGGTTTTTATATTACTTTCTCTCTGAAATCTTTCTAAACCTTTTTCGTCTACAAGACGACACCATTGTCTTCATGAGCTGCATTAATTTGTTCACGTTAATGCTCTTTGCTCTGTCTTTTTATATCAAAATAAAGTATTGCTTACTTCGTTTAATATCTCTATCTATAAATTACAGTAGAAGTTCGTTTTGCGTAATTTTTGAAAACACAGTTGAACTTTGGACTTGAACTCATAAATTTTACTTTGAGAGAATTAATTTTGAATTGTTGGTTTTCTGGTTATTTATTAACAATCTTTGTTTGGTTAAAAACTTATTAAAAACTGGCAGACTATAGTGTTACAAAAGTTACAAAAAGTAGTTTTATAATAGTTATTTTTGGAGTTTTTTTTAAAATAAGGTTGTCCATATTTGGGGACAAATTGTTATTACTGAGTATTTATTTAAATTTTTAGTTTAGAGATTTTTTTATAAATTAAAATAAATTTGAAATGAGTTGAATATTCTCTTTCTTATTTTCGTTGCTTTCAGGTTGATGGATACCTTCTTCCTGCGTTTTCTCCTGCTGCGACTTTGCATAGATATAACCTGCACTTAGTTCTGGTTGAGTGTTTCCAAAAATCCTCACATCCATATATTTAGCATGTTAGATGAGTCTCCATTGGAGTGGTTTGGGCGTAATGGCACATGTGACGCCCCAGTAGCATCATCTCGAGCGGGCTTTCTGCAATATCCATCGCCACGCGTCAGTCGCCCCCCGTCGCGGCGTCGGCGGCGGTGGCAAGGAGGGGAATAAAGAGAGGTCGAGATGGATGTGCAGGGCTTGGCGCGCTTACACGGGAAAATGGCAAAGAAAGCCATCAGGGGAACGAGGCAGCCAGATACAGGAGAAAAAAATAAGATGGATTGATGGAAACGCGTCTTCGTGATTAAATTTGTTTCGGCGCAACGTGTTTTCAATATGTAAGCCTTTCAGGAGTGTCATTGTGTCTTTGATTAATCTCAGTTTTGGGTCATCGGCCACCTTCGCGAAGAAGGAGGATTTTCAAGGGGCGCAATACAACGCCAAATTAAATTTTAATATGAGCTTTCTTTGTTGTGAACGTAATAAAATACATTATAACGAAAGCAATTCTGAAAAGATGAAAATAATATGGTTGGCGGTGTAGTATTTCAGAGACGTTAAGTTATAACCTTGCTGTAGCTTTTCTCAAAATTAATACCGCGTTCTGGATAAAAATAAACGAAGACGTTTGTGAGCAAGCAGCCCATAATTTATATATTTTTCAGGCATTATTACCCGCGGACATTAGCGCTTTCTCGCTGCTTTTCTTTTAGTCTTTGCTTCAAATTATTTTTATACTTACTTTGCTGCTTTACGTCCCACGTATCAACATTGCAAGTTATTAACTAAATTAGAGGCGGGGACTAAGCCGAGGCTTTTATTAATTGCTTCACGCCAATTCACAACAACAATTTTACACAATATTAAACTCACTTTAAACCTACAGTTTTATTTCAAACACTCAAATACTAAAAACTAAAATAACTACAACATGGTTTAAACATAATTTATGACAAAATAAAGTAAAAATCTCTAAAATAAAATTTAAAATAACTAGAATCTGTGGAGTCATCATCGTCAAAATTGGTAATCATCACTAACAGTTTTTTATTTTCTTATCCTCGATAAAGATAGTTAACTAAATAATTAATTTCATTGCCAATTATTCACGTATTAAAATATACATAACTTGTTTTTTTAATTTTCAAAAATTTTTAATAAATATCTAATAAAGAGTATGTCCCCGAATTGACTTTAAAAGAGAAAAAATGTTCTTGTTTTTTCTAAAACACAAATTATTTTTCATTTAATAAGAACGTTTCTCGAGATAATATCATTTCATTGCTAGAAAATATTCAAATTAAACTCAAGTTTTTTTAATAAATTTAGCAAATAGTAAAATGAAATGAAATTCTCAAAATGCTAAACTATTAACTTTCTATTGTGTCAGTGCTACTTTTCATTGAATCTCGCCTACTAAAATTACTTATAAAAATTACGAAAAAAACTAAGTCCAAATTTAAAAAAAAAGTTATTATTTCGAAAACCCTTCGAGTTAAATAAAAAGTAATTTGTGAATGCTTTAATTACTTTATTTATCACTAACGCAAAATAATCTAATTTGTTTCTTTCTCAGCCGCTTTTCTTCTACGGCTATTTTTTCTGCCAATTATTTCAGATACAAACTATATAATTAAAATGAAGACACTATTCACAAATAGATCTTCGATCACGCTGACAAATTTTAAAACAAATTGCCGAAATAAAAAAAAATGTATTTGTCTAAGAGGATAACAGTTCAGTGAAAACGAAAATAAGCTAAATCACGTCTTTTAATTATCATTTTTTATCAATCTACATAAAATACAAGTTTTTTAAAACCTTTTGAAAATATCAGAAAAAAATATTTGTAACAAATTTATATAACATCTTGCATCGGTAGCCAACATAAAATCAAAAGACATAATTATAAATTTTGTTTAAAAATAAGCGTTTTTGCGCGATTGGTTGTTTTTATCAGTTTACTGTGCCTGTTTCCACGACGGTAGGTTGCTGTTACTGGTTGCTACGTGTAACAAAACGGTAAGTAATTCACTTACCGTTCAGTAAACGGTAAGCAATTAAATCTAAAAAAAACAATTTTGCGATTTATTTATTAAAATTAAATGTACAATTATTATAATTAATAGTAGTAATACCACTCGCATTTGAGTTTCTAGTGTTAATAGACAAACTTTCCGACGTAGAAGTCCCAGGTTGTTGTAATAGTCCACCAACACGCTGTGTAAAATTTTATGAGCAAATTCAATATTGTTTTGGAGGGAATCTTCCACGTAACTCTCGGTCACCGTTGATGAACGCCACTCACCATGTCTTTTTAGTCCCAACACATCAACTCCGTTATTCGCCAAAAGTGTAGCCAATGTGCGTCGAAACGAGTGTCCAGTAAAACCTTCAGGGGCTTGCAACTTTAAATACTTTGCAATTTTTGACGGCCAGCCTCCAATTGTGCCTTTTCCTGTGACTTGCCTAGTGCATTTGCCATTTCGATTGTTCAGAAATAAATGATCTGACGTTGGGTTGCTTGGTCGAATTCTTATGTATTTTTGAAGTATTTCCAAATAATGAACTGCTTCATTTTTTTTATTAATAACTGTGAGCGTTCGCTGAATATTCGTTTTTGTATTTGGAATAGGTATTTACTATAAACATTTCTTCATGTTCTTCTATGTCACTCATTTTAATATTGTACAATTCCTCTCGTCTACAAGCGCCCGATACTCCCCATATCATTGCTACCTGCAGATATATTGTTTCCATAGAACTCAGATGTACCACCTCATCATCTACAACATACCTTTTGAATTAAAAATTGTTCGTCTGGTGCTTTATTCAAGAATATTTCCATGTCTCCTTTGGTAAAAATTTTAGCCTTCTTAGGCCGATATCCAATATTTTTTCTCTTAAGACAAGCAATTAATGTAGCAAACTTAGAAATATCGATAGCATCATGGAGAAAAATTGTACTCTTCAGCATAGAATACTCCGCCCATAAACTGCCTGGGGCCTTCAAGTGTCCACTTCTCACCACAAAATACGCTAACAAGCTCTTTTCATTTACAGAAATCTTCTTTGCTTCACGCCATTCCTTAAACAACTTGTATATCTGTTTATATCGGGCTTTAGATTTTTTTGGAATTATTGCCGAACATCCTTCTTGCCAAGCGTCTTATAAATCATCCGGTAGATCATCACTATCGCTCATATTTGCTTCGAAAACGGAACCACAAAACAGAACTATGTAGGAATGATTGTATCAAAAAGACAATTTTACTTGTTTGGAACAAAACCATAACAACCATGGAACAGCCACCCAAAGTTTTCAGTTTCAATCTTCCCGATTATCACAAATGTATTGATATAAATTATTATTATTATTATTCTAGAAACTCCAATCGCGCAAAAAACGTTATAAGCATGTCGAACGTTAAGGATTACCGTTCTCAGACAATAATTGGAGTCGTCGCTTCGCTCCTCCTCCAAACAATTGTCTTCGAACGGTAAGCATTCCTTACCGTTCTCCATACTTAATATACTATTTTGTAGTAAGTGTTGATAGAATGAATCAATTTTGATGAAACTTTGATGAAACAAGTAATTAATTTGAACATTATACCTAATCTACAATTGAATATTTTTGTTTCTAAAAAGAATCTCTTCTAGTCGCAGTTTTTGAGAGGTTTCCTCCACTCGCTTTGAGAGACAAATTGACAAATGCTGCCACAGTAACTTCCTTTCACTCTACTCCACAATGTCTGTATAAAATTGACTTCTAAAAATCTAATACTTTAATACAGAACCGGCACTCACTTTAAAGTGACCCGATGTCAAAAAACTTTAAAGCCCTATTTTTTTACACTGAAAACTCATATTTATATTTAGAACAAAAATGTTTATAACAAAAAAAATATATAAAAAATTTAAATTTAAAAACAAAAATTTTTTGACAATTTTGAATAGTTCTAATTCTAAAAGTGTTTGACAGAGTTTGAAAAAGCGATCAATTCAAACATTTGTTTAGGATAATAAAGCAAAAAATTTTAATTGCTTCGTCTGAACTTTTAGATTATTTTATATTATAACAAGCATTATTAGAAGTAAATTTAGGAGATTTCCTGATGATTTTATAATGTTTTTAGATCTTGAAACCTACTTTACTAAATAAATTAAAACTGATATTTTTTAAATATAAAATAATTTTTCGATTTTCCGATACGCCTTTATGTGGTGTAAGCCCCTGGTGCGTGCGTTATCATCGTCCCTTCGGCGACGTTTCGTTCGTCACCTCCTTATCATTACCCCTCGTCACCCATTTCGTCTCCTCATTCCGCTGCTATCTCTTATGCATCTTCAATCATGCCCGAACCGTCCGTTTTCTCGGTCAAAAAGCAAACAAAGCCTGACTTTTTCTTCTTTATTATTATTATTTTCGTCGAGCACATTCACAAAGGAAATTGATATATTTTCTATGTCTTTGATGTGAAGAGAGAGAAACTTATTTTTAGTTAGTCGTCACAATCTCGCTTTTGTATCGTCCCGTAATATGAGTTTTCAAAAGCTCACACAAGCTACGAGGTTTATTTTTCATTTTCCCTTTGTCGAAGCACTGCCTATGCAATTTAAAATAAATTGACGCCGTTTGCCGAGTCGTTACCGCCCTGTTTGCTTATAACACCTATTCGATATGAAAATCTGCAATTCTTTAACGCTCCTAACGATCGCAAGCCCCGATAAAGGGTGGCAGGACTCGCCCACGAAAAATTCGGTTTTGCTCCTTGACATTTGTGCCCTGCAAGAACTTTCTCGGCAATATTTCACGGGTTGTTGAGCGGCATCCACAGCACACACGGATCCTGAAAACCACCCCCGTCCCCCACACATGCCGTAAATTTCCGGAGGACGAACTTTAAAAGTGTGCACGGTGAGCGAGTCCCTGCCTTGCCTCTCAACCCCCAAGAAGTAAATCTTTGTATGTGAATTGACTGTAATCCGAATGTATTGTGGCAGTTATTGGATCGTCAGGCACACGCCGTACCAACCCCAAATCTATTGATTTGGCGCTTGCTAAAAATCGAAAGAAATCGACGAGGAGAGCAATTAAGCGAGACGTTCCGGCCGGAAAGTAAACTCTTTCTTGGTTTTGTTATCTTGGGGGCTTCTTTTGCCACTGCCACCTGTTGAAATGCTAATTAATTTCATTTACGAGATCACGAAGGACGACGCGCGCACTACAAACAACACCCACGCCGCCTCTTAATGAGCCACTAATAAAGCAATCTGCAGCGCCAGAGACGCGCCAAATCGAATTAAAATCTAACAAAAAAAAGTACCAAAAGATTGAAATTTTTTCGTTTTATAATTTTTTACTAGCTATTTCTTTCAAAAGGCGGTCTTTTCTTAAAAAAACATTCAAAAAAAACAAACAAAATTTCTTAAGTAGTTCAAAAACAATCAAAAGAAAAACATTCAAAAACGGTGACTGAACTAAAAAAATATGTTTAAAAAGTAGTGTTCTGTAAAAACAAAAGAAGCATTTAAGAAACTTGAAAAAAAAGTAAATTCTAGAAAAAAACAAAATATTTTTCAACAACTTGAAAAACAACGTTTAAAACAAAAGAACTATAAAAAGTTCGAATGGAAAAATAAAAATCTTTAAAAAAATCTTGTGAACTTGGAACTTGTTGAAATGCATTAAAAAAAATAAATTTCTATCACTACAAATTTACCATAGTCCAGTACCTTAGTCTTACAGGTTATAAACAACAAATTAAATTTTGTAATTGCTTTAATGATGTTATAAGTGATGATATCGTTCTTGATAAAACGTTTTTCTCGAAAAAAGAATAGTTTTAACTTGACAGCTTTATAAATTGTCAAAATTACTACACTGCTCCAAGAAATTAACGCACCACTTGAAAATAAAGTAAAAAAATTAAAACTATGTACATTTGACAACTTTGTTTGAGAAGGTTTAATCAAGCTATAATCTAGTTACCCATTGTAATAAAAGTTTTGACATTAAAGTCAGAAATTTGAGTTTAATAGTTTTTTAAGCAGAAATTTTAAAATAATTTTCATTTCTAAATTGTGTTAATTTGTAATTTCGTTTTATTGTTATTTGAATTTACCGTTCTGTGAATAGTTTTTATCATTTGAAACAATAATAAAAACATTATAAGGAATTTGACTCGAGAAGAATGCACCCAAGCTGTGGTTTAGTTGGAGGAAGGATGGAGCTACAGAAGAATTGAAAGGTTTGGTGTATCTCATACGTCAGTTTCGCGAATTATACAAAGGTACAGAGAGACAGGAAGTCACCTCAGAAGACCTGGGCAAGGAAGAAAAAGGAAAACCACTTCTATCTAGGATAGATTTTTAAGAATATCTGCGCTAAGGGAACGATTTGTAACCGCCAGGAAGTTACAAACTGAGTTCCGTGACGTAGAAGGAATTCAAATCAGTACCGAAACTGTTAGAAAAAGATTTAAGGAGGATAATTTAACACCCCATATTCCTGCTCGTGGTCCTGCATTGACTGCAGAACACCGCAGAGCCCGATTAGAATTTGCTAGAGAGCACATAAATTGGCAAAGAGAGGATTGGGATTCTGTTCTTTTTACGAATGAGTCAAAATTTTGCCTTTGCAATTGCGATAGACGTGTTCGTGTGTATCGTAGACCAAATGAGCGGTACGCACAGTGTAACATTCAGAATACCACATTGTTTGGTGGAGGCTCAGTAATGGTTTGGGGTGGTATTTCCTTACAAGTTCGCACGGAGTTAGTAGTTGTAAATAATGGCTCTATAAATGCGGATCGTTACATAACAGACATTCTTGAAGAATATGTCGTACCATATGCCCCTTATATTGATCCAAATTTTTTGTTAATGCAAGATAACGCAAAACCCCACACTGCCCGAATTGTTAAAGATTACTTGAATGAGGCAGAAATCAATGTTTTGGATTGGCGAGCTCGAAACCCTGACCTGAATCCTATTGAGCATGTTTGGGATATTCTCGGGAAACGTTTAAAAAATCTTCCACATCCTCCTGTCCATGTTCAAAAGGTAGGTCCTCAACTTAATGAAATTTGGAATAACTTAAATCAAGAAGACATAAGTTCGTTAATTTTGAGTATGGAACGAAGATGTGCAGCGGTTATTCAAAGTAGAGGTGAAAATACGCGATATTAAGATGTTTTCTGTAACTTTTATAACGGCGTAACTTTAATAAAATTTTGTTTTCGGTTTGTTTTTCTATATTTGGACACATTAGATATTAATTTACCTTAAACAAATGTTTTTGTTAAATTTTTCTTAATTTTGTACCAATTGGTCGAATACATGTTTCAATTTTCAAAAAAATTCAAGTGGTGCGTTAATTTATTGGAGCAGTGTATGTATGATCAGCTGAAAATTTTAAGTTAGCGTGTAAGTAGCCATGTTTAGGTAGATAATAATTGAGCCGTTCATTTTCGATTTTACAGTAAATTTAAAACGTTTATTTTACAACTTTTTATACAAGAAATACACAAAAACAATTTGCAAAAAAGTTATTTAGCAAGATTCGGCAACAGCTCACACGGCTCGTGTGACATTAGAATATTTAGAGCAATTTTTTCCAAATAGGTTAGTTACTAGAAGAGTTTGGCAAAGTAAATCATCTGATCTTACTTTATTAAATTTCTTCTTGTTTGGCCACCTTAAAAATAGAGTATTTAATAACAATGTATCTCCAAATACACTAATTAATGTCTTTAATAATCTAAAACGGCAAGTTAATTTATGCATTGAAAATTACAGTGCCCTCTCTGAATCTTACCTCTAAATTTTGTCTCGGGTTTTTTATTTGCATTATTTTCTATTAGATTAGTTAATAAAATTATTATTGTTGTTGAAAATAGGTTAATTATAAAATTTTATTTAATATTTAACACATATAAAAGTAGTCTTAACAAATCAACAACTTCGAAAAAAAAAATTTTAATTTTATTCCAACTCAATCACTATTTGTTGATATGTGCAGGCAGACCGCACAGGTTTACCCGAGGGTATGTGTACTAAAAGAAAAAATTTGCTATAATATGTCCAACAACAGAAAATTTAGCCAAGAAAACGAAAACTTAGCGTTTTAAAAAATGTTTTTGGTAAGAACACTAACAATAAGTTTTTTGCTAGACGTATTTTAGCAAATCTTTTCTTTTAGTGTGAAAAGTTTTATCTACTAGAAAACCTTTTTTGGATTTATATTAGTGTCCTTTATAACACCCTGTACATATATCTAGTTCTTCTTATCTATTTTGTTTTAAACTTTCAAAATTTTGAAATGATTTTTTAAATTTTGCTTATTCGAGTTAGTAGTTTGAGCGTATTTAGAGAGGAAAAGCAATTTGTAAACAACTAACTACACAGAAAACGGAACATTTAGTTCGTCTCTACTTAAATTAAAACTTCTTGAATTGATTTGGCCATAAATAAAATAACAAACTTTGAATCAAATTGCTCTTTATGTTTTCTTATCAATTTCAATCAAAATGTGATTAATTTTTTTGCATTTCTCGCGCATCGCTTTTTGTTTTGATTTAATTGTGTCATTCCAGTGTTATGAAGTCGCTTTGTGGCAATTAAAACGTTGCCCGTGACACGATGACACTATTCTCGTTAAAGAAATCCCCGTTGAAGGGAAATTCCTGTGGGTGGTGTGTGTCGTGAGGGAGCTTTTGAAAGGGGAGAGGGCGGCGATCGATGCAGGAGCGTGCAGGAAACACATCTCCTCCACCAAGATGGTGGAAACAAACAGAACAATACCTATGTGAACTCATGCGTACCGAAAATAATCTCTTCGAACAAAATGAAAAATGTAAAAAGCACATAGAAGCTCTCCTCTCGCCGTTTTCATCACGGAGGGAAGGCCGCGTCTTGGAATCAGTTCCGATTAGCTTGTGTTATTATGTATCGATTTCAAATGCGTCATAAATAAAGAAAACAACGAACTGCCATGACGGCCATAAAAAGAATCCTTATTATATATTGGCATGCGGAATTTTCTATACGTATAATAAAGAAGCGGCTGTGTCGTGTGTTCGAAGCAAACAAACTGCGCCCCTCTTGAAGGATAATCAATACACAGGAGGGTTGCTAGAAGACAAGGAAAACGACCGAACCGATGTTGACTTACAGGCGGACTACTGAGCAAACACCCTTAGCGCACATCATGAGCCGCTAATTGACATATTGCCGCCTAATAAACACGTGCTGGATGACATTTCAACAACAAACTTTAACTTTTAATCCAATTTAACTAAAACTAAACAAAGTTTTAATTCTATTTTACAACGTTTTTAAACTAATACAATGTACCACTTAGATACACATTTTCCTCTTTAATGGGCTGATTTCAAGTTGAGATAATACCGGTATTATCTTCGTTTCCATAGAAATATAAACAAATTCGAGGTTGTGATTCGCTGTTGTCATGAAAAAGTATTAAAATTTGCGATACTACCGGTGTTATCTCAACTTAAAATCAGCCCATAAGATCGTTTTACCAAATAAAACAATGCTCTAAAAATTAGTATAAACCTGTCACCACATACTAATGAATCAACGTCATCAATTTAAAACACTTATATCATTTAAAATCAGTTTGTTATTGCAATTGTTGTGACACTAAAGATATTTCTAGCTAACTTAATTAGTTGAAAGCTGGGATTTTATTATTTTTGATGACGCAAATTTACTCGTTTGTAGTTGTTACTATACCTATTTTTATTATTGTTGACACAACAATATTAGAGAAAAATAGAATTATTCTTAAGACTACTTTTACATGAGTGAAGTAAAACCAAATCAGTAAATCAATAGGTTCTGGTAAACCGACCCTGAAATAGTATATTAAAGAACGCATTTTGAAAAGTCAACTAAAAAAACTTGTTTATGCTATTTTTTTAATTTTTGCGTTTTACATAATTTTTAAGTAAAAAAGTTAATTATTTAACCTTTAGGGACTTTTGCGTTAATACGAGATAGTTGGTAATAAATGTCATTACAGTGTCAATGAAGTCATTGAGCTTTAAAATGTTTTCAAATTTGTCTAAAATTCTGTGTAAGTAACTTATAAATGTTTCTTTTTACCTACCGTATCGGTTATTGATTGAATACTCCAAATGGCATTAACACAGTAAGGAAAATCTCCAAAAACTTTGTAAAATTATTCCTAAATTACCACACTAATTGCGTTTCTCAGCGACTCTTTTTATTGTTATTTCAGACCAAGCAGTGATATACACTCATCTAGCAAGTAACTTGTAAATTATCAAATGCTGTGGGTGTTGTACACGTAAGTCGCCAAATAAAGACCAAAGCTTCATTTTAGTTTCAAGTTTTATTTTAATGCTGTTCATTCTAACCTCAAAAGTGTGTCGCTTTTCTACTGCCGCTTGTTTCTCCGACCGATTTTCGGTTAATTGCGACACACACACACACACAAACACTTTGTTGAGGAATACTGCTGGTCATCAAGTGCAACAAAATTTATTCGAATACATTATAATCTCAACGCTGACATAACACAGCGTGTTACCCAGTGTTACCAATCCGAAAACAGTAAATTGCACTAGTACTTGGCGCACGCAATTTGGGTGCGGAATTAGCTATTACCGCACCCAAATCGGACTCTGTTATCGACGTAAAGTAGAGAAAACTAATTTTAACTGTCTCATTCTTTAGTTCATTAAAAAGTAAATAGTATCACATTATAAAAAAAATTAGGAAAGTTAGTATATAAAGAAAATTTGAGTTTTATAGAACAACTTGCTAGCGTACTTCCGGTTTTAACAAAAGTAGCAGTTGTTTTTGATTTTTAAATAGAACATTCTGCGTGTATTAAACACTTCTAGGTAGACAAAAAAAAATTTTTAGTCAAAGCAATGGCACACAATGCCTTTTGTAAAATTATAATAAACAATTAATAAAAAGTGTACAATAAATTTTAAAATTTAGAAAGTGGTCTAATTTTTTATAATAATGTTTTCTTAATGTAACATAGTCTGCAATCAATTGTTTTTATAAAAATTAGTTTGAAACTGAGAAATGTTGTCTTGGGAAAAATCAGTCACATTTCTAAGATTATCCTAACACAATCTAACCTTGTAGCAACTTTAAGTCCTAGATATCTAGTGATATTAGAAAGTTAGATATCATAATTTAAAAGTACAGAATAAGAAAAAACACAAAACACTTGTTTTTTTTATTATTGAAGACAATTGTTTTGAAGAGAAGGGAAGCGACAACTTCCTTATTGTCTGAATAAATCTACTTACCGTTCTTGAACGGAAAATAATTCTTACTGTTGACTTTTCATTGATAACAAGTAAACGAAATGCTTACCGACCTCTTTTTGTTGGAAACAAGTAGACAACTCTTATTGTCTTGGAAATAGAGTCGGTGAACAATCAAGTAAATTAAAGTATTGCACTAAAACACATGTTGTAGTACATTAAAGCACAGATATGGAAAATATGACACTTTATGTACTTGACAGGTAGACAGATGTCACCAACATAATTCAGTCAGTTGCTACAAGTTAAACCAAACATTTATACCGTTACAAACATTTCCAAAAAAAAAGTTTCGAGTAAATTGTTCGAGTAAATACTAGAAGACATTGCATCATGAGTCATGCTGTAGCGTCATATTCTGCGAAAACATTATAGCCACGTCTATAGACCGATTGAGAGGGATGATGTCGTGATTTTGCATTAGTGGAAAACATGGAACTCGTGCTAGAAGGACGTATCTTTATACAGTATGTTTCCAGATCGACTTTAAAAGAGAAAAAATTTCTTATTTTTGGTTTCTCAGAAAATTTTACTATTGTTGATTTGCTCTGCTTGTTTTCAAACCCCCAAAACACAAATTACATTTTTTATTACTCGGTCTGGAGACGTACTGTATAGTAGAAATAAATTATTCGTTATTAATCCAACTTTCTGTTATTGTATTTTGTTTTTATTTTTAGAAAAAACAGTTAGCATCATTTTGTCACATAATTTCTGATAATTATTAGCTCTTCCAGTTCTTTATCTACTTATTTCAGTTTCTAATTCTATCAGAAATTAGGTCATAAAGTCGTTTGAAACTATTCGCCCCTGTGCGTCAATGATCTTCCCCCTTTATGGCCTTTGCCAAATTTGCTCCGTTTACGACCGATAAACAATCGGTCCTGTCGATAAACCGGACATTAAAATCGAATCCGATTGGCACCCACCTGCACAGCCACATCCCACCTGCGTGAGAAAACGGCTTTATAATTTTTATGAAATGTCTAGCTCATATAAATCCTTCATTCTGGCACGATGCGCCACCTGAGTCGACCGAACTAGGTCCGAAATTTTTTTCAACCACCTGCGACCCTCTCTTATAATTTCTCACCTAATGTAAGCTATTTCCGGCGCCGAGAGATTTATAACGTGGCGAACGATTTCAGAGAGTACAGAGAATCGAAATTAGTGAGTGATTCGAAATTACGCACGCAATTAGCTTACACCAAGAGTTAATTAATTTACGGGAATTGTTCACTGCGTTTGCTTAATTTAATTTATTTTAATTTATTTGCTTTTGTTACAGGTTGTGGAGACGGCAAGAGCGATGGCGACCCCCTAAAGTGATTTTTACTAATTTAATAATCAAATTGTTGTTAATTAAAACTGTATTTTTTAATTTCGTTAATAAAATTGTTTTTATTTTAATTTTGTTTTGATAAGTAATGTTATACTTGTTCTGCTACTTGCTTGTTGCTTAAATTTTATTCAAGAGATCTATTTCAGTTATGTCAACACAAGAATCTAAAATTGTTAATCTACATAATTTAATGAATTTCCTTTAGTTATTTAAATGAATACACTTAATTACCAAAGTGATTAAAATCTTTCTTTTTATTTAAATTATATTACATATTTAGGCCGTTACAGATCTTTATTTCCTATGTATTTTTCATTCTTAGTTTACTTAATTATGCTAAATGTCAAATAAATAATTGGAGAAAAAAAATTAAAATTAGAAAAAAGCTCCCTGAAAGCTTTTAATCACAGCGATTTGATCAAACCTGTAGAAATGACGAGTATACACACTAATAGTATATTAAGTATGGAGAACGGTAAGGAATGCTTACCCTTCGAAGACAATTGTTTGGAGGAGGAGCGAAGCGACGACTCCAATTATTGTCTGAGAATGGTAATCCTCAACGTTCGACATGCTTATAACGTTTTTTGCGCGATTGGAGTTTCTAGAAAAGTAATAATAATAATTTATATCAATACATTTGTGATAATCGGGAAGATTGAAACTGAAAACTTTGGGTGGCTGTTCCATGGTTGCTATGGTTTTGTTCCAAACAAGTAAAATTGTCTTTTTGATACAATCATTCCTACATAGTTCTGTTTTGTGGTTCCGTTTTCGAAGCAAATATGAGCGATAGTGATGATCTACCGGATGATTTAGAAGACGCTTGACAAGAAGGATGTTCGGCAATAATTCCAGAAAAATCTAAAGACATACAAGTTGTTTAAGGAATGGCGTGAAGCAAAGAAGATTTCTGTAAATGAAAAGAGCTTGTTAGCGTATTTTGTGGTGAGAAGTGGACACTTGAAGGTCCCAGGCAGTTTATGAGCGGAGTATTCTATGCTGAAGAGTACAATTTTTCTCCATGATGCTATCGGTATTTCTAAGTTTGCTACATTAATTGCTTATCTTAAGAGAAAAAATATTGGATATCGGCCTAAGAAGGCTAAAATTTTTACCAAAGAAGACGTGGAAAAATTCTTGAATGAAGCACCAGACGAACAATTTTTAATTCAAAAGGTATGTTGTAGATGATGAGGTGGTACATCTGAGTTCTAAGGAAACAATATATTTGCAGGTAGCAATGATATTGGGAGTATCGGGCGCTTGTAGACGAAAGGAATTCTACAATATTAAAATGAGTGACATAGAAGAACATGAAGAAATGTTTATAGTAAATATTCCAAATACAAAAACGAATATTCAGCAAACGTTCACAGTTATTAATAAAGAAAATGAAGCAGTTCATTATTTGAAAATACTTCGAAAATACATAAGAATTCAACCAAGCAACCCAACGTCAGATCATTTATTTCTGAACTATCGAAATGCCAAATGCACTAGGCAAGTCACAGGAAAAGGCACAATTGGAGGCTGGCCGTCAAAAATTACTAAGTATTTAAAGTTGCAAGCCCCTGAAGGTTTTACTGGACACTCGTTTCGACGCACATCGGCTACACTTTGGGCGAATAACGGAGTTGATGTGTTGGGACTAAAAAGACATGGTGGGTGGCGTTCATCAACGGTGGCCGAGAGTTACGTGGAAGATTCCCTCCAAAACAATATTGAATTTACTCATAAAATTTTACACAGCGATGTTGGTGGACTATTACAACAACCTGGGACTTCTACGTCGGAAAGTTTGTCTATTAACACTAGAAACTCAAATGCGAGTGGTATTACTACTATTAATTATAATAATTGTACATTTAATTTTAATAAATAAATCGCAAAATTGTTTTTTTTTAGATTTAATTGCTTACCGTTCACTGAACGGTAAGTGAATTACTTACCGTTTTGTTACACGTAGCAACCAGTAACAGCAACCTACCGTCGTGGAAACAGGCACAGTAAACTGATAAAAACAACCGATTGCGCAAAAAACTCTTTTAAATTATTTTTTTAAATTTTAGAAACATATAGTGTTTTAAAAAATATTTTGTAAAAACTGATTTTTAAAAACAACTCAAAAATAGTAAATATTTTTTACTTCTTCTGTAAAATAAAATGTCGCAATTGTGGTTGTAGTAAAAAGAAAAAACACCTCAATTTTAGAAAAAAAATTGATGTCTCTATTAAATCAATAAAATAGTTGCAAAGACAAATTTTGACAAACATTTAAAACTCTGTATTTCTGAAGAAAAAATTCTTAAAAACGAATATTATATTTATAAATTATAAATATATTTTTGTTTTATATTTTTAGATATTATATTTCTTGTAATAAAAGTTTAGAAAACTATTTATTTAAATGTAAAATGAATTTAAAAGTAGGTTATGAGAAATTTAAAACTTGTTAAAAAAGCAAAAATATTCAATTTAAGTAAGTCGTTTGTGAGTCTCGGTCGCCGCCTGGGCGTTTAGCGTCTCTGGCGTCGGTCTGTTCATTTCTCTCATTTTTTCCGGGTGTCAAATTGCAAGAATTAATTGTGAGGAATAGCAAGGAAGCTGCAAACGACACACTCGATTAGTGAATCTCTTAGGGGGCTGTTGCAAATGGTGCGCAAATAAAAATCTCTCTCTTCGCGAAAATTGTTATTATTCATTCGATTCCCTGATAAATAATGCCCACCAAATGGCAAAAAGTTCAAGTAGTAAATTTCCAGGACAATGCATAAACACTCCATATAAGTGAAGTCAACAACACCCATTTACAAACCATATTTATCACGTTAACAAAACAGCAATTTATATTCTACAAACTCAACAGACCGACTCGAATGGATAGGGTTTTCCTTCGGCAATATTATTCTTCAGATGACACCTTCCCTTTGTACCCTTCGAAAATAATTCCTATTAATCCTTAACCCTTCGCTCTTACCTGGGCCACTTTAAGCCTGCCGCGCTGAATTTAAATATTTATATTGTCACAATGCTAAAATGCATACATATTATTAATTTTTTAGATAGTTCTCACACTCAACCTGGGATCGATTTTTTCTGAATTCGAGCTGAAGACATTACTCAGACTAACCCTAATTGAAATATCAATATCAACTTGTTACCATGCAAGAAAATAAATTCAGGCTATTCGAGGCTTAAATTATTTTAAGCACGAAGCGAAGAACTAAGCGTTGTAGTAGCAATAAAAAGAGAAGCGTGAAGGCAAATATAGCAGTAGTAAATGAGCTAATTATTGCAGCTGATTACTGAACTTTGCCAATAAATTTACGGGATATGTTTACAGATCACGCAACACCACTTTTCTTAAGAGAGAACAGGAAAACTTCAATATGGAGCTTCTAATAGATGAACTGTTACAAACTAACGGCAGATCATTTATAGTTATTAATAAAGACCAGTTTAAAAGTTAAAAATTTTAGACAATTTATTATTTAATAACAAACTCATTGAACTATATACGATATTCTTTAGCTACACTGTTTTAGAAAAAGATTTTTATCTTTAATAATAATATATATAAACAATACACAGCTTTGGACATAGACTCTCGCCTTAGCCCCTTTTTTAGCAAAATTGTTTATAAACAAACTTGAAGCAAAAATCTTAAAACTTTCTTTTTCTTCAAAACATATTTGCTTCTGGCTTAGATATATTGATAGCGATCTCTTCGTTTAAAAGCACCAAAGCAAAATTAGACAATTTTTTTAGTTATTAACTTATTCCAAAACATTAAAATTACAGTAGAAACAACAACAAACTCTTGCATTGTATTTTTGCATCTTAATATAATTAGAAGAGACAATTTATCTTTTGCGTTTGAAATTTATAGAAAATCTACAACTACTGATATCATAATTCCTTCCAATTTCAAAAAACAAGAATAGCTTAGCTTTAAAATTGTCATTAGAACAAATAGCAGTAAATAATCACTTTCTATTACAGGAATTAAATAGACTTTTCTATATATTCAAAACAAATAAACTACTCCAAACAATTATCGCACCACCTGCAATATTGATAAATTTGAATTTGCATTCAAAAACTTTTTTTTTATTTCTAATCATAAAACATTTTCGAAAAGCGTTTATGTGACATTAATTTTTTCATCAAAGATAAAGAAAAAAAAACGATAAGAATAAAATTTACCTGAAATGAACGTTTGGTTTTCATTGGTCAGTCCTGTTTTAAAAACACATCAGTGTCAGTATAATTAAAATTTTGTTAAATTTTGAAAGCAATGGAACGTAATCAGCGCAATTTAAGCAATGACGAATGTATCACAATAGTTACTTTATCCTAAGAAGGCTTGAGCTACCGTGCTATAGGAAGAAGATTTGGTGTAGCCCATACGACAGTGTCTATGATAGTTCAACCTTACCGGAAAACTAATGCGTATACTAAGGCAGACATCAAAGTACAACGGTTATTGAAAATTGTTTTCTAAGAATTCGTGCTTTACGGAAGAGGTTCACTACTGCTCCAAGTTTACAGCAACAGTTAGCAAGGGAGCGTAATAACCAAGTAAGCATTGAAACCGTTCGGCAACGACTTGCAGAAGTTAACTTAAACCTCAGAATGCCTGCTAGATGCCCAGCTTTGTCTGTGAACCACCGTAGAGCTAGACTAGCTTTTGCTAGAGAACACGTCGAATAGGATGAAGATGATTGAGAGCGGGTTCTGTTTACAGATGAGTCGAAATTTTGTTTGGACGCCAACGATAGACGTGCAAGAATGTACCGTCGTCCACATGAACGTTTTGCTGAGTGCAACATTCAAGAAGTCCATTCTTTTGACGAAGGCTCTGTAATGGTATGGAGAGGCATTTCTTTGAAGGGTTGCACAGACATTCACGTCCTTAATGGAGGAAATTTGAACGCTGCACGGTACATTATCGATAATTTGGAACCGTATGTTATGCCTTTTGCACCTTATATTAGAGACAACTTTATTCTGATGCACGATAACTCCAAACCGCACGTCGCTGGCATTGTACAGACATACCTTCAAGAAGTAAATATTAAAAAAATGGATTGGCTACTGATGAGTCCAGATTTAAATCTTATAGAGCATGTGTAGGACATGCTGGGAAAACGTCTGAAAACCATGCAACCACGCTAATCTGCAAGAAGTGGAGCAACATTTAACTGAAATTTGGGAAAATTTGGAACAGGAATCAATCAGACGACTAACTAATTTTGAGTATGCCAAGTCGGTGTAGAGAAGTTATCCAGAAAAAAGGTGGAAATACTCATTACTGACGTGTTTTTTGGCTTTTATAAAATTTGATTTTTTTGTTAAAAGTTGTTTATTTAGTATTCTAAATAAACAATTTAATTAAAAATGGATGAATAAAAGAACAAATGCTGCAACCATAAAGAACAGCGATACTATGCCCAATCGATAAGAAAAGACAAAACAAAATTTGAAAATCATAGAAAAATAGCGTTACTAAACACCGTATATAAGATAATAACAACACTACTAAATAATAAACTAAAAAATATATAAAAAAAGAGTAAGAGAATACCAGTGTAGTTTTAGAAAATGAAGATTTGTAGTAAACCAAATATTTTTATTACAATAGATACAAGAGAGAAGTCACCAACAAAAATTAAAAGCTTTGATATTTTTAGTTAATTCAAATTTTTTATTTTATTTTAGAATTATTTATTTATACTCAAAGATGATAACAGTTCTGTTCTAAGTTTGTACGCTAAAATTTCCATAAAGCAAATTTTTTTTTTGACTATTCAATTGCTTTTTTTGAGTTTTTTCAGTTGTTTTGATTTTTTTGCTCATTTTACTCATTTTTGCCTAATTCTTTAACTATCTATTACATTTTTTTATTAAATTTTAATTGTTATCAATGTTATAATGTTGTTTCAAAAGACACTCTGCAAACGAACAGTTGCAGTGCACCCTTAACATATTGATCACATGTTGCTTAAAAATTAATAAATCATATTTTAATCATAAAATTAGTTTTGCTTTTCACACTAAAAGCTCTTACCCCGAGCTTTTATCTCGAACCTTATCCCTAGAATCTTCTCTCTACTAGATTTAACCTCATTTAGATCAAAGTTCTACAGCTTTCAGGCACTCTTCAGTCATTAGTTTAAAAAATACTAGAAAAACTGGAAATTCTGAATAGAAACACTACTGAAAAATTTTCAAAATCTCTACAACTCCGACTAACCTTTTCCGTTTATTCCTGCGAGTGTTCCCTTCACATGACAGCAGCTCGGCCATGAAAAAATCCCCCACATACTCCCACCCCTTCCGGACCTTAGCGCACGCGCACCCCTTATCACACACATCCCATATTTGAAAAACAAAGCCATCAAAGCAGGCAGCCATGAAAAATAAACGCACTAGTGGGGTGTCGATTGCAGCTAGGGTCAACCCAGAGTACTTAAAATTAATTCGAAAAAAATCGGCGACTTTTCCGCCGCTCCGGCTACAAATTAGAATGCAAAGTTTTGCTAAATTTATGCTAAACTGTTTGGAAACTTATTTGCATTATGATGCCGGAGCCATAAACAAACATCGGTGTTTACGGAAACTTTCGTTTTGCATACGTGGTGCAATTATCGATCGGTAAAACCGTTTTTAAATTACAATATTTAATTGGTGGGATTTTTAAGAGCAATTTGCCACAGACGGGTGGTTAAAAATGTCAATTAAGAGTAGAGACACTCATCGAACAAATTATTTGTTTTATGTAGGGTCAGGTGGTGATTGTTGGTTGATAATTCGTAAAGAATGTGTGATATTTCTTATCCTGCGACAGTTCGAAAATGCAGCCGACCGAAACGAATGTCATCCAAACACGTACATTGAGAGAAAAGGAAGGGTTGAAATAAGCATTCCGGGACCGACATGACATCACACATGTGACGACCGAATTATCATAAACACAACGATCATCGGACCTCTTAACGTCCTACTATTGTAATAAATTCATATTTTATTGTGACCCGAATGAATAAATAAAGATCGAATATGATTAATGACACTGAGATGGATGCGATACGCTAATGGAGAAATCAGCAATTTGTTATCAGCGATACAAAAACTCACACAAAACAATTAATAAAATGCTGAGTATACTCCGATTTTTTATTGTGTCCCCATTACCTATAGGAATATTGCAACTTTAAAAAAACGTCAAATTATGTGTAATTAAGTATATACTACCGTTTCGTATCTTCATAAAAAAATTAGCAAGTTTATTACCCTAGTTAAGTCATAGGAATATAAAAAGAAATCAAACTATATCTAGTCTGGAGACTGGAAGGTGGATGGGTACTACCTACTAATATTAAAAACAATAAACTACTAAAAATTTATTAGTTAATTCAAACGTTTTAAATATACAATACAGAACTGTCTATTTTAAAGCTAAATCTACAAAGTGTCTCACAAAATAATTGTTTACTGAAATTAAAAAAAAATTGTGCTCGTGTTATAATATTTAACGATAAGACTGATTAAATCTAAAACAATTTGTCGCTACAAGGTTTTTGAATATGTATTCGCTATTAAATATAAAACAGTTCCAAACTTAAAACATAATTTATCGACCAAACAAATAAATAATTTTGTTAGGATCTAGAAAATTTATTTCAAAATAGGTTTTAAATTGTAAATATATACAACTCAATTTAGAAAAAATTTAACATTAATTGTCTATTTAAAATTGGAATTAAATATGTTTGCCGTTTGGCTTTAAGACACTTTCAGTTATTACATCACAACAACTTTGAGTCATTTTAGAAGTTTTTCGAGTACATTTCAAAAACGTTAGCATTATTATTTCAGAAAAAAAAAATTTCTAGAAATAAATTGAATTTTGTGTGGCATATTCAGTAAAAAGTCGCATAACAAATAATTTTGTACCTACTAAAAATTTGTTTTTAACAAATCTCTTATAAACGTTGCTTCTGTGTATATTTTATATTTTTCTTTTTGGCAAATAAAAATTAATTTTTTATATTTTTTAGCTGAGTTACATTTTTGATTTGATGTTATACAGAAATTTACAGTTTAACCCGAATAAGAGGTACACTGCTCCAATAAATTAACGCACTACTTGATTTTTTTTTAAAATTGAAACATGTATTCGACCAGTTCGTACAAAATTAAGAAAAATTTAACAAAAACATTTGTTTAAAATAAATTAATATCTAATGTGTGTGTCCAAATATAGAAAAACAAGCCGAAAACAAAATTTTATTAAAGTTACGACGTTATAAAAGTTACAGAAAACATCTTAATATCGCGTATTTCCACCTCTACTTTGAATAACCGCTGCACATCTTCGTTCCAAACTCAAAATTAACGAACTTATGTCTTCTTGATTTAAGTTATTCCAAATTTCATTTAGTTGAGGACCTACCTCTTGAAGATGGACAGGAGGATGTGGAAAATTTTTTAAACGTTTCCCGAGAATGTCCCAAACATGCTCAATAAGATTCAGGTCAGGGTTTCAAGCTGGCCAATCCAAAACATTGATTTCTGCCTCATTCAAGTAATCTTTAACAATTCGGGCAGTGTGGGGTATTGCGTTATCTTGCATTAACACAAAATTTGGACCAATATAAGGGGCATATGGTACGACATGCTCTTCAAGAATGTCTGTTATGTAACGGTCCGCATTTATAGAGCCATTATTTACAACCACTAACTCTGTGCGAGCTTGTAAGGAAATACCACCCCAAACCATTACTGAGCCTCCACCAAACAATGTGGTATTCTGAATGTTACACTGTGCGTACCGCTCATTTGGTCTACGATACACACGAACACGTCTATCGTAATAGTAAAGGCAAAATTTTGACTCATCCGTAAAAAGAACAGACTCCCAATCCTCTCTTTGCCAATTTATGTGCTCTCTAGCAAATTCTAATCGGGCTCTGCGGTGTTCTGCAGTCAATGCAGGATCACGACCAGGAATATGAGGTGTTAAATTATCCTCTTTAAGTCTTTTTCTAACAGTTTCGGTACTGATTTGAATTCCTTCTACGTCACGGAACTCAGTTTGTAGCTTCTTGGCGGTTACAAAGCGTTCCCTTAGCGCAGATATTCTTAAAAATCTATCCTGGATAGGAGTGGTTTTCCTTTTTCTTCCTTGCCCAGGTCTTCTGAGGTGACTTCCTGTCTTCTGTACCTTTGTATCATACGTGAAACTGACGTATGAGATACACTAAACCTTTCACCAATTCTTCTGTAGCTCCATCCTTCCTCCAACAAAACCACAGCTTGGGCGCATTCTTCTCGAATCAAATTCCTCATAATGTTTTTATTATTGTTTTAAATAATCAAAACTATCCACAGAACGGCAAATTTAAATAACAATAAAACGAAACTACAAATTAACACAATTTAAAAATGAAAATTATTTTAAAATTTCTGCTTAAAAAACTATTAAACTCAAATTTCTGACTTTAATGTCAAAACTTTTATTACAATGGGTAACTAGATTATAGCTTGATTAAACCTTCTCAACCAAAGTTATCAAATGTACATAGTTTTAATTTTTTTACTTTATTTTCAAGTGGTGCGTTAATTTCTTGGAGCAGTGTATATAAAATAAATTATCTGTAATCAAATTATTTAAAAATTACTTAAAAACTCAGTCATAAAATATTTCAAAAACATTAGTTCCGAAAAAAGCTTAATTAGATTAGGTAAACTGATTTCATCGATTTCTTCCTGTAAAATCGAATTTGAAACAATTTTTTGTATAGATGAAGAAGGCAAACATTTGATTTGATTTCATTCTAAAAAAGTCAAAAGAAATGAAAACAATAAATTCAAAAATATTTTGAAAATTAACACTTCCTTGAACTTCTACATTTTTTGTTAGTATTTTTTTTAATTAATTCATAATCATGTAATGTCTTTTTTGTTAGTACTTTTTTTAATTATTACATAATCATGTAATGTCCTCTTTCCTCATTTTACTAAAAATCATAAAATTGTTATTAAAAGCAAATATTTGTAGAAAAAATATTTGCTTTCGGATTTTATTCAGTACTGTGCTCTCATTTTACGTCTTAAATTTTTGATAGTAATTTTTTCGTATCTACTTTATTAATTTTTTTTATATTAAAGTCATTTATTATGAGCTTTGGCTTCTACTTTTTTTTGGCAAAAAAAATTATATTATTTTTTAAATTTTTATATTATTTTTTTAATTGTAATATGATTTACTGTCTGCTCTTTAACATTTTTAAAAAATTGTATTTTCCGCTAAAATTAATCTTATCAATAAAAAAATATTGAGGCGCCTATCTTTACTTTATTTCTATATTTCTATTTGATTAAAATCAATCTTGGATCAGTTTTACAAAAATATCGAAATGTCTGTCTCTACCTCTATAGGATTAACTTCAAATTAAGAAATTTTTTGAAAAGTTTTGATTTGTTGTATTTTTGACTATTATAATTTTATATATTATTATTATTATTTAATCTTTAATTCATACATTATTTCGCAAAAAAAATTAAAAAAGATTTTTTTAAATAAACTGTCGCTATTGGCTCCCATTATTTTTAAAAGATATTGTTTTTGACTATAATAAAATGCCCATCTTTACACTCTAGGACTAATTTCAAGTTTAAATCTTTTTTTTTAAGTTTAAGTGTTTTTAAACTGTTGCCATCGGTTCTCTCTATTTAAAAAAATCTTGTCTTTGACTAAAATCAATTTTGAATCTTTTCATTCGAAATACAAAACTGTAGAACTAATTTTAAGTTAGAATATTTTTTTAATATTAGGTTAATTGTAGCCTCGACTATGACCTTTGGCTTTTGGAACATTTTGCAAATAATAATTTAAAAATATTTTTTTAAAGTAACTGTTACAAACTCGTATTTAAAAAATATACATTTTTTACTAAAATCAATCTTAAATTGATTTTACAAAAACATGTAGTGCCTTTTGGGCTGATTTCAAGTTGAGATAATACCGGTAGTATCGCAAATTTTAATACATTTTCATGACAACAACTAACCACAACAACAAATTTTCTTAATTTTCTATGGAAACAAAGATACTACCGGTATTATCTCAACTTGAAATCAGCCCATATGTCTATTATTTTATATGTAGTCCAAAACTTTTAGTCCGGTCATTTGTCGATTTTTGAATAACTAATTAATACAATTTTAACGAGCATTTAATTAAAATTTTGACTTGAAAATAATTGTTTAATATACAGCAACATACTTCTTTTTCTCTTGGTCAGATCCGATTTTTTTTATATATAAAAAGTGTATCTTCTTTTGTGTATCATTGGTTATAATACAATAAGCAACCCAATTAATTTTTATAATTGATATTTTCAGTTTTTGGTTTTGGTTGTGTGAGTGTAATGTCCAGGTCAGGGTCTTTGGGCAGGTGTTTGTCTTGTTCAAATATTTGAAATTCAAAAAGATGATGTGTTAATAGAGTCCCGACCCCCGCTGTTCCGTAATTAATTGAAACGCAGTGTTTCCAACGTTTTCGTTATTACTCGCCGCTACCGCCTAATTATGTTTGATTGATAGACGTTCGCTACTAGGCGCTAATTGGAAACCGATTGCTTGAAAAACTCCCGTGTACAATGCCCTCGCGGTGTAATTTCGAAAAGTCGTCGATGTGTTTTTCGTTAGATTGATGATGGAGAAAAGCAGTCGATGAAGGATGAAAGATTCCGCCGCCCCAGTCCGCCCCTGCACTCCGAAGGGAAAGAATGGAAGTTTACTGCCAGCAGCTCTAGATCAATACTCACATATTCCCCAGTCTACTCCGTGTGTTGTGAGGGGAACAAACATTGCAGTAGGCCCGGGTCAGCCATTTCGTATTCTTACAAACGCAGGAAAAACGATTCAAGGATTATTTAGAAATCTCGAGGACCTCATTAACTAACAGCAATTCCTCTCTCTGGACTTTCACCAGGAATGAATCGGGAAAATGCCGACGCTTTAATTGGAAAATCAACAAGTTGCCGACTCCGTCTTATACTACAGACCTAATTAATTGAAGGGATAATTGGGGTTGCCTCAAACGGGGGCGGCGATCAAACGATTCTATTGCATCGATTGTATACAAATACACGACATTAGAACGTTTACTACAAACCTACACCAATATATTCTGACGTCAAAATTTTCTTCAATAAATAATTAAAACAAGTCTCATTGTTTATTTTTTTAAATTTTAATTAATTTTTTTATTTAGATTGTAAGTCAAAAACTGTCTTTACATATTTTTTAAATTTTTTTATATCTAAAATATTAAAACCTGAGAGCAATTAAGGCGGTTTATTTCCCAAAAAATTATAAAAAAAATTGTTTAAAATATTAAACTAACATTTTTTTTATTTATGAAAACAGGAATCTAGTATTACACACCCAGATTCCTTATTTATTTACCAAAAAAAAATTATTTTTGCCATTGTAAATTAGAGACTTTTTCTTATGTCTTAACATATTGCTTTTTGTTGTCAGCTCTTAATTTTTAATAAAAAAATATTTTAAAGTAGGTTTTATTTCACAGTAGCTTTATAGCCTCTTTTATTAAAAAATCTAAGTTAATAACAAAAAGCTGAATGCTAAGACATAAAAAAGTGTTTAATTTACAATGTTAAAGGCAAAACTTTTTGTAAATAATCTAAACTAACAATAAATAAAACTATATCAATAAATATACTTTACCAACATCAAATTATAGAAAAACTAAGCAAGCGAACGCATTTATTCAAAAACATTTATTAGGGCCGGTTTACAGAAAGTGAAATTAACTTTAATTGCGATTAAATAGTTAATTCGCGATTAAATGCCGATTTTGACCAATCAAACACGAAGAAAGCCGATTTAATCGCGAATTAACTATTTAATCGCAATTAAAGTTAATTTCACTTTCTGTAAACCGGCCCTTAAAGTTTTAGTTACAAACTGTCAAATTTTTGACAAGTAGGTAAGTTTAAAATTGATTTTATTTATTTAATAATAAAAATTAAAATTTAAACAAAATACATTATTTGAAAAAAAATGGTCACTCATGTTTAGCGAATTTGACTATATTTATTGCTTTTTGAGCAAAAAAAATTAGTACAACAAAGTAGCAAAATGTTTTTTATTTAACTATCAAAAATTGGGTAGAATAACGTTTTAATAAATATTCTTTTGTTTCATAGCAGAATTTTTTATATAATTATATTTGACGATAATTTAGTAAGAACAAAACTGTAGGTAGAGTAGGTAGTAACTGAGGAATTAAAGTGAAGTTCTCATAGATCAGTAAATAAAAGAAAACCGACAAACTGAAATTGTTTCTCGCCCACTTTAATTAATTTTGTTTACTAGCACACTACATTTTTTAATTTTTTTTACTTGCTTGCTCTATTTTTTTTATTTTCTCAAATTGTTTAAGAAAGATGACGTCATTTATAACAACCATATTTTATTTTTAATCAATGATACAAATCTTTCAGGATTGTTGTCTGATTATCAGTGCAATTGCTTATTTATGGAGTAGTTATTTTCATCTAGACGTTGAAGACGACATGTTGGATTTAAGTACCGATGTGCCTTCGAATACATTTTGCACCTGCCAGCCGCTGTTTTAGGATGTCGCTGAAACTTTTTTTTTGTTTTTACTTTATTGTATTTAACGTGAGAAACTACTTTGTTACTTTCTACCAGCGTTGAATATTGTTTTCATAGCACGAAAGCAAAAAAAAATCAGGTAGGTAGCACATAAATTAGAATTGACTGAGAAGAATGACTAAAACTATTTGAAACAAAAAAAAGACTTAATCTGAGACCTAAAGTCGATTTTTTTTCAGCTACATTTAGAGATTATATGTTTTTTAATACAATTATTAAATATCACAGTTAAAACTAGAATTGCTAGGAATATATCTAAGTTTTACAAATTAAAATCTTATATCAGTCAAAACTGTTATAAGATGGAATTCAAAGCTACGGTTTTGCTTATAATATTGCAACGAATATGCAAATTCGGGTTATTTGTTTTTTATTTAAGAAGTTGAATTAATAACGAATAATTTATAATAATTATATACCCAAATATACGCAACAATAATTTAACAAATAAATAAATTGAAATTAACACAGTAATAACTACGATTGCCGTCACTTTAATAAACCGCTCACTCTTTAATTGCTTGTTGGGTTCTCACTAACTGTCCGGTTATTTGTGATGTCTATTAAATAAGTTATAAAAACTAAAACTACATTATCTCTTTTTTAAACAGTTCTCTTGCTGTTTGTTATCACGATGTTGTTTAACAAATTAAGCCAAACTTGCGTATTGATAACATTAAGCAAGTAAAATTTCAGATTTTTTACAAAAAAAATGTAAAACAAACTCACCATCTTCTACATTTTGTCTATAGCTAAATAATTATACAAACAAAAAAGACTACTGTTTATATTGTATTGTGTACAAAACAAAAAAAAAAAAATTGAACAAGATTTTGATGGAAAGGTCTTCGAAATCAATTTGTCATAATAATGGTTGAGTTGTGACATCAATTTTTGAAAAGCTTGTTATTAACTTTGGATAATAAAAATTATAAAATACTAGTCAGATAGAATTCAAAAAATAGCTTCAAGAAGTAATATCTGGCAAAAAAATAATTGTCTTCTTAAATATATCTGTAGGTAAAATATAAATAAATAACTTTGTGATTGACTCTCTATGTTCTTTTTTCTTTTAGTTTTTGTTCTGTTATATCTTTATGTGAATGTTTCTTTTTCTGTTTTATTTTCGTTGATCAGCTTAGGTATATTTTTAAAAACAAAGCCGTCCCAATTTGCATATTATCACATCGTCGAACTTTAAAATAACGTTGTGTCGCTCAACATACCTGAAATCTTTTGTAACCGGTCGAACGTATGCAAATGTCACTCGTTTCCTATTCAAGATTTTAATTCACAGCTGCCATAACAATAACTATAACTACCCTAAAGCATCCGTCCCGCGAAAATATCGCGATTTAAAGCCTGATATAATTTCATTAACTCCCTATGTTTTTTAAAGAGTGGAACGTCTTTCTCAAGCCTCATTCCAGAATTTAATAAACACATCTCGGTTGTTTCCAGAGCGGGTGCACATGGCAGTCTTGACTGACTATCATTAGTTTGACGTGTCGCAGACCCACCCCGTCGACAAAAAAAATCACCGTTAAAATCGTCTCCTCGCTGTGCGCAATTTCCCACCCCCTCGTTTTCCTTCCAGACCATGACTGCTCTCGCTAAGAAAGATGTCAGTCATTTATCAAGCCAGCCTGGGGAATCATTTTCTTCCTAAGTGATATTTTCGGGGTGCTAATCAGTCTTATGTAACCGCCCCGATCAATTACCGATTCTATCACAAGATTTTTCAACCAACAACAACAGTCATTGAGTTTTACGACCATACTTGTTTCGACACCTGACATCATCAGGATTATAACAGAATTATAAATAAATTCAGCGACATCTACTTGAATACTACTAATACTACTACTATATTTTTTAAACAATTAACAAAATAGAACAGATCGAGCACTTGACATCATCAGAATTACACTAAATGCTGCCACATCTACATGAATACTCCAAAATTATATTTTTTAAACAATTAAAAACATAAAAAAGTGTAACATCTACTTGAATACTACTAAACTATTTGTTTAAACAATCAACAAAACAGCACAAATCTGGCAAAGTGTTTCGACATCTGACATCATCAGAATTATACTAAATGCAGTGACATCTACATGAATACTCCGAAATTAATTTTTTTTTAACAATTAAAAACATAAAAGAGTGTAATATCTATTCTTAAAAATTTCTATTTGTTTAAACAATTAACAAAAGAGCACAAATCTAGCAAAGTGTTTAGACACCTGACATCATCAAAATTATAACAAAAATATACTAAATGCAGCGACATCTACGTGAATACTCCTGAATTAAATTTTTTAAACAATTAAAAACAAAAATGAGTGTTTTGACACTACTTAAATACTACCGAAAAGAATTTTTTTAAACTTTTCAAAGCTTCATAAATCGAGCTAAATGTTTCGACACCTGACGTCATTAGAATTATACTAAATGCGGTGACATCTACTTGAATAGTCCTAAATTAAATTGTTTAAACAATTAAAAGCATTAAGGAGTGTGATATCTACTTGAATAAGGCTAAACTATTTATTAAACAAAAGAGAACGAATCGAGCAAAGTGTTTCGACCCCTGACATCATCAGAATTATACTAAAAGCCGCGACATCTACTTAAATACTCTTGAACTAATTTTTAAACAATTATAAAGATAATAGAGTGTTTCGACACTTGATATCTACTTTGAATTCTACAGAATTTTTTTTTAGGCACAAATCGAGGAAGATGTTTCGATCTCTGACATCATCAGAATTATGCTTAATATTTTCTCAAATACATCTATTAAATTACTTTTAATTAATTAAATTATTGCCAAACTGGGATCTTTGGTATTGGAAGGCAATATTCAAGCTATGCTAGAGAAATTTTTTTAGAACAGTTACTCCAAGCGCTCTCTGTTAGACGGTAGCCAAAGCTAAAGTTCATTCAAAAGTCGCTATACAGAGCGGCGCATGGAAGCGAACACAATCAGGGTTGTCCAAAATTAAAACCCGGACGCGTATTACCGATACCTTTGCCCTCCAACGATATAAATTTTATGATACATTTTATTAATATAATAAAAACAATATTTATGTTTCTCCTCGATGATATTTTAATTTTAGAGCCTACTTTTAGTTTTATTATTCATAATATTAATGTTACTTTGATGTATTGTGTATACATTCTAAATTTATATTATTATAGACAGACAAAGGAACTGTAATTTTAATAAATTTGAAAACTCTTTTTTTAGTTTTTAATTTGTTTTTCTGTTGTTTTTTTTAACCCGAAATTGTTATTTCCTAGAACAAGCTGTGTTCCTCAAATAGATAAAGCAAAAAATTCACTGTTCGTTTTATTATTATTTTTCTCTGCTTCTCTTTTATTTTCTGATCTCTCTTAATTAGTTGCACGTTCTCTGATTATAATTTTTTAATTTTTTATTGTTTTTTTTTACCAGAAATTGTTGTTATCTAGAAAAAAATATTTTTCTCAAATAGATACACGTAAAGCAAAAAATTCGCTGTTCGTTTATAATTTTTTTTTCTCTGTTTCTCCTTCATTTTCTTATCTTTCCTAATTAGTTGCACGTTGTCTGGTTATAATTTTTGGCGTTGGCTTGTGGCGTTCGTCTGCAATTTCTCTAATAATAGTCTCTTCGCTCCTCAAAACCGATTTAACACACAATTGCCGGTTTGTAGCGGACGTCGGTAAATTACGTCGATGAAAATACTCATCCCGGTCGATTTTCCGGCCTCTTAATTTTCCGAAATTGGGTGTTGGCTTGAAATTTTTCGCCATGAACTGTGTTATTACACAACTATCGATTAGTTATGCAAACAAACGGCAGGTTAATTATAGTGATCGTCGGCTAATAAGGGTGTCTCATTTCGTATAATGTGTGCCAATTTGAATTCGCCAAAGCGAGTTTAGGACACGAACAATTTATAAACGAACACCTGTGCGAAGCAAGACAAGATTGCCCGTGAGAAATGCTCGTAATTGAACAATTAGCAAAAGGGACTGAAATTTGATAGGGATACGATGCTAGGATGCTTGTTGTGCTAATTCGAAAAGGGAGGGAGTTAGATATTTCAGGTGGTTTACAAGAAAAACCAAAAAAATTTTTACAATTTATTTAAAAAAAATATTGTTATGTACCTATCTATATCAAAATAGAGTACTGCACTTGAAGCAATACAAGATCTATTTCTGTTAATTTATTGACATTTTGGAGGAAAAAAGCACCAGTTTTTGAGCTACAAAACATACAGAAATTTGTATTTTTCTTTCTCACTCTTCCGTCAATAAATACTATTTATTTTTCTTATTTTTAACAAAAATAAATTATAGTAGTCTCCAAAATGTAACCGAAAGTGTCATTTTCACCTCTAGAGCAGAAAATTTTTAGAGATAGAAATCAGTTTTATAATTTTTATTTAAAAAAAAACAATTTGTAGAGTCATACAGGTATAAAGGCATTATTAATCTTCAGCTTAATATAATGCTTTTGCCTCAAGCTGCTAATGTCTCACGATGCGTCAAAATTAACTATACTATGTCAAAAAAATTTCCCGTTTTTTCTAATCTGAACAATTTTGTTTTCTTTTTTGCTTTTTTTTTAAAAACTGTCTTATTTAAAATATCTTGTCAATAGTTTTTTAAGTAATTCTTGTAACTTATGATAAAATTATCAAAGATTTTGATAATATTGCTTATAAAATACAAGTAAAGCGGATTTTAACAAATAAATCTATAATACTTGAGTAGAACAGTAAAATCTATTTTTTTTTTTACCAAATTAAAAGTTTATTCATTTTCCTTCATGTTATAAGACAACACTAAATCAAAAAATTGTACTAATATATTTTGCACTCAGTGATTCATAACTTTGCAGCTCCATAAGCTAGATTAAATCCTTAAATTATATTTATCTACCTTTTCTCTTAATTGTAACAATATGACAAAGACACTCTGTAATTTGCAATAATTAACAATGTATTTATTGGCAATTAACATTAATTTTTTGACATTTGAATGACCCAAGCTGTACTTAAGAGTGAATTAACCATTTAACTTCAATCAGAGTTAATATCACATCTTACACAGCGCCTCTATAAGGCTTCTATAATTTAACTTTTACTTAGATACATTTTAAAAAATATTTGTTTGGTTTTCTTATCTACAGAATCAGTCTATTAATTTTGTTATTTATTCTATTGAATCTATCTACAACATTAATTGAAATAAAATAAATAAAACAACTAATTACAGTTTCGCAGAATTTCACGTTATAGTATGACTCACAACGCGATGTCATTCTAGTATTTTCTAGAACTACTTACTCAAAATTTTCTTCTTTGAAATTATTTATAACAGAATTTATAATCCTAAGCACAGAAAAAAAAAAAAAAATATCTGTGTTAAAATTAAAATTATTTAGTGTATACTGTTTTGCCCATTTAAAATTGAATTTTTGAAGCCGTTCAAGATAAAACCGCTCTAAAACGCTCTATATTTCTAAAATTGTTTGCAAAATAAACAAAATAGTAAAGTAAACTAAAATAAGAAATAAGAAAAATACTCTACACACTTATCAAAATCACAATCAAAAATCGTCCGTAAAGTAGACAGAAAATCCAACATTTGTGTATTGTTAATTGCATATTTCACATTTTTACATAATATAAAAAATTGCAGTTTAAAAATATGTATATCTCAACACTAAAGTTGTTGTAGAACTTCTAATCTGACCAGGTAATAAAAATGCTTTAAGTCTTGAGTCCACGTTTAGAGAGAGAAACATTTAATAAAGCAAAAGTTTTACTATTTTTGATAATTAATATTTTAATAAATAATTGACTATAAAACTATAACCGGCTACATCCACTCCAAGAAGCTTAAATAAGCAGATAAAGAAAATCAGTAATGTTTATGCCAAAAAGCTTAAAACACCAGGTACGAAAAAAGATTAAAGAGCCTAATTTAAACGGCTAAAAAATGTGCAGCTTCTTCAACTCTAAGAAGCTTAAATAAACAGCTAGAAAAATAATTGATTATAATAAAATTACTGACTACATTTACCCTAAGAAGCTATAAAAATCGTCTAAGAAATGATCGACTTTTCTACTCCGAGAAGCTTAAATAAACAGCTAAAATAATAATTGTCTACAACAAAATTACCGGTTACATTCGGTCCAGAAAACTTAAAATAGGAAGAAGTTTAAATAAGCAAATTAGAAAATAATCGACTGTAAAAATATAACCGACTACATCCACTCCAAGAAGCTTAAATAAGCAGCTAAAAAATAACTGGCAAGTCCACTCTAGAAAACTTAAATAAAAACGAAAAAAAATTATGCAAAAGCACTATAAAAAGCTTAAATAAATAACTAAATAATTATCGGGCAAATCCAGTAACAAAAGCTTAAATAAGCCGATCGGCTACATCAAAATATTTAATTACATTTAGTCTAAAATGTTTAAATAAGCAGCTAGAAAATAATCGGCTATATCCAGTTCATATAGCTGCAGTCTAACACGACCAGATGTTACATTAATAGATTAATAAAGTAAATCGTAAAAGAATGACAATAGCATAAAACAAAAAATTGCGTATTTGGCTAAAAAAAAATTGAAACGAGTACTCCCCATTTTAATATTACGAAAGTTTGCTCCGCCTATTACCATTCTTTTACGATTTACATATATCTACTACCTAATTAAAAATAAAACAATAAAAAAATCTCAAATAAATAAATTAAACAAAAATCTAGCAAAATCATAAAATAATTGAAAAATTCAATCTAAAACAGAAGAAGTTAAACAAAAATTGATAACATTTGTTTAATAAAATTAATTAAAAATGTAATTGTTTTGTTTGTTTAAAATCTTATATTTACATTATCAAAGGTAACTCAGTGCTCAATGACAAAAGTTTTGGAACACAGGTTTTTATATAAAACATAATTTACATAACAGTCAAAAATAATTTTAGTAGCGCATTTAGATTAAACAAGATAAAATTAAAAACATATAAAATTCTGTGGTCAGTCGTAGATATTAATTTCCGTTGAAATAAAACAAACATTTTTGATTTATATATATTTTTATTTTCCAGCATAAATATTCATTTTATGAGTGGCTATTTTTTATTTTTTTTATATTTTATGTTATTTGCTTAAAATTAGCTGAATTTTTTGTATAAAATTTCCGTCACATGTCAGTTAAAATCTGCGTCTTTCCGATTCGAGCGAGTTGATTGCACGGAAATACGCTATCAGTTTTGTTTCAGCGAGTCCAATAATTCCGCATTTAAAATTCAAATGGGATCAAGGGTCGCTTATTCACCTTGAAACGGATCCGAGCCGCGATCCTATCTCTAGGTAAAAAACTCGTCGCCGAAAAATCCCCGGATTGATTTTTCCACCCCTGGTGCAAGATGCAAATCACCTCGGACTATAACAGTAAATTACGGCTAAATAAGGAGCCGGAGCTTTATTTACATAGCCTTCGATTAGAATGCAAAAAAGCGGCGGCCATTAGCGGGTCACCTGAGTGTATATAAGGGGGTGTCGGCGGCAGACGAGGGATGCTGATGGCATCTGACAAGACATTTTTACCCCTTTTTGCAAGAGAGAGCGTTATCGGAGGGCCGCATTGCACCATCAGCGATCCGGAGGCGCTCGATAAACGCTTGCGACTCTCCACTTTGATTAAAAATAGCTCCGGTTATGTACATAATAAAGATTTTTAAATGCAAGGAATACGAACGGAGGAAATTGAATCGGCAAATATTGAACCGGGAACGACTTATCAGCACGCCTCATGGACTAGAAGAGATTAGCAAAACGACAAATATTTTCGACCTTCTCAAGCTTCTAAAAGATTGAAAGACAACAAATTCCTGTTGTATCATTATAATACAAAACGTTTTTTCAATCTCACTTTGTAGTAGAATCTATGTTTGAATAATAATTAAGCTTGCTTCACTCGTAGAAATGATACAGCATTAAATCAGCAGATAAGAGAAATAAATAAATAAATAGCCGGCTACATCCAATCCACGAAGCTTGAATAAGCAGCTAAGAAAATGTTCGGCTTCTTTTACTCCAAGAAGATTAAATAAATTAAACCTTTTAGAGTTTATTAATTATTAAGATAGAAATTAATTATCTACAACAAAATTATCCTTTAGAAAGATAAAAAAGCAGCTAAGGAAATGATTAGCTACGTCCATTCCAAGAAGTTTAAATAAGCAAAACAGAAAAAACTCGACTATAAAAATATAACCGTTTACATCCTCTCCAAGAAGTTTAAGTAAGCAACTAAAAAAGGCTAAGAAAATATTAGGCTTCTTCGACTATAAGCAGCTAAAAAATCAATCGATTTCTTTTACTCTAAGAAGCTTAACTAAATTAAGTCTTTTGAAGTTTCTTGATTATTAAACTAAAATAATAATTCATACAAAAAGCTAAAAAAGCAGCTAAGCCAGTGATTAGCTTTGTCCATTCCAAGAAATTTAAATAAGCAAAACTCTACTCCAAGAAGTTTAAATAAGCAACTAAAAGGGATTGAGAAAATATTAGACTTCTTCGACTGTAAGCAGCTAAGAAACTATTCAGTTTCTTTTACTCCAAGAAGCTTAAATAAATTAAGTTTCTTAGAATTTTTTGATTATTAAGCTAAAAAAATAATTGTCTACGACTAAATTATTGGTTACATTCGCTCCAGAAAGCTAAAAAAGCAGTTAAGAAAATAATTAGCTACGTCTATTCCAAGAGGTTTAGCTAAGCAAATCAGAAAATACTCGACTATAAAATTATAACCGACTACATCTATTCCAAGAATCTAAGACAGACAACTAAAAGCGACTAGGAAAATATTAGGCTTCTTCTACTCCATGAAGCTTAAATATATTAAATTTCTTAGAATTTCTTATATATTAAGCAAAAATAATTGTCTACAAATTTATCGGTTATATTCCTTTCTGAAAGCCAAAAAAGCAGCTAAGAAAATGATTAACTATGTCAATTCCAAGAAGTTTAAATAAGCAAAACCGAAAAAACTCGACTATAAAAATATAGCCGGCTACATCCTCTCTAAAAAGTTTAAATAAACAGCTAAAAAAATTATCATTAACATTCATTTTAAAGAGTTTCAATAAGCAGATAAAAAAACATTTTTGTCATAAAGCTCAGCTAAGCAACTAAGAAACTTTATCTCTCTCGACTTCTTCTATTCCAAGAAACTTAAATTAAATAAGCAGCTAAGAAAATGATTATCGACATCCATTTTAAGAAGTTTAAATATATAAATGAAAATTAATTGACTATAAAAATATAAAATGCTACATCCACTACAAATAGCGTTAAAAAGCAGCTAAAAAAATGATAAGCAATGTTCACTTCAAAAAGCTTCAATCACCAGATAGGAAAAAGACCAGTTACAATAACAATCTTAATTAAGCAGCTAAGAAACAGTTTGGATTTTTCTACTCTATGAAGATTAAATAAACAGTCAAAAAATAGTAATTGATTATAATAAAATCACCGGCTACATTTACTCCAAAAAGTTTAAATAATCCGCTAAAAAATATCGGCTACCTTAACTCCAAGAAAGCTAATAAGAAATGATAAAACAATAAAAAAAAAGTTGCTATATTTATTCCAAAAAATTTAAGTAAGAAGCTAAAAACTGTTTAATTATCACTCCAAGAAACTTAAATAAGCGACTAGAAAAAAAAGAACCGGCTACGTTCACTAAAAGAAATTTAAATAAGAAGTTCCAAACATAATCTACATAAAAAATAACGAGCTACATTCGTCCCAAAAAAGTTAAATAAGCAGCTAAACAATAAATAGCTACGTTCTCTCTAAAATGCTTAAATAAATAACTTAGAAATAATTGACTACTTCCGTTCTCAATAGCTTAGATAAGAAGATATAAAAAAGATCAACTACTTAAAGTGTTTGGCTACAATCAGTCTAAAATGGTTAAATAAGCAATTAAAACTTAACTTAAGCAAGCCGCTTAATTAAGCAGCAAAATATAATTAGCCATGTGAACTTCAAAAACCTTGAAGATGCAGCTAAAAAATAATTGACTCTGTCCACTCCAAGAAAGTTAAATAAATAGAAAAAAATTGTCTCCATCAAAATATTTAGCTAAATTCAATCTAAAATAAGCAGCTAAAAAATAATTAGCCACGTCCACTCCAAAAACTTTGAAAAGCAAATAAAAAAAATCGTCTAGATCAAAATATCTAGCTAAGTCCAGACTCACAATGCAGCTAAAAAATATTAAATTTTGCCCACTCCAAAGCATCATAAAGCTTAAATAAACAGCTAAGAAATAGACAGCTATGTTCAGTTCAAGTAATATTTAGCCAAATTTAATCTGAAAAGCTTAAAAAAGCAGCTAAAATATGATTAGCCACGTCCACTCAAAAAAACTTAAATAAGCAAATATAAAAATTGTCTAGATTAAAATATCTAGCTAAGTCCACTCTCACAAATTTAAATAAGCAGCTCTAGAATTATTAGTAGCGTCCATTCTAAAGACCTTAAAAATGCAGCTGAGAAATGATCAGCTTTGTCCACTCCAAAGCGCCAAAAAGCTTAAATAAACAGCTAAAAACTATTCAGCTATGCCAAGTCCAAGTAGCATAAGTATGTAAACAAAAAAAATTGTTTATATTAAAATATTTAGCCAAGTTTAGTCTGAAAAGTTTAAATAAGCAGCTAAAAAATAATTAGTAAAGTCCACTCCAAAAAACTTAAATAACTAGATAAAAAAATAATTAGCCCCGTTCACTGCAAAAAGCTTAAAAAAATTGCTAAACTAGATTGACCGATTAGGTCAGTCTAGTTAAGGAAGATAAATAAGCAGATAAGAAAAAGATCAGCTATAACAAAATATCTGACTACATCACTCTAAAAAGTTTTATTAAGTGGCTAAAAAATAATCGGATACATTACTCCAAAAGACTTAAATAAGCAATAAAAAATAAAAAAACTATCTACGTCAAAATATTCGGCTAAATCCATTTCAAAAAGTTTAAATAAGCATCTAAGAAAATTATTAGCTAGAAAAACATAACCGGCTACGTCCACTCCAAGAAACTTAAATTAGCAGATAGAAAAAAACAGCTATGTCAAATTATTCAGCTACGTTCACTTCAAGAAGATGAAATAAGCAACTAAGAAAATATCGACTACCAAAAAAAAAATAATAACCGCTAACTTCCTCTATAAAAAGTTTTTTAAAAAAACTAAAAAATAATTAGGAAAAAACCTAGCTACGTCAAAATATTTTATGATCTGCAATTACATCCATTCAATAGCTTAAGTAAGTAGCTAAGAATATAATTGGCTAGGAAAACATAAAGCATCCACTTCAAGATTCTTAGATAAAAGTAGATGGGTCAAATTGCTTAGCTATGTCTAATTCAAAGCGCTAAAATAAGCAACTAAAAAAAAATTACTTTAAAAAATTAACAGCTTACTTAATTACAGCAATAATTACATTCACTAAAAGAAGTTTGAAAAAACAGCTAAAAAATAATTAGCTACGTCCAATTCAAAAAACTAAAACTATTGTATTGTCCAGCTTTCACAGATGGACTTTAACGAGGCAGAACCGGCTCTTGACGTTACCAAAAGAGTACAGAAAGACACACTTCATAGTTGGATAGAATCTCGCCATCTTTCTGAATGGCAGTTTCAAGATGGCATGCGACAATCCAGGCTATCTATTAAAAGACCGGACAAAGCACGCAGTGAAAACCTGATGTGTCTCAATCGTAGAGACCTTCAGTTAGTGGTAGGCATGTACACAGGACATTGCCTACTAAAAGACGTCATCGGACTCAGCGAGGATGAGATTTGCAGGGGTTGTGCTGAAGATCAGGAAACTCCTCTTCATATTCTCTGTTACTGTCCTGCATTTGCAGGCATCAGAGATTTATACTTGGGCTCTCGATATCTGAAGCCCAGTGCTATCGAGAAGGCTCCTGCAGACAAGGTACTGAGCTTCATCAGAGGCACAGGGCTACTACAGTAGTACTATTCCGAGAGATAGTACACAATTGGCGTAGGCCTCGGTGTGCGGCTCGCGCGCAAATAAATTTATCACCGTGTCATCTCAACTTCAATTAGTTTTCTTATTTGTAACTCTTGTCTATAATTATATAGACATCTAGATTTATTTAAAATCTTATTAAAAATAATTACACATCTGAGAACATCAGTAAATCTCCACCAAAATTATTATAACATCTAATCCATATTGACTAAATAAACAACTCTAAACTTACTAAATCGAATAAACGTTGATTTATCTTGATATAAAAACTAGTTTTGATTTAATGACGTCTAACCGACTTAATATCGTCAAGATAGTTAAAGATAAATCTCGATATTCTCTCCCATAATCAGCTTCCACTATCTCAAATTAGCTCCTAACTCATTTAAACCTGTCATCTCTGAAAAAACTTGTAATTTTTTTTCAGTTTCAGCATACAAATTGCTTCTGACTTTCAGATCTGGTTCTATTTATATGTATATTTTAATGATCTTTTCCAAACGACAGATTTTTTTTTCTCTTATTCAGCAAAATACACAACGTAAAAAGTGTATCACTGGCTTGAATTAGGGGCGCTGAAAAGGGTTTATTGATTAAAGAAGGATGCATCTCAACCCTTTTCTTTCAAGGCTTGCTACGACCACTCGACAGTAAATCAAACGTGATAATTACAGTCCCTGCGTCCCTACAGGGAGCTTTGAACGGAAAATAGTGAAACACAATTACTAGACGTATATTAGAAAGCGCCATATTGAGATGAAGAAGCCAACATTTTTTAATTAGTGAGGGAAAAGACTGAATGATAAGACTTCCTGTCAAGTTTTTATTAAGAAAAAAATTGTTTTGTGTTTCGTGAGTGTAATACTCTACTTTTTATATTTAGCATAGTCAATCAATTTACAAACTGACTGGTGGAAGTCTTCACTTCAAATTAAAGACATTTTGAGTTTTAATGTCTCTATTGCCTAATTGGCTTTTGAGTCCTACGTAAAGGTAACAAAAAAAATAACACAAATTAACAAAAAAAAATTAATTCTTCTCCAATCTTCTTCTAGCACACGTAACTTCTTTCATTCATTCTTTTCCTCCTCCATTTTTGTTTAAAAGATCTATTCTTCCATACTCGCACATTCTTAACTCTACACACTCTGTCAAACAATGCTCTATCGTCTCCCTTTCTTCTCTACATAACCTACACATTCTTTCGCAATCTTTTCTCCAAAATTCATTTTTCCTTTCTTCATTCCTACATCTGTATCTTGCAACCATTTTTTATATTTTTACTTTTTATTTTATCTAGGCATTTTGGCCGTTCGTTAATGACAATCAGAGCATATTTTGAATTGTACCTTGATTCTTTTATACTCGCAATTCTTTACTGTTTATCTATGTCAGCATCTCTTTGTTTTAGTTCTTCTTCCACAGTTCTTTCCCCTTCTCTCATTCTTTCAATTGCTGCACACGCATACCCCTTTTTCTTTTGTCCTTTTTCTGTCATACTACTATTTAATACATATCTCAAATATTTCAACTCTTTCACTTCTTCCATATTTTTTCCTTTCCATTTCCATTCATCTTCTTTTTCGATTCTTACTTTCTTTCTAAACCCTATCATTATTGTTTTATCTACATTAACTTAAAGTTTTTTTGTTTCATTTCTTCATTTCTTTCATTTCACTCTTGCTCTTTGCTACAATTACCAAATCAACTGGAAACGCCAGGGAACACACTTTCTCTCTGAGTCTCTGCCTACAATTATCCCTCCTATTTGCGCTCTACTTAAAACTTCATCCGCATCTCTCATATATGCTAAGAATAGTGCAGGACTTAATGGACAGCCTTGTCTGACACCTTTATGTGCCAAAAATTTTCTACTTTAAAATTGTGTTAAAAATTAATAATCCTTCGAGCAAGATATTGAAAAAAGTCTGAGATTAGATGAGGCAATTTACAACAATTCTTATTTTCGCTTTTCAAAAATGCATATTTTAACATTTTTAATAGAATTTAAAAACCAAAAGTAACAGTTTTTATTTGTTTCTAATAAACCTTGTAGAAACATTTGTTTTTTGAATAATCATCGCTTTCGACTCCTAAATTGTTGATTGAAAAGCCAGATGTAGAAAAAAGAAGCCTACCTAAAAGAAGAGTTCTAAAGACTATAGTAAAATGATAAAAAAATATGCAAACTTAATCCTCCTCGAGTCCTCCTTCCACTCTCTAAAAAACAATCCTAGATACACCTTTATCAATGTCCTTTATTTCAATATCGAAAAGTTGGCATCTCTATCTGCGAGTGTAATACTCTAGTTTATCTATTTAGTATCAATCAATCAATTCACAAACTGACTAGTGGAAGCCTACACTCTAAATAAAAGACATAATTATGCTCAAAATAATCTTTATTGGATTTAAAAAGTTATATCAACAAACGCCTGGTGCAAAATAAAAATGTGGTTTCAGCAAGATGGGGTATCTTCACACTTAAAAAAGGTTAAATCAATTATTTATAATTTTAGTTAGATTTTTCTGGAAGAATGTATAAACTAAAATGTTGTTGGGTTGGTTGTTGGGCCGGTAGATTGGTGTCGCATCCGGCCGCAACCGCCCCCGTTCCGCATTTGTATTCTCAATTTAACTTGGCTCGTAAAGGGTTGTAATGGGTTCGGTTTAATCGATCGGTCATGTGACCGTCGGACCGGGGTTGCGGTCCCCGATTTATATCAGTTAGCCACGCGAAAACAACAAATATATTAAAATTGCCAACTAATATGACAAATAAAATCGTGCCGTGCTGGGCACCACATCGAATCGATAGAGAAAATCCCCCAACGAAAAGGAACCGGCCACGATTGGCTCGGGTGCAGCGAGGGAAAAAATGCGTACGAAGGGGGGTGGGATTAACATAAAGCGACACGAAAACACACCCCTAAAAAATCGCCACAAGACGTCGAACTTTTTTTTTTCAATGATCGGTGCGTGACTACAAACCTCCATTTTTCAATTTTAGAGAGCTTTGAGGGTTTCTTATTTGCGCACCCTCTCGGCCCTGTAATGATCTTATACCCAAAGTTACTTCAACTTTTTTAATCAGCTCCGAGTTTAATTATGGAAACGCCGTAAGTCCTCGACTTCGCGAACGACTACAAGGGCTGCGGTCAAAAAGCGTTCAGAGGATGTTTACTCTCTTAACAACAAAAAAAATTGTTTAAGAAAAAAAACTTTCATAAATTTAATTCAAAGCATTTAAAATAAAGAAAATGCTGAAAAAAAAAACTTATCAAAGAAAATGTCTCTAAATCAATTGACAATTAACAAATGCGATATGCACTCTATCAGTAGAATTTAAAACTAGTAAAATTCAAATTTAAATTTGTCAGCTTTTTGTCAAAAATTTAAATTTTCTTTCTCAATAATTAACAATTTTTCCAATTTCAAACTTCACCACCAGATTAATTATCAATAATAAGTGCCTCTGTTTGTTGTCAAAAAATAACAAAATTTACCAATTTTAAAAACCGTAGCCGAAATTTTACTAATTTCATAAGACGCAGAAATCATATTTCTTACCAATTCTTAAATTAATAAAGACAATACAACTTAGTTTTTATAAATTTAGAAACCAAAAACAATATTTTACTAATTTTAAAAACAGAAACAACTTTTTACTAATTTCAAAAATCAGAGACAATTCTTGACATTTTATATTAGAAGACACAATTATGCTAATTTTAATAAACAAGAACAATATTTTTTATTAATTTTTAAAACAATAAAAGCAAAAACGACATTGTTTTTGTAATTTTAAAAAAAGATGCAACATTTTACCAATTTTAGAACACAGAGGCAACATTTTACTAATTATAAAGTTGAATGCAATATTTTAACAATTTTGAAAACTAACAATGGCATTTTTTTATTAAGTTTTAAATTAATAAATACGCAGATAAAAAAATTTCTATTTTTATAAGCCTGAGACAATATTTTTAATCAATTTTTAAGTTGCAAAAGTGTTCCAATCGAGCAACAACGTTGGGAAACTGTATACCGGTTTCGGGATTTTTGGCCCTCGTCAGTACAGTGTATCCCAGAGCGTTGTGCTCGATTGGAATGGGTGAGAGAACTCGCTTATATCAAGCGAAGTTCAGCTAGTATAGTCTTATTGACACACACAGTGTGTCATCTAACTATTATACCAACTCTCGCTACCTTCCAGAACTCTTCGTTAGATGGCACACTTTGTCTGTCTATACGACTACTAATTTTTAAGTTAATAAAATAAATGGCGTAATTTTCTTTTGATTTTAAGAAACAGAGACAATTTTGAAAACCCTAACCAACATTTCACTAAATTTAAAAGTCACAGGCAATTTTTATTAATTTTGAAAGCCACATGAACAATTTAGGGTACTAATTTTACAAATCAAAAGCAACATTTTGTTGCTAATTTTCAAAACTAAAAAAAAAGTTTATTTTAATTTTGCAAAGCAGAGACAATATTTCCTTAATTTTAAAGACTAGCAGCAATATTTTGCTAATTTTGTAAACTAGAAACAATATTTTGCAAATTGTAAAAAAAAGTAGACAAATTTTTACCAATTTAAAAGACCAGAAAAATCATTTTTCTTATTTTAAAAACCAGAAGTAGCATTTTGTTAGTTTCAAAAACTAGAGATTACTTTTTACTATAATTCTGAGAACCAGAAACTACGTTTTACTAATTTTAAAGACCAGGTGCAAGATTTTGCTAATTTTGTAAACCAAAAATCATTTTTTTTTTTATTAATTTTAACCACCTTACCATAGACAATGTTTTACTAAATCTAAAGACCAGAAGAAACATTTTAGTAATTTTAAAAATCAAGAACAACGTTATAATATTGCTTCTAACGTTTACTAATCTTGAAAGACAAAAGCAGCATTTTATTATTTTAAAAGTCTGAGACAACTTTTAACTAGTTTTTAAATCAAATAAAATTTACTTATTTAAAAGCTGAAAGTAATATTTTGATAATTCTGGGAAGCAAAATCGACCTTTCCTATAAAGTTTTAAAATAATAAAGCCACGTCAAATTTCTCTTGTTTGCATTTACAACCGATTTAATTTTATAATTAAGTAAATATGTATAAACAATAAAAATTAAAAAATGTTTATTAAAAAACAAAATTTTTACATTTTTTGTTTTAATAAAATTAATAAAGCTACGAAAATTGTTTAAATAGAAAAAACTACAACAGTAGTAAGTCACAAAATCATATCAACACAGAATGTAATAAAAGACACAAAGCCAAGTCAAACTGTAAAACCAAAATAATAGAAATAAAAAATTAAATTAAACTTCAAGGCTAAAAAAAAAGTAAAATGTTAAAATATAATAAACAAATGATAAAACTGCCTCTAGAATCTTTACTTTATAAAATTTCTGGCACACAATAAACTACACTGCACTACTAAATTTACTGCACTAAATAAAATTGAGATTAAGTGGTTAAGCAATCAGGAACCAGAGACATAGTAGAGGTAGAGTGATGGTTACCTTCACCCCACTTTTACTGCCTACAATAAAATGTTTTTAAAGTAATAATTATGAGATATTAGATTCAGAATTTTATTATTAACATCTAATTTTAACACGATTTGTTTAGCTACTGTTTTAAGCAACAATACAGCACCTGCATGACCCCTATTGTACACATGTAGTTTTAGCTATGTTTTCAATAGCAGAAAACTAAAAGCAATAATTAAAATCAAATGTCTGTGGCAACAGTTAAGTCCAAAATTCAAGAAAAAGTAGGTGTTCTATGCTTGATATGGTCGTGCAATTAGTGTAAGTAAATAATAATAATTGGTTGTGTTTTATTTTAAAATTAAATTTGACTTAATTGATGGGACACTCTGTATTTTTATGCTTTGCTTTCTATATTATTTTTAATTTAAACTTTACTAAAAAATCAGTGTTGTTAAGTAATTAATTACAAGTAATTGAAAAAGTAATTAAATTACTTTTATTGTAATTAAAGCAGTAATTAATTAATTAAAAGTAATTTTAACAACACTGTAAAAAATATGTAGGTATGTCTAAGATCGTCAGGAGCAAAGTGTAAAACCCGATGAACTCGAATCCGCCGACCCTTGCTTTCCCGTTTTTGAACTTTTTCCCTTATTTCCTCCCCCATCCAACTTTTATTTCTTTCGTTTTTCAGTCGAACTGTCAATAAGACGACCAACTTTTGAAGTCGACGGTTTCTAATTAGAGTAAAATAAAGATTAAGCTTTCTATTCGCGAATCGTTTGATGGTTTACGTTCCGGGACAAGCAGATATCGTTTTCTGCTAATTGACTGCAAGATTGTCGACATCATTATCTAATTAATGCTCCACTTTATATTCCCGATCGATTCTTCTTCTTGTTCCATTCTTTTTTATTGTTTTATTGCACCGCAATCTCAGCAGTGATTTATTTTTCTCTCAATGCAACCAAACTTTATTTTAAACTAGCCGTAGTATCTTACAACCCTCTATTTTATTTATTTCTGAAAATTAGTTTGATACCACCCCCGGCGCTCTTCTCAGTCCCGGCATTAATATTTAATTAAAATCGAAAAAATTCTTTATATTTGGAGGGCCCCGTCATGAAAACATCACCTGAAGCGTCGCGACGCCGGGAAAAGAATCGCCATGGCAACGACTAGAGGGGAGCTTTTTAAGAATGTAGGAGGGTAGCGTCGACCAACGCCCTTTTTTACGCCATCTTACTTTTTTATTATGATCGTCGTTATTATTTTTTCGGGGGGATTTTTGTCGTGTCACGTTTTCTGGGGGGGGGGCGCCTTTTTTCTAATAGCCGTTTTTAAAAATTCATAATTAGGGAGCTTTTCTGGATGCCCTCCGTTTCATTAAAGCAGCGACTAAATGAAGCAATTTACGATGAAAAGAAATAGCAATTTGCAACTTGGCTCGATAATGAGCGGGCGTGCGTCCGATGTTTAACAGCTTTCCAAGGGGGTACAAGTCGCGATTTTTTTTCAGGAATTTTTCAGACGAAACTAACGAACCCGATTCTCGCAAACTTCATTTCAGCCAATCAAACAGAAATCGAGTTTAGGCGATCGCACGCTCTGACTACGTTTTCAAATATTGACCGGAATTTGGAAGATAATTGTTTTGCAAGTCGAATTTATTTGGTACAGAGAGATGAGGAAATATTTCGTTATTACAAATTATTTCATTTACTCTCCCTCGCTTTTACGATGAGGCTATATGGAACTTTCTCTACGGTAATAATTGCTAAATCCGTGTTTAATATTCAAGAGATGTTCAGGGTGGCCTTGATGTTGATTTTCCAGATGAAATTCATTGAGACAACTGGAGACGCGGAAAAGGTTTTCCACTAATTATTTTTCAGGAAGAATTAAGAAAAGGAACACCAAAAGTTGTTAAAAATAGATTTATTTCAAAAAAATTGTACATTAAAAATTATTATTAATTGTTCTTAAAACACAATTTAGCTAAAAACTACCTTCAGGACCTATCCCACTAAATAATTATTTACATAACAATGCGGTAAGTCTAATTTTACAGTGCGACAACTTTGGTTCAAGCACTAGCCCACAGGGCGCGTAACTTATTACTTAGAGCACTGTAAAATAACCCAGCTCACTAAATATATTTTAATTATATAGTTACATTAGCGTATGGTAACCCGCATCGTAGTTATGACTATTAACTTAAAAAGCATTCTAAAAATCTGTAGTTAAATTAACCATATAAAATATTGCGATAAGCATTAATATTTTCTAATTGGAATTAAAAATGTGGTAAAATAAATCAATATTTCATATTAAAAAAATTAAAATTTCTTTTAAAAAATATTTATTCTAAAAACCAAACACTTTTGGAAACAATTAAAAAACTAGGAAGGCTTTACAGCTGTGAATTGTACATTGTAAAGTTAAAAAATATTTTTTTCGCATGCTAAACAGATAATGTATCAGTAATGACTGTTTTTGTTGAAAGCACAAAGTACGTCTTTACAAAGCAAAAAAGACAGTCAATATATTCTTAATTGAAGCAATCTTTATGTCTTAAAAAAGCCTTGCTTTTTGTTTAAAAATAACTAAAATTGGATTAAAAATAAAATCAATTTGAAGGTTATTTATAAAAATTCTGTTGATAAATGAGAATGAAGCCATATTGCTGCATTACTTACAATACAACTTATTTAAAACAATTTTATTTTGTAAAAAAAAATTAAGATTTAAGTAAAACACATCTTAATAAATAATAACAATCAAAAACATTTTTTTATTTTTAAGCTAGTAATAAAATGCACTTTTTGCAGATCGACTGTATAAACTAACATTTTAGTGACAATTTAAGGGCTCTAAACTATCACATTTATTGACTAGTCAATATGTCAGCAATTTTATTAACTAAACAGTAAAGCAAACACTTAACAGCCGTTTAGAATTTTGAAGATGTTACAAAATTTTGAGGTTAAAAAACAAACAACAATTTTAAAAAAATAGGCAAAAAATTGTATGTTTAATACGGCATTTAAGCAGATTCAATGTTTTGCCTAGCTTCAAAGACTCGGCTGCGCCTTGCCTGTAAACTGTTAGCCACGGGATTAACTTACTTGCTTTATTGCTTAATTAAACAAATAATTATTATAGAAACAATACTTAAATTATTCCTAGAGTACAACGAACAATGTAGAAAAAAAAATAGGTCGGAGAAACCCCCCACAAAGAAAGAGAAATACTATAATAATAATAAAAAACCCACTGCGTAAAAAAGCAAGAGAGAGAAACATTAAAAACGAAAGATAACTACAGAAAATATTAGAAATACAATTTGTAAATTTTAGGATAAGAACCCAAAAACAAAATAACTGTGTACCTATTAGCATTACCAGTTTTAACTCTTCATATAAACTAAAAATAGTAATAAATAATAAATATAACTAATTGAGGTTATGCTTAACGTCCAGAAATTTTAAATATATAAGAGGGTTAACAGAGAATGGACAATAAACAATCAGTTGTAAAATTCAGTCGACGTTTCACTGTTCTTTACAGCTTCATCAGGCCTTTATTACTAAATTGTTATAATGAGATTAGCATAATTAAAAAATAGTAAGAACTATTGATAATGCTTCTTGGCGAGAACATTGTAGGCCTATCTTTAAAAGATTAGGTATACTAACAATTTATACTTTGTTTATACTTAAAGTTCTTTAATTTATGTTCAAGAACAGGCACTTATTTCAAAAAAATAAAGATCTGAATACAGGCATAGCTACTAGAGAACGTGAACTGGTGTCAATACCACATCACTTCTCCGCACTTTTTGAGAAAAGCATTTTATATTTGGACATAAAATTTTTAAATAAGGTGCCAATACAGATATTGGACTATTCTTTTAACAAATTCAAAACTACATTGCAAAATCATTTTTTAAGCCATTCATATTATAATACCTTAGAATATTTGACAGATGACCTTTCATAACTAACAAAAAAAATTGTTGACTGTTTTATGTATTAATTTTATTTATTAATTTTATAATTAAGTGTAAGCTTAGGTATATTTTTATGTAATTGTAACTATTTTTAACTAATTTTGCATTATATTTTACATGACGAGGCCATACTCTTGTAAAGAGTCTAATGCTAAATAAATTATTCTATTCTGTTCTATCATTAAAAGTCAGAACGAACTACAATCAACAAAATTAAATTATCTAACAATCAAACACAAATGTCAAATTAGATAGTTTAATTTTGTTAATTGTTTAAATTTTTTAATTTGATATTTGTCATTAGTGTAAAAGAATTTCTTAATTTTAACTTTCGGAAAATGTAAAACTTTTTTTTTTAGTTTAATCATATACTTACATTGTATATCTGTATCAATTTGACGTGTGTAAAATCTATTTTGTGATTTTTAACTTAAATATACTTTACTTTACTAATTGTGCTAGTCTCATAATAACAATTTAGTTATAAAGTCCTGATGAAGCTGTAAAGAACAGTGAAACGTCCACTGAATTTTACAACTGCTTTTTTATTGTTCATCCTCCGTTAACCCTCTTACAAATAAATATAATGTTACATTTAACAGAAAATTAGCAAAAGTACACCATTATTAAAAAAACTAAGAAAAATTAAAAAAAGCAAAAACAGCAAAAATAAGAAAACAAAAAAACCTCCGATTTAAACTGTTCGTATACTAAAATTCTTAAGAATCAGCATTGTGGCCTCTGTATAGAAATAATCTAAGAAAATTTTAAAAACTACGTTTATATTTTTCTATATTATACAAAAAATTCGTAAAAGTTATTGTACAAAACAGAATTGAATTGTAATTAATTTTTTCTTAGTAGTGTTTATAAAATAGTATAAAAATTATTTAAAAAACAATAACTGTTTAGAATATTAAGCAGACATTTTATTAATTTTTGGAAAACAGATCTTTCATATGTCAATTCTAGATCTGTTATGTTTACCAAAAAATTTATTTTGTAGCATTGTTAATTACACATTTTTTCTTCTGATTTATCAGTATCCTTCTGTTGTTTATTATCAACATTCAATTAGTAATAAAAAAGACTTTAAAAACGGTTCTTGTTTTAGAGTAACTTTAAACATTTTTATTATTTAAAAAAAAAACTTTCAAAAACTCCAAGCATTCTGATCAGAGTTTTTGAGAGGTTTTCTTCATTCAGTAAACAAATGCTGAAACAGCAACTTTCTCTTTTGCAACTGTAACCAATAACCACGTTTAAGACAAGATTATAGCTTCTATCTAAGCTTCTAAATGCTGTTTTAAAACAACTCAAAACTCAAAAAAGTTGTGTTTCTAACAAGTCACTGTTAATTTAGAAAACATCTAATTAATTTCTGACTAGAAAAAAATCCTAAATGCAGTTTAGAGAAAATAAATGACACAGTTGCAATAGAGCCCGAAGAGTTAACTAGATAACCTGTAAACCACAGTTCTTAATTGTTAAAATAAATTATAAGAGATGCAAAATAAACCTAGAGCTTTAGGGCAGTAGATCCGCAAACGACACTCTCATACAAAAAATAATAATAAAAAATACCTTAGCTAAAAATTAGCATGGTAATTCTGTACAAAAATAAAACAGTTAGAGTAAGTATAGTAATCCCGAAACGGTAACATTATATGGCCCTGTCTCTTAGAGTAAAAGTTAATTTGTTAACAAAAAATTTACAATTCAACCCATCGACTGCTGCTATTATAAAAGAACAACATAATTTACTGTTTCTTATCGAGTAATATTTCACCTCAGGTCAGGTCAGGTCCTACAGTTCTCTCTTGACTTGCGTTTGGTACTGATTTATAGATGATGGGCTGATATCTAACAAAAAATCAGAGACTGCAAGTAATTTACTCATTATTAAAATTAAATTATTTTATTGGGACAGTATAATGTCAGCGTTTTTGGATTACTTTAACTAACTCTTTTACATTCGTAGCCTTATCGTACAAACACTATTTTGTCGCAAATTTATTTATAACTGTCCCACTTACAACTAGTTCGTTGCATTAGTGTCAAATATTATTATTGTTACAATATATACTCGTATTATTTTGTTTAATTTTAGGTAAACTCTGTACTCTCTTAAGTTATACCAATCAAATTTTGACATTGACAATCTAAAATTGAGTAAACCACACTTTCTTCACACAGATAATGTAATTTTCTGTAAATAAAACAAAATCTAAAGATTGGTTTATACATTTTTTATGTCAGTGTCAAAATCTGAAGTCCTAATTTTTGTCATTTGTTACTTTGACTTTTGTCACTTGTCAATTAATATGTCGGTTGAGTACAAATTCTCGACTCGCCTCAGATTTGAAACTTCAGCTTCAGAAACAAATTATTAGGAATATTTATTTAGCAGTTATTTAGCATTTAGTTTTTTGTAAAATAACTAGAAGTAAATAATAATTTCAGGTTCGACTCTGTTTCAGCTGAAACAAAATAATTCAAAGTAAATAATTAGTGAAGCCCATTTGTAAATCCCTTAATTGCGTTCATGTCAATTCCCCTGTTTCCAATATTTTGATTACAAAGTAACCTGTTCGGTTTTTCGAGAAACGTGTCTATTCGCAAGAAAAACAATCTCTATTTACCCTGCCAGAGCTCATTTTCCTGGTAAACAATCCTCATCGAATCCCCATTTCTCACAAAAACTCACTCTTTTCGCTTAATCTCCAATTCCAACAACAAAAAAACCTTTGAACAAGTGCTACACACCCATCAATAGACGGCACGTGCCGACCACTCGAGCCGATCATTTTTTACCTGCGATCTACCTGATCGAGACCCAATTGATTTGGGATCGCAGGGGAGCCAATATTCGCAAAAAAATCGCATCCTGTTGATAATATCGCACGCCATGTGTTGGCTGGAGAAAAATTCTAATTCCGTTTTTATTATGGCATGTCTGTGACAGATTAAGTCTTGTTTTAAATTGGGACGGGCTTTTAAGCCCTATTGACGGGGAATCTGTAGAGTGGGAGTAGAACAATGCTGACTTCAATTAAAATAATTTAATAATAAAAAAAATCGAGAGAAGAGAGTCTCCCTAATTCGATGGAACGACGGTTGTGATGAGGGTGGAAGGAAGATTTTTTTTATCGGGCGATAAATAAGAACATGAACAAGGTACAAATGAAATGAAAAATAAAATGTTTGGCGATTAATTTAATTTATGGGCCACAGTGCATTAGCTGCAAGTAATAGAGCTTTTATCGTTAGAGGCATTCATCATGGACAAAATAAGGAGCAAGGGGAAGAATTTTTTATGACTAACAAGGTTACAAAAATAGTTTTGATAAATCTACATTAGAAATGTTACGAATTTAAATAAAAATTTTATCTAATCTTAAGTTTAATAAACATTTTTCCGAGATCTGACTAATTGTAAATATTTGCGCAAAAATTTCATTAACAAGCCATATTTTGTAATTAAATTCTACTTTAAAATTTAAATAAAAATAAAATACGAAAGTTTAAAAAATTTAGAGCCACTTCTTTATATTTTATTACAATTTTATGTACTGTTTTCTGATTTTAGATAAAACCTGTAAAATTTACTGCTGCAAATTTTAAATCAAAACAATATTTTAAGCACTTTACTAGTTGGTTTTTATAAATAAATTATTTACATTATTTCTACTGTCTAAAATTTTGTTAAATTAATAATTAAATAATACTGTTTTTATTGTAAATAATAAATAAAATTTAAAATAAAATAGTCAGAAAATAGTAACAAAATATTGGTCAGGCAGGACGAAGAATTAAAACCAGAATTAGTAGAGATCTAAGATCAAAAGAAAAGAATGAAAATACAAATATAACCAACACTTTGTCTGCTTTTGAATCTCATTTTTTTTCCGATTATTCCTTTTCTTCTACTAATTCTAATAATTCTAAAATTCTGCACATCTGCAATAAAAGTTAATTTTTTTACAAAACTGTTAAAAGAGAGCTTTTAATTGTCATTTTTGATGTTAAAAGTGTCATTTTTTGACACGCGTGTTAAAAGTAAATTACCTTTAACACTAGTGTTAAAAGTAATTCAAAGTTTATTTAAATTTTGTTTTGAAAATTAATAAAACGTTTTAACAAACATTTGAACAACTTTTTATTTTAAATACGTACAAACCAACATTTTAACTAGTTATTAGTATTAACATTTATAGTAAAATTAGAACAATTTAAAATTGTAATTCCCTGCGGAGCCATCATACTTAACAGGGTTCTACTGTCAACATGTGTGACACATCTATTTTCTGTAGAAATCCTACTGGTAGTACCTACTGGTGGTCTTGCTAGTAGTTGCAGTAGTAGAAAGTATTTGACACGCAATTTTCTTTTTCTGTTCCAATGAATTTTTAATGTAACCTTCAGCTGCTGTCGAAGATTTCCATCCTCTATGTCTTTTGATGGTAGTAAGATTTGCACCAGAATCTGCTAACAATGTCACCGACGAACGACGAAAACAGTGTCCGGTGTAGAGTGATGATTTTGTAGTTTAAGAACTCTGCAATGTCGGTAGGCATTTTACCAAACATGTTAATTCCAACGGGATTCTTCACACATTTATTCTTCATATATTTAAGAAAAAGTCGTCTATGGTCAGCGTTGGGTGGCCAGAGTGCTATATACTTTCTAAAAAAGTTTAAATAGAACTCACCAACAACACTGAAAGCCAGATTTTCAGGGCACACCCAATGGTACACAGATGCATCAATCAACGAAAATAGGGCTGTGAGGACAGGGGTCTTTTGCCCTGAAGAAAATCTCCAAATGGCAGTTAGAGAACCGAAGCACTCTTGTATCACGGATGCAGAACTCTCAGTGATACATCATGCGCTCTCCTTGGCAGCCCAGAGGCACATAACAAACTACTTAATTTTTTCTGACTCGCTTAGTGCGTGGGAACAGATCGCTTGAGTAGGATTAAGTGTAAAGACAAATCTAAAGTCGTTGCACATAAAACAATTAATTAAGAGTGAAAGAGATAGGGGGCGGAGGTTATCTCTCATATGGATTCCTTCACACACCAATATTAGAGGTAACGACACAGCGGACCATCTTGCCAAAATTGGCAGTTAACTACCACAAGATCCTTTAAAGAAAGTAACTTCGACTGCCCTGGGTCCATGGTATAAGAAGTTGGTGTGGAAAAGCTGGGTTTCGACCTGGCAGCATCAATCGGTGGAGAATGGACGTGTGTATGGAGCCATCTTAAAAACTCCTCGAAACAAGATATGGTTCTCTGATATGCCTTTTTCGCGAGCTACGATAATTGCTATTTGTAGGATACGCAGTGGGCGATGTCTAACTCCAGCATACATGCACAGAATATCTAGACGCGCTACTTCTGTATGCGATTGTAGAGAAGAAGGGGATATAAATCATGTACTGTTTGGGTGCCCCTTGAATGAACCGTACTCCTCTAGTTTTTACTGTCAGCTGCAGAAAATTTCCAACCTGTGCATTCCGTTAGATTATTCCTTCTTTATTTCTCAGACTCCCTCTTATCCTATCATACAAACTTTTAGTAAATATGTTAGTGCGGTGTCGCTTTCCCTGTGATACTATGCTTGTTAAATTGCTGAATGCTCACTGCTTCCTGAACTACTTGCTTTAGTAGCGTGCAGCGCGATCCGGAAGAACTGAAAACCCGGTGGGACAGAAGAAGTTACCTGTTGATGAGTCTGCAATCTTTTCAACCTTTGAGGTGGAAACCCACCACGTGGCTACATAGCCTTGGCAGCTGAGGCCAAAGAAGAGGAGAAGAAGAAGAAGAACACTGAAAGTCCGAGGCACTTTCGTTTTGGTATCTGGTATAGTCACAACAACCGAAGTGCCCAAATCTTCAATATTGTCGATGGTCATCTGATACAATTCCTCTCGGCGACACGCCCCGAAGACACCCACTATTCATCATCACATACCTACTTTTCGTCTTGTGCTTCTGTGAGAAATTTGTCGATATACGTCTTCGTCAAAACTTTTGATTTTTTTACTTGATATCCTTCACCCATCCGTTTTAAAAAAGCAATAAGTTTATAATGTTTGCTTATATCTTGATCTTGCTTTATTTTTAACATAGTTTTAATTATGGAATAATTTGCCCACAGCGTTGATGATGTCCATATCTTGGCTTTTTCCTCAGAATATGCCAGTAAAACACTTTCGTTACATTTCCCAAAAACCTTTTTAATGTTGCACTATTCCGAAAAGCGTCTATAAGCGATTGCGTACTGTTCTTTTGATTTTGCCGTCAATAATTCCAATGTTGCCCGACTGGCGGCTTCTTCGATTTCAGCAGGTATGGATTCGTTACATTCATTATCGAGATATTTATTATATGTACTTATAATATTATCAGAAAATGCTGTCAATATTTGTGCGGGTTTTTTTTGTAACTAACAATAGCACTGGTTGCTACGAAAATTTTGGTTCATAAACATTGCGATCTATGTGGTATTATTTTTTGATTTCTTATTTTTATTGAGTTTAAGGTTCTCCGATTGATTTCTAGAAAAAATAGTGTATGATATACGTGTTAAAAGTGATTTAATTTTGTTCGTGAAGTTAAAAAACTTGCTACGCTCGTTTTTTAAATCATCTCCACTCCCAAAATAAAATCTTACTTTCAACACTAATATCATAAATAACTATTTTGATTATTTTTTAAAATTAGATTTGACGTTTTTGATATTTCGATGGGACACCCGATATCGTTGAGACAACTTAACCAATGGCAGCCAGTGGATCTTTAAATCTCTTTTTTTAAAACAGACCATTTAATAAGACTAAAATTCTGTTACTATAGAAACCAAAAATTGAGGACTACTGCATAAAAAAAAGTTGCAAAACTTAATTTTCAAAAATTTTATAAATAAGAAAGAACATATTGTTACATAAAAAATAACGATAAATAACATAAATTATATATAAGTAATATATAAATAAACAAATAAAATCAAAATTAAACTCTAGGAATTTGGACAACAATTAATAGAAATTCCTTGTCCGGGGCCACCATAATTTCGTATTTCTTTGACCTAATCCGCAAAAATGTCAACTCATCATTAGGATCAAAATCTTTCACCACATTTCTTGCTTTAACAACCAAAGCACTCATCAATCCTGCATATTGCACTGTTAGAGTGTTATCCAGAGTGGATTTAATCGGTACTCCTTCTGAATTAACAACCATTGTGCCGACAATACCTATGTTGGTTTGGAGCCGTTTCAGAGCATCTTCGACTTCGTTCGACATTTTTTATTTTTATTTAGATAATATAAATAAAATGTATATAAAATATAAATATAAAAGACTTTTGTATAAATGACAGAGTTGGATTTTTCGAGAAAAAGTGACAACTTTCAAATAATAATTAAGTATTAATCATAACAACCATTGCCAACTCGATTATACTATTTTTAAGGTTGTTAAACACCTTCAACACAATTTTGACCGTAGAAGAGCCATTAATGTTGTGCAAAATTTCAAATTAGTTGCTCAAAATTGTAAAAAAATTGTGCAAAATTATGGTTTTATTCATTTTAAAAATTGTGTGGTAACTAAACTGAATCTGAATTTAAAAGATTTAAAATTTGAAATTCTGAAAAATTGTCATTTTACTGTTTTTTACAATTTTTTGGTATTTTACTTGCCATATCAAAATTTTATAATAATAAATGTTGTATCATCAATACCAAGATTTTAAAAATAAAATTTGAAACTAAAATAAAGCTTTGGTTTTTATTTGGCGATTTACAACACCACAGCATTTGATAATTTACAAGTTATTTGCTAGATGAGTGTATATCACTGCTTGGTATGAAATAACAATGAAAGGACTGGCTGAGAATCGCAATTAGTGTGGTAGTTTAGAAGTAATTTTACAAAGTTTTTGGAGATTTTCCTTACTGTGTTAATTAATGCCAATTGGAGTATTCAATCAATAACCGATACGGTAGGTAAAAAAAACATTTGTGAGTTACTTACTTGTTTACTTAAAAATCACGTAAAACGCAAAAAGTAGAAAAAATAGCATAAAGAACTCGTTTTTTAAAATCATTGTAGCACTCATTCTTTATAAAAACTCGCACTCGCACTCGTTTTATAAACTTAAATTCGTGTCACATATGAGTCAGACTATGATAGACAAAAAAGTCAAAGTACACTGCATCTGTCTTTTTTTAACTTATGGATAACTAAATAAGCGTTAGAAAGACAAAGAAAAAAGCGGTGAGCTAACCTACTATTTAAATTGTTTATCATCATTTCTGGCCTGTCCGCTGAGTTACAGTTACAGTGATCTGTACTAATCGATGTAAAAATAAACACACTAACTAATTTTTTTACTTAAAAAGTATCCACTTTTTTAACTTTCCGATGTTAAGTTATTCAATTTTTTTTAATGTAACAATTAGTCCAGACAGTCTAACAACAATTTAAGCTTATATCAAGAACCAGTAAACAGTCAAAAGCATAGGTATCTTCGGTTTTTAATTTTTTTATTTTATACAGGGTGTTTTAAAAATGCATGTAATATAAAAAACCACAGAAATTAATATCTTGTAAAAATTAAACAAAAAGAAAAAATAAGTCCTGAATTTAATATAAATAATAAAAAAATTAAAATCCAAGTCTTTTAATGTAGTTTAATGTAAAAAATAAATTTATCCAAAAAGTTAAAAAATGTTAGAAAAAACTTACCAAACATTTGTAAATAGTAAATTCAAACATAAAAGAATAAAAATGTATACTAAAAATAAAATAAATCTTTATTTTTAACAAAAAAAAAAATTCCATCCAATTTAAAAACAAAAAAGTTACTAAATAAAATACTTAAAGCAAAATCCTTTAGCGTACAAATTACTTTTCCATTTAAATATTTTGAATTAAATTTGTTTTTATAAAATTTTAATAAAATAATTTAAAAATCTTTTGACATCTTAAAGTTATTATTAACTTAAGGCAGCAGACTTCTTTAATATAAGTATTACATAAAAATCCATTTAAAAAAACAATAATTAATTACACTTTAAATTTTGCAAAAATTATTTTAAAAAAATATTTTTCTTTATTAGTACTTTAGAATACTGTTTAACTGTTAAAAACAGCGTAAAACTTACCAACCTATAAAAATCAAAAATATTTTTTTGACATATTACCATTAAAATATTATTTAGAATGCTTTACTATTTAAATTTTTGTTGCAATTTCAATAATTTGTTATTAAATTAATTATGAAAGTTAGTCTAATTTTACAAAAAATCAATATCAATTTTTTAACAAATAGCTAAAGCATTACAAATCATATTCTAATTGTTTATTAAAAAAAATCTTTTAAAATATCTCTTTAGATTTTTGTTATAAACAGAAATGCTCTGTTTTAATCAAATAAATACCGTTTTAAAGTATTAAAAAACAGCAATATTTTTCGTATTAGAGTTTTGCGAAAAACTAAATGCAATTAAACAAAATATTAGAAACATTTTTTCTTTAAAAATTAATTTTTATATGATAATTATGGTAGAAAAGTCTATAGCTTTAAGTCAAGTTTAGTTTTTGTAATATTTTATAATAAAAGAAATATTTTTTAAAACTTGTTACGTAATAAAAAAAATTTGACAGCTGTAATATCATATAAAAATTCAGTGTTCAACAATTGAGATCAAACACTCTAAAATTTTAACAAAGTTTAAAGTTTTGTAACTCCTGCAAAAATTTATTAATTGAGATAATCTTCTTTTTTCTGAGTAGCTCATTTCTTATACTTTAAGATGTTTAACAGAACGTTTTTTGTAGATTTGTAGTTTAAGTTATACAGGGTGTCAAAGACAGGTCTTGCAAAAAACGAAAAGTTTAGACCGTTCCCAGTTATACAAAAAAAAAATTCTTAATGGGTTTCTAAAGAGCGCTTTTCCGAAACCCATTAAAAAAATACTTTGTAAGGCCTATTTTTGACACCCTGTATAACTTAAACTACAAATTTACACACAACGCTCAGTTAAACATCTAAAAGTATAAAAAATGAGCTACCCAGAAAAAGTAAATCATCTCAATTAATAAATTATTGTTGGAGTTACAAGACTTTCAACTTTGTGGAAATTTTAGGGTGTTCCATTTCAATTGTTTTAAGTACTGTAGTTGCTTTTCCAAATTAAATTTTAAAAAAAATATTTATTAAAGTTAGTACTGGATCTAATAAAATAATAATAAATATTAGATACTTTTTATAAATATCAGTATTAACAAATTTTGTGCACTTTTCTAAACACTCAAAATATCACTTTTTGAAAAATAGTTTGAAACAGCATAAAACTAGCACTAGCTTCTCGCCCATCACTGCACCCCACACATCACAATCCCGCACCAATAAATCCAATGAACCTTGAACGGGACCATGAATATTAATAACCGGACCATCATCATCAGGGGGACCCGCTAGCCACTCTCCTCTCTACCAAACTGTCCAAATTAAGCGTACGTTCCCCTCATCAAAGAGGTGGACCTCTCGACCAGTTTTAACCCTTGTAATAAGAAGAAATCATACGACAATTGCCTTATTTCATCCCCGCGTTTTAATTAAAGCCTCCAAAAAAATAATAAAAGAGAGGTCCGTGAGAATTGATCGCGGGACAAAACCCGGCTGTTTTGCATACGCTTTTGTATTTAAGAACAACAGTGTGTCAACGTGACGAGATTTTTTTTGCAGGTTCCTATTGTAACATTCATTTGCATACGACACCGGTTATAGTTTCTAGTTATAGACGATTTAATTATTCACAAAGTGGAGCACTCCGACCGACGGAACTCTATATAAAAATTAATTAGAGAAAAAAAAACTTGCTTTGAGTCTTCTTATTAGTATTTTGGAATTAGGTGTCGGTCGACAAATCAACTGTCATTTATCTAGCCGTCTGATGTCATTAATGACATGTAGAACAAAATTTGAAATGTTTCTGCGTTTAATTTTTCTGTATCTAAACATAGAAACACCTGCAAAAGTGATCTACAAGATTATAATTTCCGCTTAATACAAATTTATAAAAAAATCAAGCACATGTACTTGAAATTTCAATATAAATAAGTCCAGAAACGTCAATTAATATTCCAAATTTGGCTCTCCGTTGTTCTCTTGTCTTACATAAGCCTTCTTTATTTTTTCTGACACCTGGATGATTTATGACCGCATGCAAATGCCCGAATTTTTGCTATAATTTAACAGAAACTTGTGAAAAAAAATCGTCGAATACCATATGTGGCACGTAAAAAACGCCGAATGTTTGTCAAACATCTGAGGTCCTTTCTAAAGGGTTGAATGCACACATTAAAGTCCGAGAGCGCCCATAAATGACCCTCGACCCTTTCACAACACCGGTCAACGATTTAAAAAGGGTATTTTATTGTTTCCTGCTTACTAACCGTGGTCCACCTTTGTGCTGGATCTGCATACCGAGATTAGTAATAATGGAGGAAAAAAAATAAGGCCGTTATAATTACTATCAGATGGTAGATGGACAATGGAAGGATATCCTTTATGTGGTCCCGCCGGATGTGAGAATACCGAGATTTTGCCTGCCAAAAATCCAAATTTTAAAACTGTTTTGTGTTAATTAGAAATTCTTCTACTCCTTTTTGTCTTTATTTTATCTCTTTTTTCTTTAATATAATAATTAAATATTTTTGTTGTTACAAACTTCGGTGTTTTAAATGACCACTTCTTATTAATTACGAGACGTTTCGTCATAATTAAAAAAACTCGAGCCTTAATAACTCTTTACAGTACCTAATGTCATAACTTAATAGGGATATCATTAAAGTCTTTGTAATTATTTTTTTCTTATTTAATTATCTAATTTTAAAAAGGTTGTTAAACTTAAACTTATAAAAAAAAATTGGAATGCACAACTGGTAAGAATTTTTTATTATAAATTTGCATTTTGCAGAAAAAAACAAAATAATTTATTCTAAAAACAACTGCCAGCAGTTCCGGATTTTTTTTATTTCAAATGTTTGTAACCGTTAGAATCTTGATAAACATATAAAAATTGTGTGATACAGCAGGCTATATCGTATAATTTTTTTTGCGCGATTGGTTGTTTTTATCATTTTACTGTGCCTGTTTCCACGACGGTAGGTTGCTGTTACTGGTTGCTACATGTAACAAAACGGTAAGTAATTCACTTACCGTTCAGTAAACGGTAAGCAATTAAATGTAAAAAAAAACAATTTTGCGATTTATTTATTAAAATTAAATGTACAATTATTATAATTAATAGTAGTAATACCACTCGCATTTGAGTTTCTAGTGTTAATAGACAATAGTGTTCTGACGTAGAAGTCCCAGGTTGTTGTAATAGTCCACCAACATCGCTGTGTAAAATTTTATGAGCAAATTCAATTTTGTTTTGGAGGGAATCTTCCACGTAACTTTCGGCCACCGTTGATGACGCCACCCACCATGTCTTTTTAGTCCCAACACATCAACTCCGTTATTCGCCAAAAGTGTATCCGATGTGCGTCGAAACGAGTGTCCAGTAAAACCTTCAGGGGCTTGCAACTTTAAATACTTTGCAATTTTTGACGGCCAGCCTCCACTTGTGCCTTTTCCTGTGACTTGCCTAGTGCATTTACCATTTCGATAGTTCAGAAATAAATGATCTGACGTTGGGTTGCTTGGTCAAATTCTTATGTATTTTCAAAGTATTTCCAAATAATGAACTGCTTCATTTTCTTTATTAATAACTGTGAACGTTCGCTTAATATTCGTTTTTGTATTTAGAATATTTACTATAAACATTTCTTCATGTTCTTCTGTGACACTCATTTTAATTACAATTCCTCTCGTCTACAAGCGCCCGATACTCCCAATATCATCGCTACCTGCAAATATATTGTTTCCTTAGAACTCAGATTTACCACCTCATCATATACAACATACCTTTTGAATTAAAAATTGTTCGTCTGGTGCTTCATTCAAGAATTTTTCCATGACTTCTTTGGTAAAAATTTTAGCCTTCTTAGGCCGATATCCAATATTTTTTCTCTTAAGATAAGCAATTAATGTAGCAAACTTAGAAATATCGATAGCATCATGGAGAAAAATTGTACTCTTCAGCATAGAATACTCCGCCCATAAACTGCCTGGGGCCTTCAAGTGTCCACTTCTCACCACAAAATACGCTAACAAGCTCTTTTCATTTACAGAAATCTTCTTTGCTTCACACCATTCCTTAAACAACTTGTATATCTGTTTATATCGGGCTTTAGATTTTTTTGGAATTATTGCCGAACATCCTTCTTGCCAAGCGTCTTATAAATCATCCGGTAGATCATCACTATCGCTCATATTTGCTTCGAAAACGGAACCACAAAACAGAACTATGTAGGAATGATTGTATCAAAAAGACAATTTTACTTGTTTGGAACAAAACCATAGCAACCATGGAACAGCCACCCAAAGTTTTCAGTTTCAATCTTCCCGATTATCACAAATGTATTGATATAAATTATTATTATTATTCTAGGAACTCCAATCGCGCAAAAAACGTTATAAGCATGTCGAACGTTAAGGATTACCGTTCTCAGACAATAATTGGAGTCGTCGCTTCGCTCCTCTTCCAAACAATTGTCTTCTTACGGTAAGCATTCCTTACCGTTCTGCATACTTAATATACTATTTTTAGATATAAGTTTAAAATAATAAATTACTAAAATCACAAGTAATAATTATCATAATTACAAAACTGATTTGACACAATAAAATTGCTATTTTTCTGCCTAGGAAGATAATAGCTGTACACAAGCTGCAATAACCCGAATAATGGCTATTGTTAAATTATTAGGAGTTTAGCTATAAAATAACTTATATGCAAAACTAGAGAAAAAATTGTCACTCAAATCGAAATAGTTCTATTCAAATAAAAAAATGTCAACAATAAATTATGCAGATTATGTAGATTATATATTGTAGACAGAATTGTAGATCATAGACTGTTGATTAGAATTTATAAAAAGTAAATTAACAAGTATGACTCGTAGGTAGTAATTTGCAAACAAATAAACATTATAGAAAGTACATAAATAATTAATTAATTGCTTAGATAATAATATTTACAAAATATGTTTAAAAATATGCAATAAACTGCAAGTTTTAAATAACACAATTATTTATAAAATATATAAAAAGCAAAAACGTCAATTAAAATTGATGAGAAACTAAACGCTCTAATAAATTCAAAATAAAGTGCCCTAATTGGTTAAAAATGCGTTAATCAGAGTTTAATTTTTCGTCAAATTTAATTGACGTTTATGCAATTGACTCAAAGTTTATTTTACAGACGTAAACAATCGTTAAAAATAACTAATGCGGGTTGATATGTTATTTTCTGCTCTAGAGCGGAAAATAGTAAGTGCCGAACACTGAGATAAATGTAAAAATATCATCTGGTTTAACAATAATTTTAAAATAATATAATTATACAAGAAAAATTTGTTTATTATTATTAAAGCACGACTAAAAAAAATTTAATATATTACGAAATTTGTATCAATTTCTTAATAATTAACGGGCAAAAAATATTATCGTCATGTATCTTTTGATTATCGTTATTTCATGCTTGTATCACGGTTATCAACCTGAAATTAGCTCATTATTTCGTAATTTTAGTTTTTGATAAATTTTGTTTGCATCGTAATTCCAAAATTGTTCAAAATAGTTAAAAAATTTAGTTTTTCGTTTTTGATTTAATTTTCGGTAATTTTTTAATTATACCGATTTATCTAACCACAAATAACACTAATTTTCTTGGTTTATTTTTGTTCCAAATCTTCTTTTTCATCATTTAAATAAACAAACCAAAAAAATGATAACAAAATCACTAATTCTGAGCAAAAAACTAAGTTGTAATTACCCAGAATTAAGGCTCTAATACTAGTTATTATTATTGGCTAAAAAATTAATAATTATTACTTACTAAACAATTTAACAAAAAATAATTAGCAATTCTAAAAAATTCTTTGTTTTAGCGTTTCTAAGTTTTTTAGAATTGCCCTGAGAGGTGGACAGGGAGATTTCTGATGTATAAGAAGCAAGATTTCTCAAAAATTCCCATATTTTTACGTAGATTTTTAGAAGTTCCTAAATCTTGTTATTGAATTTGAAAATTTCCGAAAGTTCACATAAAAATTCCAAGAATTTTCAAAAAATTTTCGAAAAGTTTTTGGTGAAATTCTAAACATTTTGCTTTACTTAGGCATGCGTCAGACACTTCTCAAGAAAGTGGCACAATAAAATTTGTTTTCAACACTGACTTAATCAAAAAATACTTTTAAACACTGAGAACAACGAAAATAAACTGAATCAGAGCAAGTTTTAAGCTGTCACTTTTCTTTATTTTTGCTCAAGTAAGGGTCAAACAAGCATCTGTAATTCAGCTTATTTGTGATTTTGCTGTATTAAAGTTATTATTCAACTAAAATAAAAAAAATCTAGTCAGGTTTACCAACATTCTGATATTTCTTTAAAACTCTAAAATTACAATAGCATTGTAAAAGCATTTTTTTTATTAGATATTTGTCTTTTGAATATTCTTTAATGTAACAAGCTTTTTTCATCATTTTAAATAAGGTTTTAGATATTAATTATAAAAAATGGTTTTACTACTAATTAAAAGACGCTCCAGCATTAATAACTTTTTTCTTTTTGATGCTTTCTGTAGCTCACCAGTCTTCCTAATTACTAATTAGCAATTAACAGTATATTTATTATAACAATGAAAAAATAAATGTTTATCTTTTGTAAAATTCCAAAAGACACAACTGGCTTTCTTTTCGACTGTGTAAAGCATTTCTGTATTTTAATATTTTTACATAATAAAATGTATAAAACAAAAAATAATTATCAAGATTCTAACGGTTTTCAAAATTGAAAAAAACAATCTACAGTTGTAACAACCGGCAGTTGTATATATATTTTTTTTTTGTTTCAGAATAAATTATTTAATATTATTATACAAAAATGTAAATTTATGCTAAAAATTCTGTACAATTCAGGTAATTTGTTTATAAGTGAATAAATTTTAAATCAGTTAGCAATTCAGCAATAATCTGAAAATCCCAAAATTGTAAAAATCAATTTGAAAAATTCAACGGCAATAAATCCTGCTGGCACCACTTCTCAGCAGGAACTGTTCCTCCTCTATCATTAATTAAAAAATACATATGTAAGAGCGGTCACCTGCCATAAATCATCATCACCTTTAAAACCCTCTCTCTTTCATTAAATTTGTTCAAAACCGCACCTTAGGCATTGATTTATTATCCACGTGACTGCAGCAATTCCCCCAACGACGTTTATTTGTCATTAAACGTCCTAAAATCTAATTAAAAAAAATACCAAACCATCAACGAGTTATAACTTAAATATCTCATAAAATAAATCTTCACTTAAAGACCCACCAACGTAAAATATATATTTTAAAATTATCTCAAATTAAATAAGTGGATTAATAGAGGGTTTCGAGTGTCAAAAGCCGGCAACAATAGTCCAAATTGCGACTAAATGGAAGAGAAAATATGCGAAACAGTGTCGCGATTGCGGCAGTCGCCTCTTTAATAATAATGTGTCGAATCTTCATCCCTTGGCGCGGTCCATTGTTTAACACGGGGCATTCATTCCGTAATGAAAGATGTTCTTTGTGACTGCAGGGGGAGAAATGTACACAGGGTCTTGAAAGACGAGAAAAAAAACAAAAAGCGGCCTGAATGCGGATGTGAAATAGGAATTAACATTTCACAGTATGCAAATGAATAGGTAAAAATAATAGGAGACTTGAAAGGGTTGCGCCTACTGGGTGGCGAGATGAAAAACTGTAACTGGTTGTGATGGGAGGACAGGTTATTTCTGGGTTTTCGGCGAGGGAATGATGAGAAGAGTTTTTTCAGGACGGACACACGGAAAAAGAAAGCAAAAACCGTTTTAATGTATTTAAAAAAAGTTGTTCAAACTGAAGATGGGTTTTTTCTTGTGTCACTTGTTTTTTATTTTTGTTTTTGTTTATCATAATTCTTACAAAAGTGCCATGGGATATTCTTTAATAATAGTGTGGTGTCTTCTACTAATAATAGTTAATAGTCGGTTGATTTATACACAACGTGATAATCGATAATTTTCCGTATCTCAATTAAAAAAAAAAAAACATGACACACTTGCTTTTACTAATTGAAAAATTAAGAAGAAATATAGTCTTAAATTCCCAGAATTCTCATAATATTGCCTCATGGGTATTTGTAAAATTAATAAATTTTGTATCTAGCTTCCAAAATAAATAAAATGTCGTCTACAGCTACTAAACTTACAAAAATATTGTCTGTTTTAATTTCTAAAATATATAACTTCTAAAGATTAAAACTGTTTTAAAAAGAAGGTAACAGTTGGATCCGAGTCCGAGTTTTTCTCTAGAAAAACTAAATTTACGTTTAGAAAAATCAAGCGATAATCCAAGAGATTTCAGGTCATTGATGAGTGTTTAAAAATTTGCAAAAAAAAACAGCAAAAGAGTCATCATTCAAGTACCAAATATTGAAATTCGTTAACGACAGACTAAATCGAGAGACTGAAAATTGCTGGACCAAGTAGATCTTCTTGTTGGCAACCAATCAAATTCATCTTGCTGGATTTTCTTAGTTCGTTAAATAAAACATAAAACACTCACTAACACCAAACACTTTACTTAATACAACGCGCGTTTCGACAACAAAGTTGTCATCTTCAGCTAGAAATTAAAACTAAAGAACCAACCAGAAAAAAAATCTAGTGTCTCTTGTAGAACAAATTTAAAACACTAGAATAATATTGAGTGTGTTTTTACCAAATATAGTAGCAGGAACTGTAACCCTACAGCTGCTTTTAGTACCAATTCCAAGCAAAATAGGTTTTAAGTAATCAGCAAGTTTCTCTAAAGTACGACCATCAAGTTTCGAAACCAAACGACAAGAGATACAACCAACAGCAATTAGACTAGTGCCACCATCTTTTTTGAAAAGATATAGATGCTCCATACAAAAAAATAATTTTACAATTTACTTTACCAGACAACATGAAGTTACAAAAAATGGTAATCTGGGACATTGTTGCTCTGCTTCTCTTACAGACTTTTCAAATAAGTCCTTTAATTGTTGCTGCTGCTGTACCTTTAGAGAATAACAGTAGCATTTTGAACTTCTTCTTCGTTAATTACAAATGTTACAGAATTACCACTCGTTTGTTGAAGATATCAAAGATTATGAGAGAGTTTAGGATGCTTGCTTACTATCTGCTGAAGAGTAGAATTGTCTTTTTTGCAAACCTATTATGAAAAGTAAAAACCTTAACTGTTTCCTTGAAATCTCCAGAACTCAGTTTAGTTTCGACTACTTTATAGAATGGTTTATTGTGGTTGAATACATTCTTAGTAAGTTCTGGAATTTGGTAGAAGTTGGCGTTATCCTTCACTTTCTTAGTAAGAAACTTTCTTTGAGTGACTTTATCTAAAAAAACATGAAAAACGCAATAAGAAAATAAAAAAGTTATTCCCAAAATTCCACACTGTTTAGAGATATACATGCTTTAATTTTGAAACTTTTGTAATACCAAAATTCTTGCTAAATGTAAAATTCTCTTAAAAATTACGGCGTCACATTTAAACCTAGAAATTTTATCACTAAAAGATAATAAATCTCTTTGCGTGTTGTTTTCAAAATCTATAAAATGGCGGAAAAATCAAGAGATGTAGATTTTGAACCTAATTTTATTCTTAAACAATTTGTTTAAATTTTGAAAAGTTCTTTTATTGTAAGCAATTTCTGTGAATTCAAAATCATTTCTAATTGGTTAATTTTCGAAATCAACTAATAAAATTGGCTATTTTAAATTTCCAATGCTTAATAGTTTCACACTGGTAAAAAACAAACCTTAGATTACAATAATTGTAAATCTTATAACAATTTAACCATAGTATCTAGAACAAAAAACCTAGCAATATGTAAAATGTCATAACTAGTATTTAGAAGATTTAGAAAGGAGATCGTTCTTATCTTATAGAAATCTAATATCTATTTAAATTTAAAAAAATTTGTATTAATTGATCGGTCTTGAAATAAAATAGCTAGATTAATTTAAAGTTTAAATTTAATATTAATATTTAATATTAGTTAATTATAACAGTATATCCGTTATATCAATGTTTTATTATAAATATTAGTACCAAATAAATAAATGTTTCAGGATTTCTTTTCTCAATATTATCTGAAAGGTCCCAAACCGTAATGCACTTCCAATGGCGTTAAACCTATTGTTAAAACTATCAGATTATTACAGTCAAAACCCAGCTTTGATGATTTATAAACTTCTAAACATTTCTGCCTCTCGATATGTCTGGCTTCACTGACTCTCACTCTTACCAATGCATTTTGCATTGCCGTTTTTAATTTTTTAATTTTTAATTTAGCCTTTATTTGAAGAGCTACAAAGTTGGCGCAATGATACCAATTGAGTTATTGAGTTGTCATTAGATTTTCTAAAGAAAGAAACGACTTCTTGTAGTCAAAATTCACTATTTTTCTTCCACTACAATACTATATCTATTATAAATAATATGTATTATAATTTATTGTTTTCTACAATTTATTGTCAACATTCTGTAATCTACAGTTTTTATTTCAAAATAAAGTAGTTCTTTTAGTCAATTTGTTTTTTAATTTTGTGAAATAATAGTGAAATTCAGCGTGAAATGATTGCATCAAACCTAAATTAGTTGTTTTTCGTTGTAAAATATTCATAAAAGTCTCTTATTAAAATAAAAAATCCACCTGTATGTAATAATTACGTAAATAAATTAATTGATTACGAGTAAGGATCGCCCTGTAGCCGTTTATTCGCAGCTGCAGGCCGATCGTTTGTATTTTAATGAATGCGCTGCAATAAATAAATTTCTCTCGACATTTCAACGTCGGCCAAGATCATAAATATAAGCTCCTTTAGATGTTGTTTTAATATAATAAAATTATTAAATTCGTGAAAACTTTTCAAAGACGTTCGCCAAAAGCACTCCGAAATAATTTCTTCCTCTCTTTAATGTTTAGAATTTCCATCGAGATAAAATATCTCTTCGCGTTCCTTCTTTTCAACTCTTTCGACCCCTCCGACATCACCCTCTCTGATCAATAAACGAAAGAAAACCCCTCTACGCGCGATATTTTCATGTTTCAATGGAAATTTCGCCGAAAAAAACTCCCCTTTCAAAATATTAAATTTCAGGCGCGAAACGGACGTTTCTACTTTTTTTTATGCAAGTATTGTTTCAATGTATGAAGAACCCTTCAGGGATATAATTCAATGCGCCGTCACTGTTACAATTCAGCTCGAAACAATTGTCACTCGGGTAAAAAAAAAAACACAAAAATCAGTTATGGCTCAGGCAAAAAAAACTTTGTTTCATCGGTCGTCTCATTTGCATAACATGCATAGCGAATTAGATAGGGTGAGCGAAGAAAGGGTGGCCAGTCTAAAACGGTGTCAAGCAGACTCCAGACCCTTCATGAAGGGTTAAGGAAACTGTCCAGTTAGAGCGAAAAAATACGATAAGGATGCAACGGGAAAAGGTCCAGGTGCTGCTGCCAAGAGGGATGATAATGACGTTTAATAAAAAATTTAAAGAATAATGACAAAGATAACATCAAAGAGAACTCCTGCATTAAACATATCGTACAGTTTTTGCGAGCTCTTTGTACATCTTTTCTTTAGTTTCTTGTGTTTTAAAGCGGAAATAATTTTATTTTACAAAGTTTAAATAATTAATTCAATTTGTTGTAAAATTAATTTAAAAACATAATTTATTCAGAACAAAAATATTAAATTAAATTCTTCAAAATACAGTGCCTTCAGAAATAATTTCAACTCACGTGACTAACTTGTGTATAAAATTTAATCACACAATTAATTGGTATAATGTTGCTAAACAATTCCTTTGGTTTTAAACTATATTTTACTAATTTTAAAACACAAAAACGCAATTTTAGAAGCAAATAAGATTTTATCTTGTTTATCTTAGTTTTAGACGACAAATTTTTTTTTTTAGTATCTTACTAATTTTTAAGACAGATGATACTATAAGAATTCTGAAAATCCAAACCAACATTTTTTAATTAAAGACAGAGTTATATTAAAAATCAAGAACGGTAAGAACAATTTACCGATCGAAGACAATTGAGATTGGTAAAATGTTCTCAAAGTTTGTGATGCTTATGACATCTTTTTATTCATAAAAATATTTAAATAAATGTTGTTTCCGTTCTGGAACGGTAAGTAATGCTTACCTTCGAGCTTTTATTGTCAACGAGTAAATAACGCTTTCTGTCTTAAAAACAAACTCAGGAAACAACCAAATAGAGTTCAGTTTGCACAAAAAATGTTTTTCTCTTACAAGAAAAGAAAAAATGGTATTCTAAGAGCTGGAAAGAACATTCTACTAATTTTGAAATTTAAACACATAATTCTCTTAGTTTTGAAAACCATTGGCAATATTTGTATAAAATTTTAAATTAATAAAAATAAAAATATAGACGTCAATGTTTTTGTAATTTTGAAAAACCGAAAACAAAATTTTACTAATTTTTAAAGCCACAGGCAACAGCTTACTAATTTTGAAAGTTTGAATCAATATTTTAGAGCCTTTAGAGCTTAGTAACCATAAAGTCAATATTCTCTTCTAATTTTATAAAGTTTAGCTAATTTTGAGAGCTTGAAGCTTCTATCAACAGTTTACGAATTACAGTAAATGTTGAAACGTGTAATTTTACTAATTCTAAAAATGAAGCAATTAGAATTTTTGAAATTAGTGTTATGACAAAATTATAAAATTCCTATATTTTGAAAAATTATTTTTTTAGCTGCTCGTTTTGAAGACCTCGACTCGTGTCACAAAACTGTCTTTATAAAACGCGTTTCATAATACACTATTATTGAATTTAGGTGCAGCGCTTATTTAATTTGGTGTGTCTGATGGTTTCTTTATCCTGACATTTCGTCTTAGACCTGACCCGTCTGGTGATATTAATCAGGTCGGTAATTAAATATCTCAACTCAGTTTCAACAATGAATCACCCGTTTTGACATACAGTATCTCCTCAAGTATCTGAAGTTTCCTTTCACTTTTTGAAGCTGTATCCAGGTAAACAGCAGCATTATATTCCCGTCACTGCTCTGTCTGAAATAAATTACCAAAGCCACGACATGTGCACATACCACCAGTTTTTTTCTAGTACTAGTTCATCCCTTTTACCGGCCGAAATTCCGTCAATTAATCATATTTAAATGATTAATCGAACTGTAATGAATTACGTCCTGTTGTGGGCACGGCTGAGAAAAGCTCCTCTCTGGTGCGTTTCCTTCGCAACACCCCGCTTTTAATTATTCTCATTTCCATTTTTGCCGTGTAACGGTCTTTTTCGCAGCTTTTATCCTTCATCAAATTCCAATCTTGTTAAGTCTTGGGAGTTTTTTTCCTCTTCTTTTCTTTCATTAAGCGTACTGTGTTTTAATTTTCGCTCGACGAGGATCAAAGTCGCCGACTCGGGACGTCTCATGTTGCAAAAATGGCTTTCTTCGATGGTTTTTCGCTTTGATTCTTTGTCGGATGGCGTGGCGAGGAATAATAAGAATCCGGACGTTTTTGGCTTATCAAAGTCGTTTGCTTGCCAGACATGACGGAATTGTCACGGTTCATGAATATTTTCACAGTGTTTATGAAAATGAGAAATTCGCTTTTTCTAATTAATTTTGCGGAATTTTATGCGGTTTTGATTTGATGAAATGGGGAGCGGAAAATCAATACGATATCACTGGAAATGCCAAATAAAATGGACGGCTAAAAGCTTACAAATTTTTCTGTTTCAAATCATTCCAAACTTGATATTTTAATAGTTTTTTATTTTTTATTTTAGTCAATAAAATAACATTATTTTCTGAAAATTATAAAGTAATAAATTTTTAATTCTAGCAGCACAATTTTTCTCTATTTTACTTTATTCCAGCATTCTTCTTTCCAGTCCCAGACTCTTTTTTCTTCTTTTACTTTCTTCACTTCCCATCAGTAGCTTTTTACGCTATTCATGTTCTAACCTTCGCGCTTTTTAACTTTTCATTTTTTTGCAATATGCTTGTACATTTCTGTTTTTATTATCTCTATATTTGTTTTCTTCCTCGACTTGCTTTCTCACCTTTAATTTTTCAAAAATGCTTTTTTAGTTCTTTTCTTTCTCACATTTCTAATTTTCGCATTATTTTTTATTATAATCTAAATTTGGATTATATAGGACTGTTGGTTAGATCAGCTTTTTGTAGATTTTAATTTTTACAGTCTTGGATATTATTTTGTTTTTTAAAATTAGTAAGATTTTGCCTTCACCTAACAAAATTAAAAAAACACGTACTTTTTTATTTGTCTTTTTTATTCTCGTTATAATTAATTATACATTATAATTTAAAACTTGAAAAAAACATTTTCTTTCAGCTCTCTGAATTATTAAAATATCGTCTCAAATTTTCAAAATTCAGTGTTAAAATATCGATTCTAGCTTTCAAAATTAGTAAAATACTGCTTTTGATTTTAAAAATTAATAACATTTTAAACTCTGCTATTTTAAAAATTGTTGTAAACAAGATCTTTAGCTTCCAAAATTAATAAAATTGCGTCTCTATCTTTTAAATTTAGTACAATGTTTATTGTTTTTTTAAGCTTTCAAAATAAGCCACTTTTATTAGCTTCAAAGATGTTTAAATATCGATTTTGTTTTTTAAAATTAGTAAGATGTTACCAATGACTTCAAAAATTAGTACAATTTTGCTTCCGATTTCAAAAATTGTTGTTTTTGTCTTTATTAATTTTGAAATTGTTTCAAAATTAACAAAATTACGTATCTGAATTTCAAAATTTCGAATTGCTTCGAATCCTTAAAATTATATATTAAAATATCATTTTTAGCTTTTAAAATTAGTAACATGTATATTTAAAAATTGTTTTAAAATTAGCAAAAGTGCATCTAAAAAATTAGTAAAATACTGATTGGTGCCTCGAGTTTCGAAAATTGTTTCAAGTTTATACAATTAGGAAAAAGTATCATTTTTTGTTATTAATTCAAAATTAATTTAAAAATTGAAAGAATTGAAAAATTTTGTCTCTACCTTTCTAAATTATAACAAAATGTCGCCTTCATCATCCCCGAAATTGTTAAAATATTACCACAAATTTTATAAATTTGTAAAATGTTACCTTTGATTTTAAAAATTACAAAAAAATGTTATTTTTATCTTTGAGTTAATTTATTAATGTTGATTTAATTTAGAAATTAATAAGTAATGTCGTCTCGGTCTTTAAGAAGTCGTAAAATAACGTCCATGTATTTCAAAATTAATAAATTACTGAATTTCATTCTCATTCCTATCAAAAACAACCCACAATTATAATACACTGCTCCAATAAATTAACGCACCACTTGAATTTTTTTGAAAATTGAAACATGTATTCAACCAATTGGTACAAAATTAAGAAAAATTTAACAAAAACATTTGTTTAAAGTAAATTAATATCTAATGTGTGTGTCCAAATATAGAAAAACAAAACGAAAACAAAATTTTATTAAATTTACGCCATTATAAAAGTTACAGAAAACATCTTAATATCGCGTATTTCCACCTCTACTTTGAATAACCGCTGCACATCTTCGTTCCATACTCAAAATTAACGAACTTATGTCTTCTTGATTTAAGTTATTCCAAATTTCACTTAGTTGAGGACCTACTTCTTGAAGATGGACAGGAGAATGTGGAAAATTTTTTAAATGTTTCCCGAGAATGTCCCAAACATGCTCAATAGGATTCAGGTCAGGGCTTCGAGCTGGCCAATCCAAAACATTGATTTCTGCCTCATTCAAATAATCTTTATCAATTCGGGCAGTGTAGGGTTTTGCGTTATCTTGCATTAACGAAAAATTTGAACCAATATAAAGGGCATATGGTAAGACATGCTCTTCAAGAATGTCTGTTATGTAACGGTCCGCATTTATAGAGCCATTATTTACAACCACTAACTCCGTGCGAGCTTGTAAGGAAATACCACCCCAAACCATTACTGAGCCTCCACCAAACAATGTGGTATTCTGAATGTTACACTGTGCGTACCGCTCATTTGGTCTACGATACACACGAACACGTCTATCGCAATTGTAAAGGCAAAATTTTGACTCATCCGTAAAAAGAACAGACTCCCAATCCTCTCTTTGCCAATTTATGTGCTCTCTAGCAAATTCTAATCGGGCTCTGCGGTGTTCTGCAGTCAATGCAGGACCACGAGCAGGAATATGGGGTGTTAAATTATCCTCCTTAAGTCTTTTTCTAACAGTTTCGGTACTGATTTGAATTCCTTCTACGTCACGGAACTCAGTTTGTAGCTTCCTGGCGGTTACAAAGCATTCCCTTAGCGCAGATATTCTTAAAAATCTATCCTGGATAGGAGTGGTTTTCCTTTTTCTTCCTTGCCCAGGTCTTCTGAGGTGACTTCCTGTCTCTCTGTACTTTTGTATCATACGCGAAACTGACGTTTGAGATACACCAAACCTTTCACCAATTCTTCTCTAGCTCCATCCTTCCTCCAACAAAACCACAGCTTGGGCGCATTCTTCTCGAGTCAAATTCCTCATAATGTTTTTATTATTGTTTCAAATAATAAAAACTATCCAGAGAACGGCAAATTCAAATAACAATAAAACGAAATTACAAATTAACACAATTTAAAAATGAACATTATTTTAAAACTTCTGCTTAAAAAACTATTAAACTCAAATTTCTGACTTTAGTGTCAAAACTTTTATTACAATGGATAACTAGATTATAGCTTGATTAAACCTTCTCAACCAAAGTTGTCAAATGTATACCTACATAGTTTTAATTTTTTTACTTTATTTTCAAGTGGTGCGTTAATTTCTTGGAGCAGTGTATAAACAAATTGCTGATTGTTGCCTTATTAGACTTCCAAAATTGTTTCGTTTTTAAAATTAAAAAAACATATAGCGTTTGTTGTTATTAATTTTAAAGATGACACAGTTCTTAGAACATTACCTTTGGTTTTCTTTTCAAAATTATTAAAATTACGTTTCCAAATTTAGAAAATTTGTCAAATGTTGTTATCGGTTTCTCATATTGCAAAAATAGTTGCTTTGTCTTTACTGACTTAAAAAATGCTAAAAAATGTATGTCGCCTCTGCCTTTAAATTAATTAAGTTATTAGTAAAAGTACGTTTCTAGATTTTAAAAATAGATTGTTGCCTCAGCTTTTAAAATTGTCTCAAGTTTCCAAAATTAAAAGCAAATATTGCCTTTTTCCTTATTAATTTATAAATTTATTATCTGGAAGTTTTAGTTAGTGACGCAACTATCTCTATTATCTATTAGTATATCAACTACGAAATGTTATAACATAACTTATAAAGCACTGAAGTCATCTGCTATTTTTTTAAGTTTTAGTTTAAAACCGTATTAATATTTTTTCTCAAATTAGAAAAAAAAATTGTTATGAAAATCACAGAAGCCTTTAGATGTCTCCAGATTGCAGTAGCTGTAATTTCGATTTAAGAACCGATCGAATTTTTTGCAATATGTCAGACAATGACAGACGAGTATTTATTTATATCTACCTTTTTATAATTCAAATTAGATACTGTAAACAGTTGCTGTAATCTCGTAACGATCTCAATTTATTATAGTAGAAAACGTCTTGTCAAGGAGTATGACAAGCTCATTTGCAACCAGCCTGGCACAGTTAATTTGTTTTTATTTTTTTATAACAAGTCCACACGAGCTGCTTGAATTGATCTTCGATCGACTAAACACCCGCTCCAACAACAAACATAACGGGGTTTTATTTTTAGAAAGTGTGGAGCCATAACGGGATAATTTAACCCATAGGCGCCGATAAAAAGATACATAAAGACCAATTTTTTAATATTTCTCTAATAAATTTTTTAAAAAATTTCATTGCAACTTGCAATATTGTAGCGCTTCTTAGGGTGTAGAGACATAAAATTGAGGTGTTTTTTCGGGTGCTATAAATAAAAATCAAAAAATATTTTTACTATCCGTTTTCTGACAAGGTATTTATTAATATTTTGAGAATACATAGAAAAATAAAAAATGTCAAAAAATTAAAAACTCAAAATATTATAAGCTGTTGAAGTAAGGAATTGAAAAAAAATGACGCGCCAAGTTTGTCACGATTGCAACCCTTCTATTAGTCCGAAACAAAAAATAAAAAAAGATTATTAATTTAGATAAATGTTACTATCGTACTAACTAAAAAATTTAAAAAAAAATTTTTTTTGCTAACTTTAGGCTGTCCAAAAAAAAAGTTTTGTCCTATTTTTTGCCTTTTCGGATTTTTTTAAAAATAGTAAAAATTTTTATTTTGTTATAATAATAGTTAGTACGATAAAGACATGTATTGAGAACACTCACACCAAATTTCAAATAAATCGGTTAAAAGTAAATTTTTGAAATATGTAGTTTTGAGAAAAACGCTTTTTATCCCAACGTCTTTTCTTCGATTCGTCCCGGTCTAAAATGACTATTTCTCTGAAAATAATTAAAATTTTAACAAATCCTTTTAAGGGCATATTCTTGAAAGGTTAAGCTTTGAAAATACCAAAAAAAATTTTTTTTTCAAATTTCTAGACCAGAATATCCCCATAAATTTAAGTCATGAGGATATAACAAGATTTTTAAAAAAATCTAATGTGGTATAGTGAAATCACCGCCGCCCATGTTTAACAATTGTCGTGTAATCTAGGTAATAATTCCAGGTGTTGGTAGTGTTCGAACTTTGACCATGACCCAGCCGGCCACCGGTCCACTAACAAAGCACCCTTTCTATTCGAAAAAAAGTTACCCAACGGTCCTAGCAGCATCCGTTCTTGATGGGCTCGCGAGGGTATTATAAGGTTATGGATTTATGATCCCATATGCAGATGCAACAGGGACCAGATGTCCAGCGTGTGTGAGTTTACCGTTTCGGTTTTTGTTTTTTTACATTTTATGTATCATCAATTTAAGGTTTGTATTACTCACTTCACAAGAGTTTACATACGGCATATGCTTCAATTTTTTTACAAAAGTTGGTTTCAGACATTTTTTTAAAAATACTTGTAAAAAAAATTTGTAATAAAAGAAAACAGTTATTCCTCATTTGAACAAGAATCATAAATGTATATTTATTCCTGTTAGGTATATTATATGATATAAAAATCCGCTATAAATCAATATAATAATTCCCGTATGTCAGTTTTTTCAAACGTCAAATGTCGTATTAAATTTTATTGAATTTAGTCATGTGTTCAATAAATCATGGTTTTGTCAATTAAATATAAAAAATTATGTTTAGATATGTCGTATAATTTGACATTTGACGTTCAGAAAAACCGTGTGCTATCATCAAAGACACAGAAACCGTAATCGCGTAATCATAAATCACATCCAAGCAGGCTGTAATATACAGAGTGTTTTAGAAATAAATACAAAAATTTTAACCACTTGTAGATCTCGTTTAAAGAAGAGTTTTTTCTAGATATTTTTTTTTTCGATTTTCAACCGTTATTGAGATAAAATTAGTTAAAATCAATTAAGTAGCCAATTAGTAGTAGTCAATTTAGGTAAAGTCAAGTAAATAGCCAATTTTAAGTGACATTTCAGTGCTGCCAACTCTTATTATTTTTTTAACAGTGTCAAATATCTGTTAAAAGAAACTGTGGTGCAAATAGTGATTTCCTAAATTTAATTCCTGATATTAACAGCGTTAGATTGTCATAGAAACAATAACAGGATGACATTTATTTGCACCACGGCAGTTTTTTAAATAAAGAACAGATTATACTTGTTAATAATCACTTATTCTTCCTTGCAGATCTGTAACTGTAGATTACTTATTATAGATATTACTTTAATTATATACAATCAATTTTAATAATTAAACAATTTAACGCAACAATTTTAATAAAAGTATAATTAAAATTCTTATGCAACTGATGCAAATCTGCAATTTACAAAATATAAATATTAATTTTACCTACTTGAAGTAAACATCTTCTTTATCTGGTTATAATAATGTTTTTTATTTGTTTTATTTAGAATAAATGCATCTGATTCAAATCAATTTTCTACATTTGTCAATTTATTTAGTTATCAGTTATGTGTTGTTTTCATTTCCCCTTTATTTTTTTAATAATAAATTTATTTAATTATGCTTAGTTAAAATAACTTAACTCGTTAATATAAAGTAAAACCTGTTTACAATGAGAGCTTCTTTACCGCTTTTTATGAGTTTTGCTCCATTCGAACACGAATGTATTCCACAAGAACTTTAGTGAGACTGAAAATTCGATCAGGTTTTGTTATTGCAACATAATTTGTATTTAAAAGATGTTTCACAACTCGCATGCAGTTTTTGTTTAAACATGACAAAATAACAAAACTGTTAGTTTGGTACCTAAATTCAATAAAAAAATTTAGAATATACATTTTTGAAAAACGGAAACAAGAATTATTGTAAATTGCTTCTGTTAATCTCAGACCTTTTTCAATATCTTGCTCGAAAAATCATCAATTTTTAACACAATTTTTATATTAAAATAGAAAAAATATAAAAATATAAAGTGTCTCAAAATTCTAAGTATTATGTTCGGTATTTCTGTTTGTTTATAAAAAATTATGTTCTTGTTTTTTTTTGCAAGTTTTAGAAGGGCTAATAAGCCCTGAAACGTTAATAGTAAAGTAACAAAATCAAAATTCAAATTCTAACAAAGGAGTGCCATAAATAGGACTATTGCAAAATGTCCTGTCTTTATTCCGACTATTTTCTACATCCCGCTATAAGAACCATACAGTTTTAAAAACACTTTATGAGCCGAAGAACAACTAGTATAAAAAAATGTTTTTGCAATGTTTATAAAAAAACATTTAAAAAACGTTTAAAAAAATAGTATATTAAGTATGGAGAACGGTAAAGAATGCTTACCGTTCGAAGACAATTGTTTGGAGGAGGAGCGAAGCGACGACTCCAATTATTGTCTGAGAACGGTAATCCTTAACGTTCGACATGCTTATAACGTTTTTTGCGCGATTGGAGTTTCTATAATAATAATAATAATAATTTATATCAATATATTTGTGATAATCGGAAAGATTGAAACTGAAAACTTTGGATGGCTGTTCCATGGTTGCTACGGTTTTGTTCCAAACAAGTAAAATTGTCTTTTTGATACAATCATTCCTACATAGTTCTGTTTTGTGGTTCCGTTTTCGAAGCAAATATGAGCGATAGTGATGATCTACCGGATGATTTAGAAGACGCTTGGCAAGAAGGATGTTCGACAATAATTCCAGAAAAATCTAAAGCCCGATATGAACAGACATACAAGTTGTTTAAGGAATGGAGTGAAGCAAAGAAGATTTCTGTAAATGAAAAGAGCTTGTTAGCGTATTTTGTGGTGAGAAGTGGACACTTGAAGGCCCCAGGCAGTTTATGGGCGGAGTATTCTATGCTAAAGAGTACAATTTTTCTCCATGATGTTATCGATATTTCTAAGTTTGCTACATTAATTGCTTATCTTAAGAGAAAAAATATTGGATATCGGCCTAAGAAGGCTAAAATTTTTACCAAAGAAGACATGGAAAAATTCTTGAATGAAGCACCAGACGAACAATTTTTAATTCAAAAGGTATGTTGTAGATGATGAGGTGGTACATCTGAGTTCTAAGGAAACAATATATTTGCAGGTAGCAATGATATTGGGAGTATCGGGCGCTTGTAGACGAAAGGAATTCTACAATATTAAAATGAGTGACATAGAAGAACATGAAGAAATGTTTATAGTAAATATTCCAAATACAAAAACGAATATTCAGCGAACGTTCACAGATATTAATAAAGAAAATGAAGCAGTTTATTATTTGGAAATACTTCGAAAATATATAAGAATTCGACCAAGCAACCCAACGTCAGATCATTTATTTCTGAACTGTCGAAATGGCAAATGCACTAGGCAAGTCACAGGAAAAGGCACAATTGGAGGCTGGCCGTCAAAAACTGCAAACTATTTAAAGTTGCAAGCCCCTGAAGGTTTTACTGGACACTCGTTTCGACGCACATCGGCTACACTTTTGGCAAATAACAGAGTTGATGTGTTTGGACTAAAAAAAGAGTTACGTGGAAGATACCATCTAAAACAAAATTGAATTTACTCATAAAATTTTACACAGCGATGTTGGTGGACTATTACAACAACTTGGGACTTTTACGTCGGAAAGTTTGTCTATTAACACTAGAAACTCAAATGCGAGTGGTATTACTACTATTAATTATAATAATTGTACATTTCATTTTAATAAATAAATCGCAAAATTGTTTTTTTAGATTTATTTGCTTACCGTTCGCTGAACGGTAAGTGAATTACTTACCGTTTTGTTACACGTAGCAACCAGTAACAGCAACCTACCGTCGTGGAAACAGGCACAGTAAACTGATAAAAACAACCAATCGCGCAAAAAGATAATTAAACACTCGCAAGAAATTGTCTTTTTTATACTAACAATAAGACGTTTCTCTTCATCTGGCTTAAAAGACCATAAAGTATATATCTATACTTTAAGAGCCAAAAAGAACGTTTTATACAAAAATGAATATTTACTGCAATTTTTAGAAAAAAAAAAACTACAAACTGTCTTCTCCAGCTCCTAAATTCTATTAAAAACTTTAATATAGATAACTAAAATAGAAATTTTAGAGTGTATGAAACAAAAATTATAGCAATTGCTTCGTAGCTACCAAGACTTTTTTCAGTATCCGGCTCAAAGGATTATTCTTTTATTAATCTAGAATTTTTGTTGGTTTTTTCTTATTCTCAACTTTTCTTTTTTTTTTCTTTAGTAGTCGGTTTTCTTATTTTTATTTTTTTCCAAATATTGTTTTTTAAATTCGCCTAGAATTTTGTTTCTCGAGAATCTTCCAAATAACGTTTTTCAACTTCCTAAATCTTTCTTTATCGTTTGTTTTAGTTGTATTTTCTTCTTCTTCTCTTCCAATCGTTGGTTTTGTGATTCTTTTTATTTCTAAAAAACTAGAATCTACAGTTCTTTTAGAATTGTTTAAACTACGTTTTTAAAATTTTTCTTTGTTTTTTTCTTCTACAACATAAATATTGTCATTAGGTCATCTTTTCTACAAATTTTTATAGAATCTACTTTTTCAAATTTTTCTAGAATCTACTTCTGTTCTTCTTTTTCTACTAGTCGTAATTCTCTTTGTACTTTTCTCTCTACCATTAATTACCCTACTTAGGTAGGTTATATAACTCAAGTCTGGATAGTTGTTTATTCGTACTTAAAATTTATTTTGGTGACTTAAAAGAAGGTCAACACAATCAAATTATTTTTGAAGTTAACCAATTACAAATAGGTACGTCAATTTTCTAACGCTTGCTCGCTTCTCTTTGGAAAAAAAACTAAATAAAAGGACAAATTGTGTACCGTAAGTACATGCTAAAGACTAAAGGACAGTTTATAAAATTAAAGAACTGTCTTTTAAAATAAAGAACGGTTGACAATCCCAATTGACAACCATTCGTTTCATTGCACTTTCATTAACTCCGATCTAAGTCGAAAAATATTTTAACAAAATTTTAGCAACAACTAAATTATATTTTTGAAATGTCAAATTTGTATTTGAAGTTTGGTCAGAACAGCCAATTTCAAGTGACACTTCAATGCTGCCAACCCAATCAGTACTTGTTGATTACACTGTGTAACAGTCAATTAATTGAAATAATGTAATTTAATAAATTCGACGTTTAAAAAATTGTATTGTTATCAAAGACATACAAAAATAATTTTCTTAATAATTTTTATTTATAAAAAGAAATAAAAAATAATAAAATGTTCATGAAAGTGTAATAAATAGCACAACACATAAACTCATTATTCATTTAAGATAATTTTTCCAGCAAGTTGCTTCTGTCTATTAATTTTTTTCCTAAACAAGTAAATACACGAAACGAGTACATCCGTCTGTTGTTCCCATTTTTCCAGCTTATTAAATCCTCCCATTTAATAGAAAATAACACTGAGAAAATAATAAGTTCTATGATTTGCGGCCATAATAACCGGAAGTGCTGCGATCGCCTTCATCAAAGTACTTTGAGTGGGAAGGTACGACATTTTTGGGAGGAGCTTTTCAACCGGAAGTAATTTTTCCTCATGCGTGCAATAATATAATTAGACCAATATTTATGACTCTAGCTGTCATAACCAGCCAACTCTAGTTTGTATGTTAATAATTGCCCTCACCAAATCCTCACAAACAATAAAAACTAAACCCCTGAATTATTTACACAAAATCAATAGAATACATATTTCAGTCTAGCATTTTTCGCACTGATTATAAATCCACCAATAAAAATTGAGAATTCCTATCAATATGGCGATCGAAAACTTCAGAACATAACAAGCTGGGGTGCCGCTACAATACCACCCTCGCTCACCCTAGCAATGATGGCCGGTGCGTTCGACCAGGGGTGCTAAGGGCGGAGTCCGCGCCTCTCCCTCCCCATGTGGGGCGGAGCCGATCCGAAAACGCTTTTCCCTACACCTTCGCATTTAATATGTACAGTTGGCAACACTTATCTGATGCCGTGCTGCATGAATACGTACAAATGATGGTTTAATGGAAAATATACGCTTATCTTTGAGGCTTTTGTGTATGAGAAAGGCACGCTCGTTTTTCATGGATACACCTAAAGACATATTTGCTTTTCTGTGCGGACGCCAACGGCCTGATTAAATGTCGCGGGTTATTAACGGCAGGTCACGTGGACAGTCACGAGGATACAAGACATGCAGCGATTGGCCACGTAAAGAATGGGAAGGTAACCACGGCCTGACAGCTTTTCACCATTGGTTTTGACTATACAGTCACGGGTCAACAACCAAAAAGAAATAAAAATTAATTATTTATTAGAAAATAAAAAACTGCAACAAATTTATACTCAAAATAAATTAAAAAATTATTTAAATACGCAGTTTTGACACGAGAATTTAATAGTTGTATTTTTTAATAATTAAACTTTAAAAAGCGACTCGAAAACTATTAAATAAATTAATTTTATTTAAATAATTTGGCTTTTTAAAATTTATGCTTCTCAGGTTGGTAGAAACTAAACAAAAAACAAGAAAACACCTGCGTGCAGGGAGAATGTGCAACAAATGATCATGGAGCATGCGCATTGTAAAGATACTCCAAATTGGTCATACAAGTGTGACGTAACATGTGTTTCAAAGAAAACAAAAACTAACCTCTACAAAATTTGCTATTTGTCTATCAAAAGTGCTAAGACTTTTGCCTTATCAGAGTGTTTGGTATTTGTGTTAAAGTAAATACGTTTACTTGCCTTGCAACTGTTTATTAGTTGTTTTTAAACAAATTCCAGTCTTTGGACAACTTTTATATTGTTTTTTATACAAAATAACATTTCAGATTTTTTTTCATAGTAGCAAAGTTTTTACTTTTTACTTTGTAATTGTAGTCTTTTTAGAATAAAGTACTGGGATACTAAAAATAATTTTGATATTTTTTTGGTGGGTTGGTGACAGATAGAGTGTTCCTGTTGGTACTACATACTAAATGTCATAATAAAATTTAAATTTGACAAGCTTGTCAAAAAGTCTTTATTATTATTATATTGTACCTAACCTAAAAATGTGACAAGACTCGAACATGACGCGACTACCAATTACTCAGGCGTACCACCCCTTATTTTTGTTTCAATCATTGATAAGTATCACCCTATGTTTTGAGAGGATTTAGCTTGAATTTAGGAAATTTTGACCCATCAAATAAGAGAAATCATCGTCAATGGGTTGGCAACAGTACTTATATCCATCCCGAAAAACACAATAAATAAAATAATAATAATAATCAACAAGATAATAATATGTCGTTCTTATTGACAGTTATGATAAACAATACTTAAAAAATTATGATTTTTGTTGTGTGTCTAAACTTCCCGACTTTTTCTTTTATTGTAATTGACATAATTTTTTTTCATAAAAACCTTTCCAGTACCACATTGTACCAAATAAATAAAAAAAAAACGCCTTTATTAACACGTGCCTATAGACTAAAAAGTTTACTATCAGAAGATTATGACGTCACAAAACAGTGCTCTATTATAGTGTTAGATAACAATAGTAAAAAAATTTAAACATTTTATTGGTTAATCAATAGAATTTGAAGGTATCAACTACGCTTAAAATTTTTCGTTTAATTTAAAAAACTATTTTTATAAATTAGAAATTGTCGCAATAGTCTGAGTGTTAGGAAAAATAAATATTAATGTCTTTTTCTAACATTACATTCACATTATAAAAACAAAAAATTTAGCAAATTTTCTGATGTAACAAATCCGAGAACAAATTTAAATAGTCACCCGATAGTTTAAGAGGCGCCCCCAAACATGATCATTTGTTGCTTACTATCCCTAAAACCCCAGATGAATGAAAATGCGGTTGGCTAACCTGAGGCGGGACTGTCAAAGTCAATTTTGACAGCCAGGTTTAAAAAGACAGGTATTTCAGTCGGTAGACCTTATTTTATATCCCAATTTCTTTCTAATACTCAATTTTTTTGCAATTTTGTCCATTTTCTCCTTATAACTTTCTTAATTTTGTTATAAAACTAAAAATTCATTTGACGTTTAACATAACCTCAATCTACTACATGTTTCAGTGTGGAAATGAGCGAGGAAAGTGTGTATTACCCCGAGGGGGACAATTCGAAACGTAAACGCATGTCAACCGGCCTTCACATAAGCTGCCCCCACAGTCTTCGCCTTGCAATTAAATCAGCGTACGAATTTGATTACCACTTTATAGTAACACAAATAACGCACCCTAACTATGCTCGTGACCTTCTTACAGGGAAGCCCCCACCGGCTATTGGTCGCACAGATCGGATTTTACAAAGTGTGGAATGGGGGCGCTATATAGTTGGTAACACCGTGGTAAAAATACGTACCTTATCTCATTATTTTTCCCCCTAGCTGAACTCACCCCCACGATTAATGTAGATAGCGAAATTGAGCACGTACAAAGGAAAAGTAAAGCACTGTTTTTGCAAGAAGTAGGTTTTGCGTTACATTTGGGAGTCCCAGTGATAAAATTTTCGTTAACTAAGAGAAATAACGCGCAATTGGGGCGTCTAATTAACGAAAAACTTGTTGTTGGTTTTACGTCCACGTTTTGGGTGACTGTACCAATGGTACATCCGTCGAAATTCAGTCCAATTTGTACTGAAGAGGAACGGGAGGACTCCTGGGAGTGGTGGAATGATTTCAGGACTTACTGCAATTTTGATAAACACGTAGGCCTTGTTTTGGAATTACCTGATAATGCGAATATTCCTCCAGATTGTGAGATTGATAGATGGATTGGGGAACCCGTCAAAGCCCTTATTATACCCACAACTTACTTTGTTTTAAACATTCATGGCAAACCTGTTTTAACACGTGCCCATCAAGATCTAATCCAGCGTTTTTTAAGTATAGATGTCCAGTATATTATTAAATCTGATTCTGACGGCGATTTATCAATTTATACTAAATATTTAAGTTTTTTGGGGAAAAAGCTATACGTTGGTGACCCAAATCTTGAGTTTATTCAAGGGTAAGTAAAGAAATCTTAAAACTGTTTCACTTTGATTAAATTTTCAGCTGTGAAGACTTCCTACAAAACCCTCTTCAACCTCTAACTGAGCACCTCGAGACCAACATTTACGAGGTTTTTGAAAAAGACCAAGTTAAATACACAACATATCAAAACGCAATACTAAAAGCCCTCGAAAAGGTCCCTCAGGATGTCTCTTTACCTGTGATTATGGTCGTGGGAGCAGGTCGAGGCCCCCTTGTCCAAGCCGCTCTTAATGTCTCTTACATCTTGCAACGTAAAATCAAGGTCTATGCTGTTGAAAAAAATCCGTATGCTGTTAACACTCTAATAGACCGTGTCAATCACGATTGGAAAGGTCAAGTCACTCTTATTAACGAAGACATGAGAGTATATGAGCCCCCAGAAAAGGCCGATATTTTAGTATCTGAGCTTTTGGGATCTTTTGGCGATAATGAACTATCACCAGAGTGTCTCGATGGGGCTCAGAGGTTTCTCAAGGAGGGTGGAATCTCAATTCCGTCTGCGTATACCTCGTATTTGGCACCGCTTCAAAGTACTAAGATTTTTAACGAGATTAGGAATAATCGGCCGGCTGATAAGACAATACAGACGTGTTATGAAACTCCTTATGTTATACATTTAGTGAATTACTATCAGATTGCACCAGCTCAGGCCTTGTTTAGATTTGAACATCCAAATTGGAGTGACGTTATAAATAACGAAAGGTACAAAAAACTGAGGTTTAATTGCCAGCAGAGTTGTATTTTGACTGGCTTTGTTGGGTTTTTTGACACTGTTTTGTACAAAGAAATTATGTTGAGTATACATCCTGAAACGCACACTAAAGAGATGGTCAGCTGGTTTCCGATTGTTTTTCCATTAATGGTAATACTTTCCTGGCAATTTCATTTTTTATTTTGGTTTTTTCAGGAACCGCTGAAACTTCAGGCAGGTCAAGTGATTGAAATCTCATTTTGGAGGGTGGAAAATCCTGATAAGGTTTGGTATGAATGGTGTCTTGAGAAACCGGTCAAGGGTTGTATTATGAATCCAGCAGGAAGGTCGTATTTTATTAAAAAACATTGATTCTCACTTTTGTATTGAAAAAATAAGTAAATTACGACAATTGAAACTGAAATATTTTGTTTCCTGTCCTACAAAAAATTTCCTCAACGTAGATATACCAATTTTCTTGAGAAAACTCAGTCATGAGTTGATCTAAGTCATGATTTAAGTGAGGAATAAGTGATTTAAGTTTTTCAGTTTGATCTCCAAGGCACCAAGCTATGCTTATATGAAATGAAGGGTTTTCATAAAATTTTGGTAATTTGAATTCTGCTAAACATTGGTCAAGGCACTGAACTAGTTTTAAAAGAGAGTCGTAACCTGTCTTTATTTGTAAACCTAGAAAAGTGCGAGTTTTTTCCTCATTGCAGTAAACTTCAAAACTATCAAACATAACAATAAACCTACAAAAAAAATAACGAAATTTATCGTTTTTTTAAGTATTGAACGTACTTATTAACATATGCAATACTTTGCCTTATTGTACTAACAAAAGATTCAATCCAGTGATGTCTCAATATAACAGTTCTAGTAATACTCACATGAAATTCTTCAAAATAATTTAATTCAATATTTTCTACTTGCATTAAATTTACGATTCTTGCAATTAGTGCTTGCAAACCTTCATTAGGACTATCTAAAAATGTACTTTTAATATTATACAAATATAGTAAAGTGAAATTTTACAAGGGATAAAAACATAAGTGGCCCAATTTCCTCTTTCATGAGGAAAACTCCTCACACGCCCCTCGTGCAATGAAGGGTCATCTATCACTTCTTCTGGATTATTTAAAGTAAAATTTGGCACAGGAAGTCTGTAATAACACCAAAATAATGATAAAAATAGAGTTTATATTTCTAACCTCTCCAAACGTTTGTTACTGTAGGGCACATCATTGTCATCTTTGTGTAACCTTTTTGTTGAAACGCGAGGTCCTGGGACTTCATCCTCGGAGTCGTCATCGCCGTAATCTGCTAAAAGTGCTAAAGCCCCCTTGTTTGACATTCTAACCTCAAAATTTCAGATTGTTTACAAATGTCAAAACTGTCAAAATGAAAATGGCCAGAGAAATGGATGAGGGAGAATACGCAGTCTGCGCTGTGTGCAACCATTTTGATTGAAACGATTCGTATGTCCAAGTTTTCTCCTCCAAATATTCTCGTATGTACTTACAGTTTCCAATATTTAAAAATTATTACTAGCACGTTCTAGAAAACAGACGGGAATATTGTTGAATAAAATATAATCTTAACTACAAAAAGTCTTTATTCGTGCCAATATCCTTTAATCAAAATACACAATACATAAAACCTCACATGCTTCTTACTTAAAAACTAGTATTACATAATACTAATATATCATTTTTGGTATAATTAGTCTTGTCATGCCCCACTCAGATCTACTTTAAATCATAACAGAAGTGATAATGCGGCGGATCAGGTGGCACCGGTGGTGGATCTTGAGGAATCGTCACTCCTTCAGCATCCAACAACCTCAACTTGATCTCCATCGAAAGCAACGTATCCAAATCCCGATCAGTCTCTTTACTCGCCATTCTCTGTCCCAACAACGCATTAATCCCATCCGTCCAATACGCAAACGTCATTTCATCCGGAGCCACGCAATCCAACGACTGCAAATCGACACTCTCAAGCGCTAAAGAAAACGCCAGTTGGTGTGACGCCTTCCTTGCTCTCATATGAGGGCAATCCCGGCCCACCAACAGCGCCCTTATATCAGCCACTGCCAACTTCGATGGCAGTTCCTCAGTCGTAGGAGCACTCTTCTCATCGCAATCACCATAATGCAGGACTTTATGGTTCGGACTTAATCGGATGTACCAAAATTTATCTTTGATTCTTTGTCCTCGAGCTGAGTATTTAGTGAATCTTGTACCATCAACAAGAAATCCAAGTCTTTGCTGTTTTATCAGGTTTAATATATCTGGAGTGATTTGTTCGCGAAGTTCAACTATTGGCCTAGCATGAGATTCCCACTCTTCCCTTGAAGTCCTCTCCAATTGCCATAATTGCGTTATATCACTGTATGTTAGAGTCTGGAGTTTTGTTTTTAGTTGTTCTAAAGACGAAGGTGAAACATCAAGAGCTCTCACGATTTGCTCCCGGACAACACTTGCAACCTTCCCGAAGTCTTCTGAAGTAGCCCTCATTTCTTTCCAAGTCTTATTTAACAAAACAATACAGATACAGAAACACTCCTCAAAGGGATTATCATGTGTGAAGAACAAAGGCTGAAAACTTGCTCCTTGTTCCGAAGGAGCTTCACCAATTTTAAGCAACTCGCATAAAATCCGAACAAGCTCAACACTTGCCCTTCCAAATGGGCACTCATGTTCATCAGCCCTACAACTATTCTCAAGGACAAGCTTAGTGTAACTATCAGGGTGATTCCGTGCGAAATACACCATACAATCAAGAGCGAGTAGTCCAGGAGGAGTCTCAGTGAAATCCAGAGCTGGATTAATATCATTCCTGAATCCCAATTTTTTATAATCTCGTGTAAATCCACCTGGACCTCGGCTTCCTCCAGCTCCTTCACTATCAAACGCAATCCTGCGCAACTCTTTAATTTTATCATGACCGTCTTGGTCCTGCGGGTCCATTTTAGTGACCATTCGTTGCTCAAGCAATCCTAACATTAAAGTTTGTAAAACGTAAAGTTGGTGTGCCATTTCAGCCCCTTCCGCAGCTCCAGTTTGCAAAACATGATTCTGTATAACACTTCGGACTTGTTTCGAAGTGAGAGTCGCTGCCAAAGACCTCCTTTTAACAGAGTCAGCTCGCAGGAGTAACGCATTTATTAGTGCAACTGCGTTTTGTTGAACAACTGGGGCTGCCTGGAGGTGTCCCACGAGTGACCCGATTGGAATTTCGCGTTCAACTTGGCCGTATCCTTCAGTGCTGTTCAAAACAACGTTTTCGAGAATAGAGAGAGCGGCTTGAGTCACTTCAGCTTCTTGAGAAGAGTTAACAAAACTAGCAACACGTGTTATGAAGTCCCCATTTAGGATATCCCATGAGACAATTCCGTGTTCCATTAGTTCGACAAATGACAGAAGAGTGTGGGCCAGAACAGCCCCTTTGAACTTACCAGTCTCGATTTGTTTGATTATGAGAGTCAAGCCTTGTTTGTTGATGAAATCCAAAGCGAATGTCATATCAGCGCTCAGGTTTGATAAACGGTGCATGGCGTGTGCTTTTTCTTCCGGTGTACCGTTGTGTAGCTTGTGGAGGATGTCTTGAGCTGTCTTTGAGGGCGAGTATTGAAGTCGAAGGACTGAACCGTTTTTAATTTCGTTGCGGTTTTTTTCAGTTATGTAGTTTCGGTTGTTGCTATCATTGAATTGAAGAGCGTACTGCTCAGGATCGTTGAGATTCCAGCCGTTGCACAGTTCTTGGATAATGCCGGCCAGGGGCTGTTTTTGGTTAAACTCGATGAGTTGGGGCACCTGGTCGGTCATTTCAACCGCAATTTTCACTATATACGAGTCCTTCATTGCGGGCATTTTGTGCGAACGTGAGATTCAATACATTATGAGATTCTTAATTAAAAAAATGGGTTTGTTATTTAAACATTTTGACAAGAATGACAGGAAGTGGGATGACACATTTGACACGCCTATCACAGGCGGACCAACCTTAGAATCTCAACCTCAAAAATTCAATTTTAAACCAATATTAAACAATTTAAGTGAATTAAAATTTAAAAAAAAACATTTTTCAACGTTTTAGTCATATTATAACCTCTTCAGTTTTTTTTAAATAAAAAAAATGTCTTAAAGTTGTGTCAACAAATTTTTGTTTTTCCGTGGTTGGCATTACTGGTGACCTAACCAAAACGTCAGCTGTCAAATCCAAAAAATAATTTCAATTTTTTCGTGAATTTTTATAAATTAAGCATCATGTTGACCACAATTAAGGCAGTCGGAAGCTGTTTGGTAACTATTTTTCTTCTTTGTGCACAAAATTACCAATTATTGGCTTTTTGTAATTACATAACATAACCTAACTTTCCAGCGTCGTACTTTGGGGGTCCGTTCTCTTCAAACCTCGTCAGCTCTCCAACATGACGCCTTATTTAACCACAGAGACACTCCTGAAGATAACCCTGACATTCCTTTTGATTTTACTCCTGAAAATCAAAAGGTAACTCCTAAAATTACAAACCTTTTTCTCTGATTGTCTTCTTGTAGAGAGCCGATGCAATCCTTGCGATTTACCCTGAGGGTCACAAACGAGCTGCAATGATCCCTCTTTTAGATTTGGCCCAAAGACAACACGGTTGGCTCCCAATTTCAGCAATGCATAAAGTGGCTGAAATTTTAAACTTGCCAAGAATGAGGGTTTATGAAGTTGCCACTTTTTATACAATGTTTATGCGGAAACCAACAGGAAAGTACCATATTCAAGTGTGTACGACAACTCCCTGTTGGTTACGAGGGTCTGATGAGATTTTAGAGACAATTAAGTGTAATTTGAATTTGGAAGTTGGGGAAACATCCAAAGATGGAATGTTTACTATTTCTGAAGTGGAGTGTCTGGGTGCGTGTGTAAATGCACCCATGATTCAAGTTAATGACGATTATTATGTGAGTTTTAACAGGGATAAAAGACGTAAATAAAATTCGTTTTGTAGGAGGATTTGACAGCTAAGGATACTGAAGAGATTTTGAGTGATTTGAAATGCAATAAGAAACCCAAACCTGGCCCCAGGTAATTAAAAAATAATAATCAGGAATCTAGTCATAAAAAAGTCGCTTTTAAAACGCTACAATGAAAGGTTTCCAATTTTAAAACAATTTTTTTTTAAAATCACAAGATTTCGAGTTCACTTATTCAAATTTTTTAAGAATTTTAAGACCGATTGAAAGCTCGTTTCATTTAGATTATTACGATTGAAACAGAAATTATAAATATTCATTTACGTTATCATTTTTTTGAGTAACATACCGGATGAATCAAGTTTTATTCCCAAAACACGAAGAAAAAAATATATAGGCGAAAAATGTGACCGATGAGGGCGCTACGTACAATTGACGTTTGACAGCAATGGCGGATATAATACGTATACCACCCGGTAAACAACGTGTTGCGTATTTTTGTCTTCAGTGAATTTGTGTCGTGTTTGTGTTTTAACCATGGTGTTTGTGAGTTTTTTAAGTGTTTTTGACTACTTGGAAGCTGTGCCTTCGTCGCAGTGCGTAAGGGAAGGACAAGAAGTGTTAAATGCCAATCATTTAATAATGATTGGCGCTAAAGAAAAAACTTTACATAAAGTGGTGTTGTTTGCCCTGTGCCTCAAAAGCAGTGGTTTGAAAGATAACCCACATGAGGTTCAGGGTACTTTAGAAATTAATGACAATGAAGTGACTATTCAGGAATTCACCTGTAGTTGTAAGGCTGGGCAATCTTCGCGTTGCAAACATGTTGCAGCGCTCCTATTTTTTTGCACAAGGTACTATTGTTTCTAGTTTTAGAAATCTTTATCATGGTCTAGCAATTTGATACTACAATTTTTGTTTAATTTTTAGTTTTTTCTTTTTTTTATGGCGTCTCTTTTTTTCAGGTCCAACATTGCGGAATTAGAGTTGTTGTCAACAACAGATATGGGGTGTTATTGGAAAAAGGAGAAAGACAAGGCCTTAGAAATGTATGAGCCTATGCCCATTTCAGAAACACCCGAAGTTTTAAACATCAAAACTTTTGGGAATGTGGCAAAACGATTAAAAGTGGCACTTACGAGTGATGAAACGCAAAATATTTTGGACGGTTTTTGTGCAGCAGCACCAAATGCAACACTTAGTAAACACAGGTTACTCCCAAAGCCAACATTTGTTTTTATTTACAAATCATTGTTGTAGAATTGGTCGAAGGAAAGCCGCAAATTTAGTGATCATACAAGATGTGGCAGTACCGGATGTGATTGCAAATTTGTTGATATGGGCAAATGGCTCAGAAATATTGTTGAGTTTACCAGTTATTGAACCTGTAAGTGTATGTTGCAGCACCACTTTTTCAGCCATTAAAAGTGTAAATTTTCTAAAAGTTGCATTTGAATCAGCTAAAAATAAAACTTTGTGGTGTGCAGAACGTCAATTTAGAGTTACTGGAAGTAGGTGTTACAATTTGTACACCCACAGTAGAAATAACTGGGAAATGAAAGCAATGAAATATTTCTGGCCCAAAAGCTGGTTTTTAAGCAAGTGAGTGTATTCTTGTCTTTAAAAAATGTAAAGTAAACTCCTACACATTTCAGCAAATATATACAACACGGTATTGCAAGTGAAGGTGAAGCTCGACATGCGTATTGTACATTTTATTGTGTATAAATTTTATTGTGTAAGTTTTCTTATAATTTGAGTATGTCATTAACCGACTCTTTAAACTTTTGGCTCTTTGCACTGGAATTTCTGTACAATCAATAACTATTCTAACTTTTTGGAAATGTTTAAAGCAAGTGGGAATATTAAGTTTAATTTCTTCAATGGAAGGTAAGTAAATTACAGGTTTTAAAATTGTTGCCAACATTACAAGAGTTTCATGAAATATTCTCCGGCAAGTTGATTCTGTAACATTTCCAAATAAAATGGCCAATACAGCATAAGAAAATCCATGCTTCATTTTCATTAAACATAACATAATGCAACTTATCAAATTTAGCTTGTGTTTGTTGGAAAATTTGCCATAAACACCGTCACACACTGACACTATATAATTAAATAATTTGTAATTAGGTACTCCCGTGAATACTATCAGCTGTTTATCACTATTAATTTTGTTAGAAAAACACTCCATCAACTCTCCACTTGAAACTTGTATTTCTTGATCTTTTTTCATTGACATTTCTTCAGTTATAAAGTCTCCAGATGAAACTTGAGTGGTTTGGTCCTTTTTTGTCACAAATTTTTCATTTAATGGCAGTGATAAATTACATAGTGCATAGGCAGCGGTTGTTTCCAAATCTGAAACTTTATTAAATTGAAAACAAATAAAATAAAATGTAATTTGTACCTGTAAAAATTTCTGGTCGTTCCTGGCATAAATTTGTTGATGTGGTGGGAATTAGGTCACTGTCACTCATTATGTGATTTTCAGTTTTGTCCCTCACTCTTTGACACCTCTGTGATTCTTTTACTTCATAATACACTTTTCGTTCTGGCAAATTTTGGGATGGCACAGCATTGCGTTTCAATCGTGGTCTTTTACTTGGAACGTCTGGAAACAATGTTCAGGAATTAAATTGTTTTTGCTGCTTTGATGACATTGGGGATGGGAATTGTGTATTTAGATTCAAGCTACAAGGACCAACTAGCTCTACAAACCTGGTAGAAAAAAGTCTTCTTGACGAAAGTGTGAAGAGCAAACTTTGGTAAATTTGGTAGCCGGTTTTCCCATTTTTAATTTAAACATCCATGCTTTATGTTTATCGATTTTTTCTTTTAAACCAAACCTGTATTACGGTAATTAATTAATAAAAGTTAAACTTGTAATTATGAATTATTTGGGGTTATGTGTAACTTACCGGTTCGAAATGTAAACACATGATTTACCCTTTGGCGGAAACGAGTGGAATGATATGTCTTTATTTCTGCCTTTTTTATTATGACAGCCGTATACACAACAGTTTATGTTATTAACACTAGTTTTTGCCATAATTAGATTATACAAGATTACACACAAACACGCGTGACAAACTAAACTATACGTGTTTCGATAGTTCCTGCAAATGACACCAGACGTCGCTTCAGAATTCTGCGATCGCCTATATTGAAAGTACATATTACAAAATTCTATAATTTTTTTTTTTTATATATTTTGCTCTTCTTTATCAATAGCCGTTGGTCAAATCCATTTAGAATTTTTTTTGCTCATTTATAACTTTCCTTTGCTTTTCTTTTTCTTCTAGCTGATGTCGTTCGTCTTTTCTAGTTTTTTTATATTTCTTTTACTACTAATCGTCGTTTCTTCAATTCTCGTTTTCCTTTCAAACGTCGTTTTTCAAAAGCTTTTCTAGGATATTCTCTTGTTCATGAATCAAGAATCTTTTCTTGATCTTGTTTGTGTTTCAGCGGATGTGTTCCTCCTTCATTCGAAAATTTATTTTGCTTCCCTTTTTCACCAACTGTTTTTTATCAAGTATTTTCTTTGTGTCGTTCAAGTTTTTCTAGATTCATTTTCTCGTTCTATTTATAAAAATTTAGCTCTTTCAAAAGTTATTCGAGGTCAAAGTTGAAATTACAGTAAATTTCAAGATTTGTTTTTTTTTTAATTATTTAATTTTTTATAGTATTATGTTATTAAACATTTTAAAGTTACAGTATTTTTACTATTGGTGAAGATTTTTTAAATACGTTTTTTGAAGAGAAATTGTCGTTTTCGTAAAAAAGCCGGCAATATTTTTTATATGTACTTAAAATATTGTAATTCTGAATTATTTAGTGATTACCATATTCTATAATGCTATAAAAAAAAATAAGTTTTTTAAATTAAATTTTCTAAAAAAATAATAAAATCATTATTTTTGGAATAAAAATTTTGGAAGAAATTGTTCAAATGTATTAGAAAAGATTAATATTCCAGTTAAGTAAAATTAATAATTTGATTCAAATAACTTTTAATAATGTATACCTATATGCTCAAATTTCATTGCGATTTAAAAAAAAATCCAGATTTCTAAAAAAACACCTCAAATCTACTGGTGTAGAGTTCTTGGGTTAAATTTTTAGATAAAACACGAAGAAAATAAAAGTATTACACTAACTTCAATAAAAAAATGTTTTATTAGTAAACACTTGACTCATAAGAGTTGAAAAAAATAATAATTATACAATAAAAATCAGTGCTTGTTTTTCACAACAGAAATGTGTAAAAAAAATACAATCGGGAAGGTTTTTAATTGAAAAAAGTTGTTAGAATTTGATAAAATTCATATTTATGTTATTTATCCAGAATTTTACTATAATTTACGACTGATAAGCCGGAATAATAACTAAATAAAAAGAGAGAAAAGAAATAGAGAAATAAATTTCCGACAAAATAGGAGACCCAATATCTTGAGAGTAGTCTAATTGGTCCCTTAGTTCTAAATTCCATCAGTAAGCTACCAATTACTGTGATTTTCAAGCTACACCAATGGTTGTGTGGCAAATTTATAAGGAATATTTTAAACTGGAGAAACTAATATCCTGATTGAAGTCTTTAAAAAAATACCAAAAATTAACGACAAATTTTCTCAAAAATTTAATTAGCCACTGAGATGTACTATATCGAAACAGCCAAAAATTAAGTCAAAAGGGGACGAATTACAATTTAATAAACGCTGTTTTGATGTACTATGTCAAAATATTACCTTCTCCATTTAAATTAATTTTACAAAAAAAAGTGTTTTATTGATTTAATGTCTTCACTAGGCTTATTTGTTGCGTTATAATAAACACACGATTTTACATGGACTTTTATAGATTTTTATCAATTTATTATCAATGTAAAAATCATTAGAAACTAATGAAGTCTTTTATTAAATCAAGCATTTAGAAATTCGAATGTTCCCGCCCAAATTTTTGCTTTAAATATGGCGGGCGTTGCCGGATTGTTTGTGTATTTAAAGATTATAGTTTACATAAGAATCTAAATAAAACGAACTTTTAAACAAAAATTACAGTTTTGAAAAATAATTTTTAAAAAGGAAACCTTTCAAGGTCATATTTCGGCGTGAATATTTAATTTTGGATTTATTGTTTAGGAATGGTCGTTTTGCTGCTGAGCCCATTGGAGAGCCCACTTGTCTAGCCGGTGAACCTCCAGGTCCTGGTTTTGGAGTCCGTTCTGATTTATAAATTGTTATTATGTAAAATATTTAATTTTTAAATAAAAATAGTTGAATTCGTGTAGCAGCGCCTCAGTGGCCATTATTTGAATTAAATTGACAGTTGAGTTTTTTAGTTTGATTAGTGAATTTTTTTTATAAGGTTGGTGTTACAGTTGGCCACACTGTATCGTGGACAATTTCTCCGTGGCGTCTCTTAAAACATAAACAAATTCTTTTGATTATATTTTGAAGATACGTTTTTTGTCACGATGAAACGCAAAGGAAGAAAGTCAAAAACGCAAGAAAGTGCATCAAATGGCGTTAGCGACCGCCCCGAGCCCGACCAAAACGGCGACGCTTCCGATCACGAAGAGCAGGATTCCGAGCCGGAGGAAAAAAAGCGGAAGTCAAACAAGCGCAAAAGTTCAAAGAAAGCGGAAGAATCCGCTGAGGAGGAAGCATATGAGGTAAGAGAATGAAAAATTTGGCGCCTTTTTCCTCAATGGTTCCGTGGCTAGGTGGTCATCCACCATATTGTTTTGGTACCAACACTACCAACCATCTTTGTGATTTGAATTTTCAGGTGGAGCAGGTCCTCGACGAGAAGATTATCAGAGGGGTGCGCCACTATCTGATCAGATGGAAGGGCTACGAGCCCGAATCGGACACCTGGGAGCCAGAATCCACCCTCAACTGTCCCGAACTCATCACCGAATACAAAGCCAAGCAGAAAAAGAAAGGCAAGGCAAAGCTGGACAAGAAGAAAGAGAAGGGCAAGGAGGGCAACGATGAGCAAACATGGGATGAAAACGATGATTTTGAGGTGAGAAACTCGAGAAAAAGGGCTTATTCTAAGTGGTTTTGGTAGGTCGATCGTATTTTGGACGTCTACTTCAAGAGAAACGGGCAACGTGAATTCTTAGTGTCATGGAAGGGTTATCCCAACTCACAGAACAGCTGGGAACCTGAGGAAAACATGGACTGCAAGGACCTAATTAAACGATTTATGGATAAAGTCGAAAGGGCTAAGGAAACAGAACAGAGAGAATTGCGGGTTAAAAGAACGCACACTGATAGATTGACTCTTCTCTCAGATGGACACCTAGGACGCCGTTTGAGCAAAAGAAATCTAGGAAAACAAAGGTGACTTAACACAACTTTGTTGTGTCATTTTTAACTTTTTTTTCTCTCTCTAGGGTTCACTATCACGATGCTGAATAAACAAACCTGTAGTACAATATTTTTATTCAAAACTTTAATGTGTTTAATAAGATGAACATAATTTTAGTTATTTCATTACTGATATATTATTGGTTTATTGTTTGAAGAAAATATTTTTTTTTATTATTATATTATACATAATATATAGAGTAGAATGTGCAAAGTAATTCGGTATTAATAATAATTGATAAAAAACTGGAGATTAAATTTTTGTTGTATTTCTTTATCATTATTAGATCAGTATATTTATGTATTTCGTGTGTGTAAAATAAATTTTTACAAACTAGTTTCAGTTTCATGAAAAAAGTATAGTAAAATCTAGTTATAATGTGCTTTTCGCGCCCTACAGCTTGAGTTTAAAACCATAGCTTTTATTATAGTAAGCCGTGGTCAAAATAAACCAAGTTGCACCGTTTGGAAGTTAGAGGGCGCCAAAATTACAAATTTACTCTTTCATTTTAATTGTACAGAGTGCTCCAGAATTTTTTGGCACAAATTTAGCCACAATTACGTTAGATCAGTAGGTTTGAGATGTTTTTTTAAAGATCTCGAACATTTTTTTAAATATCGTAATGAAATTTAAGCAGCATGTTTACATTATTAAGACAGTTATTTGAGCCAAATTTTATTAAATATGATATAAAAAATGATATAATTTTAAAAAAGCAAATTTTGAATTTTACTATAATTTCAAATTTGACCCCGAATAACTTTTAAAAGGGCTAAATTTTTATAAAATGGAACGAGAAAATAACTCTAGAAGAACCTAAACAACGACATTAAAAAAAGACTAAATAAATAAGAGTTAGTGAAAAGGGAAGAAAAATAAATTTCTGAATGAAGCTGGAACACATCGGCTGAAAGACAAAGAAGATCAAAAAAATGTTCTGCAAGAGCAAGAAAAGATTCTTGATTCATGAACAAAAGAGTATCCCAGAAAAGCTTTGAAAAACGACGTTTGAAAGAAAAGGAAAATTCTAGAGATTTGTGTTATATATTTTTTCGTAAAAAAGTATTGATTAGGTAAGTAAGTCTCAGTTTCTTGACGAAAAAACTACAAATTCGGGTTGATTCATGATTGCGTAAGAACTCTCTCTTAAATCTCGACACAAATATTTAAAAATAGAGCCATTTAAAAAAAAATTGTAAGTGTAATAAAGAAATTATTGCTTTGAAAAAACCTAGCAAGAACTTATCACCTTTTTACCCCGAGATAATCCCCCAATATTCCGCTTTATCCTCAGTACTTCTGTGCCATCGCGAAGTGCTGGTCAAGCTTCGCAATGTCCACTTCCTGTGATAAAGAAAATCGCCCGAAAACCGCCACTAAGAATGCCAAATCAGCCGCTACTCGACAGGCCCTTTCCGAGCTGTGCGAAAACATCCTCCCCAGCGGCCAAAACGGCATCTGCACTATAAAAAAAGCCGAAACCAAAATACGATCCACATCAGCCAGCGAAGTCGAAACAACAGTGAAATTCACGTATCTGAAGGAAAACATTACAGAGAGACCAAACGGCGAATTCGCCTCTGACGAGGTGTTCATCGAGGGAGAATATCATTTTATTAACTTTCTAAATGGGGGTAAATCGGCCGGAATTCCGAGAAAACCCAAATCGGAGGAATTGGAAAATCAGATAACTCAAACTTTACCTGTGATCAGAGTCACGGCGCCGACTACTGAAAGAAAATTGGAAATGAAGAAGCCGCAGAAAATTACTTTGGCCAGGAAGTTGAGTAATAGACACAGTAAAAAGCCAAGTAAGGGAAACAAATGTCAATAAATAAAAAAAATAATTGGGAATTTTTTAGGTTTAGAAGAGTTGCTGCAAAATTGTATGTACAATAAGGAATATTTTGAAGTAAGTCATGTTTTGTATTTTTACTGTAGGTGCCAGCAAAAAACCGTTTGAAAAAATTGGGAGATTCACAATTTTTATTTTTTTGACCGTTACCGCAGATGATTTTTTAGGTCTTAAAGTAAATCCTCGGTTTTTCCAAATAGTAGCTGGCGCCTAGCTTATTTTTTCATTTACAGTGCTCAATAATTGAAATGGAACACCCTAAAATTTTAACAAATGCTTTCATTTATAAGGGTAACTCAAATAATCCAGCGCTCTTAAGGAAACCATTAAAAAAATCCAAAAAAATTTTTTGTTCAGTTAGATGTCTAAATTTTTCGTTTTTTGTACGGTCTGTCTTTGACACCCTGTATAACCTAAACAACAAATTCACAAAAAACGCTTTATTAAATATCTTAAAGTAAAAGAAATGAGCTACCCAGAAAAAAAAGATGATTTCGATTAATAAATTTTTGTAGAAGTTACAAGACTTTAAAAATTGTTAAAATTTTTAGGTGTTCCATTTTTGTAGTTCAATTTTATTTTTTCATTTAGATTAATTTTCGTTATATGCTTGATTCTGAGGGAAAATACGTATACAGAAAGCAGTGTTTGAAGAAAAACATCGATGAGTCTTATCGACTAGTAGTCGTTAATTGGTTAGTCTATGCCCAAGTAAGTCAATTTAAAAAAAAATCGCAATTTAAGGTAATTTTTTAGCAAGTTTTGGACTTATCCGAGTCCACTTTTTTCGTAGCTGTCCGGATGTTTGATTTTGTTTTAGCTACAATTGCAATTCCTGGCAGTAAATATATTTTAGTTGCAATAACTTGCTTGTGGATAGCTAATAAACAATTTGACGTACATTTAATACAAGTAAGAAAACCAATTTTTGTAAAAAGAAAAATTCAAAATTTTTTTCAAGACACCAAAACTGTTTTCTCTCTGTAATGGTAAATATTCCAAACAGCAGATAAACTCAATGGAAAGAAAAATCTTACGACTGCTTAAATTCAATGTGAATTTCCCTGAACCTTTTACATTTTTATTTTATTTTTCCAAATTGGTGGATATCGAAACAAACCAGGTGAGTTTTGAATATTTTACAATTTTTTATTGGTGAAAAAGTTTCAGCAGTTGTTCTACAGTGGCCTATTCTTGCTAGAAAGTTTTACACTTCTTTTGGATTTTTCCTCAATGTGTCCTTCTGTATTAGCTGCTATAGCTTTGTATTTAAGTCTACTAAAATACGACATTAATCCGAATTCGTTGCTCCATTTTATCGAAAAAAACTGTGTCGGGACAGACACTTTTGTGCGAAAATCACAACAAATGGCACTTTGTGTTAAACACATATTGAATGAAAAAAGTTTCAAAAATGAGATTTTTCTCAAATATTCAACCGAATTGAAATTTAATGTGGCACAGAAATTTTTGGTTGAATAATTACAAAATACGAGGTTTTAATTTCAGACAGTGTTGGTTTTATTGTTTTATGTATAACAGTGTGTGCTTTAGGTGTAAATTATTGAATAAAGAATTACCTTGCTTTAGACACCTGTTTTATTTCAATTTACTATTCAAATTTGAAAAAATAAGTAGGCGGAAACGGACTAACCAAAAACGTACGTTATAACGAGATTTCACTGTACTTTGCAAAATAGTTGTTCCTGAAAACTACGACGGTACCAACCTAAGAAACCAAAATATTCCTAACGGCAAAAAATTGATTCGAATTATTGGGGGTTTTATGAATGAAAACATAGTCGATTAGTGTTTTCAATTTCGTTTTTGTCTACTATTTATTTTGATTTGAATCGTAAAATAATTAGGAATGATTAATTTGTAATTCTTGTTTCTGTCAAATCCCCGGCCATGTTGGCGGTGCTGTTGGTGGTGTGTAATCGTGTGAATAATGTAGATTTTGTGTTATTTCTCCCTCAAAAAATGTTATTTTGAGGCTTTTAATATGTGCGAGTTGCCGTGGTACGCATTGGCTGAGATTTACTTGCAAAACCGTGACAAATCCAAGGAAATCTACTGTTTATGTAGCAGGGTTTTTCTAAGGTAGGTTATCAATCTGTCATCTGTCATTTACGTCGCCATTCAGATTTAAATGCGGCAAAAACGGTTTTTCTCAATTTATTCCAAAACCGGACATTTCATTATGTAATAATGAGCAACAACGAGCCCAAAGTACCAAATATTCACGACTTTTGTATAATTAAACCCATAAGTCGTGGGGCTTTCGGTAAGGTCTTCCTCGGGTGCAAGAAAACAAACATGGATGTGATGTACGCAATCAAAGTGATGAAAAAGACCGAAATGGTGAACAAAAACATGGTGTTTCAAGTGGTCAACGAACGGAATGCTTTAGCCCTCACTAAGAGCCCCTTTTGTGTGCAATTATTCTACACGCTTCAGACAGCATCATCGATTTACCTCGTGATGGACTACATGGTCGGGGGCGACCTCAAGAGCCTCCTCAGCGTGTACGGCTTCTTCGACGAACACATGGCGACGTTTTACGTCGCTGAAGTTTGCCTCGCCCTCCAGTACCTCCACAGCCACAGCATAATCCACCGGGACATCAAACCCGACAACATGCTCCTCTCCAAAGAGGGCCATGTTAAACTCACCGACTTCGGCCTTTCTTGCGTCCAAATCCACCGCGACCTAGAGCTCTCCGATTTCGAAAACGCAACCCCTAATCTCTGCACTCGCACCCCCGGTCAGCTCCTGTCCCTGACCTCACATTTAAGTTTCGGCTCAGCCAACTCCAGGAATTGCCACGACGACTCGGGGGCTAACCTGGAACGACGGTTTGATCACAGCTGCTCGTCGGCATTGTCAGGAGTCACGTATTTATCAGCAGAAGGGGCTTCCCTGCAAGTTACTGAAAACAGTTCGTACCACACGTGTGCGAGCACAAATACTGAGGATTCTTGTGTGACATCACCTGTGAGTCGTAGGGGGTACTATAAAATTCGAGGGGGCGACCGGAAACGAAAACACCGGTCACAAAGTCCGGAAAATCCACGAAAGTCGTATATTAAAACGGGGTTAACTGGGGAAATGGAGATTCTCAGGGTTGACTCGACAAGTCCCCCGAAAGGGGTCACTTTCTCAACACCAGTCTCGAATCAGAAACCCAATAAAACGAAGAGTAAAACTACGAGATTTGATTTACCCAAAGACTCGGATTGTAAAAGTGAGGAGAGTATTGTGAGTCCTATTACTCCGAAAACTCCAAGAACTCCGTATCGAACTCCTAAATCTGTCCGAAGGGGGCAGTATAGTAGCGATCACCGTATTTTAGGAACTCCTGATTATTTAGCTCCTGAATTGTTATTGGGAAAAGGACATAATTGTGCGGTTGATTGGTGGGCTTTGGGGGTGTGTTTCTATGAGTTTGTAACAGGGATTCCTCCTTTTAATGATGAGACTCCTCAACAAGTTTTTAAGAATATTTTAGATCATAATATTGAGTGGCCTAGTGATGATGAAGCTTTGTCTAAAGAAGTTGTAGATGCGATTCAATCTTTGTTAAATCCAGATCCTGATAAGCGGCCGAAAGCTCCGGAAGTTATGAAATTGGACGTTTTTAAAAATACTGATTGGGAGAATCTTTTAGAGGCCCAACCGCCATTTATACCTGATCCTTACGATTTGACTGATACTGGATATTTTCAAGCGAGGAACGAATTGCTTAATTTTAATATATCGAATTTTGAGTTGTAAGAAACCTTTGTATATTCGAAAATAAATTTTTATTTAAAGCAAACTGTTTTTTATTTTAATTTAGGGGCAATAGACTGTTGCAAGGTGACGTCATAGTACACAGGTGCGCAGTGACTCACTGGTCATCTAAGACTAATTTTCATTCTGGAGTGGATTAAATAAAAAAAAATAATTTGGATGATTTGAGATGTTTCTAACTTGAAAAAAGCTGAAATTTTATTCATTTACAGAAACACAGATGACAATCTTAAACGTACTGTCTTCTCCTCCGAATACAGTGCTTCCGAAGAAGAAGAACTCCTTATACAGGGCGAAGCTAAAAAATCCACTGGACGCATTTCATTACCTCAGATATTAAAAAATAAAGTCAAACAAGAGGTAGGTTATGTGGATGTGAAAAATGTTAATTTTGTGAAGTTTTGCTCTTTATTTATTTATTTTTTTCATTTCATATTATTATTATTTGAATAAGTACTTTATTGTTGGTACTATTTTTAAAGAAATTTTACTTTTAAAATTACTAGACAACAACCCACGCACTATATAACATTGTTGCACTAAATTACATTTTAAAATATCGTTTAGTATTTAGTCGACGGTACCCCTTTACTACATAACAAACAACTAGTCCTGGCGCCCTGGCTAATCTTCGTTGGGTCGCTTTTGTACGCATCTTTAAACTGAATATTTTTGAAGATGATGTTACAAATTTGGTTCGCCAAATGTTATCTACGTTATCATTGACCAAACTCTTAATCAATTAAAGAGTTGGGTCACTTTGTATATACTTCTTTTTTTGTCCTGGCAGGCTGAAACCGAAACTCTAAGCTGTTACTGCAGCGCTTCTCACACTGACAACCTCTCGACCGATGAGCACGACAGTCTCCGTGAATCCCATGAACCTCGTCCACCCCTCTATCGTGGTCTCCAACCGAGTGACAGCGGCGCCGACTTAACCGAATGCATCAAACACGATATTGACGCTGACTGGCAGAAATTCTGGTCTCTAAATGGCGAAAAACTGATCTGGGAATCGTGGATTGCCAAATACAGCGCTTACATCAACCCTGACTACCTCCAATTCGCTCAAGATCAAGCCAACACCGAAAATAGAAAAGAACAATTAACACTTGATATTCCTGAAGATAGAAGAAGCGACAAGAATAGAGTTTTAGTTAGGAATTTATCAGGGAGTGATGATAAATTATTTACGGAAGTGTCTGAAGGGTGGAATCCCTTATCGCCAGTCAGTGTAGATTGTGAGACTGATGTGGAGCAGTTATTGAGTTCTAGATGTGGCTCACATGCTAGTTCTTTGAGAACTGTGGATTCTATGACGAATGTTACTAGAATGACTATTTCTTCGCTTGATTTAAGTCAAAGTTCGCATAGTTCTGATAGTTTTTCGTCTGTTAGTTCGGTTCAGAGTTCGTTGAGTTCAAGTTCGGAGGAGAATGAAGAGGATTATCATCATCAGTGGAATGTTCTTTGGAAGAGACATTACGAAGAAGAGTTTTTGAAGCAATATGAAGTGTTTGTCTTCAATTGGAGGGAACATAACATCACCGGTAAGTGTCTAAAAGATACCTTGTTATAGTCCAGTTTAATTAGACAAAATCTGAACCGGTCAGGTCTAATTTCATTGGTCTAATAAGGTAATTTAGTTTTTGCATATTAATGCAGAGTAGATGTCGCTCTAGGTGAAAAGATCGACAATAGTGTTCCTAGCCAAGCCAATGAGTATTTAAGCAGTCCTTCGCACGTTAGTAAACAAAATAAGAAAAATATACATAAAGTGTTTCAAGGAAAAGTTGAAATCGACGTTAAGTGTCCTATTGAAGTCAATAGCAACGTAGCTAAATCTTTAGGTAATCTGTTAAGCAATCTAAAAGTTTCTAGCGAAGAAAATAGCAGAATGGAAGAGTCCAAAGACAGTATGGAAGATGATACAACCAAAATGGCTTCAATGGGCCTACCGATTAAATTCGGTTCAAATAAAAGAGAACGAGTTGAAGAAACCGAAATTTCGGACAAGTATTTTTTACCAAAAGCTTTACTAAAATAATGAATTTATTCCAGTCCAAGTTCGGGCGATTTTGAATCATGTCGCAAAAAAATCAAAGCAGCTTTTAATCTAATGGGAATCGAATTTAAAGACACCAAAAATCCAATTTCTGGTCAAGTTCTCTACAAAATGAAGCACATCCGGTTGCAAAACCGGTCTCTAAAATTGCGAAATGAAACGCCAAGACCCAAACATATACATTTTGATGAAGATGGAGTTGTTGTTGAAGCTGAAGAAGTAGAAGAGAGCATAATTGATCTTGGTTTTAATTGATTGTTCTAGGTGAATTTCCAGGCGATTTTATCAGACACGTCCGATGATAAGCACAGTTCTGGGAATGAAGAAATTGGTGAAGTTGTTACACCAAAAGTTGAAGAACATGAAGAAATGGTTGTACCCAAAAGAAAGAAACGTAAGAAGAAAATTGCAATGCCACAAGAAATTAAAGAGAATAGTCATTTGAGAAAGTACTGGCATAGGAGGTTTTGCTTGTTTAGTAAGTTTGATGAAGGGATCAAACTTGATGAAGGTAAAGAGACTATTAGGTCAATTAATAGAGTCTTGAATGAGTAATTTATGACAAAAGTAGCAGCAGAAAACCGACTGTGCTATCACGTTATTTTTTTTTTTTAAATATGTTAGGACTTTATTTAAGACGTTTTGCGTTCCAATTCCATGTTGTTTTGTTTGGTTTATACATGCATGTGTTACAATATGAATGTAACACCTGCATGTATAAAAGCCAAACCAAACATAGTCTTTTGAGCCGGATAGTGGTCTCATCAGCTCAATCAAGAGATTCACTGCAGCTGTGTAGAATACAAGACAAGTGTCAGGCCAGGACATCTCAGCACAGGATAAAAGATCAGTTATTGTTAAACTACGAGTGGCACCCCTTAAATCTCACTACCAAGACTTGAATTATGCGGTGCATCACTTCGAAATTACTTCGTTTTTAAATGTGTATTACAACAACTTAACAAATGGGTTAGTTCCTTGCTGCTCTTTTTGTCACGAAAAAATCCTCTATTAATTGGCCTTTTTTTTGAGTAAATCTGGATTTTTTTTTACTTTTAGAGAGTTGGTACTCGGTGACTCCCGAGCAAATCGCCAAGCACATCGCACAAAGGTGTAAGTGTGACTTAATAATTGATGGTTTTTGTGGGGCTGGAGGTAATGCAATACAATTTGCATTAACGTGCAAACGAGGTTTAATCAATTCTTTGATATTACATAATTTGAATTTTGCGTGTTGCAGTTATAGCTATAGATATTGATCCGAAAAAAATTGAATTGGCTCGAAATAATGCCGAAGTTTATGGCGTTGCAGACCGAATTGAGTTTATTGTCGGGGATTTTTTTCATTTAGCGCCTGGTTTGAAAGCCGATGTTGTGTTTTTTAGCCCTCCGTGGGGTGGTCCGACTTATAGGCAAGAAGTTGTTTATGATTTAGATTCAATGTTACAGCCTGTACCAATTTCCAAGCTTCTGGAAACCGGCAGAGTGATCTCCAGCAATATTGCCATATTCCTACCGAAAAACAGCAATGTCTTTTTAGTGAGTTTTATCTAGGTAACAGTTTCGTGTTTTTATTTAAAAAATATTTTTTTTTAGTTAATTGACGCAACTAAACCAGGAGGAGGTGTAGAAATTGAACAGAATTTCATTAAGAAAAATCTTGTTGCAGTTACTGCCTACTTCAGTGATCTCATTAAGAAAATTTAAAAATTCCGTTTAGTTAAGCTCAAATTCGTTGTTTTCTTTTCTTTTTAACTTAAGGTGTATCTATTTGTTTAAAATGTTCATTTCAATAAAAGTGTTTTTCTTTGAATTTGCCGCTTATTTTTAGTAACAAATCTAGGGATTTTCTTGTTGGCACCAAAATTTTGACAGTTGACAGATTAAAAAATCACAAACCATCCCCAAAATGGTAAACTAAAAACAAATTTTGCTTCAAAACCACCTAAATTCTAACAAGATGCTTGATTTCATGGTGAGTTTTTACTTATTTTTCTTTAATTAACCTGCACTACTTATGTAAACAAATATTACTTACAAATTCCAAATAATAAACATGTTGCATAAAGCCCTTTGTAAGGGTAATTTCTTTGTGTTTTTTAGCAGGTTTTATAACGTTTTTTTCTCTACAAATCAGTAGATGTAATTCAGGGTTTTTAATTTACAGGAAATATAGATAAAAATTTACATTTCACGTCTTCATTAGTTCATTACACAACAATCTTTAGTCTTACTTCCCTAATTATTCTCGTAGGAAAATAACACCATTTATTAGCTTGCTGACACTTGACCCCGTATTAATACATATATATATATTTTTGGAGTGGCAGCACTGACTCATTTCTTATGACTTCCCCGTACCTGGAAAGGCTTCTAACTCAGTTTTTCAGAGGCAGAGGCCAAAACATCGTCTCCATTTCTACCATACTATTTTTCTTTTATCAAAGGTCACATTAAGTGTTCTAGGTTGGCATTCCTGACACCGAGGGCCTGATTTCAAGTTGGAAACATTGTTTGATCACAGCTCTTAAGGGCAAGCTCTACCGAAAATTTTTGCGCCTCTGGTGGTGTAATTTGGAACTAGTGAACACGTGTGTTATTGAGGGAGAAATTATATTAATATTTCAAATTAAGCGTGCGTGTTTTTTCACTTATTTAACGAACGATATTTAAATTATTATTTAAGGTGGTATAAAGTCCACTTCAAAGTCTTTAAGTATGTATTTAAGAATGTAGTCAAAACTAAATTTTTCTCAACTGTTTTATGTAAATTTATAATTATTAGAATAAAAACGCGGGAAAATTTAAAATTATGTTTCAGTGTTTGACTTGTTTTTGACATATTCCTTTTTAAGATTTTGAAAAGTATGAAAAATAAATTCCAAAGGTGGCTTCATAAGAATTGGGGTGAAATCATGTAAGAGAAATTCTTGGATACGTTGAATTGTGATTAACGTTTCTGCCAACATTGTAATACTAAAAAGAAAAAAAGTACTAATTGAGAGTTTAAAACTCGTAAATACCACTTAATGTAAATAAATATTGAGGTGTTAAGTCTTTTTGAGTTAGAACAGCTGTCAAAATACATAAATAGACACACATTTTTGACAGATAAATTTTAAAAGATTTGTTAAACACTCGGAAGTGGTTGGCACGCGTGGTTTCTGTTAATTCAAACTTAGAAAATACACTACAATACACACTATACCTACATAAAAGATTATTTAAAAAAAATCGATGTGAAATGACACTCAAAATTTTGAATAAAAAATTATAAATTAAAACAGAAATCAACAATTTAACCAAAGTCATGAATCATACATACAGTCTTAAAGCATCTTCTTCTGACACAACTGTTGGGTGGCGAATCCCCTCCTTCTGCTTCTTTCGAACCTACCTTTAATCCTGAACTTGATGCTTCTTCTTCTGCCTTATGTGGCGAATCCCCTCTGCTTCTTTCGGACCTACCTTTAATCCAGATTTCCAGCGATGTCTCCTGTTTTGTCCTATATTTCGTTTAATAATAAATAAAAGTACGCAGCTTTGAGCGGCTGTGATGCGTCCTGTTCGAGAGCTGGCACACGACTGATTCACAAACAAAGAAAAATGTCGATAAATTTACAAAAGACAACAAAAAATGTCTATTATATCACCGAATGTCGAAGCGCCTTTGTGTTTTTGAGTTATAAATCATCGTATTATGTAAGCAATTAGCTCAAATAATAAATTAAAAATGTATTTAAATATTTAGGTACATAAACAAGATGTTTCGAGTTTTGTTTTTAATTTATATCTGATCACGAAAATAGCACCGAAAAGGCAATAATTAATTTTATTTAAACAAATGCGACTAACCATTGTTTAAATAGCTACGTTATTACTAATTGAAAGGTGAGGTCAAAAAATTCTTGTCAACATTTTACGTAATCACAAAAAAGTGTTTACATTTTCTAAAGTCTCAATTTATATATAGGGTGTCCCAATTTTATTTTTATTACAAGTCTCAGTTTATATACAAAATGTACCAATTTTATTTATACAATTGGTATAATTTTTTTATGATTTTACCCCAACTGTTACAAAGCAACAATATTTCTTACTGTTACAAAGTGTGGTAACAAAGGACTACTCATTCTTACAGCCAACCGCTTGAATGTAAATGGCAAGACATATCGAGTGAAATTACGACACAAAAGAGGTTTTCTGTTTTGTTTCGAACGCGATTTGACTTTATCACTTATTATAGACTTAATTTACGTAGAGCTTGCCCTTAATTTTCACCAATTCTAGGTCTTAGAGACGAAGGTTTGCCTTGAAATCTGGCCCGAGTACTTTAGAGTAGTGCGGGTGGAAATGGAGTCGTTTGAGAGCACCACTCGCCTAACTTTTCACCGATAATTTCTCAGCTTTCCTAACACATTTTCCGACTTTTGGCATCTGTCCTCTCGAGTTGTGGCCTTTCTGTAAATCTAGTCTCGTCGGTTGAGTTGGTCCTTCTTACAGGTGAGGTGATGGTGCGGTGTATCCGGAGATGGAGCCACCCAAAACTCTTTAGATCACTCTATTAACATTTCTTTGGTGGTTGGGGGATAAACTGCACTCGGTGCCGGTTTGCATGTTAACATTCTAGTCACAAAACGCCATAAAAACAAACAAATGACTCACGCCAAAGAAAAAGTACGCAAGCATGAATGCACAGTCTGCCAAAAAAGATTCCTTACGAAACACGATCTCAAGAAGCATCTTCGGGTGCATACTGATGAAAGACCGTACGTCTGCAAAGAGTGCAACCAAGGCTTCCGACAGGCCGGTTCTCTCAAGAACCATATAGCGGCTAAACACTCCCTAGGCTTGCCAACCTTGCAGACGTACGTGTGCCATTATTGCAACAAGGAGTTTCCGGTGAAGGAACGTTTAAGGCTCCATATTCGCATTCATACAGGTGTGAAGCCTTATCAATGTCGTGTGTGTCCTAAAACCTTTGCTCGTGGAGGACAACTCGTCCAACATATGCGGACACACACAGGGGTGAAGCCCTACACGTGCAGCATTTGCTCCTCAGCGTTTACTTGTTCAGCAAACCTTAAATTACACATCAAGGGTCATTTAGAAATTAGAGACTACGTGTGTGATATCTGTGGGAAGAAATTCTACCGAAGAGATGCCTTAAAAAAGCATCTTACATGCTATCATGGCAATTTAAAAGCCTTCCATTGCAAAATTTGTAATAAACAATTAAAAGGACACTTGCCACAACACATGAGGGTACATAAAAAAGACAAACCTCATGGGTGTGCCCATTGTGGGGCTAGGTTTGCCCAAAGGTCGCAATTAACAGTACACCAAAGAATCCATTCGGGAGAGAAACCTTACCGGTGTCAGGTCTGTTGGAAGGCTTTTGCCCATTCGACAGCTCTTAAGCTTCACATCAGGAGACATACAGGAGAAAAACCTTTTGTCTGTGTACTCTGTGAGAATGTTTCATTTTCACAGTTGCCACACCTGAAGAAACACATGTTGTGTATACATAAAAGTTCAAAACCGTATGTTTGTAGTCATTGTCGGAGCTTCCACCAGACCAAAAACGATCTCGATGGACACTATGCCAAATGCCAAAATTACTACAATAGTTTAAACCAAAAAAGCGAAATCATATCGACGATTGATCCGCCAATGTCATTAGAGAAAATGAGGTTTCTTTTAGCCGTACTATTGAAAAAAATTTCGTCGCAGGAACGACTTGAAGAGCTTGGATTTAATAAAAGACTCATTGATGATATACTTGTTGATTCGATTAAAAGCTCGGGGAGAGAGCCATGTAAAGATACAACTCTTTCAGTGGCGGAAAAACTTAAAAAGAATGTCGAAATTTTGCTGGAATGGACTGTGCCGAAACAATATATGGAGAAATTTAAAAACGAACAAAGATCGACCGAGGAACTTTTAGAAGAATTGACTTCGTAATCAAATGCGTTAGTACAATATTGTAGATTAGATTATAGGGTAGCTTCTTACTGACTGTTGCTACAATACCCGGAATTTTTTTTTCATGACTGTTGCGCTTCTTGGTAATACTTGTTTTGTTTTATTTTAAACACTGTGGTGCCTGTAAAGTGTGATTTATTTGCACCACAGTGGTTTCTTAAAGAAAACAGAATATATATGGACGGGTATGGCTTTTCCGCACTGTTCTTGCCCAACGTGTGAATCCGAGTACAAATCAAAATCAGCTTTAAATTAAAGCACTCTATGATTGTCACATACCAAAGGGATGAGCCAAAAGAAGCATACTTTTAGCTTTATTGTTTTTAATTTTAAGACCAAAGAGTTTTTGTTGAAATAATTTTAGTTGAGATGATTTATTTTTTTTCTAGTCGGTACTACCGACTGCACCATTTACTTTTTGTAGGTTTTAAGTGCAATAATTTTCGTGGCAATTATTGAGTTGTTTGGCATCACAACTTTTACAAATTATTTAAACTAATATATCGTGGTGTGATGTTTATAAAAAATTATATTTACGTGGTGGCTAAGTTTTATTTAATGTTCCTTTTTAATGCATTTGCCAGTCGAGTGTACACCACCAATTTTGCTAACTAAAATTCCACCACATAAGTGTTAATTATATTTTCTAAACGTATATAATTTTTAATGTATAATTATTGTTATGGGCCGGTTTACAAACCTCTTCCACTCTACAAAAATAAAAAGCTTAAAATAAACTTACCTATCTTTATTTATTCCACGAAAAAACGCCAAACAAAAAGAGAAAAAATATTAATTAATTAAAAGATAAAACAGTACCTGAACCATAAAACATAAATTCTCGAAAAAGGAAAAAGATAGAATTCAAATTTTTATGTCAAAAAATTATAAATTAAAGCAGACATCAACAATTTTTGCGGTCATGAACTGTTGGCATTAAAGATTACAAATTCATAAACAAAAACTCCGAATTGTGGCAGTTTCTTGTGCCGCCACAACTGATAGGTGGCGAATCCCCTCTTTCTCCTTCTTTTCGGACCTACCTTTAATCTTGAAATTAGACCCCCAATCTCAATAAAATAAAAGGAATTTATTTTTCAAAGCGAGGTGAAAAGAGGTTCTGTAAATTTATTATTACAGCAATTATAAATGGGGACAGTAAAATTATTTATCTCTGTGATATTTGTAATTTAAAACGTAAAATTTATATATACGCTTGAAGTTGAATAATAATTTTAAAAAACCGATATATTTCGTTTAATGAAATAAACAATAACTAAAACTACTTATTTTTCGAGTAGGTGATGTGTCCTCTTCTCGAGTTGGTGCACGACTGACTCCAACAAAGAGAAATTTCGATAAATTAACAGAATAAAAAAAGTGACAAAACGTTAGATAACATGAGACTGCCTTTGTGTCGCTAATAAAAAATTGTAGTATTACGTAAATTACTAAAAAATATAATTAAATATAAAGTCAAAAGGTAAATAGACTCACCTTAAATATGCACATATTTTTTCACAGTATGAAATTATTTAGAGCGATCAGAGAGCGATCTTAGTCTTCAACACTCGATCACGGCAACTGAATAAAGAAACACTTGTCAAAATTTTACACAACAAAAAATTAAAGAAAAAACTGTTTAAATTTATCGTAATGAAATAAATTCGTTGAGGTCCAGGTCTAGAAATAAAAAACTTCAAATAAACTTACGTATCTTTATTTGTTCCAGAAAAAACGCCAAACATCAAGCGATACCTAACCCTAATAACATTAATAAATGTGCTTAATGATAAGATAATTCAGTCAACTTGAAAAACAGCCTTAAAATGACATCACTACTTGTCTAAATTGGCACACAAAAATCTTTGGCGACAAATTTACTTCCATGTAATAACTACAGGTTTCTGTAATTCAACATTTAAATTCTCAATCAACAAGTACTGAAAACAAAAAATTAACATTTGAGACACCAAAAATTAAACCAAATACCTTATGAATAGTGTCATACCGGAACGCTTGTGCAACATCATTCACTAAAACCTCCTCCACAGAATCGATAACTCCCATAATCGTTACTGCCCCTAAATTCGGTGGACTTTCAGTCCCACTCCAGAATATATTCTCGCTTCTTAAAACGCCTTTCTCCATCCAAAAATCAATCAAAGTGTACTGTTTCTCCTCATATGCATCTACAAAACCTCCCTTAATTAAAACAATCAAGAATGGAGTTACCACCCACTTAATGAATCCCCATCATCCCAATAAAACTCGCCAAACGCATTCATCTGATCATCTCCAGCCGCGAAAATCTCAACACGGTTTAGCCTAGACTGCGTTGTTGTCTGTTCTGGAGCTTGTTGAGGCAGAATATAGCCCCCACGGACTAATAAAGGAATCGTATCAAAGGGTGCAGACAAGTTAACATTTTGACCCTGACTAACTACTGGTGATTTAGTATAAACATCATACCAAACACCTTCTGGCAAATATGCCTCAACTTCCGTTGAATTCTCCTCCAGGACCGGAATTATCATTAGAGCGGGTCCCCATAAAAATTGCGCATCGATATTGTAAGTTTTAACGTCGGCTGGAAATTCGAAAAATAACGGGCGTGCGACAGTTTCTCCTCTAGTGTGAGCCGCCCAAAATAGGGTGTACAAATAGGGGAGGAATTTGTAGCGAGTAGAGAGGGCTTTACGCGCAGACATTACCACTTGAGGGCCCATTGCTACCGGATCTTGGTCCTACGAACATATATTGATTTTTATCAATCCTACCGACTGCGCCATGTACGTAACAAAAACTAAATTAAACATACAATGCCATCGTCGGTGTTGTGATTGCGTGAAAACGGGTAAAAGGCCCCTAATTGTGTCCATCTGTTACACAAGGCCCTTGTCGTGTTCCCATTAAAGCCACAAATGTCGGCCCCCATTAACGGTATTCCGAAAAGACTAAAACTCAGTAATTCTGAATTTGGGGTAGTACCTAAATAACTGTTTTGTGACATACGTGGTACACTGTATCTCATATCTAGCCAATCAGAGACAACATCACCGCTCCAATGACCCGCATAGTGGCCATGCCCGGCAAAAGTCGACCGTGATATTACCATCGGACGCCGGCCGCGAATTTCAGACATTGCACTAAAAACAATACTTTCTTGGTGACAATGATTGTCATCAATAGGGTGCGCGCTAGCGAGCTCTTTGCAGTTTGCGTAATTTAAACACTGCTAGTGTATTTGCTTATTTAAAGTATAATAGATGAATATATAGATTTTTGAAATCCGCGGCTCGCTAACGCCTGACGACCAAACTTACAAACTAGTAACAATGGCTTCAGTAAATCCAAACAAATTATGAACATCGTAATGTAATCCAGCGTAATGTTTTGCAGACATACACATTGTTTTGTAATTGAGGGCGCCACCTTCAATGTTTGGTAGGTAAGGTGGACTATCGAGACTAGTTTTTGGACAACCATTGAAAGACCCTGAGAGAAAATTTGAGGGTTCATTCATATCGATCCAAGCACCATCAAAAGGTACAATATCGTGTAGAGATTTGAGCATTAAAGTCCAATAATCGACTGTTGTAGGATGAGTGAAATCTGGCCAAACTGTACTTTTGTTATTCCAAACCTAAATTTGACAGTTAATAAAACAAAAATTTCTGATTTTTCCCTACTTTTCCGATGAAAATATCCCCGGTTGAGTTTTTAACGAAAATATCCATTTTGACACCCTCGTCATACGGAGGGTAACCCCCTGGGGGCTCACTCCCACTAACCCCAGCATCAACTAATGGAATATAATGCATTCCTTTCAAATGCAAGTCTTTAACAAACTGTGGTAAACCTTTAAAATTCACTGTATCATAAGTAAAATCGTTGCTGCTTTTCATATAATCCAAATCATTCCATTGAGTATCCTAAAATTGTGACATTATTTTTGTACGTAACTGTACTCCTAAAACCAACCAATGGAATTCCTGCGTCGATATTTCGTTGCATAACCAATTTAGTCTGGTTCAAAGTTTTGTAACCGAAGCGACATAAATGAAAACCCAAGCCCCAATATGGCGGCATGTATGGACGGCCAATCAAATCGGTGTATTGGCTGATTACGTCAGCAGGGGTGGGACCAAAGAAAAAGTAAAAGTCGAGCACACCTCCGATTGGCCGGAATGTTACCGCAGGGGTTGGTTGAAGTATAACGTCTGCAAATGAAAAACTGAGACGTTTGTGGCAGAATTGGGGAGGAGTTTGTTTACCCATGGCGTTGGAGTTTTGTAGGTAAAAGCCGTGGCTTTTTGACGAATTTTCCATTATTAGGTAAAAAGGGTGACTCCCATACAAATTTTTCTAAAGAAAAAAATATATTGTGACGTCATAAACGTAACATAACATAAGCGATTATTATATACGATTATCTAGACATTTACTAGAGAATTAAATTCTTAATATCTCTGTTTTAAAAAAAATAATAATAAGTTACTGAAACATAGTAAAAAAGTTGCAGAGAATTAAATTTTGTATAATAAGGTCCACGAAACAATTTTTTATCGCCCCCCTTTATATTAGTTTAGCAGAATAACTACTTACGTTAAATGCTGGTATTCCATCATGGTTAAATAAGGTAAATCTGGACCATTGGGTTGATAATAATAATCGACTGCGATGTTCTCCTAATCCGTAAATATTAGAAGATGGTATTTTACCACTGAGTTGTAAAAATTGTTCAGAAAAAATTAAATTAGGCAAGTTTAATGTGTCAAAACTAGAAAAAAACTTGTATAACAATCGTGCTTTTTTACATATGAATTCAACTAACATTACAGTATTATCAGACCTTCTTATCACCCTAAAACCGGGTTTAGTCGAGTCAATATAAAACAAATAAGTCAAATTTGTAGCCGATTTGTCAACAATAGGAACTTCAGGATATGGCGGCTCAAATCTATTTTTTAGAGGATCAGTAATCTATAAAAAAAATATGTCAAAAGTGTATTTTTTTAAATCATCAAAAAGCTGAGTGATCAAAAGTATTTTGAGATAAACAGACAGCATTTCCTTCAATTGAAATATCAATTACATTATGTTTAGATGTGGCTAAAATTACAGTAAAAGTTATGGCTGTCCTAATTGGAAAAAATTTTGGTCACCCGATATCACACTGAGTTTCCATGGCAACCACTAATGACAGCTGTTTGTTTACCTTAATGTGTAATCGAGTATCTGTTTCAAATTTGGCGCTCAATTTGATAATTTCAACATCCCCGGGGTACGCAGTGGCGTAGTTCCTCTTCAGAAAGGCCTCCAATCCGTACGCTGTTTGCGTTACGTTTAGGTAATTATAAGTACCGAAATTAGAGGGATAGAAACAGTACGGGGTGGCCAGAGGCACGCCTGTTTTTGGCTTTTTCTTCGCCGGAATCCAACAGCAGCCCCTGGCTTCACAGCCGTCGCGATTAGCCCCATTCTCGGGGTAACAATCAAACCGGTCTTTCTCCTGGACCAGCTTGCATTTCCCATAATCGGGCTTTGGTGGTTGCGGTAACGCTTTTGTAGGAACTTTAATTTCGGTCGGTTTGTGCGTGTGTTGGAACTGTTCCAGTAAAGTCGGGTGTTCGTAGTCGTCTCGGATGTGGATCACTCCGAAACAGTGTAAGAAATACACCAAGGGAAGGACTAAAATCACAGCCAGGAGCGAAAGGACCATCACAATCGCCAGAAGACTAGGACGGGAACTGGCGGTTTCGTAGTTCTGTGGGGCGAAGCGGACGTAGTCTTCGTCCTAAAAAGGGGACTGTAAGGTCGGTTTTGCCGGGTTGATACTCACCAGGCGTTCGCGTTTGAGCGGGGAACTGTTGAAGTCGCCATTTAGGGAGGATTCTTTGGTTGTGGGATATTTTCGCTGAGGGGCTTCGTTACAAAAGGCTTCAAAGGACACGGAATCGGTGCGGGATAAGTGGCGGTTACGCCGGGCACGAAATGATTGCAATAAATAGCGAATTCGGGTCATTTTGTTCAAATGATTTTGCAGGGATAAGTTCAACAGGAAAGTCACATCCTGTGATAAAAACAACTGGAAACTGAGTTGATTAAACCTCACACACTGATTACAATGGTTTTTTGTTGATTTAGGGGCCTTTACTGGTGTTTATTGATAACATTTTCTGATTTGTTTTATTGACACATAACCTCACTTTTTGACAGCTGTTCACTACTGGCGTATTATGTGTTGCCTAGGTTAACCAACAACCAACTTTTAAAAAAATGTTCACAATCATATTTCTTATCATTTCAGGTTTAAACACTTAAACAAAATAATAATATAATTTTTATTACCAATCTTAAGACCTAAAAATAACAATTTTAAACTTAACAGTGGACAGTCAACAAATTACTCCTCTTTTGAATCACAGACCTCAACAAGTTCTGCAAAAAATAATATTAAAATGTGGCTATTAAATATTGTTTTATTACTTTTGACAATTCCATTTAATGCTTCCACTGCCGGCGAATTCGGTAAATCCCCCACAAAATCCTTCCCTTCGTCACAATACCTTGCAATTGCCGGATCTAGAGGCAAACTCCCCAAAAATGGCACATTCATCTCCTCACACATTTTCTTTGCACCTCCTGTTGTAGCCGGAAATATCTCCGACAATCTCTACAAAAAACCCATCAAAACAATCTCCTACACCCTCCTTCACGAACCTTGCAACAAGGACACACAAAAATCGACATATTCTCTACAACCCCCAAAATCCTAATATTGACCTTTCTACAAAAATCAATTTCTTTTCGAACATCAAGCAAGGCAACTTCCTGTGGAGTTGTCACAATGACAGCTCCTGTAAGCCCCGCTTGAGACAAGTAAGTCGAGGCTGAAAGGTGCTCATCTGAAGTACCAGGAGGTGTGTCCATTAAAAGATAATCAAGATTGCCCCAATCAACCTCGCTTAGAAATTGACGAATCATTCCGTTCTTTTTGGGGCCCCGCCAAATTACAGCGTCGTCGGGGGATGATAGAAGGAAACCGATTGACATAACCGAGAGGTTGTCATCAACGTACTAAAAATTAGGTCAATCAATATTCAATCAGGGTGAAATATTGGAGGGTGTACCACAGGAGACCAGCCGGAGCCAGACTGGTGGACTTGCTCGTTGAGGGCCCCCAGGACTCGCGGCTGTGATGGGCCGCAGATGTCAATGTCCAAGACAGCGACCTGTTACGCATTTAATATTAAAAAAAAAAAGAACAATAAGTCTGATAAGGATTGAGCAATTGAGGATATTGTCAAGGTGGGTCAAAAGTCACTGATATTAAAATGAGGGAATCCTGTAAACAGGACAAAGTACGAAAATATTGTGTTTTTGTATTGATACAATGAGTTTTTTGCATAAAAAAGCTATTATTAGAATTTTTAACTCCTGATTATTGTGTAAATCATGACAAACAAAGTTTTACGTTGATTTATGTAAATAATAAAATAAAAAACAAGGAATTGCTATCTATTGAAAAACAGTATATAAATTAAATGTTTTAGCTATTTATAGCTTTTCAAAACAATGCATTTTAACCCCAACCCACCCCGTCTAGGCCAAATAGGGCGCAGTGTCAAGTACCGGCTGGTACAAGCCATTCAACTTTGCCCTGTGCCAAAGATACAATCCCTAGTCGACCCAAAATGACACAAAATTAAGCGCAAACGTAAAAATAAACTAAAACATATAAAACTTGATAAAAATATGATTTTCGGATATCCTGAAACGCGACGAAGTCGTTACAACCGAGTAAGTAATATTTAAATTTCAAACTCTCACATTTCGGTCCTTATCTGCAGCAGCTAAACTCCGGCTCAGTAAAGCTGTTACTGTGCTTTTCCCTACGCCCCCTTTTCCAGACAAAATCAAAATTTTATTTCTAACTTGTTCAAGCCGTTCTTTGACTAATTGTATCCCCGGATCGGGTCCTTTAGGTCCTGTTGCACAAATCTGCTGATTGGGGCACCCTGCACAAGCCGAGGCCTTCCCAGCATTGGCACTTTCAGTCCCTGGGCAATCTAACCTCAAAAAAGTTAAATAGAGGTGACAACTTAAAATTTTTACAAAAACTCACGCTCTGGAATGTTTGAGGAATTTTCGACCGCACTAGCCATTCTTATCAATCAAAACACGCAAATTATCACAAATTGAAATGTTAACCTCTTGACGTTTGCTTTTATTTAACTTGTGACAGTGTTGCCAACACGTTGCCAAACAACAAAATCCCTAGCGAAATTCAAATGTTTTGTTGACAGAAAGTCAAAATTTTTACTTTTTTTTACACAAATGGGTTCAAAAAACGAGACAGTGTTATATTCTGTAAGGAATTTGGGTCTCAATTCACATTTTTTGATACTATTTTTCAGCAATTGCAACCATGGAGCACCGTGGCGGCCGACCCCTGCATGGAGCAAGTTGCGGGGCCTCCGGTGCCAGTCCGGATAGGACAATACTACCAAACCCCAAGACCGCACCCCTGGAGGCCTACTCTCGGTTATGAGAACGTCGAAGTCACACCTTTGTACGTTACAACTCACTAAAAAAATTTAATATTTATTTTCTTTCAGACCGAGTCAGCCTGTCACAAATGCTCTTATTGACCCTTGCTATACTCCCTTTGGGATGGCAACTGAGCCCCTCAAGTTTCCTAATTTGGTAACCGGCTTTGAACGTAATCCGGCCCATGCAGCCAGAGCCGCACTCTACACTAGATACACCCCAATTGAGTGGACTCACAATAATTTACGCAATTATGGCGAGTCTGACACTAACCGAAATTACTCTGAACGGCTTAGAGGGGAATTTATTAGGGTTATGAGGTGTCCCATGTTACTACATTCTGTAATTTTGAATAATTTCGCTTTTTAGAGAAACTGATGAAAAGACGACTCAAGGACAGCGCGAAGTGGGGCGCAGACTTGGCGAAAGAATCACAGATTTGACTTTCTGGCGGAATGAGGCTCGAACCGAGCTTGAACGATTGTTAACAGAGAGTGATTTGCTTCAGGAGGCTCGAAGGTCCCTAGAAAAAGCTATATCAGACATTGAAGGACCTCTACACATCGCTCAGGAGTGTCTCTACCAGAGAGAAAACCGCCAAGGGATTGATCTAGTCCACGATAATGCCGAACAGTCCCTCTTGAAAGAAATTGAGATTTACAGGAACTCTCAAGAGCAGCTCAAATGTATCTACGATAGGATCAAAGATCAGCTCAGGAATATCAGAGCAGCTCAGCATGAACTAGAAACTGACGTGAGAAGCAAAGAGGGGGCTTTGGGTATCGATAACATGTGCCATCAACTTAATAACTTCTCCAAAGGGATTAATTATTATGGAGGAATTGAGAAATACGATCCTACGTATTTTCTTGTGTTTACAGTTTGAATCTTGTAATTTTTTTTGTTAATCTAGGGTTTCAACTGTGCAAACTTGGGCTGAAAACAGCAACAGAATCGTTCAAAGATCACAGTCAGAAAGAGGAAAATCGGCTCAATTGCGTTCAGATATTGAGAATTTAATAAATACAGTTGCGACACAAATCTGGGATGCTTGGAGCAATACAAATAATGCTCTAGCAAGAAGAGCTGCAGAAACGTTAGAAGCTAAGAGTAAATTACAGATGCATCTACATAAAGTCCAGCAGGAAATTTTTGATATTGAGAAAAATATAGAATTGTTGAAAAAAGGAATTATGGATAAGAGTAATCCAATGAAAGTGGCTCATACAAGACTTGAGGCCAGAACTCATAGAAAGAATGTTGAATTGTGTAGAGATATAGCACAGGATAGGTGATAACGATAATGTTGGGTTTGATAAATAGTAATTCTTTTTTGCAGACTTGTTAAAGAAGTGGTTGATATTCAGGATAGTATTGAATACCTTCATAGAAAACTCCAGGAAGCTGAAGCCCAGCACCAACAATTACTAAAAACTCGTTCAAATCTTGAGACCGATTTACATAATAAAGTCAATTCGTTGTTCATTGATAGAGAGAAATGCATGGGAATGCGACGTTCATTCCCAATCACCGCCACCATCAAATACTAACATTGTCCAGTCCAATAAACCATGCACTAACAAATTTTTTTATTAACCTACTATTTAACAAATGACGGAACAGGTAGCTGTAGCCCTTCCTTTGCCTCAAAGAACGTATAAGACAAAGTAATTTCATCAATATATTCCATTAAAGGGTCGTCAACAAATTCGGGATCAATGTAAAAAAAGACAGGCATGTCAACCTACAAAAAAAAATAAATAATCAAGTGTAACGATTTAGCCAATTTACCTCTTCATGTGGATTTAACTGTTGCTCTTCAAAACAAAAACACTGGATTTTATTAAAATATTGTCCGGCTTCGAATGGCACAACATTGTATGTACTAATTCCAATCACGGCTTTATCAGTCGGATTTTTAGCGGTGTAAAACGCCAGTGCTGTCTCTCCAGGGTGTACTGTAATTTCAGTTTGTTGCGGATGGAAATTCCAGCGCATGCTAGCGGCAGTGTCAGCGTTAAATTTGATTTTTAAAAGCCGGTTTTTGATTGTTGACATTGTCTCAACTTTATCAGCATCGTGTCCGGCTTGAGTCGTGCCCCCGTAGCTGTAGGCCTGGCAGAAAAGGCGGTAAAGAGGCACAGCGGCGTAACTGAGACCCGCAGTAACCACACCCGCTGCTGTCACGTAGTATAATGTTGATTTGATACGCTTTTGGTGAGCCTCATTTTTGGGGTTTTGGAACAGTCTTGAACCGGTGTGGAAACGATTAGTTTTCATCCGAGAGAGTAATTTGGGACCAATATTGGGTAAAACACTGACTAGTCTGTTCACATTGAGTAAAAACATTGTATTTTATGCTTGAATAGTTAAATCCCGGCACATTATTTGTTATTACATAACCCTACTTTTTCTCAATTGTAAATATTACAAACGCGGCTATCACAGTTTTATAATTATGTTATAGAAATCGTGGGGAATTGAATTATGCACTTATTGATTCATTTGGTTAAATTAGTAGATATTTGTTCAACTTGTAATTGTAAACAAATATTATATAACCTCACTTTTCTTAAGATATAAAGAAATGACATTAGAATTATTATTGTAACGAATAAAAAAAATTTTAAAGTTTTTATTTAATAAAATAACTACTCAATAATTTTTGAGGGCATTTAATAATACTTAATTGTTTAATTATTTGATTAAAACAAATGTAACTTGCATGATAAGCATAAATTTAAGTAATTTTCGGCTTGACGAATATTCGGTTTAAAAATTTGACAAGAATTTCGGTCAGGTGAACACTACTTTTAAAGAGCAAAATAAATAAATGTTTTTATTAATTTTATATAAACAGTAAACGTGAATCTACATTACTTGAAGTAAGTAATACTGTATTTACATTTTTACGTAATGTAATTTTTTTCTTGTTAGCATGAGTTTGAGGTTATGTCAGCCCCGACTTGTTACTGGGCTTACAAAAAGGCTCTTTTCTGCTAAATTTCCGGATCACAAGATAGTCTTAACCGACGATGAGAGTACATTTATAGCTTGGCACCCAAAACAGGATTTTCCCTACGAATGCACCCGACCTCTCCCTGAAATCAAAGTTGAAGACACCTCAGTTCTCAAAACTCAGCTCACGCCTCAACTTAAGGAAATTTTTAATAAAAAGACTCCAGAGCAGTCCCGTCAGGAGCTTATGAATATAACACACACAACAAAACACCGTTGGTTCCCACGTGCTCGGGATAAGCGAGCAAAGAAGACACCAATGGATCGCGAATACTTGTAATTTTGTTTTTTATTAGATACAATATACAAAATCCGTAATAAATTAGTTTGTTAGAGCTACAAGTGCATTGACAACATTTCCGTGGTATTCTCGTAAGGTCCTTTCAGCTTGTGTCCTGGAAATTTCCATTTCTCGGACGATGAGATCGACGTCTTCCTTTTTAATCGACACTTTGAGCAATTCTTTTTCACGTGCTTGTTTCTCGAGGGCTTCCTTGTTTCGCCTGTCTCCGATAGCGGAAATGGCTCCTGCTACGTTCTGTGTTGAAATTTCCTTCTCTTCGGCATAGTCGGTGACTTTTTCAAGGTCGGCAGCCCCACTGTCGTATTTCGCAGTCTTCTTTTGAGATTTTTCAGGCAGTTCTTCGCTACTGCCGTTTACTGCCTCTTCATCTGCCATAATTTAACACAAAATGTGAGGTTATGTCAGCTCGATGACGTCACAAATTCTCAGTTATGCAACTTTCTAGAAATTAAAAAAAGCGGGAAATTTAAAATATAATTTGATTTTGTTGTTTATTTTTTAACGGAAATTATTTACACAGCGTAACACTGAATATTAAAAGAAGTAAACTACATTATATCTACTGACAAGAAATGTTTAGATATTGCCAGGGAATGTGCCGTTTTCCCTTTGGTCATCCCACTTCTCAATCCAGGCATTGGGGCACATGGAGTGAAACACCCTCTTGAAGTAGTCGCATGGAGCGTAGTCTTTGCCGCGGATTCTCTGGCAGCGATGGTAGTCAATGTAGCTTGTGTAGCAGTAACGGGTCTGGTTGGTATTGGGAAAACGAGGATCGAAAGGTGCAGTTTTTATATCCTCTAATTTGGTAAGCTGCTCAGGCATGGTGTCTGGAAAAAAAGAGAGAAGACTTGTCGAAAATTGAATTTTTGTTGCTTGAATTTTGATTAATTTTTATATTGTCAAGACAAAGTCAATGCAACCTTGACATGGCAATTACCTAAGCATAGGGAAGCGTCCACTCACAAGAATTTTTAAACTTAACACTAAATTATACAAATAAAATCAAAATAATGCTAGTTGTAGTAGTAAAAAAAAGTCTATTTAACGAGTAGCCTCGTTTTGGAATCATCATCACAACACGCTTCTTTGTATCTTTTCACTTCCTTCATATACAAAGTCCACGCGTCTTTAGCATCGCTCTCTTCCTGAGTCATTGTTTTGTTTTTCTGTACCAGTCCCGTTTTGAGGACTTTGCCTCCCCTGCGTTTGCCGAAGACTGGTATGGGGGCTTTAGGCTCTGCCGCCGCCGTTTCTTGGTTCTTTTTCTGTTCCTCCTGCATCTTCTTAAACATCTCCATAAAAGAGCCGTCGTTTTTGAACATGTTCTCGTTGGAGGGCTCTTCGTCCTCGTCGTCTTGCTCCTCCTCAACCTGGTGCTCGGAATCGCATTTGGGAGGTGTGGGAGTACGCCGCCTGCTCCTAGACCTGCGGGAGCGACGGCGAGAGCGTGATCTGGAGCGGCGCTTATGACGGCGGCGGCTCCGGCTGCGGGAGCGAGACCGGGAGGAGCTGTATCTGCGGCGGCGGTGCTTGTGTCTGCCGCGCGACCGTGATCTGTGACGGCTGTGTCGGCGGTGGCGTGACCTTGACCGGGTCCGCCGCCGACGCTCATATTTTAGGTACTCAGCGCTCTTTAGGAACGGGTCGATTCGGTCAATGGCCCGCTCGGGGCTCTCTTTGGCCGAGCTATTGGACAGGTCCTCGTCTGTGCCTGGGGGTGGTGGATTGCACCAGATTCCCGCCGATGACGGATTCATGGTTCGCTATTGCTGTCACCTACAAGAGAACTTGCAGGTATAGTTAAATGCAGCCGAGTACGACATTCAATCTTCAAAACTGTGAGGAGATGCTCAAAGTATTTTGTACCTAGAAGGGTACCGACTGTGGGGCTTTGGCTGGGACACAAAGCCACGATTAAGTGTTAGGTAATCATGGACAGACAACATGACGTCCCGAACGAGGGATGGCGTAAATGCGTAACGCCTTCAGTAATAAACCAATAAATACAATGCCCACATACATAACAAACTTACTACTAACTAATTCCTATGATATTATACCTGATTTGTTTGCTTTTTAGCCCCAAAATTCAGACACAAAAATGGCTCCCACTCTTGATTGATGGCCGATTTTTACTTTAACGAATGAAGCGACACCTCGCAAACACGGACTTTTATCAAAACTTTGTCGTGTCGGTAAAACAGAAACCGCACATTACAGAATTCTATTTATTGATTTATTTATAAATTTACTTACAATTTTTAAAAATAAACACGTTATTTGCATTATTTTTAGTTTAAAATATTTATTAAAAATATTATTTACCAGTTTTATTATTTTATTACAACTTGTACAAAATTCTGTGTTTACAGGCAACCAACAATACACCTATTATCAGTAGTAATACGATAAAAATTCTAAAATTTGATTTATATCTAAATAAAAATGTCATAATTTGACACTTATCTGATTTAATTTAAATCTTTTTTATTCTATTAGTAAATTTATAACACAAAACCTTGTTTTGTAATAACATATTTATGATTTTATTATTATGTTTTATTCTTTGTCCCATAATTTACGATGTTACATAATTTTCTTTAAACGTAATACAATTATTTTCCTATTTATAACTCTGTATAAAATGTAAACAAATAAAAAATCGAATTTTTTAATGTCACAAAGCTGTACCTACCTATTTTTTCAATTTTAGAGTTTTTTTGTTTGTTTATATATTAGGTGTCTTGTTTAAAGTATTTGCAGCAAAAAGCTACTATATATTCCACAAAAAATAAAAGTTAAATCAAACTTTCTTTAATTCAAAAGTGCCTCAACAATAAATTATTTGCTAAAACAAAAATTCCAGAGAAAAACACATTATACTTTATAAATATATTTATTACATTATTGCTACAAATATATAAATAAACAATATTACATTTGTAGGTAAAATAAAAATATATTTAATATACTTTCGGTGATCAGTGGTTATATGGCCGCATTCGAGCTTCTGAACTGTTTTCTTACCATCCAGGATTAGTGCTTTTTGGAATTGTAGAACAACGTCGTCAACGTTTGGACTGGTGCAGAAAACGGCAGGTTTGGGACGCAGAATGGTATAATGTGATATTCAGCGACGAATCGTAATTCTGTCTAAGCCGTTGGAGGGTAAGACGCCGTCGTGGAGAGCGACTTGATATTGGATTTGCTGTTTCAACAGGCATGTAAACAAGTAAACAGAACAGGACTGTTCGAGTAATAGTTTAAGGGCTTTTGACTATGGAAACCAATCACCTTTTGTGTTTATTTGAGGCAGTATGACAGATATGCTTATGTTGATAACGTCCAATGAACCATTTTACTGCCTCTCTAAAAACAGACGGCCGTCGATTTTTCAAAGAACCCATCTAAAGAAAAATTTTAATTTTTTTAAATGTAAAGTGACTTAGCTAAATTATTATTAAAAAATGCGAATTGTCTCGCTGAAAGATTCGTTTGTCTTCTCCAAAGTTATCTTCCTTTGTGGCAGGATGAGTGATGCAACAAATTTGGCTAGCACTCTGCTCTTTTAATAGTTCACGGTACTTTTTGGAATTTGTCGAAGGAAATACGACTTCCTTTGCACACCTTGTCTACATTTTCATTTCCTCATGGGTGTGTTGGGTGCAAATAAAACGGTTCATTTCGGGTCATGGTACAATATGAATTCCTGCCACCTACACTCTATTTTTAACCCCGAGATGAATTACGCAAACCCATAAAAACATGAATTATTGTTACAAATGGGTGCCAACTAAATATAACCCGCGAATTAATTTCGCCAGATCTGAATAATTGGATTATTCCGATTTATTTCGTCGCCATTTTGTCACATGGGTTATTTTTAATTTAATATTTACAATTTACGAGTACCGTAAACGTGATCTGAAAGAAAACAACTTTTTACACATTGTGATGGATTCATTTCAATTTTTCGTCACAAATTCGATTTTTCCATTGAACTTCAAAGACGCTTTGAAGTGCTTCCTTTGAGACTCTCTTGGTGAGAGATTTGTTTGTGGTCAAGAATAGCACAAAAAATCTCTAGAGTATTTAATTAAAAAAAGCAATTTGTGTGAATTAAATGACACCTTTCCACCTGTCTAACCCGCACCAAATTTACGGCCCATATTTCTTGGTTTATTGCTCGTGGTTGACAGTCCGGATCAATCAGCGACCACGGATTTTGTAGTCTTAGGAATGTGGTTAGTGGCTTTTTAAAATTCGGCCCAGATAATCTAAATCCGGACGGAAAAAATACTGTCATCGTTTCATATATTTATTAAATATCTCTCACTGTTTAGTTGAATAAACAAGCGACTAAAATTGGACGCTTTTTTAAATTATGAAACTGAAAAATATTAAATAAACACTTAAGAGAGGCTAATTTTCGAGAAATTTATTGAAACGGGGGCTCTGTAACACACAACTTCCTCCATATGTCACGCTCAAAACAGGTTTATCACTTCCGAATATTTTAAAAAATATTTTCTTTATTTAAATCTCTAACAAACTTATTAAGCGACTGATTTTAAGTACTATAATACCTATTATAATTTCATAACAACTGTTTTACATACAAAAATTGCTAAAAAAAATGTTTATAAATCATTGTAACCACTTATTTTTGATAAACCTAGGATTTGTGCCACAAAACTACTTTATGAAACGCGTTGTTTAGTATACTAGAGTCACTAGAGCTCCTGAATTTGAAGCTTCCTGCACCATTCACAGACACTAAAAGTTAAAGAGACCTTCCAAATATTTGCGAACCAAAAGTGACCTTATAAAAATTTATTACAAAAAAATATGAATTGCTTTGAAGATTGTTTATTACCAGGTAAACAACTCTTTAATGAATGCAGACGTTAAGAGGCCCTTTATGATTAACCAAAGAGTAGGGATTTACATATAAATCCCTACTCTTTGGATTAACCAAGAAAAAGGTTGGTTAATAGTAACTAAAGAGCTAAATTTTTTTAACATCTTTCAGCTCTCTAGTGTTTCGTCAGTCTTTACGACCTTCGCTCTTTGAGTTCGTCTTAAGCTTTCTGATTTGGCTGTAAAAGCAACTTTAACGAATTTGTACTATAAAATACGATTACCAAAACAATTTTGAGTTCACACGAAAGATAAGTACTAGGAGTGGCCCTCAAAGTGATTTCCAAGTACCGCATATAAGTATTTGCCGAGGAAGATAATAGAGGGTTTTGACAAATATTGGATAAGTAATCTAAATACTGAACTCAATACAAAACATATTTTTTTTAAATTGTTTGAATGCGTTTTATTGCATTTGCGAGAAAAACCCAGAACAAACATCTTTTTACCTTGAATATGTGCAGGTAAAATGAACCGGATTTGGCATAGTTACTGCTACTACAATATCATCTACTCGATGCTATGGTTAAATTACCTAATTACAATTGTAATCATGTCACAATATTTTACATTTTAGAATGCAGTAAGTAAGATAACGTGTTGCAATTTTTTTTTAAATACGCAACGGTTAAATATTCAGAACATATTGTGAAATAGGTATTCTTCAGAATTTATTATTTCTATAAAAGTAAGTAAATAAGAGACAATTTGATTAATATTAAGTAGGTCAACAACAATAAGTAAACAACCTTGAAAATTATTAATAAAAATGTCAAATAAAAATACGTTCTGTACCTTCAACTGTTGCGTGTCAGTGCGTCTGAACAGGTCATTTTTAAAGCAATGTTGTAATGATTGGATTACTGTAATTAAACGTCATTCGTGGTATTGTTATTTTTTATTCATTTTATGTACTCAAATAAAAGTTAATAATAAACAAAAACTATTCTGGAAAAAATTGTTTTAACCAAACGTAAAATGCAACTAAATTTTTTTGTTAAGCTTAAATAGAAAAAAATTGTTTAATAGTTTAAATTTAGAATGTTAAAAATGTCATAACGGCAGCAAATGTCAGTTTAAATTCTAAGTGTTTCCAAAATTCCAAAATTTTAAGACGTCTAAGGGTAGTATCTAACTTATTTATTTTTTGTTTTGAACTCAAAACAAATGTTTATAAAAGTCCAAAATGTACGTAATGGATGTAGTAGAAAATAAAACAAAATTTAGCATTTAAATTTCAAAATTTTGAGTAAAATTTTTTTTTAGTAAAAACTTGTCTTACCCAAAAATCAAAAATTTAATAAATCGTACTTCAGTGTTCTGATAAATAACAAAGACTGTCTGTTTTCTCACATTTCAGACAAAAATCTATCCCATTTTAGGTATTATCACCTAAAAGTGGCAAAATTATACAACTGGGCTGATTTCAAGTTAGGATAATACCGGTAGTATCTTTGTTTCTAAGCAAAATTAAAACAATTTGGGGTTGTGATTAGTTGTTGCCATAGAAAAGTATTAAAATTTGCGATGCTACCGGTATTATCTCAACTTAAAGTCAGCCCAAACATGGCGTTAATTGATGTAGCGTAATAAATTTTAGATTCCAAATGGCTGGTAAAAACCGTCGTCTGTGTTGATTGACAGTTATATGAAGTCTATCCATTTAATTTCGGTGCAACTAGAGACGCTCTACTTACCAGAGATTGGAAACTATAATTGTAGGTGTAAAACTTAGATAAAAACGTTATGCTAGAAGACGTCAAGTTTTTTAATTAAGTTTGGTTAGAGATTTTTTTATTCAGAAATTTTTTGTGCTATCTAGAGATCTTAATTTTTTTCAGACGCACGGTCTTTAGCTATTGGAATGACTTACTATAACTTACTAAAATAAAAATTTTTTTGGGTTAAAGTACCTGCGATCCATTTAATTTTTGATCTCACGGTATAAATTCACTGGAATCTAATTTTGTTACAGTATTTTTAATTTTTTGTTTCATTTTTGACATAAGAGCTGATGGCCGGTAAGTCCTAGCAGCAGTAGCCATTGTCATCAAAAACAATTTTTTTTACTGTGTTACTATTCTTATAATAAAATTAATAATAATAAATTAAATAAAATTCTAATAAAAAATAAACAGAATAAATTAAAAAAGAAAGAAAAAGTAAATAAAGAAAAGAAAAAAAGGTAAACAATCAAGTAAAACCAAATATAACTTAGAGAATAAAGTTGGCTCACCTCGTACCAGCAAAAACAGTTGTCAACAGGAGTAAGTTGATCAGTGCGTTTGTACGATTAACAGTCATAGAAAGATCCTTACATTTAACGTTAAAAAGGCTTAGACTATGTATACTCTGTTATAGAAAATTTGGTCACTGTGACTAAAAGAGTAATTATAACAATAGAAATTGAAGTAAAAAAAAAATAGTACATACACTTAAAACAATTGGTCTATTGTCACATTAAAGTTTGTGTATCCTCCTCTAATTTTACCGTCTTCATAAATTGTAATATGATAACAGTTATTTTTTTTATTACAATATTTAGAATTTGCTCTCATTCTTTAATAACTGCATTTACCAGTTCATTGTGAACAGAGTACTAGACGCCAAAGTTTTATTTTAAGACACTTCTAAATTTTTTATTGAGTTCATGTCACTAAATTAAACCTAACTTATTAATATAACGTAAAAACGCACTGCTTACGATCCCTAGAGCCGTAAACAGAAGTCCGTAAGCGCAGACAGCAGATTATTATCCTCTCGTTCTTTGAAGTGGTTGAAAAAATAGTATATGAATCTTGAGACCGTAAGCACTGTTCGTGGTCTTAGATACTTAAAAACCTCGGGCTTTGCCCTCGGTTCCAAAGCTGTGTTTTCCATCACGAAAAGTTACGGCCCTTAAGATCTAATATACTATTAAAAAATGTAAGTAGTGCGTTAATTTTGTCCAGGAGTTTATTCAACAATTAAAATTGTTGACTAGACCATTAATTACGATTTTGTAATAAAATTAAATAAAAAATAAAATGGCCATTAAAAAAAAGAGAGAGATATAGTGGTCATGTCTGAGAACTGTGCCTTATTTAAATTGTCCGAACTGTCAGTATTAGAATTTCATTTTTTAAATTTTTTTGACAATATTCTATTTTAAACTTCACCATTTTAGTCACATTAATTAAGATCTCCATATGTCAAATTTCATCATCATTGCAACTCTCAAAATAGAGATAGATTTGTTTTATCATTCATCAATTGTATTATACTAATTAAAATAGCGGACTAAATAATATAAAACTATAATTACAATTAGTTGTTTTTAAGTTTATTGATCACGATTTCTTCATAAAAATAGTAAAAATTAAAATGTAGGTGCATATAAGGTTGAAATAAATACTAAAAAGCTCATTTTTTAATAATATTTTAGGAAATAGCATATACTGTTTTGTATAACGTCGATGTTTTTCTAGGTTTCTGGTTATAATTACAAGGTTTGTTCTAACAGCAGTTCAAAACAGTTCAGAATTTAACTGCTCATGTGCAGTACGGTTTTAGTAGTACAAGATCTCTATTTCACATGTTTTGAAAAGTTCTGAATAAGACCAAAATAAATTAATTTATTTACAGTGTATTTAAATTTTTTTATTTCTATTTAAATGAAAAGATTTAAATCTTGAAGGTTGCAAAACTAATATAACTAGTGAATAAACTTAAAAGGATATTTTATGTCAAAGAGGAAAAAATGAATATAATTTGTTTATTACATATTTATTACTGATTTATCATTAATTACATATACTTTTCTTTTATTAATTAATTGTTAATTGTTTATTACTTGTTAGGAATATAAAGTGTACACTTCCGTAATAAATATTTTGTCCAATATACTTATTATCATTTTTACTTTTATAATTGGTCATTATATGTATTTTGATTTCTACATCTTTTTTAACAAAAATAGACTTAAATAACATGTGTTCAATAAAATAATTCAAGTGTCCTGTAGAATTGTAAATCAAAATTTTAGATGTCTTTGATAACTTTATTCGTCTAGGTATCTGTCAAAATGAAGGTGAAACAAGGTCCAAAACAGTTCACAATACTTTTAATAGTTTTATTAGTTTAGATTAATGTTAATTCTTTGTGAAGTATAGGCTTTGCCAAATTGGAATTCCCTTAACTCGTAATGCTGTCAGAGTTGAATCAACTGTTGACCAGACTTTATTCTTGTATTCAAGTATTCTTCCATTCTAAACAAAAATCTTTCAAAATGTAAGGTATAAAAAATTAAAAATTTGTTAAAATTAGTCTTATGAATTATTAAAGAACCAATTTTTGTTTATTACATTTGAAATAGCAGGCTAAAGCGGCGAAGGCAATTTCTTTCTAAGGCTTCTATAACAGTTGTTAATATTTTCGGCACCTTCTTTTAATAAAATTTTAGTTTCTATTTTTGCAATTATTTACAGCTAAAGTTAATATTTCTTAGGAAAGTGTTTCTATTATAGTTAATACAAATATTTATAAAATTGTACTTCTACTTGTTTATAACAATAACCGGTAAATTCCACCCATAAAAATATTTTTTTTCTAAGAAAAGAGATATTAGTTTTTTTTCAGTTTTCTCTGAAATATGTAGTATCAGTTATTGATCACTCAATTTTTCAGTAACGTGATCGTTTCGTTGTCACATTTAATAAAAAATTTCCGTCGTTAAGTATAGATTTTCGCATTTCGACACCAATTTAGAAAAACCTCGATTATGAAAATTAATGATCGTCACGTTCCCTCCAAAGCCCCCCAAAATAAACTTATTAATTCCAGGTCCGTCTGTGAAAAAGTGTTTATTCAGCTTGAAGTAACCGTGAGTCCAACCACATGCCAGTAAAAAAATCCAAAAATAAGATCCGGCACACAGTGTTTCCAAATCGCAAATACGCGATCGAAATTCACAGCGTTTTTATTTTACGTTCATTTTTGTTCAAATTTTGTAGATATCTTTTTAAGATGGTATTTTATTGATATGATCAAAAATAATAATAATAATAATATAAACAATAATAAAAAAAATAATAGAAGTTTATGTAAAAAAGTATACATACAATTAAAAAAATATTTTAGCACATTATTTACAATTTATGTACAAAAACAGTTATTCCGTATCATCAGAATAATTTTCATCATCGGATGAAAAAATTATTTCATCTTCATTTGCTGAAATTTGGTGAAATTTGCAATAATTCTCTTACTTCTAAACTCATGTCCTTATAGCTTATATTTTCGTTTAAGCCGAATGAGCTTAAGAAATTTTAAATATTTTAATCGGAAGTCAAAATTAGTCTTTGAAAAAAATCTTCATTTAATTTAGTTCGAGAAAATTTTCTAGTATGATGCTCTAGAAATTTTCTTATATCTTTATTTTTGGATTCTTGAGCCTCTTGGGATAATTCACCAATTGGTATTATTGATTCTTTTATAACATCTACCTTGTGTATTAAAATTTAATAACATGTAGTACTACTCATAAAGTTCTACAAAATCTTCTGTCGTTTTTAAGCAATAAGCTTTGAATTTTTCGGTATTTATTTCACGTTCACTGTTGAGCACTTTTAAGATGTTTCCAAACCGCTCAATATTATTTTTATCAAGTCCTAAAAAATAAATGTTAATACATCATTTTTGCAATCAAAGGTAAAAACTTTTTTACCCGTAATTTCTGATACTATTTGTGGCTGAGAGAAAAATCTAAATCTCTGTGCAGTATTGCCGGCAATTCCATAGTTGTGTTTAACCACGAATTATATTTTGTTGTAAACGTTTTGTTACTTCTTCCACAAGCAGACCAAAAACAAAAATAGGGTAAAAAAAATTAATTTCTAACATAATTTATTAGTTCTACTGTAACTGCGTGGTCTCCGTTAGTTTGAAAGATTTCTTTCAAAAACTCGAGAATTAATTGCTTTTTTTTCATCACCTACAAGAAGTGCTTTAAAAAAATTTTCGTGAAGCATTCTTCGTGTTATTTTAATATGTGCCATGTTTTGAAACGCCACAGAAAAACTTTTATTTGCATTCACAGTTAAACAGCACAATAAAAAATGATTCTTGAACAGGGCGCGCAGGGCAAATTATGCCTCCCATCCAACCCCGGCGCAGGTAGGCGCAAAATTCGTAGCAAATACTTTGAAGCTAAGAAATCAAGGATTTTAAAAATATTTACTTTATGAGTTCTTGGTAATTCCTACTAAACGAAATTAGAGTTTTATCCCAAAAACCGCTCTTATGCAGGCCTCATTTGCCCTTTCGCTTGAGTGAGTACCTGAGCAATAAATAACAATATAATATTTGGAAGGTAAAGATTAAAGTCCCCTCTTTTAAGTGGTGCCTATGTTACTGTACTGACTTTCTAATTTTCTCAAAAATTATGTGCTTAAATATGTTGAATTTTCACAGAAAACGGATTTACTAAATGTTTGCTCTAAATGCGATATTTCCAAGCCTGTAACTTTGTAAAAACAAATTTACCAGGTCTAATATTTGTCAAGAAGTTGCTTCATCTTATGGACTTTCAGTATGTAAAATTGGAACTTAAACAAAAAATGATGAAAATTCGATTTTCGATCACGTTTTTGCGGTTTGGAAACACTGTGCGGCATCCCATCTCTATAAAACCATCTTTCTGACGTGTTATAAATAATATCCACGAATTAAATTCGGTATGTTCGATGTAATATTTTATAAGTTTTGTGTAAACCATGTCTGAAAGGAAATCAAACAGTCGCGTCTAAAATTAACCGGAATGGAAACATATGGCGCTCTTAAGGCCTGGCGATCCGCTGGGAGGTCAACTCGTGCACTAGCCTCATCCTCTCTGCTGGCGACTACAAAACAGCGGCAGCAAAGCGGAAAAAGACACGTTCACAAGTGTGGCGGTGAGGAAATATGCCATCATTAAAACTCTTCTATTGTTGCGCAATCGGGCGGTTTTTCCCACTGGAGATTGGTTCGGCCTTCGGATAAACGCATTTGCTATCAACAGCTCAGTTAAGAGCTTAGAAAGAGCTTTTCGCACCATGGTGACACTAACGCGCTTTACACTCGGCGGTAGTTGAGTGCTTTCCGTTATAAGCAACTTCGTTACAAGAAATCTGACACAATTTTCGGATAATGGGGCCGAGGGGGCTGATTCATAACCAGCGGGAAGTTTCAACAGTTTTAAACGAGCTTTAAGGGCTGAAAAATACATCCACTAGAGGAGGGGTTATCTCCAAACTTTTCTAATATCTGAAAAAAAATCATGTACAGGGCCCAGCAAAAAATACGATCTACAAGATATTCATTTAAAAAAATTGTCAAGAGTGCTACAAGATATTGAAACAAGAAAATGTAACAAAAAATGGATGTCGAAACTTGATAAACTGTAACTATGAAAAACATAATAATAGTTATTTATTGTATAAGTGTTTTAGACAGCGTTTTATCCACGCAAGAATATTTAAGCGCGAGACGCAGTCGAGCGTTTAATATTCTTAAGTGGATAAAACGCGACTAAAACACGAATCCAATATAACGTTTTATCCACAATTACAGCGATTTAAAATCAGAATCGCCAAAATTTCATCTCATGTCATCAAAAAATGATTTGACATTACAGTCTGACAGCGGATGTCACCTTAAAAAATTAACTACAAGAATCATTGCTATTTATTTTCGATTGTTTATCGACTTCATTTGTACAAAACGCTGTGCAAGTTGGTGAAAATGGAAGAAAGTGATACTGTTCTTGAAACAATTCTTGAGGAAGCTGAAGAAGCGACTCGCCAGTTATTGCCTGTAAAGTCCAGGAAACATTATGAAAAAGTGTTTTCAGAATTAAATGAATGGAAAAAAGAACGTCGAAGTATTCCATGCTAAAGGCCGCTATAAAGGTCTATAAAAACATAGACATTGGAAAATATAGTAAGCTCATAGTCTATCTGAAGAATCAGTCAAGAGAATACAGGCCGAAGAAAGCTGCAGTATTGGAATGAGCACACGTGAAAGAGTTTTTGATAAAGGCTTGCGATAAAAAATACTCGATGATGAAAGTAATCTCTGTCATTACATAGACATTCTAGATAATAAATTTTGGAATATTTTAGGTTGCATTAATAATGGGAGTGTCTGATGGTGGCTGTCTATGCTGTGAGCTGACAAGTTAGAAAATCAGTGATGTAGAAGGCAGGAGCGCATAACTGATTGTTTCAATACCAGATACCAAAACGGGCGTTTTACAAAAATTCACAATTATAGAAGAAGGATTCTCTATCAACACTGTGGAGAAGTGTAGGAAATACATGTCCTTACGTCCGAAGAAGTTGTGCATTGAGAGATTCTTTTTACGATACGTTAATCAAAAATGTACATCTCAACCTGTTGGAATTAATACTTAATCGAAAGTTCTTTCTAAAGTTGTTTCGTTTTTGAATTTGGTAAACGCAGAAGCTTATACCGGCCATTGTATGAGGCGCACTTCAACAACTTTACTTGCCAATGGAGGTGCTAATCTTACAATAATTAAACGACATGGTGGGTAAAGAAGCTCCGCCATAGCAGAAACTTATATCGAAGATTCTGTATCTAGTAAGCTTGATATCGCAAGGAAAATCTAATGTTCTCCTGGTACTAGTCGTTCCTTACTAGAGGAGACGTCCATTATTCCTACAACTACTGTTTGTGCTGGAAACGACAAGCTTCTTTTTAATGGAAACGAAGTGAAATATGATAAAACAAAAAACGAAATGTCTATTAATGTAAATGTTAATGTCAATATTAATAATAAATAGAATGCGATTGATTTGAGATTACATTTTTTTATTATTCCACTAGTGGATAAAGTGTTACTTTATACGGTTCGTAAGTGTGGATAAAACTTCAATTATAAGGTAATTGTGGATAAATAAATAAATCATTTTGATGATTTTTGAGTGCGTGTTTACAAGATTTCGAGTCATTTTCATTTTGTTCCTTCTTTTCCGTGTTCAGTTTTTGTTCATTCTAAGTTTCAGTTTTAGTTTAGTTTGTTATTGGGCTTAGTTAATTATTATTTTGTCGCGATGGCTAATTACATTTTAGAACACAAAAAGTTTTTAATATAAAAATACTTTCGATGTGGTAGAGAGGTTGAAGGCGAGTGGATCTATCCGATTGAACACAGAACAATGTCATTAAAGTACTAAAGTATTTACAATTGAAGTTTTGTAAGTAAATAGTAAGTTGATCAACAGAACAGAGGTGTCCTTTCTCGAGAAATTTTTTTAATTAGATTTTTGGTTATTAATTAAATAAAGTAGATCCTACTTTTGTCGGACCTTGTATAATCCATCAGAAGTTTCTACCAAACACTTGAAAACTTGGTTGCAATATTAAGTTGGCAAAACTGTAAAAACAAATATTTGATGTAATTTTATTTAATCTTCTATTTAATTACACTTATTTTCTAGAAATGATTATTTACTAGCTTAATGTACCTTTGATATGTACGTGTTGTGTACACTTTCATTAAAAACAGTTTTGAAATTTTTGTTTAAATAGAGTGCAAACAAAAAATTTTAATTTAAATAGCCGATGGAAATTTATTGGAAATACAATGTAATCAATAAGTACGAATTGTGTTGGAAGCATTGAAATGCAACGTAAAATTGGCTATTCTGTAAAAATTAGTCAAAATCTTATCCAAGATACGTTTATAAAAAATAAATTTTTTGTACTCGTCGTTTTTGAGAAACTATTTCCCAAGTATCATCGATGTACAGAAAAACAGTTTTACAACACTCCGTGCGTAAAAATTAACCCAATTTCTTATATTATGTACAAAAATTTCATAAAAAAATTCTTCATTGTATAAATATGTTATTAAAAATGCCATTTACACAAATAAATAATTATTTTAGAGCATTTCTTAACTCCAGCTTGAAAAAATCCACACACACACGTTATTCTATATAATATTCTTTTTAGTTTTATAGTACTTTGTTTTAAAGAATATGTTAAATGGATTTTTTTGGGAAGGCATACAGCACTTAATGTGCTTATTATACATATGTGTGATTGTATGTACTACTTAGTTCAGAAAAAAAAAGTTTTCATGAAAAGCGCCAGAATTTAAGTAATAAACAGCGTCCTGTTTTACCGAGTGGTCCCACTCTCTCAACTGCTTAATTAGCTTGTTTTTTTGTTGTAGTAACTGTGAAATAGCGACAATTCAACAGGTGTGTATTGTTAATCTGTTTACTGTGTTTACTGCATTGTATTGAGATGTAGAGACAAAACGAGGCTAAAATTACTAAGTTTAGACCACAACCTCGTACTAACGCCATCTAACATCGCTAGAAAAAGTACCTGTCGAAGCCTAGAAAATTTTTTTAAAGTGATTTTAACATGAGCTTTTTACATAAATCAAGAAATCAAATTTATAAAGATATTTTTTTAAATATAGTGCAACGACTATTACAGATTAATGCAGTATCTATTAAGTAAATAATATGTATCAGCATTACCATGATAATATTCCAAATAAATTTCTGGTTGTTATGATTATTTATGAAATTCATATTTTAATGTGAAATAACATACCTAGTTCCCGAACGAAGACAAAGACCGAGTTTGATACAATATTTTTTCTGCTATCAACACATAATATCAATTACAAAACCAATTTTACTTTAGCCGTTGAATGGTATACTCATTCAACGCTTTACCACACTAAATTCTACTTTACAGCAATAGTGTGGTAAAATATCTTGTTACAACACACTTTTAGGTTTTGTAACCTTTGACATTACGTGTTGATGGTGGCTAAAATACAACTTAACGCACGCAAATGTAAATATAACTGTTATCTACGACTATAATAACTGTGGTAAAGGTGGTTGAGGTCTACTGAGAGAATATGAAAATAAAATTATTTCCCTTTGTAGACAAATAGAAAATTATGATTTTAGTATAACAGAAGTTGCTCTAGATCAGGTGATTCAAAAGAATAAAAAGTATGAAACAAAATGAGTCTCACTTGTACCTCCTAAAAAAGGGACTTCCCAATTCTAAATAAATGTTAAAAAACAGTAAAACCATCAAAGAAACTTGGTTGTTACACTGTTATGACCTGACCTGACCTTTTTATTCAAAGCAAGTGTTTGACCAAACATTTCAACGTCGTTGAAAGACTTGCAAAGTCTGCATAAATTTTTTGCAGAAATTTTTCCTATTCAGCGTTAATAAGGTTAATTTTAAATTGTTTTTTATGTGATAGAGTAAACCAAAAGTTGTTTTATTTATTGCTTCATATTTTAACAGCTTAAATAATAGTTTTGTGATACTTAATTGCGGATAAGTTGTACTAAATTTTAACACAAAATTATTTGCTTAAATTGGGATTATTATTGGCTCCAGTTCTGTTACTGAAATTTTCGTGTTATCACTTGAGATAAGACAAATTTCTTTTAAAAATATCTATCATTTGTGGTGTTGTATTTCAAGTTAAAATTTTGCTCCATATTTTAGATCTTTCGTTTAGTTAGGCTAATATGTAAAAATCTAAAGCAATTTTGTTGTTGCCAACCCCAAGAAGTGAAAAGCTCCGGCCTTCTAGTAGTTCTACTCTCTCATTTTTCAATCTTTTTGGTCGAACTCTACATCAAAAGCAGAAATTTATTTAAACCTAGCTAAATCTGCACGTCTGTAGTCAAAACCTGTAATTCTAAATTTATGAAGTAATCTCGTTGGTCGTAAATTTCTTGTAATGAGGCATAGCAGGAAGGCGTCACCTGAATAAATCATCCAAATCGGCAATAATAGTCCTATTACCTGTGCAATAACCCGAAACATGTAAAAACCTCCCAATAGCCATCCCAACATCTCAATTCGCGAAAATTTTGAGATATTTTAAGCACCTAACTAAAACATAATTACTCGATGTCGCCTGAATGAAGAGATCATCAGGTGGTGTGTTCAACTGAATTTTGCTGTGTTTTCACTCGTTGCAACATTGTAATAAATGTTTTGGATCTCTATAAAATTCAAAGACGTGCACTCATAATAAACACCGAATTTTAATGCTACACCATCAAAATTTTCATGTTTCTATTGCGTGCCAAATTGGCGATTTCATTGAATAGCCAAAATGGAGGAATGACGTCAAAACCACGAAATTTTTGAGAAACAGGTTAATTGCAAGCAGCGGTTGATATAAAACACCTTTATGGGGTCCAGGTGTACACCAAGAGGTCATGGGATAAAAATAAAGATGCTAGAATTAAACTGATTTTATCACTAATAACTTGGTCCAAAAAAAAAAAAAGCCAAAATTTGAGACAATGTTGCAAGTGATTTCACTATTTTAAATATTATGTGATGTAATAAAAAGGCAATATAATATTTACAAGTAATAAAAGTGAATAGCTAAGAAAAAAAGTTCTGGCACTCTTCCAGGCTTCTCTAAACACTTAGCTTCCCTCTTTGAAAATTTTTCTGCGGCCATTTTTCCAACTTTTTGGGTTAGTGAAAGACCTACCACGTCTTCAATGTTTTTTGCATGTCGTCTAATTCCTCTTTGGCGCCAAAAACGACCATCACATTCATCACTTTGAAAATTTACAGTATTCAGTTTTGGACGTTTGCCATCATTTTATGCGCTAGTTAAATTATAAATATGCAGTGTTAAACAGAAGTGTTATTAATTATGATGCAATTCCGGGTATCTGTTGAAGGGTTTTTTTAATCCGAAGGATGAGCAAAGTATTTTGGAATTTCCTGATCGGATGAGAACGACAAACCGAGATAACAAAATTGAATAGGTAAAAATGCGGTTTTGTGGCGAGAAAATCGATTAAAAGTTGCACTGAAATTGACGTTTTTGTAACTGAAAAGCTGAAAGTGCTTTCATGCCTTTGATGAGTCTGAATGGGATGAAAAGACTTAAATAAAAAAATGTTTTAGCCAAATTTAGTCACGATTTTGTAAATTATTTATTGATTGTTATTACGGGTTCGACATATCCGGTGTGTTTGCAGATTTGGTGTTAAAAGCTGAGAGTAGCTCTCAAAGTAGATATACAAAAAAAAAATTGGCGTCATGATATGTAAAGATACACAATTGGCAGCTAAAAGAACCCCAAATTTGCGATTACTTTGGTTCTTCTGTAGGATTTGCAAGTTTATGTTTCAGAAAAAGTCGGTTAAAATTTGTGCAGTGCTGACATTTTTATTTTAAAACGCCGCACAATTAGTCAAAGCAACAAAAATTTGTTTAACAACCCGAGTTATTCAACAATTTTTCATCTTAAGTGCCTAATATGTTAGATAAATTATTTTTTTTATAATTTTGATCTTCAACATGTTTTGATAGCTTTGACTGCTTGCGCAGTGGTTTTAAATAAAACGAGCACTGCAATTTTTTAAAATCTGTTTCAATAAAGTTTTTTTTAAATTGTTGAATACAAAATAACAAAAAAGACCTTCCGTATGTTCTAGAGTGTTATTAGAGTTCCATAAATATTATTCAGAAATCTATATACCCAAATTATTTTAAAAAATCTAAAAAATTATTATTTCAACTATTTGGCAGCACTGCTGGTCAATGGGTTAAGTTGAGTGAGTAATTTTTCAAAAATATAATAACAATTTAACGCTTTAAAAAATTGAATGTAACAGTTAATATCAATTTGTTATTACATGATCAAGGAGGTTTAACAGATCATAGAACAATTTACAATTTTCAATTTTTTTTTGTAACTTTTTCAACGTTTCAAGTTTCAGCTTCGTATCTATATCTAGAAGATTTAAAGAGTAATTTTTTTTAATTATTTTTTCGGTGTTCTATTGTAGTCTCTTACTACCTATATACTGAAGAGCTGTTATTAAAAAATAGCTAAGCAAACATAGCTATTTTTCACTGTTAATTAAAAAAATACTAAAAAATATATTTAATAACAGCTAACAGTTTTTGTAAACTTGTTACTGTTATTTTAAAATAACACTTAAAAATAGCTGTTACTTTAAAATAACAATTAAACATAGCTGTTATTTTTTAATAATAATTAAAAAAATACTAAAAAATATATTTAATAACAAATCGTAGTATTGTATAGTAGTTGTTTAAATATAAATGTGCCTAATTAACTTAATTATTGTTACACCCTGTTACTGTTATTTTAAAATAACAGTTAAAAGTAGCTGTTATTTTTAACTGTTAGTTAGAAAAATGCAAAAAACATATTTAATAACAGCTAAAAGCACTCGTGTAAATATAAATGTGCTTAATTAGCTTAACTATTCTGTTACCACTCTTACAATATTTATTTAAAATAACAATTTATTAACAGTAAGTCAGTGAGTAGTACTGTAACAAATAGCTTTATTTTGTTATCGTTTTAATAACACTTATATTCTTAAAATAATAGCTATTTTTAAAATAACAGTTATGACTAGAAATAACTGTTACCTTTTAGACGAAATAGCAGTCTGTTAATGATATTTATAACAACAGTTACAATTTAATAACAACACGTAGTATATAGTACTCGTTTAAATATAAATGTGTCTAATTAGTCTAATTATTGTTACACCCTGTTACTGTTATTTTAAAATAACAGTTAAAGATAGCTTTATTTTGTTACTGTTTTAATAATACTTACATTCTTAAAATAATAGTTATTTTTAAAATAACAGTTATGACTAGAAATAACTGTTACTTTTTAGACGAAATAGCAGTCTGTTACTGTTATCTATAATAACAGTTATAATTTAATAACACCTCGTAGTATATAGTACCCGATTAAATATAAATGTGCCTAATTAACTTAATTATTGTTACATCCTGTTACTGTTATTTTTAAATAACAGTTAAAAGTAGCTGTTATTGTTAACTGTTATTTAGAAAAATGCAAAAAAATTAAATAACAGCTAACAACACTCGTGCTTATATTTAGTTTAATTTGCTTATTTTAATGTGCTTAATTAGCTTAACTATTCTGTTATCACTCTTACAATATTTAATTGAAGTAACAGTTTACTTACAGTTTATTAACAGTAAGTCAGTGAGTAGTGTTATTTTTTTAAGGACAGTATCTGTTATTACATAATATAACAAATAGCTTTATTTTGTTACCGTTTTAATAATACTTATATTCTTAAAATAATAGAATAACGGTTTAGTTAGATTAAAAATAACTGTCACCTTTTAGACGAAATAACAGTCTGTTTATAATAACAGTTATAAAATAACAGTTCAAAAGACTATAAACAAGCATTTATTAAATCAAACACACAAAGTGAATGTTTACAGTTTTGTTTTGAAGTTTAAGATATAGCAGCGGCCACATATTATTAAATTTACGTCATCAATAATAATAATAAAACCCAGTTTTACATCTAAGTTATTAATTAGAAAAAATATGGTTCAGTGTCACAACTATTTTTTATAGTGTTTATTTTGAGTATTAATGACTGAGTGTTCTAAATAAATGGCACATTAAAAGCAATACGAAATTTTGAATAATGACGTAAATTCACTACTATGTGGCTGCAAATATATCAAAAAAATTTTTTATAAGTAATTAAAATATGAAAAATACTTTAAAAACTACAACTTGAAGAATGTTAGCTCAGATACAAGCTAATAAATAATTCAAACGTAACCATTTTTGTTTAAAAAGTAGGTGGTTGACAATAAAGCAATTTTAGTGTGTGAAACACTAAAATCTGTGTGAAAAAATCCGATTAGCACATTTTTTTCGGTTCTCTTTTGCGATATTGACTTAAATCAGTGATGAATTGTTTAAATCTTGTCTTAATTAAGCAGTTTGCGAGTTGGACAAACACTCTCGGCGCCATTTCTACCTTCGTGATTAGCACCTGAAAGCAATTTATTCCGTTGCTAATATCGCTTACATAACAGCAATCGTCTAAATCGCGTCATACATTCATTGTTTTTAAAGCCGCGACTAATCACAGGTGTGATAAGGTACAGCGGTGACACACGAAATCACGTACGAAAAATCCCCAATCTACGCTGCGATAATTCTAATCAGAGGTGAAACGTGCGAAAATGAGAATTTCCTAATTATCACGAAGTAAAAAGTGTCGGATTTTTATTTTCGTCCGGAAGTTTCGTTGGTGTTGAATGAAGAGCTCTGTTCGAGACGCCGACTTCAAAACAATTCCGTTTATTTTTGATGGATTATGCGGCTGGTGGGCGACCTCGCTTAGGTGGATTTAATCGAGCTATTGATTTGGCTGACCTATTAATTTTTAACACAATTGGTCATCGATGAAGTAATTTTGTTAGCTAAGGAGTTAAAATTACACGAAGTGATGACACCGAATTTTTAACTTTTTTTATTAAATTCCATTGCCAAAATATCATGAGTGTGAGTGACACAAGACAAAGCTTAACCGAAGGTTTGTAGGCCGAAGTGTCCTACACACATCCTGGTTGAGAAAGCAGAAATTTTTTAATATCCAAGCAGGAAAAGTCGGAAAATTACCACAAATTTATTTTTGGGGGTGTCTCATCGGTATGCATAGCGGAAAAACAACCTCTTTCAATTAATTTAAACAAATAGTATTTACAGTAAATTATCTATTCATTAAACCACAAAATATTATTTAAAAAAAAGTTGAAAATGTGAATTCGTTTAGCAGCAAAACGCAATTACGTTCGTTGAAAAAAAATCTTATTTTATTCTTGCTAATCTTTGATTTTGTTATTTTCAAAAAATATTTATGACATACTATTGTCATCATTTCAAGACAAGACCTCATTAACTTCAATCGTCAATAGATAGATCCTAAATAAGAGTTCTAAATTCTGTTTTAAAAAAGTAATTATCACTTGGTTTTTTATTTCAGATTTCAGACTTCACAAAATATTTTCTTGAAATATAACAATATTCAAGTAGAAAAATAAATCAAAAATAAGATAAATTAAAATCGAAAAACCGAAACAATTGCTTTTTCCAAAAAAACTAATTACCTAAACTACTTAATACTTATTAAGAAGATTATAATGTGTTATAATCTTGTAATATTTTTCTTTAAAACCCTAATTTGTCCACTATATATATTAGGGTGGGCCAATAAAATCGATTATTTTTTTGTAACTTCCGACACCAAAGTATTGGTTCCTTAGTATTTTAAAAATGAGCTCTTAATTTTAATAGGAAAGACTCCCTCATCCCAGTTTTTCCTTTTTTTTCAATTCCATATGGTAAAATCTATATCTCATCACTACTTCTTCGTACAAACAAAAATTATTTTCGTGTTTTGTAGGAAATCCAACGCTCTAAAAAAGGTATCCTACAAATTTTTTATAAGTATTACCGTTTAGAAGATATTAGAGGTCAAAGTTTCAAAAGAATTTAGCAAAAATTCCTTTTTTACTTCTAAATTTTATAACTCGTAGATAAATAAATATTATAGAGTGAGCAACATACGGTTTTGTAGGAAATTAAACGCTCTTCAAAAAAAGTCGTTTGTAATTATTCGATTACTTCAATCATTTAAAAAAAATAAATGGGGATTTACTATCAAATTTTGGTTTTTAAAATGCGAATATCGTCTAAATGGTTAGAATAATCAATTAACTACAAGAGACCTTTTTTATAGAGCGTTTAATTTTCTACAAGGCTGTATGTTGCGCATTTTATAATAATTATTTATCTCTGAGTTAAAAAATTTAGAAGTAAAAAAGGAATTTTTGTTAAATTCTTCAAACTTTGACCTCCGATATCTTCTAAATCGTAAGAGATTTAAAAAAATTGAAAGATAACTTTTTTGTAGAACGTTTAATTTCCTACAAAAAATGTAAATACAAATTTTCTGTACAATTAAGCAATAACGAGATATAGATTTTACCATATGAAACTGAAAAAAAAATAAAAATAAAAAACTGCGATAAGAGAGTCTTTCCTATTAAAATTGAAATCTCATCTTGAAAAAGCATTCTTTAAAAGTGTCTAGGAATCAATTTTTCAGTGTCGGAAGTTAAAAAAAACACGATTTTTTTGGCCCACCCTAATGTATATACGATGAGACACCCTGTATTTGTGGATCCAAATATGAGAATAGTAATAATAGTACACAGTAAAAACTGTTTTGTTAAGCCAATCAATAGATAATTTTTTCGTAACAAAAATAGCACCAGAAATCCGATTGTGCCATCACATTAATGACAGTCTGTAGTTACATTCTGCTGTATTCTACTCGCAACTACTATTTGTTATTTTATTATTAACGTTTAAAACCAAAAATCGTCTTTTTTATAAAATTAATACTAATAGAGGAATCTTGATGCTTTAAGGACACAAATTGTAGAGATTTGATTCAATAGAATCATTAATAATGAAGAAAATCCGGAAAAATTAAGTGAGTAATTTGTAACTCCGGCATTTTCTAAATTGTAAGGCATGTTTTTTGCCAAAAAGTAGTAATCCATACCCATTTATTGATGCACAAAATAAAGCTCTATAAGATTAATAGTTTTGATAAAATTGTAATTTGAATTTTTTATGCAATATTTTCCAGAGAGTTCTGTAGACGTCACAGTTAGTCTAATTTTAATTTTTCCAACAGATTTTGATAGTAGAAATATAGTACAACAGAATAAATATTCTGATTTTGCGCCAAAATGCTGCAAAATATGTAAAAAATGCGAACATAACTAAAACCAGAAAGTGGTCGTCTAATAGAGAAGAAAGAAAAATAAAAAAATTATTTAAAATTTTCGTAAGTGAGCTCCTGTTAGTACAAGTATAGAAGTATTTTTTACTGATTTTACAGCACTTTGACGCACGAAAAGAATATATATTTTGTTTAAATATTAAATAAAATATTAATGAATTAACAAAATAGGAAACAGTTTTTCTCGTTACTATTAATCCCATTATATTATTATTAAAATTAATTTCGTTCCTATTTTTATTCTCTTTAGAGTAGAAAGATTGCTCTGTTAGTTTTAATTTTTTAAGAAAAAAAATTGTTAAAGGCAAAATGATGTGATGGTACTGGACGACAAGAGGTTGACACGGCACAAGTGAAGCAGGTAGACAATTCCTTTTCAAAACTTCTATGAGAGAAATTAAGGGAGTATTCTGGTCTAGAAATATGAAAAAATCAATTTTTTTTTGAGTATTTTCAAAGCTTAATCTTTCAAGAATATGTCCTTAAAAGGATTTGTTAAAATTTTAATTATTTTCGGAGATATAGTCATTTTAGACCGAAACGAAATGAACAAAAGATCACCCGTCTACCTAATTTTACCCGAAACTACATTTTTCAAAGAGTTCGTCATGATTTCTCAGGTTCTACTCAACCGATTTACTTAAAATTTGGTGTGAGTGTTCTCAATACATGTCTCTATCGTACTAACTATTATGATAACAAAATAAAAATTTTACTATTTTTAAAAAATTCCAAGAAGGCAAAAAAAAACGACAAAAATTTTTCTTTTTTTCTCGGACAGCGGGTATTAAGCAAAAAAAAAAAATTCCCACTTTTTCTTACTTAGTACGATAGCAGCATTCATCTAAATTAAAAATCTTTTCTATTTTTTTGTATCGCATTATGTATCTCATTAGAAGAGTTGCAATCGTGACAAACATGGCGTGCAATTTTTTTTAACTCCCTACTTCAACAACTTATAACAATTCGAGTTTTTAATTTTTTGACATTTTTAATTTTTTTATGTACTCTTAAAATACTAATAAATATCTTGTCAAAAACTGTATAGTAAAAATATTTTTTGTTTTTTATTTATAGCACCCGAAAAAGCACCTCAAATTCATGCATCTACACCAGAATACCCCCTTAAACAACTTCTAGTGCAGTAATAATCCCCATCAGTTTCTGGAGAAGGTTGCTTTGTATGTAGTAAAGCAATTCAATAAAAATTTTGTTGCAAATTAATAAATACTAAATTAAACGTCGCTATATAAAGCAATTAAAGCGCAAAGTAGTAGCGAGGCATTTCATGCTACATCTAGGTAGATTTGTAGAGTTAAACAGGCAGTATCCTATTCTAACAACAAGCAACTTTTACTTTTATTATGTGTATAGAAAAAATTACTAATGAAATAAACAAAATAATAAATTACAAATAATTTTCTACATCTTTGTAGTAATTTGTATTCTAATATTTTTTCCGCATATTTGTATCATTTTCTCCTTTTTCGTTAACTGGTTTATGTATATTGAAAAGCATTTATTCAAAAATGTATTAATTAACAACATAAAGTCCTATCAAAGAAAGAATATTTTTTACTCCTTTGTTTAAGGTCAAGTTATACAACATAAATATCTAGTAGAAATAGGGTGCAAATTCATCTTGAAATTAAGCCCTTAAAGAGAAGTACGTTTAAAACAATATTACTACTAATATCTGTTTTATTTTAAACAACTGTGGTGCAAATAAATAACACTCTATTATTGTTTCTATGACAACGTAATGTTTTTAAAATAGGGAATTACATTTAGGGAGTCATTATTTGCACCACTGTGGCAAGAAAACAGATATTGTAGTTTTGTTTAGGTCGTCTTCAAGTTTCAAAGAAATTCTTCCTAAATACATATCAGATATTAAGAGAGTTGTTACAAATCTGAGTATATTTGACTAACTCACTTTAAGAAAATCATAAAATATTAATATCTACAGTATAATTACTGTAGTACTTCTTGCAGTAACTAATTTATTAATAAATTATATTACATACTCTCATCTAATTTTTTTTACGTGGTAAACAGTAATAGGCTAATTTCAAGTTGAGATACTACCGGTAGTATCGCAAATTTGAATACTTTTTCGTAGCAACAACCAATCACAATTCCAAATTCTTTCAATTTTCTATGGAAACGAAGATTTTAAATTACTTTTTTTACAAATTAGATTGCTATAAAGAACAACTATAAAGAACTACATTATAATACATCTTGCCATCACTGATTTCGTCCGCAAAATCAAAATAAGGTAGTGCAACAAAGCTACAAATGGATAATGCTAAAAAGTCTACAAATGCCATTAAGTATCTACCATTTTACCTAACAAAAGCAACAACCAAACAAGTGTAGACCATATTGCTTTTAACCAATACATTTTAAAGTCTAGTTTTAGTGACAGACGATTACGAGCGTTCTTAATAATTTTTTAAACTGAATTTTGTAGTTATTGCAATAGAAAAAATATCAGAAAAATATTTACAAATTTATAAAAATTTCGTTTTAGGCATAGACATTTTTATCCCATATTATTGCGATTTTGATAAAAAATTTGTTATTTTGGGTACCTTTTTTTATTCAAAAAGTATATATTTCTTATTTTGATTGTTTATTATATAAAAAAGGCGATTTGTTTTTTCTTTTGTAAAATATATTAGTGTTACAAATAATATATTTTATTTATTAATCTTAACACATTTCAAGTCTTATTAGAGAAATTAGAATATTTAAAACTAAATTGCCGGCACACAATTGTTAAATTAGATAATAAAATTGTTTAAAATATTTGTTGTATTAGTAAAAAAAAGAAAACCAAGATTCTATAGTTAATTTTTGCTTTTAACTGTTTTAATTAGCCAAATAATAACTTTCATTTTGTTAAATTAACAAATTACATTGACTATACTTTTAACAAAAAAAATTTTTTACCGATCGTCAGTAAACACAACACTTTAGTGACAATTTAAGCGCAATAAGCTTTCACATTTATTGACAAGGTACTATATCAGCATTTCTATTGACTAAGCAGTAAATCAGAGACTTTAAAGCCGTTCAGGATTTTTCAGCTGATAGAAAATTTTGAGGTTAACGATAAACAGCAAAATTTTCAAAAAAATAAACTGAAGAAACGGCGAAAAAAATTATATGTTCAACATGGCAATAAAGCAGATTTAATGCCTTGTCTGGCTTCAAAGACAAGGCTGCGCCTTGCTCTTCAATGCCTAATTAAACAAATAACTACTGAATTTCACTAATAAATCAGCGTGAAAGTGTAACTGCAATTTTTGTAAAAACCGATAGAAAAAGTAAAAAACAGAGCTTTTTACCAGAAAATTCTCGTTCTTCTGTGAGTTCGGTGATGGCCGAGCTTTACTTCTTCTCACTTTATCTAACTTTTGAATTTGAGTCAGTAAAATATCGTTTTGTTGATTTAAAAAAGTTATAAAGGTATGAACAATTTACGTCATTGTAAGATAAAAATACCAATTTATAAACAAATTTTTACCAATTAAGCACGAAAAACATTAAGAGTTTGTTCTAATCGTCACGAATGATTTTTTATTTTCCTCATTTTTCAAAAAATTGCACAATTCGAGTAATTATTTGTCAGGAAAGTAAACACTGATTTCATTTAAAACAAATAAAAATTTCTTTTGTTTGAGATAAGGGAAATATCAAAAAATGTGATAAGATCTTACTTAATGCATAAATAATTTTGAAAAAAGTATCCGGAAATACTAATTTGACCCGTCCCTGAAATATTTTATTATTATTATTACTATTACTGTTATTATAAAAAAAAATATGAAATGACACGTAAAATCCTTGCGAAAATAAACTTTTGTGCAATTCATGATTATGAGAAAATGATTTCACACAATAGATGATGTAGAAATAAAAATATTTGTTTTGCGCAATTTTCGTTATTTCTCTTATTTATACATAATAAAATTCTCGCAACTGTTCCCAACCGCTCCTTAATTTCGCATTTTCTCACCAATTGCCGCCTACTCACCGTTTTTTTCGTAAAAGTCCGAAAACCGCGCACACAACACAAAACTCACTTGGAAAAAAAATTCCTGTTGCGGTGTGTAAGTGTTCCGGTACAGTGGGATCCGCGGATAATATCAAAATGCAACCTCGACTGTGTGTGGGAGTGCGAACATCGTTCAAAAGACGGAACTTTAGATGAAAAACGGACGCATGCGTGTCATTGCGACGCAACACAGACGTCTAATCATCAAACGCATGGATTCCTGCTGATGGCGAGCCGAGTGCTCTCTCTGCAGGATATTTTACTTGGAAGAGGATCGTAAAAGATCAAAGCGGGGATGTGCACTTTGCCAACGAAATGCCGAGTCTTTTTGGAAGAAGAGGAGAGTCGGTGAAGGCGGTGCAATGGCGCAACTTTTATTTGCATTTTTATAAAGTCATTTCTATTTTTGACAACCAATCATGTTCTGTCAAGGAATGATCTGTATTGTGGATTTGAATAATATTGCAAAATTGAATCAGTGTTTTTTATGACCGATTTTTCAATAAAGAGGAAGAAGAATTTTATTTAGATGTGGCTAGAATCACGTTAAATATATCGGGTGTATAAAAAAAATTTGACAACAAGTTCAATATCTCCTATGAATTCTTTATAAAGTGTGTTCACCAAAAAATCAAAAAAAAGCTACTAAAATTTTAAAAACTTTTAAATTTTTTTCTCTTTATGTATTTATTTTTTAATCAAACAATTCAGATTCTAAAAATTGGCGAAAATACATAATTATAATCAGAGGCGTATTTAAAAAGAGGGCTTTAGAGATGAAAGCCTTCCAAAATGTAAACAGAATAAAAATTAATAGGCTAAGGACTAAGACACAATTTTTATGTGAAGCCCAATCTAAGAGTTGTTTTTGACTGTACTACTGGTATTCAATAATTTAAAAATTAGTAATTTTGTTGTACAATTATAGTAAAATATCGCCTTCGGCTTTAAATATTAGAAATATTGTTCTTTTCGTAGTAATAATTAATATAAAAATTAGTAGAAGGTATCTCTGGATTCGAAAATTAGTAAAATATAGCCTCCAACTACTAGATTACTAAAACAAAATTAGTAAATTGTCAATTGCGGTACTTCATATTAAAAATCAAAAACACACAAAATAATATTTTTGATTCCTAAATTAATAAAATGTCGACCCCGTCTTCCTAAATTACAAAAACATTTTTCTCTTTAATTTTATTAATTTAAAAATTGATGAAAATATCATATCTGGCTTCTAAGATTAGTAAAATTACTTCTCCGGATTTCAAAATTACTAAAATGTCGTTTCCAGGCCCTAAGTAATGAAAAAAATGTTGTTTTTGTATTTATACATTTAAAAATCAGTGAAAAATGTTGTCTTTATTTTCTAAAATTAGTAGAATAAAGTACAATTTTTTTTCAAAAATTAAGACCTAATTTTTGGTATTTTTATAAAAATTAAAATTTCATTTTAATCGGAAGTTTTTCACTTTTTTGTTTAATTTTAGTTGGGTGACAATCAACAAATGCAATAATCTACCAATAGAATTTGTATATAGAGAACACGTGTATTATTGAGGGAGAAGCGTTAAGCATTATGTCAACAATTTGAGTTTTCTCCCTCAATAACGCATCAATTCACCAGTACCAAATTTTAAAGCAATATCGATTATTGTTAATTGTCAATGAATTTAATATTATCCATAAATTTTAATAATTTTATAAAAAAATAGAAAAGAAAAAAAAGAGAGAGGTAAAACTTGAAACACAAGACAAAGATTCATAAAGCGTTTATTCAAATAAAAATATAAAATTATGAAATATGGGCGTAAACAATAAAATATAATCACATACATAAAAATTAACTTATAATTAAATTACAATAATTAAGCTAATTAACAGAAAAATTAATAAAATGTGAAATAGAAAAATTAATAAATTCTGAAACAAAAACATTAGAAAAACCTGAAACAGAATAAAATAATAAAACCCGAAACAGTAAAAGTAAAAAACCTAAAACAGAAAAAATATTAAAAGCTAAAATGGAATAATAATTATTATTATTAATTCCTTAAACAGCAAAAAATAAATTCCATAAAAAGACATTCAAGACTAGTGGCGGCCGCTAATTTTTTTAAACTCTGTATTCTTAAAATAAGGCATGAGACCCAAATTCTGTTATAAAGAGTTACTATTAACTGAGGGCTATGGCTAAAAATTTTTTTATCATAATTTGCAAAATTTAACTTTAAAAAATGGTGTGCCCCACCTGGTCATTCCCAAAACAGGGAAAATTAAAACAGTGCCGATTTTTTTTCAGCATTTAAAGAGTTTTAAAAAATCACCGTAAATACACCGTAAAGTCTTTAAGTTAAAACTTCAGTAAAGTAAATAAAATCCTGTAGTTTTATTCACTCATAGAAAGTCCGAATTAAAGACCTACCTTTTTAGCATTATGTTCTGCCACAACTGTTGGGTGGCAAATCCTCTCATTCTGCTTCTTTCGGACCTACCTTTAATCCGGATTTTAGTGCATCTTCTTCTGCCATATATGACAAGTGTCCTCTGCTTCTTTTGGATCTACTTTTAATCAGAATTTCCAGTGATGTCCTTGATCCTTTCCCCAACCCCAATAAAACCAAAAAAAATATTTACTTATTTTTTTAGAAGGGCGGAAAGAGACTGCAAATAAATGACAAGTAAGTTTATTGATGTAAAATTAATAATTGTTTATCTCTGAATAATATTTTGTCATTTAAAAGTGTTAAAGCTGTTTTAAACGTTTGAAAATGTAAAAGTTAAATAATCAAAATCAATTAAAATTCCGTTTTAGAAATAATAGAAGTGCTTATTTTATTTAAAGTAGCTCTAGCTATTGTTGTTTTTCTTTTCAAGCTGAACTAACATGAATGTAACAAAGAAAAAACAATAATACATTTGCAAAATAAAAAATCTAACAAAAAGTGTCCTATGTTATATCACGATATATCAGACACCTTTGGCTTTATTAAAAAATGTGAAAATAGTGTCTAAATAAATCATGGAATTAAGTAAATTGTCATTTAAAATAATGAATTAGGTAATTTTATTATCTCAAATCTAAGCTACAAGGATTTGCAAAAATTCGACTAATTGACTAGAATCAATTAATTTATCGTCTTATTTAAAGTAGATTAGCAAAGAGAAAATGTTAATTAGACTAATTTGAAATAAATCAATAAGTTTATTTAATTTAATTCTACAAAATTATATAAATTACAAAACAGATTAAAAATCAATTTTACACAGTACCAAACTGGACTTCTACTCGTTTTCAGCTTTTGTTTAAATAAATATTTTTTTAGTATTAAAATATAAATAAACTTGCTTTTAATACAGATTTTCTCAGAAATTTATCTACATTTCTTTGTGGTTGGAACTAGATTTTTTTTTTTCATATTAAACCACCAACTTTATTTACTTTATTTACTTTAAAAACTTTATTTACTTCTTGTATATTTCTTTTTTTTTAATGTGACTTATTCCTTTACTGCATTATATGCAGTATAATTTTTAAATTTACAATTTTATTATAAAAACTGAGTAGCATATCTCATTCTTTTAACACTCTTTTACTGCATTTTATTCTATTATTTATAACTAAAATGACTGATGAGATCGCCACAGTTAAATTACAAGAGGAGTAACCATTTCAAAATTAAACAATTGGTAGTATCTCCACTTGAAATTAGCCTAATTATGGGCTAGTAGTAATATTTTAGAATTTTAATTTTTGCATTACAAAAACACTTCTTGGTAGTTTTAATTTTTAAAACACAATACGTTTATACGTTTAATTGCCCCCTCTGAGATCATAATCTGGCTACAGACCTGTGCCAACCTAATCATTGTTTGTTCATAAACACAATAATGATATTAAACCTGATAAAAATATTTTTAAATTAAAAAAAAAATGTTTGAATATAAATAAACTTTTTAATGAAGGCATTTCAGAGCGCCAACATTTAATTGCACTGGCCGTTGGCCATTTTGCCCTCATCTGTCACACCTGTCCTATTAAATCGTCCATAATGTTCTGTGTTAACGTACTTATGATAATCGGCTCGATCGAGTCCTCCATCTTGATATTAAAGATGTTTGATAAATTCGTGTCTTATTTTAGCCGGGATAGAAATAGCACAAGTCGCCCTTGCTTTAAATCTCGTAATCTAGCTGAAAATTTCGAGAAATCGGCCGTTCCATGCCAAAATCGATAGGAAATGAGCTATTTTCGCTCAAGAGGTGTGACATTTTCGATTTGTCCCTGATTTACCGGAACAATAATCGATGTTATGGTCCCGATTTAGCGCCAATTGAATTTTCTTGGTATACTAGCTAGAAAGCTAGAGGAGAGGTATTTTTGGCTTAACACTTGAATGGGAGATTTTCCTCGTTTATAAAGTGGAAAGCGACAAGAAAACTCCATCTTCTCTTTCTCACAAAATGGCGAGATGCGAGCAAAGTCCATCTGATTAATAAACATTGAACAAACAAGTAAACAATTTCCACGACGCAGGATAATGGAATTAATGTCCCGCATTTCCTGATTTGATTTTTCACTTAATTTGTTTCCGGAAAATGAAGGAATGGGGCTTTTTCCGGGGAGAGTTTGGGTGTTTCTGAGCGGATGTGGTGCGAATTAAAAACATCATTGAATCTTCCTACTGCAACATCATCAAGGTTGAAACCAAGGCTTTTCAATCACATACATCACGCTGACAATTATTTCAACAAAACATATAAATAAAAACTGCGGCTAATTATAAAAGTTCCGTTTTATATTTATCTGCTTGACGCACTATTTCGACGGAAATATCCAAGTGGACCTAATAAAAAACTGGATTGAGTTGTGATTGCGAAAATAAGTGCGTTTTTAGGGTCATTTCCAAGGTAAATAATTGCTGGAAAAGTTCGATTTGGTTGTGATTGGGGGGAAACACCAGTCGGAGATTAGTTCAGGTGATAAATGACACTACATGTCATTTCACTCGTGCTGACAGTTTAGATTTGAACGAATCAATCTACTGTCAAGGCTAATTATGTCAGAAAAATCATTATCACGAAAAAACTTGGCACAATATTCCAAAAAAGATAAATTTTATTTTATTTTTATTTTTACACCCTGACTGACTCAATCATCTATAATTAGAAAAAAACTAAACATATGGATAGGATCGATACTTGTTCTATTGGCAACAGTTAAGCAGCTATAAATTTTGTTTCAATCTCCTCTTAATTACTGTTTTTGTCCTGTATTCACGTACATGGATAATATGAACGTGTAATTATTTTTCTGGATTTTTTTAATTTAAACGAAAATCCAGGACTACACTAATTGCATTCCCATCGCACAGTTGGAACCGATTAATCCTCGTCTATTTTGTTTGTTTGAAACACGTGCCAAGTTTCAGATTTGATCGGCTTTGCATGTAAACTATTCGATCAAAAAAAAGCCGAGTAAATCGATCTGTGTTTATTTTAAATGTTTCCGAATTATTTACACAGAAAATTTCTATTGAAAACGAAAATATTTCTTTATTTTTAACAAAAGTGTGATAACACTTCAAATAGATACCTAAATGTTAAAGAAACTGCTACCAAATTAAATTAAAATTAAAATAAATATTTAGCGTTGATCAGAAGTTTATCAAAGTTTTTTTTAATTTTTTTAAATGTATTGTATAATTTACTGCAAAATTAACGCCATAATGTCGTAATTAAAAAAAAATAGAGTGTACTTTGACTTCTACTTCAATCGTACCTATATATTTTTTTCATAACATTTTATTAGCGGCTTTAAATTTAAAAAAAAAAACTAGTTGTAATACAACAGCTACCCACCAAAGTACCTCAATCGACCGCAAACGACCCAACTTTCTTTTCTCATAAAATTGTCAATAAATGTTTTGAAATTTTGCTTTTTTTATGTCATATTAATAGTTATTTATTGTATAAGTGTTTTAGACAGCGTTTTATCCACGCAAGAATGTTTAAGCGCGAGACGCAGTCGAGCGTTTAATATTCTTAAGTGGATAAAACGCGACTAAAACACGAATCCCATATAACGTTTTATCCACAATTACAGCTATTTAAAATCAGAATTGCCAAAATTTCATCTCATGTCATCAAAAAATTATTTGACATTACACTCTGACAGCGGATGTCACCTCAAAAATCATTGAAACTAAAAACATGGGAGGTGTTGAATCGTTGCTATTTATTTTCAATTGTTTATCGACTCCATTTGTACAAAACGCTGTGTAAGTTGGCGAAAACGGAAAAAAGTGATACTGTTCCTAAGACAACAATTCTTGAGGAAGCTGAAGAAGCGACTCACCATTTATTGCCTGCGAAGTCCAGGAAACATTATGAAAAAGTATTTTTAGAATTTAATGAATGGAAAGAAGAACGGGGGGTAATGACAATAAATGAGGAACTTCTGCTATCGTATTTCTTAAATTTGAAGAAGAGGTATGCAATTTCATCCATGTGGTCGAAGTACTCCATGCTGAAGGCCGCTATAAAGGTCTATAAAACATAGACATTGAAAAACATAGTAAGCTCATGACCTATCTGAAGAATCAGTCAAGAAGATACAGGCCGAAGAAAGCTGCAGTATTGGAAAGAGCACACTTAGAAGAGTTTTTGACAAAGACTTGCGATAAAGAATATTTGATGATCAAGGTAATCTCTGTCATTACATAGACATTGTAGATAATAAATTTTGAAATATTTTAGCTTGCATTAATAATGGGGGTGTGTGGTGGCTGTCGATGCTGTGAGCTGACAAATTTGAAAATCAGTGATGTAGAAGGCAGGGACGCATACCTGATTGTTTCGATACCAAATACCAAGACGGGTGTATCACGAAAATTCACAATTACAGAAAAAGGATTCTATATCAACACTGTGAAGAAGTGTAGCAAATACATGTCCTTACGTCCGAAGAAGTTATTCATTGAGAGATTCTTTTTACGATAGCAATTAAAAATGTACATCGCAACCTGTTGGAATTAACACTTTATCGAAAGTTCCTTCTAATGTTGCTTCGTTTTTGAATCTGGCGGTCGCAGAAGCTTATACCGGCCATTGTATGAGGCGCACTTCAACAACTTTACTTGCCAATGGAGGTGCTAATCTTACAACAATTAAACGACATGGTGGGTGGAGGATCTCTGTCATAGCAGAAACTTGTATCGAAGATTCTGTATCTAATAAGCTTGATATCCTGGTACCTACCAGTCGTTCCTTACTAGAGGAGACGTCCATTGTTCCTGCAACTACTATTCGTTCTGAAACCGATAACAACTACAAGTTTCTTATTAATGAAAACGAAGTGAAATATGATAAACCAAAAAACGAAATGTCTTTTAATGTAAATGTTAATGTCAATATTAATAATAAATAAAATGCGATTGATTTAAGATTGTATTTTTTCATTATTCCACTAGTGGAATAAAGTGATTTCATTATTCGACTAGTGGATAAAGTGTTACTTTATACGGTTTGTGAGTGTGGATAAAACTTCAATTATAAGGTAATTGTGGATAAAGTTAATTTAGTAAAATATATAGTTGTAATTATATGCATTAGTTTAAAAACAAATAAAACAACAGAAATAAAAACAATTGAATTGAAAATAAAATCCCGTTTAGGGCTATTTAGAGTCAACCTACACCAAACCAAAATGACAGAAATTAACAATAAACGTCAAATTAGCTCAGTAACGAGAAATATCACCAAATTATTTTGTTACAAAGCAAATAAAAAGTTCCTTAGCTTAAACCTAGACCACCACTGGTGGGCCCATCTATGAAGAAATAGGAGAATTTCTAACGTATTTTTTAATCGTAATTTATTTATATTTTAATTTATACGCAAATTTTAAAAAAAATTATATCAAAATTATAATTTCAAAATACTAACGTTATTTAAAAAAATGTAGTTGCAAATCTAAATATACCATACTAAAATAGATAGGTGATCAAAAAAATAATTAAGTAGTTAAAAATATCTTATTAAATAAATGCCAAAAAACTGTCTATTCAATATAATGTTTTTCAAATTTGGACAGATTCTACTCCTACGATAAATAATCTTCGGTGATTTTTTTAGAATCTTTATTTAAAGTAAGAGTGTCTCTTTGAGAGAGGAGATAAAACTCCTTAGAACCCCTGGAATACAATTCTAATATTTAGCATTCTTATTTAACAAGAGCAATGACGATTACAGGTAAAATTTTACGTTTAATTGAGCCTTGAAGATAAAAATTAGGGAATTCCTACCACTAAAGTAGTAGGTTTTGGAAATACACCTTTTTCTAGTGATTTTTATTTTTATTAGAATTCTTCTATGTTTCTTATAAAGCTTTATGGATTTTTTAAAAACTACAGTGATTAGCTTATCATTATCGAGCGTTTATTAATGAGAGCAATCCAATTTATTTAACCAGTGTTTATTTACTTACCGTTTCTAAGTGTTTAGTAAACCAAAATCTTCTGAAACTAATATTAATAAAAAGGAAAAACGTCGTTTTTAAGCTCTCATAGAGAGAACAGAAACAAAATACCACTTTCGTTCAAATTTTGAGATTGGGTCAAAACTTTTTGGTAGAAAGACTGTTTATGAAAATATACCGACAAATCTGTTCACAAGTACAGAATATGTACTACAAATCTTAAATCTAACAGCCAGCAGTAAATTTACAGTTTAGACACAATTATTTGATGTCGTGACTGGTAATATTATCAAAAAATTTGATATTAGAACTGTGACAGTCTAAAATTTGTTAAATAAAAATTTAGTAGATAAAATAAACGTAGTTTAAAGCAGCACTTTTTAAATTTCTCGCGATTGCCACCACCAGAGAAAGAAATTTTGAGTTGGTATCCCTGATTAATACTAGCGATAGTTACATGTACGTTATTAAATCAGCAACAAACTTAATGACTCGACAAGTTATAGAATTTAATGATCCATTCACAAGTTTTTTTATTTATTTATTTTTATTTTGGGTGGATTGTTCTTTCATTATATAGATTATACGGTATAAAAAAAGTCTAAAAACAATTAAATAATATGGATCTACTCTCATTTTTGCAAAAAGGAACAGTTTTCAATTTAAAAAAAAAACAGGAGTGGTGACAAACTATTTTTTTTTCTAAATTTGGATCTACTGTACAACCATCTGGTAAACTAATTTTTGCAATTCACCATAAATTCTTCACTATTTCGAAGTGCTTTTTAGTCACAATTAGAGCGAACGAACTAATAAAAAGAACGGTTCTTTTATACGAACTACTTGAACTAGTTCGCGAACTATAAATGAACTAGTTCGTTCGCGACCGAGTGAACGTATCACTCGGTCGCGAACGAATCGGTCTCACTCGGTCGCGAAGATACATTCCGATTTATTAGTTCGCGAACGAACTATAAAAACGAACGATTCTTTTTGACGAACTAGTTCGCGCGAACTAGTTCATTCAAAAGAACGATAATTCCTATCTCTAGTCACAATAGCTTAATAGCGATGATAAAATTGTAGAGATGTAAATCACAACTGTTTTTAGGCCTTCAATTAAGCCATTTTTCCAGGTTAAAGCTTTGCATTTTATCAATTTCGCAAAAGTCAATAAGTTTGTTTCGAGATTTATCTTAAATATTTTAACAAATTTGTCGTTTCCCCCCATTTAAATGTAAAATGTTCAAGTGGTACCAGTTTTATAAATGTTTTATCCGGTTCGACTTGCAGTAATCCAGTCACAAAGTTAGTGTTTTAACAGATTTATTTGTTTTGTTTGTATTAGAATTATTGACAAGTAAAGTTATTTAATTTGTGTAATATTTTATTTAAAAATATATTTATAGAACTGATTTAGGTTCAGGAAAATTTTATCCGGTCGATTAAGATCGTATAAGTACAGTAAACCAAGCAAAAAAATACATAACGAAATGTTACTTGTACTCTGCTATTAAATTATTTGTTCCGATTTATTTATTTTATGATGTATCATCAAGTACAAAAGCAGCAATAAACCTCCTCCTGTAGAAAACTGGTTTACTTTTATTCATTTATTTTCAAATAAATAAACATTTCTTTCTTTATTGTAGCTTTATTAGATTCTTCAGTCATTTGTTACTCTCAAATAGTCGCATAAAAGAAATTTACCGCCATCTTGTCAAACACAACGTAGAGATGCTTTTGTCTACAAGATTATCAAAACTTATAGTCATTTTGCGAAAATTTGAATTTAAGGCTCAATTTTTAAGGCTTTAGGAGGTGAGTAGTAACTATTTTGTGTCATTACAGTATATTTAGACATTTTTGGTGGTCTAGTAACTAGATATTCACCTCTTAACGATTTCTTTTTTGAGGTTAATAAAGGCAATCCCAATAACATTACTCCAGGTTTTACAAAAAAAACTCTTCTAGCGTGCTATCTAATTTTTTTCGTCGTTACTTACTTGTAGAAACAACAATTAAATTTAAGCTTTTTATTCAAAAATTTGGATTTTTTAAAATTTAAATGTCAAGTTGGGGAATGCAGTTTAGCCAACATAATCAGATTGTTTATAAAAACTTATTAAATGTGTGTTTACAGGATTAGAAATCAATTATGCATCTAAATCGAGTTTTAATGAAGCCATAAAATGACGATCCAATTAGCAATTGCCGGGTTTAATTAAACAAATTCACAATTTAATTAAAAATTCAATTTCACCGAGTGTTACAATAAGCCGTCTTTCCACGCTACACTGGTGTATAAAATGTTGCATAACTTTAGGCGTACAAATAGTAGTTATACTGGTGTATTAAGTGTTGCATAGCTTCGGGCGTACAAAAGAAGTCTAGATATTAAAATTGCTTGAAAATTGTGAAATTAACAGATGCATAATTAAAGGATCAATTAATTTGAGTACTGCTAAATAACGAGAAGCGAATTAATAAGCAAAAGTTTATTTGAGGAGGTTTTCATGAGAATAAGACTAGTTTAATGAAAGTGATTTATTATTTCATGAATCATGTTTACTTAATCACATTACACAATTGTCCCTCTAAACAAAAAAATCTTCTTAGAAGAAAAAAGAGAACAGAAAAATAAACAGATAAGTATACACTTGAAAGTCGATTTCTTTTTTTTAATAATTCACTAATACAAAAACAGTTTCAATTTGTTATTATTTACTTTTATAATAAAATTTAATTATAATCACATTTTCTTGTTGTTATGAAGACTTTTTTAATAACTTGGGTTTCATACATGCAATAAACTTTCCTTTGGAACGATACATAAAAATAAATAAGTAGATTTGTTTTTTGGTGCGTTGAGACTATACAAAGCGGTAAAATTCAATTAGAGATGGAATGAAATATAGTCAAAAAAGCGAGGCTTAAATCGTTGGGTACAATACGGTGAGGGCCAAAAAATCTCAATGATTTTTTTTGGTCTCTTGCAATATGTACAAAATAAGACTACTTAATGAGATGGATTATGTTAAATAAGATTGCACCCGATAAAATTGCAATAAAAATAAATAATTTTCGGCAAAGTTATATGCACATATGCGTTCCCAAGCACCCTATCATCACATATGCTTATGTTTCCACTATATTACACGGTGTTTGTCTACCATATACAATATTTGTTTGTAATATAATAATTATATAATTTAACATTTGTTTGCTATAGTATCCGAATCAGGACCTGCATGATGCTTTATAAGCTCCTCAACAGTTTCTTGAGATCTGGAGATGCAGGTCCGGACTCGGAATGTGATGTGTGATGATTATATTTCAGTTGGAGCTATTTTGACGACGGCTGACTATAAGATGAACACTTTTAGCATAACGGAAACTAGTTGGAATAAGTCTTCCATTTTCTTGCACTTCAATATCCCAATTGATTCAATAAACAATATTTAAAAACAGAACAATGTTCTAGTGTCTCGAATGTTGAAATATCGCGTCTGGTCGGCCAAATATTCTTTTGATTGATTCATCGTAATTATCATTTGGATGTACACAGTACATATAAATAGTGCGACGTTAATAATACTTGGCTTGATATTCCAACTTGATTCAGGGATATCATATATGTATATATCAGAGTTCGGTAAACACTCATGTAAACCACATTTAAAAAGTGTCTCTATCACTCGTAAGAAGCTAAACGTCCGTTCGTTGATCGAAAAGTCGAAATTTAATATAGATTTAGTGAGTGGTTGCTCTTGTCCGTCCGGATCGGTCGTTCGTTTCGTTCCACTCCTCTTCTTTTTTTTTATGTTTTGTTTTAAACTAGAAATTCAAAAAGTCACCTAGAAGCCGTAACGTGTGGTCAGACACTGGGCTTGGGCCTGGGGCCCTGTTGGTCGCTGGAGGTCCGTCTGGGACGCGTCGGAACGATAACCACCGGTAACGTCTGAACGGGCGGCGGCGTCGCCGCACCACCTTTCTTTCCCCCCGTGAATATTTTAACAGTTCTATGTAAAAAATCAGTCTTTTGTCCGCTGCTTCCAGCTTCTGGCCGTTTGGATGTAGAGGAGCTCGACGACATCGAGTGACAACGCACGACCAGAGGTGCGCCGCCTCCGCTAGACCAATCACCGCCTCCGCTACTGCTACTGCTGCTAGACGACGAACCCAACAGACCCGCCGAACTCGACCGGTACGGGGGCGGCGACTCCGACTCCAGCACCGTGCGGTTAGGCGGCGGCCGGATGCATTTCTGGTGGATCTCCGACTCCTAAAAAACACAAACAAAATCAGAAAAAAATGATGACAACCAAATCACAAAAAAAATCAATAAATCCATTGATAAATATCAAAATATCAGTATTTTCAAACGTTGATATACAAATAATAATGATATGTAATATGATATACATCGATATATCATAATGCATTGATAAATATTAAGATAACTTTGATATACAGAGTGTTTTTGAAACTAAGTCCTCACTGTCTTAAAAGGGTTTCGTTTGTTTCTTTTTTAAAGTAGCCCTCATTGAAATACCCAAAATTGCCTTATACAAACGTTAATAGTTTTTTTGTGATACACTACGTAGCCATTTTACTTGAAAAGCGCTTATATATGTTTAAATTTAGCGCCAAAATATGCACACACTACGACCAAAATCATGAAGACTTGGAAGACACGAAGAAAGTTTGATATATTGATATTGATTTCGTGATATTCCCTAGCCCTGTTATGTACCTGCTCCGGGTCCCGGATGTGCAGTCTGGAAGAGGAGAAAGGGTGTTGCTCTTCGCCGTCCGGCATGGCTATATTGGGCGGCAGGTTGATGGCAATGTCGGTGTGTACGGCATGCAGTCGCACTTGGCGGTCCCTCGTCGCCGCCAACTCTCGGGCCGCTCTTCCGCCTCGCAGACGGTCCATGCCGCCCACCCCCGCCGCGGCGCCGGCGCTCACAACCGACAGCATCTGCAACAACACAACAATAAATAAACAAATTCAAATAATAATTATTCTTGGGAGCGAATTGACGATATTGAGCATCAATCGTGTGCGATATACTGCGTGATTGAGTTATCGTTGTGTCATTCGTGTAAATAGTAACTAGTAAATACGTATACGAATATATTTTGAATTGTCATCAGTCCCACTACTAATAAAAAATCGTCAAGAAACCGCAAATATTCCAAACAAATCTCTTTAATAATAAATTGCATCGTAAATATAAGTCCAGCGGCTTGGCATTGATATTACGTGAGCAGAAACAATGTTTTTTAACTTTTTTGGATTGGTTTTTGTAGAATTTCCTCTTGTGGCTTATTGTCGCGCTTTTATTTGCGCTTTGGTCAGTGGTTCTGAGTCAGTCTACTCAAAATAATCTGCATATCCGTCTTCTTTGTTTGGATTGTCAACTGGCATTTATGCAAAAAAATTCTCCGTCTGTGTACATAAGCGTTTCGGTCCGTTAATCTCGGCAAAGCCACTGGCAAAATTGTGCATTTAAACGAGCAAAAGATAGGCGCGAGTGGGTGCAGCGGTATGAAGGTTACCGTTTAAGAGGGACGATCGTCGATTGTTATCTAACAACGACCCACGTGCCGATAAACAATGACAACATTCCTAGCCTTGCCCATAATGACACGACTTTGTAAATCATAAGTGAGTCCAAAAAAAAAGAGTTTTTGGGGAAAAGCCGTTTATCAAACGTCGCAGACAGATTTGTAAACTTACATTTCTATAAATAGAGCATTTAAACAATGTAACTCGAGCTGACTAACCGTATCACTTTTCAAACATTTCAGAAAAAAAAAACTACTTAAAAATTGCATTATCTTTAAATAAACAAAAACATTAATTGGGGGAGACAGACACTCATAAATTTTAATTCCAATGAAAAACAATCGAAGTAAACAATGAAATTTAAATGTCTACGAATTAGGACTGGCGTTAATTATTTCCTGAACAATTTAAGTGACGTCTTACTTAACAAAAAAAGAAAAATTACGTGACTTCAAACATTTATTCAAATTTCAGACAACACGCAAAATTTAAATCTCATAATTATTATTTGGCGTAACTACGACTCATTAACATTTTTTTTAATAATGAAATAATTGTCAATTGGCCTAATATCCCAGTTAACGAACTCATAAATCATAATCCTCATTTATGAAATTCTTGAGAATTCAAATTTCCCGCTGAAAAGATGTTGACGTCAACTAATAGCGGGAATCTCAAATAATGAAATTAGTATAGATAGAAACTAGATTTTAAACAAACACTCCAACAACTTTGAGTCGTACAACTAGCTAAAATCTTGCCTTTATAGTGATTCGGCGAAGTCTAAACAACAGTTATTTAATTAATAAGTCTGAAAAGTTGTAAATACGAGGCGCTAGCTGATCTGTTTCTAAAGCCAAATAAGTCGACAAACTGTAACCTCTCAATAATAAAACAAGTTAATAACACACGTTTATCTCCTTGAATAATCACCAAAGTTATAATCGTCGTCTCTCACTAAGTCAAACTACTTCCCCTAAACTGAAAAAAACGATACCTTTGTATATAATTCTTAATTTGAAAAAGGTGATAAAACATCACTGCTAACTTCTACAATCAGTAAATATTCTTTTTGACCTCCAAAATAACTAATATGTCACTTAGAGCTTCTAAAAATAATAAACAAAGTCACCTTTGCCATCACTAATTTAAAAAAATTCGTCTTCATAGTTTAAAATTAATAGAATTACTAAAATTGTGTTACTCTTATATTTACTAAATAAAAAACGTAAAAAGTGTAATATCCGCCTTCCAAAATAGGTAAAATGTCGTTTCTGGCTTTCAAAATTAGTAAAACGTTGCTTCTTGCATCTAGAATTATGTATTTATTGATCTAAAAATTAAAAATACAGTCTCAAAATTTGTAAATTGTTGCCTCTGGCTTTCAAAATTTGTAAAATGTTGTTACGGATCACCAAAATTAAGTAAATTGCCATTGTTACTAAATAAAAAGCGAAAAACATCACATTTAGCCTTTAAAATTTGTAAAATATCGCTTTTAATAATCAAAATTAGTAAAATGTTTTATTACTTCTAAAATTACAAAAATAATGTCGCTCTTGCCTCTAATAATAATTAAATAAATAAAATTGTCTCCCCGTCTTTCGAAATTACTCAAAAAAATCGGGAAAAACTCTGCTTTGTATACTTAATAATAAAAAAAGAAAAAAAATATTGCCTCGACATTTTAAAATTAATAAAATGTCGTTTCACTTGTTTATTAGATAAAAAAGTTGAAAAGTCACATATGGGACTTAGAAAATTGGTAAAATGTTGTTTCTCACTTCCAAAATTAGTAAAATGTTACTTACGGCTATTAAAATGAGTAAAATTAAATCTCTCTGCACTTTAAATTAGTAAATTGCTGCATCTGACTTCCAAAATTAATCTCATTTACGTTACTCAAAATTGAAAAATTATGACTAAACAAATAATTTAAAAAACACCACATTTAGCCTCTGAGATTAGTAAAATCTCGTCTTTGATATCCAAAATTAATAAGATGTTAATTACTCCTTCTAAAACTACAAAAAAAACAATGTTGCGTCTGTCTTTATTAATTTAGAAATTAAAACATCATCTACAGTCTCTAAAATGAATAAAATTATATTTCGAAATTAGTCTAAAAAATCTCTTCAAGTTTCCAGAATTAATAAAATATTGCTTTCGCCTTAGAAAATTAAAAAAAAAAAAAACGTTGTGACCATATTAATTTAAAAAGCAAAAATATGGCTTGCGGCTTCTAAAATTTATAAAATATCAAGTTTGGTTTCCAAATTAATAAAATGTTGTTTCCAACTTTTGAAATTACAAAAGAAATCTCGCATTTTGCATTTATTTTCAAAAAATTTAAAAAAACTCTTGTCTCTGGTGTCTAAAATTAATATAACACCTCCGGAATTTTAGAATAAGTAAAAAGTTACTTCTGGTTCATAAATTAGTAAAATATCGCTTCTAGCGATTGGAAAAAATGTTACTTTTGTATATTCCTTAATATAACAAGAGTAAAAGACATCACATCTGGCTTCAAAATTAGCAAAATATAAACTATGACTTACAAAATTACTAAAATGTCTCTTGTAACTTCTAGAATTACAAAAAAAATTCCACTATTGTCTCTATACTTCTTTTGCTTCTAAAATTAATAAAAATACATTTTCGCATTTCAAAATTAGTAAAATGTCATTTCCGACGTGTGTAAAAAGCATTTGCGGGTGTAGTTAGTTGTATGTGTATTTATTACAGTTTTTATGAGAAACTAAAATTAATTTTTCCCAGACAACTAAATAAAAAATACAACAGTGCCGTGTAATTTGTGTTGCCTGTCTTTGTCAATATTATTTTAGAAAAATAATGATCAATAATACATCTGCACATAAATATGAATAATTTGTGTTTATTTATTGATCGACTTAAAATTTTTGTAACAAAGAGAAACTGAAATTAGTTTAATTCCGGATAATTTCATAGAAAAATTCATAATTTCTGTAATTTGTGTTGCATAAATTAGTAAATAACAAAATTATTATAATAAGACTGGAGGGAGGGTAGGCAAAGAAGTATGGTGACAACATATTGGTAGGCAAAACATTAAAAGTGGGGTATTTAACGTGTTAAAGGTTGTATTTGCATTTAAACAAGTGTTAAAATAGCTAAAATTTGCATATTTCTAAACAATTTTGTTTATAAGAAGCGTTTTAAACAATTTTAGATAATATGATTTCAGATAAATTAAATATTAATTCGTAAAGTATGAGTGTTGTATGCATGCACAATAAAAATCTGTCGCTCATATGTCTACTGAATTAAAATAAAAATGTATTTTCTTGTCTTATTATTCCTGCATTTTCAAAAATTCAACGTTCTTGCCTACCAGCTAGTGATTTGCTCTCTCACACACATTTAATCTGTGTACTATACTATCTCTCTCGCACTTATACTATGTTGTCACCGCAGCTCGCTTCGGGAGGCTCGATCTAGTCTTATTACTAGATCTATGACATTTCTTGACAACATATTTTTTTTACACCTAAATATAAATAATTATATTAAATTTTAAACCTAGATGTTAAATTGTTTCGTCTAAATACCTCTAATCTTAGCAAATTCCAGCGCGTCATTATAATTTTTCAAAACAAATTAATTACCAATTGGGTGAATCCCCAATTAAGCATCTCATAACCCTCATTTAGATTCTAAATGGCAATTACTTCCAATCGAGAATTAAGCACTTTATCTAATTTAGCAGTTTCACAACAATAAAACCGAACCTCAATCAAGTCCGAAACTCCCAAACCGAGTAAATTGTGGCTTAATTCAGGGTGAAATTTTGAATCAGATTTGACACTTTGGCTCATTCAAAGGATTGAATGTACTAAAGGAAATTCCGTTTTGTCTGGAAATTTATTGGTTTTGGGGACTTTAATCTCATTTTCGAGGTGCAAGTGCTCGTAAAAAGCTTCCGATTGAAGAAATCACTGACGTAGGCAAGTTTATATACACAACGGTGCAAGTCTAGCTGCATACACCAGAGAATTTTAAATTTTATCTACAATCTATTTATTTATGCAATCAATAACAATGAGTACTCGTATTCAGTTGAGACTGTTTAGAAATTTAAATACTGTCTTTTTCCGTAATTGCAATAAATTGTTAAATACTTGATTAACAAAAAAAAAATGTTAATAAAAAATGTAGTTGTCAGATAGGTGTCAATAAGAAATTTCCAAAGCCGCCTATTCTTTTTCCGCTTGTTTACCTTAAGGTTAAATGACAATCGCGTGTGACCTTTCTACAAATAGAACGGCAACGTGTAAGTGACGTTTTTCTTATTAATCCCACTGCTGCCAACATTTGTCTATGATTTATTACTGTTTCTATTGTCGTAATATAGCGTGGGTGCTTACTTTACTCGTCATGTCTCAATCCCTATAAACCTCTAACCCTTCCTAGTAGGATTCCTTAAAATTTACGTATTTAGTGTAACTACAAAAAATTGCCTTCAAAAATTATCTCAACCCACGTGACCAAATATAGCATAAAAAATAAAGTAGGGCCTAAAAACAAAAAGATTTTTTCGCCTATCTCAATAGAAAATAATCAGTAATGATTGCTTTTTAGGGCAGAAATTCGTCTTTATTGCCCTCTTCTGTCACAAATGACTGTTTCATTTTATAACAGTACAATTCATTTATTAATAAAGACAAGAGCAACATTATTTTTGTAATTTTAAAAGTAATAAAATATTTTACTAATTTTAGAAGCTAGAAGCAACAGTTTTCGAAATACAGAGATGTAGTTTTACTCATTTTAGAAGCTGAAAACGTTATTTTCAATTTTTTGATATATTTTACCAATTTTGTAAGCCAAAGACGACATTTTACTGGTTTTTAAAACAAATAATTTTACGACAAAGTGAGCAAAAAACTGTTGTATGTCACTCTAGAAGAAAAGCATTTGTAACTCTTAGATGTTTCTTGTAACCTGCAGGTTGCAAATACCTACTTTCTGTCCTAGAGACACAAAATACTAGTAAAGTGCATAAAAAAGTACTAAAAACGGTGAAAACTGTCTAAAATAATATAAATAAAAATGATCTCTGTGTTATTTGACCCATCCTAGCATGTAGGGGTTAATTAAGTCTGTAAAATTCTTAAGAGTGTATTTGTAGAGGGCGCACCGGCGTCGCAATTACCGGTAAATACCGGTCGGATGAACAACGCAAAGGTCCTAATTAAGCATCGCATTGTGCTTCGAAGTCGTCTGATGGTAATTGCTAATTGCCGGCGTGACATGTTGTAACGGAGGGCCTTTGCATCGAGTGTGTGCACCCACACTCGGAGGAGACTTCTTGAGGTCGTCGACCGCACACCTGCCGGCTTTCTCTCCTCTCTCCCAACCACCTGCACAAACACCACCGCTTATCGGACATGGCGACCCTTATGATGGATAGGCACCTGCCTTAACAGCGCGACGACTGACTTCTTCAATATTAATGGGGTCGTTAGGCTGCGACGAGACGTCATACGAATTGCCAACTGACGAAACGACACGTACGCAATGACAATGAACGGAACGGACGTGAAGGGAGAACTCCCCGGGTGAAAATCACCAGGGACATAGAGGAAATGAACAAGGAAGAACTCGAAATTACTTTTATAGACATTCATTCAAAAAAAGTGGTTTTATGCCACGCCAAAGTTAGTTTTGAAAAAGTCAGGCCAAATATTTCTGCCTCTAATATACCGAAATGTGGCTAAAGTCGTAAATTATTCCAATAAAGCAATTATTACTTACTGCCGATTTATTATTTACAAAATTAACAAAAATTTTTGTTCATTAACTCGCTCCGCTCATGCATTAAAACGTCTATCTTAATTATTTTAATCAGTAAACTTGCCGATTAAACTGATAGTAGATGTTTTACTGATTGTGCTACTTATTATATTTTACCAGAAAATGAAAATTAGACTAAAGTAATAAATTATTGTAAACAAAGCCAAATTGAGGTGATATCACTTACTGATAAGCTTAAAATCAAAGTAAAAAGTAGCCTAATGCAACGGTTCAATTCACAAATCAGTCCCTAATCCTTCTAGTAAAATAAATAATTTACGACTTAAGTCAAATTCTCATTTTCTGATAAAAGAGGTATAATATTTGTAATCTATAGGTGAGTTAATAAAATTGAGATTAAGCTAGAAAAAATTAACAATCACGTTTTTATAGATTTTAAATAGAAGTCTAGACAAAATAACTGTTCTCAATTAAAAAAACCTTTTTTATTTTTAATCATAGTTACAGCTAGACAGAATCAGGTCATGTCTAGTGAAATGATTACAATAAATTAGAGTTTGTTTAATAAAAACAAAGCAACAAAAAACGATATTGTAATTAATCAAAATACGAAAATAACGTTAATAAAAATAAATAATCTAAATCGAGAAAAATGTAGATATCTTTTTGGTAATTCCGTCTTGAATTCTCCGTTAAAATGTATTTGGATTGAAAATTAAGTAGGTAAACAGCTTGTCACTTTTTATTATTCAAGTAAATTCTCGTTTAATAATTACTCTGTATTGATCAGTAAAGAAAAAAAAATTAACGCTTGAATAAGTTGGTATTCAAGCTTATTTTTAGATCGGAAATCAACTTTTTCCATTTGAAATAATCAATCTCATAAATAGTAAAAAAGAGAATATTTTCTAATTAAATACAGAGAAGCATAAGCAATAAAAAAATGCCAGCAATCAGACAGAGGATCTGAATGTCACACTCGTGTCAAACTTTTTTTTTTTTTAATTAGCTCTAGAGACCGCTTTAGAACAACATTTTCACGAATATACCTATTAACAACAACCATTCTAAACCTTATTTTTTTGACTTTGCCCGATGGGATCGTAAAAGGGGTAGTACCGGTTAGCACGTGTTCTGTAAAACTTCGTACCGCATTGGTATGGGTCGTCTGTTGTTTGTGTTGTTTCAACACCTCTAACGCATTTGAAAATAAGGGTCGTTCTTAAATCAGTTAGTGTGGGTGGTGTCTCTGAGTAAACGTTTAGACTCGGCTAGGTCAGTGGTTCTAAAACATTTCAACGTGCGCCATGCATTAACAAAACAGTTTGGGGATACTGGTTTGTCCCAGTCTGAACGTAAACCAAGGAGGTTAGATAGAAAGGAGAGAGTACGCCCTATACTTCCCGTGTAAACAATTTGGTACCAGCTTGGTACCAGTTTATGACAGGTTTCAATTAAAGCGCAGAATCGACAGATCCTGTTTGGCTGTGTCTGGTCTCGCACAGTGGCGTAGCTGACGCAGGATGCTAGTTTTTGTTTGGTTGTTTACAAACAAACGTTGTTTTAATTTTTTTACTGATATTTTTTTGGTCTGTGTGAATTGATTGGTAATATTTTTTGTTATTGTTGTTGTCGTTTAATTGTGTTTTTATCCTTTGTTTAAACTTTTTACACTACATTGTGTGACGCTACTGACTTCAACCTCGTGATGCGCCTGCTTTCAGTACCAGTTTATAGATTTGTGCAGTGAAGGCGGCAAGTCCATTTTTTTCAAGTTGTACTCTCTCCGTCCTATCTAACCTCCTTGACGTAAACCAGAAAATCCCACCCACTCAACCGAGTTAAGATTGAACCCTATATATAAATGCATTAAGGATCATGGAAAAAATACAACCAACTGACAACTGTACAGCATCTTTAAAGAGCGGCTTACAGTTTTCGCAGAATGTTACTTAAAAGCGCATTTCTTCAAACAGTATTTTTCCGCTTACGTGAAATTATGTTCAGCACTTTTACCCACCACGTGCTAAACGGCACAACCCCTTTTACGATCTCACCGGACAAAGTCAAAAAAATAAGGTTTAGACTAAGAACCGCTCGTTCTTGTTGACTCACAGCCGGCTGCACTGCCGATCTACCTGTGTGCGTCTGTGCACTCACAACTGTCAGGGTGTGCCGATCCAGTACCTCCAAAAATATCTGCCTTATCTCTGACAAAAATTAATGCAAAAAAATAGAGATAAGACTTTGAACAGTTGTACTTTAACTATTGTTTCTTATAAAAAAAATGATACTAGTTTCGACTTATCGTGTCATCTTCAGAGAATACAAGATGTACAAAAACTTTTTACATTTATAAACATTTAAATACAAAATTAAAAATGTATAAAATTACAAATTTAAATTTCTATAAACAACTGCAACGCCAACAGACAACAAAAAATAAATAAATAAAAATATTTGTCAAAGTTAATCACTGCATACGAAAAACAAAAAAAAATCCCTGTCTGTTGGTGTGTAAACAAAGAATTTTTGTTTTAAAAAATTTCCTAACCTCTGAAATTAGTAAAAATTCGCCTTTGATATACAAAATTAGTAAAATGTTTGTTATTACTTCTAAAACAACAAGAGCAATGTCCCTTTTGCTTTTCCGATCTTCAAATTTAATAAAATTATATCTCCGAGTTTCAAAATTAATCAAAAAAATCTCTTCTAGCTTAGAATATCGCCTCCGGCGTCCAAAATTCATGAAATGTCAAATCTGGTATTCAAAATTAATAAAACGTTGTTTACGTTTTCTGAAAATACAAATACAACGTCGCATCTTAGATTTATTATCAAAAAATTAAAAAAACTCTTGTTTCTGGTGTTTAAAATTAGTAAAAAACATCTCTGGAATTTCGAAATTAGTAAAAGATTGCCTCTGGTCCGTAAATTAGTAAAATATTGCCTTGAGCAATTACAACGAATGTTACTTTTGTATAATTTCCTAATATAACTGCTGATTGCTGAAGTATCTCTAACAAAATTTAATTTATTTTTCATATGAATTAATGCAAAAAAATGGAGATAAGACTTGGAACATCGTACTTTTACTATTGTCTCTTATAAAAAAAATATTGCTACTAGTTTCGGCTCATTGTGTCATCTTCAGGGAATGCAAGTAGTGCAAGTACATTTATAAACAAAATTAGAAATGTATAAGATTACAAATTTAAATTTCTATCACCAACTGCAACGCCAATATTCAGTGAACTCCCAATATACTCGTATTTTAAAAATTTTTTTAGTCGAAATATTTATATATTTTTTTAATTGATTAGTTTATTATTCACGAAAGTTTCCATGAGTTGATTCCTTTTTAGTGTTTAACAATAATAATAAATAAAAAAAAGTCAACAAATAATAAATAAATACATAAAAATATTTGTCAAAGTTAATCAATGCAGAGGAATAACAAAAAAAAATTTTTTCGTGTCTGCTACATGTGTAAACAATTTTTTTTCGTTTTAAAAAATTTCCCAACTTCAATTAAACAAAACGAATGACTTTCATTTTTGTATCCGACTCAAGGTAACAATTCTATGATAAATACCTAATTAAACCTACAACAGATAAATTGCATTCACATTATATTTAAATGTAAAAAAGCGTAATAAATTATCATAATCAAAGTTGTGTAAAATCGATTTGATACTGAGTCGAATAATTGTGTCAAGTTTTTCTCGTTTCCACTTTCTCTGGAGTGTCCCACTGGGCGTAATTTGTCTTGGAAGCAGGTGTTTATCACGTTATTTTTGTTTTTGGTGAAACTAGTTTTTCGAAAGAGGCATTTTCTGCTCCGGTTAAATAAACAGTTGTAAAATGATTATCTGTTGTAATAAACGTCGTCTAGACTGGAAATGCCTCGGTCGTGAATCACAAGGTGACAATTGCGGCGCGTCAAAAACGAGGCTCCGCGGCCTCACCACCCCGACCAACGGTTAATTGCAGTGGGGAGGATGCAGACGCATGCACCTGCTCCAGGCAGGGGGCGACTGCTGCGCCAGACTGCAGCCAGACAGACAAGGTCGTCTGGGCCCCCACCTCGTCCCGGCTCAATGTGACCCCCTCAGGGTGGCTAGGCCTCCGCACAAATATTGTTGTTTTCAAAGATCCCTTATCTCATGACTCATCCTCACAATCAAAATTTTCAAACGTGACCCGGAATCGCAATTTTTCACAAGTCTAGAGTAATTTTCCCGAGAGATAAATTCGCGTTTCATATGGGAGAAAAATAGACAACCTTCGTGGGATCAATCAGTGGAACCTTCACTTAATCTTGTAACCTTTGGTCGGGTGGTTTGGGAAAAAATTCTTATCAAACTTGACAACAATTTAATTAAATAGAAATTTGATAAAAAATTGCATTTGGTAGGATTCCTGAATTATCGGTGTTATCACGGAAAATTGCTTGTTGAGATGAATAAGTAAAATAAGTGTCAAAAAAAGAATTCTCATCATTTCAATTATAATAAATATTGATATGTTTTGCTTACTTATCAACAGAAAAAAGAATTAATTGATACCAAAATGAATAAATTTTGGATATCTACGTGATAAAAGACACTCATTTATTAAATTTTCTGATGAAACAATCTATTTGTTGACATGTGCTCTAATGAAAAATATTTTTTCAACTCTCTTATTAAAGAACAAAAAGTTTTCTTTGTATTTACCTTCTCATTGTTTATCGAGAGAAAAATCAAACTTAATATAATACAAATACAGTAAAACCTCGACTTTAAACAAATAAAAATGCCTTTATTCTCCTGTCAAAATTGTCTCAAACAGCTCTATTACCAAACTTTATTTATTCTTTTGTGACTTGTTTTATACTTGTAGGTGTCATAAAAAAATACACAAAATAAATTGTTATTATTATTACACTTTACACTTATTGCATTATAATTTCGCAATCAATATTTCATTATTGCTTCGTTGTTTTTAATTAAGTTTCTAAGCAATTTTTTGTCTGATGCAGCCGAATTTCTTGTTTAATTATAAACTTTCATTGAACTTTTTTTATTGCAAGTTTCTATTCTTTTAATAATTTTTTTCTATTTACTTCACTTTTTTACATTGTGTTAAACCTTTTTGGCAAGTTTTCGAATCAATTTAAAAGTTTATCTTGGTTTTACACGAGTTGTAAGTGTAGAAAAACGTCCGAAGCATCAAACAGAAAGTTCTGTAATTAGTCTCGTTGCACATTTCACTTGACGTTCTTCCTTATAAGAAAGTAATTTCCGGCGGAACCATTTCGAGTTTGATTAGCGCTTCTCTAAATCTCCAAGCAATCAGACTAAACATCTCAAGTCAATATAAATACAATACAACCCTCGTTGAGTTACAATAACAAACAACGAAATTCCCGAAATGTCTTCGGCTCGTTATTAACGCCCGTCACGAACCGAATTAGTTTAAACAAAGAGGATTTAATCTCAATTATGAGTAATAGAGTGTCAAAAAGCCAGACTGGGGATTACAGGAGAGATACTTTATAAATATAATTTTTCTGACGTTTCTACTCTGTTTCTATTGTTTAGCCTGGGTAGGCACTTCTACGAAGGAGATGTTTTTTCTAAACTTTTACACTTTCTAAATTTCTTTTCGATTGAGTGATGAATTGAGTAGATTGTTAAATTATTACGTAGAGTATGTCCCCCGATCGACTTTAAAAGAGAGAAAAATTTCTTATTTTTGATTTCTTAGAAAATTTTACTCTTGTTGATTTGCCCTGCTTGTTTTTAAACCCCCAAAACACAATAGCTATTAAAAGAGAGTCTTTTAAGCACGCCACGTAAATCGTGAACCACGAGTGCAACGAGTGGTCCAATACGTCAAGAGCTTAAAAATGCAACAGATTGTTCTTTCAAAAATAATGATCTCCATCGACCATTCACATTGTACAGTGGGCAGACGGCAGGTTGCTAGGGATATAAATTTTGTTGTTTACTATTTTTTATAAAATTACAAATTGTCAACTTGGGTTCTGTGATAAAAAATCATAAAAATGAACGATTCTGAATTTGATTCCGACATTGAAAATGCTGCGGAAGCTGCACTAGCCACGCTAGTGCCCAAAAAATCTAAGAAAATTTACAAGGAAACATACAGGAAATTTGGTAGTTGGTGTGAGGAAAAAAATGTAACAAGCGTTGAAGAAAAGGTACTTTTCGCCTATTTTTCGAAATTATCTTCCATGTATAAGCCGTCTACTTTGGAGTACTTACTCAATGCAAAGAAACATGACATATTTTAACAAGAATGTAGATATCAAAAAATTTACAAACTTGATTGCATTTCTAAAAAGAAATTCCAGAGGGTACAGGGCTAAAAAATTCAAAATATTCACCAAGCAAGAGATAGAACGTTTTATAAAAACAGCTGATGACAAAAACAATTTATTGGCAAAAGTTGTGCTAATTACTGGGACTTTTGCCGCGTTACGCAGAGAAGAAATTACGTTTTTGAAGATGGAAGATGTAGAAGATTGTACAAGTTTTATTAAAGTGAAGAAACCAAACACCAAGACAAAAATTTCACGAATGTTTATAATAACTGAAGGATTTGTAGATGTAATTAGTTTTTTAGAAATTTTCCGCAAATAGGCACAGCATCAACCTCCTCATACTGAACATCATAGATTCTTCTTAACCTATAGAAATTTCAGGTGCTGTACGCTACCCGTTGTTATATATACTAAATGCAGAAGAATATGCCGAGCACTGCTTTCGCTGTTGTTCAGCAACACTCTTATCAGATTCAAGAGCAGATATTACATTACTCAAAGGACATGGAGGATGGCGATCGAGTTCTGTTTCGGAAAGTTACATAGAAAACTCTGTTGAAAGCAAAAACGCAATTTCGATGAAAATTATGGAAAAAGAAGAAACTGTATTAAAGAAAAGAAGAATCTGTGGCGAAAATAGCAAATCTGAAGTGGCGTCTACAAGTACCATTTCCACTTGTATTTGTATTGAAGTTCAGGAAAGAAATCTGAAATCTTCGAATGTTCAATTTAGTCGCCTAAGTAATTGTACTTTTCATGTTTACAATAAATAAATAAAATAAAAAATGTATTTTTCATTTTTGAGTACTAGTATTATTATGATATATGTATAGTGTTAATCAAAAATATTTTTTCTACTTTGCGTCTGTAACAAAACCTAATACGATACCGATTTGAGTGTCGTATTAAACAATTCAGTGCCCATTTGCGTACTAAAAAGTACTAGTGCAATTTTTGTATCGGGACTTTTGAGGTGATAAATGGAACTTCATAAATCTCCAAGAACATTTGTAACATTTCGACACTATTTGCACTAAACGCAATCTCTATAGCGTTTGATAATTTCCAAATTATTAGCTAGATTAGTATAAAGCACTGCTTGGGCTGAAATAATGATGAAAGGATTCGTACAAATTTCGCAATTTGCTAATTTAAGAAATGGTGCAATGTTTTAGAGATTTTTCTTATTGTGTTTATGCCAAATGGAGTATTCAGTCAATAACCGATACGGTAGGTAAAAAAGAACTATTTGTTTTACTTTACAACGGATTATTTAGGTATACAGAATATTGGACAAATTTGATAACACTTCAAAAAACATTTAACACTTTCATGGCATTTATTATCAACTATCTCGTATTAACGCAAAAGTCCCTTGTTTAAGCCGTTATGACAATTTTGTTTAATTTGTTTTTTGACATAGAGAGAGCGCGCGTTGTTATTTTTGGTCAAATTAAAATGTTCTTGTGCACGAAAAATGGAAAAAGAGGTAGGGGTGTAAGCGTGTTAGAATGGTACTACGCAGTCCCTTTGCTTTTGAGAGAGTTTCCTTATTTTTGAGTTTTTTAATTAGTTATTGTTTTAAAGAACAAGACATAATTGTGGCTTCATATCCTATCTTTTCCTTCACCCTCCCCCACATTGCCACGCAGATGAACTAAATAATATACAAAACACGTAAGTCACAATTAGTTTGTTTCTTTACGCACATTTTTCTCGCCCCTCAAGGGCGCCTTTACATCCCTAAAGATTGAAAAATTAAAATTAAACTAATTAAGTAAAAAAACTCGTTTTTAAAGTTATTGTGGCACTCATTCTTTATAAAAACTCGCGCTTTGCGCTCGTTTTATAAACTTGAATTCGGGCCACAAAGTTGACTTTTAACACGTTCTTTAATACATTATTTAATAATGAGTTTTATTTTAACACAGTAATTAATATTAAACATAAATCACTGTAAAGAAAATCTCCGCTTATATACTGACTTGTCATTTTTGACAATATTAAAACACGTATTTTTTGAACAGAAATCTGTAAAGATCGAAAAAGAAGTGTCGTTTTGTGTCCTAGCTGTTAATAGTCAAAAAATGTCAGAAAAATAACAAAAGATTTCTAAATTAGAGCTTATCGTATTTTTCTGCGAATTTTCGTATTGACGTAATGAGATTATGTTTTTTGAATTCGTAAAACCAAAAATTGTCTAGACACAACATTTGATAAGATAATTTATTGGGAACGCATGAGTTGAACTATCTAATCGGCAAAACAGGAAATGTCGATTTCCAATATTTGGTGTCCGAGGCGCCACTTCGTCTGCCGGAAACCGGAAAACAACAACAAAACAGACCGTAACGGTAATTTTTTTTCCCAGGGCACATATTTTAATGAAGCATCGAATTCCCCAGGTCGTCCTTGAGGCGATGCGTAAAATTTGCGCGAAATCGATCAGTGGTGGCGCGGGTGGTCCTGCCCCAGGATCATCGATTCCCAAATCGATCTATTTCTAGCCGTCTTGGCATGCACGTTTTTATTATGTCTAGACTCGCAATGATTACACCGTAAAAACACACCGCCTAGATGAATTATAAATTAAAACCACAGTTAGATAAACAACACCAAACACTAAATACCTTTTTGTTAATAGTCAGTTTTTGTCGCATGACAGTGAGGCACTTCCGCACGGCCCGTTTTATAAAACTATCAGCGAACGAAGATTGGAACTTCGCGCCGTCGTTTTTCTTCTTATCGATGATGACCGTCATCGACGAACTCTCGTTCGAAACTGAAGTGAAGCCGCGATCAAGTGTGCCGCGGCGAACGTCTAGACAGTTGACTATCGCGCGCTCCCCCCACTTCGGACGTCACAACCGTCTGTGATAAGGCGGCCCTGAATGGTGCACGCCGCCGTCATCCCATATGGCCCACTTCGATGCATTGTGTCACCTTATCGGGACGACAGATGCCACAGGGAACTAAAACGGGACAAAATGGCCGCCAAAGGGGAGACTTTCGCTTATGACCAATTAGCAATAAGCAAGGTGATCAACGACAACCTGATTTCAGTTTGTTGGTAAACAAACTACTAACTTTCTAATCGACGGAGATCACAACATTGTACCAAAAGGACCTCAAATCTCAAATTTGTCATCTGGTGAATGATAGCTAATGCCTTAAATAGCTTATAGAAGAAGTTCTTCATAAATTGGTCCTATCAAAAAAGCACTATCAAAGATTTTTAGATCTTTATAACATAACTTTTCTAGTTTGATCTCTATTGTACTGCTACAAAAATTAAAATAAATTTGATCGATCCTTATTGACGCCCTTGTTTCAAATGATTATTCGCAACTTGAAGCCCCAATATCTCCGTTCAACATCGATCAAAATTTAATAGATTTTTAATGGTTTTTACCATTCTCGATCATTAGCTCAAAAACTAAACCCCTATTTGATTGATACTTGTAAACAAAAAAATTCGTACTCAATTTCCAAGATTCAAAATTGCTGATAAAACTCTGCCAAAACATATCCAGAAATGTCGGTCGTTTTAGAGTAATAAAAATCACATAAAAACTCTGAGATAGTGCACGATTTGCAAACAAGAGCAAAACTAATAGTTTTGATCGCATAAATGATCACATAACTACTAATCTCGGTGAATTACCAATGCTTTAACAGAAATTAAAAACACTGTAGTTTTAAATTTTAAATTGTTGTTTATAGCCCACAATTTTAACTCAATAGTCAATAAGAGAGTTACATTGTATTTTTTAGTAAGTCAGCCGAAGAATTACATAAAAAAAACAGTGTAGATATAGTTCAAAATTTTTTTTTATTAATCAGTGGTGTCAGAAATCAGAATAAACAACTTTCCCTATTTATTTCAGCTATTTTTGTGTTGTAGTAACTGTCAAATAGCAGCAATTCAACATTTTTGAATGTTAATCTAGTTATTGTGTTTACTGCCTTTTATGAAGATACAATGAAGCCAAATTTTTTAAGTTTAAACAACAACCCAGGCACTAATGCCAGCTAATATCGTCGACAATACCTGCCACGTACTAAATTACATTTTTGTCTTTTAAAACAAAAAACAGAATTTCTTGGTAAATAAATAACAAATCTGAAATAAATATTTTACTGAAATTTTAATAATAAAAACTGGAATCTGCTGACAATTAGCAACGAAGGGGTGTAGAAGTAGTAGACACGTGTGATATTAAAAAAGAAACTCTAGCACATGTTAATAACTTGAGTGTTCTCCCTCAAAACCGTCAACCGTCAACACCTTCAAAACACAATTTACTAGTTAACCAATCGTAAATATAAATAACGTATATCTCATTACTGAGATTACGTTCATGACTGTGACCTTGGAGTCAACTGTAATTTCTGTTGTAATTCTATAATGTTTTGTTAATTTTTTAAAACTTTTTCTTAATTTTTCTAATAAGACGGTACCAACACGTAGAAAATACATATGAATAGGTTATTGTTAATTCAACTGCAGCTACCTGTCCAATATTAGAAAGGTTATCCTTCCAGATACGGAAAAAATGGCAAGAAAATCAAGATGGTTGACAAGAATGGTTTTACAAGTTCTTAATAAGCCATCTCGAAGTCTCAATGCGGTAATGCCAATAATCAAAGCAAAGAGAAAGCAGTTTCAAGATTTTTTGACCAATTGCGACTAATAATCAGTAATGATAACAACGTAAATAGAACTATTGGAACAACATAGAGCTATATTCAAGAATATCGATTGGTTTGTTTTCAATAAACTGGTTTTGCTATGCACAAGTGCACACCAAAAACCAAAAAATTACTATTGAAAGAGACTTATCTGCTCCAGATGACAGTATAACAATCTAAACGTAGCAGTCTCTGAATTAACCCTTCTACCAATGTCAAGTCTTCAAAAACTATAAAGAAGAGAACAAAATGCTTTTTATAAGAACACCATAGAAACAGAAGCTGTAAAATAGCAAAATAGCTAAAAAAATTTGTTGGATCTTCTTGGTGTCTTTTGTTGGATCATCTTTATCCTTAAGTGGGAGCTTTGTTGTCAAAACACGCTTCGTGTTAAGTGTAGCGTTTGGTGTTAGTGGGTGTTTTACGCTATAGTTAAAAAGCTAAAAAATAAAAAAGTTTTTTCAAAAATTGAAAATTATAGATGATAAAGAGATTGATGTATACGCTTCTGATTAATGCACAAGTTATTTCAGAGACAGTGGCATTGTTTATGCTTTTTGTACAAAAAAATAAAGTGCAAGATTGCAATTCTACAATGTACTCAAGATGGACTCATGCACTATGCGGAAATTCGAAAAAGAAAACGATACCAAAGCAGTTTAAGATATTCCTAGTTTCGTTCTTTACCTTTTTATTTTTTGTGTTTAAATAAAGTTTACTTTATAAATTGAAGTTTAGTTTTTTACTATTTATGTGCATTTTATGCAGAATCAATGTTTATTTTCCGTTCGAATACACTTAATAAATCGGTTATAAAATGTCAATACTGGTTTTCCGGACTTAACACTTTTAAATTTTTCAATTCAAACTTTTAGAAAAAATTGATCTTTAGTTTTGAAACTCCTACAGCATAAGTTTTGAAGACATTTTAGGCGTCCGATGCATTTAACCGGCGGAAAAGGTTCGATTTGTACTTTTTGCTGAGTGGGCAAGGGGCGACCTACATTTGTCAAAAGCAGGGTTGGAATGAGAAGGAAATTGGATAATGGCATATAAAAAATTGGCAACGGGTTAGAAAAAGTGTTGAAAGGATTTTTTGTTTAGTTCAGTTGAAACGAATTTTTTTCTAATCCGGCTTTTAGCTTTTACAGATAAATATTTAGGTAAATGTTAAAGTTCTAACGCTAATAGAAAAACGTCTAGTGTCTGCGCTAAAATATGTCAAGGTAAGTAATTGGTAATGTAGCAAGACAATCACAAAACTAGACACGAATTTGAATAAATATAAATAGGCAAAGTTGTGCATTATGTCTCGAAAAAATAGTTTTGCGTGTCGTTTCTAGAAAGAAAATCACGCGAATCGGTCGTCTTCTATATGAAACGTGCTGATGATCGCGCGTGTGCTTGGATCTCCGGGAAAATTGCAAAACATCATGTCCACGGAATAATCATACCTCGCAGCAATGATCCATTGATAACCTTAAGACGGCGCCTGACAGGCCCAAGGTCAACCTTGTCTGATAAGACGCAGGCATAGTTTTGCTATTGTCTTTCTGGTGGCGCTGATAGATTCATCATAACATAAAATATTTGTTGGTACAAAAAACTGTGCTAACTGATAAGAATTTATACGCGTGGCCGTAGTTCTACCGCTTCGCTAGCGTGCAATTTATAGTCTGTCAATTGCCAAACAGCGAATTTCTCCCATGAATGAATCGTTGCATTGTAACTAAGTATAATGAAAATTATTTAAAATAATTCGCAAGCTCACAATCATATTATGTTATATAAAATATAATTTTATATAAAATTGTATAGTTAAATGTTTATAATTTACAAGTTTTGCAATATTAAAAAAATTACAACAATTATATAAAGAGCGACCCAAAAGCCGTGGAATCAAAGCAGGCTTAGACGAAAATGAGGTTTGGTTATTTCCAATTAATTATTACTGTCATCTTACATTCATTGTGCGAAATGCTGTTAGAAAATAAGTTAACTAATCTGTGTTTTGTGCTAGAAATATACTTAGCATCAATTACAATATATGAACAATTTAATGTTAGTTTTCAAGAGCAAATCAAAAGTAAAAAAACTGAAATTCAATTCTGATACTTTTGACTTTTTTCCATAGCAATCTTTTATATCGCTTGTTATTAACATGCAAATTATTATTACGTTAAAATTTCTAATGAAAGTTTTATTTTACAATAATTGTTGTAGAAAAGAGACATATCCTAAGTTTTAAATTTTTGGGAAAAAAATTCCTAAATATACTTTTTAACGCCAATTTTAAAAAGTTGGTTAACTAAAGTAATATTTGCATTGAAGAAATTATATTACATATTTTATTTAATGTTATAAAAACATTGTGAATAAAAAAAATTCTAATAATTTTTAAATACGAGTACAATAAATCAATAATAAACTTTAAACCCAAACTTGAGTTCAATAATTTAGATGTATAGTTCCATAATATAATTATCATTTATGTAGTTTCTTCTTATGTCATAAGCGAGTGGATCGTCACCGAGTTATTTTTGCTGGTGAAAACTTAGGGCTTGGATATATTGCTACAAATAATTAAATTATTAATTAAATTATAACCAAATTAATGGTTTTTGTTGTTTTTTTTTTAAATAATGTCAATATTTCAAAATTAAATTTCATTGTTCATTTTACGGTAGGTAACACCCTGAATTGTAACTTGAAATTTTTTGGTCGAATATTAGAATTTTTTTTCGTAAGTAACACAAAGTTAGAAACAAATATAGGTACTCAGAAATAGTTATATATGTATTAAGAGCGTAATCAAGGGGATTATGGCACGAAGGAATGTTTAAAGCCCGACGTAGGAAGACTTTTAATTTACAGAGGGCCATTAGTAACGATTACGCCCGTGGTACATACAACGTTTTATTTTATTTTAAATCGTTTCAATTTTTTAAATCAAAAGAATAATATTCAAAATTCCGGTATTTTTTTTAATACTTCCAAAAAAATTCTGATTAACTAGTTGACTAGTTTGTCGTTGCCACGATACGCTATGTTGTTATTTTCTTTTTTGAGATTTTTAAAAAGGAATCTGGTGAAAATCCTGTATAAAAACGTGTATTCCAGAGAAATGTTACAACAGGTAAAAATGCCCAAAATTCAAGAAAAAGTTGTGTCACACTCCCTGCTTTTGTAGTGTTTAACAGTTTTTGAAATAAATGATGATTTTTCATGATAATTGTTATTTAATGTATAAATGACGTCTACAAAATTGAAGACGTTTATTTGACAGCTAGACGAAAGTACAGTTATTTATTTGTAATTGTTGCGTAGCAACTTTAAAAAATTTAGTGCTATAAAAATAAAGATTACGCCCTGATTTGCGGACATATAAAGTACATTATGGTTCCAAAATAAAATTGAGTGTCAAAATCGTGACAGAAGCCATTTGCCAAGTTTACAATTAATGTAAAATATGAAAGATAATATAATTATGCCTTTAAATATATTACAATAACATAACTGTTATGGGATAATTGACACTACGAATCTCCATTATTTTTTAAAAGCCCCACAGTACATTACAAAAAAACACAATACGACAATGTAGATTTCCGCAAATAACACACTTTATATTAATTGTAAATAACTATTTTATTAAATTTGAACACACAAATAGTTTTTTTGATTTGCATTGGACGGCCGCGGCCCCTTCCATCATGGCCGGCGGCGGCGGCGGCGGGAGCAGGGCGGTCTTGAGCCTCTTCTATGGCAAAAATACATTTTTATATAGAAAAATATGAATAAAATCACAGATAAAACGATATTTACCGTTGCCTCCATGTGCTCCCTGGGACGGCTGGTACGGCCGCTGGAACCAGCGACCCCAACCGCGACCCCCACTGCGACCTCGGCCACGTCCTCGCCCTCGCCCCCGACCTCGCCCCCGACCTCGCCCCCGACCACGCCCCCGACCTCGCCACCGATCTTGCCCCCGAGCTTGCCCCTGACTTCCATGATCTTCATTTACATCCCGAGCAGCATCATCAATGGGACGAGGAACATTATGATCGGGATGACCAGGAACATCATCATCGGGACCATGAGCGTTAGAATGCTCCGGTCCCGACGAGTTCCCGCCATCAATTTCCATAGTATTGTCTATATAATGAAAATTTATAATATACATACAAATCTACAATTTTTTAAACCTCACGTACCGTCTCCTGCCATCTTTCCACAACTTATTATCAAAGAAATGTATTATCGTAATAATGCTTGCCAACAGAGAAAAGAGAATATCTCCTAAATGTTTAATAAATAAAATAATAAGATGTAATATTTGAGAAGATCTAATTCCCACATATTCTTAAAAATTTATTTTATTTTTTATTTAAAATTATTCTTAAAATATTATTTATTATATGTTTAAAACGTTCAATACTACTGAGTTGGTCATACTGTTTTATTAAAAAAACGCTTTCTAATCTTTACTTGAGATTGGTATTTATCAATCGAAAACATTGTCTGAATTATTTGCAAAATATTTCAGGCAATTACACTGTTGTGGTAATGATAGTTAAAAAATTGGTATGTAATTTCTAATAGTTCGTAAAAGTTGTAGTTTAAAAATGGTTCGAGTTTCAAGTTATAAAAGATCAAAACGATCTCGTGCGCAAAGACTACGCTACAAAAAACTGGAAGGCTCTGTGCTCAAAAGTAATGTCATTTTTGCACATAGAAACTACGGATAATAAATATGAAGAACAAATGACGTCACAATGTTGCTCTCATTACACTGTAGCAACAAGTAGCGATTCGAAAATAGACCGAGAAGACGAGCAGTTTTTTGTGGGCAATCATAAAGAAGAAGAAGAAGAGAGTGACTTAGAGAAATGCATTACGAAAAATCCAAATTGGGGACTTAGAAAATATGAAGCTCACATATTTTTGGCTAAACAGTCAAAGAATATTGGTGTAATAAGAAATAATGAGTTTGTTGATATTTCCAGTCACGAAATAGAAAGAGAGAAAGTGCCGAAACAACCTTCCCCAATTGAAGGAAACCGAATTGTAGAGTTAGGGTACCTTTTAGATCGAGTATTAAAATTACAGTATGATCACTGTCAAAGTTGTACATTGGGAAGGCTTATCACAAAATGGGAAAGTAGAAAAGCATCGGGTTTAGTAAGTACAATTCTTTTACAGTGTGAACAATGTTGCAAAGAATTCAAAATTTCAACTGAAAATCCTAAATATTCTGTATCACAAATTAATACCGGCGCTGTTTGGGGAACACTTGCCACAGGAAGCACTTATTCTCATTTAGAAGAACTTTTAAGTTGCATGAATATTCCAACAATACCAGACAATATGTTTTATAAAATGGAAAATGAATTAGGTAAAGAATGGAAATGGTCATTGATCCATTCGATGAATGAAGCAGGGAAAAAAGAAAAAGAATTTGCAATTGCTCAAAATCATCTTTGTCTTGATGGAACTCCATGGATAACAGTTTATATAGACGGCTCTTGGAGTAAACGGTCATATGGAAATAATTATAATTCTTTTTCTGATATGGTTGGAATCATTGGACGTCACACTGGCCAACTTCTCTTCATAGCTGTAAGAAATAAATTTTGCTCTGTTTGCAGCAAAGCAGAACAAAATAATGAACATCCCAAACAACACGTGTGTTACAAAAACTGGAACGACTCGGCACCGGCTATGGAATCAGATATGGTCGTAGAAGGATTCAACTGCAGTGAAGAAATGCATGGTGTTAGATACTGCAAATTTATTGCAGATGGTGATTCCAGTGTATTTGCGAAAATCCGAGGAAACGTCCAATATGGGGCTTTCGTAAAAAAAGTGGAATGTACAAATCACGCCATAAAAAACTACGGTAAGCATTTATTCAAAATAAAAGCTGATTTGCAGATAAACAAAGAAGGTAGAAAACTGTTAACAAAAGACAAAATCAAGAAATTAACAAAAAGAGCAAAATGTTCCATTTATGAACATTCCAAAAACGACCAAAATGTAGATAAGTTAAAAGAAGACCTCCGCAATGGGGTATTGCATGTTTTTGGAGATCACAGCAAATGTACAGCTAGTATTTGTAACAACATTGGTGATATGTCTTTAAATAATGTACCTAATCTGAAAAAAACATTTAATTTATGATCATTTAATAGGTGCTCTTACCTTATTAGTAAGGAAAGCAAATTTATTGATTGAAAATGAAACTAACAACAGAGCAGAAAGGTTAATGAATATAGTTTCAAGATTTAATATGGGAAAGAGATTAAATTTGGTACAAAGAGGATCATATGAACGCAGAGTTCATCTAGCTGGGTTAAGATATAATCATTCTTTTAAATGGCATTCTAGTGCGTGGAAAAAAACAACAGGAAACAGTCCAGGCAAATATTTAGAAGAGTTTATGAAGAAATATGAACAAATGACAAAAAAAGCAAATGTGCGGCATAGTGGTAGTAAAGAAAAAAAAATACACAAAAAAATAGCGAATAATGTTCATACCGAAGTCAATCGAGATTATGGCAAATATGCTGAACAACCGATGAAGACGATCTCAGACGATGAAGAAACGGTAAACACAGAATCCGAGCTATTACTGCAAAGGTTGCAAGTAAGCAACAAAATAAAAAAATATTTATATTACATTTAATTTACTTACTACAAATTATGCTTTAGATATCTACTGAGGAAGAAAGACAAAAAATCCAAACATCAACAGTTGGGCAATTCGATAACACTTTATATGAGTATCATCGAAAACACAGACTGACAGCATCCCTTTTTGGTAGGGTTATAAACAGAAGGCCATACACACCTTGCCACAACATTGTGAAAGAGTGTTTAAAAGTAAACAGAAATATTTTAACCGAAGCAATGCAGTTTGGTATTTGCAAGGAAAATGTTGCTATTGAACTATTTAAGAAAGCAATGGCAGCAAAGGGTACTATTCTTAATGTTGATAATAGTGGGCTGTGGGTGGATTTACAATATGGCTTTCTTGGAGCATCTCCTGATGGACTTGTAAGGGAAGAAAACGCTATAATTGAAGTGAAATGCCTTTATAGTGCCTGTAAAGCAGAAGTTTCTTCTATACAAGAAGCCATTGCATTAAAAAAAGCACCTTTCCTGGAAAATAACAACGAGACAATTTCTCTGAAATTAACTCATAATTACTACTATCAGGTAATTTGTGAAATTTATTTTTAAAAGAGAAATGTATACTAAGTTTTTTTTTGTTTGTGACAGGTTCAGGGACAATTAAATGTTACACAAAAAGAAAAATGTTACTTTGTTGTGTACATCAGCGATACCGTAGACATTTTTTATACTGAGGTTTTTAGGGATGAAACGCTGTGGAACAACACAATGCTACCAAAGCTCATTCAGTTTTATAAGGAGTGTATTGCTCCAGAAATAATACGGGGAAATATTATGAAAAATAAAAAATGTAAAGATCCACCTTTTATTACGAAAGAAATTGAATTGCACCAAACAAAAACAAAAAAAAAAGACACAAAGTTAGTGATAATTACAGGTATGAATAAAGTTGTTTGGGGTAGTAAAGTTTTGCACAAAAAGGTACAATTTTACTCTTTCACCAAATGTTACAATGGTGTTGTGTAGTACGAGTACTAAAATACCACATAAAAGTTGCATGATAGTTGAAAGGCAAAAGAAGGCAACAAAAAGTGAGTGCTTTAAAATATCTAAGTACAAATAAGACACACAACATTGTAATTTAATCATAGTTCATGCTAATTTGATTTTCATAGTAGGCTTTAATACCCCTTCAAAATAAATAACTATAAATTATCAATTTTAGTGAAATAGATATTATTTAGATTAATTCATTTTACACAATTTCTTTTAAATGAATGGTGGAATTTGAAATTATTTGATAGTTTGTAGATAACAGTGGTTTAGTGTACGTAATATTATTTAATAATAACTGCCATAACTTTTCATATCCTTTGTAAGATAAAATAAATTACGTTACAATTATTGTTTGTTGTCATTCATTAATCATTTTCTTAAGAAGAATGTATGTAAATCAGGCACTATAAAATATTACTTACAATCATTCCTTATTAGTAAATCAATGAAAACTTATAATTATTAACAAGCGATAGTTCTTTTAAATAAGAGATTACGATTTATGACTGTTCTATGCAACTGAAATTTATGAATAATAAAACTTTGTTTTTCAAATAATTTTATTCAAACTATTGATTGATTAAAAATGGAAAGAAGGGTTTATAATATAAACTTATTTTATCGGATGAGCTTCATAAAACTTACTTATCTTAACCTTAGCTACAATATTTTAAGTTTTATATCGTTGGCGTGCGGTGAAAGTGTAAGATGACAATATAACACTGTTTGAAGATAAATTTGTTTTAGATTATACGCTGACTTTTTTGAGAATATCTATCATATCAAAGCACCACGACAATTAATAGAACTTATGTAGCTTCATTTGTTGCTACTCTTTCTTATAATGCTACATACTTTTTGCTGTCACAATATATTTAGTATAGTGTAATGTAAAGCATTTTACATACAACACAGCTACTGTACACTGCTGTACCTGCCCAGGGGGTGTATCGTGTTAGGTATGTACTGGAATACCTAGCTTTCAATTGGCAAATTCAGGATATAATATTCTCTTCTTATTTCTTAACCACTGAAGGAATGAGTAGGTACCTAGCACAAGCATGGTATAAAAGTGTTTGTCTAAAATTTTACTTAGGCTTTTAATAAGTCAAAAAAAATTATGTTAGCAACAATTCGTTAAACAACGTACATCATTTGAAGTACGTTAAAGTAATGTTCTTTATTGTTATTCCGTTTACAAATCAATTTGGAGTTTGATTCATAACCTCACACCTCCATGGAATGTTAATAACTGTTTTATGAGTCCATAACACACGTTAAACTAGAATAAATAAATAATATTCCATAATATTATTTCAGGGATTGTTTATATGACGACTTTATTGTGAATTAGTATATGTAAATAAAAATTTTGCCACTTGACAGAACATTGACATTTCTTTTATTTACATTTTTTATAAGAATTTATTTAGAATAATAAAACAAGAAAAATTGTAAATGTATAAGAATTGATGAAGACAGTGAACATAATTAATTGAAAAGTCCTTTTTAGTGTACTAATTTAGATTTTAGTGTGTAATTTTAATTATTTATCTTGAAGCGCCATCTATCAGACAGTAACCAAACTTTTCGTTCAGTCCGTTCACTGACCTTTACCTCAGTTTGACATTTTTTTTTATAATTAATACGTCATGAATACGTCTGGGGCTAATCCTGAAGGAATGGTAACATTTTTTCAAGAATTTTTTTTACGAATGCATTGTCCACAACGAGCTGTTCACTCTGACGGTTTTTTATGTACATCTGTAGTGGTGAAATTCCCAAAAAGTATCGACTTTGGAGACTATTTACCGAGTTAATCGGAAAGAACGTTCGTTAAAAAACCGCCGAGACAAGCATTGAATCTTTATCTGTAAGCTGCCTCACTTTCTCTTTTGTAATGTTTGTTGTTGTCGAAGGATTGGCCCCCCAGGGAACCCTTATATCAGTTAGCACAACAACACGTTCGCCATCTACCGAATTCGCATCTCTCAGGCGCCCTCTTAAATCGGACAGCTGCCATATTATAAATTTGTCCGCGTCTATAAATAGAAACGTTGTTAATTAGAAACATTAGATAAAAATAATGAGTCGGTGGAATCGATGACGAATCAGATTCGGGAAAGCAAACACGAGCATGAGCCATTATTTCAATGGATGTCTAGACTCGTAGACAAGGTTGTGTAATAATTTTACGACATTTTGGTGCACACTCGATATATTACCGGCGTAATAACGCTCCAACAGCTGTTTACCTAACTAATGTTTACACACTTCCTACGATACGGTAATTTGGCGAAATTCTGCCGTCTGTTCGGCCACAAGGCGACACTTGCGGTCCACTCCTATAAATGACAGGCCGTTCAAAGTTCGAAGATAAGCTCGTTAGATGTTCCGGTAAAAAATTATTTTTCTCTTTTATTGATAAAATTCCTGATGGTTTTACTGCCTGATAAAATTAATTATTAATATTGCGGCCACCAACAGTCAGATTTCTACATACAACTTATCAAGGAAATTGTCCTATTTTCGAGTGAAATGTTTTGTCTAGACTTAACAGTGATTGATTTTTGTCATTTATTTCTTTTTCAATCTGCAAAAATTTTTTACGCAAATCAATTCTACGAAAAATAGCTCAAGATCTTATCTTTGGTAAAAGTATTATTTTATAAATAGCAACACGTCTGTCAATAGAATTTTTTTATGTCTATCTCGATATCTTATAAAAATTGCAGAACCAGAGATAAAACTCTACCTCATATTTTATCAGATATCTAAATTATTTTTGGTGGAAATTTTAGTTAATATATTGTTCGATAAAATTCAAAGTTAATCGCTCTAATGGCATTATTATCTAGAAAATAGGAAAATTTTCGAATTTTTGTTTATTGCACTTTTCATCTAGCATTGAAATCATCTCATTCATTCATTTTCTGCGCGCATTTTTACCTCAGGTGACCTACAAACATCTCCAATGAATAATTGAAACAAGGACGAATGTAACTTTAGCAATTCAAATCACATGAGAAAATTTGTAATTTTCAGCTTCGATTACACCGATTTTAAAGTCTCATTAACACACCAAACTAGGTGGCTTTTCGTGCTGTTAATAGAGTTAACACGTTAATAACGCGTGATTCTAACTCTGCCCCTTCCTTTTTTAATGAGCGGCAACCCAAAGTACAAGAATACGATTTCACAATGACACTGCTAAGACATTGTCTGAAAGCTATCTCAAAAAACCACCACGATAAAGCGCCACCCGTGGCAAATGCTAGGAACTGAAAAGAAGATTTCTTCATGTTGTTGAATAATTATAATACATTGTTTATTTCGATTTCTTTAAAATATATCTAATTTATAAACATATTGTAAGTCTGTACACTTGTTGCTGTTATGAAGGTACAGTCTGTTTGTCTAAACAAGCGGCATTTTAAATACACTAATTATAAAAAAAATAACAATTGATTTTGTGCAATTTGACAACGCACCTGTCTTAAAAAATGCAATATACATAACATATTATAAAATCAGATTTCTTGTGTACGTTTTAATTAGAGAAAAATGATAAAAGTATAAAAAATAAATTTAAAATTAAAATAAAAAATAATAATAATGCACCTATCTAGACAATTAAAGGAGCTTTCGTTTGATGTATTATTATAGATGAAACACTTAACTATAAGAGAACTATCCGCTAATAAAGAAAATGCTCCTCTTTAGAGAGATTTAGAGAGATTTTAGAGAGATTTAATATCACATGGTTATTTGTTGAAAAATCCAGAAAAATTACAGTTCAAACTCAAACTTCGAGCACTCTTTTCTCAAAAACGGTTATTCCAAAATTTCAAATTCTCAATCTGAAGAAAATAGTGTTATCAACAAGAAACGTTTTAGAGAAAGAAGTGTGTTTATTTTAAAGATTTTCCTGATAGTTGAGGTTCAAAATATGCAATACAGTGTGTCTCAATTATTGTCAATTTGATAAAAAAAATCTGTTTTTTGATTCAGACATATTCCAAGCTGAGCATCCTTTTTGAATCTAATAAAAAAAAATCGTTTTTTTTTAAATTCATCAATTATTGATAAAAATAGTTTTCATACATAATTTATATAAGTATTTTTTTAAATATATTAAAGGGAGACATGCCCTTTAATATATTGCCCCCCATGCGCATCTATAATTGCACGAGTATTCATTTCGATAAGACATAACTGCGTTTCATAATTTCTACTAATTTGTAAGGAAAAACTGGCGTTGGTGTTGGTAGCAGTGATGCGATTAATCAGTGCGTTCATTAATACTTAAACCAGATGGTGTTGGCAGTGCTGCCACCAAAAGTTTGGAAGTTTTCGAAAATCGCCAAGTTTTCGCTTCGTTTGATGTTATTATTGTGCAAATACGCGCGAAATGTCACGAGTTAATTAATCTTATTTAGGATAATTCAATTAATTATAATCATGTAGGTCTTATCTCGCTCCCGAGGATAATTACTGAACCAGTTCAAGTTGGCAACATTGCAAAAAATCACCGAAATTTATTTATTTTGAATTAATTTAAGTAAACAAGTTTATTGTTGTCGGGTCTGTTGTTTTTTTTAATGAATCATCAATTTGTTGCAGGTGCACCAACTCAAAGTGCATTCAAGTCCTTATCAGTCAAAAGTGCGCATAACATATTAATTGGTAATTGCAATGTTCAAGGCTTGAATACAAACAATAATGAAAAAGAAATTGTAACGTACGTCAGTGCTATCACGTGACGTCGATTTTGTTTGCGGTTGGCAACACCTTTGTACCGACGTGACAGTTGATGTGTTTTCCAAACAAACAATTCAGGACTGCCAATTTCAACAATGAAAATTTCAGAAATTACCTTTGATGTTTTCAAATTGAGATAAAGGGATGCCTTCCAGACTCACCTAAACGTTTTAGATAAAAAAAATCGTAAAATTGAGGTAATTCGGTCGAGATAAAAAATTTATAGAAATTGTTCCCGAGACCTTGGTACGGAACTCGGTCTTTCTGATTTTAAATCGATTTAACGAGTTCACACTTTTAGACCAAATAAAATCCTAAATCCGGACCGGTATTTATAACGGCAGGGTTTACGAAGACGTTTTCCGTGAAAATTTTTAAAAATAGAGCAAAAACCAAGAAAAATTAAAAATAATTGAGCCGACAAAGAGATTTTTTTATTACGAAATAAAGTCCTGAAATATAACCAAATTAGTTCTTTCTCTCAATTACTGATTCATCTTCAAAAAATTCTGACTCGCTTTCTCTCCAGAAATAATATAATACAGTGGAACTTCGATAACCCAAATTTATGGCAAGAGACAGGCAAATTCCATGTTTTACATTTTCGATAAGTCAAACCACTCGATTACTTAACTTTTTTATGGCAAGTGAATGTCCGAGTTATCGAAGTTTGACTGTAATTATCCCACAGGACAATGTTACAATTTTCAGGTACAAGCATTTATGGTAATATTAATCCCGTATTATATGGACTGTAAGTTTATTCATGACTTTAATAATAAGACTTAAAAACATACTAATCTCATTATTTCATCTAAGAAATTGATTTTTCTGACTCTCTATTCTTGATTAATTTGATTGGTTAGACAACTTTTTGAACTGTAGAAACTCTGATGACAGTTTCTTCAAAAATCTGCTTTTAAACTTTGTACAACTATATTTTTTTATATCTATTATTTTCTTTGTTTTTCGTTGCATAAAGGCCATCACCATTGTAAGCTAGGATTCTCTTGATGTGTAGCTTAGACTACGAAGTTATTGCAGCGAAATTCCACTGTAGAAGAGACTGGGAAGTTAAATTTCTAAGAAAAGTAGTGAAATGAAACATAATTTAACTTCAGAAACGCTGAACAATTTCATAGAATTCTGCGTATCTTTGGCCCCTTTGGCATTTCGCTCCTTCTGGGAAGTGCTTTCCATTTCCTCTCGTTCTGCCACCCCTGACCTCTTCGATCGCAACTTCCTTGAATCCCCAGGCCCCAGGTCGTCCTTCGTCCAACAACGCCATAGTCATTCAAGCAGTGCGTTTCAAATGCGACACCGAACCCGACACTTCCACACTTATCCGCATTTAATTGCTGATGCTGGAAGACAAAGGATCTGCGTGGGGTCGAATTGCGGAAATCGCTATTCGCTCCTTGTCTAGGCTAGAGGATCGATCGCCGCCCCAGACTGGGTCAGGATGTGTCCCATCATCGATTTCGCAACAGAGACGGTGCGTGCGGTGCGTCCAAAGTCACCTTGACGTCGTCTGCAGCGTGGACTAGCCGAAAACCGCGTCGCGACGGAGAGTGAAAGTCTCGACGACGGCGGCGGCTGCCGCTCCTGTTATGTCATAGACAATTAGCGTGGGCGAATGCAACGTCGTGCACGCCATTTCAAGGTCGCAGACTACGAGGATGATATCATCGCGGACTGTAATTACACGCCACACGCAAGGCAAATTCGGTGCGTATTCATGGAGGAGATGAATTCGAGGGAAAATTACGAGTTCGTCAAGCTGCGAGAGCGATTAACGAGCCGAGGAGGCGATCCAAGCGGAATTCACGATTGTTTCAAGAAGTCAAGAGGGCGAAATGAAATTTTTATGGCACTTCAACCAGCAAAAATTCCAAATTTTTTGTAATAAAGCTATGCCCTAAACTAGGATCGTAAAAGTTGCCGAATTAGGGCAGAAATTAGACGAGAAAAAAATGTTTGAAAATTTGAAAAAACAAAAAGTACATTTACAGAGGATTTGCAACTATCCTTGTCTTAATAATGGAAATTACATTTACCGTTTCACAAAATCGAAGAAGTTTCCAGCACCTAGCTTCGTCATTTTAAATGGCAACATATATATTTTTTATTTATTTTGGAATGGAATGCCTAAGACTAGCGAAAAGTCTCCGAAAATTATAATAAATCTCACAACCAAATTTACGTTGTTCTGTTCAAGCCTACGAAGCTTTGCGTGGTCCAACTCTCTTCGATTATCCCTAAATGTAATTTTATTTGAAATTTGGTGCAACGATATGAATCGATAGACCTTTTAAAAGCTTCCATTTCAAAAATTAAAGCTAGAACAAATAGTTTAAATAAGAGTGTAGAAGTTACGTATTAGAAGCGATTTTTTTACGGTTAGAAGGTCAAAATCAGAAGAAAGTAAAAGTTCTCTTTCACAAAAAATTTCAAAAGCTTATAATAGAGTAGGTTTTCCTTCGATTTCCTTTTTTCATTGTCGAAATTAATTGCCCCATTCTTTAGGCTGTTCAGGGGCATCTTTTTGCGGTTTCATCAGAAATCGTCGCCGATGGTCTCATCTAGGTCGTAGTTTTTTCTTTTTTCGCATCAGACGGATTGATGGCTGGATCAAATAAACGACGAGAGAGGGTGTGCGACAACGCGTCGTTAACAGGGGATAGGCCAGACGCCGACACCAGACACCCCCAACCAGACGGGACGTGGCCCCGTGGCCTCGAGCGCCCAGACAAAAGGGTTTCCGCACACGCACTCAAAAAGGGTTGCAGAGCCCTCTCTCCACACCGGATGTTCGCCTGGGAAAACGCATGCGGAAACGGAAAAAATACACTTTTTTCACCGAGAATCCAATTTATAAATTCAAAGCGACGCAAAGCTTTGACAAATTGAGAGTGTCTGTCTAACCGGTTTCGGTAAAAGCACTTCGTTATGGTAAAAGGGATGCGGAAAACCGCTATGAAAATTTCAACACACATACTGAAGAAAATGCTGAACGGAGTTTGTGGAGGCGGTGGCGTGTGAAAGGCCTAATGAGCCGAAAGCGGAAACCTAATTGGACATAACGCTGATAAAGTGGGCCTAAGATAAGGAGACACTAACCCAAATTGAGAATTTATACAGTAGAGCAACGTTTTTCAGCTTTTCAGTTAGGAATTTAGTTGGTTTTTCAGAACACATAAAAAATTAATAAATAATAATAGAGTTTTCTTGTTATTGCAGTAATCCGTACCTACCTACTTATGGTCTGTTCCATATAAATTTACCGATCTGTCGTAAAGTTTTTACTGTGATTAGGGTCAGTCAGTTAGCGACGGTCAGCACTTAAAACTCTTTCCTTTATTTCAATTGAGGTTTTTCATGAAGTACAGAAGTCCTTCAAAACTGTAATTTATCACAAAATATTTTCGGGTAAATTGACAAATTTATATGGAACGCTCAGTTCTTGTTTTTTTTCCCAATAAATAACTCTTTCACAGCTGCAACAGAAGAGGTGCAATAGAGGAAGGTGAAACACAAAACCGCGAATTTGCCTCTTTCTTTTTCAATTTTTGCCACCCTAATTCCAATTACGTCGAAATGATGAAAAAGCTCTAATCTCTCTAGTCTCCCCCAGATAATTCCGAAACGGTTTTAATTTAGTTTGACATCCCGTCAGGGCTGATGGGATTGAGTCAACACGCGTCGAAAACAAACAGAACGATGCATTTTTGGCATTAATTATGCGTTCGTGGAAGGTTTTCGGTTAACAAGTGGAATTCTTCAGGGGCAAAGTAAAGGTGCGAACGCTGTACACTGTCGTGAATAATTTATCAACATGATTCATGCATTTAATTTGGTCACAAACTTTCGGTTTCCCACAACGTTTTGTGCATACCTCGGCTTTGGCATGGACGTGTGTGTGCGTCTCGCTATCGCAATCTACCGAGGTTATTTATCGTGGGGTCTTTTTGGAAATCGGCCAGAGTTGTGTCCGCACGGAAAACACCCTAGTTTAATTAAAGCCGCTTTGCCAACGAAATATAATAATGCAAACGAGGGAAAATAAACCATAAACGTTATGGAACAATCACAACAAACACAAAAAATGTTTTACAAAAATTAACATTCAAATCTGTCTAGGCTATTTACGTAATTAATTATGAAAAGACATTAATAAATACTCCTGTTTATTATTTCACTAAAAACCCAAATTAAAGCACGAATAATTCAGTCCAAACATTGAACTAATGTAAAATAAGAACCAAAGGTCTTGTTACACTATTTTGAAAATTTATGAAGTTACTACAGACTTTGATTTTGAGAGCTTCTTTTTACTGATGTTTTTTCCCCAAAATTTCTCATCAAAAAACACTTATGCGCTAATTTCAAGTTGAGATATTACCGGCAATATCTTTGTTTCCATGGAAAATTGAAAGAATTCTGGGTTGAGGTTGGTTGTTGCTAAGAAAAAGTACTAAAATTGGCGATACTACCGGTAGCATCTCAACTTGAAATTACCCCATCAGTTGAAATGTAACAGAACTTTAACCAAAATCTTAAATTGCTCTAAATGAATTAAACAGAAAAACATGAAACAATTGGTAAACCTACTTTAGACAACCAATCCTTTTGTATGTACATATATGTATTATATATTATTATTATTATATTTGCAAGATGTCGTCCGAAATTTAACCTTTTTGAGGGAAGTTTTTGCCAACCGTTTTCATCTGGAAGTCGGAGTTGATAGTGTTGATACCTACTTTGACGGCTTAGGAGAGATTCGAACCGAATTGTTCCTGTTGATTCTTGATTTTAACTTAAATCTCAGCGAGTCTTTGCGAGTTATTTACTAAGAGCTGTCTTTCATAACCGTACAGTTTTACCGAAATCCCATGTTGTTTCATACAGGACTATATTGATAATAGGAGGATAAAGTTTGGTTAAGCTCGGTTTTGATATTGTCACCCTGTATATCCTCGTACTTGAATAAAGATTGTACTTTTGGTTGAGAATCGCTTGTAATAGTTGAAAGGCTTTTCCCGGAGTTTGTCTGTAGAGTTGTAAAGTTGTGCGCTAATAAATCAAGGGAATTCATCGTGCATGCGATCAATTTTAACCGGAGAGCGTCCGGATCGTCCGGATCCCCCCGTTGGCGTTGTAGAGCACACATGTCGCCCTAATTAGCAATTACTGGCGTCGTGCAATCAATCGTAACGTCGAAACCGCTTTCCATTCGATAGGATACTAATTACCGTCTGTGTGCACACGCGGGGATTAAATGCAGACACGCAACCGATAACGACAACACTAAATCATCATCGGAGAGGTTCAGCGACCCGGAACTCGAGATCAAGAAGAAGAAGAAGAAGCATGGGGTTAGCGCATTCGGGGGGTTTTAACACAGTACTTACGGGTGCGGTGGTCGGTGTTCGCGCGGCGTCGTGCGGATCGGCCGCCGTGCCCCCCGTCTGCAGCCCCCTCCCCAGCTACTGGGCGATAATGGCTCAGCACGCACGTGATGAGCCCCAGCGCCACCGTCAGCACTATGGCGGACAACACCAGCACCAAGATGCCCCAATCGCCCACTGGAACAACACACAAGGTTTTTTTCGGATACAACCACTTGTTGCCGAGACAAGTCACAGCTTATTTGCATTTTTTCGGTTATTTAATTGAGACGATAGCTTTGACAGGGAAGCAGCCCTCAAGGAACACCTGTTTAACAACGACCGGGCGATTACTACCCGAAATGCTTCCGGAGAAAGGGTGAACGGAAAGCACACCTGCACACCCTAATTTAATTAAGGCTCTTAAGGGAGAGCTACTGCGAAAACAATTTCGGATTTAATTACACGGAGCTATTTCGCGGGATTATTGGGAATTTTTGGGGGACCATAAAAAGCACACTCCACTCAGCATCATTAAGAACAATAAAAAAAATTCAAGGACTATACAGGGAGTCAAGAAGTTATTTTATGAATAGCAACAATTCAGAAACTGCTAGGCGCATCTTCTATATAGAATTTTTAATGACCAAATAGTTTACCTTAATCAATGTAATATCGCATTTACGTATTATAAAAATAGTTGAATAGTACTTGTTTCAGCTAGGGCTGGGCGATACCTGTTTTTAGGTATAATACTTGCCAAAGTATCAAAGTATCGAGGTATCGGAAGTATCGAGGTATCGGAGGTATCAAAGTATAGAGGGTATCGAGGTATCGGAAAGTATCGAGGTATTGGAGGTACTACGGTATCGAAGTATTGGAGGTATCGAGGTATCGGAAGTATCCTGGTATCGAGGTATCGGAAGTATCGGGTGGTGATAAATAAATATCGTATAATAGCTTGTGAATTTGTTTGTTTTCATCAAAATAGCTTGTGTTTCCAACATCCAAAGCACTCTGAATAGGATATTTATTTATAAACCCTTTATCAAGGTATCGCAGGTATCGAAGTATCGGAGATATCAAGAAGTATCGGAGATATCGGGGTATCGAGGTATCGGGGTATCGAGGTATAGGAAGTATCGATACTTCGATACCTGATTGGAGTCGGTATCGGTGTACGATACCTGAGCAGGTATCGATACCTTCTGTAAGTATCGATACTTTTCCCAGCCCTAGTTTCAACTTTCTACGATCTCTAATAAGAGCAAGAACTTGGTTTGTTTGGAACGTAACCCGAACCTACCTCAACTAATGACGTCACACTTGCGGCGTGAATTAAAAAATTTTCATAAGTGATAGATCTAATATGGCCGACCATAAATACAAAGTAGTTATACGAAGGTGGCTTGAAAGAAGAGTGATTTTCCAATAAAAAAAATATTTTAGAGGAAAAAAACACGTTTATTACTTAAGATAATTCTCTTGCAGTTCTACATATTTGGTCCAGCAAGTCTCGAATTTCTTGAAGCTATATAAAAAAATTCTTGAAAAGTGTTCAAAATAAGAGTATCACTTCTTTTTCCATCGAGACATTTTTTGAATTTCGGGAACAAGAAGAAATCACTAGGAGTCAGATCGGGTGAATAAGGTAAATGAAGCAGCAATTTCTAACCTAATTCGATCAATTTAGAAGTGGCAACTCCGCACGAATAAGAGGGTGTATTATCGTGATGGAACAGAATTTTTTTTGTAAAGAAGTGGTCGTTTTTTCTTTAATTCGGTGTCAAAACGTGTCAGCAAAGCTCCATAATACTAGCCAGTAATCGTTCTACCCTTTTCTAGATACTCGATGAAGATTATGTCTTTGGAATTCCAAAAAAAAATTATTTTTATTGACCAACATAACAGTTTTTGCTTTTTTGGGACCACGTTTTGACAGTATTTTCGTTTATAGAGTAAAGCGAGATGTCCAGATTCTATCTAGGGTGGCAAAACAAGGTAAAAATTCTCTTAAATTACGTTGAAACGTAGACAAACAATCATTTGAAGCTGTAACGCGAGCGCGTTTGGTCAGCATTAAGCAAAGACAGCACTCATCTCGCGGATAGCTTTTTCATATTTAAATGTTGATGCAAAAGATTGAATATCTATTTAGCTGAGATGTTCACTTCATTAGGTATCTTATGCACCGTCAATCATAGATCGCTATTTACAAGAACACAGATTTTATTTATCATTTAGAGAGTCGTTACAGTAAATGAGGCTCCGTGCGCTTAGCATCTTCCGTGCTCATATGACCAATTTTGAATTGAGAAAATTATTTAAAAATCATATCCTAAGACGGATGAGATTTACCATAATATTTGTACAACTTCTAATCAGTTTTTTAATAGTTCTTCCCCCATTTTTTCCCCCATTTTTATACAACAAAAACACTTCTTTTAAAAAATTGTAAAACGCAAATTATGTGACAGTTTCCGCAAAATTTTGAAAGCAGTCTTTTAAAACATAATAGAAACCAAAAAAAATTAAATGATCGCGATAAAAAAAGAAACACCAATAGTCAAAAAGTCACCTGACCTGACCAGACCCGATACTCCCTTTCACAAAAAAAAAGAATGTTGTAATAAGTTATTGATAGACGCCTATTTTACACAATGATACTGTTTTGCAAATTTTTGGTTCGTTCACAAATTAAAGGAGTTCTCGTATTGCCTAGTCACTAAATGTGATAGTTTTGTGCGCTTTAATTGTCACTAAAATGTAGTGTTTACTGTCGATCGGCAAAAAACTGTTTTTTGCGCTTCTGCCAAAAAGATTTTTAATAGACCAGCAGAGAAAGTAGCTGAAAAAGAGAAGCGGCAGATAGATGATACTGTGGTGTTAAATATTAATTACTGTCAAAACCAGGAAGAAGACAGCTAATATTACATTATTAATCGTTTACCTAAAGGCCGAATTTTATTATGATATAATTATAATAATAAAAGTGGTAAAAAAATTCCAAAAGCTGTTTATTACGTTTAATATCGCCGTTATCATCCGATAATTCCCCGATAAGCGACCGCATTTCCCGGCTGTTTGCATAGCTGCAGTTCGTAAAAGCCGGTGCACAATTCGTGGAAACGTCGTTTTCCTTGTGATAAGTCTTATCTCGGTTTCTAAAAATAGTAAAAATCGTGATCCCCGCCAAGGCGTCTGGGGCGTCGGGTCGGCCGTGTTTAAGTATAAGTTTTAAGTTGTCGATCAACCGAGATGAAAATGTATGTGACACCTCAGACATGTTTACTTAAGCTAAGTATTTCTCAAGGTGTTGAAAAGTCAACACGCTGTAAAAAGTCGCTATTTATAAATAATTCGGGTGTCAGAAAAGTGCACGAAGGACCAAATCTCATGCAGCACACGAAACGCTGTCGAAGAAACGGCCAATATTTGCATATAACAGCAACTTGTCCGGTCCAGACAAAATAAAATTTCGGTTTTATTTCATTACTGGGTCGTACCAACACCGGTTCAATGTCAGACGAGTACTCGTACAGAATCGGTAAACAAGACAGCAAATTTTCGGGGCAAGTGTCTCCGATTTTTTTTTAAATTAACACTTTATGGAATTGTGGAGAATTTACACCCACTGGTATTGTGTGCCAAAATTTTACCTGCCGAGATTGCTTTTTAACGTGTGGAATCGAATTTACGACCAATAAAAATGCAAAAATCTCAAGCAAATATACCTAAAGTAAACAAAATTCGTAAAATGTTTTTCGATTCTCTTACCTTTACAAACAAAATACTTATAAAAATAGATCTGTAGTAATACAGTATTTGACGAATCGGATTTACAGATGAGTGCGAAATTATTTTTGGAAAAAAATCGGCGATAATTTTCAAAGTAAATAAATTTACTCAAAACTTGGACTTTGTAGTAATTCATTCAATACTTTTTGCACAAATTGTGATAAATAACTATCAATAATGACATAATTTGCAGCAATTAATTTGTTAAATTATAAATTGTTTACAATCAAAGTCACTAATTTTAGTTCCTAGATCATAATTATAGAACTAACGCATGTTAATTAAAAAATGACCTCCACAAGTTCTATGGAATTACAGAACTATGTTTTGTACGTCTTATATTCATCCATCTTTTCGTCAAAATAAATCCTCAATCAATGTCAAAATATTACTTCTTCAACTTTAATTTTTCTTCCTAACAAGATTTGCACTATAATCACCTGAGAATAACAACTTTGTTGTCGAAACACGCGTCGTATTAAGTAAAATGTTTGGTGTTAGTGGGTGTTTAACGTTTCATTTAACACACCAAAAACATCAATTTAAATGAAATGGTAAAAAAGCAATTATTCTACAGAAAATGCTTTTATGGTTTAATAAATGGTATTAAACGGTTTAAAAGAAGTTTCTTTAGAAGACAAGAATTGATAACGTTTCTTCACAAGAATTGATAACGTGATAACACCAAAGAGGCTGTTTTTATTAGACACGAGTGTCTAATAAAAAAATAATTAATTAAGACGGTAGTTTTAGTAATAAAAAAGAAGAAAATCTAGAAAAGTGAGTTAAACAAATATCACAGAATTTTAAACGGCAGCAATCGATGGTAGAAAGCTAGCGTTTTTATACCAAATTTAGTTCTCTATAACTCTTTCCATTATTTTTTTTTAAACGTTAGACCATTTAGATAGTGCTTTTAAATAAAACCAGCGTTGCACGAATTTTAAGCATGAAATATATTTTTTATATGTTCCGGTAACTTTCTTCTTTCTGTTTTTTTAAATATAAATATTAGGAATTTAATTATTTATATCACAGTATTTTTTGTGTAATTAGTTTTGCAATTTTCAATTCAAAGCGTACTGCAAGGTTAAGCATTAATGCTGTCTCTCTCAGACAGATTCCTATGTAGGTCCTAGCTGACGACTAAAGACTCCTTTCTCTATTTTACTGCGTGCTGTAAAGCAAATTTGGGAGAAAAACGGATAAACGAAGGGATCCCTTTAAAAAACCATAAGGTCATTATCAAAAATGAAAAGCAAACGCTATAAATCAATTGGAAAAGCTTTATCAACTCTAAAATTTTCTCATTTTTATCATTTCTGCTCTGAAAAAAATACCGCTCTGCTCCAAAAAATTTTAATAATTTTAGATATTAAGTCGTTGAAAATTTTCTGTTTATTCGTACCTTTCATTAGAGAATCCAAACCACATTCTTCATAAATTTTGAGGCATTTTTTAACGTAGATTTGAAGCCCCCTTCGTTCTTTTGTTTCTTCTCAGTTTTATGTATGTTTACAGCTAGGTCTCTTCTCTGATTATTAATATATATTAGTATCAGAAGGGCATAATTTATGTAATAATAATTTTCAAAAATTTTAAAAGAATAAAAAACAGCTACAAAATCGTAACAGATAATGCAAAAAAGGTAAAATCTAGAGAAAAGACTAGGTATTAGCGGAAGAAAAGCAATAGATAGTTCTAGAAAAAATTGAAAAATGTGAGAGTTTCGAGAAAAGCTTAAAAAACGAAAAAAGTTAAAACAGCTAAAGAAGATTCTAGAAGTGTAAAAGAACATTTTTAAAAAACTAAAAAAATAAAGATTGAAAGAGAAAGTAAAAAAAGTTTTTAAAAAAACAAAAAACAGTTTCTAAATCGAAATCTTACCAGATAATTCAAAAAAAAAAAAAAAAATAGAAAAAAGACTACTAACTGGTGAAAAAAAGTAACAGATATTTATAGAAAAAAAATGAAAAATGTAGAAGTTCTTAGAAAAGCTTAAAAAACGAAATAAAAAAAACTAAAAAAAACTCTGGAAGAGCATATGATTGGAAGAACAAAAAACAAAAAATCTTCAAAAAATAAAAAGCAGCTTTAAAATTATAACGGAAAATTCAGAAAAGAAGACATTTAAAGAAAAAACTATGTAGAAAAATAAAAGAAAGGGTCATTTAGTAAGAAAAAAGTAACAAATAATCCTAGAAAAAATTTAAAAATGTGGAGTGATCTGGAAGAGCTTTAAAAAACCAAATAAAGAGTAAGAAGAGCTAAGAAAAAACTCTAGAAGACCATACATCATTATCAAATAAGCAAAGCAAACGACATAAATGAATTGAAACCGCTTTATTAAAGATCAACTCTAAAATTTTCTCATTTTGATCATTTCTGCTCTGGAAAAAATTCTTAATTCTTCGTATCGTTTGTGTCTTCACACAATTTTACCGATTTTACCGTTTCTTTATTACCACTCTGCTACAAAATCCAAAAATTTTAATAATTTTAGTTAAACCAGTCATTGAGAATTTTCTGTTTCTTCGTGCCTTTCATTAGAGAACCAATACACGTTCATTCTAATTTTTTTAGACTTTTTTTAACATAGACTTAAAGCCCCTTTCGTCCATTTTGTTTGTTCTCAGTTGTCTACAGCTGGGCTTCTTCTCTGATTATTAATGTATATTAAAATCGAAGGCGCATAATGGCGCACAATATACATATTTAAAATTAAAACTCTATCGCAGCCATAAACTCAACAAACAGACGGAAATGCAAACACGAGTGACATCTATGCGTGTGAAAATTTGTTTTTAGTTAAATAATAGTCTTTCAATGTAAATTTTCGCTCCTTAATATCGGTAAGCAAATTACTCCAATAGAATAGCGTTCAAGATGGCTTTCACTTCAGTTTTAAGATGAGTGGTCTGCTCGTGACGTCACAAAAGTGTGCGAGTTAGATTTCTTAGAAAAAATTGTAAAATATGAGAATTTAACAGCAGCGTTTTGAAGTCTATGTCCATGCCCATTGTGTGCAACTTCTCAAAATAAAACTATTGCAGCAGCCCTGTGCCTCTAATAAAGCTCAGTACCTTGTCTGAGGAGCCTTTTCACTTCGCAATTTAGCAATTTTATAAGCAAAATTCTGCATTTAATTCCGACAATTTATTTCGAAATTAATTCAAATTGAAGCTAAATATTTAAAAAATCTAGTCTGAATGTATTACAATACAATTAAAATTCAGATTTTCATTTATTTATGTCGATTTTTATCAAAAGTTTTAAAATTTTATGTTCCGTTTAATTTTTATTAGGTATGTACACAATTAACAAAATTATAAAAAATTAGTAAAAAACATTTTTTGTAATGATTAATTCATGACACAATTAATTAGGTCAAAGCAAAAATACTATTATTCACCACTTTCAAGCCAAGAAAAAAATTTCCATAGAAGATAAAGTGTTTCGAAAGGATCTAATTACAAAATAGGTAATTACACTGTTGAAACCTTTTGTCTCTAATAAATCACGATCGAATCAAAACAGAATTACTGAAACTTGAACTGAAAACATCAAAATTCAATGTAAAAAAACCCGAAAAAGTATCTATTTTAATCAAAATCAGCTCCGCCTTCACCCGTTTAATAATCTCCCCTATCTCTCGTCCCGTCTAGACGCTCCTCTCCCCCGATTAAAACAATCCATACGTGAGATAGAGAAAAGTGTGTCATAAAGGTAGCTTGCTCTAGGTCACACCGTCTGGCCGAGGCAGTTCTAGTGGCCAGACATATCGATTTGGCTCGGCTGCATCCCTCCTCGTGTGTTTGTTGATCTGAATAATGTTAATTTGGAGCGCTCCTCGCGGCAATACTACCAACTAAATCAAAACATATCCAACCTTAAGTATGCTTTTCATTTCACAATCAACATTTGCATATTTTCATTTTGCAATAAGCAGACGGTGACATACATTTAGGTGCAAGGTTATTCAACTTGGACAATAAACACGAGTTTATGCCTTATTTGTATCATGGCCTGCTGTCCCGGATGGTATATAAATGCCACGATCAATCGAAATTTCTCCCGGGGGGACGACGGGGTTTTTTCCTGGTAATGGCGAGATTTGACACAGCACCCAAGTGACCTAAACACTTGCAGTGCTCAGACAAAATATTTCCTTCCTGCTAATCACAAGACCCGCCCTGAAAAATCACACAACTTCCGGAATAAAATTAACCTTGACGCCTATTTTAATATTGTAAAACAGAGTTTTACTCTTTTTTTTTAATGCGTTTCAAAGAACCTTAAATTATTATAAAAGATAAGTAGTAATGAGTTTTTATTCCCAACAGAAATCTAAAATTTTATAATCAAAATACTAAGTCCAGTTGTAGATACGTCAACGTGACGACACACAAGAAACAAGGGCTCTTCAAATGAGTAAAAAATGTGCTAAAAATTTTTCAAGGAAAGATACGAACAAACAGAAACTTCACAACGACTGATTAGACTAAAGTCTGTTTTTTTTACCAGAAAAAATCCAGTAAGAGTTGAGATCTTTAAACACTCATTTGTGATTAGTTCATTTTCGAAACCAAGAAATCACAAGTGAGTATTTCAAATTTTCAACGTTTACTGGATTCTCCCTTCGTTGATAAGTATGTTATACGGCAAGGTGCAGAAAACATTTAGTCAGTAACATTGTAGCAGCTTTAGTTGCTTGGAAAAAGAAACTGTATAAAGTGCATACAACATTTTTGGAACAAAATGTAGCTAAACAACAACAACAATTGTCTAGGAGAACATGAAAAAGCAGAAAAAGAGCAAAAAGAGAATCTAGAAAAGCACACTTTTTGAAGAAAAAGTAAATAAAAAAAGTAAAAAGGACTAGATATTAGTAAAAAAAGAGCAGCAGATAATTCTCAAAAATTTAAAGAAGCAGAAATTTCTGAAAAAACTTAAAAAATGACAGAATAAAGAGTAAGAAGAGCTAACGAAGTCTTAGAATATCGAAAGAGAATTTTTGAAGACCAGAAAAAAAAAACGTTTGGAAAAGAAAGAAGAGAAAAAGAAGGGTTCAGAAGAACAAAAAACAGTTTCAAAACCGAAATCATAACAGACAATTCGAATAAAAATAGAAACGAGACTAGAAATTCGTGGAGAAAGAGCAAGAAATAGTTCTAAAAAAATTGAAAAATGTAGAAATTTTTAAAAAAGCTTAAAAATGAAGAAATAAAGAGTAAGAAGAGTTAAGAATGACTTTAGATCATAGAATTTTTTTTTAAATTAATAACAACAACTGGAAGAAAAAGAAGAACAAAAAATGACTTTTTCCGTTTCTAAACCGAAGAATTCGGAAAAAATAGAGTAAAATTAGGTATTGGTGGAAAAAAAGTAACAGATAGTTCTAGAAAAAATTGAAAGATGTAAAAGTTTCTAGAAGAACTTAAAAAATGACAAAATGACATAAGATAGACTCTAAAATAGCCAAAGATAATTTTTGAAGAGAAAAAAAACAACAACGATTGAAAGAAAAAGAAGAGCAAAAGAAGTTTTGCTCAAAACAGCTTCAGGAATAATTAAAAAAAAATTAGAAAAAAGACCAAAATTGGTCCAAAAAGCGCAATGGATAATTCTAAAAAAAATTGAAAAATGTGGAAGTTCCTAACTAAACAAAGAGTAAGAAAAGCCAAAGAATACTTTAGAAAAATATAAGATAATTTTTAAAGAGCTGAAAAACAAGGATTGAAAGTAAAAGAATAAAAATTTAAAAAAAAATTAAAATACAGCTTCAAAATCATTTCAGCTTCAATTTAGGAAGAAAACTAAATATTGGTGAAGTAAAAAGAGTAACAGACAATTCTAGAAAAAATTGAAAGATGTGGAGATTTCTAGACAAGCTTAAAAAAACAAAATGAAGAATAAGAAAAGTTAAAAAAATTCTAGAAGAGCATAAGACGATTTTTTACGAGCTGAAAAAAAAACAGCGATGGAAAGAATAAAAAACAAAAATTTTCAAAAGAAAAAAAATAGCATCAAAGTCATAATTGACAATTCCAAAAGGAAAAACTAGGTATTGGTGGAAAAATAGTAGGTAGCTGATGATTGTAGAAAAAGATTGAAAGATGTGGAGGTTTCTAGAAGAGCTTAAAAAATAAATGAAGAGTAAAAATGCTAAAGAAGACTTCAGAAGAGCAAAAGAAGATTTTTAAAGAGTTAAAAAAACAACGACTAAAAGAGAGATAAAAAGTATAAAAAAAGAAAATTCAAAAAAGTTTGAAAAACAACAATTGGAAGACAAAAATTATCTAATGCAGATTCTAGAAGAAGAAAAAAGTTTCTAAAATAAAAAGAATTCTATAACTATTGGTAATGGTTTATTGTATGCTGAAACTTATTGGTGAAGTGAATAAACACTATAAAAAATTATAAACTAGAGAGTAACAAAAATAGTTCAAAAAACAAAATAATAATAGATTTTAGAAAGACCAAAGAAAATCGTCCAAATTTTTTTGCTTTGTTGTGTCTGTGGTTAATTGGGGAATGAAGTATATTGCAAAAAAAACACTGTTTTGGCATAATTTAATCAGATTTGAGTTCGTGAGGTAGTTTTAAAAATATTCCCGATTACCAAAACGAAATAAACCATTTTTTAAAACTGGAATCTCTTTGCTCCAATTTGTTATATATTGTTTATCATTAGAGCAAACATAGTAAGTCTGCGTTTACTGGTTTCAACAAAATTACGGTTTACAAATAATGAGCAGTGCTTTTCCGCAATTTTATCTCTTTCTGACTTAGCTAGAAGTATAGAGGCGTAAGAATACATTGATTTAGACGTACAGAATTTTTGTGTAGAAGTTTAATTGTGGGATTAAATCATGTTCAGAACCCTCAAGAAACATTTTATGTAGATAAAACAATTTTAAAAATTATTTATTGATCCATTTATGTGAGGGATCATTTTTTGGCGAAGAATGTTTAATTAATTACCTGAGAATGGTCATGATAATGTAAAGAAGCCGAAACATGTAGCAAAAAAAAATTCCCTTATCTAAATTTTAAAAATCTTAAAATGAAAATTAAATTAGAACTAAGCGACTTGACGTGGCACCCTTGTGACCTTTCAAGAAAAAAATCAAATCTGTTTATTTAACACCTGCAATGTTTATCCATTGCAAAGTGCTTCCTTCCTGCTGGGATAAGCCCCGCCTCTAAAATTCACAAAACTTCCTGCATGCAACCCCTACTTTAAAAAAATTCTCAATGCATGCAAGCTTTGTATTTTTGATTTCCAAAATTGTGTTTAATCAGGTCCTGGTGTGTAAAATTGTAGACAACACATCCACACGTTCGGGGCTTAATAACCCCCCGCAATATTATGATTAGTCAATAACCATAAAATACATATCGCGGGCTAAACAACTTCCTATTTATAATGTACCGTCTAGACGGCGGGTCGATATTTCGACGGAGGCCGTCGACAGATGACGCTCGTGAGCGCCGTCTGCTTTCACACGTGACCGTACGATTGTTAATTGATTGGCACGTGTCGCCCCCGCCCCTAAAACAAATCCGAATCGCGAAAGGATCGATGCCGAAATACCGAAATCATAACAGACGATTCGGAAAAGTTGGCGTTGATTAAGTGCTAATAAAGAAAGTGCACCGAAATAGAACGGGGCTAAATTTAAAACGGATTCCTCGATGAGATATTTTTTTTTGTGCGTGCTTTCGAATATGACGCAGGTGAATGATAGCTTTTCGGCGGTCTGTTCAGAATTACTACACTGATTCAATTAACGGTGTGAAACACGTGTTAAGTTTATTTTATTATGCGACGTTAAGCCCCCTTTTATCGCTTTTAAATTAAACATTTTTATGGAGTTGTGCGGAAAAATCGAAACGGAAAATAAAACCCAACAAACGCACTTCACTAATGTTAAAATAGTTTTATGGCCTCTCGAGCTTTTTTAATCACCGAGCTAAAAGGACAAGTGCAGGGGCGGATCACATCAAACAAGAAAAGAAAAAAATACTTTTAGTCTAGAATATCCAATTTTTTTGCCCTTGACCCGGCCCTGTGCTGGGGAAGCGTCCATAAATAACCCATGTCCACCGACGGGCCAGAGTCACTTGGCAAGGACAATTTGGCAATAACAAGTGGCCATTATCCGCGTCTCCGCAAAAAACCAAAAACAACAACTGATTTTTTCCACTCCCGAAAACTATTCCATTGGGGCCATTGCCATAGTCTCATGGGTCATAAAGCAGGGATCGCATCAAATTTGATAGGGACCGTCTTTGTATTGCAAACCGTTGTTTTCCGCAAACTTTGCTTTTATTTTTTCGCGAACGATTTCACCAAAATTGCGGAAAAATCAGAAGAATTTTAGCTCCGGGTAGACTGTGCGGCGATTGGGATATTTTCGGAACAGTTTTCGCGGAAAATCGTCTAGCGGTAAACCGCAAAAATGTTCATTCATTAAAAACACGTGACTATTTTAGATCTAACCTAGACTTCGGAGAATGATGAATTTGGAGCACCAGGTTGGCCTTGCAGGGGCTGGGAACTTACCTGAAACATAATGAAAAGAAATTTAATAATCAAGCTTTGTTTAAATAAATAATCTAAAAAGTATACAAGATGTTTAAGAAATCTAATTTATTTGTCTTTGATAAATTCATCAATCTGCTACATTCAGCAATCTCTTATTGAATTTCGTTATAACCGTCGGTTACTAAACATCAAAATGTAGGTAATAATCATTTACATGTTCTATTTTATAAAATTTGTATAAACTAGGGCCGGTCTGAAAAGCTAAAAAGGCCTCAAAAAGTCAAAACCATTTTGAGTCTAGAGCTAATTCATGTTTTTGTTGCTCCCCTACAGCTTTTATCAAAAATATGGTAAATTGACAGTTTATCAACATAAATAAAATAATAACTAATTCGAGAAAAATTAATTAAAATCGGGGTCCGTTTTTCTCAAAATCTTCATTTTTTTTTACTAAATAAATTACATGTTTCGACTGAATTATATTAACCCTCTTCAGGCAAACAATTTACCAACAACCTGAGAATCAAAACAAAAATTTTTGTACAAATTTTCGGGTTAAAGGTGAATTAACCTGAAGTTGGCTAATATAATGTGCAAAACTGGTGACAAAAAATAAAATTGTAAAAAAAAGACCAAAATTGATCAATTTTTCTAACGTAAAATTATTTCACAATTGATACATCATAATATATCAAAAAAAAATCTTTAAAAAATATACATAAGATTATTGTTGTATAAGCAACAGAAATTGACCAATCACAATAGAGTATTTCAAATTTCCAAAGCTTATTAATTTTTCTCTAGCTAAAAAGTAGATCTTAGTGTAATCGGTCGTTGTGAAGTTTCTGTTTTTATCATATTTCCCCTTAAATCATTTTTGGCGCATTTTTCACGTAGATAAATAAAAGCCTTTGCTCCTTGTGTGTCGTCACGATGAATTGCAAGCCGCCTTAAAATTAATTTTTACGGTTTTGGTTCTTTTCGTTGTCAAAAGCCTTGTGGGAGTTTTATTTTCTAGTTTTTCGTTTTAGAACCATATCAAAACCGACAAAATTGTTTTAGCGACAATTTTTCTTATAAGAATAATTTTCTGACCTTCACCTACCAGCTGGAAACAGTTCATTAGTGCGCAAAGTCCATGTCTAGTTTAAAGCCTAGAGAAATAGTCAGAAATGCAAATGCAAGCGCCATCTATGCTATCATTTATAGTTGCTTGCTATAAATTTTCGTGCCATAAAACCGGGAAAAAACTACCCCAGTATACAAGGGCAGATTGTTAATTTTGGTGGACCTGGGTTAACACTGTTTGGAAGTCTCCTAATCAGCCCCATTGAGGGGTTTGCTAGTGCAACTTTACGTGAAAAAGAATAAAAACTACGATTGAAAGTAAAAGAAAAATTTTGTTTAGACGAAAAAGTGAGACAAAAGAACCTAAGAATATTTTTTTAAATAACCAGAAACAACTATTGAAAAAAGAAGAACTACAAAACAACCGTCTAAAGAAAATCAATAACAACGACTGAAAAAGAATGAAATATGTATAACCAAACCTACATTAAAAACACAAGCATAACCCCCTTGATAAACAGAAGCATAACCCCAGAAAAACTTAAAAATATTTAAATTTAAACTACTTAAAGAAAAAGAATGACAAGAAAAACTACCACTGAAAGAAGAAGAGTAATATTTAAAAAAAAAAAAACAATAATAGATTCTAGAAGAACCAAATAAAATTTAACACAACTTTCAAAAAAAAAGAACAAGAAAAAAGCTTCAGCAGAACTTGAAAAGTGATGATTGAAGAAAAAACCTCATAAACCACGATGATTAAAAGAAAGAGAGCAAGAAAAACATGATAAAGAAAAAATAAAACTTTATTAAAAATAAAATAGGAACAAAAGTAGATCCTCCAAGAAATTAAAGAATAGTCTTAAAAAAAAATAAGAAACAGAAGAAAAATAGAAAAACAAAAGAAGTTTCAGAAGAACTATAATTCAAAGTTTAGGTCAAGACGTAACTCAAAAACAGTTAGAATTTTTTTTGACAATTATACAATTCTCTAGATTTTGTAATGAACACACGGCATTATAATACGAGATTGTGTTGTAGTTTTTCGTTGTATATACAATAAAACATTCTGGATAGACAGAAGCACAACCAAAAAAACTTAAAAATACTATTTAAAGAAAAGGAATGAAAAGAGAAACTACCACTGAAAGAAGAAGAACGATGTTTAGAAAAAAAAGTGGTAGATTCTAGAACAACCAAATAAAATTTGAATCACCACTTTCAAGAGAAATAGAACAAGTAAAAACTTTAGAAGAACTTAAAAAACGATAATTGAAGAAAAAACATTATAAACCACGATGATTAAAAGAAAAAGAGCAAGAAAAACATAATAAAGAAAAAATAAAACTTTATTTAAAAGAAAATAAGGAGAAAAGTAATCCCCAAAAAATTAAAGTGTTTAATAAGAAGAGGAAACAGAAAAAAAGAAAAAAAACAACAAAAGAAGCTTCAGAAGAACTTAAATTCAAAGTTTAGGTAAAGACGTAACTCAAATTCAACAGAAAATTGGTAGAAAAATAACCTGCCAGGAAAGAAGGTATTCTTAACGGTTTCTGATAAATTTTTTGAGACAACGTGCTTGTTTGAGGTATAATTTTGAGAAGTACTTAGATGAATTTACAAAAAACATAATTTTTTTGGCAATTATACAGTTCTCTAGATTTTTTAATAAACACACGGTATTATAATACGAGATTATTTAGTAGTTTTCTCGTTCTATTTTCCTTTTTCTGGGTCATAATTCCTTTCCCCTTTATTCTTAATTTCCCAATAACTCTTTCATGGCGCGACATTCCCCACAAACAATCGGATTAAGTAAGAATTCCAAAGCGTGTCAGTAACGACACGATGACGTACGAGCGACACCGCGACGGAATGCAATCCGGAACACAGTAAGACGCAATATGCGTATGGTAATGGCCCATTGTCTAGTCTTGGTCGATTATTTGAGACCTTCCTCTTCGCCTTAATTTACGACAGATTCTCATCGCAGCTGTGTGACGCAACGGCTGAATATTTTCCTGCAGATTATGCAGATCGAGCAATTACCAATTTGGGCATAACGAGCCTAAGACATCGAGGCATTGTCTTCGAAGAGATCCTACAAAAAGGGTATTGATTAAGCTCCGGATTTGCTACACTTAAAAGAAATTCTCTTGATGTTCACTTTCACTGGATTCGCTTTTTTACAAGAGGAAATTTCATTCTGATGACCATCAGCAAGTTGTTTTTGATCTTTAAGTGGTCGTTAGACCTTACTTAAAATTATTCCAAAGACTGAAATCTTCTTTGGGAAATTTTTTTGTCTTTTCGGATAATTACACATTTGGGGTGTTTTGGTTAGTTGAGACGTATATTTTCTTGTCGAAAATAGAAATAAATCTTTGTCGTTGTTAGCTGTCTGGATGGTAATCTAGGTGAAAAATCATGGCACCCTTTTACAAATCTAAAGAAAAGCTTTCTCCCCCCTATGACATAATCCCACCACCTGCACAATGTAGATTGTTGAGAGTAATCTTAGTGATGCGTGCTTGAAGCTCGGATTTGTCTGTTTAATATCCAGACTGTGTAATCCATGGACGAAATTAGCCTGTTTACCACTGTCATGCACACATTCTTATGTGAACACCCGTTCGTCTTGTTAAGACTTGCCTGAACATCACTGAAAAATGCCTGAAACTTCTCTCGACTGTCACGGTCCTGCTATATATAATTTTTTTCCCGAAGACGATGTTTTGTTGTAATAAATCTAATCCTATCCTCGTTAACGTAGCTGAAATAATTACAGCAGACGTCGAGGAAATTTCACCCTTTAATTACCGACCATGAGACTGAATCATACAATTTTTTTCTTCAAGGGTAATGAATGAATCTCCCACCCACACCCATCCACCCAGACACTATTGCCACATTAGACATAACATAAACAATGTTGGTGCAATGTTTACTGAAAACTTTCCATGTTATGATTGTTCGTTTTATGAGAGAGAATTTTTAGATATCCTCTTATTTACTTTGCATGTCCTAGACGGGTTCCCAACTAGGGATGTTCCTGCTTTTCCCACTTATCCCTGATCAATAACTACGCAGCGAGGACAGTGCGTGCGCTTCTATTCTCCCCCATTTCGGTCCATTCATAAAAACCGCCATCGGGAGGAAGTTCGCTGTTGCCACGGAAGGGGAACGAAAAGGGAGAGTTTGGCGAAAGTGATATTTCGAGGCAAAAATGGAACGACGGAAAACGGGATTTCTTGCAGGGAGCAGGGGGAACAATCGATAAGCCAACACTCTCGATGAAGATTTCAACAAAACCATAGCAAAATTTACTTTTCAAAGACTAATTTAATTAGATGATTATCTAGCCAGAACCGGACTGGGAAAAATTTACTCCCTATCTCTGATTTTTGGATTTAGAGTCCGCATAACATTAATAATTACTATTATCATTGCAAAAGTAGGGTCAAATATAATAAAGCTTCTAGAAAACGTCTTGAGACTTCTAGGTCTATCGAACTTAATTGAATGGTCAACTGTATCTGTAGAATGTCGATGAGTCTGTATTGTCTGTTTGTGAAAGAATGAAAATGTGACAAACCTACATAGCAGTCCTAATTAAAAAATTATTACTAATACAGATTTATAATGGGTTGAGACATTTCCAAATCTACCCTCAATTCCAAAAACTTTTTATTCCTTGATTTTGATGATTAATTATAGTTATTTTGTTAGAATTACTTGTGATGTAAGTCAGATTCTTATTTTTCGATAAACAAAGAATAACAACTATGCAGTTTTTAATGTTTACAGATAATTATTGTTTTAGGTACGAAGTCTCTCATGACTTTAAAGCTCTAATGTTTGTTATTTACCATTTCAAAGTGGTTTAGCAAATTGTATTTAAAATTAATAAACATCTGAAGTAATGTTTCTGAAAAACAAGTAACACACGTCACTTCAACCGCTTCACCGTCTAATAAATGACCAAAAACACTTGGTGCTAAAATTTTAAACAAAAAAAATATCCACAAAAGAAAAATCTACTAGATGTTAGCCCTCGATGAAACGCTGCTAAATATACCCAAACTTGACTTCAGATTTTTTAGATATACAAAGTAGCAATGTTTTCTCAAAAAAATTGTTATCATACATCGTTTATCTGGAAAAAAATTTTTTTGGGGAACAATTTCTACACCGTGTATCACAAAAATCACCAAAATTTTAGGTTAAAGCAAATTTGGCCATTTAGTATTGTTTTAACGAGGCTTATCACCTATTGTAAGTCGCACAAAACACCCTGTATAACAAATATCTTAGAGCTAGGATAAAAAAGTATACAGGGTGTGAAAATGATGTATGTAACTAATAATTCATCAATTATTGCTGTTCAAGAGTGTCAACAGATTTCAATTAGGTAGTAAATTCATGCAAATGAAATGTAAGGTTGCACCACTGTCATGAAAATACAGAAATCCATTTTGGTGATAAAAACCGCAAGTGTGGAGTGGTTCGCTAAAATTCCAAATGATAAAGACATAGCTACTTCTTCCAGGTTTCAGTAATTAAAGTTTAAAAATAAAAAATAAAATTCAATAAAATTTAGAATCCTTCTTCGACCAATCTAAACTGAAATCCAAAAATTTCCTTAGTAAAGACGCGACAGAAGTGTTATTGAGAAAGAAAACTCATTTTTTTTGTTGTTGATAGAAACACCCTAATTTAAATGTAATTTTTATGGTAAATATCATGAGTCCATAAATAAAGAAGTTTAAAACAATTAATACGCGTATTATAAGACAAATTTTGTAACACGAATCGAGGTCTATAAAACGAGCAAGAAAGCTGTAGTTTTTGTTAATTTTGTGAAGAATAAAAAGGCCAATGGCGAAAATCATTTGCACTGGTTAAAAGATTTAGTGATGCCCTTTTAAAATTCTTTTTAATTATAAAAAGATGAGTGTAGCGCAGAGGTAGCTGAAATTATCAAGAAAAAGTTGGTGCAAATCGAAGCAAAAATCAACTCTTTTGATAAAATGACAACTGTGAGTATCTTATCTCTTCCGAAATTTCTTTCAGAAGTGATTAAAGTTGGGTATAAATGAAATTTCTTAGTTGTTGGCTACTTCTTCTTATGACTATCAGATTTTATCGTGTAAAAAACCTCAAAGGAAACAAATTCCGAATAAATAAAAAACATTGTTGGCAGCTTCCGTCGACTAATTGAAACAATATCAAAAGCAAACAATGCAATGAAACAAAGATGGGCATTTCCCGGAATCAAGAGTCTAGACGTTCTGTAAACCGAACATAGTCGTAGTGATAAGATATCATAACAGTCTAACACCATCAAGAACACCACAGTGGTGCATCTGTTTGTGACAAATAATCGATGGGTTAATGAAACGAGGAGTAATCACTTAGGATGTATGCACCAGAGATAAGTAGAGTCAGGATTTCATCTCCCCCAACACTTTTGATTTTTTTATTTATTGCTGTCAGTCTATCAATAAATAATTTAAATTGACAGTTTTATACATGAAGAACTGTTATTATACACGCTGCATTTACTTTTATGGCCGTTCATAAATTATGTAAATAAAACGGTTGCGCTAACAAATAATCACAGAAATCGGTTGGAACGAGCCGGATGCTCCACTATTTGCATAAATAATAATTGGAAACTTTTTTTTCGAGAGATTTTGATCGGCAACCGACCGGCAAATCGGCGAATTTCCCAGATAATTGCGTTAAAAGCTTGGTAATTTCAATCGAAATTTGTATTGGCATAAACACGAAAGGCTGACAAAGGTGATATTTGGGTTCTCTGAAAGCGCACCGAATATTCCTCTAATACCCAAATTGGATATTTAGGATTACGGCCATCCCACAGACTGATTAATTTCAACAAGCACTTAGCAACCCCTATTTTTTGTCCCTTTGAATTAATTTCCTCGCAATAAAAATTTAACATCGTCGCGTCAGGTGTGAACACTTTTTGCAAATCGCTGATAATTAGCACATCTGACCTTCGTGGAGACATTTGAAACGTACCAATCCAGCAAGTTCGCCTGATTCGCTCCACTTGAAAAAACCCTACATGAATCTCGTCACATAACTCGCGATGAATCGGCGTCGCGACGCTTTGCATCGAACCGAAGAAAAGGAAAGCGACCGCTGCTGACGGCTGTTCAAGTAAACTGAGTGCTTCCTCACTTGCGCCGTTATCATTCTTATCACTAGGACCGAAAGACCTTCGGTTATTTCCGTAATTGTTAAATGTGGATGCAAGTCAAAACATCAACAAGAGGATCGCGGGGGGCGCTCCTCGCGTGTCCCCCACGGGCCAACATTTATCAAAAAATTTACTCCAAACAAGGCAAAGTCCGGAAAAAATCTAATCTTTGCAATCAAAACATTTCCAGTCGCAAAAATATATGATAAAACACGTGTATAGTTGATTGGAATCACGGTAAAAAACGTTATCAAATACCACGCGACCGTTTTGAACCCGAATTCAAATTCTAACGTAAACAACGACAAAAAAAGTCATTCGGCCGCATTCCAGGGTCAAAAATTCTACAACATATTTACTAAAATGCAAATTGGCGAAACATAAACAATCAACACGGCGATTAAAGTCATTCTCTTATCAGTGTTTACTCGAAATCGCGATGAATGAGTTATTACAAATCGGGGGTAGTTTTCCGAAAAAGCGTCATCTTAATTAATTTTATAGCCATTATCTGACCGCCTCCGAATGAGGTCGAGTCATTGAAATATTTGGAATGCAGAGTCTAAAGTTTCATCGATATTTGTTGAGACGTAGAAATTATAGACAAATAAAATAACAAACGAATGTCGTTCAGATGGAAAATACTAGCAAAAATTGCGATTTATAGTGTAATCACAACGTCCGAGAACAGATAGCAGTTATTTGCGTTCAGATACTAGGAAAAAAATTATAGAATTTATCACCATACCAAAGCAAAACATTTGATACACAATATGCGCAAAAAGATTTTGTATACTCGACGAAATTGGCCACTGCGACTAAAATTATAAAACTCCCACTATTCAAAATTTAAGAGCAAATTTTCTACCTGTTAAGCCTCTCAGCTTTCCCCTCGTCAGATTTCTATTACTCGAAAATTTATAATTTTAGTCACACTAGCCAAATTTTCAGTAATTCCAACCAATATGTATGCTATCATCAAAACTAAATTTCAGTTTAAAGTATATCTTTCAAAATAATCTTTTGTTATTCTTGAATCTTCTGTTTTAACCCTTCCTTCTCTTCAAACTGTCGTTTTTCAAGCCCTTCTAGAACTAATTTTTATTTTTCTGAACCGTTCTTCTAGAATTGTTCCTCTTCTTCTTGCAGCTGTCGTTTATCAACTTCTGAAATTTTTTGTTGCTTTTTTCCACTAACATCGATCCACAAATTCTTCCAGAAACTTTTTTATTCTTCTAGAAACTTCTTTCATTGTTCCAGAATTTTTTGTTGTTCGTCTTGCTCTTCCAACCATTGGTTTTCAAGCCCTTTCAAAATCAACTTTCCTATTCTTGAATCTCCTGTTTTAGCCCTTCTTTCTCTTCAAACTGTCGTTCTTCAAGCCCTTCTACAAGTAATTTTTGTTTTTCTGAAACGTTGTTCTAAAATTTTTCCTCTTCTTCTTGCAGCTGTCCTTTTTCAACTTCTTCTGAAATTTTCTGTTGCTCTTTTTCCACTAAACATCGATTCACCAATTCTTCAAGAAACTTTTTTATTTAGCTCAATTTTTTTAGCTCTTCGAAACATTTTGTTATAAATTTTGATTAAAAAAAAAATGTTGTGAATTGAAGAACTAAGAGTATCTCAATCTCTGTACGAACCGAGCTCAGATTGCTAAAAAAAATCAGGTAATGGATTAATAACTCATAATTCAATTAGAGATGATTTAGGCGGGTCCGTTTTTCCCTCCATAAAGAATTTAAAAAATCATTGACCTTGTGTAAACCGCCAACAACAAGCAATAAAAACTTCAGCAATATTTCGTCGTTAAATTTCGCAGCCCAAGTCCATAACTTTGTACTTTTCGCCACGACCTGCCTTCTTCCCATATTTTCCTAGTTCATATCCGTCCCGAGGCAAGAACCTCCATAAACCCAGGCGACTAAACTAAACTTCGTCTCGTTTTTCTCCCAATCTGTGTATCATCCGGGAGATGATTTCGTATTCCGGCTGCGTAATGTATTCATAAGACAAACAGTTTTTAGGCCGGAGGCGCGCCGCCGCTCTTGTGAAACTATAATGTTACATTTCATATTTGAGAGCGTTTCCAGATTATTGAATTAGGACCGGTTGTAACGAAAGAACCAAATCTTTAGCGCGTTTTTCTCACAAAAAATCAATCCGCGACTCGAATGCACTGTTTTTACCATTGATCCTGGCTGGATTTCCGGCTGCCCGGAAACCTCCGGGAGATGAATGAAGCCTGCCGGTCCATCAGTACGCTCACATTTATTATTCCATTGTTTAGATAACGAATACTGAATGTAAATCGTGTGATGTAGGCGCCATAAAACAATGCGCCAGCAGGCGGGAATTGCGTAACGTAAAATATTGTATTGGACACGTGCAGTGCCGGACTAACACACAAGGACATATTTGAAATTCCCTAGTAGATTTTTGTAGTATTGGAGATCACTAGCTTCAACAACAATTTTATTTATTGTAGTTTTTTTTGTTCTTCTAGAACTTTGCTACTCTTTTTCTTCTAATCGGCGTTTATTACCTACGCTCTTCAAAAAACTTTTTTTTCTTCTAAAATTTTTTGTTGTTCGTCTTCCTCTTCTGATCTTTGTTCTTCAAGCTCTTTCAAAATTATCTTTCGTTCATAAATCCTCTTTTTTAGCTCTTCTTTCTCTTCAAACTGTCGTTTTTAAAGCCTTCCTAAACCAATTCTTGTTTTTCTAAAATTAGTTGTAAGATTATTCTTCTTTTTTTGCAGCTGACCTTTTTGTTTTTCAACTTTTTATACTTCTAGAAACTTCTTTTGCTGTTCTTTTTCTTCTAAACGACGTCTTTCTACTTTTTCTAGAATTAAATTATCTCTTCTTTTTCCTTATAACGCCGTCTGTTAAGCTTTCTTCTAGAATCTTTTTCTGTACTTTTAGAATCTTCTTATTCTTCCAAATCCTTCTTTTGTTGTTGTTCTACAAAACACTGTTTTTCGAATTCTTCTAAAATCTACTACAGTTTCTCTGTTCGAACAGTTACCAAATATAATCATTTCGTCTGTCTTCTAGCAGTTAATCCGAAAAAAATAATTTATTCAGATTCTCCTTCAAACTTCTTCTAAAGCTAAATTTTTGGTTAAAATATATTATATTTTTCAATTTGTGGCCTGTCTAATTAATATTGGAGGTCACTGGAGCTTCAATAATAGTTTTATTTACTGTAGATTTTTTTTTCAAGAAATCCTCTTTGCTAATCCTCTTCTAATCGTCGTTTTTACTGTGTTCAAGAAACTTCTTTCATTCTTCTAAAATTTTTCGTTGTTCGTCTTCCTTTTCCAATCGTTGTTTCCCACTCTTTCAAAATTGTCTTTCGTTACTCTTAAATCTTCTTTTTTAACCCTTCTTCTCTTCAAACTGTCGTTTTTAAGCCTTCCTAAACTAATTCTTGTTTTTCTAAAGCTCTGTTCTGGAATTGTTTGTCTTTTTCTTACATCTGTCCTTTTTAACTTCTTCTGAAATCTTCTGTTGCTACTTTTTCTTCAAAAAACTTTTTTATTCTTCTACAAATTTCTTTTGCTGCTCTTTCTACACCAAACGTCCTTCAACTTTTTCTAGAAATTTTTTAGCTCATTTTTTTCTTTCAAGCATCGTTTCTTAAGCTCTTCTAGAATCTTTTTCGGTTCTTTCAGAATTTTCTTTTGTTCTTCTTGTTCTATCAAACGCCGTTTTTCAAATTCTTCTAAAATTTTATGTAGTTTCTCTGCTCAAACAGTAAGCAAATGTATTCTTCTTGTCTGTTTCCTTGCGTCGCGTCGATCCGTATGTTTAAACGAATATTTAACAACAAATTAATTTATACGAAAAACTCAAAATAACTCAAATTCTAACGATTTTATAATTAATATAATCGTAGATTCGCCTCTAATAATCACTGCATTTAGCGGAGTCAAACTACTCGGTCAACGCGACCTACTTCTCACTTATATAGAGCCTAAACGGAGCAACCTGTGATAGAGATATAACAAAAATTTTTCTGCAGATTTTTATCATTTGTGGTGCTACATTTCTGGTTAAAATATTGCTCTATACTTTTGAATCACCTGATATAAACTGCTCACAATTTGGAAGTGGATTTTTTTTATTTTTGTAATTTTTCTCTTGGATTTACGTTATACTGTCTTCTACTGTTTAGTATTATCAAGAATTTTTTATTATTTTTATTATTTCGCAATTGGTGAGGCTGCCTAAAAAAATCTCTCTGTGCCTCAGTCCGGTTCTGGTGTACACGTGGACCGGTGCCCCTGAAAATATCAGATTACGACCGAATCCGAAAAATTCAATCTCGGAGAAACGTGATCATCTTGGTCGTTTTGGGTCCAGGTCGGCGCTCTTTCAACAAAAAAATCAAGGATAGCAAACAAAGCCAAAGAAAAAATTCCGGGCAAAGCGTTGACTTCCTACTGAATAAATTAACATAAAGATGCATAAAATCAAAGCCTCGAATCTAAATCACGTGGAAAATATTTAATGGGTGACCACCCGGCGCCTCCACCAAAATTGTGGGGTAAGTCAAGCGAGAAATGTGCCGACTGTAATTATAGATTTAAAACGGTGAGCGATCGATTTGCTTTAATATTCTACGAGGGTTGATGGTTTATTATTTAAGAGACGAAATTGTGGCGGTGAGTGTTATACAATGGTATTTTTGGATCGGTGAGGGAAATGGGAACAGTGGTTAGTCACAGGGTTAGTCATTGCTTGGACCAAAAACAAAAAATAAAGAAGCTTTAATATTTCACAAGTTACCAAAGAAAAGGTTTATTTAATCTATTGTATAGAATTTAGTTGAGTACTAATTATTGTTCTGAGAGTAAATTCCCTTGAGGAAAGATTTAGGAAATTGAAAATAATTAGAATTCAGATTGTATTAATGATTGCAAGAAGTTTTGAAAGTAGATTTTGTTTAAATTTTCCGCTGCAATGCCCTTGGGAATAATGCGGGTGAAATCTCGCGTAGATAGGAGGCGTTTCAATTTAGAACTTAAATATCCGTCTAGCTCTTGAGACAGCCCCAGAGCATCAACCTCTTGGAGGCACTCGAATCCGTCAAAGCGTCAGAAAAATCCGACCTATCAACAACGGTACATAATTGAGTTTGAAAGAAAAACACGCCAACAAAATAATAACCAAACAATTTCCCCAACTATCGAAACTTCAGCAACCATTTATCAAATCTAATAAAACTCGCTGAGCGAGTTTGCTAAAACACAAATGCAGTATTAGGTCATCGTTCGCCTAAATATAAATCCGTCCAAGGTAGACTTAAGTGCAACGATCAATAATACCATCGACCAAATCCTTGAGACATTATTACCTCTAATAAAACCGAGCCATTACCACATCACAGACAATCTAACGCTCGGCTGTGGAATAAACAAACTTCTTGGGTAGAGAGACCGGTTACGTAATCGCTTTGTCTCCATGCAAATATTTTTACATATTATTTTATATTACGCCATATGTGTGCATTTGTGGCCGATGCAAACTTCCGGGTCTCAAGGTTACCGACACGAAACCAGCCCGGAAATGATGAATGGCCGACTCCGGACTGCACGTGGACAAACGACAGGGTCGGACTAGGTCCTCATAATATACGAGGATGTTGTTACGCTCATTCTTTTGTTAAGAATATTTACAATCCGATACGCAACGGTGGCATATCTAGAACAAGCTTTATTAGGCTCCCTAGTGTGAAATGTCCCCCTTCACTGTTAAAAAAATTAGTAAAGAGTGAGTGTGTTAAAAGTATATCTTAAATTTTCTCAAAAACTAATTATCACAGCGACTTCAGGGTCTTTGTTATTTTCGAATAATTCGCTATTATTCCTAAGAGAGTGGGTGGGACAAAGAAGCTAAAGGGTCGACGCCCAACCTATTATCGAGTAACGGCAATGCTGCTTCAAAGTAGGTCTTACAAAACTAATAAACTTTATTATTTTTTGCGGTTATCAACAATTTTTGTACAACAATATGTCAACATCGTGCCATTTACAACGGTATTAGAAATAATGTAAATTTTATATTTTTTTCAACAAATTAATAGTCATTACAAGACATATTAGAAAAATTCTGAAAAATTGCAAGCATACAGAAAAAAACAATGTTTTTAATAACAAACCCTGAAGTCAACGTGATAACTAGTTTTTGAAAAAAGTTAAGATAAGCTTTTAACAGACTCACCCTGTATAATGGACAAGTACACATTAACGATAACATTCGCTTCGGTTTAATTTTCAATTGATCATAAACATCATAATAACTATGTAGCCCAGAAAACCGATAAAACTTCATTATTTTTGTTATATTTGTATTTGTTAGTATTTATAAACCAAGTTCACTTTCGTAGGATTCCTTGTAGTGCAAATAACTGACTTGTTACTATGGCAACTCACATAAAAGTTAATGCCAAGTGCACGCGATTTGCACCACACTGGATCCTACCAAATTAGTATGTTGGTTAAGGTAAATTAAGTACTTTTGGAAGATTTTTTATTTGATAATTTGGATATTACAAATTTCCAAAAATATTGGTATTTTTGACCGTTTGCACCACAATAGATCAATTGGTTTAGGTAAATAAGAAATTTTTGAAAATTTTTTCGCTTGATAATGCTGTTGAGTACTGCAAATTTCCAAAAATATTGGTACTTTTAGACGATAATACTCTCAATTTCGGTTAGATGTAACAATTCAAGTTTTAGCTTCTACGATTTAAGCCTAATACCATCAGAAGTTTATTTATGCCTAATTTCATTTCTTTTGCTGGTTTTAGTCCTATCTTTTTTGTGGAAAATCCTTAAACGTTCCATGAATAATCCAAGAATGAGTCTGATCCTGTTAACCCATAATCCTAAAGCTTGAATGGGTTTGACACAGTGGAATTCGCAGTGTCAATATTTAAAAAAATATTTTTCTAAATATCAACCGTTGTTGAACTCCTAAATTATGTCCAATTGTTTTTTCAATATTTCTTTGTGTTTTAATTTAAAAAAATAATTTTGTATTCATTTTCCTTATCCACCCTCATTACCGCTGAGAAGCTAACAGTGTATAGATAAAAGCTAAAAAACTAAATTCTTTAAAAAATCTGAAAACTGATTTTTCAAATAACTGAACACGTCTTGCTTTAAGTTTTATTTTTTTTTCCATTATCTGTTACAAAATGTCAGATTTAACATCAACTTTTACTGATACATTTACATAACTAGTTACGTAATAAAAATAAAACTACAAAAAGTATGTACAGTAGCGAGAAAATAATCTTGGTCGTCAACCTCATTTCAAATTGTCCTAAAATATTTTTTGATAACTTTTCTGCGATAAGAAAAATTTTGAATTAATCAAGAAAAGGAGCAGAGACATTAATACAGCTCATAATGTCTAAAAGTAAAATAAATCTCTCAATAGGACAGTTTCTTTAGTTTCTCGAATATCGAAGTGTCAAAGCATCGAATATGTTGACCACAGTGAACCTGTCTTTAAAGCTGTGAATCAAAAAAAAAAATACTATTTCAGTTGTTCCAACTGTCAAATATCTGGTATAAGAGTTCATATTTCTTCCTAGATTTATAGATTATTAAAACACTCATTACAATACTCTTACAATTTTTTTTGGTTTCAGAAAAAATGTTTTAAGAAATAGAACTAATTTTTGACAAGCTCTGGTTAAAAAAAAATATTTATTACAACACTGTATCAAGCCTATGCTAACTAATTAGTTCATTATTTCGTTGAATTTTCAATATGAAAAGTATGATTACAAAAATAAAATTTCATTTGACAAACTCTAATATGCTGAGAAAATATCTAATACCCAAAATTTGCAAAACTCATTCGCTCGATTTAGCAAATAAAACGTTTGTTAAACTGTAACCGTAGGTTACTAGACATAAAAAAATAAATTGTTGCCTACCTAAGTTGATTTCTAATTTATATATCGTAAAAATTATTTTTCATGTTTTACCTTTAAGTTTTTAGGCAGATTTAAGTGGCTAAAAAGCCTCGAAATTCAAATAGGTATTCGCAACAAATCCAAACTTATGTATACCTTGACTGACCCGGTAAGCCCTAAAGTTTCAAAATTTTCATTAGTATTAACGCAACAATGTTCATTCTCGTCCGTTTTAAAAACGATTTTTAAGACAGAATTAAATTTATTATCATTATTGTCCTTTTCGATCAAAATTCCAGACACAATTTATCGATGATTTTATCGTTTTGTGGTTCTGCGAGCTTCTGAAAATTTTTAACTCGATGTACATCGCATTGTTTAGTATCTTTACAGAATTAAATATCGGTTATTGCACATTATCTGCTTCTTCGTATTTTCCCAGAGAATTTTTGGAATCTTCTTCGGATATTTTAAATAATTAAATATTTTAAAAAATTCTCATTTTCTCTAGTTTTAGGCCTGTTTCTTTTTTTTTTTAATTTGTAAATTTCTATTCGGTCTTACCTTTTGTTTAACACCACATTCAAGAACACAAAGTATATTAATAAGAATTTTCTTTATAAATATAATTTTAACCTATCAACTATCGCCTTAAAGGCAAACCTCTGTGGCGTTTAACTTGAGCGAAATAGACGGAAAACAAACTATTCATACGGTAGCGTTAAAATTTGTGTTTAATCAGGTCCTGTTCCGGTGCAAAATCCTCCCATTGCGACGTTTATTGACCTAATCAGCATTGCCGAAATTATGTAAATTGCGTATTCAGGGCCAATAGAATAATGCATTTTATCAGCGACTTATTTGGTTACTAACCCCTTGTTCGCATCGAGATCTGTTTATTGTGTCAAGGTGTTTATAAAAAAAATTCTGAGTCAGAGCTGCAGATGCAATTAAAATTATAGTGCATGACGCGTTTGCATAAAAACTGTTTAATTTGCGGTTGTTTATATCTGACGTAACTGCGTCAAATATTGACAGCTGGTGTAATTGCGCGACCTTAAGGAAAGGGCGTCCATGCAGGGATAATAAGAGTATATCGCCTCGAATGGAGAGAGGATGGAGTTCGTTGACCGTTTTTCTCCAGCCTCCTCTTCGTGCAGGTGCTGTGCGGTTGAAGTCTTTGCATTTTGACAAGGTTCTTTATTTGACAGAGTTGTCTTAACGAGATGTTAACGTATGCTTATGTCACAGGGGAATGTAAAAAGTAAATAAATCATCGCGAATCTCGCACATTTTTTATACACTTCTTCGACTGCACCCAACAGTATTTTACAGAACAACTCGCAACTGGAATGGATTAAAAAGTTCAAGGCTGGACGCTCGAAATATTTGACAATTGGCGCCGAAAATATACCCACACGAGGACGAACACTCAACGTCTTTCACAAAAACAAAGCTACGAACTGATCTCACAAACTTAGACATCTTTGTGTTAGAAGTTTTTATACAAACATGGATTTCTCAAAAGGAAATGAAAATAGAAGATTTTAGTGATTTTTTTTAAGTTTACAAAAATATCAAAAGCAATTTTAACAAAATGATTTGAAATATATTATTATTGGGCATTAAATCCTATTGATATGCCACCCGAAATAGAGTGAAAAATTTTAAATAGTGAAAGTCATAACCATCCTAACCTGACCAACAACCAGATTAAAAAATTTGGCGCAACGTAGTTACCTATTTAACCTTCTTAGAGTAGATGAAACTGGTTATTGGTGCAGATACTTAATCTTCTTGGAGTGGATGAAATTCATATTCATAAAATAATTTTTATTATTATATGAATATAAAAAAATCAACAAAAACAAGAAAATCTTCCTCTTTAAAAGTTGATGCGGGGACATACTATATATACAGGCTGTCCCAACGGTCCGAAAAAGCTTTATAACTTCTTTATCTTAAGAGATACTAACTTTATCGTTTCTTTTATTTAGGTAATAGTTGCGTTTCTGCTGCACATTTTAAAAATATTGCGGTTTATATACAGGATGTCCCAATATTAAAAAAAACTCTAAAGTTATGTTTTTTTTTTTTAATGGAATCTACTCAGTTTGATTTTATTTTTGGATTTTATTCTAAACTACATAACTTTTATAGAAGTTGTTTTCATTTATCTGTTATCAATTTTGATTTGTGGAACTTTTTACCAAAATTTTTGAAATGCAAGGGTCTGTCTAAAAATTCGTACCTTCTAAATGCTTGCTCATAAGTTAAAATAAGTAACGCCGTTTGATTCCTGAATGTTTACCGCATCTTTTATATGTTTACTCAACAACCTGCTCAGTGGCATGTGCCTACTGCGATTTTTTAAACATGACAAATTAAAAATGTCAAAAACTCATTTCTTTCAAACGACACTTCAGTATAAGGTTTGTATAATTTAGTGTAAAATTTTAAGTTGCTGTCCTACATTAACTAAATTTCGAAAAACTCTTCTGTTTTGAACAATAAAAATCGAGTGGGTCTTATGCGCAAAAAAATTAGCACAAAAAATAAACAAAAGTATGAAATTGGAAATTCTTTGTTGCAAGAAAATGTGCAATATTGTGCACAATTGAGTTACAGAGAATATTAGGCAAAATCTGACATATCGCAAAGCAGTATTAACCCAACTTAGTAGAAAAATGTAAAAACATTAACAAATAAAAAAAACATTAAAGCTATTTTACACTTTTCTTTATAACAGATGCTCAAAAATATTACCATTTTCTTCAATACAAGTATGCAGTCTTCGTCTAAAAGATAATCTAATACGACTTAGCATATCTGCATTTATTAAATGGAATGTATCGCGTATTCTTTGTTTCATATCCTCCACAGTTGTTGGTTTCAGTTTATATACCTTTTCTTTCACAAATCCCCATCAATCAGAGTAAGGTTGGGAGAACGAGCAGGCCAACTGATTGCTCCTCCTCTGCCTTGCCAAGGATTTGGAAAAGCTTCGTTTAAAAATTGCCGAACTACTCGATGATAATGGACAGGGGCTCCATCCTGCTGTAGCGACATGATCCTTAGCGTATGCAAATCCAGATTTTCCATCAGAAGTGGCAGATCATTTTAAAGAAATTCTCGATATCTTACCCCATTTAAAACATCATTAATAAAGAACGGACCGATCACGTGGTCCCCAAGAATTTTGCCTCAGACATTCAATGACCATCTATTTTGATGATCAATTGTCTGCATCCAATGAGGGTTTTCAGTCGCATAGTAATGCATGTTGTGTCGATTAACAGCCCCGTTACTCTTAAATGTTGCTTTATCACTAAATAAAATTGTGTGCATAAAGTTCCAGTCGATATTAATCAAATTATCCATGGTTTCACAAAAATTTACTCGATTTTGAAAATCATCCACAAAAAGTTCCTGATGTAGTTCAAGGTGGGAGGGATGAAATTTATGTTTTAAGGTAATTCGATTAATACTGGTTCGCGATATGTCAGTTTGTCCCTCAATTTCTCTGGAATTTATTGTAACATTGAAAGAATTTCCAATTCCAGGTTTTCGTCTATTTTGCGTGTTAAATACTTCTTTTTTGTGGTAAGTAACGCTTCCTGTAGAATCAAATCTATCCTTCAATTTTTTAAATGCAGCACTTTGCGGCAGTCTTGCATTTAGGTATTTTTGTTTGTAGAGTCTTTGAGTGTGTTAGTGTTAGTGAGTTTTTGACGAGTAAAATTCAATTTGGGACTTATAATCTGCACAATAAAATTGACAGATTGTAACAATGACAGAAGCCCACTCAATTTTTATTGTCCAAAACAGAAAAGTTTATCGAAATTTGGTTGATTTAGGATAACAACTTAGAATTTTGTACTAGACTATACAAACCTTATATTGATGGAAAGCTTGTCAACAGGTCTTTTGATTGGCACAATAATATATAAATGGTGCCATTTGAAAAAAAATAGTTTTTAACATTTTTAATTTGTCATGTTTAAAAAATCGCAGTAGGCACACGCCACTGAGCAGGTTGTTGAGTAAACACTTAAAAGATGCGGCAAACATTCAGAAATCAAACGGCGTTACTTACTTTAACTTGTGTGCAAGCATTTAGAAGGTACGAATTTATAGACACACCCCTGCATTTCAAAAATTCTGGTAAAAAAGCGCTACAAATCAAAATTGATAACAGATAAATGAAAACAATCTTTATAAAAGTTATTTGTAATTTAACAGAAAATCCAAAAATAAATTCAAACTGAGTAAATTCCATTTAAAAAAACATAACTAGTGTCTTTTAAATATTGGGACACTCTGTATATAAACCGCAATATTTTTAAAATGTGCTTCAAAAACAAAATCTAAAAAAAAGAAAAAATCAATATCTCTTAAAATAAACAAGTTATATAGCTTTTTCGGAGCGTTGAGACAATCTGTATAAAAAAAATATCTAAACCCGACCTAAATTTTAGTTAAGAGTACCTACCATTATGTTAAATTAAGTAAATAGATAAAAAAACTCATTTTTGTGAAAGCTGTTAGAGCTACTAACAAGCTGTTGATATTGCAAACGTAGCATTGTTAGGTATACAGAACATGTTATCTATTTGAGCAAATAGTTCTGTAGTGAACCAGCCCGGGGGCGGCCCTGGAGCCGTAGAGTAATGATAATGACAGTGGGTATGGGTCTGGGAGCGGCATGCGCCCGTTTCATCAGTTCGAATGTCAGCTACACTCGTTTAAAACCGGTGGTCGAAATCCGGGTTTGGTCGGTTATAATCCGGGATAGGAAAGCCCGGAGTCAATCACCTTAGTCGAGGTGGACGCCGTCTGCATAGAAAGCACCTCGGCTCCTCCTGGTACTTACCTGCAACAGAAAAAAAAGGATAAAGCGCGTGCAATAAACAGAGTCAAGGCTGTCATATTTATTTTCATCCGAGGGAAGAAGCCGTAAACAGAGGGTATCAAGTTGTGAGCTTTTATGAAAGCGAGAGACAGCTCGAGTTTAATAAAAAGCGCCGGGAAATATTCACTTTTTGGGGTGTCCTCGACGTCCGGAAATTTTTCTTCGTCTGTGTAAATCTCGCCGAGTGTGCTTGAGATCTGACGGTCTCATTGTTTTTTTTTATTTTAAAGTAACGTTTCGGTCCGCTGAAATTTACCGCGTCTCGAGTGTTTTCGGCCTGTTGAGATTTACATTCGTAAGCAGGATTATCGAAAAAAATGTGTGGCATTGCGGAATTTTATTTCGAGACAGCTCTGGGATTTAGAGAGACTCTCGATCGACATTTTAATTATAAGTTGAAATCGCTTTGTAAGTTTTTCAATAAAGATTTTTATATTTAGTTGTACCAATTACTAACTAAGAATACCTGTACATACACTTGTTACGATTCAAGGAAATTCTTTCTTGTCTTCAGGGATTTATTCTGCTCTGATAGTTCACCAGTTTGTCAACCGTAATAACTGTTATAACTAGCGGAAATATTGTTTACTTTATATTCTCCCAATCTTGCAAATATTGTTTGTGTATTTCTCCAAGAAAATAAAACCAAAGTTGAACTCTAATTTTACCAAACTTACCCCGAAGAGGTAGATTTTATCATGTTTAAACAACACTTCTTTAATATACAGGTAATGTTGCCAAAACAAAACCTGGTCCACCTTCCACTCTTACTGAAAATGTAGAAGACATATTCGTGACGGCCGCGAAAATCTATAAAGAAGCTCTCATTGCAAACAGGTTTTACTTCCTATTAACTCCCAATACACTAGTTACTGTGTTTATTAACAAAAACGACGTGTTAAATTATGGTGCACACTTTGAATCTCACAATAAAAATTTATCTTTCTTGCTTGTTTCATTTCCTCTAATGTATGCTTGAGCAATTGATTAAATTAAAAGCAAAATTAGCATTCGTCGAGCCTTCGTAGTCCCTCACATCCTGAAACACGAAAAGGGCCCAACCACTTACCTTTAATCAGAAAATTTCCTCTCTTGATTAGCATAGAATTAGATATTTTTTCGGATGTCCTAGAATAGATCATGACTAGTGGGTGCTGTCACAAGGTCGCTTCCAAATTCAACTGTTATTACGGTCATGCGATGATTATGCATGCAGATATTTTTATTAAGTCTAGACAGGAGTCAGACGAGTTTGTGTTAGACTCATAAAACTTTATCATTTTGTTTGGTTGCTAGGTGCGATAAACAGGAACGTCCTAATTTATCACAGGACTCGAGGCTTGTAAAAAATCCAAAACGAATTAAACCATAAAAGAAAAATGGTCGTCTCTAATCTCGTTCTGGACATAAACTCGGTCTTCGCGATTTTACAACCAAGAAACAAAATCCTGAATCAATTAAATTTGTAAACATGTCACAAAAGGACTAAATGACCAACGAGGATTACTTTCGGTGAAATTCTTTCCATAAAATTGGTGATGCGTATCTTTTTACCCGACTGCGTTTAACGACACGTCCGAAGATAAAACATCGGGAAAAAGGACGATAACGGCTCCCGAAGGCCGAATTCTGACACGGAGGATGAAAAAATGGCGCACCGACGGTGGATTAATGACCGAATTTCGCTTAATTTTCAAATAGATAGCTTTTGGACGCAGACCTAGCCTTAGAGTTTGCAGTTTCGCTTATATTTTATAAAGCTGTCCAGGGAAAAAAATCTGTTGCATAATTGCAGCACTTCTATAAGAAAAAGTTAAAAAGCTGTATTAAAATTCAGGCTTTTAACTCAAATGATAAATAACATTTAGCTCTTAATCATAGACTTTTCCAGGAAAACAGGAAAGCAATTCAATGGCTCGCAAAGACTCGCCGGAATTTAACCTAAAATCAGAAATTAACAGGAACACGTGGATAAAAGCGGGTTTCAACCTCAATTTGAATACAAAAATAGGCAATAATCCTGAACGAAACTTATAGCAAGAAACAACTCCAGTATAAGAGAGCCTTTCTGGCCTTGAGAGCCTTATTTTTAAACCGTTTCTTTCAGAAGCTGTTGTCATGCTAAAAAACCATGGTTTTAACCAAAGATTGTTTAGCTTTGTATTGATGTAATCCTCCCGAAGATTATCCTAATATCCTAAATTCCTTAGTGATAATAACGTGATTTGATTAGCTTAACCACTTCTTACAAAATCAAGCCCATTATGATACTCAAAAAATCTAAAAAAAATTTTAAAGTACAGTTACGAAACTAAGAAAACAGCTTTATTGTGAAATTCAGTTAGAACTCATATTAGTAAGCTTGGGTGCTGGAGAGTCTTGATTAAACGATCAGATAATTAACCGGTGTAATCCAGCGGGTTGCATGTTATATATTCAACTGGTCTACACCAGTTGATCAGTAGACCAGTTGAATGAATAACATGCAACCCGCTGGATTACACCGGTTAATTACTTGGTTGTTTAATCAAGACTCTCCAGCACCGAAGCTTACTTATTAGGCATCAGACTTTTGTCAAATAGTTACTCAAATTTTTTTTGTATTGCTGAAAAGATATCAAAAATACCCAAAAACTTTGTTTTTGGATATTTTTTGACATTTTAAAATAAATTGGACGACCAGAACTATCTTGTCGCTGTATATAGTGGATTCCTCGCCAAATTGATCTACCAATTGTATAATCTTCTTTCTGAAGAAACACAAAGCCGTCAGTCCCGGCCATTAGTTGTCGTTAGGTCATGTCAAAAGCTGTAGAGACAAGCCTAAAAGCTCTTGAGTGAAGCATTGCCACCATAAGATAATTTTTTGTTATTTTAAAGAAGTTTTCTTATGTAATCACAGTACTGGTGGTTTGAGTATATTTGTGTGCTTCATGTGGGCTAGAAATTTAGGAAGCGTTGCCTAGATTTTCTATTCCTTAAAAGACACTAGCTAATTAATTTAACCCTAGTGACGTCCTTGTTGAAGAACATAATTTTCTTTAATTTTTGTTATTACAGTTTGGCCTCTGTTGACCTCTTGGGTTGGGCCGTGTTGAATTTCGTTTTGGTCCTGCCAAAAATCTGCAATTTGTAATTCAAGGTGCGTAATTTTTGGTCAGACGACCGGAAACGTTGCCATTATTTTTATTGTCGAAGGGGTCACTTACCAGCTATAAATCGAGTACGTCCTCGAACGTTTTGATTGTGTTTTAAATTATGTAAATAGCAGAACAGGCCGTGTGGGCACCAAAAAAAAATTGAAAAAATACCCCGGAACGAGATTATGCAAGAGGCAAGGTTACTCTGTTACCTGTTTCTCTTCAGCGAATCTAGTTTTAAAGGTCCGTTAACCTTTCACTTTGTAATAATTGCAAATTATTAGCATCGGCGCCAATACCTGCCAGAGTGTTTTATGGCGAATTTCGCGCTAATGCCCGAATAAAATATGGACGGTTTGTAAAAATCCACGGTTGCGTAATTTACGGCGCCATCTGTGCAGTGGCGTTCGATGGGCCGGTATTAAATTTAATTAGCCATTATTTACAAATAATCGCTTAATGTAACGAGGCCATAAAACGAGGGACCCGTTCGCGATCGCGGTTTTATAGGCCGATTTACATATTAAGGATCTAATGCAGTTCTAACGCCCGACGTAAGTCTCTGATAGCTGCATGGCGAGGCCACGTGTAGACACCGCTGAACAGGTTCACCAAGGCAAACCACTCGATTTGCCCAAACAAATCGTTGGATAATTCGCGACACGAATGCACGATTGCTGCTCACAAGGACGTCTCTTTGCGATATTCTTTACGCTTCTTCCACCGACTGTTCACTCACCTCCAGATGCACCAATCAACGAACACCTCCACACATCGCAACACCATTAGAAACAAACTACCTCCCCTCATGCGGCCATTTACTCTATTATCGCCATAGCAACAATTTCCCCTCGAATCGCAGTTACTACCACCACGCTCACTATAAATTTACTAAAACGAAGCTTCGATAAAAGCCAACACAATTACAATTCGCAAGAAAATAGATAATTGGTAATAAAAGTATTAGAAACAAACTACCTCCCCTCATGCGGCCATTTCCTCGGTTGTCGCCATAGCAACAATTTCCCCTCAAGCCGCCATTACTACCACCACGTTCAGTATAGAGGTAATTTAGTTTTTTTATGAAAACTAAGCTTCGATAAAAACCAATACAATTACAATTTACAAAAAAATAGATAATTGGTGATTAAAGACATTAGAAACAAATTACCTCCCTTCATGCGGCCATTTACTCGGTTATCAACGGATAGCAACTCGGATAGCAACAATGTCCCCTCGAACCGCCATTACTACCACCACGCTCACTATAGATGTAATTTGGGTTTTTTAGGAAACTAAGCTTCGATAAAAGCCAACATATTCGCAAGAAAATAGATAATTGGTAATTAAAGGCATTAGAAACAAACTACCTCCACTCATGCGCGCATTTCCACGGTTGTCGTCATAGCAATAATTTCCCCTCAAGCCGCCATTACCACCACCACGTTCACTATAGTGGAAATTTGGTTTTTTTGCGAAAACTAAGCTTCGATAAAAGCCAACACAATTACAATTCACAAGAAAATTGGTAATTAAAGGCAGTCCTCAAGTAAGTTTTTCATCGAAAATAAGCACGTCTCGGGGTATTAAACCGGTCGGAAAATGTAATTTACAAAATCATTGAAAACGGAACCGAGGCTAAGTGTTTCACGAAATTTAATTATCGACCTCAGAACTTATTTGGTTACAAGGGTCTAATATGATTTAAGCCCAAAAATTTTTTTCAGTATTGTTGTGGTAATCTTATTTCCTTACAGTAGCTTGTAATAAAGAGGATTACATTTCAGGATTTTCTCTTATTAGAAAAATTTCATAAACTTCTTTATCATCTAATTGATTCAAAAATAATTGCCTGAAAAAAATTCAGACGCTACATACATAAAATATGAACAAAGACTCAAAGAGAATGAAGAATACGAAGAAGAAGCAGAAAATAAGACAACATTTTATCGGAGTCGCTGGGGGAATCCCATCGCAACATCTGAAATGTTTCCTCTAATCATTTGCAGAGAATTTCTCGGTAGAACTCTTAATATTGGAAGCTCCTCTAACCTCAGAACTACTGAAGTGCAAATATTTGAATGTCACCCCTCCTTTTTAAGTTATATTTTTTCATTTTTAAATTGTTTTTATAACCGTAGGCTGCAATATTAATTGCACCCCCAAATTATGATTTAATATGAAATTTGCATGCATGTAGAATCTATTGTAATGACAATTAAGAACACGCAATATACACTCTGATAATAAGATTTAGAACTAGTACATACGTGTTATTGAAAGAAAAAAAATCAAGTTGTTGACACAAATATCAATTTAAATTAGACTTCTATCATTTCTCTCTCAATAAGGCAGTGAAAGAACATACTAGCTGTAGCTATTTCGTCTTTCGGAGGAGACGTAAAGCCGTCGGTCCCGGCCACTAGTGGTCGTTAGGTCATGTCAGTTGATAAGAATGGCAAAAGCCGCAAAAACAAGTTATTAGTGGTAGCTAATAACCAAGTAGACCTTGATTATATCAAAGCAAAAAAATCTAACTTTACGACCGTAGGCCTTAAAACAATTGAAACTCCGTTGCTACCAACATGGGCACAATATCATTAACAAACCTAGACTACACTTTGCCGGTAGGGCTACTAGTTGGTATAATTCCATGTCGGTAGAGAAAGTGAAGACATTTATTGCGGTCTTAGATGTAGTTGTTTCCACCTAGCCGTTGAGGAAAGAGCGTTGAGTTTACTTGGTGTTTCGCCTTCCAATACATTCACCATTTTTTTGCACTTACCACCAATGATATGAGATGTCGCTACGGCTACATCTCACTTCTCACTCACAGAAATTTCATTTTTTGTTATTTATTGTTGAATATTAAAAATTTTAGTTTTTAAACTGTTTAAATTGTATAATGAATGTATAATATATTTATAAATTTGTGAGCCTCGTTAAGAAAAACATTGGAGTGGACCTCAGGTCCCTCAGTCCGGCCCTGAATCGCAATGTTTTATTACGACACGATTTTGAAGCCGACCCAAAGTCTCTAATTTATGCAGTGTTGATGGATGATTCAGCGTGAAAAAGATATATTTTATTTGGCAGAATGGTTCGAACGTGGCATAAGATTGCCCGAATCGACATTCTGTCCACGTCCAAACCGTATGAATACATAATTAAAATGGAACAAAACTAATTTCAAATGAGATTTTTATGTAAATGAGGCCGACAAGATTCGGATTTATATTGCTGCAACTGATGGCTATAAATCGCGACGATCTTGTAGGTGAGATTTAGGATCTCTTAACAATTGACTAGTTTTTGACAAAATGAATAGGATTCTGGGTGAGATGATTAAAAACAAAAAGCTAAGTTGAGAAGATTTGACGTTGTACAACAATAAACCAAACAAAGTTTAGAAATCTGAAACCTCATAACACTCTTCTATTCCCGTTTTCCCTCTCTACATATCGCACCATTTTCCCCCTAACTCATATTTTTATTAGATGCAGCTGTCACATCCTATAAAATTAAATATTTTTGGTAGTCTTTTGATAATTTTATTAGGTCTAGCCGTTACGGTAATAAATTACATAATCTCGCCTTTACCCTAATTAACTCAACCTGATTTACAGCCCTAACCCCTAATCCCCCGCTTATTTCGGTCTTGTCCAAAGCCCTAAAGACGTTTGCGTTTTTTTAATTAAAACTTTTCTATCTTCGTTTAGAAGCGAAATGTTGTTTTTCACCTGAAACTGGTACTATTTCACAATTAGCGATAAATCTGTGCGAGCGGCGATAAATCGCCGAACCGGCGACAAATTTCCGCGAAGGCGCATCACGAATTCCTCGACGTATTTCGCCAATACGTAATGGAGTGGCTGCCATGAATGATTTATTGCCGGTGACGCTTTTGTTTAACAAACTGGATGACCATTTAGTGCCCTCGCCCGAAATCGTACGAATTTGCATGCGACGAGACACGTTGCATCGTGCAGGATGGAATAGCAATCGAGCCAATTCGGCGATAAAATATGACCAGGAAGCTGTCAGGTGTCAATCATCCCGCGATTCGAATTGAATTGAAAAAAGGTGCGGATTTTGATTATAATTTGGGAAAGTATACAAAGATGGACGATATATCTAAAATAAAGTAGAGCGATTTGCTGATTCCTCAATACTCTTTTACGTAATTGACAGAAAAGATATACAATCAAAAACATCTCAGTAATTAAGAGAAAAAAAAGAGATGACAATCTAATAACAGAATAAAAGAAGAAAATACAATACGAGGACAATAAAGAAAACCTTTTTAAAAAGAGAGAAACACAGAAAATTTCTGAATAGAAGAATCAAGGTCAACTGATAAACTCTCACAACGAGCTTATCCCCACTACCTCTCTCTTCTCACTGATTGAGAAGAAAGGAAGAGAAAAGAAAGTTGCCTACAAGTCGGAACAATTATTATACAAAATGTTCCTGAAATGGTTTATAAGCAGTCCACAATCATAATAAACAACATGCTTATAAAAAATAAATTTTAAGACAGTCTTCTGAGCTTTGCTTCATTATTTAAACTGTCCGCTCATTAAACATAGATTTTAACCGCTTGTATAATTAAAAGTAATTGTTTATGTACCAAAAATAAATTTTATTAACTCTTTCTGGTCTTCAAACCCCTCTAGAGACCAATACATGTGAGATAAAAACATCGCCTCTAGGACTTTATTATACAAAATTTAATTCTCTACAACTTTTCCTTTAACACTTTATGTAGTTTTGAACGTTTCCGCTGCGTTTTAATAGCCATAATAAAGCCAAAGCTGTACAAAATCTTCTACTATTTTTTAAAAACGTATTCCAGTAATCTTTTTTTTTAATATAAATTTATATTTAATCCTCTAAATGACAGAATTAGAAAAAAGAAATCTTTTTAAAAAGAGCAAAATAGCTAACGCCATATAGAAATCATTGGAGACATACGACCTTACATTTTTTAAATAAAGCTGTAGTGGTAAGCCTGACTTCTCTAGACCTAGAAAAACAAAGATAGGAAGAATTACTACACTACTAACAGGTACATTTAATCAGCACTCTTCCTACTCCATTTTCTGGTTGAGACTTAATATCTTGAAACGAATTATATCGTATATTAGACTTATATTACATCTGAAATGACAGTTAAATAATTTTATAAATGTGAAATTGCTTTTCGTTTGAATTTGGTGCCACGAAAAGTTCGTTGTGACGGCAAAACCGTTAAAAGTTGCATCTGCAAATTGCAGTTTTTGATGCTTCTCTATAGTTCTCTACTAGTATACAAGAAGTGGAGTTTTTTTACAAGTTAACAACCCCCTAACTCTCAATATCCATAACACAAGCATTTTTTAAGGTAAAGAGACAGAATAAGTGTCTTTAAAAGTGAATGGTCTTATCGATCGGTTGAAAATAGTTGTTTTAAGACGGGAGTTTTTAGATGGTGAGCAAATAATCTTTGGGGTAAAATTGCACATTTCTGTCGGTTAATTACCATCTTAAATAAAAATGTTAAAAGTGGCGTAAGTCCGTCTGTAGTTAATTAAACAATTCCTCCGTTTTGTTTATTCAAATGCTTAAACAGTCACCTCAATCGATCTATACGATTCTGAGTCTAGATCAGAGAAACAATAGAGAAGGGTCATTATATTTCATAGGCTTTTAGTAAATTGAAAAGTAAAAAAAAAGAACAGATTCTGTTCTATAAAATTTACATCAAAATATTTATATAAATTATGTAATAGCCTAATCATTTGGAATTTACAAAGTAATCAAATATTAAGACATGATTCTTATCGCCTGGATGGCAACGACCTTATTTTTTTTTTAAAATAAAACTGTAGTGGTAAGCCTAATTTCCCTAGAACTATTTCAACCAGAGAAGCAAAGAAACGAAGAATTACTACATTAACGGGTACATCTAATCAGCACTCTTCCTACTCCATTTTTCTGGTTGAGACAAATGACGGAATCAAGAGCGGTGAATAAATTTATTATTTCAGCCACTAATATCGTATTTTGAACCAACATGAAGATATCAAATCAGAAATGACAGTTACGTAATTACCAAGGTTGATTTGGTGCTACAAAAAGTTTGTTGTGATGGCAAAACCGTTAAAAGATGCATCTGTAAATTACAGTTTTTGACGCTTCTGAATTGTTTTCCGCTAGTAGAGTTTCTCTTTACAAATGAACAACCCCTAACTCCTAAAATCGTAGTACAAACATTTTTTAAAATATGGGTAGAGACTGAATAAGTATCTTTAGAAGTGGATGGTCTTGTAGATCGGTTGAAAATGGTTGTTTTGGGACGGGACTTTTTGTATGGTGGTCGGATGATCCTTGGTGTAAAATTGCGCATTTCTGTCGGTTAATTACCACCTTAAATAAAAATGTTCCAGCGGCTTTGGTCCGTCTGTAGTTACCTAAACAATTGCTATTTTTTTGACTCATTCAAATGCTTAAGCAGTCACCTCAATCGATCATACCATTCTGAGTCACAGAAACAATACAGAAGAGTTATTATATTCCACAAGCTTTAAGAGGAATTGAAAAGTAAAAATAAAAAGAACAGATTCTGTTCTACAAAATTTACATCAAAATGTTTATATAAATTATGTAATAGCCTGATCATTTGGAATTTACAAAGTGATCAAATATTAAGACATGATTTTTATCGCCTAGATGACAACGGCCTTAAATTTTTTAAATTAAAACTGTAGTAGTAAGCCTGATTTTGCTAGACCTATTTCAACCAAAGAAAGAATTACTACACTAACGGGTACATTTATTCAGCACTCTTCCTACTCTATTTTTCTGGTTGAGACAAATGACAAATTTAAGCCATTAATGTCTTATTTTGGACTAACACAAACATATCACATCTGAAATGACAGTTATATAATTAACAAAGTTAATTTGATGCTACGAAAAGTTGGCAGAAAACCGTTAAAAGTTGCATCTGCAAATTACAGATTTTGACGCTTCTCTATTGTTCTCTATTAGTAGAGTTAGTAAGCATATTTGAAGATTATAGAGACAGAATAAGTGTCTTTATAAGTGAGTGGTCTTGTGGATCGGTTGAAAATGGTTGTTTTGGGACGGGACTTTTTGTATGGTGGTCGGATGATCCTTGGTGTGAAATTGCGCATTTCTGTCGGTTAATTATAGTAAACACTTGGGTCAAAGGTCACAGACAATTAGATGAAGTGCAACTGGTAATTGTATTAAGTCGCCGTCTGGTCCGTGACGACGACGTCGACGATCATAAACGATCCTCGGTCGTTTTATATGAACCAATGCAGCTTATTACAGTTGCAATTTGAGTCCATTGTGCACGATTGCAATTTAACTGGAGCACATCCTTAATTAGTAGAAATAGGCGTGCGATGAATGCGTCTTAGCGGTGGATTTTCCGCTGATTTTGGCGACCTTCTCCGCAGTGAAAATCCATGCACACACCATGATCGCGGCGCAAACAAGAAACAAGGATCATTGTCCCGTCGTAGTAGGCAGTGAATAACCTCATTAAGTTCCGTCCAGTAACCGCGAGGCGCGCTGATATCGCATCGTGTGCGTCACTCTTCACAATAATATTATTGTTTATTTTTCGAATGGAGCTTTAAGAAAGACATTCAGAGAAGCAGATAACAAGATTGATCCGTCGAGGAAAATATTGAGTTAATTTTGGCACGGCCGAGCTATATTTAGACCTGTCCGGCAACAAAGATTATAGCTTGCAAAAAAACGAGGAATTCCAAAAATGCCAAAACAAATCCCACGATGCGAGCCGGTCGTGGGGTCAAGTTTCGTGTTTTGGACACCCTGTATACGGCCGACCCAAATACCGCCTTAAATAAGGCATTTGCACTTGAACGCTCTCTGATTTATGGAAATGCATTAAAAAATTTGGCACGCGCCCCGAATACCAAAAGGCGGCGGCGTCGGGGAGTGCCGAAGGACCCGATCTGATTAAATCGTCGACCTGAACCTGAACTAGCACTCATTGTTCAAAGCCTGTGCCCACTCACAACTCGCCGTCTATCGCCTAGCAACAGTCACGGAACAGGAAACGCACACTTTTCCGGAAAATTTGCACGATCTCAAAGCCGTTCCAACAGAACAATTAAATGGGTAATGCTGCACCAAACGACCTTTCCAATGCACCTACTTTCCATCTTGCAAAACTCACGATTCGATTGTACAGCGAGAACGCCAAGGACTTCCGAGGTCGAACACCAACGAGTGGGATGACCAACATTATTTTTCCAAAAGAACTCATAATTTCACGAAAATAACCATTTTTTCATGTCCTACTAAAATCACAACTAGGTATAATTGCAACACTTGAAAGTTGGCCACCAAATGAAATGTCAACAAGTGGCGAAAGATTTATATTTTGACACTATTCACAACTTTTCCAGATCTGCATCAAGTTCTGTCACCTCATTCAGGAGTTCAGGACCAGGATGGCACACAAGGTTACCAGAAATTTTGCGGTAGAACTTTAGCTATTATTAAGGGTCTCTAGCTTCAACAATAGTAGTTTTTTATCAAGATAATAAAGTGGTCATTCTCTCTCAAAATTCTTTTCTCTCAAAACTTTCAAAAAATTCTCAAAAACTTTTCCAGATCTGCATCAAGTTCTGTCACCTCATTCAGGAGTTCAGGACCAGGATGGCACACAAGGTTACCAGAAATTCAGGACCAGGATGGCACACAAGGTTACCAGAAATTTTGCGGTAGAACTTTAGCTATTATTAAGGGTCTCTAGCTTCAACAATAGTAGTTTTTTATCAAGATAATAAAGTGGTCATTCTCTCTCAAAATTGTAGTTTATTAAAAGTTACATGTTTCGACTCACAATTGTGGTCAACTTCAGGCTAATTGAAAAAATTACACCATGCTTAAAATCACCATTTTTGAAGTCTTATGGTATTCTTGTGTGGGGACACTCCTCGTGTCGTCACAGAATATTTTCATTACAGCGTAGGGCAATTCGAGTGATATTTGGACTTCAATATCGTGCGGACTGTCGTGAATGCTTCATCAATAATAAAATATTAACTTTCCCATCACTTTTTGTATATCATTGCTTAGTTTACGTTAAAAAAATATCAGTGACTTTTTGCAATTTCTAGATAGACACGATCATAACACGCGCGGTAAGGAAAATATTCTTCCCGCATCTCTAAGATTATCCAGAACTCAAACTGGTACAAGATACTTCCGCATAAATTTTTTTAACTATTTGTCCATCGCTTTCAGAAATTTGCCTCTAACCATTTTTGGAAAAAAATTAAAGTGTTTTCTTATTTCTATGTGCTTGTATTCCTATGATGATTATTTTAATTGTGACTTCTCTCAGCTTTTGTAATTGATATTTTGTATTTCTATTTGATTTTCTATTTCTGACTTATGTATACCTTCTTGGTTTCCTCTCATCAATAAATATTATTATTATTATTAAGTTTTTAAGCATGGTGTAACTTTTTCAATTAGCCTGAAGATGACCACAATTGTGAGTCGAAACATGTAGCTTTTAATAAAATACAATTTTGAGAGAGGAACCACTTTATTATCTTGACAAAATTCATATAACCTCTTACAATGACCCTGACAATTAAATAGTATTTTTGCTGTTATTTTTTTAGAGTTGCAAAGTTAAAAATTAAATTAAATCCTGCCAAAATTGATCACTGTGACTAAAACAATATTATTTTCGAACATTTTTTCTTTTAACAACCAAGCTTTTTCTCTAAATAAAAACGATCTGTTTGTTTTAGAGTTTTTTGTGACTTTCTCAGCCCAACTAATAAACATAATTATAAGTGATACCCTCACCGAGAATCTATGATTTTAGTCACTGAAGACATTTTTGCTGTGGCCAAGTGTACCCAAATATGACACTCAGTACCGCGCCTCAAAGCCCCCCTTTTCTTATTCTAAAAATGCTACGGTTCCTTAGCATTTTAACAGAACTAATATTATACAATACATACAGGGTGTTCCTAGTGTAACTTCACAAATTTTAACTGGTGTTAGCTCTGGTTGAAAGAATGGTAAAAAACCAATTTTGTCTTATACAAACGTTTATAGTTTTTGCTTAAAAACAATGTTGACATATGTATCTTAAAAATAATGTTTTTTACAGAGAAAATTTCCGTAATGAATATCTCAAAAACCAGAAACATTTGAAAAATCAAATTTGAATATTTAGCATCCCTTTAACAAGGGTTATCACCTGTTAAAATTTGTAAAGTTACTTCCAAAACACTCTGTATATCTGATTTTACTGTCAAATTTCTGACATCGACAATCTCTTCCTAAATTTTTGTATTATGTGTCTGCAGTAGGTACTTATGATTTCGTCAAAAATTAAACGAAATATTTTTTCAAAATAATGGTGAGGTTTGATCTATAGTAGTGTTTATAAAATGTTAAAAAAATAATAAAAAAATATTAAAAATAGCAAGATGACAAATATTTTTTTTATTGAAATTAGAGCTTCAGTTATAGACACCTAGATCTGTTATATATTTACCAAAAAAATTCTGTTTTTGGTAATGTAAATTAGACACTTTTTCTAAGGACACACCATCTTGCTTCCTGTTATTAACTTACAATTTTTGATTAAAAAAGCTTTGAATTCGGTTCATATTTTAAGGTAACTTCAAAGCTTTTTTTATAAAAAAATAAAAGCTAATAATAAAAATCAGAATGTTATGCCCTAAAAAAGTGTTTAATTTACAATACCAAAAACAAAATTTTTTGGTAAGTAAATAACAGATCCGAGTGTTTATTACTGAAGCCCTGTTTTCAACAAAAAAAATATTTAGCAGCTTAATACTGTCAACATATTTTTAAAATTATTTTTAAAATATTCTATAAACAGTATTATATAGATCAATCCTTTCCATTATATTGAAAAAATATCTTGATTAATTTTTAGTTCTGCTGACCCTTAAAGAACCTTGGTACTTTTCTTAAGACCCTTGGTCTTGGTACTTTTGCTGTTTCAGAAGAAATAAATATTTTCAAAATTAGAAAAATTGTTTTAGCAAGTTTTTTTTAAATAAAAATTTGTATTTATTAGAGCATTATAGCAAATAACTAACTGATTTATGAATTATCTCTTTAAGAAGTAAAATCTCAAAAATAAAATTGAATACGACGCCGAAATTTAGAATAGTTTTATCCTTAAAATGTTACAAAAAAAATCAAGCATTTAACTTACAAAGTATGTAACACTGGTTCGCTATGCTTCATTTAGCAAATGCACGTTTGTTAAATTGTAACCGTAGGTTAATATTCATAAAAAAATTGTGACCCATCTAAATAATTTTTAATTTTTTAAGGTAAAAATATTTCTCATTCTCTATATTTAAGTGGCACATATTGGCCGGCCTAAAGGGTTAAAAAACCTCTGAATTTATGCGAGTGCTAACGCAACAATGCTATAATAAGCGTTTATTTTGGGTTTCAAAATTTCCATGGGTCTTAAGACAATTTTTAGGACCTCAGTTTGTGGGTGATGCGACAATATAAAAGATACTATTAAATTTCTTATCGCTTTTATCCTTTCGGAAAGCACTTTCATACAAAATTTACCGATGATTGACCTCTTTTTTTGATTCGGCAGGCTTTAAAAAATTCTTAATTCGACGTACCTTTTATTTATCATTTTCTGCCTTTATTCAGTTTTAGAAGTAAAATTATAGAACCACATTGTTTTTATTACTGCCCTGGTTATAAAATTAGCAAGATAAATTACAGTTGTTCTAAAGTTTGAATTGTGAGCACCTTCTCCAGCTGTTCTAAGTACTTTTGTGTGTTTTGAGTAATGTTAGTCTTGTTTTTCGATTTTAAAGTCTTACGTTTTGTCTAACACCATGTCAAGAGCGCAAAATTTGTTAATAACAATTTTGTTTATAACTATGACTTTCATACGTTAACTATGAACTTGTATATTGACGAAATAGACGGAAATGTATGTGGTGAATTTGAAAATTTAATTTGATACATCATTCTGGCAGATAACTGATATTATCATTTATATCCTTACATAAATCTAAACTATAGAAATTATTAATAAACCAGAAAAAAACACGCAAAGATAACAGCGTTTGGTAGTAAACAAAAAATAACAAAATCAAAATCACGTTTCTGATGTTAGATCAGCGATTTGATTTTTTTTCCTGCCGTCAGCGGCATAGAAGTCATCTCCACAAAGATATAGTTTGGGTCCTATTTTTATCATTTTTTTTTATTTTTTATAGCTCCCTTGTGTTGGTCGTTCCCGGATAATCGTCTCATTCCCTCTTAAAAAGCCGTTTTATATATCTTCCAACTGTTCCGTGTATCTTTAACGTTTTAGATCGACCACACGCGCTCCCTCGCATAATTTTTGAAAATGGTCTTGTAAACGTGGCAATTAACCATTTTCAAGTGGCGATTTGGTGTGTGTGGGCGCATAATTGCCCCCACACACGTAACACACGTTTTTCCACATGATCGCCGTGAAAAAAAAACCCTTTGTTCCTTTTTTGAAATCCATCATCATCGGTTCACGCGGCTTTTAATCGATTTATTAGACGGCGAGGTTTCGATGTGGGTCACGTTTTCCGCAGTCACGCGACGCCGACGCCCCCGACGCTGATGAGACACGTTGCAATAGAATGCGTTGGAAGAAAAAAAATTCTAAGGAAATAATAAATCGTGGTGGAGCGAGCGAGGGTTGAAGAGCAATACTCATTACAAGCATACGAGCAATCAGAACCGATAGCGTATCTCGAGTCTAGACAATACAGTGCTGAAACTCGGGGAGTTAATTATTGCACAGCTTTAATAATGGTGGTGTTCATTGTTAGTTTTCGAGCCAATCTAACTACAAATACTCAAAGCAAATTAGTAATTTCGCGTTGTGTATACATTAGTGTCGTTCTCAATTACCCTTTAGGTAGGTGTAACGGTGTTATGTACCGGATTTTTTTTTCTTCTAACTAGCAACCAGTCCTTTAGAAATTCACCACCGTCAATACCCATCAATGATATTCAAATCTTTCAATTGAACAAAAAGCACACACACCGGTGATATCACCGTCTCGGAATAAATCAGTGTTCTCGTTGTGTAATGAGCTTTTTGTACGCACTTCTATTCATCGGTCGAATGACCTTACTTTGCTAAGGCTCCCCTAACGTTGCTATGGGGGCTGTTTTCTCTCTTTAGAACGAGGGTCCTCACCCGTGACCTACATTTGCTCTCATTACCGCGGACCCCTGATCGATGCCGAGCTCTGAAACAAAGGGGACGCGTCCAGGTGCGAATTTTTCCGCTGGAGGAAAACTGCTGGAAAGCAGGAATAATGCACGAGACGCCGTCTCACTTTCGCTATCGACTGGAGAGGTCGCCGAACCACGCAGGGTCGAAATACTCCATCCTCCGCTTCTTGCCAAGTTCATAGGTGTATCGATTTGGGATTCGGGGGACGGCTGGCTATCTGGACATAATTTCTAGAACGCATTTTTTCACACTAAATTTGTTTCCGAACACCTGTATATCGCAAAATGGAATCATCCATCACGACAGGATAGAAATTGAGTTTTTTACAACACTTCGATTTCAGATCTAATAACTCGAGCGGGTTCGATAAAGGGGAGATAGTTCGACACATTTCTGATTTTAATTTTTGAGAAATGGAAGCGCTGATGGTGAGGAGAAACGAGAAAATGATCGACGGGATGATGAAGTGCATTGCTGACAATCGTTCAATTATTGTTTGACGAAAAAGTAAAAATACAGTCGAAAATAATAAAGTGAAACCACTTTTGACGCTACCATGTTGGTATTCTAGTTCGCTTTTTGATTTTATAAAAATAGTTATTTTTGTAACAAGTACCTAAAATAGAGTTTTTGCAGACGAGTCCGTAAAATAACTATTTAGGTACGCGTTATAAGCAACATTTTTTGTTAAAGCGCCCAAAAAGAAATTCGTATGAGTAATGTAATTAGAACAAATTTTTTCGAAATTAGTGAGCTTCGTATTTATTCCATGTTATCATAGTAACCGGACTGTTTACATAATTTCAACAAAAATGCAGAATCCAGAAAAAATTACTTAAAATGCGAAAAAAGTCGTCAGTAAAGTAAAATCTCGTAAAATTTATGAAAAGGAATATGAAGCATTCATTCAATGGCAGGAAAAAAACAACATTGTAATTGTAGACGAAGATGCGATGTTAAATTATTTATATGAAAAGGTAAGTGTCGCTGTAGGTACTTTATTAATAACCTTTGTAAATTATTTTCATATTTTCCTATTGCAGTCGCAAGAAGTAAAACCATCTACACTCTGGTCAAAATATTCGATGATAAAAGCTGTTTTGTCTGTCAAAGAAAATATTGAAATAAATAAGTTCGGCAGAGTCGTAGCTTTTTTGAAAAGAAATTCAGTAGGCTACGAGCCCACAAAGTCAAAAGTTTTGACGCGTCAAGAAATCAATTCATTTTTGATAAATGCAGATGATGAGAAGTATTTATTGATAAAAGTAAGTTTAAAATAATACTTTAATGACATGCATCTGTTTCTTATTTAATTTCGTAGGTTGCTCTTCTCATTGGCGTGTGCGGTGCTTGTAGGCGCGAAGAGCTACATTCACAAAAATACAAGATATTGTGCAAAAGGACGCAGAATGTCTTCTTATAACTGTCTCCGATAAGAAGACCAACATCAAGAGAGTTTTTCCAGTGGTAGCTGAAGACGAGGCTGTTAATCTTCTGGAAGTATACCAGAAATATGTTCGACTGCGGCCAGCAAAATTTGAGCACGATTACTTTTTTATTTCCTATCGTAATAGAAAATGTACGGTACAACGTGTAGGAATCCATTTTTTTTGGGAAAATGCTCTCTATTATTGCTAAATTTCTAAACTACCAAATTCGACAGAATATACAGGATATTGCTTTCGAAGAAGTTCTGCGACTCTGGCGACAGATACTAACGTTGATTTAACGTCGCTAAAACGGCTAGGAGGATGGAGATCAGTTTTTCACAAAATCATTGTCTTTTTATTCTAAATAATTACTAACTCTAGGTCATCATCAACAGCAGAGTCAAATATAGAAGAATCAATTGAGAAGAAGAAAAAGGTGTGCAGGAAGTTAATAGGAAAGAAGGAAACCAATAAATCATTATCGAGTAACAAAATATCTGTTACTACCGAAGTTGCAACGCTAAAAAAAATTAACACGACACCCTCAAGCACGGGTATTTCGTTTGGAGGTAAATGCTTTGAAAGTGCACAAAATTGTTCATTTCATTTTCATTTTGCGGAATAAGTATCTATTAAATATTATAACAGATTTTTTTGTTATTAATATACATACCTTGCAAACCTAATTTTGCTGTAACTATTGGATATTACATTTAATAAAGTTTCTTAATTTTTATATTCAACCAATATGCTTTATTTACCTAAATAATCCTTAAAAGTTGCCATGGCAACTTTCTGGGATTCAGTCCAAAAAAGACTCATTTTACGGACTCAAAATAGTCCGTAAAATAACTGTTTTTAAGAGCGTGTATAAAAAATAATATCTCGAGAGCCGTTCGAGTTAAATAAAAAGTAATTTGTATTTTAGGGGTTTGAAAACAAGCAGGGTAAATCAACAAAAGTAAAATTTTCTGAGAAATCAAAAAATAAGAAGATTTTTTATCTTTTGAAGTCAATCCGGAGATATACTCTAGAATCTAGATACTTTCAAAAATTTCAAAAAATTAAAAACTTTCTTACTAATGCCTTTTATTTAGGTAGCTAAATCTATTTTTTATGCAAAATATTTAAAAAAATTGGATGTTTCTAGAGAGACTGCTTCTAATAGCATAGATTTTTAATGAATTCTTGTAGGACCAGCGATTGAGTAAATTGCCCAGTTGATCAGGTAGTGTTAAAAAAATTTGGCTTGCGCTCAGGGTCAGTCAATTGCATAACAAACTAAACTATTTTTATAATGTGTCGAAAAACTCATTTAATTTTCCTCGCGCTAGTTTTTTCCCTAATTAAATAGGAATATTCATTTGCGGCTAATTGAGAGCGCGTTTTTATTAGTAATTCGCTAATTTCGGTTGTAATTGAAATTCCTTGCAAGTCTCGAGTTGGTCCTCGTTTTCTTCACAATTCTCGGAGTTGAAGAAATCAGAATCACGTCTTTGGCTGTTTATTTGAGCGGTGGTGGCGCGTCGGTCGCCTCTTGAATGCATTATCATCCGTGGCCATCCGCTTCTGTACATATGAAACGAGATGCGCTCCACGACTCGTAGAATCTTAACAAGCCGACATAAAACGTACCGCCTTTCTATCATGCATCGGATAATCCACTGCCTAACATTTCACCTCAGACTAATCATCACTACATCTTTCCGAATCAACGAAAATGACAAACACAAAATCAGAGGCGTCTTAAGACTTTATAAAGCACTGAGAAAACTTAAAATTTAGAGCCCTATAAAGATAAAAAAATTACTAAAAGCTCATTATAACAATTTTAGATTTTATCTTATTAAAAATATATTTTTTTTTGATATTTCAGAAGATAGTATTTTTTTATAAGAAAATAAAAATTTGACTAAGTGTCTACCTGTTACCACCTACTCATGAGTTTATTCCCGAGGTAATAAATGGCCACAGACAACAACATTCAGAAATCAACCCCTAACGCAAAATTTAAACCTGCTCTTAGAAAAATAGTGTGATAAATTAAAAAATTAAGTCACATTCTTAATGTCTAATAGAAGAAGTATATCTAGCAATCTGGCAGAATTAAATTACCTGACTTTTCCAGGTTTTCCAGACGTCTTAAACTCCAATTTTTTTTGTACAGAGTGACATAAAAGTATGGAATAAAATTCATATTTTCTAAGTTAATGTTTTTTTAAAAAAACGCCAAGGCAGGTCGATTTTATTTTTTTATTGCGTACGTTTTTCACTTGTTTCCAAATTTTTTTGGCCAACTGGTTTTTTGCTGTGACGTAATCGATATTTTTTTAAATGGCAACCCCTATTTTTGGTGTTGAATATTGAAATTACTTTTTTTTTCTGTGTGTAACAGTAGGATGTAAAATAAAAACTTTAGGTAATTTAACCAATTTAAATATTTTATTGAATTTTTCAAAATAGACTCAAATTTTAACAGTATTACTCAACTAAATGTTCAAATTTAGTTGTTAGTTTATAACAAACAAAATTAAAACTTAGAACGAAGAAAAACTGGAGATAAAAAAATAAGGAACAAAATGAAACAGGAAATGAAAATGAGTCAGGACCTTGTAAAGACGCACTCAAAAATAGTCAAAATGATTTATTTTTCTATGTTTTCCATATTTAGGGCCCCTCTGGTGCTGGGCATTATTGTGCCCACAGAACAACGTGGCGCTACACATTACTTTTCGCTGTTTATTTGAATCCATTACCATTTTGTTGGGAAAATTAATGCGCATAGGAAATGGGTGCTGCACGTTTCGCAATTCCTGCACTCCAATTTCCTAAATGCATCAAGACAATTTTTGACAATTTTAGCAATTCTTTTGAAATTTATTTCGCATTTCGTATATACGTAATAAATTAAATATTAAGTAAAATTGAAAAGGAGCCGTTTTTCAATAACATCGAATTTCCCTTTAAAATTGTCTTTCGTTTCAATTTTCTCTCTGAAAAAATCCATCAAGTCTGATGGTGTGGTGTGGTGGAGTCAATCACCGAAATTCGTAGCCGACCTTCAGGCGGCGACCGGCTCGTCATCGCCGTAATAATAGGCGAATAGACGCGATTTCCTCGTTTTAGCTGGAACCTTGAAACCGTCGTCTAACTACTCACACACGGATCCGTACACGCACTGTTGCTACGTGCGTGCACCACGGCCAGTTGCCTAGGAAACCGCCGCCAGTCGTAGGCCCTTTATTACGTCACGTTCGTCTCTTTTCCACCCCTCGTCAAGGAGATCCGGAGGGCGGCCGTATAACAGACGAAAAAAACAGGACGACGGGTTCTGCTGGGGGAGTCGCGAACTTTTGACGTCATCGCACAACGAACGATACTCGCCGATACTCTCTTTACGACGTTTATAGTAAGGCATTGTGGAAGAGATATCGGTCGACGACCTCCACATCTCCTCGCTGCACCCCCGCAAACATCATACAAGAGTGAAAGTGATGCGATCAAGATCGACAAGAGATTCCCACCAAGACAAGCTATATGGAATTTCAGCCAGAAGGTCTACGAATAGTTTAGTTAACATACAAAATATTTTTTTTAACTAAGATAACACATCCTTGAAATTTTCAAAGGATTAATAAGAGTCTTTAAGGTTTGCAGACCTTCTTCAAACGGCAATATTGAAGATGATCTTCAAAACATGTAAAGAACAACCAGAAATTTTGTGCAAATGTTGCTTTGATTTTATAAGAACGCTTGTGATAAGGGCAAGCTATTCTCGGAACTAGGATTGCCAATTTTTCGATATTAGCTTTGGTTCCTAAATTTTATCAAAAATTTGGAAATTCACTCATTTTTGAAGGACGGAAACGAGAATTATTGTAATTCTCTCTCTTTTAATCTCAGACTTTTTTTCAATATCTTGCTCAAAGGATCATAAAATATACACACTTTGGGTGCCAAAGACGACGATTATTACAAAAATAAATATTTACTGCAATTTTTATTAAAAAAGAGTACAAACTGTCTTCTCTAGTTCCTAAATTCTATTAAAAACTTTAAAGTAGATAACTAAAATAGAGATTTTTGAGTGTTTAAAGCGAAAATTATTGTAAATGCGCCGTAGCTACCAAGACTTTTTTTGGTATCCGGCTCAAAGGATTATTCTTTTATTAATCTAGAATTTTTCTTGGTTTTTTACTATTGTCAACTTTTATTTTTTTCTTTAGTAATCGCTTTGCTTGTTTTTAATTTTTCAAATCTTCCTTTATCATTTGTTTTTGTATTTTCTTCTTCTTCTTCTTCTCTTCCAATCGGTGGTTTTGTGATTCCTCATTTTTTATAGACCTAAAATCTACACTCCTTTTAGAATTGTCTAAACTAGGTTTTAAAAATTTTTCTCTGTTTTTTTCCTTGTACAACATACATCCTAATCTTTCGAGTTTTTTTTTTATTAGGTCACCTTTTCTACAAATTTTTATAGAATATACTCTTTCAAATTCTTCTAGAATCTACTTCTGTTCTTCTTTTTATACTAGTCTTAATTCTCCTTATAGTTCTATTCTCTCTACCATTAAATACCCTATTTACGTAGGTTTCATAACTCAAGTCTAGATAGAAATTTTGTTTGTTTATACGTACTTAAAATTTATTTTGGTGACTTAAAAAGACGTCTAGACGTCTAGGTACGTCAATTTTCTAACGCTTGCTCGTTTCTTTTTGGAAAAATCTAGATAATAGGACAAATTGTGTTCTTTGAGTACATCTTACAGACTAAAAAACAGTTTATAAAATTCAAGGACTATCTTTTGAAATAAAGGAAGTCTGGCAACCCTACCCGAAGCAATTGAATAAAACGCATTAAAACAGTTATAAGCAATTCTTAGATGAATCACTAGGAAGCAACGAACTCCCTGCTTTTTTATTATATCTACACAATTAATAAAACTAATCTGTATAAACCCTGTGTCATCATCCATTATCGATTCTTATGGGGTTACTTTCCAAATTTTACTAAACCCCCAATAGTGAAAGTTTTTTTTAGCTAATTGGAAATTTTGATCGGTTAGTCACCCACTTATCAAGTAAAACTTTTTTAAATTATTCATTTCATTTCTATTTCCTCTGTTATCTCAATTATTTATAAAAATATTTAAAAAATCCTTAAAAGATTAGAATTTTCTTAGGTAGTCAATAATATAAAATCACCCATCGGTTAAAAAAATTATAGTAAACAGGTAGAAATAGCCGCGAAAATATTATTCTTAAACTCAAAAAAATTAATGCTTCATAAAGAAATTCGGAAAAAACAACTAACGCTGTTCTAAATATTTCATAAATTCGAATGTCTTTTTTTATTTTTGTTTTGTGTTTTCTCTGTGTTTACCATTATGTACTGAAATTTGCGGTATATCTGACTGAGATAGACCTTTGGTCCAGTTTAATAGCAGAAGTTTGAATTGTTATAAGAATTGTGTTAATTCGCCAAAATAGAGATCTCCGTCGGCATTCCTTTGAACCCTAAGGAGTGACTGTTCTTATAAACAACTTTTCCTAAACCGTCAAACATTCTGACATCTGCTTTACGCATTTCGTATTAACCAATCGTTGTTATAAACATGAAAAATGAAGAAGAGTCTCAACTCCATTCTCTCGACAATTAGTCAAGTGTCATTTTTTGTTTTGTCCAAAATCGAGGTCGCTTTTTATCCCTGAACGCTTCTCTTTACAAAGTCAGTGACAGACGTATCGTTTTACCAATGTAGCGTAAGAAAAAAATTTGGAAACATGATCTGAAAAGTTGTGGTCTTTGAACTCATTTGGGAGTGAAAATTGATTTATGTAACATCGTTAGAAAAAGCGTTGAATTTTTGATTGGGCGAGTCATGTCAGAGAAGCGACCTAGTTCTAATGGAATCCCATGCTATTTATAACGTGTAAACGTTGTTAAACTGGGAGTGTAGATATTCCGCACCAGGAGATGGTCTTGGGATCTTTTTCCCATCAAGACACCCTTGACCTTTCCCATGTCACCGTCGATGCCAATCTCTTGGGCAATTTGTTTTTATTAAAATGCACGTCCGGACGAAATGCACTTGCTGGATGCATAAATTCTCAGTAATGGACGTCGCGAACCCATCCCAGCGGTCGTTCGTTCTGGAATTGGACGATTTAAGTCGGAGGGACAGATAGCATCTGCCGCAAATTGAGATCGTATCTTTGTCTCGCCGGTTCGTGCAACAATATATGCCTTTAAATTACATGAATCTTGGAGGTTTATGGAGAGTAGAGGATCGGCTTCAGGTAGTCGATTATGGTGGGACGTGGGTGAGATCCTCGCTTAGGAAGATCTTGGCTATTTCGGGCATTATTAGTAATGCAGTAATCATGCCAAATGGTATAATGAGCGAGTGCATAGGCAATGACGGTGACTGGGTCGGGCAGGACGGCCAGACTAAGCGGAGCGAACAGTGGCGTGCGTCACTTCCCCAAATAGATGCCGCGCCGACGCCAAAACGACGCACAACACCACAAATCGAACCACCAAACAGCCAAAAACACCAAAAGCAATACCAACAAAATAACACACACAATAGACACCTTGCATACTCTTAGAAAAGACAAACCACTTCACAGATTGTACCATAGCTAGGTAGAATTTTAATCTACAATGACTTTGCTTTGGTGACTCGGAGATAAATCCGCTACCACTTCTACCAACCCCCACGAGATCTTTAAATTACTCGTATCTTTTAAGGTAGTTATTTATTTACATTAGAATAGACATTAAAGACAAGATTTTTAGTCAATTTTGCTCTCATAAAAGCGAAACACATACAATAGACACTTTTGCATTTTTTTTTACAAAAGACAAACCACTTTACAAACAGATTGTACCTTTTATTGTACCCTCTAATAACTTATTCACACACCCCCATGGCTAGATACAATTTGAATTTACAACGGTTTTGCTTTAGTGGCTAGGAGTTGAATCCGCTACCACTACTACCAACCCCCCCGAGTTCTTTAAATTAATGGTTTCTTCTAAAGTAGTTTTCTATTTTGTTAGAGTAGATATTGAAAACAAGATTTTTAGTAAATTTTGCTCTCATAAAAGCTCACAGAATAAAAATGGGTAATGGGAGAAAAGAGGTAACTTACATGAAGCGTTGCCGTGGTCATGCACCGGAGGCATGGGCCGTTCCGTGCCTTCTGAGTGTGCGGCTGGTGCGTCCTGTTCTATAAAGCTGCTATCGTTTTGATGTTCTGCTTCAGAAGAAAAAGAAGAAGTGTTGACTTTAGTATAGTTCACCCTATCAGCACTAGTATTAACACCCACACTGTTGTCAGTAGTCTCACTTGACACGAGCACATTAGCTTTTTTAAAATCGTGTTGTATTTTAGTGGCAGCAGTAGCGGCGGTCCTCTTGCTGTAATCAGCTAAAATTCTGTTGTAGAACTTCGAATTAGCGTAGAGTTCGCGCTTAGTCCTAAACCGTATCGTTGGCGTGTTCGTCTTGTTAGAATTTTGATTATGCAACAACTTTTTAGAATTTATTAGAATTACGCTAGTATCACTTTGTACAGGTCGAGGACTGAATAACCTACTTAATACTAAAGTGGAAGAATGCGGTCGGGTATTGGAATTATCAATTGGACTAAGGGAAGAGGGCGTCGGACTGAATTGGACTAAAGGATGCGTAGCGTTCGAGGACGCATAGCACCTTGCCGCTATCGTTAAAGTGGCAAGGAGACAAAGGGCGGCCAGCTGGACAGAGGGGCGCTGGGACAGACTCGGGGCCGTGGTCCAAATCGTGGCCAACGTCCCGGCATAAAGGGCTCTCACTGCGATGACGGCGACCACCAGAGAGCACTCGAATGTCAACTCCGCGGAGGCGCTACTGCACGTTCTTAGAGAAAAGCACTGCTTCCGGGGGGCCAAAGGGCCCAGCCTAGCGGATGGAGGGCGCGCGAGTGGGATCCCAGGTCGAGGCGGAGGACTGACGGCGCCTTGGGTGGACATGGCAGGTGCTGCCCAACACCATCTTGGGGGCGGTTCGGCTTTCCTGCGACGCTTACTCGGCGGCGGCGACGGCACCTACCATCCTGAAACACAAAAACTACTGCTACAATGGCCGACGAATCTGCTCCTCCTGACACTCGGTGTATTAACACACGCGCCACGCGGGCAGCTGGCGGCCGGCCAGCCCCGCATTTAGAACAGAAGCAGCAGACTGTGGTCTCTGCACGCCCCCCGCCAACGTCACCGCCGCAACATTGTAATTCAAATTATTCTTCTTACACTATGTTGGATGGCGCGAAATACGCCAATTATTAATCTTGTAGACGACGAGAACAAACAATCGTCATCACACAACTATGTACTCTCTAATCAAACAAACCATTTGCCAAATTTACAAAACACGCTTGACAACACCGCATTATTTTATACATGCCTCATAACAGGGGGCGCAAGAAAACTACCAAAAAGCATCTTACAAAACAACAAAATTATTTTTTGCTACATTTATAGATCAACGAAATGATAAATTCAAAAACACTATTGACAATTTTCAAAAAAATAATTTCATAAGATGATTTTGAGGTCTGCTACTAAATATTTATTATTGTTGTTGCATACAAAACGGTCGAAAATTAGGAACTCTTTGAATTTCAAAAATATTTAATTTTGAGAAAAAAGAGGCCTTTTTGGTCAAAATTTTAAAACGTACATACTTTGAAAAAATTTGGCTATCTTTCATAATTCGTCATTAACCTATTTAGAATTACAAAATCAAAAAAAATTGTCATGTCATTTTTTTAAATTAGTTTAAAAATAGACCAGGAGCAAAGTATAAAGGTCAACTCTACTTACTATTCAGATTTTGTAGTTTTGAAAAAAGTTTTTGATTAATTGATCGTCAAACTAAAATCCAAAATAACATCCGCTCCAAAAAAAACTTTTTTATTTTTATAATAGACATAACTTCGTCTTGTATTTTGTTCTTTTTCCATATTCATTTACAGTATTTCACAGATAATAGGTGTATCGGGCACTAAGTCATAAATTTAATTACATAATGGTTATTACTGTAAGATCTATTGTTAATAGACTGTAATAAATATTCTTGCAAACGTGCTTAATTTATTGTAAGAACCTAAGTTAGTAGGTAGAGAAATAAAAATTAGGAAGAGACATTTCGGCTGGCAAATCGATAATTTAACCTTAAATTCTCGTTATCGGCATCAAAAACTTTGATTTTGGCTTGTTATTTGCACGTTCTGTTACATAATACTGCTATTTCCATATTTTTTTATTTACATTTTGTCAGGTGTATTATATTAATTAATAATGCAACAAATATTCGGTAACTACTCGGTATTTGACGTATTCGGCAAGATTTTTATTATTCGACCAAATACCGAAATTTATTAAATATATCGCGTGTTTAATTCAAAAGTTTATCAAATTATCTTTGAATCTATCAAAGAGTTTTGACACAATTCTGTACCAAACAAATCATTTTCTCTGTTATCAACTAACAATAATTTTTAGTTCTGGTTTTAAAAAATTTGGAAGTAACAAAGATTTGAACCTTAAAAATAATAACCACAACAAACAACGCTAACAAATTTCACACTTAACACTTGCCAAACTTTGAGATTAGGTTATTATTTTCTTTTTGCTCCATTTCTAAGAACATAATTTTAAGAAGTAGCTTGATAAACAGCTAAAACCTTTATATTGATTTTTAAAAAAATGTTGTAGCAACACTTCCTTTAAAAAGCTTGTTGCGGAGAAAAAATCGAGATAGATTTTTATTTAAAAAAAAGATATGTTTATTTCAAAAATTTTATTGAATAAAAAATGGCTAAACAAATAAATCAATTTGCAATTTTATAGTCATTCAATGTCGATAATAGCTTTCTTAAAAATATCTATAGTTCAGCCGAAAATAGCTTGGTTCTGTACTTTTAGCTAAGCCTGTACAATGCATTTAGATTTCTCTAGTAGTTCGGGTTTTTCACTAGTCTAGATTCAGGTGATTTTAATTGATCCGAATTAGCACAGCTGCACTATACATCTAAAAATAAAAAGATATTGTCTTAAAAAGAAAAGTGTTTTTTCTTTGTTTTTCACTTTCTTCAACAAGACAAAACTTTTAAATGTTTCTATGGGTTAAGGAATAACTGGTAAAGTCAGTCACTTGGCTTATAATAATAATAATACTTATAAAAGTAAACAAACAAATAAAAATGCACTTCATACACTTAAAAAGACTTTTTATACTTCTTAAGAGCTCCCAAAAATGTGGTGCGTTCACATAATTTCACACCGCTTATTTTAATACCAAAGGAGAATGTTCCAGTCTTTTGAAAATCGTAAGAAAAGTCAGATTAAATTTTTTTATGCCATTACATCTTGGATTTTGTGAGATGGTAAATGTAATTTTCTTTAGAAAGTAAAAAATGGTTGCGAAATGTGTTCAAAAGTAATTTTTTAATCCTTTCAGTAACCATAAACTAAAAAATGGTGAAGTACCTCAAATAAACTTACTGGAGGTGTAAAATTTGTTGCATTTTTGGAAATAATAAAAGCAAATACCTGTTTTTCTAAGAGTTTTTTTCAGGATAATCGCAACGTAAATTGAAGAGACACTTCAATATTAAATTTAAACTGCTTTTGAGATTTTGTTTACAATTTGAGGCAACATTTAATGTAATTTTGAATTACACTTGTTTTAAATACCTGGTAAGTCACAGATAAGTCCCTATTTCTAAGAGGAATAAAAAAATAACACAAAAGAGAATTCCAGAAAAATGTAAAATTAAAAATTTAGGTAGCAAATTGAAAGTAGTATGAGAAATCATTCAGCAAGTATCCGAAATAGCTTCTGAGTTAGTAATTTTTTTTTGTGTATGGTATGGCGTAAAAAATCATTCATAAAACAGTGTTTACTGTGTAACGTCTACGTTTGTATATCGTTTGGAGTCTTGTTTTCTTCATGAGCGATCGTTGTTAACTGTATCGCGTCAGATTCGACTTGAGGTAGTATTTTTAGAAATTGCAAATTTCAAAAATACTAGACTGCAGACTAAACAGTCGATAGAATAATAAACCGTCAAGTGCAAGCATGAGGCGTGAGTCTGTCTCACCATCATCGATTCTTGATCAGACAACATCGTTAGACTTCATTGATCCTTGCCTCTGTTAGCCCAACTTTAATAGTCTCGGCGTCTAGACGATCGGATTGAATTTTTTGCCCGTTGATCGTTTATATAACATGAATTGCACGTAATTAGGCGAGGGCTTGAAGGGGCGCGACTGATTTTTGTAGTAAACGAACCTGAACTATTTGCCATAGTTCAAACATTTTGGCAGCAAACAAGCAAATAGTTCTCGAGTTAAAAATATCTGATTCGTACGTCTGCTACAGAGAAACAACTCGGGAGCCAACGTACTACATTCTAATACTGGCTACCGAATCCCTCACTTTTAGAATGTAGGATAAAATATTTATGAAACCACGTTGTTGCCTGGCATTCTCATTTTTAATCATAATCGCGGAACGACCATTGTGGAAATCCATGACTGAGACTATAACCAACAAATTCCTCCCGGTTCAAAAATTCCTACAGGAATTCAATTTCGACAAGATTCCCTAAAGCACCAAATTGGTGAAAATTTCCGACCGGAATGGAAATCCAACCAAGGCCCAAGTGACTAATTCGCACTCTTTTATTTTTGATTCATAATTTTTTGCATATTGTTTTATTTATAAGCTGACCTACTTCCCATTTTTCTTACATAACATGAATTGGATACCTAACAGAAATAAAGTAACTGTATATTTGAATACTGGGACTATGCTCATGGGAAACTTAAACCGAAAAGATGACATTTGACTGATATATTTTCACAAAACGATCTTCATTTCTTAGTTCTAAAATAAGTAACAAGATTGATAGAAAAATTCGGTTTAAAGTTAGTTTATTATAAGTTTTTAATTTGCAGCTGATAAAGATTTGAACCTTAAAAATAATAACCGCAACGAACAACGCTAACAGATTTCACACTTGACCTTTGCCAAACTTTTAGATCAGAGGTTATAATCCCCTCCCCTCTACGCTCCATTTTCTTGTAACAATCTTAAAAAGTAACAAATTATAATTTATTACTTTCGTTTTAGGGCTAGTTTTGAATGTCATTACTTGAGGTTATTATTCGGGCCTAAGCATGTTTGTCTTGTTACAGGAATTACAATTAAAATGTACAATATTATGTCAGTTCTTCACTGACACTTTTTTGTAGCAAAATAATATAGTCTGTAATACATAGACATAGTTTATCCATTTTAGTCAGTATTAAGAAAGTATAAAAACGTTATACAATCACTGAGTCTTAGTAAAAAAGAAAATAAAGCGTGTGGATTACCTTTCAAAGAATCGGCCGCTATCTTGTGATAAAAAAACGCTATTATGTATGTAATGTAAATTGATCACAGCATAATTCAATTAAAGAAAAACATATATTGGTTTACACACTCGAGACCGATTGCTGATTATTCTCAAAAAAAGACGATAAAGTTATTCGACGTTACATAACGTTAATTCCAAGAGATTTTAAAGATGAATAGTATATTTCAATTTTTTTATTTTAATTTTGTGATTATCTAAAATATTGGAGTCATGAACTATACACATCCAAATGTAATAACCGTAGACTATAGTAAAATTTTGTGAAAATGAATACCTACTTAAATAAACCAAATTCTAGTAACTTTTAATTTTTTTGTCTATGATTTATGAACTCCCAAACATTCCTGCCTCTCGATTTGTCTGGCGTCTCACTCTTACTAATGCATTTTGCTTTTGCCGTTTTTAATTTTTCAATCTTTAATTTAGCCTTTATTTAAAGAGCTACAAAGTTTGCTCAATGATACAAATTGCTCCTTATTAGAAGAGCTATAGATTGATAAAAAAATCTCGATTTGAGTGGTCATTAAATTTTCAAAAGATAGAAACGATCTCCTTTGATACAAAAGAGAAAGAATTAGGAAAAATTCAGAGTTATAAATTTTGAAACAACTCCAAAAATATTTAGTATCAAATATATTTATTAAATAATTATATTTTTTTAATTATCTTTATTAATAAGTCGCCTTTTAAAAAGCAAATATCCAATTAATTAAATAAAATCAATAACAAAGTTCTTTTTTGGTTTAAATTTTCGAGTTCTTATAATTATGTATAAAAAATCTCATTTATTAAATTAATATTTTTTTAACGAAATACTCATAGCAATGAGAACTTTATAATCAGGTATCGGTGATTCATATTTTCCAATTTTTTAAATAAATACTTGTTCACTTGATGTACTCATCATTACTGTCATTTTTTTCCCCAATTTTTGGATTGTTCTGAAGCATTATTTTTCATCGAAAGTGTTATCACTGACTACTACTACATAATTTCGACAATTTTCTAGAGATAAATATGTTTATATTAGGACCATTTCTATAGGTTGTCTATATTTGGATGAATTTTATAATGCGATAAAGGAATTAACTTTTCTGTCCCTCACAGATAAAAAACCCCAGCCCCTGAATTTTAATACGGTTCTGTTTGTTGATGGACGAGCTGGTAGCTTCAGTAACAATAGGGCTCACTTATCTTTATAACCACCTTTCTTAAATCCCTTATAAACTCGTTTGTAAGTCAAAACCATAAAATTCATCCAAATATAGACAACCTTTAAATAAATATCCTTATCATTTGATATCATCTTTGTAACTTTAAAGATATACTTTGTGAAGAAATACCAAGAGTGAAATCTGCTTCCTAATCCCATCCATTATAGTAACTAATATTTTTAACTAATTTATAAACAATATTATGTGTTAATTAGCTTAATATAACTTAATTTCCATTTCCCTTAGAATTACACTATTATAAACAAATTCTATTGTTACTATCTATACTATTTAACAAATATTATAATTATTGTTGGTAAATCTGTACGAAGTAAAATAATAGAAAAGAGTATTTATTTGATGTACTACACCCACATAAAAATATTTAAGAGAGAGAGAGAGAAAGAGAAAAAGTGTAAAACTAGTTATGTAGTTATACAAAAAAATCTGTCATATAATAAAATAAAAACTAATTACACAAAAATAATGTCATTTGAAAGATAAAATTCTTATTACAGTAGACGTCCGTTTATCCGGAATCAGATTAACCGAAATTGCATTTTGTAGATAAAATAACAGAAAAATCAGTGCTTATTTATTCTTCGACGTCCTTTTTATATTTCTTTATTTGTTATTAGGAATTGTTGGATAATAAAACGACTTGCTATTTAGGCTTGCCTGACTAGAATCTCTAATAACAAAACGAAAAAATCGTTCAATGTCTTATCGAGTGCAACACTCAAGAAAAGAGCATAAAATCTGGTAATAACAAGAAGAGTAATGAAACATTGTCTGTTATTGAGCCAATTTTACAGAAAAAAGCAATAAATCTCTGTAATAGAAATGATTAAAAACTTCTGATATTTGTGTTGTCTATTTACATAAACTTTTAATATATTATATCTTTGTTAATAAAAAAATATAATAATAAGCTTTTCTCAAAGTCTGAAGCAGCCTGCCTCCATATTACTTCAGATAAACGGGCATCTACTGTTTTTGTATTTAAAAAAATTCAAAAATCTTAGCAGAAAATGTTTAAAACAAATTAGCAACTATTAAAAATTTAAAATTCGCGTAACTTTACCTTTGTTTGAAAACGCTGCGCAAACGGTCAAAATTACAGAAAAATATGAAAGACAAAAGATTCAGAGAATTAAATTTTATATAAAAAATTCTGAGAGGCCATATTACTATCCCTAATCCTTTAAACATAAACACTAGAGATAAGAACAATCTGGCTTGCTTCAAACAAACCAAATTATAATGCAGTTGTTCAAAAAAAATTTTTAACAAAAAAACATTTTAAAAATCCATAGTAAAAAAATTTAAAAAATCGTTAAAATAATTAATCAAATTTATTTTATTTACTTTACGGACTCAAAACAATCCACAAAATGCCCTTTTAGCGCCTCAGTAGATATATAAAGTCGTCATGAGAACAATTTGCATCTGTGGGTAAAATGCATAAAAATTTAGCCAATTTACTTGATTAAAACAGGACAAACCTATGCATTTAACATTTGCTGAAAGGAGATAACTAGCTAGTAAAAGCTTTTGCTACTTTTTATTCATATCAGCCAATATCTCACTTTAAAAAATGATAAAAGAATTGAAAATCCCACAAATTTAATCAAAATAAAATTAAATAAAAAAAATTCTTACATATATGTGTATGTATTTACGTAGCAAAGCGCTTTCGAGAACTAAGTCTTATCATCGGTGCCTAAATAATTCAACAAGAAAAATTCTAAAAAATTAGGAAAACTTACTACATTTTTGTCAACAATAAATTAAAAAACAAAATAATAAAAAATGTACACTAAAAATAGGATAGAGCGACAATTTTAAGAAACAAAAAAATATGTTTAATCGAGCTGACATATTAAAATAAATAATTGCTATTTGGAAAAATTAACAAAATAATGATAAATGTAAGTGTTTTGATGACATTTCATTTAAAAATTAATTAAAATTACTTTAAACAAATCGAAAAAAGGTTATAGAAACTAATACTATTCGCGACAAAATAAACTGAACACCTAATTTTGACATTGACAAGAAGAATTGTGTAAACTGGCCATTACATTTTTTTTTTTGACAGTTCTTCAGTAACATAACGTTGGGAAATGTAAGGTTAGAATAACTAAATCATCATAAAGGTTGCTTTACACATTTTTTTCTGTCAAGGTAAGAATTTGGTGTTCAGTTTATTTTGACGCGGATGGTATAAAGAGTAAAGAGACATTATTTATAATTATAATGTATGATAAATAATTATTATATAATTTTCTTGTATATTTTTATCTTGTGGAATTAAAAAACTTGCTTCAGTCCCTTGGTACGTAATATACTATTATTTAATTTTATTTTAATGTTGTAAACAAAACTTCATTTTTCAATTTAAAAAAAAAAGAAGAAGAAGAATGAGATCCAGCCTTCTACTGTTCTTGCCAATGAATAGGAAGCAATATTAGTGTAGTATAATAGCTTTAATTGCTATAATTTTAAAAATTTTACTAATTTTGCTCAAAACAGTTTTCAGCTATTTAATTGTTGTAATATAGAAACTGTTTTTTATAAAAACAAATAGATGGCAGACTTGTAATTAAAATTGTCTTTTTAATTGTAATTTGGAAAAATTATACCAAAAAATGTTGTATAAAACACGTACGTAAATAGTTTTAGAGGACGCAACTTTTTATAGGGACTCTGCTAGGGAAACCCTATTTTGAGTTCTTGTTATATAAATATTTTCATATTGGAAAACTGTTTATAACAATTTAAAAAACAAAACAAATAGTATGACAATTTGAACAGTTAAGAAATTTTCTTTGACGATTTTACAAGAAAAATTTTGGAAACACTCGTTATATACAAACAAAATAACATAATAAATAGACTTTGTAAATGTTAAGTGCTCTACAAATTTAATTGTTTTTTTATCAATTATATTTCTGACTTACCATTATCAAAAATTTCGCAATCCTTGAATCCGACTGTATTTGAAAGATAATAAACATATTTTAAAAAATTTTTAATGTTTTGCACAGACTAAAATAATAATCTCGTGATCTTTTGCAATTTTTCCAATTTTAAATTTAAAACACGAATTTAATAGAGAACAGAGAATGCGCCAAAAATTTAGAAATTTTTCTCAAAACAACTTGTTTCAAAACGAAAAGTCTGCTATAAAGTGCCTCTTTTACCCGCAATTCTTGCAAATCTCAGTGTTGCCACCTTTCCCGTAAAAAATCCGCACGTTTCGTGCCAATTGTGCCCCTTTTAGCGCCAAAGTAAATATTTAGTAAAAACAGTGATCGAAAATTCTCACGACCTTGAATCAGGCCCTGATTCAGTGTTGCCACCGCGTTTCTCTGATCACCGCATCAAAAATAATTTTCGACCGTCCTGTATGCGTCGCCCACGCGCCGCCTCCGGGGGCTGTCGCCCGGAGTGCGGCGTTGAGGTTATGCCGTACTTATCGCACAATCGGCGGCACACGCGGCGGTCGACAGCACTGCAACATGGAGCAAGGTCCTGGCAATCTGGCGGCGGTGTCGGGGGCGGCGTAGTCGCGGCACACTCGCACCTCTTGATAACTTCAGACTCGCGAACGCGTCCTGCTGAACTGCCGGAGCGTCGTCACTTACTGAACCTCCTCGAGCGCCGCGGCCGCTCAGACCGCCGAACGCGCTCGGATGGCGTCGGACGCCTCCGTCGGCCAGGATGGGCAACCGCCGGTTATGCAATATCCCCATTATTTACTATATCGCACAATGGACAACATTTAAATATAGAGACGATTGGGCCCCCGAGACGGACAGTTCCGTCAACATTGCACCGACGCCGGGGGCGGCGATGACGTAACGATGCGATAGGCAATCGAATGACGCTCGATTAAGATGCACTTTTATGCAGGAATTGCGTCAAGCTTTGGACGCTACTAGAAATTTTAAGCGGTGACGAGCAATAAAAATGTCAAGTGAGGGTTTGTTAAGTCATTTCGATTGCGTCTGATTGTACCTCTTTTGTAACGTAAATTGTCTAAATAACTGATCTTTCAGATGTAAGCAACTCAAGAAAATCGTTTCAACAAGATCTCCAGATGTATCAGTGTGATGGGGGCAAAGACCTAATATTGCTTTCTCTCACCATAGTTGCAAGATTTATTAAGTTTTTTTTTATTTAAACGAGACATCAAAAATTATGGAGAGCACTCAAATTCATGCTGAAATAATTTGCAAAATTAAAATATTAACCCTCCCCAAAATACATATAGATATTATATATTAGAGATATTTACAAAATTTATAATATTCCACTAATTAGAAGTTTTAGAAAAACGCGCACTCAAAATATTTTTTTATTTTCATAAACTAAATAAAGAAAAAGAAAGAAAAAAATAAAGAGAAAGAAAAGGTAGAAAAAATTCTAAAAAAGTAAAAGACTATTTTAAAGAATTTAAAATCGACGATTTAATGTAAAAAATGCAGATAAAAATGATTCAAAAAATAATAATAATAGAGTTCTAAAAACAACAATTTGAAGAATAAAGAAAACTAAAAAACTACAAATAAAAAAAAAATTTGAAACATTAAATGTTGTTAAATCTATATTTTTGATAACAACTGAATATTCTGGGAGAACCGACAAGAAATTCTGGAAAACTTGAAAAACGACTTAAAAAAAAGCTTCAAAAAGAACAGTAAGTTTGAAAAACAACATTGGGTAAAACAATAAAAATCTGAGACATAGACAACGTTTATAAATCTCGATTGAAAGAAAAAGTAAAGAAAGATTCTAGAAGAACAGATAGAAGTTTTATAATAAGCCGAACAAGGGTGTTTAAAAAATAGACAAATCTAGAACAGAGAAAAACAAAAACAAAATCTAGAAAAAGTTGAACAACGTCGATCATATAAAAAAAGTAAGCAAAAAAGGTTTCTGCAAAAACAAAAAAGTTTCAGAAAATACTTGAAAAACACATTTTAGTCACACTAACCTGTCACATTAAGTCATTGAGTCAGCAATCAATATGTCAGCAGTTTTATAAATTAAACAGTAAAGCAAACACTTTAAAGCCGTTCAAGATTTTTTAGATCTCACAAAATTTTGAGCTTGAATGTCAAACAACAAATTTTTCTAAAAAATCGGCAAAAATTATTTATATATTAACTGCCAATTACGGCATTAAATTACATGTTTTATTGCCTAATTAAACAACCAACTATTTTCTGCCTGAAACTAAACTAACAAATTAATGCTTATTAACAGACTATTTGAGAAACCTTTTAAAATATTGTTTTCCTATTTGTTCAAACAAATCAAGTATAATATACTCCATTTCTTAAAGAAACGTAAAAAACACCCAATAGCACCAAACAATTTGCACGGCGCAAGTTTCGACAACAATGTTGTCATCCTCAGGTGAAGAATTAAACTTCATTTTAAACTGAACACATTGTTGTATATGTTATGTCATATAAATTATGTGTTACACAGAGACAACAACGACAAATAAATAAAAAATTGAGTAACTTCTTGTTGGATCTTCTTGGTGTGTACAATGAAACGTAAAAAACACTCTTTAAATTTTTCTTGATGTTGTCTCAAATTTTTCTTGTTGTTCTAAACACTTTTTTCAAACTTTCCTGTTCTTTTCGAATGTTTTTTTGTTTTTTTCTTTCTTCCAAAAGTCGTTTTTAATTTCTCCCAAAATCTCTATTTGTTCTCCTAGAATAATTATGTTTTAGTTGTTATCAAAGATATATATTTGATAACATATAATGTTCAAATTTTCTTTTCTAGATGTAGTTTTTTGTTCTTTTTATCTTCTAAATGGTTTTTTTGAAACCCCTATTTTTTTTTTTTGGATAATCCTTAACTGCTCTATTTTTACTTTAAATTGCCGATTTTAAATTCTCCAGAATAGTCTTTTATCCTTCTAGAATCTTCCCTGGCTTCTCTTTCTTTTTCAATCTCTGCTTCTGAAGTTTCTCTTCCTGAAATGTCTTTTGTTTTTCTAGAAGCTTTATTTGCTTGCTCTTTCTTTATTATTGCCCAACATCGTTCAACTTTTACTTTTTTTTTTGTTTTTCTGTTTTTTAAATTTATCTGTTCCTTCTAAACGCTGTTATTCAACCTCTTCTTCTTCTTCTTAACTTCTCCACTAGGAGTGGCCTATATCCTTCAAGGGTATGTGCGGCCAAAATTTAGTCTCTTCTAAATGTTCTCATGTTCTTTCAAAAAAAAATTTTCTTGTAGAATCATTTTTGTTTTTCTTTTTATTTCAAACGGCATTTTTCAACTTTTTCTAGATTTTTTATTTTCATTCATTAAACGTCGTTTCTTAATGCGGTAGATACTTATGATTCGGTCAAAAATTAATCGAAATATATTTTCAAAATAATGAAAATAATGGATCTAGTAGTGTTGATAGAATTTAAAAAAAATAACAAAAAGAAATGTTTTAAATATCAAGCTGACAAATAATTTTTTTTGTTGAAAACAAGGCTTTGGTAATATATCCAGATCTGTTATTTATTTACCAAACAAATTCTGTTTTTAGTATTGTAAATTAGAGACTGTTTCTGGGGCATTCCTACAATTCAAAAGTAACTTTAAAGCTTTTTCTTATTAAAAATTGATAACAAAAATCAGAATAGTAATTCCTAAAAAAACGTGTTTAATTTACAATACCAAAATCAAAATTTTTTTCGTAAATAAATAATAAATTTAAGTGTTCATTACTGCAGCTCTGTTTTCAACAAAAAAAATATTTGTCAGCTTAATACATATTTTAAACAATTTTTTTAATTATTTTTCTAACATTCTATAAACACTACTAGATCAATCCTTTCTATTATATTAAACAAATATTTTGATTAATTTTTTTTAACTTCTCTTTTTTTTCTCAATTTTTTTTTGCAAACTTTGTTCTCAAGATTCCCCAAGATTTTTTTTTATTTTTTTATTTTTTAAGTTTTAGCTTATTTATAACGGAAGATGTAGATTTGATAATCTAATGTAGAATACAGTAATCTTGTTCAATATGTACCTACTATAATTTCTATTAAAAAAAAAAAATTTCAGTTCAAAAATATTCTTTCGGGATTGGATCGTGTCAATAAAGTTTTTGTAGTCGACTTTTTACCAACCATCGTAGATAGCTTAATTAAACTTTAACTGTCCATCTAAAGATGACAACTTCGTTGTCGAAACATACATCATGCAAAGTAAATTGTTTGGTGTTATGAGATGTTTTTACATTTCTTTTATCAAGTAGCTGCGACATATGTATATTTATAAGTTGGTAGAGCTTTCTAGAAGACAAGATTTCGATGAGCCTCCAGTACTCTACATTTACAAGTTCTATTACAAAACTTCAAAAACAAATAGTTTTTGTTAAATTTGTAGTAAATTTTTAAAATATTCATATTTCTTAAATTTTCCATGTAAATCTCTCTGAAACAAATTATGCAAAAATATACCTCCCAACACAACACAAAATGGAATAAACGTAATTACGAAAAGATTAACCATTAGTTTCAAATTTAACTTTTTTGTTTGTTGTACGGTTTTATCCATGTCTGTGAAATAGTAATACAAAAATGAATAAATTATTTTTGTGCAATTTACTGGCATTTATTGTTCGATTGAATATTTTGATGCATAAAGTTCAGTAACATTGTATAACCGCTTCTGTATTTATTTATAAATTTATTATTTATAATTAATCGCGAGTTATTAAATTATCCACTTACAGCTCTTGTAGTGCTTTGTACATTTCCGTCCTTTTATTCTTTATTAATAAAGCCATTGTAATTCCTCCAGGAAAACATTTCTTTTGTTGCAATTAATTATTTTGATGCATATCTGTGTTTTGCACAGGATGCTATTGATATACAGCTACAACATTATAAACAACAATTGTCTACAACACTGAATATGGTTGTATGAAAATAATGAGATGTGGATACAGGAAATTTAACTGTAATTAGTTTTTAAGTACAGTTTTGAAAGAGTTTTGTTCTTTATTATAAGACAGGTGTCTGGAGCAACTAATGGGGCTGAAATTAAAAAAAGCTTATTGATGTTGAATATTAAGAGAAGGCAGAAAAGAGTAAGACTTCTTTTTCTCTAGTCATATGTCATCTAGTAGACTCTATTTTTACAATCATTGTCGCCTACAGCTCCCAGTTTTTACAAAATGTGGTCTACAATTTTATCAATTGTTTCCTATGACTTCTAGTGTTACAAAATTTCTTCATGGCTTTTGCTTTTAATAAAAAATAAATAAATAAAATGTTTTAAATGTCTTCTATTGATTCGGATTTTTACAAAAAAGAGTTTCTGTTTTTATAAATCGTTGTCTATGGCTTCTAGTTCTTATAAAATTTTATCTATGGCTTCTGATTTTGATAACTATAAATAATAGTTATTTATTGTATAAGTGTTTTAGACAGCGTTTTATCCACGTAAGAATGTTTAAGCGCGGGACGCAGTCGAGCGTTTAATATTCTTAAGTAGATAAAACGCGACTAAAACACGAATCCAATATAACGTTTTATCCATAATTACAGCGATTTAAAATCGGAATCGCCAAAATTTCATCTCATGTCATCAAAAAATGATTTGACATTACGCTCTGACAGCGAATGTCACCTCAAAAGTCATTGAAATTCTAAAAAACATAGGAAGCGTTGAATCGTTGCTATTTATTTTCGATTGTTTATCGACTCCATTTGTACAAAACGCTGTACAAGCTGGTAAAAATGAAAGAAAGTGATACTGTTTCTGAGAGAATTCTTGAAGAAGCTGAAGAAGCGACTCGCCAGTTATTGCCTGCGAAGTCCAAGAAACATTATGTAAAAGTATTTTTAGTATTTAATGAATGGAAAGAAGAATGGGGGATAATGACAATAAATGAAGAACTTCTGCTATCGTATTTCTTAAATTTGAAGTAGAGGTATGCAATTTCATCCATGTGGTCGAAGTACTCCATGCTGAAGGCTGCTATAAAAGTCTATAAAAACATAGACATTGGAAAATATAGTAAGCTCATAGCCTATCTGAAGAATCAGTCAAGAGGATACAAGCCGAAGAAAGCTGCAGTATTGGAAAGAGCACACTTGGAAGAGTTTGTGACAACTGCTTGGGATAAAGAATATTTGATGATCAAGGCAATCTCTGTCATTACATAGACATTGTAGGTAATAAATTTTGAAATATTTTAGGTTGCATTAATAATGGGGTTGTCTGGTGGCTGTCGATGCTGTAAGCTAACAAATTTGAAAATCAGTGACGTAGAAGAAAAGGGCGCATACCTGATTGTTTCGACACCAGATACGAAGACGGCCGTTTCACGAAAATTCACAATTATAGAAGAAAGATTCTTTATCAACATTGTGGAGAAGTGTAGGAAATACATGTCCTTACGTCCCAAAAAGTTATCCATTGAGAGTTTCTTTTTACGATACGCTAATCAAGAATGTACATCGCAACCTGTTAGAATTAATACTTTATCGAAAATTCCTTCTGAAGTTGCTTCGTTTTTGAATCTGGCGAACGCAGAAGCTTATACCGGCCATTGTATGAGCCGCACTTCAACAACTTCACTTGCCAATGGAGGTGCTAATCTAACAACAATTAAACGACATGGTGGGTGGAGGAGCTCTGCCATATCAGAAAGTTATATCGAAGATTCTGTATCTAATAAGCTTGATATCGCAAGCAAAATTCAAGGTTCTCCTGGTACTTGTCGTTCCTTACTAGAGGAGACGTCCATTGTTCTACAACAGCTTCTTATTAATGGAAACGAAGTAAAATATGATAAAACAAAAAATAAAATGTCTATTTATGTATATATTAATGTCAATATTAATAATAAATAAAATGCGATTGATTTAAGATTGTATTTTTTCATTATTCCACTGGTGGATAAAGTGTTACTTTATACGGTTCGTAAGTGTGGATAAAACTTCATTATAACTCATTGTGGATAAAATATCTTTTGATGCTTCCTTTTTTTATAAAATGACGTATAAAATCTAAAATAAAAATTGCAAATTTAAGCCCCGAGGAAGCTTGAAATCATAGTAAAGCAAAACGTCAGCAAAAATTTTCAAAATCTCACTTTAAGTAAAAAAAAATTGACTTGAAAGATTTCAAGCAGACAAACAGGTAGACAGTAACAAAGCAAGTAATAAAAAAGGTTATAAAAGTACAAAAAAAATTTTTAAGGAACTAAAAGTGAAGTATTTCAGTAATTTGATTCTTGTCAAATCCTTTCTTCTAAAAGATCGTTGTCCTGTAAAAACCCTGTGATAGAATCCCATGCGGCGTGTCTAATGCTGGTCTAGTCGTGTATCTGGTCCCGCATTGAATAGTCTCGCATTTCCCATAACTTTCGTCTAGTCGTAGAGCAATGACAGTGTTGCAACGTTCACGCAACATCCTGACCAGATTACACGCTCCTTTGTGGCTCCAGCAGACAAAATTCGCTTCGCAGACGGCGATCGTGCAATTATAATCCAGATCAAAAGACTCCGGAATGTGGAGAAAAAGCCGCCTAGACGCGCCCGATGCTGTATGCACGTAAAGTAAATGATCTCGAGGATAAAAACTCAAATAACATTTATCTTGTATCAGATAGCGCGAGACGATGACTTTCTCCGCGGCGATGCCGCCGATGGTCGAGACTAGACCCCATAAAAGTTTACGGTGTAATCGTTAGCGAGATTTCTAATACGCAAAAGGTGAAGTTAAAGCTGATTGCGGACGGCGCCGAACTTTCACCGGAAAATAATTGGGACCAAGCCCGGAATATGAACGAGAGACCAAAAGCTTAAACTGTATTGTTGGTTGCATACATAACATTTTTTTTACATTCTATACAGTATGCCTCCGGATTGACTTTAAAAAAAGAAAAAAATTTTATTTTTGATTTCTCAGAAAATTTCTCTCTTGTTGATTTGCTCTACTTGTTTTCAAACCTCCAAAACACAAATTACTTTTTATTTAACTCGAACAGTTCTCGAGATAATATCATTTTCTTGCTAGAAAATATTCAAATAGGGCTCAAGTTTTGTGTAATAAATTTAGCAAATAGTCTAATAAAATAAAATTCTTAAAAAGCTAAATTAATAATTTTTTATTCAAATAATGCTCTTTTCGTTCTTCACAGATTTCAATGCGAGCTCTGAATTTATTAAAACTGCGTCTTATTTCTAAGATTGATAAGAATTAGACTGCATTTTGTATCCTATTTTTTAATTGCTCTACTTTATTATCTAGTGGCTCACTGAACGCAATTTGTTTTAAACGACCTCAAAGATAAAAGTCCATTATTTTGAGATTAAGACTTCTCCGTGGCTATAAAATGCTACCATCTCTCCCTATCCAGTTATCATAAAACTCTGTATTGAGCCACTGGCGAACAACGCCGGTTTAATAAGCAGGGCAGTTAGGGCACCCATCAAGCTGGAAAAACATCTTCATTCGGTAGTTTAATAGCAATTCATCAAGTTTATTAGCTTAAAAATTTTTGCAACATTTACAAATATAAATTATGGTTTAAATTTTAATCAAAAAAATATGAGCCAATAATGCCATAGTACGAAATCGTACACCACACATTAACTTTTTTAAAATATTGTCTGTGACAAGAAATCCTAAATTTGAAAAGGTTGATTCATCGGAGAACATAATTCGTTTATAAATATTTAAATCTTCCAAAACTCTGTAGCCATTTCCAAACAAAAATCCAGACGTTTGGCTTCATCACCATTATTTAAAGTTTGTTTAAATTGCTAAAATTCTGTTCTCTTTAGAGATTCTTTGTGAGACTTACTTATCCCAGTTTGTATTGCCCTCTTTCTTACAGACAACCTTGGAGCTTCTCTTGCCGAACAAACGGCAAGAACTGAAGCAGCATCGTCTTCATTGAACAATTTCTTTGCTTTCTTAATGTTTAAAACCGAGTCCGTTTTAAAGAATTTGTTCACTAAGCTTTTTGCACTAGAATTTGAAATGGTAAGTTCCGCGTTTTTTTAGTTGAATTTTTTGGTAACCACTCAGTAGCACTCTTCCCCAGTTCCGTAACATTAAGTTAGATAAATTCTTTGTTGTAAAATCAAGATTATAGCATAAATACTGTTCAAATTAGCGAAGATTTATTTTGCAGTTCTACTAACTTACTAGATTTGTCATCTGCTGTCAGTGGTGTTTTTCAATAAAATCCACATACTAGAATTATTTCTAAACTTACGAAAAAATGTCTAAATTTTGAAGAAAAATGATTTATCTCAAGAACCGTTTGAGTTAAATAAAAAGTAATTTGTGTTTTGAGAGTTTAAAATGAGAAATAAGAATTTTTTTTCTTTTTTTAAAGTAGATCCGGAGACATAGTGTATATTTAAATAAAACGAAATAAATATTTACGAAACAAACAGTGTTTCAATACAAGATTTTATCGGGACCGCTATTTAACCGTTATATAAATTAATTATAAAACCCTCAATTTGTTTCATGTTGACTTCCAAGCGTCTATTCATTGCATAGATGCAACTCTTGGTGAAAATTGTTTGTTTGTTGTTTATTTGTGTTTGTATATTGCGAAAATATTTTTGTTATTTGTGTAATCTGGGACAATTTTTTATCACTGTTTGCAAAGGAAAGTTATAACAGATAGCGTTAAAACTTTTTTTGTTCTTCTGTTGAAGAATCTCTTTAATCGCCCAAATTTTATAAATATAGTTCTTCATTTTCTTTTAGCCGTAGTTCTTCTTAGTCTTATTTTTCCTTCAAAGGTTTTTAGGTTCTTCTATAAGATGCTTTTGTTTTTCCACAATTACTTTGATTTGCTTTTAGTTGAGTTTTTTTCTTCTTCTAAACTTTTTTTAATTTTTTTCCGATTGTATATTTTTTTCTAAACGTTGTTTTTTAAATTATTTTTAAAAATTATGTTCATTTTTCTTTTAAACATTATATTGTATCTTCTGTCTCTATTTGTTTCTAATCTACGACTGTAACAAACAGCTATGCAAGGCCGGCTTACAGTTGCTAGAGCCCTTACACTGCATTCCTTTCCTATCCCTCAAAAACTATTTTATAAAAAAACAGTGAGGTTCTTTATTTTTATATGATTTACACATAATTGTTTTCAAGTAAAACAAAAAATCAGAATATTTCTTAAATTAAAAAAATAGAAAATTACAAATATAAACATTAAAATCTAATTTTTCGCCACTTTATAGAAGCAGAAAGCAAAAATCTGACTCAATAGCCAAAAGCGAAAGATGTACTAATTTCTCCTGCCTAAATGAGCTTCTAAGAAAATTTTTTATACAATTTTTTTTTTGTTAAATGCGCCATGTTTTTGCTGGCACCCCTAGGCTTTAGCTTATTGGGTAATCTAGCCCTAAAGCCATGCAGTGTGTTTTGCCTACTTTAAAAAAATCTTTGCCATTCTAAGAAATAGGAATGGATTGCGATCGTTAGTTGAGCAGCTTGTTTGATCTGGTATTATAATTTGTGGTTCAAAAGGTAAAGTAAATTTTAGATATTCGGCTGTTGTGACTTTTTGTTCGTTTGGATCGTTTTTCAGGGATCTTGAGCATATTTTTCCAAAATTTGAAAACTCATGTTTCTTGTGTGCTTTTCACGATAAATCCAGAGTTGTAAAGTGAAGAAATAAAACAATAATAAGAAAATATAGAAAAAATCAAAAATATCTTAAAGAAACAAAAATGTTTGAAATATTTTTAGAAGAATGTGTTATAGAATCTTAAAGTATAAAATGAAATTTAAAAAAAATTCAATTTTAAATAAATTAAATTAAATTAAATTAAATAAAAAAAATATAAAATTTTGAGACACAAGATGAGATTTTGAAGAAAGTCGTCCCGAAATGGGACTAACCCATTGACCGATTAGTTTAGTCTTTGGCTCATGACGGTACCTCGTTAACACCTTTTACCAGACAATAAAGAACAATGCTAAGAAGGTTAATCCGTTCTTTCGAATGGAAAAATCCTCTCGTAGATCTCTCCGATTAAACGCAAAAAAAACACAAAAGCCGGAAGATGTTTATAACGCTAAACCATGAAGCAGGAAAAAATATTCTAATCTTCTAACGGGCGTCGAGTGCCCACAAAAAGCTGGTATAAACACCGCGTGAGCACGCAATTTGCCTATCACAATCAAATTAACGAAACACGGCGTTCCGCTATTTTCCTAAATAAAAAAAATCTATGTCTCTATTAATATCGTCGCAATTAATCGAAAAACTTGCCTAAAATAGAACCTAACTAACGTTGGGTTTTTTCGATGGACTGGATAGTGTCTGGTTTCCACACGCCCATCACTGCGAATTGATAATAATTGGGGTTTGCGGTTAGGCAACTGAATTACATAATCCGGTTGACCCGCAAAGGACTTTCAGAATTTAAAAATACATCGGTGGTATGTTGTACCAGACGGCCCGTCTAGAGGTGAGAAGGATGGAATGTCCGTCTGCACGTGACAAGGCCATGGGACAGCCCATGATTATGACGTTCGATATCGACCATAGACGGTCGAATGGATTAACATTGATGGGATTTGGCGGGCAACGCGCAGATTTGCGCAGCATTCAAGTCTTTCCCAAAATTTCCAATTACAAAATTTTTTAAATTACAAAAGTGTCTTAAAAAATTCAAAAAATAGATAAACTGTTTCTCAACGCTAAATTAACTAAAAAAACATTTCAAATATATAGCAAAAATCGAAGATTAGGCAAAGGTGTCTGGACTGGCTGTCTATTTCAAACCCTATGGATTATAAATGACTGTAATTAAATTTATTAAATGTGTGCAGTAGGGTGGGCCAAAAAAATCCAATAATTTTTTTAAACTTTCGATACTGAAAAATTGGTATTTTCGAAAAATGCATTTTAAAGATGAGCTCTTAGTTTTAATAGGAAGGACTCTCTTATCTCAGTTTTCTATTTTTTCTTTAGTTCTATTTGGCAAAATCCATATCTCGTCACTACTTGATCGTACCGAAAAATTTTATTTACATTTTTTGTACAAAATTGAATGCTCTAAAAAGGTATCTTTCAATTTTTTATAGCTATTAATTAGGGTTTAGAAGATATCAGAGGTCAAAGTTTAAACACACAAAATTTTTTTTTACTTCTAAATTATATAACTCGTAGATGAATAAATATTCGAAAATGCGAAATATACAGTTTTATAAGAAATTAAGCGGTCTACCAAAAGGTCTTTTGTGGTTAATCGATTACTCTAACCACTTAAAAGATATTCGCATTTTAAAAACCAAAATTTGAGACTAAATTCTCATTTTTTTTAAATGGTTGGAGTAATCGGTTAACCACAAAAGACTTTTTTGTAGAGCGTTTAATTTCCTACAAAACCGTATGTTGCGCACTTTATAATATTTATTTATTCACGAGTTATAAAATTTAGAAATAAAAAAGAAATTTTTGTTAAATTCTTCAAACTTTGGTCTCTAATAGCTAAAGTGACGAGATATAAATATTTCCAAATAGAACTAAAAAAATAGAAAACTGAAATAAGGGAGTTCTTCCTGTGAAAATTAAAGGCTTATCTTTAAAAGCATTTTTTAAAGGTGCCTAGAAACCAATTTTCAGTGTCGAAAGTTAAAAAAAATATTCGATTTTTTGGCCCACTCTAGTGTGAAGTGTTTCGTTTGTGTTAAGTTCGGTTTAGTTTGAACTGTAGAATAAAAATGAATAAAATTGGTTTGATACACATGTAATTGTATAGAAGCAAATAAAAATTGTACATTCATCAGTTTAGGTTTTGTGAATAGATCCTTTGATCCATTTTGAGATCAAACAAAAACGATTTACCTGCCTTTTATTCCATCTAAAATACGTTCAACTATTTGCCTATGTATCAGCTGGTATATGTTCAAAGGAATAAAATAAGAGCATCAATTTAGCAATTTTCAGAATGAATATGTTCGCAACTGCCACTTGCATTTGTCACAAATAGAAAAGTTAGTAAAAGGGTTCGTTTTCTCGTCTGGCCGATAATTATTTCGGTGCAGATGGTTGAATTTTTTTTTTATCTCCCAGAGGCTCGCTTATTACCCGACTTGTTTTGAGTCGGAGGCCGTCCGGCGTGTCCGACCTAGGGGTGACTTTGAAAAAGGAAACATATTATATGTTTTGTCTCAAAGTCCGTCTAGCGGGCCGCGATAATTTATAAGGCACTTTCACGGCCCCGGCTTTTTACCAGTTTTGGTCTTTCTCTGTCCGCTTTTATTTTTTAATTTCGCGCGCTACGTCCGTAAGGAATCAATCGAGACGAAGATGGAAAAAAACATCCTCGATGGTATCATGTTGGAGAGTCATGCTTGCTGCAATAAAATGAAAAAAGACGACCAACTCAAGTGAGTTTGTTTCATCGTTTTATGTCTGGAACAGCCAGACGAGATCTGGGACAGAACGTTCGGGTTACATTACCAAGGTAGATATTGCAGACGGCAGACCATAGGTGAACCACTATCAAACCATATTAAAATGGCCAATGCCACCAAATCCATAAACTAAAATACCGAAATTCAAGAACTGGACTATCTAACTCGCTAAACTTTGACTGCTATATTCATGGTTGCATAAGATAATAACAAATAACAAAATTATTCACCAAAAATAAACTTTTTTTAAACAATTTCTATTTTTTATCACATTGTAGAGCAATTTTTTTAAATTTAGGTAATCGAAAATTGTACTTCTTGTAGAGAACAAGGCACACATTAGACTATTTATTAGAATTTTTAAATTTTATCTAAAACTCTGAACACAAAATATTTTTTTAAATTAAAGCACTTTTATCTATGACTGCTTTGATAGCTGCATTTTATATTGAATATTTGAGTAAAGTGACATATTACTATACTAGTGAAGTAATAAAATAAAAATCCACTCAAACTCAATCTTAATTACATGCTATTATTGCTATAAATATTAATAACACAATTTTCACACCTATTTATAGTAAAACAAGCCATTTCTGCTACATTTTTTTCGATAACAGCTGTCGATGCAGTACTTCTAACTGTTATAGTATTTTTGTCACCCAGAATTTTTGAAGCAATTTGTTTTTCATTATCTTCTGCCGTGTCTATATACCCCTCTGCCACTGTATTGGAGCGCCAGCTCCCATAACGCTTTACTGTTAAAGATCAGCTCCCGAATTAGCAAGCAACGAAGTAGATAAGCGCCTATAACAATGTCCTGTAAATTCTGCTGGATTAGGTAACTGAAGAAAAGTAGCAATATTCTTGAAAAAAGCAGCAAATGTGTTTATACCAACAGGTAATTTTATACACTTCTGGTTTCTGTATTCTAAAAAAACGGTCTTCTACTAGCGTTATTAAGACGAAGTGCAGCATATTTCCGAATTAATTATAACATGTTGACTCCGTCAATTCCACCTGACGTAATAAAAATTTTTCTAGATATTTTTGTTTTAGTGTTTGGTATTAGAACATGGAAGCATTGTCCCTGATCTTTGACATCTTCCAAAAGCATGTTGGTAAATTCTTGGATCCTACAAGCTCCACCAACTCCAATAATTAAAGCAACCTTAAAATTAACATTACTTAGTGAGAATAATTTATGCATAAAAAGGGTACAGTACCTTACCTTCATTAACAAAAATTGATCATCATTTGCTTCTTGTAAAAATTTGCTAATACCTTGTTTAGTAAGAATTTGCGATTTTTCAGCACGACATCCTTCAAGATTTCTTTTCAGAAAGGCGATTAAATGCATGTATTTACTGATGTCAACATTATTTTTCATTTTCATTATTTCATTATTGTTCTAATCATAGCGTAAAAAGCCCAGAGATTCGATGATTTATACTGTTTTGATAAATAATTAAAATATGCAATAGAACATTCTCATGCGTAATATTTTTAACATTTATCTCGTCGCACCATGAACTGAACCGTTGAAAAGCCATCTCGTACTTTTCTTTAGACTTCTCTGGCACCAAGAAAGAAGTAGCATTTATCGCCGCTTCTTCGATATTAGAAGGTAAACTTTCTGAGTCACTCATGTTTACAATTCTCTTATTTTTACCACAAAGCACAATGGTTACTGATTATCTCAAAATGGCAAGCTTTGTTTGAAAAATTATAAGCGGTTGTTATAGTGCTTACTGAACATACCTCCAGGTCACCTTATTTTTGATATAAAAAAGTAGGAGTTATCGGCAGCATTAAATTTTTGATTTTCTAAATTTGTTGCAGTCATAGATAAAGTGTTGTATATAATGCGTGAGCTAGAGCACATTACAGTAACTGGTGTGTTACAAATACTCGGGCTAACATCCTCGTTATCTGTAATCTTCACACTCGTTGTGTAATGATGCTTCTATTTCACTAATAATATAAATAACATTTAGCAACTCAAAAATAATTCAAATTTCTAGTAAAAATTTCAATATATATATTTTTTATAAAATAAAAAAAAACACATTAAAGTCATGATAAGAATTTTCAAATTTAATCTAAAACTCTAGTCACAAAACATTTTTTTTAGAATAAAGAACTTTTAAAAGTATATGACTAAACATTGTTTATTTTAGCCACTCAAAAAAAATTGTTTGCATAAATTTAAAATTTATTTTTTGTGTGAGTTTTGCTACAGATTGGTTTTACAGAATCTCATCAAATACGCCCCTATTTAAGCAGTAAACGCATTGTTCACTAAAATCTTCTTCTGATGTTCACGAGTTATTTAAATTATGTAAGGCATAGTCCACAAAAGGAGCAAAAAAATAATCACAACAGTAAAAAAAAATGACAGTTTGTTGACATCTTGCAAATGATTAAAGTCGGAGTCAAAGTCGTTGTCTTCTCTGAATAGAAATTTTTTTAATCGCTTGTTATCTAGAAAACAAATTTTTCGTTTATATTTAACGAAAGTGCAATAGCAGCTCTAAGATCGTACATAATGATAAAGAATTAATAGTGACTTAGAAAAATTGTTCGTAAAATTTTTTTCTGAATTTGTTGTTAACAAAATTAACAACTGTTAAATAATTTACTTGTAAAATTAATATCTCAAAAAAATTTGACAAAATTGCATTATAGTGAGTAATCGAGAGACTGTGGGTTACTAATTAATTTTTAGATTATAAATTACAATTTTGTTATATAAAAAAATAAAAAAGTTATAAATAATAAAAACTGCAAAGATTAAAATGGCAGATTTCGTATGCCCGACTACTACAAAGACATAATATAACACCACTTTTGGTTTAATTTGCTACTGACTACAATTTAAAAAAACTCCCAATTTTACTGCCAGAAGCAACTAAAATTAGGTGTCTTCAAGCAAATTTGCTAAACTCAGCGGTGGCAATAATTAGAACTATAATTAGAGAATAGCTAAAAACCTAGTGTAACTAGAGTTTTAGATAAATTTTTGAAAATTCGGTTTGAATCCGTATGTGAGAGTAAAATTTGTTAAAAATGTAGCTAATGATTGAATCCCCCAGGCCCCACCACAACCGTCTAAAGACTGATTATAAGTAAATAGTAGTCTGGTGCAAATTGTCTGGTCTCTCAATCGTATTTCACTTGAATAACCTTTTGCAGTCGGTTGTTTTAATAAAATCAAATTAGATTAAAGCGACCGGGATTTCGGTCGGCATGCCATGAATTTTTCCCTTCCGGTTCATCCGCCTAGGTTAGTCCATGAGAGGTTAGGTTAGGTCAGTGGTTGCCGGCGGCAGCAACTAGACACGCCGCTGATTTGCCCTTTCTGTCCGATCGATTTATGTACTCGGACGAGGTTTAAATCATCCGATTCGGAGCGAAAAAGTCGCCAGACTGCAAACAAAGCGGCGGCGGCGACAAACTTTTAATTAGGCGATGCTGGGCGCCGGCTATTGACTCATGGGGGTGGCGGTTTGCACGTTTCATCAACTTATCATCCATCAAAATCGAAGCAAAAGTTTTTATTTAAGAGCGACGCTGGCGCTGTCTTTCCCGCCGGACTTTTCGACAAAATATCGGTTTTTAATGACGGTCTTTCCAGCTGTACAACATACGGGAGCAGGTGCAAAACTGACCGGGGGCGGTTTGGTAAAAACCTGTCTGTAAAAATATTTCGTTCAGACAATCGATGCAATTCCAACGTTATTTCAAATTAGAGAAATGCAGGCAATTCGAGCCGACTTGCATAGATAGGAATCGAAGGGAAATTTCAAGGAGTAGTGCATGTGAAACAAAATGCATATAGGATTATGCGGTATTGCATGGATAATAAATAATGTCGCCGTAATTGCAAGCATCAGGTTAAATGCCTTTGTTTCTATTAACGTTAACCAAACTAATTGCTGCCAGTCACGCGCGACGGACCGCACATGCTGTTTGTCGCCCTGTCCATTTACATGAGACAAGGGAAATCAACATAAAACAGAAAAATTTTGCTAAGAGAAATTAGTATTTGAAAGTTAAAAGAAATTTCTGCTAAATTACAGTTAGATACTTTTCATCTACGTTCCTAGCATTTTGTTCTTTGTGTCTGTTCGTTTTCTAATTCTCGTAACTTATCAATTGCATTCTACAAAGCTCTTCTCTTTGAGATGTGACAAATAAGTCCAGAAAACTACATGTCAAACATGAAGCTACTGTATGAAAAGCAGTCTGTCTTTATTTGACAGAATTTTATGGTGCAATAGAAGAATTAACTTTTCGGCCCTCTACCGATAAAGAAATTCCAGTCCCTAAGTAGATTGTGAAGGTCCGGCGCTTGATTCTGTTTGTTTGCTTCTTTCGAAGTTTGATCGACGGACCAGCTGGTTGCTTCGGTAACTTCAGGTTTACTTATTTTTACAACTACCCTTATTAAATCCCTCATAGTTTATGAGGGATTTGCGTTCGTTGCTGTGCGTCTTTTCAGTCTATAATGTACACTTCTTTAGTAGAAAGTATAGTATATTACACTAGGGCTGGGAAACACCTGTTTTTAGGTATCGGGTATTGATACCTGCAAAGTATCGATATTTGCCAAAGAATCGAGGTATCGGAGGTATCAAGATATCGGGAGTATCGAGGTATCGGGAAGTATCGAGGTATCGGAGGTATCGCGGTATCGAGGTTCGGAAGTGTCGGGTGGCGATAAATAAATATCGCATCAAATAGCCTGTGAATTCGTTTGTTTTCATCAAAATAGCTTGTGTTTCCAACATCCAAAGCACTCTGAATAGGATATTCATATGTAGCCACCCTTTATCAAGGTATCGCAGGTATCGAAGTATTGAAGATATCAGAAGTATTGGAGGTTTCGGGGTATCGAGGTAACGGAAGTATCGAGGTATCGGAGGTATCAAGGTATCGGAGGTATCGAAATATCGGAGGTATCAAAGTATCGGAGGGATCAAAGTATCGGAGGTATCGATACTTCAATACCTGATTGCAGTCGGTATCGGTGTACAATACCTGAGCAGGTATCGATACTTTCTGTAAGTATCGATACTTTTCCTAGACCTATATTATACTTTCTACTATAAGAAGTGTACATTTTAGTCTGAAAAGACGCACAGCAACGCACGCAACCCCAGCTAGGAAATAGACTTTTTTTTTGTTAGAGTAAATCAGGGTCAGGTGTTTACCGGATATAAAAATTTAGATTTTTTTGAACAATAACGTCTCTTTTTTTCTTAGCGGCATTAAAAGAACTTTGTTGTACTTGTTGGAAAACACGTTTCTCAATCATGTTAAACTCATTTGCAAATAATTCTTTTGCACAACTTTTCTGCTTTTGGCAGTAGCATGTAAAGCAATCTTCTAACAAAACTACAATTTGAAAAACAGAAGATATATTAAGACACTAGGTCATATATCACATTATCTGCTTCTTCTATGTTTATTTGTATTTTTCTTGTCACTTTCTTCTAAATGTTTCTTAAACCAAAAGTCTGGTGATTTATATGATCATTAAAAAGATCTTTGTTTTTCTTCAACTCATGCATCGAACCCTTTTTTATAAGAGCAAAAAATCTATTTCATTTTCCACTTTTTTAAAGAATAGACAATGTACCAAAACATCGTTCGTATATCCCAACATTAACTGCTTTTTTTTGTGATTATTAATTTTTTTTCTGGCTTTTTTCTAAAAATTTTTTAGGTCAGCACGCTGGGGTCTATACAATCATTAGAAAATTCTTTTTTTTCTTCAAACCATTCATGAAACATTTTTCTATAGTCTAAGAAAAATGACCTGCGTGTAGCACTTGTTTTCTCAGCAGCTAAATATTGCTGCTCAGTGTGACCAAACAGTACATTCCGCTAAATTAATATTTATCTCAATAATACTCTTAATAAAAAATTATCGCAGAAGCTGTTAAATCTACGCTAACATGGTGTAGTGTCTTAACATTGCTCCGTCTTCAATCAAAAGAAAACCTGCTTTGAAACAAGACTGAAATAATTATCAAAGAGCTTTAGATAAATTTTTAATATCCGAAAATCTAAAAAATGACGAAAGCCTAGATAAGAAAATAACTACCTGTTAGGATCATCTTTGGCTTCAGATCTATGGCGTTCAAAATGGCAGAATCTAAAAGTTTTTAATAAAAACTTAATTGAAGATCTTACTAACACAGTTCCAAGTTTAAAATGTCTACCCAAAATTTCTTCAATCAGAAGAAAATCTGCTTTGAAACAAGAATAAAATAATTATCAAAAAGCTTTAGATAAATTTTCAATTTACGAAAATCTGAATAACTACAGAAGAAGACAAATCACGAAAGCCTAGATGAAGAACTATGAAGTAACAACCTGTTAGAATCATCTTTGGCACAGATCTATGGCTTTTAAAATGGCAGAATCTAAAACTTAATTGAAGATTCTACTAAGACAGATTCTTGTCTTGAATGTCTACCCAAGATTTGGTCTCAGTTAAACCACATTATTAGAAGTGGTTATGGACGATATGAATAATTAATCTTTTATTCCAATGGAATGTTTCCGAAAGTCCAAACTGTATTTGTGCAAATAGTGTAGAAATAATTTAGAACAAGATTGAAGAGTGTAATATAACAAAATTTGAAGTTGGTTTTCAAAACACAATTACACAATTTAAGTGCAAGACGAACAGAATGGTTTAGAAATTTAAAACTTTTTTAACCATATAACTTAGACTAAGCTAGTGGCTAAGCGAGTAGTGTGCTTCACAAGCATTTAGAAGGTGGTGGATTTGATTCCAGCTGTTCTGAGAGGTTATCTTCGATCGGTAGGCAAATGCTAGAAAAGTAATTTTTTCTCGAAGGCTTAACTAGATTTTAAAATCTCAACGCATAATTTCAAGTCGAAATGTTTTTTTTATATTTGTGAATCTGTCACAGGCAAAATCTGGAACAGTCAAATTTATCTGAAAAGACAACCAAACTCATCTGAAAATAGGCAGGTAAACAGAATGGATTAGCGCGGCTAGAGATTGAACCCTTCAGTACTTTTTCTAACATTTTATAATATTGTGACGTTTATTATATGTGGGTTTCTGATTTAAAGAGCTGGAGATAATTTCTCGGCAAGTTTATTTACAAATCAAATTAATTACAACTAATTAACACAGCTAATATTCTAAATCACTAACGGAACACAAAACACTTTAATTTATCGCTTTCTAAATTCGCTGGATATCGCCGGAGTTCGCCTTTATGTCGCTCTCCCAAAACCAGACTGACTGACTGACTCGCTGTCTCGCATATATATAGGGGTATGGACTCTTTCCAGAACTTTCGAGTATTTTCTCGCGTTTCTCCTGAATTATTTCAATTCGGCAAGATGATTGGAATTCAATCACAATAGCGACAAACAATGCCGACGTAAACAAGAATAAATAAACCCATTCAAAACGTAAATAATACTCGAAGTTCTATTCAGTTCCTAGAAGTGAGCGGTCCACAACACAATACTCGATACTCTGATTCACCGCTTCTTAGAATTGAGTCGTTCGCGTCACACTACCCCCCTCTTAAGAATTGTTCGTCTCGAACAATCATTCATCGTCATTTGAACCCGCATAGGGGGCTAAACGGTCTAAATGCACTACCTTCATCTTAGCCCTGGGGTTCTTTTGGATTCTATACACCACGTCGTTAAGTCGGGTCAGTACGGTATAAGGGCCTTCCCATTTCGGCTGAAGCTTCGGACATCGCCCTTTCTTCCGTTGAGGGTTAAATAGCCAGACCAAATCTCCCTCTTGAAACCCTACCGAATTCGCCCTCAAATCGTACCGCGTCTTCATCCTGTCACTGGCAATCTCAATTCGGTCTCGAGCCAAGTCGTGGATATGGGACATCGTCTCTTGAAGCTCTTCTACATAGCTTCTAACTTCCTTGGGTTCTTGAGTGGGTGTCCCAAACACAAGGTCACAAGGCAAGCGGAGTTCCCGTCCAAACAAAATCTTGGCTGGAGTTTGATTTGTAGTTTCATGGATCGCCGCTCTGTAAGCCAACAAAAACAACGGTAAATGGCGATCCCAATCTCTTTGATGGGCCTCTACAACTTTCGATAGGTGCTCTTCCATGGTGCTGTTAAAGCGCTCGACCATTCCGTCGGACTGAGGATGCAGCGGTGTAGTCCTGGTTTTCCGAATACCCAAGAGATCACAAATTCCTTGGAAAACCCCTGACTCAAAGTTTCGCCCTTGGTCCGAATGCATTTCCATGGGAAGCCCATAACGAGAAATCCAATTATCCACCAAAGCACGAGACACAGTAATAGCTTCTTGGTTTGGTAACGCGTATGCCTCAGGCCATTTACTGAAATAGTCGGCAACAACCATAATGTATTTGTTGCCCGAGTCGGTGACTGGAAATGGACCCGCAATATCAAACGCAATCCTCTCAAACGGAGCCCCAACGTTGTATTGCTTCATGGCTCCCCGGCTACGAGTTTTCGGGCCTTTACTCGCAGCACATGTTGTACATTTCCGGCACCAATTAGACATCTTCTCGGCTATTGACTCAATAAAAGCGTTCGCGAACCTTCCCCAAGGTTTTGTTGACGCCGAAGTGAGCTCCAGATCTTCCATCATGGATTTCCCTTAAGACTTCCTTTACACGACTCTTCGGTAGGACTAGCTGCATTGTTACCGTCTTTCCATCCGCGCTTTCCCAAGCCCTTTTGAGCAGCCCATTTTCGACTTTCAGGGAGTCCCATTGTGCCCACAACGCCTTCAGAGCAGGACTCTTATTTGAAATGTCATGCCATTGCGGTCTTACATTTCCGTTCTCCTTGCTTTGTAAAATCGGTCCGATCTCATCGTCTTGCAGTTGCTCTGTTCTTATTTCTTCAGCTGTCCATCCGTCAGTAGGTTGCAAAACTAGCCTTCTAAGGTTGCACAGGTGGTCAGCTTGTTCTCGTTGGCTACAATGTTTGCAGTCGGCTCTGCACGGTCTTCTGGACAAGGCGTCTGCATTTTGATGAGACCTTCCCGAGCGATGCTTGATTTCAAAATCATACTGCTGAAGTCTCTCAATCCATCTCGCTGTTTGACCTTCAGCATTCTTCAAATTTAACAGCCACTTTAAAGCGGCATGATCTGTCCTTATTGTAAAATGTTGGCCGTATAAATATTTGTGGAAATGGCTTACCGCGTTCACGATAGCCAACAGTTCTCTTCGAGTGACACAGTAATTCCTTTCAGGTTTAGAAAGAACCTTACTATAATATTCGATAACCCTCTCTTCGCCATCCTGTACTTGAGTTAATACTGCGCCAACTCCATTATTACTGGCGTCCGTATCTAAAATAAACTGACCTTTTGCCCTTGGGTAAGCAAGTATTGGTCCCGTACAGAGTGTAACTTTTAATGTTTTGAAGGCCGATTCACACTCTTTGTCCCAAATAAAAGGCGTCTTCTTTTCGGTCAGTTTATGAAGAGGTTTGGCAATATCGGCGAATCCTTTGACAAAACGGCGATAGTAGGTGCAAAGACCCAAAAAGCTTCGTAGTTGGTGCTTATCATTAGGTCGGGGCCATTCCCGTACGGCTGCAGTCTTCTCAGGGTCAGTTTGTATCCCATTCGATGAAACAACGTGTCCCAAAAACTTGACTTTTCTTTGGAAAAGGCAACACTTTTTAGGGTTAAGTTGAAGACGAGCGTTTCGCAATCGGCTGAAAATTTCTTGCAGGTTACTTTGATGTTCTTCGAAAGTTTTCCCAATAACCATCACATCATCAAGGTACACAAGGCAAGTTCTCCAAGTCAACCCTCGAAGGACAAGTTCCATTAGCCGCTCGAACGTAGCTGGCGCATTACAAAGTCCAAAAGGCATAACATTAAACTGGTAGAGCCCAGTTCCAGTCGAGAAGGCAGTTTTCTCCTTATCCTCAGGGTGAATTCCAACCTGCCAATACCCACTCTTCAAGTCTAAAGTAGAAAACCATTGGCAACCAGCTAACATGCTCAGTGTATCGTCGATGCGTGGAAGTGGGTAACTATCTTTCTTCGTTACTTCGTTGAGCCGTCTATAGTCAACGCAGAAACGAGTTGACCCATCTTTCTTTGTTACTAGTACAACTGGTGAAGACCAGGGACTTGACGAATCTTCAATGACGCCATATTCTTTCATTTTTTCGATCATTCGAGCCACTTCTTCCTGTTTCGCAAAGGGGAGTCTTCTCGGGGGCTGACGAATAGGTTGTACTGATCCCGTATTAATTCGATGCTGTACCAAATTAGTTCTTCCCGTAATCTTGTCCCCTATTGCAAAAATGTCTTGTTCCTTTCGAATAAAAGCAGTGGCTGCTTTCCTCTGATCTTCTGATAAGTGTTGCCATTCTTCCAGAAAATAATTTTCCAATTCCGGGTTATTTTTACCTTCTCCTTCCCGGTAACTCTTGTTGTCCTTTTCTTCACAACGAACAACTCGTAATGCAGGCTGAAAGAAGCCAATCTGTTCCCCTTTCTGCAACGTAACTCGATTTTCGCTGAGATTGGCTATGCGAATAGGAATCTTTCCACCAGCCTCAACGAGTGCTCTAGCTACCAAGATCTGTTTATTGTGTGTCGCATTCGTGAATTTCGTCATGTCCGGTTCAACAACTCCCGTTCGGTATCCCCCAGGATCTTTTTCCAACTCTGCCAGCACAATTTTCTCAGAATTGCCGGGGACACGAACTGATTCTGAGACGATGATGTTTACATGGTCAGATGAAGCGGTCGCAGAATGTAACAAGATTTCTTCGTTTCCCATTTGTAACATCCTGTTCTTAATATCCAGCACAAATCCATATTTGTCCATAATGTCCAAACCCAAGATCACTTCATCAACTATCTCAGCTACAACCATTCGGTGTACAATATTGAATGGTCCTATCTCAAGTTTGACATTAGCTTCTCCATGTACTTGTGCTGATTCACCAGTAGCGGTTTTCAAAACGAAGTTACATCTTGTCATGTAGATATTTTGAGATGTTTCCAGCATGTCCCGTCTCACTAGAGAAAGTGTTGCTCCCGTGTCAACCGTCATCTTGGTGTCTCGACCGTTGATTCGTCCATCCAGCAACAGACTATCATTTCCTTTTCCTAGCTGCGAGACGGAGATGATCCTAGGGGCTTTGGGCGTATCAGCTAGCACACGCCCCAAAGTGCTAGCTGAAATTAGTTTTCCTGATGCCGGGAAATTGAGGGGCCTGTGACATCTTCCTGACCCCTCCTTACATCCTCAGACCTTCCCCGTTGGCGGCAATCCCTTCTTATATGGCCTATCTTACCACAACCATAACACTTAGGCCGTCCTCCAGTGCGTGCTGGTGTCTGCTGCATCTTTTCCAACATACTCTTCAGTTCTTCGCAGCAGCAATTATTTGTTGGAGTTTCCTCTGCGGACATCAATCGCACGCGTTGAGCTGGTCGTCGTGAAAAGTCTTCATTTGCCGCCTCATATTCTAACGCGTGGATAAGCGCGTCAGCACAGGTTTTATATCTATGTAGACGTAGATAACGTCGTAAATCGCCATCTCTTAAACCATCAATAAATGCGCTGGCTTCCATCTCATGGCGAAGGTCTGCAGGTGCGGAAGGATAACCTAAATTAACCAATCTTTCTATTTCCGCGGCATATTCTTGCAAACTTTCGTTGCTTTTCTGATGTCGGGACTTAAGCATCATTTGGTATACTCTGTCCATGTGCTGGTCTCCGTAGCGCAATTCCAAGGCGTTGACCACTGCGTGATAGTTTTTCTGATCACGATCAGATACATTCTGAAGCAGCTGGAGAGCTGGTCCTCGCAGTGCTAACACCAGAGCTGTGGCTTTTTCTTCATCATTCCAGCAATTTATCTCCGCCGCTGCTTCAAACTGCCTCCTATACATTGACCACGAAGACTGACCATCGAAAGTTGGGGGTTTTACTCGTTGCGATGTTACTTCGCTTCCTAAAATTTGTCCTGTTCCAAGTTTCTTCATTTTACTTTCCAATTCTAAAACTTTCTTTTCTAATTCTTCCCTAACTTCTTTTATCTCTTCTTTTACTTCTCCTTTTACTTCGAAAACTTTTTCCTCAAATTCCTTTTTTACTTCTTCGACAACTTTCTTAAGAGCATCTTGTAAGGTATCGAATTTTTCGAAAATTCTTTCTTGCTCTTCCATTCGACGTTTTTCTTCTTCTTCTTTTTCTTGCAGTCGTCGTTTTTCTTGATCTTCCAGAAATTTCTTCTGTTCTTCTTTATCTTCCAAGCGTTGTTTTTCTAGTTTCTCGAAGAATACACGAAGTTGTTCCTCCATGGTTCTTGTCTGACTTCTTGTTGTTCTTCCAGAAGGTTCCAGAGACATAAACTTTTCATTGTCCACCAAGCTTCTTTAAATCCCACTTCTGACACCAGTGTGACGTTTATTATATGTGGGTTTCTGATTTAAAGAGCTGGAGATAATTTCTCGGCAAGTTTATTTACAAATCAAATTAATTACAACTAATTAACACAGCTAATATTCTAAATCACTAACGGAACACAAAACACTTTAATTTATCGCTTTCTAAATTCGCTGGATATCGCCGGAGTTCGCCTTTATGTCGCTCTCCCAAAACCAGACTGACTCACTGACTCGCTGTCTCGCATATATATAGGGGTATGGACTCTTTCCAGAACTTTCGAGTATTTTCTCGCGTTTCTCCTGAATTATTTCAATTCGGCAAGATGATTGGAATTCAATCACAATAGCGACAAACAATGCCGACGTAAACAAGAATAAATAAACCCATTCAAAACGTAAATAATACTCGAAGTTCTATTCAGTTCCTAGAAGTGAGCGGTCCACAACACAATACTCGATACTCTGATTCACCGCTTCTTAGAATTGAGTCGTTCGCGTCACAATATTTAGATATAAAATTTTGTTAAGAGAACTATAATAACTTATAAACCAGATCAGGTCAGGTCAGGTCTAATTTAATTATTTTCTAAAAATTCTATAATAACTTATAAACCAGGTCAGGTCAGGTCAAGTCAGGTTTTTTGTTTGTTTATAGGTATATGAAAGAAGCGGCAAATAAAAAATAAATTGTAGTTCTTTCAACCAAACTTTCATGTTCTTAATTTGAACAAATTTTGGCTTTTAATGCTTGTAAATTTTAAATTTCAAAATCTTTCATTAAATTTCTTTTCTTCTTTACATTTTGACTTTGCTAAGTCAGCTCTTTTGTCAGTATAAAAGAAGCGGCAGATAAAATATAAATTGGAGTTATTTTGACCAAAATTTTATGTATTTAGTTTGATCAAATTTAGTGTTTTAAAGCTTCTAAATTTTAAATTTTGAAATCTTTCAATAAATTCGTCGTCCTCTTTACATTTTGACTTTGCTGAAAGTCTGTTGAGCTAATAAATAAAATCGTAATCCCTTGAACCTTGCGAAACCCTTCGATTCTTGCTGGATCACGCACATCCCCTGTTTCCCACCCCCCATCGTGAGCAATTCCTTCGCGACCACCGAATCGGCGTGATTTATACCCTCCAGTTTGAGTAATTTATATCCGAAACAGTTTCATTGTTCTCGCGCAGCCGCCATTGATATATATTACCTGATAAAGCTCTCTCGGATAAGTTTTCACTTTTCGAGAAAAATGCATCTGGTACTCTCGAAATAATATCTCCGTATTTAACTGTAATAGATGCAGGGAGTTAGTGTTTTTCCTACGAGATAAGTTTTGATCGATGATCGCTTCATTCCGGTCCATATTTTTTCGTTAGGGAGATTAATTCGGCCATTAAGCCGTTGAAATATCGCGTTTTGTCTCGGAGTTCTCACAATGCTCATTATCGCACAATAGATCCGGCTCTAGGGCTGTGGGAACTGGACCTGCTCTATTGGTCTAGGAAGGGTCGGGACACTTGGACTAAGCACTGACCCTCCCAAGGGTGGCGATTTTTTTTTACAAAGATTCATCAACAAAGAGCTCTTTCTATTCTAAAGGGGGAGATTACAAACTGTCTTTACGTAATAACCGGATAAGTAGCGTACTTTAATAATCAATAAATTTCTGAATGAATCGGTTAAAGATTGAGTTTTACGGTTCCATCACGGAAGAACTTTATGACCTATCACAATTTAAATCGGACGCTCTGATTGGTCGATAAACCACAAGAGCTACTTTATTACTTGGACGTTAAAAATTAAAAGAACTAAATTTAATCGGTTATATGGTTTAAACGCAGACATAAATTATTTATTAAGGAGGCTACTAGATAAGCCTGATGTTAATTAAGCCAAGTTTTTATAGGAGTTTGCGTTTTAGACAATGTCTTTTTAATAATAAATGTTGCGTTTTCTCTATTAGATCCTCTACGCTGTAAAATAAATATTTTATGAAGAAACATGGTCAGACGTGATCTAATATTGTTATATAGCTGTTTCAGCAATTTCACAAGAAAATTTATTCAATGTTTTGTCTAGAAAATTTGCAATGTTTTAATTGTTTCTAATAAAAATATTAACTCTTGGAATTTAAAAGGGCACTACACTTTCGATAAAATATTTCTTGACGTAAGTGCTAGACAAAAAGCGCTATACAGGATGTCCCAAAACAGTACGCATTTCTAATACTTAGTGGAACTTCAAGAATATTTTGGTTTCTTTTATTTTTACTGAAATTTTTTTTATTAAAAGGTGTTTACATTAAAACTCTTGAATAAATCTAAGTTTTTAATAATTGCTTTGTTGTTAATTTTGTTTAAGAAAATTATTTTAGCAATATATATCTTTACAATATGTTTTTCAAACTTTACCGTTTTACTCATAGTTAGATGTCTGTCCTCAAAAAATTGATTACATTCTCCATAAAAGACTGGTTTTTGTACTGGTTTTTTGGATCTTAATTGGCAACGTATCAACAAGTAAGACCGTGAATTTTACGACACTCTGTATGTTGAAGTAAATTTTAAATGGAATAGATAATTTACACCATTGAACGCAATTGGATAATTCAAAAAAAAGATGCGAAATCATTTAACTTCTAAGTTCTGGATAAGTTATAAAGAAAATCCTGATAAATAACAATTTTTTATCTGAAATTTAAATAAATTGTTTTACAATATTAAAAATTAAAAAAATAGTAATTGACCTTTATATGTTTAAGGAAATATAAAGAAAAAGAATGTCAAGCAAAGACAACATATTTAAAAAGTGTAGATAAAAAAATTATTAAGTTACTGTAAAAAAACTAAATTAGAATAATAATAAAGTAAAAAAATAAAAGAATTAATAAAATATATGAAAGAAAAACAGAAATCATACCAACAAAAATTAAATAAACTGAAAAGACAACAAACAATATACTGAAAAAACAATAAACAAAATAATAAAATAGAAAATAAAACCCGAACAATACTACAGAAAGTTTTGAAAAAAAAAAAAAACAAAAACATGTAAAATGAGAGTAAGTAACCAGCTAAACAAAGAGAGGCTAATGAGATATAAGTGAAAATTAGAACAAGTTTCAGAAAGGATTTGCATAAACAGCGAAATGACAATGAAAGAGCATAATGCATAAAACAGAAAAAAATGTGAGATTTTATTACTTATGAATCATAATCGAAGAAAAACAATAAAGTTGAAACAAAGACCAAAAAATTTGGAAGAAAAATAAAACAGCAAACTATTTTTCATAAAAAAACTTGATAGATAGAAAACACACATATTCGAAAAAGAAGCTAAACAGTAAAAACAATAAATCTAAATACGAGCACATAGAACGTAAAAATTAGTACTAAAAAAATAGTAAAAAAAACAAGAAAACAAAACTTAAAAATTTTTTGGAATTACAGAAACCAAAGTAAAAGAAATAGGATTAAGAGAATACACAAAAAATATTGAATAATCTGATCGAGAATAACCGAACGAAGTAGAATAAAAAAGTTTGAATAATAATTGCTTTAAATAATTTTTTTTTAAATAATTATCGTTTGAATAATATAATACAAATAATTAACAAAAATTAAACTAGCAGATGACAAAAATTAGAATGCAAGAAAAAAATTATAAAAAAGAAAAGACAACCAATAGAGGGCTTAAATTAAAGAGTGGAAAACAAGAACATAAATATAAAACAATTTATGTTAAAACAAAAAGACAAGAGCTTAAATTATAATAATAATAAATCATTATAATATGCATAGATAATCACCCAGTAATAACACACATAAAACGCAGACATAAGAATCGATAAATATGCGCAAATTAGATTATATAAATGCAAAAAGACAAAAAAAACAGATATAGAAAGTGACCATTATTTAGTAATAATAAAACTAAAAAAATAAATAAAATATTAAAAAAGAACTAAAGAAATATCGGGAAATAGTAGAAGATGAGTTTAAAATTAAAAAAAAGGTTTAAATACAAAAAAATTGAAATATTTTAAAAATAGTTTATTTGACTACAGATAAAAATAGTTGCGACAAAAAAATGGACAACATGAAAAAAACAAAATGAAAAAGCAAAAAATTAACACGAAATAGAAACCATAAAAAAGTCAAAATAAAAAGATTATTAAAAAAATAAAACTAGGTAAAACAATATGAAAAGAATATAAATTAGCGAAACTAATAAGTAATGTACTAGTACTAAAAAGCGCAAAAATACTAAAAAATTGGAAAAGTGGCATTATAATATTTTTGCGCGATGGTTGTTTTTATCAGTTTACTGTGCCTGTCTCCACGACGGTAGGTTGCTGTTACTGGTTGCTACGTGAAACAAAACGGTAAACAATTAAATCTAAAAAAACAATTTTGCGATTTATTTATTAAAATTAAATGTACAGTTATTATAATTAATAGTAGTAATACCACTCGCATTTGAGTTTTTAGTGTTAATAGACAAACTTTCCGACGTAGAAGTCCCAGGCGGTTGTAATAGTCCACCAACATCGCTGTGTAAAATTTTATGAGCAAATTCAATTTTGTTTTGGAGGGAATCTTCCACGTAACTCTCGGCCACCGTTGATGAACGCCACCCACCATGTCTTTTTAGTCCCAATCCATCAACTCCGTTATTCGCCAAAAGTGTAGCCGATGTGCGTTGAAACGAGTGTCCAGTAAAAGCTTCAGGAGCTTTCAACTTTAAATACTTTGCAATTTTTGACGATTAGCCTCCAACTGTGCCTTTTCCTGTGACTTGCCTAGTGCATTTACCATTTCAATAGTTTAGAAATAAATGATCTGACGTTGGGTTGCTTGGTCGAATTCTTATGTATTTTCGAAGTATTTCCAAATAATGAACTGCTTCATTTTCTTTATTAATAACTGTGAACGTTCGCTGAATATTCGTTTTTGTATTTGGAATATTTACTATAAACATTTCTTCATGTTCTTCTATGTCACTCATTTTAATATTGTACAATTCCTCTCGTCTACAAGCGCCCGATACTCCCAATATCATTGCTACCTGCAAATATATTGTTTCCTTAGAACTCAGATGTACCTACCACCTCATCATCTACAACATACCTTTTGAATTAAAAATTGTTCGTCTGGTGCTTTATTCAAGAATTTTTCCATGTCTTCTTTGGTATAAATTTTAGCCTTCTTAGGCCGATATCTAATATTTTTTCTCTTAAGATAAACAATTAATATAGCAAACTTAGAAAAATCGATAGCATCATGGAGAAAAATTGTACTCTTCAGCATAGAATACTCCGCCTATAAACTGCCTGGGGCCTTCAAGTGTCCACTTCTCACCACAAAATACGCTAACAAGCTCTTTTCATTTACAGAAATCTTCTTTGCTTCACGCCATTCCTTAAACAACTTGTATGTCTGTTCATATCGGGCTTTAGATTTTTCTGGAATTATTGCCGAACATCCTTCTTGCCAAGCGTCTTCTAAATCATCCGGTAGATCATCATTATCGCTCATATTTACTTCGAAAACGGAATCACAAAACAGAACTATGTATCAGGAATGATTGTATCAAAAAGACAATTTTACTTGTTTGGAACAAAACCATAGCAACCATGGAACAGCCACCCAAAGTTTTCAGTTTCAATCTTCCCGATTATCACAAATGTATTGATATAAATTATTATTATTTATTATTATTTTATATTATTCTAGAAACTCCAATCGCGCAAAAAACGTTATAAGCATGTCGAACGTTAAGGATTACCGTTCTCAGACAATAATTGGAGTCGTCGCTTCGCTCCTCCTCCAAACAATTGTCTTCGAACGGTAAGCATTCCTTACCGTTCTCCATACTTAATATACTATATCAATGTATCTATGTATAAAAAAAGAGATACAAAACTGTAATAACTATAGAAGATTAACGTTGTACCGTGTACTATAGAAAGTATTTGTGACAATAAAAAATAAGATATAAGATAGATGCAAAACTAGAAGACACTTAATGCTAATTTAAAAAAAAAAAACGTTTTACATTAAAATTAATAAGTAAAAAATTAATTAACAAAAATACAGAAATTTATTTATGCTCTATTAACTTAGAGAAAGCAGAAAGAAAGCAAGACTTAAAATAAAATTTCAAGAAAAACAATAGTGGAGTTAAAAATGCTATACTCAACTCTAACAGCCTTATACTTAATTAAGACTTTACCACTAAGTAAGTAGGTAAAGTATCTAGTAAATTGTTACTTAAAAATTCCAAGTTTTATAACTTGAGTGTAATTATTATTAAATTAATGATTTTACATCAACTGTCTCATGTCCGTATTATAACTGTCAATACTGTCATTGTTGCACATATATAAAAATACAACAAATAAAATAAAAAATTCTTGATTTACTTTGTGTTTTCCATAAACAAATTTATAGGAAAAAGTTTAAAATTACTTTGGAAACTTACTTACAAGTCTAATGTTTAAAAAATTATATGTTAGTTTAGTATTATTCTCGTGTATCCATTTACTGATATGAGTTTTGTATTAAAGTTAATTTAAATAAATAATAAAATTTAAAAAATCTGACGATCTAATTGTTCAATTATATCTGAAATATTAAATTGTTGTAATCATTCATTAAATGCTTAAAGCCCGACGTTTTATTTCATTTTGCGTTGTGTTGGTTTTTTAAATAATAAACAAAATCCTGACTAATTCTAACAAAAACTAAGAAAACTGCAGTTGAAACTGAAAAAAATTGTACTTATTTGTCAGTGCTGCTTAGTAACTGCGCGTGCCATAAAGATTTCGCCCTAATTTGAGGGCGTATAAAGAAGATTAAAGTTTCAAAATAAGGTCGAAAAACTCACAATGCTCTGTGTTTTATGTTATGTTAATTATATTATATTTTTAAAATGTATTTTAAACTATATAGACAAAAAATCAAATCGAGATATCTATAAAATATACGCACAATTGTTAGAAAAAATATAAAACAAGCTCTAACTACGTCCAAACAATATTCTTCTTCAACCACTGATTTATATACAAAATAGCTTATATTAGCAAACATTTTGCAATACTTTCTTTTACTTAGAAACAAATTGTTAGTGTTCAAAATGCTTTTCAATATGGATTGCATTTAGTCAATTTTTTATTATTAATTTTACAACTTAAATTAGAATTGCCATGTTGTTTCAAAGCACACTTTGCAAACGGACACCGTTAATTTCATGGCAAAGCAGCGGTTTTAATTTGAAATTGTGTTCAATAAGTAGGATGAAATGAGACGTGTCTTGTGTGTTTTTCTGTGAAATCTCGTTTCGTTCTTGATTTGAAGAAGTGTGAAAAATCGTGACGACTGCATTATAAACCCTTAACCATTTCACAAAAGACAAAATCAGCAGAAACCGCGACGAATAAATTAACCGTCGCATCTGAAATCTGAATTGCATGACTGGAGTTAATGCCGTCTCGTCAGCCACTGTATTATTTATTTAACTTTTTAATAAATATGCAAGGATTCAAGTAATGAATTAGAATTACTTTTCAGGAGCAATTGTTGTTGGAGAATTTAATAATGCAAATAAGTTTTGCTGTGAAGGAACTATTTGGGAAAAACGTTTGGCTTTATTTCGGTAAACAATTCAAGTGAGTGTATTTTGTCTGGTAAATTTTAGACAATTACACCTCCCATTTATTATCCCGTTACAAAGTTGTGTTAAATTAAAAGCAAACTCCGTTGGAAATAATTCCCTTGTTTCCATTTATGGAAGAAACTATTCGTGAGCTTTCACCTTTCTTTGGAAAGTCAAGTATTATGCATTCTATAGAACAAGCCACAAGTCTGGTGGTGTTTTTTCCGTTGTAAATGTGAGAAGCCTGTTCGATGACGACGAGTTAATTAATAATTTCATTGTGAAGGTTGCTGCCATGCAGAAAACTCCAAGAAACCTTACAGGCATTAAACGCCGCAGACAAAATAAAATCACTTTCCATTACACAAAGCAATAATGGCTGTATTACGTGCCGGTCAATCAAAGATTAATAAAAAATGTGAAATTACAGCGGCTATTGTAATTGTCTGTCGAACATGAAAGCCAATTGAGATGGAACTTTAATGGAAAGTGCTCCATTACGTTTTATGCGTTGGGGTTTTTTCGTTGAGAGCACTCGGGGACTGTTTTATGACTTGGTGGTTCTTGGAGTTGGTATGATCGGTGGTGAAGACACCACAGACAGCGGCCAGACGGCTCTTCAAGTCAACGACCGTTTGCAGTACAGCGACACTGAGGATGTCCGCGCAACCACCGGTTAATCTCCTGGATTGACAAAGCATCAAAGGCAGGAGGCAGGTTACTTCTTCATACATACATACAACATACGCTCGGTTAACAGCCGTTCGAGACGCATCTTATTAGGCAAAGAGGGAGAGATGGAAATTGGACGGTTGCTTCATACAAGAGAAATTGAATAAAGGACCAAAGTGGATTTCGGAATATTAGCATAGTCGGTTTTAATTTAAAGACTAGGGGAAAAATTTTGCTAATGGTAGAGTGTATTTGATTCAATTACGTTTTCGGTTGACTTCAGGATTTGAATAGAAAAGCCGCAATTCTTATTTGAAACGTCATACAAGAATTATAAACCGGTAAAAGCTTCGGCGGAGCTGCTGAAAACGCAATAATACTTGTTTCTTCTCACTTTAACTTTCAAGGGAAATTACACTTCATGCATTATTAGTGGAGCGTTATGGCCTCCGAATGGCGTCGTTCGGAAATGATAAAGGTTTTTATTCGGATCGAATTTTCGGAAAAATCGCGATGCTTAAATATTCCAACGCACGAGGAGGAAAAAGAAAACAGAAACGCGAGAGAATTACAATGCAAAAGCCTTTTGGTCGAGTCGAGGGCTTTTGTTGGTTTTTTAGAGACTCAAAACCGCACGGCATGTTTTGCTTCGAATGTGCTTTGTGCGGATTACCTTCGACGGCCTTCAGTCTGCGGCGTGTGGCTTTACTCCACTCCGCAGAGGAGACCAACAGACAGGACATGATCTAACTCTTATTACCCAACTCCAACTTTTCTCTCCCCTTTTTCAACAATCATTATAAACACAACTCTATTCCACAACAAAAAATTGAATTTACTACTGTTACAAAAAAACATACTTGCAACTTTACAAACAACTTTACGATATCAAAATAAAAATCGTTATCTAGGATTATTTTTTAAGAGAGGATAGCGAAAAGGGAATGAGTTTAAATTTTTACTATTTCACTATTATCTTTAAAACTCTTATTTTGGGTAGGCATTTGGATTTTTTTTACATCCAGTTTTTCAATGCAATAAGATTTTGAAGCCGAAGGCGACAATTATTGCAAAAACAAATGTTTTTACAATATCTATTATAAACAAATAAAAACTGTTATTATTGGCTCCTAATTTCTATTAAAAATCTTAAAATATACATTTTTGTAAAACGAAAATAAAAATTATTGTAAATTGCCTCTTCTAAACTCAGACTTTTATCAATATCTTGCTCGAAAAACTTATCAATTTTTTAATACAATTTTTATATTTAAAAAAGTAGAGAGCGTTTCAAAATTTTATATTCTACGTTCGGTAATTCCGTTCATTTGTTTTTTTTATGTTCTTTGTACTTTTATATTAGTTTTTGTTAGTTGTTTGTAACTAATTCAGAGTTTGTTTTAGGGCCTAAGCTATGAAATTCTCAAAATTTTTCTGGAACAGGACTATTGCAAATTGTCCTACCTATACTTAAATATTTTTCTATATCTAGCTTAAAGAACTATACAATTTTTGAAAAACAACTAATATAAAAAATGTCTTCTCAGTATTTATAAAAAAAATGAAAATTAAAGGCTTGCGAGAAATTGTCTTTTATAAATAAGACGTTTTTACATTTGGCTTAAAAACCCATAAAATGTTTAATATACTTTGTAATTTTGCAATTTTTTTCAAAAAAAGTTTTAAACTGTCGCCTCCAGCTCCAAAATTCTATCAAAAACCATAAAATATAGAGTTTTGGAATTGGGAAACAAAAATTATTGTAAACTGCTCTTTCCTGTATTCAGACTTTTCTAAATATCCGGCTCAAAGAATTATTCTTTTATTATTCTAGAATTTATTTTTGTTTTTGTTTTCTTTTACAACACACTACTTTCTTTTGCCATTAGGTCACCTTTCCTACAAATTTTTTTAGAACCTACTTTTCTTTTTTTCTCACTAGTTTTTCTCACTTCTCTTTGTTTTTTTTTTCTCTCATTAAATATTTTATTTACGTAGTTCTTATAATTCAAGTCTGAAAGAAACTTTTGCTTGATTACACGCACTTAAAATTTTATTTTAGTGACTTAAAAAAACCTCTAGACAATTATTAAGTTTCGAAACCAACTAATCACAATTTGGTATTTTAATTTTCGAAGACATACTCGTTTCTCTTTGGTTAAAAAACTAGATAACAGGATAAATTGTTTTCTTTAAGTATCTCTTATCTCTCAAAAACTAAAAGACAGTTTATAAAATTAAAAGTCGTTTCTTTGAAATAAGAAACAGTTGGCAACCCTATTTGCAAGTTACATTTATAAAAAATTAAAAATTAAAACAAAATCAAAGATTAATTAACCAAAATTTTGATAAACAATCTAAAATTAAACGTTTTTTTAGACTTTAGATCTTTTTTTTTTAAATTCTCGTTCACTTAACCTTTTTGTAAAGTAACTTTACATCAAAAAATATACAGAAATATTGTTTTGCAGCTCTTCTATAAAAGGTTAGCTGGCTAAAATCGACGATTCGAAGACATTTTAATAAAATTTAGAATGCATGTTTATATTATTAAAGCAGAAAATTATATTTAATTAAGCAACTAATAAACATAACAGACTTTAACATAAAATATAAGATAATCCTACAAGAGCAGTTTGTTTATTAGCCGTTTCAAGCACACTGAAAGCATTTCCACATTGAATTGCCAGACTAATATTTTGTGTTAAAAATTTCTGAGCATTTCATGCTACTAGACCTCTGAAAAATTTCTTTCAGAATTTTGACAGATGTTATCCGAGAAAGATGATTTTACTATTTTTGAATAAGAAATTTGATTTGAAGACTATTTTTGTTCTTGCAAAAATTTATTAAATCGCATCGTTTTCAAATATTATATTTAATATTGTAAAGAGACTAAGATGTTAGAATAACATCTACGTTTTCTACGTTTATTTGTGAATCCTTGAAATGTAATAATGGAGATAGGAGACGATACATCGACTATCAAAACTGTGTCTCATATCAAATATTTTTTCTGTTTTAGTTTACAAACATTTTGTTTAATCTTCTAACTGTAGATATTTGATGCGGTAGAAAGAAATTAGAATGCTAGGAACAGGAAAACACTGGTTGCTACAATGCTTTTATCTATGAGAATTTTCTTTCAGATACTGCTTTTAATAATTGACTTTTGACAAACGTAAAAAGCATAGAAATGAATTTTGGCTTAAGAAGCAGCGAAAAATAGTAAATGTTGCTCTATTTTAAGAAAATTTTAGATCGTTGTTTTCTCTACCAACTGGTCTCACTTTCAGTTCTCAACAGTTTTGTTGAGCCAATACTTCCAACTAGAAAATTTTCTCAAAAAGTAGGAATAGGAAAGAGAAAATTACATAAAATATTAATAAAAACTTAGTAATAAAATCTACAACAATAAGAAACCAAAAATTAAATTTGAAATAGAAGATGAGGTTACAAAATGTCGGATAGTCAAAATGTAGCAAAGAAACTAAAATTAAAGAAACTAAAAGAAACTAAAAATAAAAAGAAATACGCTCTAAAATTTAAATAAATTTAACAATGCAATACTACAAAAAATATATATAAAAAACTTAATAAAAACTATAAAAATTTTATAAAATGAAAAAATTTAGTTCTACCACAACAAACTGCTACAAGAAAGATGCCAAAAATTGTGATCAAAATTTTGTAGATTTGCATTGAGACAGATGTTAGAAAACGACAGATAACTAAGCGATAGATCACTAAACCTGAAAAACTTTTAATGTTTTTTAAACGGTAAAAATATCTGTTTCTTTCCTGGAAAGAACAAAGAAAGATGGTAACTACAGAAAAAAAGATCGTAGTGTCAGCAATATTTCGAATTTGGCGGTTTATCCTAATTGAATAGTCGCCATGATCCAGCCAGAAAAAGAAAGAGCTATGAGTTTAAACTAAACAGATTGCGGCACGCACTCGGCATTAAGACATCATGTCGTACAATAAATATAATATGTACAACTAATTCTTGTTAATAAATTTTTAACAGAAGTTTCGTAAAAAAAATTTTGTAATACCTAGTTGTTAAGAGTTGCATTAAGAATTGTTTGTTACTAAGTAAACAAGCTCTTAACGACCACAGTCTTGTTGTCAAGATGTAAAAAGCACCTCGACTGTTAAGAGGCTTTTTACATCTTGACAACAGAGGTTGTTTACTTAGTAGCAAATAATCTTTAAAGCAACTCTAGAATTATTAATTAATTATAGAGATATTACAAAAAATGTTGTACTATACACGTCCGTTAGGGCCTTTACTGCCTCGCCAGTTTATTCGACTCGCTCTTCGAGCTCGACTCACAAATTTTCTGACTCGGCCGTAAACGCTACCCTAACTAACTTGTACTGTAAAATACTATAAATACTTGTACAATTTAAAAAAATATATATTTTTTATAAAGTTAATTTAGAAAGTAAATATTATTTTGTCTATATTTTATTTTAGTTTTTTTAGATACACAATTTTTAACATGTTTATATTATTTTTATTTTAGTGCAATTAATTATTGGATGTTAATTGATTTAAAAAATTAGAAGTTTTCATTCAGCCAGCCATCTTATTGTAATTCACAGGTGACCTACATGAGAAGAAATGGTTAAAATCAAGTCCATTGTTACTAAAACTCAAACGGAGCGTCAGTTATTTAATTAAACCGAATGAAAAAGACCCGATTTAATTCCGAGTGAGCTACAAAAGGTCGTTTTTAGTTGAATTATGTCATTCTAACATAATATAAATGTAAATGATCGTATAAAAAATTGAGCAAATCGACTAAAGAGAATAATTGCGAGACGCTCAAGTTGCCTCGTTAATTATTGTAATTACTTAAAACGAGTTAACTTATATTTACTAGGTTTGTTTCAATCTGTTAACGAAGTGCATCTCGCTGCATTAAGTTGTTGTACTTTGATAAAGTTAATCCCGACTTCCTAATTATAATCCAAGTGCTAAAATCTAACCTTAATGCATTAAACGTCTTGCTTCACTCGTTAAGTAATAGCAAAGTTCCTACAATCGATACTCGGTTTGTATGCAAGGATTAACCGTTTTCAGCACGCCAACAATAGCCCTTTCTATTTAGCTATGCACTCTACTAGTACCACAAGAAAATTTTAAAAATAAAAAAATTAAGACAGACTAAGAGTGAGTGGATGCTTCCAGACCCACTTTAGATTCTAGACATCATATTTTAATTTTTTGTTGTTCCATTATTGAACCGAATTACTTTTCTTTCTAAGGCTCATTTCAACTAACTCTAAAAAAGCTCAACAAAAAATCACTTTCACTCTAAACTTCATTTTAGTACAAATAACGAACACTTATTTTACCAAATTTTTTATAAAACGCCTAATGGAAATCTCTTTGACGCTTTTTCTTTTTTTTTAAATTAATGAAAATATGACATCGTGTCAGACTAATCGATTGTGTCCTCTCTATATTTTCCGACATTTCCAGACAAATAAATTAAATATAATAAAAGGTGGAACGCCCCTAATTTTCCTTGTAAACAAATTATTTGTTTTTTTCTTAAATAAATTGAAAATTATTCAAGTTATAAAAATGAAAGAGGCATTTTGCTACAGTTAACAACTAGGTGTAGTGCATTTTGAAATTTCCGGTATAGCTTTCAGGAGTTACGATGTTGAAAAGCTATCATCCAAGCAGATTTTATTTAAATATAACCGTAAATTCAGTAATGGCATGATAAAATAATAGCAATAAACCAACAATAACTATAAAAGTATCCTGTAATGGCCATTTAACCCTAATTTAGATGCGTCAGTTTAAATTACGCCGTTAAACACTTATACAGCTACTACTTACCATCTGCAGTAAACAAGCTAGTAGTAAAACAGGCGTGTTATTTATTTATTTAAGTGCGCTTTGCATTTTCTTCCTGGTCAGAACTTGAGGAAAGCTTCAATTTAAAAGTAATTTTCTAAAAATAAAGCATTGGTTTTATTGATTGTAAGGCGATTGGGGGCTGAGAACGGCGTCTGGAGACTAAGGGAAAATCTTTCGCGCGGAAGGACATCAATCAAAAAGATCGCCGACTTACATGACTTTCAGGTTTCAGCGCCGGTTAGTGACTGTAATTAATTTTCAGCGTGTTCAAAGGATACGCCTTTCAAAATAAACGGACAATTTTGTACAACACTATCTGCCGATTTTACAGATTAGTACACCACAAAGACAACAGGAATTATTTGACTCAAACAGAAATTCAAAAGTATTGCAGGCAACTATAAAATCTTGTCAAATTTTTTAGAAAAATTGTTGGTAAGGTACAGTGAAACGTCTGGTATAAATAAAAAACCCATAATAATAATAAAAATTATGAAGACCAAGTAAAGAAAAAGAAAAGAAAGAATTTTTTAGATTAGAAATTGTCATCAGAAGGCAAAGATAGGAACACCAGTAAAATTGGCAAATTAAATAAAACCTAAGAAAGGCATATAACCTGTAATAACAGAAAGATTTGTAGAATTTTGCTTAGAAAATTAGGAAACTTATATTTGAGAAAACAAAATTTAAATAAAATAACTAATTATACTCAGAACTAAAAAATTACCTTTTCTTGTTTTCCTGTTAGTAATAATTTACATTTATGACAATAGAACGAAAAGAAAACAGTAAAACAACAACCAAAACAAAGAATCTAAGACTAACAAAGTGTTACAGATTAAAAATAAAGGCTAATAAACACAAACATTAGAAATGGTAAGAAAAAACAAAAAAATATAATTTTTCGAAAAACTGTTTTGCAATGTAGCAGAGGCTTTCACGACCAGAGTCAGTACATAAATTTCTTCTTCTGGAATTTGACTGCGTTAATGGAATATTGGTACTCGACGTTTTGCCAACCATCTAAGACAGCTTCTTCAAGAAAAGAGTAATAAGAGGTTGGAGATGCACTCAATTGCGAGAAATTATGAAAGAAAAGGAGATTTTTAAAGAAAATGTAGAAATTAGAAGGTTTCTGATGCTTTGATTACTGAATTATAAGATTATGATAGTTTCCCTAATTTTTTTTGTCAAAATATTAGGGAATTTTTGCTATAAAGGCTTGGTAAAATAGAATTTTGTGACCAGTTAACCAGTTTCGTCTTGAAGTTCTGTAAAAGCTGAATGTGAAGCAAACTTGACTTACTTTCACTTCTAGGAAAACAGCTAAACTGGTAGGATTTTATCCTGTTGTTTAAGACGCCAATTGCCCTAGTCCAGAAGTAACATTTTACATCCTACTGGAATTACTTTATAAAAATAAAAACTACAGGGGCATTGTATATAAATTATAATTTTTAAAAGTAGACTGCATTTATAAATGTAGACCACATTTTATAAAAAGTAGAAGCCGTAGGCGACAATAATTATAAAAATCGAACCTGAAATAGACATTTTAAAAAACTTGCTATAAAAAATTCTTTTTTTAATAAAATGCTTTTTTTTATTAATTTTTTGTTGGATTTTCTTGGTGTGTTAAATGAAACGTAAAACACTAACACCAAACACTTTACTTAATACGACACGCGTTTCCACAACAAAGTTGTCATCCTCAGGTAGAAATTCTTACAATTTTGTTGTCGAAATGCGCGTCGTATTAAGTAAAGTGTTTGGTGTTAGTAGGTGTTTTACGTTCTTTTTACTTACTATAATCTTGATGCTCTGTTGATGAGCAGATTTCGCGCAAATCTTTATTTTTTTCTATTTTCTTTTTGTTATACAATCAGTATCAGCTGATAAGAGCTACTTTTCCAAAACCGGTACTAATAAAAACAGATTAGTAATAATATAATTGGGTTTAACGAACTAATAATTTTGCATAAGTTTACTTCAGTTTCGTGGTTGTTAATTGTTTTTATTTTTGGTGTTTTTATTTTCTGTTACTGTAAAAACTTCTCTGTTATTTTATCACTTCTTCATCATTATTTTTTTCACACTCCTGGAAGTAAAGTGATTTCTTTAAAGGTTTGTTTAAGGTACTATAAGAAAATACATTTACTTTCCTAAAAGATATATATTACATATCAAGAAACTTAACCCCGAGAGTAAAAGTTTGGAGTCTGAAGATTCAAAAAGTCTGAGAGCTCTAATTACTTGAGGTATTAAAGCAGTTTAGCTTTGAGGTACGAGTAACAAAACTCTATCTTCTTCTTTTCACTCTATTTCTAGCAAACTGCGGCAACCCGAAACAAAGCCCGTTTTCAATTAATTTGGTTAATTTTATGGTAGGTAGCTATTTATCGTTTTATGTGAAAATGGTTTTACAATTTTAACATTTATCTTTATATCATTGATCTTTGATTTTTATTTTGTTAGATATCTTCTCGTCTTATTTTCTTTTGTGGTTTCTCATTTTCGGAATATTTAAATTTTTGAAATGTAAAATTTGAAATCTATATATTTTTTGAGATGCTAAGCGGAATTAGCTTTGTATGTTTTTGATTATTATTCTGTTAGATATCTTCTTGTCTTATTTCGTTTGTGGTTTCTCATTTTTGTAATATTTAAATTCTTAATCAGATCAGCTTTTTATTCTTTTTACTCGACGATATCTCCTTTTCGTTGTTTCTATCTCCAGCATCCTTATTTTTTTTATACTTATTTTCTTGCTTCTTTTACATAAAAACCTGTAATGAATTCCACATTGTAAAAGTTTAGAACTTACCGTAATTTTTTTCTCCACTTTTACAACTATTTTTCAGGTCAGGTTTTAAGTTTATGTTTATCGCTTTTTAATAGACATTTGCTTCTTTTATAACACCAAAGAAGCAGCATGTCAGGTCAGGTCAGGTCAGGTCAGGTTTCAAGTTTGTGTTTATTGTTTTTAATAGATTTTTTTAATAAGTTAGTTGTTTTTCTTATAACACCAAAGAAGTAGCGTGTCAAGTCAGGTCAGGTTATGTCATGTCAGGTCAAGACAAGATAAAACAGGTCAGGTCAGGTTTTAAGTTTATGTTCATCGCTTTTTAATAAACATTTGCTTCTTTTATAACACCAAAAAAGCAGCATGTCAGGTCAGGTCAGGTTTCAAGTTTGTGTTTATCGTTTTTAATAGATTTTGTTTAATAAGTTAGTTGTTTTTCTTATAACACCAAAGAAGTAGCGTTTCAAGTCAGGTCAGGTCATGTCATACCAGGTCAAGACAAGATAGAACAGGTCAGGTCAGGTTTTAAGTTTATGTTCATCGCTTTTTAATAGACATTTGCTTCTTTTATAACACCAAAGAAGCAGCATGTCAAGTCAGGTTGTTCAAAATTTTGTTTTGCGCATTTTCCTCTTGTTTTTGTTATATAAGAGTAAAAATAATTTATTAAGATAGTATTTTTAAAGTTTTTTGTTATAAAAAAGAACAAAATTAGAAAAGTAAGATAAAAATAGGAAAAAATCAATCACGACAAAAATCACAGATTTTTAAACAGCACCTAATCACTACATCTTCTTTACTGTCTTCTCTCGGAAGCTCTTATCGTCATTATAATTTTTAAAATTTACTTCAAAAAAGAAAAAAAATTGTAGAGCTCCAACAGAATATGAAACGTGCTCACAAAAATACAAAAAAAATTTTTGAGTCGTGATTTTGCTTTGTGTAATGAACAAAGTCTGAAGTAAAACTTTTTGTGCTTAATTTGCCTCGGTGGCAAATTACAATATCGCGCGTTATTTTCGTTCCACTTCTCAGCAAATGGATCCTTTATCGAAAGATAATATTTGAGGTTCTTTATCAGTTTCGTATTTCCTGCGGCAGTCGTCTCTATTTTTTCGTTTGGTCGAAATCTCCCCTTGCAATTTTTTCATCCGAATAACAGGTATGTTATTTTTTCGTCGTCTCTAAAAGTAGACAATGGCAGCGTCACGGCGTCTAGACGGTTACGCCATGCGCCTGTTTACACACGTGCTGGCTCACCTTTGCCACGTAAACAAGCCGCCGCTTTATCAAATATTGGCCCGTCCCTAATTAATTCATTAAGCCGTCTGAGCTGGGATTCTCTCCCGATCGCCGGCCGAATTCTTCTCCTGCACTGCCTGGCCGGTATTAATCTCAGACCGGCCCGTCTAGACTGCACAGCGAAACGCAATTACATATGCTGGTAACACGTTGGATTTTATTTGATTTTTTTCCAGCCGGTGTAATAACATAACGAGCCGGGGGAGTCCGCGCTTGTTTATGCGTTGGGCGTCTTTGTCGCCTTCGAGGGCCAGACAGGGCATGCAGATGAACGCCGCACCGCTCCTGCACCTGTCATGATGGTCATTACCATGGGGCGAGGGGTGCACAACGAAAAAAAAAACACAAAACGTGTCTTACAAGAAACCTCGAAAATGCGAGTACTTTAAAGGTTTTTTTTTGAAGAAAAAAAAAAAAAAAACTTGCATGTGGTTAGTAACACAGTTATGGCTAGACATCGCATATCTCCACACTCATCTTTTCTTGCGGTCTTTTGTCTACACAATACCACAAAGAACGATTCTGCAGCGACGTCTTTATCAAATGTTCATTAAAATTTCTTCCTTCGTTAGACCCACAGACGGCAGGTTATTATCTTTTTTTGTTTAAATTTTCTTAACCTTTGCAAAAGATGAATCTGAAATTCACACAATTATTTTAAATTCTAATAGCAATACTGATTTATTAAATTAGTAGTGTTCTTTTATGTTTATTTAAAGTCTTATTTTTATTTTAGATAATTGGTAACACCTGTTTCTGCTCACGCAATCAGGATCAGAAGACGTGCTGTTGATTTAGCAGCACGTGCTATTAATAAAAAAGCTTGATAAATTGTATAAGATAAACAATAGAAGTTGTAAGGTCTAAAAAATATCTTATTGACTACAAAAAATGATGTAAACGAACAAGATAAGTGAAGATAATAAAGAAAGCAACAGAAACTAGTAAATAGTTTAAAAAACAAAACGCAAGATGTTCTACGAGGGTAGATCCCTATGCAGCACCCCTCAATCTTTTACAGTAAAACTACAGTGGCATTATATTTTTTATTTTTGACATAGTTTCTCTTTTCACTAATAACAGACCTGACCTGACCTAACATAACCTGACCTGACCTGACCTGACATGACTTCACTTGACCTGACTCTTTTACAGTAAAACTACAGTGGCATTATCTTTTTTATTTTTGACATAGTTTCTCTTTTCACTAATAACAGACCTGACCTGACCTAACATAACCTGACCTAACCTGACATGACTTCACTTGACCTGACTCTTTTACAGTAAAACTACAGTGGCATTATATTTTTTATTTTTTGACATAGTTTTTCTCTACACTGATTCACTTGGTCCATCGGCGCTGCATCTCAACAGCTTCCTGGAAAAAAATTTGGCCGACTTCTGCAATCCACCTTTGTGCAGCTTAATTTTCTTTTAACTTTGTTAACAGCTTGTAGTTACTGGGGGCGGGATCTGGTGAATATGGTGGGTGTTCAACTAATTCAAAGTCTGTTTGGTGTATAGCAATCCTCAGCAAGACTAGATATTTTGCTGGAAACATTATGCTGATAAAATAGCACACTGTTTCTTAACTTTCGTTCTCGGCGTTTGTCTTTAAGAGCATCCTGTAATAGACTCCTGTTTTTTGCAAATAGTTGGTTAGGATAATTTCTTTAGAATCCCAAGACACAGACAACAAACCCTTTGCAGCAGATGGTACTACTTTAAATTTATGGAGAAGGAAAACTGCGATGTTTCTATTGTGCTTTGATTTCGCAATCATAGTGGTGCACCCATGACATGCCCATGGTTACATACCGACTAAGAAAAATCTCTTTGTTTGCTTGGTACCTTTCCAAAAAACGCCCACAAGCCAAAACACAATTTTTTTATCAATGGTTAACATTCGGTGCACCCATCTTGCACTCATTTTTTTCGTATCTAATTGTCTAATCAGTATGTAGAGCAGTACATAATATGATAAGCTAGTATCTTCCACAATGTCCCTGATGCGTCTTTGTTTGTCTTGCAGTACTATATCGTGTACTTTAATGTTTTTGGTATTTACAGAATGTTCTTCAGCATCTAAAATCTGACACCAGCGTTTAACTATATCATAAGAAACTTTAGACTTCCCAATACTTGCCACAATGTCCTCATAAATTTGAGTTGGGTTATGCCTTTCTCTGGAGGTATTTTCTTCTGGCATTTTATTCTACAGAATTCATTTTTATAAACAATCACGACATACAGTTTAAAAATTAAAAAAAAAACCACAACACAAACACGCTTTGAGATATAAAGTTGATATTGTATAAATATAATCTACAAATGTCAGCTAACTAACTTATGTCAGTAACATAATTAAGCTAACTAATCCACCCTCGTATATAGTTTTCCTTTACTCAAAAAAAGTTTCCTACTTTTGACAAACACGCGTTAAAAGCTCAACCTATTTTATTTGCTGTTAGTCAAATTTTTGCAAAAATTAAACAAAGACATTTTGAAAAGTATATTATTACCAATTTTCTAAAATATTTTGCTAACAAAATCTTTGAAATTGTTGACAAAAGTTATATAGAAAGAGTTTGTTTCTTTTGTAATTTCCCACAGTGCTCTCTTTTAGACTTATTTCTTTTAATATTTTTTATTTATTAGTTTATATTAGGAAATTTTATAAAATTTCATGTAAAATTAGTAGAAATATTTACCTAAATATCTACAACAGTTAAAAAAAAATGTGTTCTCCCGCCAATAATTTTTCGCAGTGCTCTCTTTTAGGTCCAATTCTGTTATCTTTTGATTTACGAGAATTCCATTTTCGCTGTTCGTTAATTAATCTCAATTTGGTGAAAACAAACGACCCTAAAACCGTTTTGCTTTGCAAAATAAAGCAAAGTCAACATTTATTACGTCCGAATAAGCCCTCGTTGATAGTTTTATGTGAGTGCGTCCTCATCCTATCAGATATTCAACCAACGAGATTGCTAATTTACAGCTGGTCCGCAACGATGACACTTTCCCCCATTTTAATGTTTTCAAGATTATTCCCGAGCCATAAAACCAGCCTCACCTGATCCCAAAACTCGGCCATCCATCCCAACAATGGACCCATAACGCTAATATATGACTTTATCACCGAGCGAATGCATTGTTATGTTTCCGGATGTCGCGATTTATGTCGATAGAGTGTTTAATGTGTGCAAAAAGCTCCACCCCCGGCCGTAAAAATTACGGAAAGTGGTCAAGGCAATAAACCCCCTGCCAAAAACCGCACCCACGGTCCGGCCGAGAAATCAGGGAGAAATTTGCGATGTGGCAACGGTGGAAACGGAGCGACAAATCGTAGGCAGTATGGCCGGCGCACGTCATCAACGTGGGGCGGTTTGGAGGCAGGCTGCAGGTAGTAGTGGAGGGAGAACGCGGTGTCTAGACGCTACGTCATACCGCCCCACCCGCTCATCGTGACGCTGGATCGAATCCACAGCTCACTGCCCGCCTTCGGCGACGACGGCCAAACGACCGAGATGTTAGACGTCGCGATGACACCACGATGCACTCTTGATCGAGCTCTCCGACCAACTATTTCAAGTAATTTTAATTTAATTAGTTCTAATTTTTCTGAAATTTATTATATTACTACACAGTTTAATAATACTAAAACATTAACAACTAATTACTAATTACTAGTTTTCATTAATTTTAATTAATTACCTAGTACAAATTGTGATAATTAGGAGTAATTTTTAATATGTAACAAAATACCAATTTTTCTTACATAAAAAATTACTAATTTATAAGAATTATATAAAACTACCATCAATTAGATCTTCAACCAATTCTACTCAATTAGTCATAATTATTCTAAAATTTCTTGAATTAGGTACTAATTTAAATCTAAAATTTTAATGACTAATTACTAGTAATTTCTACAAATTTTAATTAATTCCTAAGTATAAATTTTATGAATTAAAAAGATGATTAAAAGATTAAAGATGATTAAAATACCGACTTATCTTACATAAATAATACTAATAGCATAAATAAGCATAAATACTAATTTTTGTTAATTACCCATACAAAACCATTTCCAATTAATTCCTCAACTAACTTTGCTAAATCAGTACAAATTATTCTAAAATTTCTTGAAATACTAGTTCAAGTCAAGTACTTTTTACTAATTTTAATTAATTACTAAGTATACATTTTAATAAATTATATATAAGAGTAATTTTCAGTCTCTAAACAGTTATTTTTATTACAAGGCCAAAAACTGACGTTTTTGGAGTATGAGCAGTTGAGCACAAATTGTGGGCTGAGGCGAAGCCGAGGCCCACAAGTGCGAATACCCGCGAAGATGTTTCTGGCCGTGTAATAAACAACGTTTTTTAGTCCGAAAAGTTGCGAAAAGTTGCCTAAATTTAAAAAAAAACATTTTTATTGTAAAAATTTGTTTTTCTGAGGTTGGTAGCATTATCATGATAACTAGATTTTAAATTTAAAATATCATTGACAATAATCAATTATAAATTCTGTGAAATCGTGCTTTTGCGCTAAAATAAATAGAACTTCTTCCAATAAATCAGAAAATGGAAGACGATAATAACCCAGAACATATTAAAAACGTAGCGAGAAAAGCAATTGAAAATTTGCTGCCTGAAAAGTCATATAACAAGTATTGGAATAAATACAATTTAAAAACAGAAAATTCCTAGATTTTACTTTCAATGTCTAGACAATGCAAAATAGTGACAAACGCAAATGATCACTTTCCGGACGATTTACACGATTATCAAAAAAATAAATCAATAAAAGATTTTCGAAGAAACTGAAAAAAACGTTTAGAAAAGAAAGAAGAACAAAGATGGTTTTTAGAAAGAACAGCACAAGGAGGTTTCAGAGGAATAAAAATCGTAGAGAAAGTTATAAAATGTTCACTGAAAGAAAACCTGAAAATAAGTTCTAGAAAAGCAAAAAAATGTTGAGAGAGCAAAAAAAGATTCTAGAAGAGCTTGAACAACAAAAATTAGATAAAACAGAAGCAATTAATTAAATAAAACAATTTTTTTTTAAATTAAAAAACGACGAGTGAGCAAAGAAACTTTAATAACATTTAGTAAAAAAAGTGCAAAAGAAAGTTTTAGGAAAAGTTGAAAAATTTCGACTAAAAGCAAAACAGAAACAGATTTACTAAATAAGTAAAAAACAATTTTGGAAAAGCAAAGAAAGATCTTGAAAAAAAGACAAAGGTTTTAGGAGAGCTTGAAAAACAGTGCTTGAGAAAAGCAAAAAAATTTGATAAGTGGTTGACTAGAGAAAGTTAAAGCTTAAAAAATGACGATTAAAAAAATTAATAAAGATTCTAAAAAACAAAAAACAATGATTGAAATAAAGAAAATGCTAAAGAAGGTTCTAAAGAAACAAAAACCGATTTTAAAAAAGCTTGAAACACATAGGTAGATTGGTAAAAAAAATAACAAAAAAATACGTTTAAAAAAAAACAAGGAAAAGTTTTAAAATAGCAAAAAGTCTTTTCGGTAGATTCAAAAAGAATAGTCTTTCGAAATGCTTTAAAGAAAGAAGTTTTTTAAGTAACTAATAAATTTAGAACAAAGCTTCTGGAAGTAGGAAACTGAAAACTGAAACTGAAAAAATTGATTTTTTCGTGAATAAATTATTTGTTTAAAATCCAACTCATTTAATCGCAAAAAATTCAGGTTGAGTCACAATACAATACTTGATTTGTACTAATTTTAAATAATTATTACAAATTGTGTAAGATACTAAACGTTAGTAAGTAATAAAGTATTTAATAAAGAAAAACTATTTGAAAATTTATGATAACATAGTTTTTACTAAATACTCCATATTTTGCTTAGTAGTACTTAATTAATTAATTAATTAATTAATTAATATTTTTAATTATTAATTATGTATAGTATATAATTTATATTAATTAATTTAGATATTAGAAAATCATTAAATCATAAAATAAAATAATTACTAATACTAATTGATATTTACAATTAATTAAAAACTTGTCAATTAGTGGGTAGTCTTAACTCTTTTGTGACATTTCAGAGAAATGTAATTAATTTGAAATAAATTTTTACTAATTTTATAAATTAAATATTTTTTAAGGCTTGATAAATAAGAGTATTTACATAAACCTAAAATAAAGTTGCAAGTAAAAAAATATAAAAAATATTTACTTGAAAATTTTAGAAAAAACAAAATATTTTTTTTAAGCAAAACTGTTTAATAGTTGAACTAGCTGATAGAACGACCAAAATAAAGTAACTCAATGCCTGTAAAATAGTGCGTTGATATAAAATAGCAAATTATAATTATTCAAGACAATTATTATCTACATATTTTATACTTGGCAGCGATGTTTTAAATTTATATATATTTTTTATTTCTGTAATCTATCATAACGTCAAATTATACTTGATAATTAATTAGTAATTTCAATTAATTTCTAGATACAATTTTCTTAAGTTAAAAAAATGTTTTGTTAATTTGTAGGTACATATTAATTACACACAATTATTAAAAAATGCTACCAACTGTGATTAATTTTTGTCTATTTTTTAATTAATTATAAGTAATTTTGTTTTTATTTTTATTAATTTTCTAAACTAAATAATTAATTTACCATATTATTATAGATTATATTAAAAAAATTAAACAGCAATGTATTTTTCTACTTTATTTTTTTTACTAATTTCTAATAATTATGTAGATATAAGTAATTATCGAATTTGTTGTGGCATACCAGAAGTTGTAGACATTGCATAAATGAGCGTGTTATTAGAGTAGATAGATAGTAAATTATTGAAGCTTTGTCTATAATTCCCCAAAATTTAGTACAGTGTGGGCTCATTGCAGATCAATTATAAGTTAGTATTCAGTTTAATTAACTAATTGATTTTAGATGTAAATGCAATTAATTTGCAGTTTAATTACCAAAGTTTTTAATTAAAAAATACATTTATAATTTCGTTAATTCATCACGTAAAACAACCATTTTTTTCCTCCGATTAATATTTTGATTCTTTTAGGTGTGTCTGGGCACTTTTGGCGATTTCAGTGCGAATCTGTGCCAAGTCCATTACTCTTAATGAAGCCCCGCCGCCGCATTCCGCCCTTAAATCTCCCCTAATTGTAATATATTTAAGTTTCAGACGGGGGGAGATTCGTGTTTTAGTTAACAAAGGGTCTCGTTATAAAAGTTGCACGAGTTGGTGGAAGTTCAATTGGCGTTGTTATCGACGTCTTGGAATTTTTCGCCGCAATTGAAATTCCTCTCGTCGAGCAATAATTAAAAGTTGTACAATTTCGTATTCAAATCGTCTGACTGGAAGCCCTAGAAGGATGATCCGGACGGCGAATTAAGAGAATTGCGTCCTTAAAGTGTGCGATTAATTAAACGTATAAACGCGATGATAATGGACTAATAGGGCCTTTGTGCTGCTAGACATTGTTCGATCCAGTTACAAATTGTCGCCTCGCGGTTTCAGACGACTGCCAAAGCGAAGATCTGGGACGGATATTTCACTTGCAGATTTTCCAGACGGCTTTTTACTTTCGAAGACGATTTGTTCGCAGCTAAATGATGTATAAGCAGCGCCCGAAACGGCCGCAACCAACAGTGCGCGACGTCGGGGTGCGCCCAAAACTGCCCCAAAACGTTTACAAGCAAAAACTCAACTACAAGCTACAACAGCGCTAGAAAAGCAAATTTATTCATGATTTAGACGGGAAAATTAACTGAATTATGGAGGAATTTTTGTTTGGACTCTGACGGAAAATAAATACACAAAGTTAACCAAATAGTCAGTCTTATATAAATTTCTCTAAAAAATCATTTTGGCTTTTACAGAAAATTTATTTATTTATTCAAATTTATTCAAAACGTGTTAATTTGAAGATGTCAAATTTGTCCAAATACGACAATAACAAAAAAACTAGTAAAGATAACTTAATTAAGAACTAGTTTCGTGTGCCTATTTTAGACTAATAAAAAGTCGGATAAGTACAAAACTAATTTAAATCTAAAAGTAAAGAAACAATTACAAACTTTTACTAATTTCATTTAATTAAATAGAACAATTTTAATACCTAATTAGAAAATTAAGTGTTTTTTCATATCCAGAAAACAACTTTTTCGGACGCAATGTCTATTTTACATCAAATTTTGGACAAGTTTAAAAGTCATTTAACCTAAATTCGGTAAATTATAAACTAGTAGGAAGTCAACTGAGACTGGTTTTGATTTTGAACTAGTTATTATAAATTTTGTTTAAAAAATCTAAATAATTACGCATTATAATACCCCATTATAAACATTAATTAAGTAGTTTTAAAATTTAGACATTAATTGCTACTAGTTTTTACTAATTTATGTAATTACCCACAAATTTTAATAATTAGGTATAATTACTAAGATCTAAAGAGCTTTTTGAACGTAATTTTTTGATCTGAATATTAAAATATTATCTTTTTTTCTGCCTATTTTAGATACTAAGAGCTAAATTTTAATAAGTGTATAGTGAGTCTATTTTAGGGAAGTCTAAAGCTCAAACAAATTATGTTACTTCAGCAAAATTAGTCGAAAAGTCAGGCGAGAACAATTATTGTAGTAACTAAAAGTAAATTTTGAAAAGTCTAAATTTTAAACTAATTAATGCAGGGTGCGGAGAGGGGGACGGACGATTTAAAAAAAAAATGTTCATTTTTACTCAAAAACTAATTTATTGATGGAATCTGGTTCGCAAGGAAATAGCACTAGAGACAGTGGAAAATCACATTAGTCATGTGGTGGCCGAAATCAGTGATGCAGTGCTGGAGGCGTTTTTGGAAGTTCGCGTAGACTCTCTCCATCGCTCTCTCAACTTGAGCGACTTCCACGCGAATTGCCTCCTTCAGTTCGTGCAGAGTTCGAGGCTTGTTCTCGTACACTCTAGCCTTGAGGTGTCCCCATAAGAAAAAATCAGCCAAAGCATCATTTGCCCTCTCTTCCCTGGTCGCCTTATTTCCAGGTTTGGCGATGTTCATTGGCCTTCTCGGTCCCCAGATTTATCTATATACAATTTTTTCTTATGGGGACAGCTCAAGGCTAGGGTGTACGAGAACAAGCCTCGAACTCTGCACGAATTGAAGGAGGCAATTCGCATGGAAGTCGCCCAAGTTGAGAGAGCGATGTTGGAGAGTCTACGCAAACTTCCAAGAACGCCTCCAGCACTGCATCACCGATTTCGGCCACCATATAACTGATGTGATTTTCCACACTTGACTGTCTTAAATGCTATTTCCTTGCGAACCTGATTCCATAAAAAAATTTGTTTTTGAGTAAAAATGAACAATTTTATAATTTTTTTAAAACCGTTCGTCCTCTCTGCCGCACTCAGTATACCTAATACACTCACCGGCACAAAATACAATCTATACTTGATTTTCTCAAAATCGAGTTTTTTATAATTTTTTTTCAGTCAGAGAACTTTTAGGGAGATATAAGTTACATTTCTAACCTTTGTTAAGACTAAAAAACAAAAAAAATAAGCATCTGATAGAATTTTTAAGTTTTTTTAACTTTTTCTATTTTCTTTTATTATGATACCTGTGGATAATTGTCTTTATTGTGATACCTGTCACTATACTTGACATCTTAATTTAATCTTACAAGAGCAGATATGGTTCTAAATCTAACGGACGTAGCTTAAGTAATTGCTTTAGTTTAATATGGTCGATCACAATACTACGCAGCTCGAGTTCTTGGAGTTTTAAGATGCAATGTGCAAAGAGCTGTAGAACGGTTTCGGAAAACTGTGGACTACACTAGAGAGTTGGGTTCAGAAGGAGGCGATGTAATGATCATTTTCTCACACTGCAAATGTTGAGAAATAGAGTCACGACAGCTGTTGCTACTCGTAGTTCTTTAGAAAAAGTAAGAGGTGTAGCAATTATCAAAAGAACAATAAGAAATAGACTAAACGAAGAAGGATTACTTGCAAGAAAACCAACAAATTAACCAAGTTAACCAGAGAGCATTGAGAAGAGCGACTACGTTTTGCTCGTGAATATGAGAATTGTTGGGATGTTGTTGATTGGAGACGAGTTCTCTTCTCTGATGAGTCGAGATTTTGTCTTCATTTCCTAGATGGACGACAAAGAATCTGGCGACGCTTGGTGAAAAGATTTATTCAGTAATTAGTACCGAAACTGAATTTTGGAGGAGGTTTTATCATGGTGTTAGATAACATTAGTTTGGAAGCCTGCACCGAATTAGTCATTGGAGATAGGGGAAGAATGAATGTCAACAGGTATGTCAGAAACGTTCTGGAACCACATGTTGTGCCTTATGTACCAACTATTACTGAGGAAAATTTCATTTTCATGCACGATAATGCACGTGCTTACACTACACGTATCGTAAGCACGTATCTCGATTGGGTTGGTATTCAGCGTATGATATGACTAGCGCGCAGTCCATACCTAAATCCAATTGAACACCTTTGGGATATAATGGGAAGAAAGATTTGAAGCAGAGTTCCTGCTCCAGTACCTCTGAGAGACCTAAATGTGGCAGTAACTCAAATTTGGGAGTAAATCGCCCAAAGACACTTTATTGAGGAAATGCCAAGAAGAATAGCAGCTGCAATTCAAGCAAAAGGAGGTGATACACATTATTAAACTCGAGTTTAGTCTTAAGTGTAGGTTTTCCACCTTGTTATATATTAATATTAATTACATAGTACTAATTATTGTAATGTTTCTTAAAATTAAATTTGATAGAAGCATAGTATTTTTAATTTTTTAAAATTACTTATTCAAATTTAAAAATGTAATAACTAATTGTTATTATGTTTAAGGTAATTAAGTTATCTAAACCTAGGTATAATTACCAACAGCTTCTGCTACTAAGTTAATTTACTAAGTACAAATTTTGATAATTAAGCGTAATTTGTACTAATCAAAATGCTGTTTTTAAACATTTTTTTCTAACAGAATACTAAAATACTAATAGCTTTTTTTACTACCTTTTTTAGACTATCACTAATTTTTGACTAATTATAAAAATTAAATTTTAAACAAAGACTCAAATTTTTATCAAGTCATGGAAGCTGAATTAACTACAGTGAAGTCAGTAATCTATTTTTAAACTAATCAGCAAGTCATAGATTAATTTTAGACTATACTTATCAAGATTATCAGAAAATTACGATTTTCTTTAATTGCTATAATTTGAATTAAAAATTTAAGAACTAATTATACTATATACTAGTTTTACTAATATTTATATAATAAATTATTAATTTTGGACTGTAGTTATAATTAATTATAAATTATTATTAATTATTGACCAATTTTTATTTGATTTTTTTCTCCAATCTTTTGTTATTTTAGCGATTTGTTCTGACGTTTGGCTTAGCAAGTGCCGCAGATGCCTAAACCGTGTCTATTCTAATAATCGTCGTTTATCTGCGTCTAAGCCGCCCCCGCCGCCGTTTGGGGCCCGCTAAGTAACATTTCCGCATCTCTCCAGACTACTGTATCGATTTTGTGATTAGAGGCAAAGGACACAAGCTGGTTAGAAAATGAACAAACTTGTATCACAGCTTGAGTAGAAGCTCCCTCTCTGCGTGCCATTGTTCCAGTCTGCGAGATAATGCCGTTGCAGAATTTATAGATTAGGTCTCTAATCACCGGTCAAACCTGAGTTTTTCTAATTAAAGTTTAGTGTGAATGAAAAAGCTGCGGCATTCCGTCGAACCGCGCCCATAAATCCTTCGGGAACGTCCTTCGGGAAGGTGTCATGTGTGTCGATAAAGAAGAATGGGCGCGCGTTTATCCGCCACTGACTGGACATTTAATTATCCCGGAGTGGAGGTGCAATAAATGAAAACAGGCGCTCGCTTCGTGCTCCGGGTTTTTAATCAAACGATTTTTCCGGGCGAAATTTATACTCTTCGAGGAAATCATTAAACGAGGTAAGGAGATCTGACGCTGGATAACAGGTGTCAGATTCGGAAAAGTGCAAGTGATTGAAATGCGATCCTGAAAAAAATTGTTTTCCTGCTGTTATGGTAAATAGCGGGAATCAATACGACACGTGAAAAGCCGCCAGACTTAAACTTATTTGCAAAAGTTGCAAAGACACGACATTAGAACAGTGAAAAGCACTAAAGCAAAGCCTTTCTGCAAAATAAAAACATTTGCCAATGCTACGGTTTCAAACTTTCAACTTCATAACAACTCCAAAACGAAGAACATTTCCACGGAAAAATGTAATAAGACCCGAGAAAATCCTTTAACTATATAAAACATGAAAGAAATTAGTGCATTAACCGAAACGGCTTTCATTAAGACCGATTTGTATGCGGCTCCAGATACAATTTTTACTTCAAGTGTTGTACATGATTGACTGACGAAATATTTCGGAGGCGGAGCGAAAAACAATGAAGAAAAGCTTTGATAAACAAAGCTTTGAAGCTTCACCAAATTGCACAGACGGCACTAACTTTGTGTAATATTTGAGATTGTAGATTGAAGCGATGCTCTGTATGCATTTTATTTGTCGAACTTTACAAACAATGGACAGTCTGGAACGAAACGCGTCTGCAAACAATGCACGTGACTTTGCCAAATTACACTTCAATTAATTGGTTTTGCAGTTGAGGGGCCCCTCCAGACCAATGACACGCTCCATAACAGAAGACACCCTCATCGGGCCACTTTACAACACTCTTAGAATACCCAAAATTTACACCAAAACTACCGCAGTTGGTGTGTCCAGAATGTGTTGAAGATGGTTATTTTTTTCAATAATAAAATTCGGAAGATCTAAGATAATTAGTCATTTTTAGAAAATTTTAGGCAATAAAATTAAACTGCTTGATATGCTGAGAAAAAGCTAGCATTACAAATAATATATATGCAGGGTGTCTCACGAACGAGTGCACATAATTTAACCAAAGAATAAGAAGTAAAAATTAATTGATACATATTTTTTATTTTTTCCCAAAAAAATTTATTTTCAGAATTATTAGCCCTTAAAAATCGCTCCAAAAATACACTTTATTTTTTATATCTAATAAAGTACTCGCTCGATTTTGATGAAACTTGGTATACTCATTCTGTATTAGATAACCACCTTACAGTATTACTTGTAGTATTGTAGGACATTTTAAAAAGGGGCTACGAAGGCTCCCTTGACACAGTTTGCTTCATAACTATGTAGCACAAATTAGTTTAACGTTGGGGTTCCTACAGTTTGAAAGTCCATTCAATTTAGAAATTTTTTTGTCTTTTACAAATTTTTCGTAAATCAACACTTTTTGTTTCTCCGAAACAACTCACAATTCTTGATATGTGCTTTGTTGAGTTTCACTAACAATGTTAAAATATAGAAGCTGCGTCTAACAACGTAAAGCTTCTAATATAAAAAATTAAATTTATAGTATTATTATTTATTTGTCTTTCCACTCCTGAAAAAGAAGAAGAAGAATACAATGGTTGGCGAAACGTCGAGTACAAAAACATCATTAAATTTACTACAAACACTTTCGGGTAAAAAAAGCTTGTTTTATTAATTTATTTGATTCTAAAAAAATTATACAAAAAATTATTTAACAAAATCAATTGATAACAATTTTTAATTAAAAAAGTTAAAATTTATACAAAATCTATTTTATATTATATCAGGTGATTTAAAAGTATGAAGTTGTAATTTAACAAGAAAGACAGAACTCCAAATGATAAAAATCTGTATTTTTTAAATCCTTTTTTATTGAAAACGAAATTTTAACCCAAAAATTTGTTATTATTAAATACATAAGAAAAAATCTATACATAAAACACCTACACGTTTTTAAGCTAAAATAAAGCAATTTCAAACAACTTTTATTATATCAAGTTGCTTCGTTTAAGAGCTAGAAGGCGCCAAAGTTAGAAATTAAAATTTGTTCTTATACTTCAAACGTAAATATCTCCAAAATATTACGTTTTGCTGGAATTTTGCGTTCTTCCTTTTTTATTTAGAATCTATTGGCATATTCATTTACGTAATAAAAATCAGAGTTAGTAAGCAAAAATTCGGTAATTTCCAGAAATAGGCGAGGAATGTACTTAACCAGAAATTGAAATACATTTTTTTACCCAACTTTGAAAGCCCCTAAGTTTGTTATCACTTGAGACAACCTAAAGTGTCAGGTTAAAATCTTGATATTACTTTTAGATCACTTTATATTATAAGTTTTTAGTCTAATGTATTACTTTTTAAGTTAAATAAAGCTCCAATACAAAAAGGAACCCAATAAACTGAAGAACATTCACCCTCCCACCGATTTAGAATTGCCCAAAATTTGCTTCAAGTTCATGACAGACCTAACATTGGTCCTGTGGCAAGTTTATAAAAGTGCCGTAAATTAGAGTCCTGACTGAGGTCTTTGTCTGTCATTATAAGAAAATAAGTGGTTCAATACTCGTATCAAAATGATAATTAAAAATAAAGGACATCAAAAATTTAATTATCCATTTAGATACATTATTTCGAAATACATTTGTAAACAAAAATTATTAACAAAAAGCAAAAAATTAACTGTAGAAATGGTGTTGTTGACATTCATGTTAAATTTATTAATTCAAATTAGATTTGACAGGATTAAGACAAATGAAAATATCGTGTATCATGCCGACGTTTCGCTTTATTAAATGGCTTTCTCAGGGCTAAAAATTATTATATCATTATTGCAATTATTATACCATTGTTTGTCTTTTTAGCTCCGAGGAAGCTTTTACTAATAAAGCGAAACGTCGGTCTGATATACGATATTTTTATTTGTTCTAATCCTGTCAAATCTAATCTGAATTAATTAATTGTAGAGTACCCAAAAAGTAATGTTCTTTTTAAGTATAGGCATTCAACAAATACAGAGCACAATACTTGATTTATGTCTTCAATGAATTAATATACAATTTTATATTTTTATTTTTAAATTCTAATATTTATTTAATACAGAATTTGCTGTTTGGTTTTTGGTAGTAACACTATCAAAACTACTTTTGAAGCGAACATTACATATTTCGAACACTGTAATAATTAATTTTAAAATTTGGCAAAATCTTCAGCTGTTTGAAAGAATCACCCAAATTTTTTTACACCTTTTGTTTAATTAGAGTGGCGTCTTTGAAGGTGCGGATAAAACGGATTTACTCGGTGTGTAAGGTATTCAAGTCCGCTACTTTTAGATGCTTCGAGAAATTTTATTATTATTTTTAAAGCGTCTTTACCTGTATTATTAAGAGTTATTTTTTTATATCAATATTCATTCTGTTATCAAGGTGCTAATCAGAAAAAAAATTAATTACTATACATTTATTAACTATTTATTTGTGTTTTATTGTTCGTTGTGCATTTTGTGTAGTGTTTATCGAAAAAAGTATAATTGATAACTTGTTTAAAGATAGATTTTTAAAAGTGTTGTGTTTAGCATCTGTGTGAGATATTTTGTGAGTAAAATTTGCTGTAGCGGTAAATCCGTGTTGTTGAATTTTTGACGGATATTAAATTGAAATCTGTCGGATGTATTCTTGGGCAAAGTTGAGTGCGGGCCATAAAACTCTAGTACATGAACGAGTTAGCTTCACATTATATAAAGTAAACGACGTTATCCCTCAAGTACACACACAGCGTCTGAAATTCATCCTCGCCATGAATTAATTTGAAGTTATGAAGTCGTGAGGAAGATTGTAATTTTAAAGTTTCCCCGTCGTATTTTCCCACGTGCAACTTTTATATAACCTTTTATGTAAAGTAAACGAAGTAGTCGATGTGCCATCGAAAAGCCCAACTTTATCTCCCCAGCGCCGCTCGATAATGAATACCATTTTTGCATTTTTGCCGTCGGATTTTTTGCAACGATTGCAATTTGCAATATGGCATGGCGTGTTAAATTTCCGTGACAACCAATAAGATGTGCTTTCGTTCCTCTCTCGGATGAGCTGTTCACTTTAGTTAAAAAACAAACCTGTCTGTCGCGACGACACTCACAATCAATTTAAAAGATGCTGCATCAAATTTACATACATATGAACATATCCCGGAGCGATGCATAAAATATACGAGAGCACGAAACGGCCCGGAACAGACACACTGCATTACCTCAATTGAGTTCAGGGGATGAACTGCACTTTTTACGGTGCTTTTTACAAGACAGCTTCGCACCCCCTCAAACGACTCATAACCAACAAAACCCTTTGACAAAGCTGACGCTGATTTACAAAGAAACGTTTTATTCTACACTCTTTCAACGAATTGCAAATTTTACTACACTCTTATTCTATCAAAAGATAGCGCTACTACCATAAAAAAGCTACTTTTATTTATAAACAAATTTCACTCTCAATATCAACATCAAGGTTAAAAGTAGCTTCAGTTTTTAAAAAATTAAATAAAAACACTATTACTAAAAAGTAACTTTTCACGCGCTACCTTTACTAGATTCTTCTTCTTTTTGTCTGTTACATTGCTACACATTGCAACATATAATAAGGTTAGATGTGTTTTGGTGTGTTTTTGCAATCGAAAAAAAATGCATCAAAAACCTGTATTAAATTTTCCAATGTTCTAACTCACTTAAAATATTGACTATGGCATTTGGCAAATTCTACTTGAAGCAAAAAAACTGTTTATAAGTAGCACAAACTCTTCACAGAGGACCAAAAGGATGTCGATAAATAACGATGCCCGTCTTGGACACCACCAGAATGTCAACAGCTGATTAAAACGTTGAAGCAGTGAAGAAAATTGTTATAGAGAATCGTCGAATCTTTATTAGAGAAGTTGATACGAATGTTGGCATATCAGTTGCTTATCTAACGCAATTTTTTGGAATGTTTTGGGCATGAAATATAAGAAGCAAAGTTTGTTTTAAAACTGCTAAATTGTGACCGTCGCATAAGCATCGCTCAGGAGCTCTTGAATAACGTTGACAACAATTTAGATTTGCTCAAAAAAATCAAAACTGGTGACAAAATTAGGCATATGGTTATGACGTTAAAACCAAAGCTCTATCATCCCAATAGAAGCAGACAGAAAAACCAAGAGCAAAAAAAGCACAGGTTGAGTCAAATGTAAAGATTTTGCTCACTGTTTTCTTAGATTATAACAGCGTGGTGCATCGGGAGGTCTTACCAAAAGATTGTACTGTCAATTAGAAATATTACGTTTAATTTATGCTCTATTTGCATAAAGCAATACGAAGAAAATGCTCGGATTTTTTGTCATAACAACATATGGTTTTTGCATTACGATATCTTTGCATTATCTGCTTGTTCGTGATTTCTTTATCTAAAACAATACTGTAATTATTAAGCTTCGGAGCAAAGGAGTCTTGCTTAAACGACCAAGTAACTAACCTGTGTAATCTAGCGAGCTGCATGTTATTCATTCAACTGGTCTACACCAGTTGACCAGTAGACCATTTGAATGAATAACATGTAGCCCGCTAGATTACACCGGTTAATTACCTGGTCGTTTAAGCAAAACTCCTTTACTCCAAAGCTTAGTAATTATATATACCTCAGCCACCGTATATTTACTGTATTTGGCCCCCTGCGGCTTTTGTTTGTCTTCAAATTAAAAAAGTCATGAAATGACAAGTTTTTTTACAATTGAGAAGGTAAAGACTACATCGCTGGAAAAGTTTAAGGACATATCAAAAATTGCATATCAGAAGTGCTCCAAGAATTGGAAAAACCGCTGACAGAAGTGTATAATATGTAAATAGAATTACTTTGAAGGGACAAAATGAAAAGTTGGTTGGATAAAACTATAAACAGATATTATAGTGTCTCTTTGACATCTTATTTCAGGAAGCAGCTTTCAGTCTAATTAGTGCATATTACAAAATGAAAGTTTTAAAAAAAACTTTGCATTAGAGTTTAGTTTTAATTTCAACATTTTATGTCTCTATTTTAGCAGATAGATAAATAAATTTATCACACATTTAAAGCAATTTCTCAGTTTTTATAACAAGTAGTTTATTTATTGTTAATTTTAAGATTTCTAACATTTTGAAATTTAACATAATCTTTAAAAAATTTAAAACACCAATCCTAGACTGCAAAAAATTCGTTAACAGTTGTAAGTTGTCTGCGTATAGCTTATTAGATTTGTCTAATTAGGCAGATTCTAGTTAAGATTTTGGTAAAAACTGCTGAAAATCCTGTAGCCTTTTAGAACGCTGCAATGAAATTAGAGTCTCAATAGTTGTTGTATTAAGTTTGCTGGAAGGCTAATTTAAATCAAAATTAAGTTTGTGCCGGGTCGGGCTGCGTCCCTCCTCGTCGGTGGTAATTGGACGTAACATTTCTGTAAAACAAGTAAAAAAATCTCCCCGTCAACTCTATAACAAAGTAAGCTAATATTAGCTAATGAACCCGGTCCGCTCCGTCTCGTCCTTTTTGTCCGTGTTTTGTCACAATATCTCGGTGACATTGACACGGGATAATGATAATATAAAGTCATCTTGATGTCGGCGCGTTGATATGCTTGTTATTCCTAATAGAATTACTCTCGCGAACGGCGCAACATATTCCCTTGATTAATACCAAAGTCGGGGCCGATGAATAATGATCCAGTCCGGACCTGGCGGCCGCCATTACGCATCCGATCTAATTAAACAAAGCATTAACCGGTTAAACGACTGCTTCGCCTATCATTCATCAATCCCAAAGGACAATTCCAAACGGTCATCAATCATCGGACGCCTCCTGAATTTTTCGAAAAATCGGAAAATAAAGCCAGATAACACCGCCACTGCAGCCAATAACCGTAACGATAATAATGAGGACTGGTTAAAAATGCGCGGTGGGTGTTTATCTGCTATTTGCTGGACTACGGGGGCGCACAACTGCCCGATTTGGCAAGGGTGCGATACTGCCAGGAAATAAAACGAAGGCTTTATGGGTTAAACAGACGATATGGAGCAATGGTGGATCGAGAAATCGATTTTAATGGAAGTTTATGTATTTACCTGGACGCTCAATGGGAACATTCTAAAAGTGTGACACACTAAAAGGTGCCATTTTTCAAGTGGGAGAAGAAAACAAAATAATAAGAATTTGATTTTTTTAAATTTTTTGTTTGTTGGTCAGTGAATTCGCCTGCCTAGAATAATAGTGTCCTAACTCTGTTTATACAAATTTTACAGGAGAGACGTATATGTGCTGCAGGTAATTGAAAAACCAACAAATGCATTTGTTAACATACATACTAAGGGCTTCTGATTGGCAAATTACTTAGAATAGCAAATTTAGTAGAAAATTGTAATTACAAATGCCAAATACGTATAAAATTCAAGTATTTAATAAAGTTGGGACAATTTCATTGGCCGTAATAAACCAATAACTTATCCCAACTTCATTCTTAGCAAAAATATGAATAAAAAGCGTGAAATTCAGTGAAATGATTTAATTAAACTTAAAAAATTGCTTTTTTCTACAAAACTGTTAAAAGTGGCCATTTTAATTGTCATGTTTGATATTAAAAGTGTCATTTTTTGACACGCGTGTTAAAAGTAAGTTACTTTTAACATTAGTGTTAAAAGTAATTCAAAGTTTATTTAAATTTTGTTTTGAAAATTAATAAAACGTTTTAACAAATGCATAAACAACCTTTTATTTTAAATAAGTACAAACCAACATTTTAACTAGTTATTAGTATTAACATTTATAGTAAAATTAGAACAATTTGAAATTGTAATTCCCTGCGGAGCCATCATACTTAACCAGGCGTAACTGTTAACATGTGTGACACATCTATTTTCTGTAGAAATACTACTGGTAGTAGGTAGTAGTGGTCTTGCTAGGAGTTGCAGCAGTAGTAGTAGAAAGAATTTGGCACGCAATTTTCTTCTTCTGTTCCAGTGAATTTTCAATGTAGCCTTCAGCTACTGTCGAAGATTTCTATCCCCCATGTCTTTTGATGGTAGTAAGATTTGCAGCAAAATCTGCGAACAATGTCGCCGACGAACGACGAAAACAGTGTCCGGTGTAGAGTGATGATTTTGTAGTTTAAGAACTCTGCAATGTCGGTAGGCATTTTACCAAACATGTTAATTCCAACGGAATTCTTCACACATTTATTCTTCATATATTTAAGAAAAAGTCGTCTATGGTCAGCGTTGGGTGGCCGGAGTGCCATACACTTTATAAAAAAGTTTAAATAGAATTCATCAACAACACTGAAAGTCCGAGGCACTTTCGTTTTGGTATCTGGTATGGCCACAACAACCGAAGTGCCCAAATCTTCGATATTGTCGATGGTCATCTGACACAATTCCTCTCGGCGACACGCCTCGAAGACACCTATTATTGTTGCGACTTTCATTATCAGATACCTACTTTTCGTCTTGTGCTTCTGTGAGAAATTAGTCGATATACGTCTTCGTCAAAACTTTTGACTTTTTTGCTTGATATCCTTCACCCATCCGTTTTAAAAAAGCAATAAGTTTATAATGTTTGCTTATATCTTGATCTTGCTTTATTTTTAACATAGTTTTATCATGGAATAATTTGCCCACAGCGTTGACGATTCCCATATCTTGCATTTTTCCTTAAAATATGCCAGTAAAACAGTTTCGTTACATTTTCCAGAGACCTTTTTAATGTTGCATTATTCCGAAAAGCGTCTATAAGCGATTTCGTCTGTTCTTTTGATTTCGCCGGCAATAATTCCAATGTTGCTCGACTGTTGGCTTCTTCGATTTCAGCAGGGATGGATTCGTTACACTCATTATCAAGATTATTCATTATACTCATAATATTATCAGAAAATGCTGTCAATATTTTTGCGGTTTTATTTGTAACCAACAATAGCACTGGTTGCTACGAAAATTTTGGTTCATAAACACTGCGATCTGTGTGGTATTATTTTTTGGTTTCTTATTTTTATTGTGTTTAAAGTTTTTCCGATTGTTTTGTAGAAAAAAATAGTGTATGATATATGTGTTAAAAGTGATTTTATTTTGTTCGTGGAGTTAAAAAACTCGCTACCCTCGTTTTTAATTTATCTCCACTCCTAAAATAAAATCTTACTTTTAGCAATAATATCATAATAACTATTCTATTAATATATATAACTATTATATAACTATTAATAACTATCATAAATAACTATTAGTTATGTTTATGATTTATTTACTTTTCTATGCTGCATGTTTTCTCTGCCATATAAGAAATTTTATCTACATGTTTATTGTTCGTATCTTTTTCTTCTTGTAATACTTCTACATCTACATTAAGTACTGCTTGTTGTATTTCATCTTGAACATCAGGAATTTCTTCTAGACTGTTATTATTAAATGGAAAAAGTACCGCAGTGTCATTAGGTTTGTTATTTGGTTTCTAATATTTAAAAAAAATAACTGTTTCTGTTCCAATAATACTCATTTTCACTTACTCATTTGTCTCAGATATTAAACTCCCGTTTTTATAAACAATACAATTGTGTAATTATTTCAAAATCTGTTAAAAACATGTCTAAACTTTTAACTACTAGTTTACTTTTAGAATCGTGATTTTAGGTTAGATATTTGATGTTGCGTAGTTTGAATAAGAATGCCCTTACTCCATTACTTTTGCGAAGTTAGAACATTACTATTCTTACTATTTTTTATTCATGGAGTTAGTGTATTATCACAATGAGAAATAGCAATAAGTTAAGGGAGTTAGGACAACGATTAAAAGGCTAGTTTTAAGAAGTTTAAACAAAAGATGTGATTTGTTATAGCACTCAAACCATGTAAAAGTGAAGTTAGACCATAATAGTATAAAAATCACAATTTCGAAAAAAAGGAGAGTTGGAACGTCAATTTTATAAATGAATGGGAGTAAAATTTATTTTCTGAAGATCCTGGTGAAATGGTTGGTCGTGCAATCGTTGTCGTCTGAGAAGCCGTCGTTTGTTGAAGCAGCACCATAAACATCCGTCCCATAAAATTAAGTGGGGTATTTTATATGTATCAAGGTGTACATTTCGGACACGAGATCTAAATTTAAAGAGTAATTCGCGTTGATATTGTCCGGCCTTTGGCCAATTACCATCGAGCCGTCGAGACAAAACTTCTTCGTTATCGGTATTTATGTCGTCTTTATTTCGTTAAAACCTGAAACTGCACGAGGAAACGTAACGTCCCAGTCAGATATTGCGACATATTTCGTTGTTAGTCGTACACTAGTGGTCGCACAGAGTGAGAATTCGTATTTGTCCCGGAATTCTTATTGCCGAATGCACTTAGCGGAAAGCCGTTATTTTTTGTCGCGCTGCCGCCGCCGACCGAAAATATACACCAGAAACGAAACCAAAACGACCAAAATTCATACGACCAGAACCACCCCATTACTTTCAAAAGGGATCGGCTGCAACGCATTTATACCGTCGTTCACTTGTTGCGTTTCTTATGCCGAAGCTGTAGCTAACAGATCAATCCAGGACCGGATCCAACACAACATTTTAACAACAAATTTTATTTATTTATATGTATGCAATTAAAATATTGTTTAAAAAATGTTGTTATATTAGTAGTATCACATAATTATAATAAAAATCAATGTTTAACTCACAAGTTTAATTAAAATTCTAAGGTAGGAGTGGTTTTTCAGTGGCGTGATTTCGTGTTATTATTTACATTTTATTTAGCGTTATTTAAAAACGGTACAACTTAAGGGCACATTGACAGTCACTCACTCAATCAGTATCTCAAAAGCAGACAGTCTGCTGTTAAATTATTGGTATTTTAATGACTTTTTCATCTCTCCTGTGTAAACTGCACTATAATTTTTGAATTTTAACTCTTACAGTCAACCCTTTTTTTCAGGCAGAATTTTGTCTTTAGGGTTTCTTATTATTTGTTGTATAGTCGTTTTTTCGCTATGTTTAATTGTTGTTTTTTTAATATCTTAAGAATTTTTTTTGTTATCGGGTCTACTGTATGACAGTTTAGTAAATATTTAGTCTTTTAGTTTTTTTCTATTATTTTTGTGTGTTTTTTTCAATATTTATCTTTATTTTGTTCTTAAAGTCTTTTCTATAACAGAGTAAAGTGCTATTTGTTTTATTCTTTTAATTTCTTCTTTTTTAGAGTCTTGTGTTATTCGTAAATTTTCGATTGTTTTTAATTAAGCTCTAAGGAAGTTTTTTTGGGTTCTTGGGTGGTTTGATGTGTTATGTATGACTCTGTCTGTGTTTGTTTCCTTTTCTTATATTCCAAATTGTAGTTTATCATTTTTTATCTATATGTTTTAATCTAAGAAAGTTGAAATTTCAGTAATAAGCTCACTCTGTATATTCTTTAAGATGCATTACCTATCTTGTCTGATCCATGCCCTGTCCAATTACCCTTTCGACAGGTGTGTCTGCTCGTTGCTGTCATTTTTCGAAATTCTTCTCTTGAATGCAAATCCGGGCGACATCATTAGCATCGGTGACACATGCCGCCCCCGGCAAGACATCTTTCCCTGTCTGACACCGCCGCCAATCGCATTGTTTCATATACTCGTATATTTTTTGGCGTGTATTCATGCCAGCCGTCAAATTAATTATTTTCGCCGCTTATTTAACAAATAGAAACAACAATAACGGCGTTGGGGTGAGAACGGTTATTGTTGCTTTATAACAGCCCTATTGTACACCGGTCAGATAAAAAATGATTGATCGATCTGATGCACGTCCACTGAGCGGAAGAGAGTGCGGTCTGCGCATCGGTCTGCTTTATTTCCGTTTCCGATTCACACAGACGGTGCCGGAAATAAGTCCAACAACTAAATGCTTACGAGATGTATTTTTTTTCTCATGGGTTTTTCTCCGAGGTGCATTTTTCCAATTACTTTTCGTATGCAGGGTGGCGACGTTGACGAACGTTTCCGGTTGATAAATGGACGTTGCGGCCGTACGGTTCGAATTTCATTACTCGAATCCCATCTAAAGGGTTGATAAAAATAAACTATTGGGAAAATAATGCTGCCGGTCGTATTGGATATTCCGACTCGATGGGGTTCAGAGTGAGTTATACCACCGACACTATTTTACAATTCAGATGGAAGCATTGCGGTGCTTCTAGCGGACAGATCTCGGCGACGATCAATTAAAAATCCATCACAAGGCTTAATGGGATGGTGATTGATTGCCGCCAAGAGAATTCTACATTTTATAACTGAATTTCAGGCGAAAAATTTATATACCATGTTCTACGAGTACATGTACAGCTTGATTCAAAATTAATGTCACACTGTGAAGCTCGGAACATTACTGAAAGTCATCAACTGCCAAAAAAAATCAGAGTTTTCAGCACTAGACTGTGACAAGATTCTGTTGCTTCTTTCTACACAAAAAAACAAATTATTTTTTCCACTAATTATTTCTCATTATTTTATTCACTAACTTTTGCAGAATGTTGATAATAACTAATGATGCTGACCTAATAAATTTTGTTATTGTATGGTTTAAATATTTTTTTATATAGTAATATTCTTCCAAATTCAGATTTTCGCAATTTCAAAGTTAGAATTTTAACAAATAACTTACTTCACTACGAACTATTTACGCGAGCAACTCAACAAATATATCCTTTAATTCAAGAACACACAGTATGTTGCTTTAACTGTCTTAATAGTGTTACATTTTAATGTCAAAAATTACATAACATGCCAATAGAAATTGCCTATTTTCAAAGGATAATGTTAAGGCAGCAGTGATTCAATAAAAGAAAGTAACGTTATGTCAAGTAGTGAGTCATAATTTTATCTGTGCTAACCTAACTATCTGGTAAAATAGTTCCAAAGAACAAAGACCCAGTATGGGGTACTACAAGCATTGAATACAATTTTTCTTTCTGTGTTTATCAAAGACAGATTAAATAAGTATCAATATATTAATAAAAAAACCTTTTTTTAGTTTGGCTTAATAAATCTGCTGCTGTCATTTTTCAGAAAAATATTTCTCGACTCCATCTTGCAGACACTTATAGAGAGAGATCTTTTGTAACAAGCAGAAGTAAAAGTTTTTCTTTTGCCAGCGCATTTTCTAGATTTAAATCTTGAGTAAAATGCTTCTAGACCTGTTCTTCTAGTTTAGGTCAATAAACATGCTAGAGCAATTTTCTAAAACAATATTGCTCTATTTTTATGGTGCACACATTTATAAAGAGGGATCTTTTGCAGCAAGCAAAAGTAAAATTTCTTTCACAACAAGAGAAGATGCGTTTTTATTAAAGACAGATTAAATATGCATCAATACGTCAACCAGAAAGATTTGTTTTTCTAGTTAGTTTAGTAAACATGCTAAAGTAATTTTCCAGAAAGATATTGCTCAACTTCATGTTGAACACACTTATAGAAAAAGATCTTTTTGACCAGCGCGTTCCCCAGATTTAAATCTAACAGAACGTGTTAAGAATAGCAAACCATAACAAGAAAACATGTTGAACACACTTATAAAGAAAGATCTTTTGCAACAAGCAGAAATAGAAAATCTTACTTAACCAGCGCGCTCTCTAGATTTAAATCTTACAAAACGTGTTAGGAATAGCAGACTGCAACAAAAAAAAAATGCATTATTATTAGAAACAGGTTAAATAAGCATTTATAAATCGACGAAAAAGATCTGTTTTTCTAGTTTAGCTCAGTAAACGTGCTAAAGTAATTTTTCAAAAAGATATTGCCCGACTGTATGCTGGACACACTTATAGAAAAAAATCTTTTACAAAAAGCAGAAATAGAAGATTTTTCTTAGCTAACACGTTTTCCGGATATAAATCTTACAGAACGTGTTTGGAATAGCTGACCACAACAAAAAAACATAAATTTTTATTAGAAACAGATTAAATGACCATAAATATATCGATAAAAAAACTGTTTTTTAAGCTTAGCTGGAGTAATTTTCCAGGAAGATATTACTCGATTTTTTGTTGCACACACTTACAGAGAGAGATCTTTTGCAACAATCAAAAATAAAAGTTCCTTTTTGGTCAGCGTCTTTTCTAGATTTAAATTTCATAGAACATGTTTGGTATAGCAGAGCATAACAAAAAAAATGCGTCTATATCAGAAATTAATGAGCATCGGTATATCGACGAAATCTTAGAACCTGTATTTTAGTTTTGCTCAATAAAAATGCTGGAATAATTGTCCAAAAAGATATTGTCTAATTTTATGTTGCTCACACTTATAGAGAAAGATCTTTTGTACCTAACAAACAGAAGTAAAAATTCTTTCTTCGCCGGTGTTTTCTCCAGATTTAAATCTGCTAGAACAAGACTTAAATAGCAAAGCACAGAAAGCAAAAACTTTGAAAAAGATGCGTTTTCAAGTACGACAAGCTTTGTATAAGATACTTCAAGAGAAAATAATCATCTAATTTAAAGGATGTTAGGCAAGTTTGGAAGTGCATTGCTATTCGTAATGACGTGATAAATTGATATATGTTTCTATATTTTTTCTTCATTAAACAATTAAGACTAAAATAATTCTTGTTTTTGAACGAAATAACAGTCTGTTATTGTTATTTATAAATAAAAGAAAAAAATCTATCGATTACAAGTGCTGAGCGCTCGATTTTCATATTAAATTTGTAGCAATCTGTACATCATTCTATTGAAGGTATAAGCTAAAGCAAACTTTCGACGGCCATAAGTCTCAAATTTAAACTTTACTTATGTCTGGAAGATAGTAATAATCATAACTCAAAATAACAAAAAGGCACTCGTTTGCAACGAAATGGTAAAGCAAAACTTTAAATCGCACATATCCTGCTTTCAGGAGATTCATTACCAAAAGAACCACAAAGTTGTGGCAACTATAACTATCATCTTTTTTTTTTGAGATAATTAAGTAAAGTTTTTTTATTAGTCTCGACGGTAAATTGGAAATTTGATAAACCTTGTATATAATTTGAGAAAACCACAGTAATTACAAGTGAAAGGTTAAGTTCGTTAGGGCAGGTGTCTTAAGAAACATTACGACTTGATTATAGCCTGTAACAAAAAAAATCCTCTCCCTTGACGTTCGTCATATTTCGCATCAATTCGTGTAATCCTGTTGGCAGTAATACCTCGAATCCCAGTCAATCAATTTTTGGAAAATCCTTAAATCCCGTCCGCCGTTCCCTCGGGAGTGATAAATAGCGTAGCATTTGTAACCGCATCGTTTGTTAGTCGGCATGGAGATTCCATTCATTGTCGAACGGGAAACTGGTCTCGGGTACAGAAGGAGCTCGGAAAATATCAGCGGAGGTGCAATTTCTGGTCCAGACACTCGCATAAATCAGTCTGCACTGGAAATCCTCCACCACTTGCACCTGTAACGATTTATTCGCCCGGAATTCAGGTGCCTCCTCTTCGGCGAGAGAGCAAATCTGGACGAAGCAAGCCATCGGAACCATCAGTCACTGGCCTCACCGAGCGTTCACTGCCACGGCTTTGTTTAGACCGATGAATGTCAGGAAATGGCTGCTTCTGCTGCTTATGATTATTGACTCGGCGAGGGGGATTGCTGCTCTTGGAGGTGCCGACGAACTCCCAGACGCGACTTGGAGAAGCGCTTAAGATATTATTACCAGTATGGAACAAAATGAATTGGATTTCGGGAGGGGTAAAGACAGATACTATTCTCCAACAGGAATATCAGCACAACTCAACAACCAAATCTTAGAATTATTTATACCAGATTTTCTAAATAATTATCTACTGTAATAAATAAAAATAAATAAATAAATAAAAATAAATAAATAAAAATGTACAGATAAAAATAAAGACACAAAAAAAACAAAAAAAAATTGTCAAAGAGATACACAGATATAAATGTACCTATATATACAGGGCGTTTCAGAAATAATACAAAAATTTTAACCAATACTAGATCTCACCAACACAAACAACTTCTCTATATACCATTTTTTTTTGTAATTTTCTCTTTGTTTTTTTTATATTCTTTTCGACTGTTTTGCGCATTTTCTTCTAGCATCCTTTTCCTTGCTATTCTTCCTTCTGTTCTTAAAAACTACAATCTTTAATTTGTTCTTTTATTGCTTATTTAATTAGTTTTTTATTTTCTCCTATTTTTCTTCGATTGTTCTAGTAGTTTCTTGGTATAATGAGTGAGTTAAAACTATCATTAGTTAAAAGTAAAAAATAAAATAATTAAAAAATTTACAAAGTGATAAACACAGGGTAGAAATTCGAAAACAAACAACCAAATTTATTGGTATTTATAGAGAGATTATATAATTATCGGCTTTCCTTACAGCTCTAGGTCAAAAGCAAACAAAAAACAGATCTAACAGTAATCAACAATTATTTTTGAAACCTAATTTTGTTTGTTAAACATTTACTAACCAATATTTATTAAAAATTCCATTACAGTGCAAGTATTTTAATCCAAAATTGTTTATAAAACATTTTATTTAGTTTATTGTACATGAGAAATCAAATAAATTCATATTTAATAAATCCCCCTTGAAAATTTCCATTTCATCGTTGAACCTTTCATTATCTGAAATCTGCAAGCCCACTCCTTTGCCATTGTGCACCTCCTGACTCCCCATCAAGTCCAAGCCCGCATCCGACTGCATCCTGCACTCGTTTTTTGTCTGCTGACAGTGCATGCAAACAACTCCAGTGTGGAGAGGATGCCGACGTCGGTCCTCGGTGTTGACGCTTCTTATCTCCGACAAAATCCTTTTCTGATACCATCCGAGTGGATGCGTGTCGCCCAAAAGCCTATTGATTTACGACGTTTCTGGACAATGTGCATTAAAATGCACTTGAGAACACTCCATGAATTCTGATTGTATCCATTTGTCGAAAAGAAGTAACTGGGTGTTGGTGGGTCGCAAATCTCGGATTTCTCATTCGCAAATGCGAATTATAATTGTCGTAAATCTGCAATTGCATTTAGCGTTGACGTTAATCTTAACTAGTTGCAAGCATTGCAAGTAATAACAAAGAGAATTACCAAAGCGTCGCTTACCATGAGTTATCCCCACCTTACGACCCTTTTGGTATTACTCAGTCAATTCCGATGATATACGGTGTATTAAAGTACAGTGCTGGCAACTGAAAATTTTTGTTATTTTCTTTTTGAGAGAAGAAGGGTAATTGATGAAGTGGTGAGTGAGAGGCGGTGTCGGAAGGAGTGTTTTAGTCCCATTGTAATTTTTATGACGGAGCTTGTAAAGATTTAGAGGAGCTTCCTGGGCAGTGTGGAGTTGATGGCCGTGGTAATGCATCCGCTTTCACGCCTAATGGCCGACAAAGCAGTCCCTGGCTCGATTCGCCTTATCAAGCATTCAGTCCAGTAACAAAGAATCGTTTAATAAATGTCCGTCCATAAAAGTCAAATAAAATGTAACGGCTAACATCGTAATTAATTTTCCCGGTGAGGCAGTTTGTATCAAGTGTTTTTGCGTAAACACGACTTAATTAACTTAGCTTTAAACGTGAAAAAACTAATTCCAACTTGGTAAATTTCCATCTCGACATTTTCGTTTCTTTAATAAAATTCCGGCATTAAAATTGCGTCTGGAAGTATTAAAACTTAAGAGATAGCGGCATGCGAAAGCTCCATGTCTTGTGTAAGCAACAAACCGAATTGGAATCGCGAATTCAATTTGAATCCGAGGTATCTGTAATGCAGTCTCGAAATGGGGAAAGCAAATAATATAAAATGGTCAACATTGAGTCTACCAATAATATTCCGGTTCTTTCCTGCTTTCGCGTCTGGCCAATTTGGAAATCTCTCTATATTCAATACCCAGGGACGGATCTACCGACGAAGACGAACATTCAAAGGAATAGCAGACGGATAGCCTAGGGACACCGACGTTGTAATTTGGCTTCTGGACGCCCGAATACATCAAAAAAACGGCTTATAAGACCGATACAACACCACCCCCTAGAGAACTCCTCCTTTGAAAACCAGACTCTTTACACCACAATACTACACCTAATTTCTTAGAAAGTGACTTCTGCTATACATAAAAAAAGTCAACTTTGAAAACTCAGCTTTGCCACTCAGAGTGCACCTGCTCTGTCTCTATTTGTCGCATTCAGAACAGATAAATCCGTCCCATTATTTGACTTTAGGATTTACTAATATAAAGTCTGTTTTCATGACAACGTACGCTCTTTTTGCCCCATCTAATAACTGAAAACACAAAGAACGTGTGCTGTTTTGGATACAGTGACAAAAAGCATCAAGTTTTAGTCACCGGATAGAGATAGTAATATATGGACTTAATGAAGTAGATAAAGAAAGAGGCGGTTCACTCAAGTAGCAAAGCTGAACGCAGCTCATACAGAATCAGTTGTTTTAAAGAAATTTTGAAAAATACATTTTCTAAACTAAACTTCTATTTCTACTACCAACTCTCATCATTTTGTTGAAGACTCCACGAAGTCAAGCTGTTTGAATCTTATGAGCACAATTTTTAACAATAAAAAATTCAAATAAAATGCGCTTTGAAAGCAAAAAGGGTTTGTAACATAGTAGACCAGAAGGAGAGCTCAGAAAATGCAAACATCATAAAATGCAGTTAAAGACAAAAATCAGAATTAATATTGACATCTGTTTTGAAACTGAATCGCATTAATTGTAAGTCGTCAAAAGCCATATTAAGTAAGAAAAATTCTATGTATAAATAGAAGAGTAAAATGAACAAATAAAATAAATCCTGCTGATAGTATTGTGTAGCACATCTCAAGAGTAGAGATTTTAGCCCAAAAAGTAGAAAAAGCATTACTGCTGACGCTATCACAACAAAGAATTTGAAATTTTTGCGCAAAAAAATCTTGACAAAAGTCGTAATAAAATAGATAATTGTTGCAACAAACTACGAATAGTATAATCCTGTAACTAGGAAAATCAAATCACATAATGTCATGTTAACAGCAATTCTCAAATAAATATGTTCAAAAAAAGCATCGTTTTAATCAATACCAAAAATCCAAAAACAATTAAAAAAATTCTTTAAGAAAAAAAAGAGGTCATGAGTAAAGTGAAAATCCAAGAAACAGATAACAGCAAATCTATCGCAGATAACGTGTTAAGTATCAGCAATAATGTCGTCGATTTTCTCACTCTTTTAAAAACTACTATTTTTCTTCTAAATTTCTTTACAAAAATTTTGTTTAATTTTCTTTACCTCCTAGTCTTTAGACTTCATTTAGAATATTTTTGTGCTTTTTTTGCTATACAAATTGTTGTTTTAAAAAATCATTTTAGAATTTTGTTTGCATTTCTAGAATTTTTCCTTGTTTTCCTTGTGTTTTCAGCCGACCATTTCGAATTTTCATCAAAATTCTTGTTTGTTCTTTTTCTACCTTCGGTGTTGCTCAAACATTTTTATAAACTCTTTTTGTTTTTCTTTTTTTACTATTTTTTCTTCTGCTACGAAAAATCCTAAATTACATTTCCTTACGAATGCTTAACTAAAAAAACTGCAAAGATATACCTGAAGATTTTCAAACAAAAAAAAGGAAGTCTACAAAGTTATAAAATTTTTGTATATATTAAATAAAGCAAGTACGTGGATTACAATATTCAAAATTTTGCAATTATTTAAAGGATATTGGTCGAAAATAGTGCAACATAGATGTGTATTATAGTAAAGCTTTCATAAAAAATTTGTGATGTTTTGTTTGCAGCACATCTTAAGAGTAGAGAATTTAGAAAACGTCCATGTCAAAGATTTTAATTTTTCTTTCCCACTATAATTTCTAGACTGCTTGGGCAAAAAATTCGTCGAAAACAACAAATAATGATTAGTTATGATAAAATCATGCGTTCAATAACTCTTGTGGTCAAATAGGCTATGAATTGCAATTGTCAAAAAGAACGTATGACTTGGTTAACATTATTACTTGACAGCTGTCAATCCTCCGCTGTCAATCTGTCAATCCTAATTCGAGTTTCTGTGCGTTTTTACAAATCAAAATCAGTTCTTGTCAGAACTCACAGGCGCTTTGGCTGTGTTTTTGTTTGCGTGTTTTTTTAGTGAATTCGTTTTTACTAGGCTTCGACCAGCGTTTTTGCTCTTCTCTTCTGGTAAGCCTCACAATGGTTTTTACCCTGGAACAAAAACAATTTATGGTGGAAGCCTATTTGAGAAATGGCACAAAAGTTGATGAGCTGTGGACCTATTCAATTTAAGCCGCTTACCATGACTATAGAAAACAATTTCCCGATGAAGTTGTGGATCAAAAAAATTTATAAATAAAAATAAATCCTGCAAAACATTTTTTGAAGAGTTGCATGATGATGAACTTCTGCAAGGTTATTTCCAACAAGATGGAGCAACATCTCATTGCACACAAGATACTTCGGAGTTGCTTCGTGAATATTATGTTGACCGAGTTATAAGCTGAAACACAGACATTCCCTATCCTTCCAGATCCTGTAATTCAACTCCTTGTGACCTTTTCTTGTGGCCACATTTTAAAAATTCAATATTTTCCACTCAAGTCAACAATTTAAATGACCTTCGCCAGCGAATAACAAACAAAATCCAGGAGATAAATAATAATCCTCAAATGCTTCAAAATGTGTCGAATTCTGTAAGAAAAAGGGTTTCAATGTGTATTGAAGTAGGAGGTGGACATGTTCAACATCTTTTATAATAAAATTTATTTATTTACTTACCAGTTTGTGTATTTTGAGTGATTTAAAATTTGTAAACACACGAAGAGAGGTTAAGTGCGGCCACATAAAAATCCGGTTAAAAATCCACAAGTTTCGTTGAAATAACGTTTGTAGAGTAAATTCTTGATCGCTTTTATACAGTCATCATGATTTGCGGTGTTATTTTTAAAAAAACGAATAAATCGAACAAATAAACAGACATTTAGCGACACTTGCTGTCAAACCTCGTTTGTGTACATACGTGTAGGTATGAACTTATCAACGGCACTACGTACATGCTAGAAAGACAAAACCACAGCCGCCTACGACCACAAGAAATATTGAACGTATGATATAATCCTGTAACTAAGACAATCAAAGTGTCACATTATGTCATTTTAACACAAGCTCTCAAATAAATATGTTCAGAAAAAGCGCCGTTTTAATTAATACCGAAAACCCTGCAGCAATAAAAAAAATCCTTCAAGAAAGAAAAGATGCAATTGGTAAAGTAGAAAACCAAGAATTCAATAACAGGAAATCTATTCCAGATAACGTGTCATCAAGCATCAGTAATAAAAGCAATAAAACCGTCGTTTCTCACAGTCTTATAGAAACCTCTTTTCTTCTTTTAGATCCTTTTGTAGAACCTTTTTTTGAACTTCTTTTCTATCTAGTTTTTCAACTTTTTTTAGAATTGTTTTTTGTTATTTTTGCTCTACAAATTGTCGTTTTGGAAAACCTTTTTAGAACTATTTTTGCATTTCTAGAATTTTTCTTTGTTTTCCTTTTTCTTTTAGCTAATGTTTTTCAACATCTTTCAAAATTTTTGTGCGTTCTTTTTCTACCATTGGTGTTGCTCAAACTTTTCTAGAAACTCGTTTACTTCTTTTTTTTTGTTAGTTATTCTTCTGCTACAAGAAACCTTAAATCGCATGTTTTTACAAAGGCTTAACCAAAAAAATCTACAAACATATAAGCAGCCTGCAGGTGTACAAAAAAAGTCCACAAACTGATAAAATTTTTGTATAGATTAAAGCAAGCATCTGGATTATGAAACTCAAAATTTTGCGATCATTTAATGAATATTAGTCAGAGAGAGTGTAAAATTGATAAATGTGTGTTATAGTAAAACTCATAAATAAAAATTTGTAATGTTTTCTTTGCAGCACATTTTAAGAGGAGAAAATTTAGCCTAAATAACAGAAGAGGCTATCAGTGATAACGCTAATGACAAAGATTTTGATTTTTTTTCTTTCGAAATATTATTTCCACTACAACTTCCAAACTGTTTGCGCAAAAAACTCGCCAAAAAGAGAAAAAAAAAATGGATACTAGTTGGTTATGATGAGAAGTCTACAAACTATTTACATTTGTATAATCCTGTAACTAAGAAAATTGGTGTCACATTGTGTCATGTTAACAGATACCATCAAGTAAATATGTTTAAAAAAACTTTGTTTTTATCAATGCCGAAAACCCAAAAACAATTAACAAAAATCCTCAAGAAAGAACAGATGTCATTATTGAAATAGAATACCAAGAAAAACATCTGCAATAAGGTCGTCGTTTTTCCCATTTTTTCAGAATTTTTTTTTTCTTTTCGGATCCTTTTTTTTTCCTTCTGGATCCTTTTGAAGAACCTTTTTTTAAACTTCTTTTCCTTCTTTTCCTTCAACTTCTTCTAGAATTGCTTCTGGTTCTACAAATTGTTCTTCTGGAATTTTTTTTTAAATCTTTCTTTGCAATTCTAGATTCTATTTTTCCAACTACTTTCACGATTTTAGCGCGTTTTTTTTCTACCATTGGTGTTACTAAAAGTTTACAAGAGATTCTTTCTATTGTTTCTATCTTTGCTGTTTTTTTGCTACGACAAACCTTAAATTGAATTTTTTTGCGAAGACTTTACTAAAAAAAAATATACAAAGATATATCTAAAAGTGAAAAAACAAAAAAACTACAAACTGATAAAACTTCAAGACTACTTTACAGAATTATTTTAAATTTATCATTTCTTTCACATACAGATGTAAGTACAATTCTTAGATGTTATAAGTATTGCAGTAAAACGCTTTAATTTTTTACAGGTAATCGGTTGTAAAACACTTACTTACTATACTTCTCTCCAGTTGACAAATCCAGACAACTTAAGTGAGAAGAGAAACTGAGCATGGTGTTATATCCTGATCTTCTTAGCTACAACAGTGCCTTTATCTCAAATCTTCCCAGTCAGCTCACCTACATCATCAACGAAATTATTACAATCTGCGAAAAGAATTTTGGAATGCACAATAATTCTGCTAAAAATTTTAGAAAGTTTGATATAAAAAACAGAAGAAAGAATATAGAAAACACAAAATCAAAACTACCGCAATTAAATATATTGGATTAAGTAAGATCTCTAAAAAAGCTGAATCAACTTCTAGGTAAATTTGGCAAAGATGCGAAGTCTGTGAAGATCTGTGTAGACAATCAAAGTGCAATAAAGGTGATCAAAAATCTAGAAAATGCAAAAAATTTCAACACAAAGACATTGTTATAAGATTCGTATGTAGTAAGAAGCTCATAGCAGATAAATTAATAAAAGTTTTACCTGTCTTAATGTCAGTTTACTTATTTAAGAAATTTTTTATGGTTGTTGTATCTAAGTTTCTTAGTTAGTTATTGTTATCTTTAGTAAAGTTGTCGTCGTTTATTATCATTATCATTGAATGTTATTGTTGTATCTATTACCTTTGCATGGGAGGCTACTCAAGTCTTATAGTTTAGAAGTGCTTCTGTAACAACTCTGTGAGCAATAGCAGCACAAATTTTAATTTTTTTTAATGGCTTTAACAAAACAGTTATTAAATTCTGCGACTCTGTATACCTATTCAAATATGTTATAAAATTTTCATGTTTTGTATTTTATGAATCATAACGTTGTGAAAGGTGGCATCAGGTGATTTGTTTAGACAGTCCCCTGTTCCATAATTCGTCGCCATTATCTCTTTCGGCGCTTTCTCCATCTCGACCCTAAACACGTAATAACATCCATCCCAGACGTAACTATAAAATAAAACGTCACGTCTGCAGATAAATCCATAAAAGCAGCCACCGCACCGCCGTCTGAAGATCCAACCGAATAGAGTGTGGGCATATCAGCCGTCAGTGAGAGTGAGTGTTATCAGGATTCGACCGAAAATCGGGATCGATCCTGACCCCGCTTTTGTTTCCCGAAACTCTCTCACTGGAAATTCCATCAGGAGTATGTGACATGTCATTGCAGGGCGTCGCTTCGAATTTGACGCGCCAATGGCGGCGAGACCGTCTGGACAACACCTCCGGACAAGTTTATGCAAACGGCTTGTTTACATACCACTCGAGTCGATGTTGAGAGAGCGGATTTGGCTCGACAGGATCATGAATGTCGAACGAATCATACAAAATAAAACTTATACAGGAATGAGGCAGACAAGTTCAACCTTCAGAAAGGTTAAACGTGGGGGAGTACCCTCCCCACGTTTAAATTAATAAAAAAAAAAAGAATTAAATAAGACACAAAATTATTAATAATGACAGATATTAAAAATAAAACAATTAAAATCTTAGCAAAATATTAGGTCTGCTTCTAGAAAACCATCAAAATCCAATCTAGATAAAGAGATAACAGAGTTATAAACAGCGAAATAAAAAATGTTAGAAGGACAAAAGACATAAGAAAGAAAAAAGAAGATGACAATTTAAGATAAATTAAGAAAACTTAATAAAGGTAAATACATTTGACAATTTAAAATTAAATAATGACATTATGAGAGATAAAAACAGTTAAATAAAAATAAACATATAATATCAAAAAATTACAATAATCCAATAAAAACGAATCAATTTATAAAAAAACAAAAATTTTGAAAAGTAGTGACAATCTTAGAACAATTGACCTATTAGTAAGTCCGAATTGAACATTTTTACAAACTAGAATCATTTAAAAGAAACAAATATGCTAAAATAGCCTTACAAACCGAATAAATTTTTGATTATTACAGATGATAGAACACTAATACAAAAAAATTATTGTTAATAATTATGTTGTCCAACATAATGTCGAGTAACCTGACAATGCTGCTTCAAAATGATAGTATTCTAAAACTTTCTAAAAGTTTCTTTTGTTTTTTTATTTTCAGTTGTAGTTTTATTTTTCTTCTATTTTTTAAACTTTTTTTTTTAGCATCTATTTTAAGTTAATATTTTTTTTCCAATTGTTGTTTTACAAACTTTTTTACAATCGTTTCCTGTTTTTCTGAAACCTCTTGTTTTTCTTCTAATAGTAATTTTCTCCTTTTCCTTTAAATTGTCTCTCATATTCTTTTTCTTCCAACCGCTGTTTTTTAAACTTTTTCAAAATCTTATTTTGTTCTTCCGAAATTGTTTCTTTTACATTTTTAAAATTTTTTTAGTTTTGCTTTTTCTGATAAAAGTAGTTTTCCAAGATGTTTCTAAATTTTTTTTATGTTTTGTCGTCGTTCAATTTTTATATTTTTCGGAATTATGCGTATTACTGTGATTTATAATTTCAGCATCTTTCTGGACTAGTTCGTAACATTGTTTCTCTCCAAAATCCTGATTTTTTTGTGCAATGTCTTCTGACCTTTTTTCAGTCCTTTATAAGCTTCTTGATAACACGTCTTCTCGAGTTTTTGAGCATTTTTTACTTAACGGCAGTCTTTTATTAATGTTTACTTTTGTCACAGCTAAAACATTTAGGGTCTTCTCTTAGTGTAAGATGGTACGTTTTGCAACTCTATCAACAAAGTCTTCTTCTAAGTTTTTCTAACAGCTCAACATTCCTAGATAGAGTTTCCTCTGCTGTAACAGCTTGCACGAGTTTAATTTGTCTATTTATGTTAAACAGATACCTCGTATTTTAAAGGGTGTAGGATAGTAGCAGAAAAAATCTGATAATTCTCCACTCTTATAAAACGTTTTAACTTTTCTTTTTAAAAGCACTTGTTTCAACTTGGTAACAAATCTGGTGGTCACATTAAGCAGTCTTTTTATTCCTGCTTTATAATCTAGCAAGCTTTTTTGCATTTTTAGTCTCTTCTATTGAACAGCATTATATCGCCATTCCAATTCATCGTTAACAGCATGATAGTTTTTCTGATCCTGTTTCGATATCGCTTTTAACACCTGGAAAGCTGAGCTTTGTAGTGTCAACAAGGAGCTGTTAACTACTCTTCTTCATTCAATCTGTTCATTTCTGATGACGGCTACTTCAAATTATCTTCTATACATTCACCACAAAGTTTGACAGTTAAATATCGAAAGTTTCATTTGTTGTAATGCTGGTTTGATTTTTATAATTTGCCCTACCTCCAGATTTTAGTTTTTGTTTCTATTTTATTAATCTTTTTGTCGAGATCTTCTTTTATTTTTCTAAATTTTTAACTTTTTTTCTTAGAATTTCTTTGACTTTCATTCCTAGTTTATTGACTTTTTTCTCTAAATTTTCTTAAACTTCTAAAACCTTTTTAAAGTCTTTTTTTACTTTTTGCACGTTTATCTAAAAAGCATATTGCAAAATGTCAAATTTTTATAAAATATTCTTCTGTTTTTTGGTGATTGTTTGCCGAAGCTTTCTAAAAGTTTCTGTTGCTTTTCTTTTATTCTCAGTTGTAGTTTCAATTTTTACGTTCTTATTTTTCTTTTTATTCTAATCGTTGTTTTACAGGCTTCCTTACAGTCGTTTCTTGTTTTTTGAAAACTTTTTTTAGCTCTTCTTTTTCTACCAAAATTCTACTTTTTTTAAATTGTTGTGTTTTATATTCTTTTTCTTCCAAAGACGGTTTTCTAAGCTTTTTTAACATTTTTTTTGTTTCTTCAAAATTGTTTTTTTACATTTTTAAAATCTTTTTAAGTTCTTCATTTTTCTGTTTCTCTGTTAAAAGTAGTTTTCCAAGATCTTGCAAAATTTTCTTATGCTTTTAATCGTCTTCGAGTTTTTGTTTTTCTATTTTTTTATAGACTTTTTGATTCTTTTTATATATTTCTGAGAATTATGCGCTATAGTAAGATTTATAATTCTGAAATTGTTTAAAATCTCTCTCAACTAGTTTATAAAACTATTTGAAAAAGATAGAATTTTTTTGGGTTCTACATTGTAGCTCTCTTTAAAACTGTATATTGCTAAACTATTTCAAAGACACTCTGTATAAAAAGAACACTAATAAATTCAAAATTTCATAATAAAAAGAGTAAAAGAAAAGTTGCTTCACCGAAAGTGTTATTCGTAATTTTAAAACGAATCTATGACCATAAAACTTAGTTAACAAAATCAAATATTTTTCCCAAATTCCAGACTTTTTGTATATAAAATTTAAAAAATCCGACAAAATTATTTGAATAATAAAATAAACGTATTAAGCTCGACTTTCGTAAGTCTTTGCCTCGCATTGCTTGTTGCCATTGTAAAACTTTTATTGCAGGCATAATTCGACATGTGGTCGGTTTATAATTCGATTAAAAAGCCCATCTATAAATCCAAATAAAAATCTCATCTTTGTGGTGAATTTTTTCAGGTGGTCGTAAGCGTGGGGCTCGCCCACTTGTTCGCAAAGAGTGGGCCATTTTTATCCGACACTTCTTATCCTGTACATACGACGTAATTTATCTCCAATAAAAATAACACCTATTCTGCTGAATATTATCTGGTCAGTGGCTCTCGATCTCCAAATCTTCGTACCCCCCTCGTAACTTGTAAATCTTCCCTATCGGTTTATCTTCGCAGTATATTCACACACATACAATGGAACCACTCGTTGCTTGACATTGGGCAATAAAACCGATTCGGACGAAAATTAAATGCCGCCGTTGTCTCTTACTCCCACGGGACAGTTGACTGGCCGAGGTGTTATTAATTTTCATTTTTTACAGCAGGTGATAAATGTTTTGGCGAAATGAATGTTATCAGATTTTATAACCAAAACTAGTTTACTCAAGTTGGTCTTTGTTGGAAAGAAATTAAGAGATAAGGTACAGACGAGAAGTGCATACGTTGCTTTTTAGATTTTTTGCACCGTCTGAGTTCACAAAGAATAATTAATCATTTGGAGTGCAATCTACTGTACTCCTTCTAAAAATCACATTTTTAGAGAAGTAGTTTATCACGAGAATTATCTTAAAACACATTTTTTCGATTTAGAAAATTGTTTTTACACATTTTTGTTGTTTTTTTTATTGCAAACTGACTTCCGTTCTTTCCCGAGCTATTTTCCGTCATAAATTAATAATATCGAGAGATGGCTGCTTTCCGGCAAAAATGGCGGCGCTTTTGGAAACCTGTTGGAAGTTTAGGTCACGCGACTAGACAGCCAGACTGACCTTGACCTTCGTTAGATTTCGATTAGCCGTTTCGTGCAAAGGCGGCTGTTTACCGCCTGCCATCTCCCGTTTTATAATCTCAGAGTTCTTATCTTAAGAACGCATCATTAAATCAGTAATTGAATGCGACAAAAATTCTAAAAATGGTGAAGGCGCCGGGATACAAAAGTGGAAAACCAAATAATAAAAATCTGAACGTAAATTACGTCAGATAATTTAGGAAACGTAAATGTTAGTAATATTATTGAAGAATCTTTCAATACTACGCACTTTGCGACTCCAAATATTAATAACATTGCAACAAAAAAGCAAAAATCACTTGTCCCTTAAATTTTAAAAATTAAAAATTTAAAAATTTTAATTTCGAGCGCTTGAAGATAAAAGTAATTTGTGTTTTAGGAGTTTTGAAAACTAGCAGCGCAAATCTTCAGGAGCAAAGTTTTCTGAAAAATCAAGAATAAGAATTTTTTTTTAAAGTCGATCCGGCGAGGTACTGTATAATGTTGTAGATTTAGGGAAAAAAAATGTTTACATAAATAACTTTCTAAGCTGTCTGCGACCTTATCAAAACTACTAATGGGAATGCAAATTTTTCAATTCGTGGTGTATTTAGTAAAAGTTTATTTAACGGCAAGAACGTGCTTTACGTAATTTAGAGCCTAAGAAGCCTTGTCACAGTCTCTTTCCCGGAAAAACGCCGAAACTCTTCGCTCAAGTTGCGATTTTAATCTAAATTTAATCCTATTAGGGCATTGTAAATTAAATTTTAGTTTCCAATTACATATTCATATTGTGCACGCTCTGGCGTGACTTGTTTTGTTTACAAGTGTGTTTTGTGCAGATTATGCAGACTTTAAAACTTTGCTTGAATTGACGGCTGGCACGCTCTCTCTGCCTTCCAAATTCAATTTGGGGACTTTTTACAAAACGTTTTGTTGGTTTTTTAACGACGCGCCTTAATTCATCTACTGATTGAAGTGCTAAAGCCGCTGTCACACCTCTGTCTTCCGGTCTTCCTGTAACGTAATTTCCGCTATTAATCCAGGAAGGATTTAATCCGCTAGATAAGAGGCGGCGAGGATCCAATCATAACGCGATTCCTCTAAATGGACGCTTTAATCCTATCCAGACTTATTAACCAAGGGAGTGTCAAAAAATATTAAAAATTGCATAATTGATAGATTATTTGAATCAACAATTTAACAAAAAAAAAAAGAATCAAACATGTACATGGCAATTAAACATAGACAATTTAAAAAAATATCGTATTTAAAAATGGTGGATGCGCCGGGTTATTTTTATTTTAATTATACCATTGAATCAAGAAGATTACTTTCTAAAAGACAGCAAAATGCTTTTTGTTATTGTAAATTATATAGAAAACATTAAAAAATACTGTAAAAATTAAAAACAAATAACGAATCAAAGAGAAAAAAGTTTTACTGTTTTTTTTTAAACAATTTCATTAAAACAACACATAAAAAAGTAAAACCGTTTTTATATAGCAAATGGTAGATGCGCCAAAATACAAAAAATCTGCTTCAATTTATTTTTTATTCTAAACAGTTTAAATGTAGTAATTAGTTTAATTTAAAAACGTTATTATATTTTTTGATTGAGAAAATATAAAAAAAGTAATTTCATTTATTTTATTCTGACAAGTTAAATTAAAGATAATCTGTTTTTTCGGGAAATCAATTTAGGGAGTATATATTCCGGATATGAATTTGGTTTTTTTCAAATTGTAAAAAATGGGTCAAAGTTCAGTCGAGCACTCATCGTTCGCTTAATTGAGTTTCTCAGTTTTTGGTGCTAAAATTGGAAATTTGTGAAAAAATGTGAGCGCTCTTCGCTTGCGATAATAATTTCATAACGAGCAATAAGCGAAGAAAAAGTCTGAATTTTTCCTTTAAGAGCTTGAAACCGCAATAAAACCGCCGACGTGTTTTTAATTAAGAAAGTTTCCCTTTGAGTTGTATATTATTTTCTTTAAAAAAAAACTGTCCTCATTTATTTGAATCCAATAATCCTTTTCGCCCGTCCGAACGCAGATAAATAAAAAGAAACTTGGTGAAAAAAAAATCAATTACGCTTCAATACCCGCCATAGTTTTTCCATTAAGGAATTGCTCTTTGTTTTTGTTAGAGTGGTATTTTTATTAAGACTTGACAAGCACATCGACGGCAACCCCTGAAAAATGTACTTCCGAACTAAAAACTTCACTTGATTAAAAGCAATATTGAGTCGCTATTTCTCGAGTTGTTGCGATTTTGCCCTATGGAAATTTATTTTCTCGATGCAATCGGAAAGTTAATAAACTTTGCGAGATTAAGTGGCTGCGTTATCCTTATCTTTGAATGTACACTGTCTAGACTTGTGCAAATGTTTTACCTAGCGTGAGACGGATTTTATTGCGCTTTTACTACTTATTATGAATTCAATTTCTTTTTAATGAAAGACGCTTTTTCTAAACATTAACGGGTTCATCAGACAACAATAAAAACAAAAAATTACCAAGATTTGCATTTTATGCCACCGACACAGACGACGAGACGTGCATGTCTCATTACAGTTTACATTCACTCAACTTCATGTCTAAGAAACACAAAAAATCGAAAACTCACTTTAAATTATTCCAGATATGGCCCCAAGTGCACAAAATAAAATAAAAATCACAAAATAAAACACAAAAATGGTAGAGGCGCCGGGCTAACTTATATACATATTTTTTAATTAAAACATTTTAAATCAAACACCATAATAATTATAAGGCAAAATGGTAAAGGCGCCGGGTTGACTTATTTATTTATTTTTAAATTTAAACATCTTAAATAAAATACCACATAAATTAAGAGCAAAAATGGTGGAGGCGCCGGGTTAGCCCAACTCATTTTTCTTAAATTTGAGCATTTTAAATCCCGTCTTTGTGTGGAGAAAAGCGCATTTAGTTGCAGAAACTAGCGCGACTGCAGTCAGCAATGCACTTACATCATCTACATTCTCGTGAATACTTTATAATTTAATTCTCGTTTTGTAAAGCGTTATTTTCGACGTGACAATGTCATTATTTCCTGTAAAATTTTTCGATGGTGGTAGACGTACGACATGGTGATGATGCAATCTTGTTTAAAGACAACGTTGTCTGGCGATAAATTCATCAGACGACGACGTATACAGAATTTCTCAACTTCCGAACTACAATTTGAATAATTAAACGTGTCGTTGGTAGGGCGGCGCAGTTTAACGCTGCGCTTAGTTAAGTTTCGCATTTAGGAAAATTAAAATCATTGAGCGTGGCAAGCTTGGCAAAGACAAGTTTCAAACAGGAATTGTAATTTTTGAGTAAACAAAAAAAAAAGACAAAAAAGAGTTTTTATATTTCGTAAAATCGAAACAATTATCTTACAAAAGTAAAGGTGTATTAATTTTTGTTTTTTAGCTGCACTACAGTAGAATGTCGATTCTCTGAACAGTTTTTGATAGGTACATTTAGTTTACAAAAAAAGTCCGCTAACAATCTCACAAATAGCAGAAAGAAAATATTTATTTTGCTATTTTAAGTGAACTTAAAGCTGTTATTGTGGAACAAACAGCATTGGCAACCTAAAATAAAAAAAAGTATTTCTACATTTTTTTTTTCTACTAACTAATATTCCGCAGGCATAATTTACTGAAACGTTTTCACTAAAAAACTGTATTTTTAAAGGATTTTGCGAGTAAGTAAGAAACATTAAATAAGCTTTTCTGTTTTTTAAATTCCAATTATACCAAGATGCTTGTACCAAAATATCAAAACCTTCAGTCGTCTGAAACAACAAAAATAGCTAAGGTAGACTTTTGGTTTAACTGTTTACAGTTGTCTCAACTGATTGGCCTGTCCACACCACGTGAATAAACGTAATTAATGTCAAGAAAGTCATCCCGCTTAAACGAAGATATTTGCCTTGAAGAAAGTTGCCTTGAAACTAATTAAACAAGTTAGTAGTTTAAAAATAATTTTTTTCTTACCGAAACGCAGACAAATATAACACTGATACCTCCAATAGATCCAATAATAGCATACAATAAAATATAAATTTTTAATTTATCTACTAAATTCTTCGAAATTCTAAAAACCAAAAATCAGTTTTCAATGCGTTATAAAATGTTTAATTTTACGATAATTTTTTCCTTCTGTAATAAATTCTATTACATTACTAGTTAAGCAAAGTACTGGTTTGGTACGTAAAGTACAACTTTACATCACTAGTTCAGAAAATGGTCAGTCTTTTTATAACTAGTTACGTAAACAACCCTTTATGTCATCATCACCTGTAAATGTGTTCCTGTCGCTTTATACAAAACTTCAGTCTTTCAGAAATTTCTTTTTGGTATTGGTTGTTTTCTAAGTTTTTGTTTATGTTGCTACAACCCGAATTTAATTTTTTAAGTACTCAACCCACATAACAATCTGAAACTTAATTCGAAGGCTTGCATAAATAACGACATAGAAAGGCGACTCAAGTAAAAGGGTAATACATGGAAAAGAAGATCGAAAACACCAACATAAAAATTGTTTTTGTTGGGGAAAATATCTTTCAAAATCAACAAACGAATAGAAAAAATTGTCGTCATCTTTAAATGGTGTTATAAATGATGCGAGGACGATCAAACCTACAACACAGGTGGAAATCGTGACAATATTGTGTAAATGAGCCTCTTTTTTGATTTTGTTTTGAGTTGATAGGTCAACACAATTAATTTTCCAAAAATCAATCATTTTCATTGATTGATCAATATTTTCGACTATTGTGGCTATAGAGTAGGATGATAAAACTACCTAAAATTGATATTAATAATAATAAGCTATTTATTTAAATACGCTAGAAGATAGAGATTTACCAAGAATGATATGCAATACATTGAACTATATTTATCAAAATAAGCAATTTCAAATTTTGCTAAAAACATAAAACCTTGATGTATCGCTGCAAGCATTAATCCAAGAAATATTATTTTAAGTAAAAATATTATTATTTTGTTTTGAAAAGGTTCGAAATATATTTTTCGTATGACCCATAATAAATCATCTGAAAAAACATTTTTTTTCCTAATGGTTGCGTATAAAGAAAATAAAATACCTTGAGGTAAGGGTTGCATTTTAAGCGGCAGAGACACAAAAACTAGTTCCAATATTACAGTTATAGACTTTTTATAGAATGGTCTACAATTAACTGATCAGCGACCATTTAAATAATTGGTCATTTAGTTTATATTTCTCAGAAATAAATGAAGTTATTTGATGGTCATAAAGAAATAAGACAAATGTAAATAGTTAACAACAAAACAAATGACAAAATATTAATAAATGGATATATTTATCTTTTGTTTCTAAACGAAATGAAAATTTCTAAAACGCCTAATAAATATTGTAACAAATTATTCCGAAAGATTCACCGTCAAACTTTTCCAGAGTTATAATATCAGGATATGAGTTAGAATATAGTGCGTAATTCTGAGAAATATTCGTCACGGTCATTGACTAGACACGAGAAGGATAAGTCATCGTTCTACCAGAAAAAGAACTGTTTGAGTATACACTAGAGTAAATACTAAAAAGTGACTTATATAGGTAGTAAAGTAAAGCAGGAGTTAGCAGAAATCGAATAGTAAGCGAAGATTAAGAGAAAAAGAAAAACAGCAATTAAACAAAAATTTCTAGAAAAATTAAGAACAACTGTGGGAAAAGAAAAAAACAAAAGAAGGTTCTAGGAATGTAAAAGAGAATTCTAGAAACAGAAAAAATTTGGAAATGTTTAAAACGGAACTTGGAAGAGGTACATATGAAAAAACACCGATTAGTAAAAAAGAAAACATTAATTAATTTCTTAGAAAAGCAAATAAAGAATCAAGAAAAACAAAAAAATTTCTAAAACAAGAAAAAAAGAGCTAAAGTAGTATTAAAAAAAAAACAAAAAAATTAAAGGTTCTTGAAAAACAACGAATGAAAGAGAAGAAAGATAAAAGAATTTCTTAAAAATATAAGACGGTTCTAAGAGAGCTTAGAAACCTAAACATAAAGAAAAACAAAAAAAAATTTAAAGAAAAAAAGAATGAGCAAAAAACATAAAAACTACGATTGAAATGGATAGATATGCCAAAAAACTTTTAGAAAGCTTTGAAGAATCACCACCAAAAAACAAAGAAATAATATTTTCAAAAAATTTGACACTTTGCAAAATGTTTTTCGGAGAAACGTTGCAGAAGTGAAAAAGAAATTTAAACAACTCAAAATTCAAGAAAAAAGTCAATAAAACAGAAACAAAAATAAAACAAAAATGTTTATGAGATAGAAACAAAAGTGAAAAATTAGCAGTAGGGCAAATTACTTTAAGAATCAAACCAACATTACAACGAATATAACCTCCTACTTTAGACGGATTCGTGGCCAATCTATAGAAGACAATTTGAAGCTACATCAAAAATAAGTATCTACAATAAAAAATAAGGCTTACGTCTCTCTTGTTGTCACTCTTGAAACCCAGTTCTTCAACTGATGCAGCTTAAATCAGAACAGGATCAGAAGAACTACCTAGAAATAAAATAAAAACTAGAAAACTACAAGAAACTATTATTATTTAATCGAACTGTCTCTATTTGTCTAAAATAATGATTTATCCTTCTCGTATCAAAGTCAAAGACTAAGACAAATATTTCTCAGAATTAATAATTCATTACATTGGTCTTCTCTAAATGATTGTTTACCTCAAACGATCTACTTTAAATCTGCTTTTTTGCAATAACTTCTAGTCTTTCCTCGACCCGCCATGAGTTTCTAGATATCCTATTGTTGTATAAGCAGTGAGAGGGCAATGACCAGTTAGTGGAAATTGAATAGTGAGCGAGTTGAGTTCTCGAGAATAAATTGACGTCATAGCTAATTAATTTTATAACTAATAGTAGTAAAATATTTTATCACTAATGTATAGGTTAGAACAAATAAATTTAGCATCTAATTTTGAATTTTATATTATTCTAGCTATCACCATATTTTTAACAATTCTGGTCACTACACACTATTTACCATTTTTAATGCTGTTATTGTAGAGTATATAGCTTTTGCAAACTATAAAAACATTATTATGTTTCATCAAAAACATATTTACAGAAATTCCATAAGCATAGATGATTGAAACTCTTTCAGTAAACTGTGCTTTTAAAGGTTTTTCTAAATATGTAAGAAAGGTTAAATATATTTTTAATAGAAGTAGAAACAATTATTTTACAATAAATAAAACGCATTTTAATTTTATTTTTTTGCTCCACTAGTTAAATCATCGATTACCTGAACAGTTTTTATTACCTACACATAGGTTTACAAAAAAACAATCTCACAAATAGCACAGAAAGATATTTATTGTGCTATTTTAAGTGAACTTAAAGCTGTTATTGTGGAATAAACAGCATTGGCAACCTAAAATTAAAAAATAGTATTTCTACTCTATTTTTTTTTTCTACTAACTGATATTCCGCAGGCATAATTTACTGAAACGTTTTCACCAAAAAACTGTATTTTCAAAGGATTTTGCAAGTAAGTAAGAAATATTAAATAGGTTTTTCTGTTTTTTAAATTCCAATTATACCAAGATGCTTGTACCAAAATATCAAAACCTTCAGTCGTCTGAAACAATAAAAATAAATAAGGTAGACTTTTGGTTTAACTGTTTACAGTTGTCTCAACTGATTGACCTGTCCACACCACGTGAATAAACGTAATTAATGTCAAGAAAGTCATCCCGCTTAAACGGAGATATTTGCCTTGAAGAAAGTTGCCTTGAAACTAATTAAAAAAGTTAGTAGTTTAAAAATAATTTTTTTCTTACCGAAACGCAGACAAATATAACACTGATACCTCCAATAGATCCAATAATAGCATACAATAAAATATAAAATTTCAATTTATCTACTAAATTCTTTGAAATTCTAAAAACCAAAAATCAGTTTTCATTGCGTTATAAAATGTTTAATTTTACGATAATTTTTTCCTTCTGTAATAAATTCTATTACATTACTAGTTAAGCAAAGTACTGGTTTGGTACGTAAAGTGCAACTTTACAGCACTAGTTCAGAAAATGCTCAGTCTTTTTATAACTAGTTACGTAAACAACCCTTTTCGTCATCATCACCTGTAAATGTGTTCCTGTCGCTCTATACAAAACTTCAGTCTTTCAGAAATTTCTTTTTGGTATTGGTTGTTTTCTATGTTTCTCTTCATGTTGCTACAACCCGAATTATTTAATTTTTTTAAATACTCAACCCACATAACAATCTGAAACTTAATTCGAAGGGTTGCATAAATAACGACATAGAAAGGCGACTCAAGTAGAAGAGTAATACATGGAAAAGATGAACGAAAGCACCAGCAAAGAAATTGTTTTTCTTGTAAAAAATATCTTTCAAAAACAACAAACAAGTAGAAAAAATCATCGTCATCTTCAAATGGTGTCATAAATAATGCGAGGACAAGCAAACCTACAACACAAGTGGCAATCGTGATGATATTGTGGAAATAAGCTTCTTTTCTAATCTTGTTTTGAGTTAATAAGTCAACACGATCAATTTTCCAAAAATCAATCATTTTCATTGATTGATCAATATTTTCGACTATTGTGGCTATAGAGTAGGATGATAAAACTACCTAAAATTGATATTAATAATAATAAGCTATTTATTTAAAAACGCTAGAAGATAGAGATTTACCAATAATGAAATACAATACATTGAGCTATATTTATCAAAATAAGCAATTTCAAATTTTGCTAAAAACATAAAACCTTGATGTATCACTCCAAGCATTAATCCAAGAAATATCATTTTAAGTAAAAATTTTATTATTTTGTTTTGAAAAGGTTCGAAATATATTTTTCGTATAACCCATAATAAATCATCTAAAAAAATTTTTTTTTGCTTAATGGTTGTGTAAAATAAAAAACCACCTTGAGCTAAAGGTTGCATCTTAAATGGTAGACACACAAGAACTAGTCTCAATATTTCAGTTATACACTTTTTATAGAATGGTCTACAATTAACTGATCAGTGACCATTTAAATAATTGGTCATTTAGTTTATGTTTCTCAGAAATAAATGAAGCTATCTGATGGTCATAAAAAATAATACAAATGCAAATAATTGACGACAAAATAAATAGTAAAATATTTAAAAAATGGTTATATTTATCTTTTGTTTCTAACCGAGTAAAAAAATCTCTAGAATACCTAATCTCAAGATCCATCGTCAAATATTTCTCGAATTATAGCATAACCCTATGAGTCAGATTATAGTGCATAATTTTGGAAAACATTCGTTACGGTCATTGACTGGATACGAGAAGAATATTTATCGTTCTACATAAGTAGAGACTGATTGAATAAACACTAGAGTAGAAAATAGGAAGGAACTTATCGTTATATGTAGAAGTAGTTAAATAAGATAAAGCAAGAGTAATGACCATTTAGTAAATGTCTAATAGTGAGCGACGACTAGTAGAAATAGAAAAATAAAAAAAGACGATTATAAAACTAGAAAATTCTAGAAAAAAAAAACGACCGTTAAAAACAAAAACCAACAAAAGGAGGTTTTAAAAATGTAAAAAAAAGATTCTGGAAAAACAAAAAATATTTTGAAAGTGCTTGATAAACGACGTTTGGAAGAAATAAAAATGAAAAACACTAATTAGTAAAAAACGATCAGTTAAAAATTTTATGAAATGTTAGAAGATGTCAAATGCTAGAAAATGGTAGAAAAGACAGTTTAAACAAATTCTAGAAGGAGTTAACACAACGACTAAAAACAATACAAAAGAAAATCCTAAAGAAAATCTAGAAGATCCAAAAAAGTTTTTAGAACAAGAGAAAGGAGAGCTAAAGATACTTTAATAAACTAATATTAAATTGAAATGATATCAGTAGTATCTTCGTTTTCATAGAAAACTAAAAAAAAATACACGAAAAAGTATTAAAGTTTGTGATACCAATTTGAAATTAGATTATAAAGAAAGGAAAAAAAATAAAATGTGTAAAAAAAGCACGAATGGAAAAAAGAAAAAGCTGAAAAAATTCTAGAAGAACAAAAACAGTTCTAAAAAAGCTTGGAGAGTAAGATTAAAAAATATAAAAAAAAACAAAGTCGTTGAATGAAAAAAAAATTAGAAAATTACAACTTAAATTAATAGATATGCCAAGAAAAAACTGTTAGAAAGCTTTAAAAATCCATCACCAAAAATAAAAAAACAGAGTTGTCTCTTACTGGTAAAAGAACAGGGTAAAGTCAATAGAATACAAACAAGAGTAGAAAAAATTTTAAAAAAAAATGTTAATGAAATGACAACAAAAGTAAAAAATTAGAGGTAAAACAAATTACAAGAATCGAACCGGTATTACAACGAATAAAACCTCCGACTTTAGACGGTTTAGCTTCGTGGCCAATCTATAGAAGACAATTTAAAGCAGCAGCAAAAATAAGTATCTAGAATAAAAAATATAAACCTGACGGCCTTCCTGTTGGCACTCTTAAAGCCCAGCTTTTTAACTTTTGATGGTTAAATCGGAAGATGATCAAAAGACTAGAAAGCTCCTACAAACTATTGTTATCCATTCAAACTTTCCCTATTCGTGTATAATATTGATTCACTCTTCTCGTATCCAGTCAACCAATATTTCTTAGAGTTACGCACTATAATCTGACTTCTATAATAATGTCATAATTCTGAAAGTGTTTGGCGGTGGATCTCTTAAAATAATTAATTATATTTGGCTCTATTTAAAAAGTGTTGGCCTAAACATTCTACTTTAAGCTTGCTTATTTTTGCAATAATTTTTATTCGACTCGTCATGAGCTTCCGGATGCCTTATTGTTGTACAAGCAGAAAGAAGGCAATGACCAGCTAGTGAAAATCGAATAGTAAGCGAGTTGAGTACTCGGAAATGAAGTGACGTCATAGCTAATTAAATTTATAACTAATAGTAGTAAAATAACCTATCACTAATGTATAGGTTAGAACATATATAGCATCTAATTTTGAATTTTATATTATTTTAGTTATCACCATGTTTTTAACAATTCTAGTCATTACATACTTTTTACATTTTTTTTTACTTTAAAGCATTTTTAAGTAAGTTTAATGCTGTTGTTGTAGAGTATATAGCTTTTGCAACTTAAAAAAACACAAAAATTTCTAATATTTTATAAAAAAAATATTTACAGAAATTCCAAAAGCGTAGTTAATAGAAACTCTTTCAGTAAATTGTGCTTTTAAAGGTTTTTCTGAATATATAAGAAAAATTAAATATATTTTTCGATTTCTGGTATTCCAATTATACCAAGGCAATTGTTTTAAAGCCTCAAAACTTTCAGAAGTCTAAAATAATATAAAATCTGGATTAAATTTAAAAATAGGTACAACAGATACTTACAGCAGTTTCAAATGATTGACCTGCCCACATTATATGGAAAAATGTAATAAATGATAAGACACTTATTCCACTTAAACGCAAAAATTTTCCTTCAAAAAAATTTTCTTGAAACTATTTAGAAAAATAAATATTTTAAACAATTGTAAAAAATTTACCGAAATGCAGACAAATATAACACTGATACATACAAGAGATCCAAGTATGGCATACACAAAAATATAAGTTTTTAATCTTCTTATAAAATCTTTTGAGATTCTACAATTTAAGTATTAATTGTTTATTTATTTCTTATGGGCTGATTTCAAGTTGAGGTAATACTGGTAGTATCTTCATTTCCATGGAAAAATAAACAAATTCAGAGCTGTGATTTGCTGTTGTCATGGAAAAGTATTAAAATTTGCGCTACTACCGGTATTATCTCAACTTGAAATCAGCCCATTAGAGTGTTTTTTAATTGATTGTTATTTTTGACAACAAACCTATTGTAAATCTTAATTGTTAAAAAGTAAATATCAATTAGAAAACACTGTACAATCCGACATACCTGTAAATATGTTTCTGACGTTCTATACAAAATTTGAGTCTCTTAAAAATTTCTTCCTGATATTTACTATCTTTAATCAACTCACATATTTCTTTATTTCGGTAACCACAATTCAGATTCTTTACAAATCCTGTCAATGTATAAATTTGAAATTTCACCCGAAGAATTGAATAAATAGTAACATAAAACGGTGCTTGAATCAGTAATGAAGTACAAGGAAGAAAGACTCGAAACACCCAATTAAACAAATATTTCCATTGCGGAAAAAACTTTTCAAATACAACAATCGGAAAGAAAAAGTCTTCGTCGTCAAACGGTACAATAAACACAACCAGAAGCAGTAAACCTGCAGTACAGTTTGCTACTGCTATAATGTTATTCAAACGTGCTTCTTTCTTGATTTTGTCTTGAATTAAAATTCCCGCACTGTCGTAATTCCAAGGCTTGATAATTTCCTTGGCGTGATTAACACCCTCTACTATATCAGGTAATGAATAAGATGACAAAACTAACTAAAATTTTTAATTAGATGTAATTACATTCAATTTAAACTTACTACAATTGCAAGAAAGTACGTAATACTGTATTTACCAAAATATCCAATTTCAAATTTTTGCAAAAATAGAAAAGTCTGACATGATACTGCAATAGTCGCACATAATAATAACAGTTTTAGAAAAAAAATTACCATCGTTTTTTGAAAAGGTTTTAGATATATTTCTCTTATAACCCATAATAAGTCCTCTACAAAATTTTTATTAGTACTCGTATTTAAAACTTGGTAAAATTCTAACTTTGAGTTGAAGGTTGGGGTTCAAAAATAAGCATCCTAAATGATAGCACATCAGTACTGGGTGACGTCTAATCTAAAACAATCTACGAACAATATATTTTTAATAAAACAGAAGTCATTGGTTGATCATGTAAATAGTTAAACAGTTTCTTAGATATGTAATAAGGATCGAACTATTTTCAGTGAAGCTTATCTAATATTTATAAAATTAGATGTCTTCAGAAATGTTCATTATTTATTGTTATTTCTAATATCAGAAAATAACTTTAAATTAAAATAAATAAATTATTTCAGCACTAAGTAAATGCTACAATCAGACAAGTTTGAAATGTATATAAGCTCTTAAGTTTTTGACGTCCATTAAAAGACAAAGCGTAATGACCATTTATTCAACAATACGGAAAATTGTAGAATAGTTTTTTCAAAATTATATTAAAAAAACGTTTTAAAACAACAAAACGTTATAATTTTAAGTTGATTAGTTAAACACTCGTATAATTGCACCAAGTAATACAAGATTGAGAAGAATTTTGATTTCTAATTTTTGAAAAAGTTTCAAATATATTTCTTTTGTAACCTATAATAAATCCTCTGAAAAAAAAACTCATTGGTATTTAATAGGGCTGGGCGATACCTGTTTTTAGGTATCGGGTATCGATACCTCCAAAGTATCGAAGTATCAAAGTATCTGAAGTATCGAGGTATCGGAGGTATCAAAGTCTCGGGGGTATCGAGATATCGGGAAGTATCAAGGTATTGCGGAGGTATTATCGGAGGTATCGCGGTATCGAGGTATCGGGAAGTATCGAGGTATCGGAGGTATCGCGGTATTGGAAGTATTGAGATATCGAAAGTATCATGGTATCGAGGTATCGAAATATCGCATCAAATAACTTGTATAGATAAATAAATATCGCATCAAATAACTTGTAAATTTGTTTGTTTTCATTAAAATAGCTTGTGTTTCCAACATCCAAAGCACTCTGAATAGGATTTTCATTTATAGCCACTCTTTATCAAGGTATCGCAGATATCGAAGTATCGGAGGTATCGGAAGTATTGAAAGTATCGGGGTATCGAGGTATCGGAGGTATCAAAGTATCGGAGGTATCGAGGTATCGGAAGTATCGATACTTCGATACCTAATTGCAGTCGGTATCGGTGTACGATACCTGAGCAGGTATCGATACCTTCTGTAAGTATCGATACTTTTCCCAGCCCTAGTATTTAAAATCTCAAATTTTAACCTTCAGCTGGTTGAACTGGATCTTAATATACTTAATTTTAGTATAAATCAATGTACATTTTTAGTTATAAATTATTAATAGGAAACGCAGTCATTGTCTGATCATGTCAATAATTAGCCAGTTCTTGAGATATAAATTTTAGTATAGCTAAAACCACTTACGTTAAATCTAAATAATTTATGACAAAAATGTTATTAAAAGAAGTTTTAATCTTTTATTACAGTACATCAACCCAAAATACAATAATAAAAAATAACATAAATACATTTCTAGAAAAAAAATTAACTAAAATTGTTATTAATTATAACAAAAGGGCAAAAACCGGTTTAGATGAGCTTCTTGATGATAACCACCCACGCCGACGTGGTATTATCGTTTCGGATTTATTTAATCCATCTACAATCTCCATCTATGGAGCGATATCCATACTGCAATGTTTGTGCAGTTTCAGAGTTCCTTGACTTAAAAATTTGGATTAATAACAAATTATTAATTTTCTTTATGTACACTAATATGTTAACAATAAACAAATAACTCGATATTTACAATCGTCGTCGTTTTATTAATGTCGCTATTTTACTCGCTTGTCTCGCTATCGCTAAGTGACTGAATAAGTTTCGGTCAGTCCCTTTCTCTATATAATCAAACGTCCTTGCTAGTTTGTGCCAGAGTTTCTTGACCTTGATAGATTTAATCAGAAACGTCTTTTAACTATCTCCTACTATCTACTATCTCCTATGTGGTACAGTTCTTTTATACACAATTTTTTATACGGTTGGATGTTTGTACCACTTAGATTCAGGTCAGGACAATAACATACCGAGTGTAAACAAAATTAAGCTCACCCTTTTTTTTATAGTATTTTTTTCAAATAAACCAGTAGTGGCTCATTCAACTCTTTAAATTATCATTATTTTTGTAAATCAAACCTACAAAAAGTTTGAAAATTTCTTTAAATTTGCAAAAAAAAATATTTGAAACGTCGCGTTGAGTGAGTAAAAAAGAATTCTTGTCAGACCCTCTGGTATCAAGGTGATTAGATGTTTATCAACATAATATATTTATTTATTTTTATTTATTTGTGTTAATACATATGCAATGTTTACAGTTTACACACCTCATCGTCATATAAAAATAAAAATAAATAAATAAATAAAATTAAAGAAAACATTAAACAAAATTTATTAAGGTATATTCAAGATATTTGATAGATTTATTTATGCTAAAAAAAATATATTCTTTTTACATACGTCAACACAAAAAGATAGTTACTTACTAATAATAACGAATAAGTCAATCAAATTATGTCTGCTTGTAAAAATAAAAGAGGGATGTAGACAGTTAACTCTATTGATATAGAACGTCTACAAAATAATTTGAAAAAAATTCTAAGCTATACAAGTGGTTAATCGGATAATACCAAATACTTATTCGCTTAAGTTATTAAATGGGTTAGATAATACAATGTTAAAAAAACAAATAGATATATTAAAAAAGTAAACAAAAGATTCTAAACTGAGGCAGCAAAATATAAAATTTCGACGAAAACTAAAAAAAAAAAGTTCCAAGTATTAGAACTCTGTTACATTTAACAATAATAATTATACAAAGTTTTAACATGCAGAAATTTGAAATATTATATCTATTAAGTGTATATTCAGTGTTTTGACGCATTTTTCACTGAATTTAAAGCTGTTATTATCGAGTATATAGTTTTTGCAAGCTACAACAAACAATTTTTTATTATAAAAGTCATAGTTATATACTAACAGATATTCCATAAGCGTAGTTTATTGAAATCTTTTCAGTAAACTTTGATTTCAAAGGTTTTCCAGAATATAAAAGAAAAATTAAATAGATTTTTCTATTTCTTACGTTCCAGCAATACCAAGGCAGTTGCTTCAAAACTTCAAAAATTTCAAAAGTCTAAAACAGAATAGATTAGAAACAGTTATGGTAGATTACGTTTATTTGACCAAAAGTTTAATCTGCTGTTGGTTTGAAATATAACAGCTGTAAGCAAAAATTTTCAAATTCTAAAAATTTGTTTAAAAAATTAGATGACAGTTTAAAGCGACACATTTAGACATGTAGGGCAACAGACGTTTTAATTACTTTACAGCACAAGAGCAAAAAGTTTGATTTTTGGACCAGGTAGTAACACAATTTTTTTTAGTTGCGCACAAAGATATAGAGTGTTTTATACACTCAAAATATGACTATGAGTTTTTTTTAATAGAAACTTTTTACTTACGATAGTTTCAAATGATTGTCCTGTCCACATTATATGAAAAAAGACAATAAATGATATAACAGTTATTCCACTTAACCGTAGATATCTGCCTTGAAAAAAATTTCCTTGAAACTATATTCCAAAAATTAATTATTTTTAAATTTCAAAAATATTACCGAAATACAGACAAATATAACACTGATACATACAAGAGATCCACATATACCATAAGCAATTATGTATGCTTTTAATTTATTTATAAAATTTTCCGAAATTCTGCAACGAAACAAAAATTATATTAAAAAAAAATTATTTAAAAAATTTACCTATAAATATGTTCTTGACGCTCTATACAAAATTTGAGTCTTTTAAAAATTTCATTTTGGTATTCAGTGTTGTTTAATAATTCACTTGTTTCTAAATTGCTGTAACCACAATTCAAATTCTTTAGAAATTCTGTCAACATATATATCTGAAATTTAATTCTGAGATTTGAGTAAATAATAATATAAAAAGATGACTGAAGAAGAATTCCACAAAAAGGAAAAAACGATCTTAGGCCCAAAGTCAGCAGAAGCTTCCATTGTGGGAAAAACTTTTCAAAAGCAAGAAACGGAAAGAAAAAATCGTCGTCATCATCAAATGGTACAATAAATAATGCCAGAACTGGCAAACCGATTATACAGATAGCAATTGCCACAATGTTGTTTAAACGTGCTTCTTTTTTAATTTTTGCTTGAACTAATAAACCAGCACTGTCATATTTCCAAAACTCGACAATATCTTTAGCATTTTCAATATTATCCACTGTTATAGGCACCGAATGTGATGTTAAAATTACCTAAAAGAGCCAATAAAATTTTCAAAATTACATTAAAACTCACCAAAATTGCAAAAAAATACGAAATACTGTATTTGGTAAAATACGAAATTTCAAATTTTTGCAAAAACAGAAAACTCTGGTATAACACTGATATAACAGCACTAAGAAACACCAGTTTAAGAAACAATTTTATTTCCTTTCTTTGAAACGGTTCCAAGTATATTTTTCGAATAACCCATAGTAAATCCCCTAAAACAAAAAATTAATTTGTCTTTAAATTTTTGAATTTTAACCTTCGCCTAATCTTTGCAATTGAGGCTCAAAAACAAACATCCTAAATGATAGCACATCAAGAACTGGAGTGACCTTTTAGTGTCAATCAATCTATACGTACATTTTTAGTTATAAATTTTTAATAGAAAGCGCAGTCATTGGCTGACCGCGTAAATAATTAGTTAGTTATTTAGATATAAAATTTAGTTATAAATCGAAGCATTTTTATTATAACTACATATTCATTAGTCAAATAAAATTTTATTCCATAGTTTTCTTGTTTAATATTAAAATTTATTAAAATATAATGTAGAAGAATAAACAATGAGCTATAAACATTCACACAACGATTAAAATTAATAAAATTACAAAGTTTTGAACTTTAATTTTTTTTTATAATATAATTGGCAAATGTTCTTTGTTTGCCAAAAACTTCCTTAAGCTTTATTTAATAAATTCTAGTTGTATTAAATTTATGAAAAATTTTATCACTGGCCGGGATTTAAGCTTAGATCTTTTGATGTTTGGTTACCATTGAGTTACCAGAAATCTCCAGTTCTTGTTACTATTTTTAATAATTATTGTGTCGGAATAGAGTGTTATTGTATACAGCCTGACCTATAAGCTGAGTTTCGCTTTTTTACTAATACAAAATGTTTATAAAATATTTATTTAATATTCCCTTGTTAGATTAACAATACTATTTAGCTATTAAGAAACTATGTCAGTAAAAATCAGCCACGTGGTCGTCCTTAAAAAAATGTTATTATGTTTTATTGTTTACGTCCATTGCATAAAGGTAAACAAAGTTAGAAACAAAATAACATTTTGTAACTTGGCTACGTTTTAAAAATAGTACATTAATTATGGAGAACGGTAAGGAATGCTTACCGTTCGAAGACAATTGTTTGGAGGAGGAGCGAAGCGACGACTCCAATTATTGTCTGAGAAAGGTAATCCTTAACGTTCGACATGCTTATAACGTTTTTTGCGCGATTGGAGTTTCTAGAATAATAATAATTTATATCAATACATTTGTGATAATCGGGAAGATTGAAACTGAAAACTTTGGGTGGCTGTTCCATGGTTGCTATGGTTTTGTTCCAAACAAGTAAAATTGTCTTTTTGATACAATCATTCCTACATAGTTCTGTTTTGTGGTTCCGTTTTCGAAGCAAATATGAGCGATAGTGATGATTTAGAAGACGCTTAGCAAGAAGGATGTTCGGCAATAATTCCAGAAAAATCTAAAGCCCGATATGAACAGACATACAAGTTGTTTAAGGAATGGCGTGAAGCAAAGAAGATTTCTGTAAATGAAAATAGCTTGTTAGCGTATTTTGTGGTGAAAAGTGGACACTTGAAGGCCCCAGGCAGTTTATGGGCGGAGTATTCTATGCTGAAGAGTACAATTTTTCTCCATGAGCTATCGATATTTCTAAGTTTGCTACATTAATTGCTTATCTTAAGAGAAAAAATATTGGATATCGGCCTAAGAAAGCTAAAATTTTTACCAAAGAAGACATGGAAAAATTCTTGAATGAATTTTTGAATGAAGCACCAGACTAAGTGAATTACTTACCGTCTTGTTACACGTAGCAACCAGTAACAGCAACCTATCGTCGTGGAAACAGGCACGGTAAACTGATAAAAACAACCAATCGCGCAAAAAATATTTTTTTATTACGAGTTTCAAAAGGCATCATTATTTATCATCAATGTGTTTACATCAATGGAACAGTAGAAACAAAACTGCTATCAAGCATAAGACACCAATGATATAAAGAGAACCTCAAAACCACCACGACAACTGCTATTTTGTGTCGTAAATATTAACGCAATAATTCTAAAAATTGCACTCAGTGGCCATAGATGACCTGCACTCTGCTCAACAACCTTTTCTACACTTCCCTAATCATGAAAATGTACCATCATCATCCACCAGTTCCGAAGAAACAGATTATAATATGAAAATTGATACCGACAAAAATCCAGATTTTACAGTTGAGTCAGTCCCACAACTGTTTCATCAAAACGAATTAAATGATTTAGTAAGAGATTTAAATTTATCAAAAAAAGCTTCAGAAGTTGTGGCATCACGTTAAAAAAAACCTAAACCAAACACAAAAATTTCTTTTTGTCGTACCTACCCGAGAGAAAAATTTGTTACCGGTTTTTTCCAGCAAAAACAACTTGGTTTTTTGTAACAATATCAGAGATTTTTGAAAGAGATAGGCTGCCAAAAATATGATACAAATAATTAGCGTCTGTTTATAGAAAGTAGCAAGAAAAGCTTGAAGTGTATTCTACTCCATATAAAAAATAAGTATAGTTCTATTCCAACATTCCACTTTCCACCTCTATAAAAAAAAAATATAACACAATTTCGTTAGTACTGGACAAAATTAAGTACCGAAATTTGTGTAGATTTAAAAATAGTTAATTTTCTTTTCGGACAGCAGAGTAGATACACCAAATCCCATTGTTTATGTGTCTATGAGACAGCAGAGATAGACAACACCGTTGGTTGCAGCAAGACCTAAATTTTACAAGATCAATAAATAAACTTGAAGCTAAAGCTTGAAAAGCATTTATTTTGGTGATAAAAACTTTTTCGAAAATAATAAGTCGGCCAACGATTTAGTGTTAGTTGAGGACATGCTATCTAATTTGAAAGACTTGCGCTGCAACATGAGTATCTAGCTTCATCATTTACACTTGCATTTAGATCGATCCCCGAAAAATTTAGGCGATTATAGCAAAGAGCAAGGCGACAGATTCTACCAAAACATACGAACAATAGAAGTTCGTTGTCATGAAAGGTGGGATATGGTGGCCGATTACTGTTGGAATTTAGAAAGAAATCAGCCTAAAGCAGTTTATTCAAAAAAATTGTATAAAAAAGCATTTCATAGTATTTAATAACAACGATATCAAGCATTTTAGTATTTTTGATAAAAATTGTAATTTTTTCTTAATAAAAAACTGCACTTGATAGACTAAAACTAGTATTTTTCCGCAATTAGTGTCTTCGATATGTCCTATACAGTACAAAATATCTAAAAAAAAATGTGTGTTGGTCCGTGTTATTAACCAAGGAAAATAAAACGCTAGAGTTGGGTGCATACCGATATTTACCGATTTTATACACATAACGAACTTGAGTATACTCAGAAGAACCTTTTCTAGAATATCTTTAAGAAGACAACATTTTTTTAGAGAATTTCTTCTTAAGATCATTTTTAAAAATATAAGAAATAGTGTAAACAGCCTAAACGAGAGAAGAGTCTATCAGCAACAAACATAGAAATGTCATTATCTTATAGAGCTAAGCTAAAATCTTTGTTGATTATAATAGATAATTAGGAAAATTCTGTTTAGATATAATTATGTACATTAAGACTTCTATTTAAGTGAGCACAAAAAAGACTAAAATTAATTACTTATATTACTATTCCTTCCTAATAGATAACGATTATTCTATATGAAATATTAATTAATTATTTTTTTTTTAATAATTCAAACATTAGCTGTCCCAACGGTCCGAAAAAGCTCTATAACTTGTTTATTTTAAGAGATATTAATTTTTTCTTTTTTCAGATTACAGCTGCGTTTTTGATGCACATTCTAAAAATATTGCGGTTTATATACAAAGTGTCCCAATATTAAAAAAACACTAAAGTTATGTTTTTTTAAATGGAATATATTTAGTTTAAAAATCAAGTGGGCTTCTGTCAATTTTATTGTGAAGATTATAAGTCCCAAAATGAATTTTACTCGTCACGAACTCTTTAACATGGAATACAGTCTTGGTGAAGCGGATCGTAATATTTTATTGACTCAAAGACTCTACAAAAAAAATACCCAAATGCAAGACTGCCGCAAAGTGCTGCATTTAAAAAATTGAAAAAATAGATTTGATGCTACAGGAAGCGTTACGTACCAGAAGAAGAAGTATTAGCACACGAAAAATAGACGAAACCTGGAATTAGAAGTTCTTTTAATGTTACAAGAAAATCCATAATTGAGCTGCAGAGAAATTGAAGCACAAACTGGCATATCGCAAACCAGTATTAATCGAATTACTTTATTACACAAATTTTATTCCTACCGCTTTGAGCTAGATTAGGAACTTTTTGGCAATGATTTTCAAAATCGAGCAAATGTTAGATTTTGCCTAATTTTCTCTGTAAATCAATTGTGCACAATATTGTACGTTTTCTTGCAACAAAGAATTTTTAATTCTATATTTTTGTTTATTTTCTATGCTATTTTTTTTTGTTTATAAGGCCCACTCGATTTTTATTGTTCAAAACAGAAAAGTTTAGCAAAATTTAGTTAATTTAGGATAGCAATTTAGAATTTTACACTAGACTATACAAACCTTATATTTATAGAAAGCTTGTCAAAGGATCTTTTGATTGGTACAATAATAAAAATAGGGTGCCTTTTGAAAAAAGTTAGTTTTGACATTTTTAATTTGTCATGTTTAAAAAATTGCAGTAGGCAGATGCCACTGAGCAGGTTGTTGAGTAAACACTTAAAAGATGCGGCAAGCATTCAGGAATCAAACGGCGTTACTTAGTTTAACTTGCGTGCAAGCATTTAGAATGTAGAAATTATTAGACAAACCTCTGCATTTTTAAAATTCTGGTAAAAAAAGCGCCACAAATCAAAATTGATAACAGATAAATAAAAATAACCTTTATAAAAGTTATTTGTAATTTAGCATAGAATCCAAAAATAAAATCAATTTAAGTATATTCTATTTAAAAAAATATAACTATAATGTTTTTTTAATATTGGGACACCTTGTATATAAACCGCAATACTTTAAAAATGTGTATTAAAAGCGCAGCTATAATCTAAAAAAACAATATCTCTTAAAATAAACAAGTTATAGAGCATTTTCGGACTGTTGGGACACCCTGTATAAAAACTTAACTTAAATCAAATTCTAGTAAAAATAGTATATTAAGTATGGAGAACGGTAAGGAATGCTTACCGTTCGAAAACAATTGTTTGAAGGAGGAGCGAAACGACGACTCCAATTATTGTCTGAGAACGGTAATCCTTAACGTTCGACATGCTTATAACGTTTTTTGCGCGATTGGAGTTTCTAGAATAATGATAATAATAATTTATATCAATACATTTGTGATAATTGGGAAGACTGAAACTGAAAACTTTGGGTGGCTGTCTCATGGTTGCTATGGTTTTGTTTCAAACAAGTAAAATTGTCTTTTTGATACAATCATTCCTACATAGTTCTGTTTTGTGGTTCCGTTTTCGAAGCAAATATGAGCGATAGTGATGATCTACCGGATGATTTAGAAGACGCTTGGCAAGGAGGATGTTCGGCAATAATTCCAGAAAAATCTAAAGCCCGATATGAACAGACATACAAGTTGTTTAAGGAATGGCGTGAAGCAAAGTAAATTTCTGTAAATGAAAAGAGATTGTTAGCGTATTTTGTGGTGAGAAGTGGACACTTGAAGGTCCCAGACAGTTTATGGGCGGAGTATTCTATGCTGAAGAGTACAATTTTTCTCCATGATGCTATCGATATTTCTAAGTGTGCTACATTAATTGTTTATCTTAAAAGAAAAAATATTAGATATCGGCCTAAGAAGGCTAAAATTTTTACCAAAGAAGACATGGAAAAATTCTTGAATGAAGCACCAGAAGAACAATTTTTAATTCAAAAGGTATGTTGTAGATGATGAGGTGGTACATACATCTGAGTTCTAAGGAAACAATATATTTGCAGGTATCAATGATATTGGGAGTAGGTATCGGGCGCTTGTAGACGAGAGGAACTGTACAATATTAAAATGAGTGACATAGAAGAACATGAAGAAATGTATATAGTAAATATTCCAAACACAAAAACGAATATTCAGCGAACGTTCACAGTTATTAATAAAAAAAAATGAAGCAGTTCATTATTTGGAAATACTTCGAAAATACTTAAGAATTCGACCACGCAACCCAACGTCAGATCATTTATTTCTGAACGATCGAAATGGCAAATGCACTAGGCAAGTCACAGGAAAAGGCACAATTCGAGGCTGGCCGTCAAAAATTGCAAAGTATTTAAAGTTGCAAGCCCCTAAAGGTTTTACTGGACACTCGTTTCGACGCACATCGGCTACACTTTTGGCGAATAACGGAGTTGATGTGTTGGGACTAAAAAGACATGGTGGGTGGCGTTCATCAATGGTGGCCGAGAATTACGTGAAAGATTCCCTCCAAAACAAAATTGAATTTGCTCATAAAATTTTACCCAGCGATGTTGGTGGACTATTACAACAACCTGGGACTTCTAGGTCGGAACACTATTGTCTATTAACACTAGAATCTCAAATGCGAGTGATATTATTACTATTAATTATAATAATTGTACATTTAATTTTAATAAATAAATTGCAAAATTGTTTTTTTTTAGATTTGATTGCTTACTGTTCACTGAACGGTAAGTGAATTACTTACCGTTTTGTTACATGTAGCAACCAGTAACAGCAACCTACCGTCGTGGAAACAGGCACAGTAAACTGATAAAAACAACCAATCGCGCAAAAAAAGATCTTAAACTATTTACGAAATTCCATTAATGTTATGTATTATGTAAAGATAGACTAGTATTTTTGGTTATTTTTAATTTTAATTAAACAGAAAAATTAACATTTATAAGTTGTTTCTAAATTGTTTTTAATTGTTTCATAATTTGTTTCTAATTTTTTATAATTTGCAAAGTCTAAATAATTTATGACACAATTTATTTATCGTTTTTTTTCCTTATATTTTTATATACATTTATCAATTTTATTAACTATTATTAAACCTATACTTATATTAAATAAAACCTATCCTTAAAAAAATAAAAAAAAAAACATAAAAGAAAAGTTATTAATCTTGTATTTATTAGAGAAAATACAGAAAAGAATTAATTTGTCTTTAGAAGCAGAAATAAAAAAATAAAGAGTAATTAATAATTCTATTTGTTCCTGAAAAATAACAATCAATCTACATAAAACATTAATTAAATTTTGTTTTAATCATCCGAACATCAGCGTTAGCCCTTTTATTCAAAGCCAACTCAAAGCAAGATTTAGTTACCAAAAATGGCGTTTAACCACTTACAAATTTCTTCCAAGCTAACTTTAGATTGTTACCAAAACATACTAATGCAAATTCTTCTAAAACTTATTTTTATATTAATACTAATTTTAAATTTATTTCAAAGTTTCCTTTTTTTGAAACGTTTCGACAGCCATTTTTTTATTAAATATGCACCAGTTTTTGCTGCATCTTTTTTCGTAAGACGAATATCTAGAGTATTTTATTTTGGTTTTTCAGATTTTAGTGGCTGCTTTTTCAACTTCTTCTTTTATATCAATCATACTTTGTGCTACAAAAAAATTTGATTTTTGGGACACAACAGATTTTGATATCGAGATTCAAAAAAAAATTAAATTTGAAGCAACCTATATCGATATTTTTATGATAGTTAATACAATTATAGGTGTAATCAGTGGCGTATTACATAGTATTCCTCTAGAAGATGATGCAGATATTTACTACCCTCTTTATATATTTGAAGAGTTTGCTCCAGAAAGTTTGAAAGATGTGTTAAGCTGGCTTTACAGATCGAGTTTTATTTTGACTCCTTTTGTAATGCTGGCCCCTCTTCACATATTTCAAACATGTTACGATTTCAAAATTTGTTATTCTTAGAATATTTAAAAAAATTGAAGGAAGGCTATGATAATTCAACCGACTTGTTTGATGATCCCAACTATCAAAAAGAAATCAAAAATAGACTTAAAACGTGTATTAGACGTCATTATAAACTTTATACGTATTTGCAAAGTCTTTAATTAAGTAATGCCTGTCTTAAATTTTTTTAGGGTAGAAACTACTATTATAAACGAATATCGACCAACTATTTTTCTTTTTTCAGCAGCTGGTGTTATTTTAAGTGTCAGTATTATTTTCTTTTTATTTTCAGTAAGCAAAAATTAAAGCTAATTCAAACAATGTATATTTCCTTTAATAAGTTTCAAGGATCATTTGAAAATAGATATCCACGACTTGTAACTATGGTTATAACAAGAGAACTTACTTTTGTACATGTAATTATAGCAGGACAACTAACTGAAGATGACGTAATTTGTTAATTTTGTTGTATTATTATTTTTGTTTATTTTTAGTCTCAAAAAATTTTCGAAACTTTACAAGTAACCGACTGGTATTATTGGAATATTGAAAATTGAAAAACTTATATAATTTTTTTATTAAATACAGAAAAAATTGTAAAAATACAATTTTCGGAAAATATGTCTGTTAATTACGAGCTTGGCATTTCGGTTAGTTTTAAAATTTTAATCTTCGTTATAAATAAAATGTTTTTTCAGATTGCTAAAACCGTTTATTCAATGGTTTCTGTTGTAAGCAGGCTCAGAAATATTGACTACTTATAAAGAAACTCAAATCAACTTAAATTTATTGGGTATTTTTTTAAACAAATTAATTTCGTTTTGTCATATAATTATATCATTGACGCACTTAAACTAGGTAGTAAATTTACTATTTGTTTATCAATTTATTATATTTATATCCATCTTTAACTTTACCCATCTTAATTGTTAAAAACCTAAACATACTTTCTTTAAAAACAAATAAAAGATAGAATACTATTTATTTTATCTGTTTCTAAAAACTAATAATCAATTATTATAATAGCATAAAACCATAATTAAATTTTTCTAGACCTATTCGACTATTTAACTAATTTATTTAAACTCAATTAAAAGCAAATTGTAGCTTTTTTAAGCAAATAAAATTTTCACGCAAAATACAAAAAAAAACTTACAAAATTTTAATCCTAGTGATTATATTATATGAGTTAAGCTAAATTTATTTGTATTTAATCTAATTCGAGTAAAAAATGAAACCGATTAAGTAAAAATTCTAAAAAAAATTAGCGGTTTAATACAATTAAACTTTGTAGATATAAACAAAGTCTGCGTTATTGAGGTAAACCCATCACGTTTCTAAAATTTGACATTCCATAAAATCCTAACAAATTTCTGGTTGGTTGTTTTATTTAACTATTAGCTCACTAAGACGGCGCCAAAAAAAATTCGTCTTTCTAGAATACACTACTCTTTCCACTCCTTTTTTTATTTTTTTATTTTTATTTTAAAAAAGTAACTTAATAATCGCCTTCTTTGGTTCCTAAATTCTATAAAAAAAAACCTTAAAATTTTTAAGGTGTTTAAAGTTTACAAGTTTGAACTATCCTTGTTCTTCTTTTTTAAGATTTAGTCGTTTTAAGTCATTTTTCTTGTTCTTGTATTTCTTCCAATCTTTGTTTTTCAAATTCATATAGAACCTTAATTTGTTCTTCTATAGAATTCCACAATTTAAAATTTTTTCTTAAAGCTTTTTTTATTTTTTTAGTGGCCTGTCGTTTTTGCTTTTAGAATCTTCTAAACTAAATTTGTAAAATTTTTCTAAAATGTACTTTTGTTCACTTAATAATTTTCATTGTTTTCGTAGTAATTGTCTCTGCTTTTTTTTGCTAACTGTATTTTATGCCTTTTTTATCTTTAAATTGTTTTTATAAAATTACTAAGTCGGTTATGGTTTATTTAGAATCTTCCAAAAAATGCTTTCACTTTTTTTCAGATTTTTTTATTATTCTAAAGGTTTTCTTTATTTTTATTTTTTTACAAGTCGAGAACTAGTATTATATAACTTATATTATATTATTGTATTTTTATTTTGTTACATTTTTGTTTTTTATTATTTTTTATTTCTTTTGGTTTAGATAAAACTTTATCTTTTTTATTTTAGTAACACGACGTTGTTATATTTTGTTTGTTCTTTTTTTATGCAATATTTTCTTTCAATTCTTATATTCTTTTTGGTGACTAAAATTTATATTATTTTTATTAAAAAAAATACTATAATTATTTAAACAACCAAATCTTTTGCAGTAAGTATAAATTTACTGTGTTATTAAGATCGTTAGAACCTTAAAGTATATAAAGAAAATAAAAATTAAATATTAAATAGTGCATTTAATATTTAGTCTAATTGTTTTATAAATCACTCAAAGTAAAACAATATTTTGTGAACTAGAAAATGTAATGATCTAGGGAAAGAAAATTGAAATAATTGAGAAGACAATTACTATTAATAATAGTTAAACCTATTTATACTTTAATAAAATTGACTTCATTTTTGATTTAAGCAAATAAGCAACAAAAATACGATATTACACAGATAGAGTTATCAACCGTCTTTTATTTTAAACATTATTGTATTGTTGCAAACAATTCCGAAGAAAGAAAGTTTAGCGTAAATAGTCTGAGAAAATACCAGGAGAACATCGCATCGTGAGTTAGACTGTAGCGTAAAATTCTGCGAAATTACTATTAGCCACGCCTTTGAACCGATCAAGAGAAACTAAAATATGCATGAGTAGAAAAAGATTTTTGTGATTTTCCATAAAAACAAAGGTACAACCGTTGTTGTCTCAATTTGAAATTAGTTCATAGGTACTTTTTATTATGCAACATAACTATTGTGTAATTGTGTTTAGGTAAACCCTAATTCGTTTTCAGCAGACTATAATAATTTTAGTATTAACGATTTTTTCTTCTGATTTTTTCTATTGTATCAACAAATTATGTTTGTTGATATAATCATGAATACAACTAATGAATAAATTATTCATTAAATAATAATAAACCAAATATTTAGACGTTCATTTTCAGTTCATTTATTTCTTAGATTATTAAATTTTATGGACCTCAAATATTAGTACAATCTAAATAATTTATAATACAGTTGAAGCTATTTATTAAATGCGCTGTCTGGTCTTGATTGATAATTATTTTCTTTGTTCATTGTCTTATTTCTGCTCACCGGAGAAATAGACACTGCGAGGTTTACAGTTGTTGCAGTCTTAATTGTTTTTTTTTTAAACAGAAGCAATAGAAGCTGTAATTTATTCATCGGAAAGAACACAAAAGTTAAATCAGTTCCATAAGAAAGTAAAAACAGTGTTTAAATATAAAAAAAGAGTACACTTAAACAGAAAAAAAAGTTAAAAAAAACATAAAAACTTGACTTATAGATTTTAATAAAGAGTAATAAATTTAAGCTGTCTTTAAGGAATAACATTCAACTGAAAGCACTGAAATGAGTTTTACCTATCTTCGAATTTCAAAAATAATATGTTTTGAATCTTTTCAGAACACACTGTTGCAACTTTTACTGAAATTTATTGTTTTATTACTTTTAATTTTTAGTGTGTTTCAAAGCTTTCTTTTTCTCCAACGTTTTGACAGTCATTACTTCATTAAATTTGCCCCAGTTTACGCTGCATCAATTTTTGTAAGTAAAATTCTTTAGTATTTTTATATAGATTTGTTTAGTTTTTAGTAGCTGCTGTTTCAATTCCATATTTCATATCAATCGTCCTTTCTTTGCTAGAAAATTTTAATTTTTGGGATATGTCGCATTGTGATCCTCAAACTCAAAAAAGAATTAAATTTGAAGCGACTTATACCGATATTTTTATGATAATTAATCTGGCTATAGGGGGCGTTGCTGCTATATTTCATGCTATACCTCTAGAAGATGATGAAGATATTTTTTATCCATTAGCTATGTTTGAAGAGTTTGCTCCAGGAAATGTGAAAGATGTTTTAAGTTGGTCTTGCAGAGTTATCTTTCTTATCACTCCTCTTGTATTAGTGGAACCTTTTCATTTAATGATTTTTGTTTCAAACATATTACGATTTCAACTTTTTCTTTTAGTAGATTTTTTGAAAAATTTGAATCAAGGCTATGATACTTCCAGTGATCTGTTTAACAATCTCGATTATCAAAAAGAAATCAAAAAAAGATTGAAAACATGTATTAAACGTCACAACGAAATTTATATGTATATACAAAGTATTTTAGCTTAGTTCTATACGAGTATATTTTCAATTTTTTAGGAGCGCTTATGTCTCTATTAAAAAAATCCAACCATTTGTTTTTCTTTTTTCAACAGCCGGTATCATATTGGGTGTTAGTATGATTTTTTTTATATTTTCAGTAAGTAAAAATTGGCAACAAATTTAAACCAAATTTTATACATTTTATAAGTTTCAAGGATCATTCGAAAACAGATATCCACGACTGATAACTGCGGTGATAACATCACTACTTACTTTTGTTCATGTAATTATAGCAGGACAACTAGTTGAAGAAGATGTAATTTTTTATGTTGTTAAATTTTTATTTTAATTTTTTTTTAGACTAAAAAAATTTTTGAAACTTTACAAGTAATCGAATGGTATCCCTGGAATATCGAAAACAGAAAAACTTATCTAATTTTTTTAATAAATTCAGAAAAAATTGTAAAAATACAATTTTCGGAAAATATGTCTGTCAATTATGAGCTTGGCATTTCGGTTTGTTTCCAAAACTTATTTTCTTTATAATTGAAATATTTTTTCAGATAGGGAAAACCGTTTATTCAATGGTTTCTGTTGTAAGCGGGCTTAAAAATATTGACTATTCATAAAAAAAGTGGTAAAAAAGTGTCTAATAACTAAAGCTTATTACTCCCTTCAAGATTATTTTGCATAACTGTTCTTGTATTAGTTGTCTTAATTTTTATTCTGTTAAATATTTCATTATTTTAATTATTGTTCTCTATTTCTCTTTCGTTGTTATTTTATTGACGTATGCTACATCACATTGTGATCCATAATTGAGCATTAAACTATTCTTATCCTTAAAATATAAAAAGCAGTTATTGTTATTTTAACTTAAATTTGTTAGTAGTTATTTCAATCAATGTGATATTGTGTTATTAAATAGTTATATTAATAACGCAATTTAACTAGATAGTAAATTTGGTATTTGTTTTTTCAATTTCAATTTGTAACATTATACTTATATTCTTCTTTAACATTACCCATTTTAATTCTTAAAAACATAACACTTGTTACCTTCTTTAAAAACAGATAAAAAATGGAATACTAATTATTTTATCTGTTTCTAAAAACTAATAATCAATTATTATAATAACATATGTTGTTTAATTATTTTTTTTTATTTATTTTACCACTATTAGCCTATTTATTTAAACTGAACTTAAAGCGAGTTGTAACTTGTTAAGTATATTTATATAAGATTCCTGTAACGGTTTTGGCTTAATTTAAAATTTTAATCTGTAATCAGAATATAAACCAAAATAAAAAAAATTATAAAATTTTGCAAAAAATTTTAATCTTAGTGATTATATTGTATAAGTTGTTTTATAGCTATTAATGCAATAAGTTGCAAAAAAAGTCTTTTAAGCACGCGACGTAAATCTTACACGTCAAGAGCTTAAAATTGATTTGCGTATTGCATTCAATATTTTTTGTTACAGCGTTTTACAACAGATTTTTCTTGATTGCATTTCTAAAAAAAATGCCAGTAGATACAGGGCTAAAAAATCCCAAATATTCACTAAGCAAGAGATAGAACGTTTCATGAAACAGCCGATGACAAAGACTATTTATTGGCAAAATTTGTGTTAATTAGATACTGGGATTTTTGGCGCTTTACGCAGAAAAGAAATTACGATTTTGAAGATGGAAGACATAGAAGATTGTACAAGTTTTATTAAAGTGAAGATACCGAACACCAAGACGAAAATTTCACGAATGATTACAACAACTGAAGGATTTGTAGATGGAATTAGTTTCTTAGAAATTTTCCGCAAATACGCACAGCTTCGACATCCTCATACTGAACATCAGAGATTCTTCTTAATTTATAGAAATTCCAGGTGCTGTAAGCTACCCATTGGTATAAATACCATTGGAGGTATGCCTAAAAAATTGCAAAATATCTTGACCTTCTAAATGCAAAAGAATATACCGGGCACTGCTTTCGCTGATGTTCAGCAACACTCTTAGCAGATTCAAGAGCAGATATTACATTACTCAAACGACATGGCGAATGGTGATCAAATTCTTTCTGTTGCGGAAAGTTACATAAAAAACTCTGTTGAAAGCAAAAACGCAATTTCGATAAAAATTATAAGTAAAGAAGAAACTGTATCAAAGAAAAGAAAAATCTGTGACGAAAATAGCAAATCTAAATTGGCGTCTACAAATACTGTTCCCACTTGTACTGGAGTACAGGAAATAAATCTGAAATCTTCGAATGTTCAATTTAATCACTTAAGTAATTGTACTTTTCATGTTTATAATAAATAAATAAAATAAAAAATGTATTTTGTTTTTTTGGGCACATGTGCTTAAAAGTATGTCACTTTTACGCACTAGTGCGTAAAAGTACGTCACTTAACAATAACAATGACAATCAAAAAGTCACTGTTATAAAACGCTGTAACAAAAAGTATATTTATTTTATCTATAATAAGGCTAGGTATTTAAGTTCATTAAATACAATGCTAAATATAATTAACATTATTTTAAAGTTCAACATTAAATTTGCAACATGGTTATTGTATAGTTGAAAATATCTGAGTAATCCTTACGTTTTAAACAATACATTATAATTTTGGTTATAAAGACCTCTAATTTTTTTATTGTATTTTGATGATAGATATAATTATTAACACAACAACTAAATAAATTCTTTAATAAATAATAAAATACCAAATATTTAGACGTTCATTTAGATTAGTAAATTTTATAGACCTCAAATATTAGTACAATCTACATAATTTATAATACAGTTAAAGATATTTATTAAATGCGCTATTTAGTCTTAATTCATAATTATTTTCTTCGGTTTCTTTATTTCTGCTCAGCACAATACTTTAGAAAGTTACACTGCAAGGTTCACAGTTGTTACAGTTTTACTTGTGTTTTCTTCTTAAACAGAGACACTAGAAATTGTAACTTAATTATCAGAAAAAACACAAAAGTTACAAAACAATTGCACAGGAAAGTGAAAGAGAAAACAGCGTTTAAATAAAAAAAGTGTTTCAAAAAAACATAAAAAGCCTGACTGTTAACTAATTGATTTTTAATAAGTAGTGTTTCAAAAAATAACACTTAACTTGAAAGCACTGAAAATGACTTTTACCTACCTCCGAATTTCAAAAATTATATGTTTAGATTATTTTCAGAACAAATTGTTACAACTTTTTCTGAAATTTGTTGTTTTATTACTTTTAATTTTTAGTGTGTTTCAAAGCTTTCTTTTTCTCCAACGTTTTGACAGTCATTACTTCATTAAATTTGCCCCAGTTTATGCTGCATCAATTTTTGTAAGTAAAATTTTTTTAGTAGATATTTCTATATAGATTTTTTTAGCTTTTAGTAGCTGCTGTATCAATTCCATATTTTATATCAATCGTCCTTTCTTTGCTAGAAAATTTTAATTTTTGGGATATGACGCATTGTGATCCTCAAACTCAAAAAAGAATTAAACTTGAAGCGACTTATACTGATATTTTTATGATAGTTAATCTGATTATAGGTGGCATTGCTGCTGTATTTCATGCTATACCTCTAGAAGATGATGAAGATATTTTTTATCCATTAGCTATGTTTCAAGAGTTTGCTCCCGAATATCTGAAAGATGGCTTAAGTTGGTCTTGCAGACTTATCTTTGTTATCACTCCTGTTGTATTGGTGGAACCTTTTTATTTAACGATTTTTGTATCAAACATACTACGATTTCAAACTTTTCTATTAGTAGATTTTTTGAAAAATTTGAATGAAGGTTATGATACTTCTAGTGATTTGTTTAACAATATTTGTTATCAAGAAGCAATTAAACAAAAATTGAAAACATGTATTAAACGTCACAACGAAATTTATATGTACGTGTTTATACAAAATATTTTAGCTTGGTTTTATATGTTTTCAATTTTTTAGAAGCGCTAATGCCACTATTAAAAAAATCAAACCATTTGTTTTTCTTTTTTCAACAGCCGGTACTATATTGGGCGTTAGTATGATTTTTTTTGTATTTTCAGTAAGTAATTAGCGGGTAATTAACACAAAATATATGTTCTTTAAGTTTCAAGGATCATTCGAAAATAGATATCCACGACTGATATCTGTGGTCATGATATCAGTACTAACTTTTGTTCATGTAATTATAGCAGGACAACTAGTTGAAGAAGATGTAATTCTTTATGTTGTTAAATTTTTATTTTTGTCTTGTTTTAGACTGAAAAAATTTTTGAAACTTTACAAGTAATCGACTGGTACCATTGGAATATCGAAAACAGAAAAACTCTACTAATCTTTTTAATAAATTCAGAGAAAATTTTAAAAATACAATTTACGGAAAACATGTCTGTTAATTACGAGCTTGGCATTTCGGTTTGTTTCCAAAACTCATTTTCTTTATAAATGAAATATTTTTTTAGATAGGGAAAACCGTTTATTCAATGGTTTCTGTTGTAAGCGGGCTTAAAAATATTGACTATTCATAAAAATATAAAAAGCAGTTATTGTTATTTTAACTTAAATTTGTTAGTAATTTTTTCAATCAATGTAATATTGTTTTATTAAATAGTTATATTAGTGACGCAATTTAATTAGGTAATAAACTTGGTATTTGTTATATTATACTTATATTCTTCTTTAACATTACCCATTTTAATTGTTAAAAACATAACACTTGTTACCTTCTTTAAAAACAGATTAAAAAGGGAATACTAATTATTTTATCTGTTCCCAAAAACTAATAATCAACCATTATAATAACATAAAAGTTTAGTTATTTTTTTTATTTATTCTACCACTATTTAAACTATTTATTTAAACTGAACATAAAGCGAGTTGTAGTTTGTTAAGCATATCTGTATAAGATTCCTAAAACGGTTTTGGCTTAATATAAAATTTTAATATTTAATCAGAATATAAACCAAAATTTAAAAAAATAAAAAATTTTGCAAAAATTTTAATCTTAGTGATTGTATTGTATAAGTTGTGTTATAGCTGTTAATGCAATAAATTGCAAAAAGAAAGTTTTTTAAGCACGTGGCGTAAATCTTACACGTCAAGAGCCTAAAAGACATCGATTTTGCAACGTATTGGATTCAAGCTTCTTTGTTACAGCGTTTTACAACAGATTTTTCTTGATTAAATTTCTAAAAAAAATGCTAGTGGATACAGAACTAAAAAATACAAAATATTCACCAAGCAAGCGATAGAACGTTTCATGAAAACAGCTGATGACAGAAACAATTTATTGGCAAAAGTTGTGCTAATTACTGGGATTTTTGGGGCTTTACGCAGAGAAGAAATTACGTTTTTGAAGGTAAAAGATATAGAAGATTATACAAGTTTTATTAATGTGAAGATACAGAACACCAAGACAAAAATTTCACGAATGTTCACAATAACTGAAGGATTTGTAGATGGAATTAGTTTCTTAGAAATTTTCCGCAAATACGCACAGCTTCGACTTCCTCATACTGAACATCAGAGATTCTTCTTAACTTATACAAATTCCAGGTGCTGTACGCTACCCGTTGGTATAAATACTATTGGAGGTATGCCTAAAAAAATTGCAAAATATCTTGGCCTTCTAAATGCAAAAGAATATACCGGGCATTGCTTTCGCCGTTATTCAGCAACACTTAGCAGATTCAGAAACAGATATTACATTACTCAAAAGACATGGCGAATGGTGATCAAGTTCTGTTGCGGAAAGTTACATAAAAACTCTGTTGAAAGCAAAAACACAATTTTAATAAAAATTATGAGTAAAGAAGAAACTACATCAAAGAAAAGAAGAATCTGTAACGAAAATAGGAAATCTAAATTGGCGTCTACAAATACTGTTCCCACTTGTATTGGAGTACAGGAAAGAAATCTAAAATCTTCGAATGTTCAATTTAATCATTTAAGTAATTGTACTTTTCATGTTTATAATAAATAAATAAAATAAAAATGTATTTTTGATTTTTAGGTACATGTGCTTAAAGTACGTCACTTAGCAATAACAATGACAATCAAAAAGTCACTGTTATAAAACTCTGTAACAAAAAGTATATTTATTTAATTGATAATAAGACATATAAGTATTTGATTTTATTAAATATAATGCTAAATAAAATTAACATTATTTTAAAGTTCAACATTAAATTTGCAACATGTTTATTGTATAGTTGAAAATATCTGAGTAATCCTTAATTCGCTTCTAACAAAACATTATAATTTTGGTTATAAAGACCTCTAATTTTTTTATTGTATTTTGATGATAGATATAATTATTAACACAACAACTAAATAAATTCATTAATAAATAATAAAATACCAAATATTTAGACGTTCATTCTCAGTTATTTTTTTTTAGATTAGTAAATTTTATAGACCTCAAATATTAGTACAATCTACATAATTTATAATACAGTTAAAGACATTTATTAAATGCGCTATTTAGCCTTAATTCATAATTATTTTCTTCGGTTTCTTTATTTCTACTCACCACAATACTTTAGAAAGGTACACTGCAAGGTTTACAGTTGTTACAGTTTTACTTGTGTTTTCTTCTTAAACAGAGATACTAGAAATTGTAACTTATTCATCAGAAAGAACAAAAAAGTTAAAAAATAATTGCAAAAGAAAGTGAAAGAGAAAGTGAAAACGGCGTTTAAATAAATAGAAAGTGTTCACTTAAACTGAAAAAAAAGAGTTACAAAAAAACATAAAAAAGAGGACTGTTAACTGATAGATTTTTAATAAGTAGTGTTTCAACTACAAAAATTTAATAAATAATAAATAGATTAATAATTTAAGCTCTTTCTAAGAAATAACAATCAACTGAAAGCACTGAAAATGACCTTTACCTACCTTCGAATTTCAAAAATAATATGTTTAGATTATTTTCAGAACAAACTGTTCCAACTTTTTCTAAAATTTATTGTTTTATTACTTTTAATTTTTAGTTTAATTCAAAGTTTTCTTTTTCTACAACGTTTCGACAGTTATTATTTCATTAAATACGCACCAATTTATGCTGCATGATTTTTTGTAAGTAAAATTTATTAGTATTTTTATTTACATTTTTTTAGCTTTTAGCAGCTGCTGTATCAATTCCACATTTTATATCAACCGTCCTTTCCTTGCTAGAAAATTTTACTTTTTGGGATATCACGCATTGTGATCCTCAAACTCAAACGAGAATTAAATTTGAAGCAACTTATACCGATATTTTTATGATAATTAATTCGGTTGTAGGTGGCATTGCTGCTATATTTTATGCTATACCTCTAGATGGTGATGAAGATATTTTTTATCCATTAGCTATGTTTGAAGAGTTTGCTTCAGAAACTCTGAAAGATGTGTTAAGTTGGTCTTGCAGAGTTATCTTTCTTATAACTCCTGTTGTATTAGTGGAACCTTTTTATTTAACGATTTTTGGTTCAAACATACTACGATTTCAAATTTTTCTCTTAATAGATTTTTTGAAAAATTTGAATCAAGGCTATGACACTTCTAGCGATTTGTTTAACAATTTCGATTATCAACAAGAAATCAAAAAAAGATTGAAAACATGTATTGAACGTCACAACGAAATTTATATGTATATACAAAATATTTTAGATTAGTTTTATATATTTTCAATTTTTTAGAAGCGCTAATGCCACTATTAAAAAAATCAAACCATTTGTTTTTCTTTTTTCAACAGCCGGTACTATATTGGGCGTTAGTATGATTTTTTTTGTATTTTCAGTAAGTATTTAGCTGGTAATTTAAACATAATATATATATTTTTTAAGTATCAAGGATCATTCGAAAATAGATATCCACGTCTGATAACTGTGGTCATAACATCACTACTTACCTTTGTTCATGTAATTATAGCAGGACAACTAGTTGAAGAAGATGTAATTCTTTATGTTGTTAAATTTTTATTTTTGTCTTGTTTTAGACTGAAAAAATTTTTGAAACTTTACAAGTAATCGATTGGTACCATTGGAATATCGAAAACAGAAAAACTCTACAAATTTTTTTAATAAATTCAGAAAAAATTTTAAAAATACAATTTACGGAAAATATGTCTGTTAATTACGTGCTTGGCATTTCGGTTTGTTTCAAAAACTCATTTTCTTTATAAATGAAATATTTTTTCAGATAGCTAAAACCGTTTATTCAATGGTTTCTGTTGTAAGCGGGCTTAAAAATTTAGATTATTCGTAAAAATGTAAAAAGGCAAATACTGTTTTATTAACTTAATTCTGATTTGTGTTTTTAACCAAGTCAATTGCCTTTTCAAAAATTTTAAAATTTGTGACACTTTAAATGTTAAATTATATAATAAAATAAATACACTATTTATTTATATTTTTAATTTTTTTATACAACTTCTTTACATCTATCCTTTTAAATTGTTATAAAATTTTAATCTTCACTTATTACTATTTTTAAAAATAAGTCATCTTTAGTATTCTTTTTAGTCTTGACAAAAAATAGACGAAACGAAGAACTTTCATAAGATAAAAGATGGGGCTCATTGGTTAACCAAAAATTATAGTTTATAAATTTTAAAGAAATTTCGCTTATAAATGTGAAATTACAAACTTTTTAACATTAGAAATAAAATAAATAAATAAATTTGTAATAATCATAATTCTGCTTAAAGAAATTGAAATCTATCAGCAAAAAGTATTACTGAATTTTTTTATTATTTGCTCGATCACTTTTAGACTATTTATTCAAACTAAAGTCTAAATGTAAATTGCTTTACGTCTTTCTTTATTTTTTTATTAAAATATATTGTTATAAAATAATTAATAAGCCATTAGGCTGGCAGCTCTGTAGATCTACGTTTGACAGTAGCTTAGTGTAAAATCTTTAATAAAACAGATTTTTTCAAAGTTAAGAACTATTAGTTTGTAAAATAAAATAAAACACCAAATAATAAAAAATGCTTTTTATCTACAATTACCTTATAATTGAAATTTTATCCACACTTACGAACCGTAAAAAGTAACATTTTATCCACTAGTAGAATAATAAAATCACTTTATTCCACTAGTGGAATAATGAAAAAATACTATCTTAAATCAATCGCATTCTATTTATTATTAATATTGGCATTAACATTTAACATTAATAGACATTTTGTTTTTTGTTTTATCATATTTCACTTCGTTTCCATTCATAAGAAGCTTGTAGTTGTTATCGGTTCCAGAATGAATAGTAGTTGTAGGAACAGTGAACGTCTTCTCTAGTAAGAAACGACTAGTACCAAGAGAACCTTGGAATTTCCTTGCGATATCAATCTTATTAGATACAGAATCGTCGATATAAGTTTCTGCTATGGCGGAGCTCCTCCACCCACCATGTCGTTTAATTGTAAAATTAGCACTTTTATTGGCAAATAAAGTTATTGAAGTGTGCCTCATACAATGGCCGGTATAAGTTTCTGCGTTCGCCAGATTAAAAAACAAAGCAATTTTTGAAGGAACTTTCGATAAAATGTTAATTCAAACAGGTAGCGATGTACATTTTTGATTAGAGTATCGTAAAAAAAGCTCTCAACGGATAACTTCTTCGAACGTAAGGACATGTATTTCCTACACTTCTCCACAGTGTTGATAGAAAATGCTTCATCTATAATTATAAATTCTCGTAAAACGCCCGTCTTGGTATCTGGTATCGAAACAATCAGGTATGCGTCCCTATTTTCTACATCATTAATTTTTAAATTTGTAAGCTCACAGCATCGACAGCCACCAGACACCCTCATTATTAATGCAATCTAAAATATTCTAAAATTTATTATCTACAATGTCTAATGACAGAGAGAAAATACTTTTTCATAATGTTCCCTGGACTTCGCAGGCAATAACTGGCGAGTCGCTTCTTTAGCTTCCTCAAGAATTGTCTCAGGAACAGTATCACTTTCTTTCATTTTCACTAGCTTGCACAGCGTTTTGTACAAATGGAGTCGATTAACAATCGAAATTAAATAGCAACGATTTAACACCTCCTGTGTTTTTTAGTTAATTTCAATGATTTCTAGAGTGTAATGTCAAATCATTTTTTGATGACATGAGATGAAATTTTGGCAATTCTGATTTTAAATCGCTGTAATTGTGGATAAAACGTTATATTGGATTCGTGTTTTAGTCGCGTTTTATCTACTTAAGAATATTAAACGCTCGACTGCGTCTCGCGCTTAAACATTCTTGTGTGGATAAAATGCTGTCTAAAACACTTATACAATAAATACCTATTTTCTACAAAACTGTTAGAAGTGAGCTTTTTAATTGTCATTTTTGATGTTAAAAGTGTCATTTCTTGACACTCATGTTAAAAGTAAGTTACTTTTAAAACTAGTGTTAAAAGTAATTCAAAGTTTATGGTTGCTACAAAAATTTTGATTCATAAACAGTGCGATCTGTGTGGTATTATTTTTGATTTCTTGTTTTTATTGAGTTTAAAGTTTTTCCGATTGTTTTGTAGAAAAAATAGAGTATAATATACGTGTTAAAAGTGATTTTATTAAATTCGTGGAGTTAAAAAACTCGCTACGCTCCTTTCTTAAATTATCTCCACTCCCAAATTAAATTTTTCTTTTAACACTAATATCATAAATAACTATTATGCAAGTTTTTTTGCCGTTAAAAATTTACTTTTGTTGCTAGCATTATTTTAATCAAAATATGACTTTTTGACTTTATCAAAATAAAATGCTATCACCAAACTGGTAAGGCAGTTTTTATAGTTTTTATTGTAAGCCAACTAAAAATTATTGACTATTTACTTACAGAAATATAATAGCAAATTGTAGTTAATATCGAAAAGATATTAAATAAATTATTTAATATAAATATCGAATAAAATAGTCATTTTTTTTATTTTATTAAATTTTTTTAGATCACGTTAAATATGACCTACAAATATTAGTACAATTTAAATAATTTATAACACAATCAATTTATTTATTAAATGCATTAATAGTCTTCAATTCTCATTTTCTATTTACCTTTCTTTATGATGTTATCTTGGTAACGTCATAAAAGTTAAACTACAATAAAAATTATTGATGCTAGATCTTTATTTTTAAAGAATTTTAAAACTATAAACAATAGAAGTTTTCATCTTTTTATCGGAAAATACAAAGTTAAAAACAAGTTACGTAAAAAAAACAAAGAGTAACACTGTTTAACTTCAAAATTTACTCAGAAAAGAAAAAAAATTGCTAAATTTGAAACTTTACTAAAAAAAGATCATACAAAAACAAAAATTTATTAATAGAAGATAGCTATCAATTAACATAAAAGAATGACTGTCAATCACTTACGAATTTCATCAATGATATGCTTAGATTTTTTCGAATACAAATTAACGAAACTTCTTCTAAAACTCATTGTCTTATCATTATTAATTTTGAGTTTATTTCAAAGCTTTCTTTTTCTGCAACGTTTCGACAGTCATTATTTCATTAAATACGCCCCAATGTTTGCTGGATCACTTTTTGTAAGTAAAAAATTTTGTTGTTAATGTTTTTATTTTATTTTTATTTTTTTCAGATTCTGGTGAACGCCTTTTCAATCCCTTTTTGTGTATCAACCGTGAGTTTTGCAAAACAAAGTTTTAATTTTTGGGATGTAACATCACACTTTAACCCACAAACTCAAAAAAGAATTAAATTTCAAGCAATGTATATTGATATTTTTATGGTAATCAATATAATTATAGGTGTACTTAGTGGCATATTGCATGCTATACCTCTGGAAGATGATGAAGATATTTTTTACCCATTGGCTATTTTTGATGAGTTTGCGCCAGATAATCTAAGAGTTATATTAATTTGGATTTACAGAATTAGCTTTGTTATAATTCCTATTATAATGGTGACACCTTTTCATTTATTGATTTATTTATCAAACATATTACGATTTCAAAATTTTTTATTCTTAGATGTATTAAAAAACTTGAATCAGAGCTATGACTCTTCAAGTGATTTATTTAACAATATAGATCATCAAGAAAAAATTAAAAAAAGACTAAAAACTTTTATTAAACGTCACGTTGAAATTTCTAAGTACTTATATCCAAAGTTTTTTAGTTTAGTTCTACTTATTTTAAACTTTTTTAGGTGTTCTACCGGCGCTATAAAAAGAATACAACCATTTATTTTTCTTTTTTCAATATCTGGTGTTATAGTAGCTGTCAGTATTGTTTTCTTTCTATTTTCAGTAAATAAAAATTTTCAGTTTATTGATACAAAATAATGTTTTTTAAGTTTCAAGGATCATTTGAAAATAGATATCCACGACTTGTGACTTTAGTCATTGCAGCAGGACTTACTTTTGTAAATACAATTGTGGCAGGACAACTCGTAGAAGAAGAGGTAATCACAATGTTGTATAATAATTTCAATAGTAGGTTTATTTTTAGTCTGAAAAATGTTTCAATCTTTTACAAGTGACCGATTGGTATCACTGGAATATTGAAAATCGAAAAATTTTATTAATTTTTTTAACAAATGCAAGAAAAATTCTAAAAATACAATTTTCGGAAAATATGTCAGTTAATTATAATCTGGGCATTTCGGTTAGTTTTCAACACTTAATTTCTTTCATAATTTTTTTTTTTCAGATAGCTAAATCAGTTTATTCACTGGTTTCTGTTGTAAGCCAACTTAAAAATATTGATTACTCATAAAAATATATATGGTAAAGCAGGTTTTTTGATTTTGATTTGGTCCAAGTTTCAAAAAAAGTGGTAAAACAGGTCAGTTTTAGCTTAAAAGAGAACCAAATTTTATTATAGCTTTAACGTTATAACCGCATTTCTCTAGTGCTCATAATCAGAGTCACTCCTTCAATCCCCGATTGATTTTAGGGATTGCAAATTTTAGTTGGGATAATCTGTATTTAATAAATGCACTAGTTATACATTCCTAAATTTTTTTGTTCTTACTTTTTATTACCTCAATAAATCCTAATTGTTATAAATAAAGTGTATTTAGTGCCATGAGGAAATTAATTAATTCTAATAAACCAAAAAAACACCCAACAGTCCCCTCTTCATCTCCTGATCAATTGAATGAATCTTTCACTAATAGTGTGCAGAATTTAGTGGAATCTATTAAACCACAAAATTGTGATCCTTTAAGTTTTATGACCACACCTCAGATCACGAAAAATAATTATGTTTTTTCCTTCAAAGAAGATTCGTTAAATGATGTACGAAATTGTATAAACAGTTTATCAAATTCTAAAAGTAGAGATATATACGAGTTAAATCTGGATGTCATCAAATCAATTCAAAACCTGATAATTACTCCGCTCACAAGACTCATCAATGAATGCATTAATAAAAGCATATTTCCAACTTGTTTTAAAAAAGCTCTACTAATCCCTGTTTATAAAAAAGATGATCCTGAGAATAGTGACAACTATAGACCAATTTCTTTGTTGCCTATTATATCAAAAATCTTTGAGAAACTCTTAACTGCTCAAATCTCAAAATTTTTCAAATCTAATAATTTACTCGTAATTGTCAATTTGGTTTTAGAAAAGGGTTTTCCACGTTTCATGCTATCCTTAAACTTGTTAATAACATTAATAATGCGTTTGAAAACAAGCGGTATTACAAAACCTTATTCTTAAATCTCAGTAAAGCTTTTGATACTATTTCTCATAAAATACTTATTAAAAAGATTAAATGTTACGGTTTTGATGCTGGTAGTACTGACCTTCTCTTATCGTACCTTAGTGATCGTTCTCAAGTCACTCGTATAAATGACGAATTATCTAAAGAATTACCAGTACAATACGGTGTGCCCCAAGGGTCTATATTAGGGCCATTACTTTTTAATATTTATGTAAATGATCTATCCGGTTATACTCCTGATGCGGATATTATTCAGTACGCGGACGACACTACCGTAGGACTGTCTGGATCCTCGATGACAATATTTCTTCATATCTTAAGTCTATTGAAAATCGGTTGCATAACAACAAATTACACCTAAATAAAGATAAAACTATAGAAATCTGTTTCACTTTAAAGCAAATACAGGGTCCGGCAAAATGATCTCCCACATTTTGTACCGCCACTGCGCACGAATCACTGAAGAGACGGGGAGCTTAGTGTATTTAGCCGGTAGCTCGCGCCTTGCCAACTTGCCATTTCAGTTGTCGCCATGAATGTATGTTCTAACGACATTCTTCAAAACGTCCCACAAAACGCTGTCTTAATTACGAGTGACGAAGCGCATTTCCACTTATCTGGCTGTGTGAACAAGCAGAATTTTCGCTACTGGGCAGCAGAAAATCCGCGGCAGCTGCATGAAAAGCCACTTCACAGCCCACGTGTTACTGTGTGGTGTGCTGTTGGATCATTTGGCGTTTGGGGTCCCTACTTTTTTGAAGAGGGTGGCGTAACGGTTACCGTAACTGCTGATCGATATATCGACATGCTACGTAATTTTTTGGAACCAAAACTTAGAGAACTTGAACATCCGGATGTGTGGTTCTAACAGGATGGAGCTACAGCTCATACGGCGAGAAGGTCAATGGACGTTTTAAGGGAAATGTTTCCAGGACACGTAATCTCGTTACGTGGAGATGTGGGGTGGCCTGCGCGTTCTCCCGATCTTGTCCCATGCGACTTTTTTCTTTGGGGCTACCTGAAAGCGAAGGTCTTTGAACACCATCCCCGAACCATTGACGAACTGAAAGCAGCAATACGCCAAAAAATTGCAGGAATATCGCCTCGAGTGATGGAAACCTTTAGAAATCAGCTTCGAATGTGCATCGAAAAAAATGGTTGCTACTTGGACTCTGTAATTTTCAAAACTTAATGAAAACAAATGGCATAGTGTAGATTTCCATTTAATAATAAAAAAATTAAATAGCATTTACAATGGCGTTTTTATTAAAGATTAAAATGTGGGGGATCATTTTGCCGGACCCTGTAGTTGATGATAATGACATCAAAAACTCGACAAAATTTCTTGGGGTGTATGTTGATAACACACTATCATGGACATTTCACATTGATTATATAGCAAATAAAATAAGTAAAAATATCTATTTATTACGTATATTAAGTAATTCTCTCTCTCACGAGTTGTTAAGAACTTCTTATTTTGTTCTTGTACATGCACATCTTGAATATTGTATTCTATTATGGGGTCATGTTGGTGGAGTGAATCGCTTATTTCGACTCCAAAGAAGAGCGGTCAGAATTATAGCTTGTTTAGGATATCGTGAAGATTGCAGAAAATGGTTTCAACTCCTAAACATCTTACCTTTTCCTTGTTTATATATTTATAAATGTCTTGATTACTTTATTAGAAATATTGATTCCTTCAACACTCTACAATCATATCATGAATATCCAACACGAAGTCATAATTATGAAATAAGTTATTTTCGTTTAAGTAAGTCCAGATGTGGATTTAATTACTATTGTGTCAAATTTTATAATGTCCTACCGACCAATGTTCGTAAAAAAGGTGGGTCTGTATTTTTAAATGTTGTGAAAAGTTATTTATTAAAAAAAGCTTTTTTCACAATAGAAGAATACTTACAACATGATTTTAGTGATATGGAGAATCAAAACAATGAGTTACTTCTTGCTTTCTTCTAGTTATTCTTTATGTTTATTTTAATTGTATATATCTGTAGGTAAGATTAAACATTCATTATGCTGTACTTAATTATTTCTGTAAATTTTATTTTGACGTGTGTAAAGTACTTTGTACTATAACACTAATAAACATTATTATTATTATTATTATAATATATTATTATTATAATAAAGTGTAGTTCTTTACTTGTTAGTAAGTTTTTATAAAAACTGATATAAAACTGGTAGAATTTATTTTCTAATTGGCACAAAGAACTAAAAATGTTAAACAAAGTTGCATATAAAGGTACAAAAAATAGTTATTTATGATATTAGTGTTGAAAGTAAGATTTTATTTTGGGAGTAGAAATGATTAAAAAACAAGCGTAGCAAGTTTTTTAACTCCAGGAAGAAAATAAAATCTATTTTTTTCTACAAAACAATCGGAAGAACTTTAAACTCAATAAAAATAAGAAATCAAAAAATATTACCACACAGATTGCAATGTTTATGAACCAAAATTTTCGTAGCAACTAGTGCTATTGTTAGTTAGAAAAAAAAAAACGCAAAAATATTGACAGCATTTTCTGATAATATTATAAGTACATATAATGAATAATGTTGATATTGAGTGTAACGTATCCATTCCTGCCGAAATCAAAGAAACCGCCAGTCGAGCAACATTGGAATTATTGCCGACGAAATCAAAAAAATAGTACGAAATCGCTTATAGACGCTTTTCGCAATGGTGCAACATTAAAAAGGTCCCTCAGAAATGTACCAAAAGGGTTTTACTGGCATATTTTGAGGAAAAAGCCAAGATATGGAAATCCTCAACGCTGTGGGTAAAATTATTCCATGATAAAAACTATGTTAAAAATAAAGCAAGATCAAGATATACGCAAACATTATAAACTTATTGCTTTTTTAAAACGGAAGGGTGAAGGATATCAAGCATAAACGTCAAAAGTTTTGACGAAGACGCATTTCGACAAATTTCTCACTGAAGTACAAGACGAAAAGTAGGTATCTGATGATGAAAGTCGCAGAATAGTAGGTGTCTTCGGGACGTGTCGCCGGGAGGAATTGTGTCAGATGACCATCGACAATATCGAAGATTTGGGCACTTCTGTTGTTGTAACTATACTAGATACCAAAACGAAAGTGCCTCGGACTTTCAGTGTTGTTGGTGAATTCTATTTGAACTTTTTTAGAAAGTATATGGCACTCCGGCCACCCAACGCTGACCATAGACGACTTTTTCTTAAATATATAACAAATAGATGTGTGAAGAATCCCGTTGGAATTACCATGTCTGGTAAAATGCCTACCGACATTGCAGAGTTCTTAAATCTACTAAATCATTACTCTACACCGGACACTGTTTTCATTCTTCGTCGGCGACATTGTCAGCAGATTCTGGTGCAAATCTAACTACCATCAAAAGACAAGGAGGATGGAAATCTTCGACAGTAGCTGAAGACTACATTAAAAATTCACTGGAACAGAAGAAGGAAATTGCGTACCAAATACTTTCTACTGCTGCAACTACTAGCAAGACAACCAGTACTACCAGTAATATTTCTACAGAAAATAGATGTGTCACACATGTTGACAGTAAAACCCAGTTAAGGATGATGGATCCGCAGAGAATTACAATTTCAAATTGTTCTAATTTTACTAGAAATGTTAATACTAATAACTAGCTAAAATGTTGGTTTTTACTTATTTAAAATAAAAAGTTGTTCATGTGTTTGTTAAAACGTTTTATTAATTTTCAAAACAAATTTAAACTTTAAAATACTTTTAACACGCGTGTCAAAAAATGATACTTTAAACATCAAATATGACAATTAAATAGCCCACTTTTAACAGTTTTGTATAAATAAGTAGTTAACTACTATACAAAAAAAGACCAAGAATCGTTTAAACAAAAGTTAGAATTTATAAACATTAGTAATCGTGTAAAGTAAGAAAAGGTGAAAAAATAGAATTAAATTAATAATTTGGTCTGTTTCCGAAAAATAACTATCGATTGTTAAAAAAACATCAATTAAATTTACCTTTAATCATCAGACTGTCATTAGTCCACATATTCAAACCCCAGTCAAAGCAAAGTCTAGTCATCAACAAGAATGGCATTTAACTACCAACGCATTTCAACAAAGCTATCTTTAGACCTTTTCCAAAACAAACTAATGCAACTTCTTGTAAAACTTATTTTCTTATCAATATTAATTTTAAATTTATTTCAAAGTTTTCTTTTTCTGAAACGTTTCGACAGCCATTATTTCATTAAATATGCACCAATTTTTGCCGGATCTCTTTTGGTAAGTAAAATATTTTCAGTACCTTATTTTGGTTTGTCAGATTTTAGCGGCGGCTTTGCCAATCATATCTTTCCTACCAGTCATTAATAGTACTTTAAATAATTTAGATCTTTGGGATGCAACAAATTTTGATATAAAGATTCAAAAAAAAATTGAATTTGAATTAAACTATATCGACAAATTTATAATAATCAATACAGTTATAGGTGTACTTTGTGGAATATTCCATGCTATTCCGTTAGAAGATGATGAGGATATTTATTACCCATTACTTATTTTTGAAGAGTTTGCTCCAGAAAATCTAAAAAATGTATTAAGTTGGATTTACAGACTTAGTTATCTTGTAACTCCTATTGTAATGCTGACTCCTTTTCATATCCAAATTTTTGTATCAAGCATCTTACGGTTTCAAACACTTTTATATGTGGAAGGTTTTTTGAAACAATTTAATCGAGGCTATGATAGTTCAAACGACTTATTCAATGATACTGAGTATCAAAAAGAAATCAAAAAAAGACTAAGAGCTTGTATTTTACGTCACAAAGAACTTTATATGTAGCTAAAAATTTTCTGTTTTACTTTTACTAGTTTTTAAATATTTCAGGGCTGCAACTACAATTGTAAACAAAATTCATCTAGCTATTATACTTTTTACAACATGTGGTATTATATTGGGTGTTAGTATTATTTTCTTTCTATTTACAGTAAGTAAAAATTTATTAACTAATTGCAACAAAATATGTGTTTTTCAAGTTTCAAGGATCATTCGAAAATAGATATCCAAGACTGATAACCTTGGTCATAACAGCAGGACTTACTTTTGTACATGTAATTACAGCAGGACAACTAGTTGAAGATGATGTAATTTTTGATGTTGTTGTATTTTTATTTTTGTTTATTTTTTAGTCTCAAAAAATTTTCGAAACTTTACAAGTAACCGACTGGTATTATTGGAATATTGAAAATCGAAAAACTTTTATAATTTTTTTATTAAATACAGAAAAAATTGTAAAAATACAATTTTCGGAAAATATGTCTGTTAATTATGAGCTTGGCATTTCGGTTAGTTTTAAAATTTTAATCTTCGTTATAAATAAAATGTTTTTTCAGATTGCTAAGTCGGTTTATTCAATGGTTTCTGTAATAAGCCAGCTGAAAAATATTGATTACTCATAAAAATATAATAAGTTAAGATTATTGTTATTAATAATTATCTATTTTTTTTAGATCATTTAACATAATGACCCACAAAATATTAGTTTAATCTAAGTAATTTCTAACACAATTACCTAAACTATTTAATAAATGCACTAAGTATTTACCCTTTGATTCCCATTTTCTTTATACACTTTGTTACTTCTATTCATTTTAATAACACTGTAAAAGATAGATATATTAGAAGAACTAAAAAAGTATAAATTAAAACAATCAAAAAGTAACAGCTGTGTATAAAAAATTTAGAAAAAATAGAAGAAATTTTTTTTTATTCAATCTTGAAAAAATGTAGTTTTAATAAGTAGTCGTTTAGCAAAAAATATTTTAAAAAAATACCAGTCAATCATCTCAAAGCAAAGTTTAGTCACCAAAAAATGACCTTGAACTACTTACGAATCTCATCAATAATATGTTTAGATTGTTTCCAAAACAAACTAATGCTCCTTCTTCTAAAGCTTATTGCTGTATCGTTATTAATTTTAAATATATTTCAAAGTTTTCTTTTTCTGCAACGTTTCGACAGTCATTACTTCATTAAATACGCCCCAATGTTTGCTGGATCAATTTTTGTAAGTGAAGGATTGTTAGTATTTTTAATTTATTTTTGTCAGATTATAGTGACAGCTTTTTCAATTCCATATTGTGTATCAGCTGCCATTTTTGCAACAAAAAATTTTGATTTTTGGGATATAACATCGCACTTTGACTCTCAGACTCAAAAAAAAATTAAACGTGAAGCAACGTATATTGATATTTTTATGGTAATAAACGCACTAATAGGAGTGCTTTCTGGTATATTTCATGCCATACCTCTCAAAAACGATGAAGACATTTTTTATCCGTTGGCTATATTTGAAGAGTTTGCTCCATCATACATGAAAGTTGTGTTAAGTTCTCTTTACAAACTTAGTTTTCTTGTAATTCCTATTCTAATGCAGACTCCTTTTAATACACTGATTCTTGTTTCAAGTGTACTACGATTTCAGCATTTCCTGTTATTAGACTTTTTGAAAAAATTGGAAAAAGGATGTGAGATTTCAAACAAGTTGTATGATTCCAGCTCTCAAAAAGAATTAAAAAAAAGACTAAAAACTTGTATAAGACGTCATAGCGAATTTTATTTGTAACCGCAAACTTTTAACTTTAGTTCTATTAATTATAAAATTTTTCAGGATTGTTACTATTACTGTAAACAGAATTCAACCATTTATTTTTCTTCTTTCAACAGCCGGTGTTATATTAGGTGTCAGTATTATTTTCTTTTTATTTTCAGTAAGTAAAAAATAACAAAAAACGTATTCTTCGAATTATGTTATCTTATTTAATAACTATAAACCAAAATATTATTTTCAGTTTCAAGGATCATTTGAAAATATGTATCCACGATTGATAACTTTGGTTATCACAGCAGGACTTACTTTTGTACATGTAATTATAGCAGGACAACTAGTTGAAGATGATGTAATTTTTTATATTGTTGTATATTTATTCATTGTATATTATTGTTTATTTTTAGTCGGTAAAAGTTTTCGAAATTTTACGTGAAACCAATTGGTATTATTGGAATACTGAAAATAAAAAAACTTTACTAATTTTATTATTAAATACAGAAAAAAATATTAAAATACAATTTACGGAAAATTTGTCAGTCAATTACAAGCTTGGTATTTCGGTTAGTTTTAAAATTTTAATCTTCTTTATCAATAAAATGTTTTTTCAGATTGCTAAGTCGGTTTATTCAATGGTTTCTGTTGTAAGCCAGCTGAAAAACATTGATTACTCATGAAAATATAATGAGTGAATTTTATTGTTACTAACAATTATCTATTTTCTTAGATCATTTAATATAATGATTCACAAAATATTAGCTTAATCTAAGCAATTTCTATCACCATTACCTAAACTATTTAATAAATGCACTATTTAGTCCTTGACTCGCATTTTCTTTATACACTTTGTTACTTTTATTCATTTTAATAACACTGTAGAAGATATACTACAAAAAATTAAATAAAAAGTATAAAATAAAAAGAAATAAACAAAAAATAAAAACTTTGTATAAAAAAAAGTTTATCAAAACCAGAAAAAATTTGCAAAAAATAGAAGAGAAAAAATTTTTGCCAAATCTTGGAAAAATAAAGGCTTATTAAGTAGTATTTTAACAAAAAATATTAAAAAAAAACAATCACTCATCTCAAAGCAAAGCCGAGTCACCAAAAAATGCCCTTCAACTACCTACGAATTTCATCAATGATATGTTTAGATTGTTTTCAAAACAAACTAATGCTCCTTCTTCTAAAGCTTATTGCTGTATCTTTATTAATTTTAAATATATTTCAAAGTTTTCTTTTTCTGCAACGTTTCGACAGTCATTACTTCATTAAATACGCCCCAATGTTTGCTGGATCAATTTTTGTAAGTAAAAAATAGTCAGTATTTTTAATTTATTTTTGTCAGATTATAGTGACAGCTTTTTCAATTCCATATTGCGTATCAGCTGCCATTTTTGCAACAAAAAATTTTAATTTTTGGGATATAACATCGCACTTTAACTCTCAGACTCAAAAAAAAATTAAACGTGAAGCAACGTATATTAATACCTTTATGGTAATAAATACAATAATAGGAGCACTTAGTGGTATATTGCATGCCATACCTCTCGAAAACGATAAAGACATTTTTTATCCGTTGGCTACATTTGAAGAGTTTGCTCCAGCAATTATGAAAGTTGTGTTAATTTGGCTTTACAGACTCAGTTTTCTTGTAATTCCTATTCTAATGCAGACTCCTTTTAATACACTGATTTTTGTTTCAAGTGTATTACGATGTCAGCATTTTCTGTTATTAGACTTTTTAAAACAATTGGAAGAGGGATGTGAGATTTCAAACAAGTTGTTTACACTCGACTTTCAGAAAGAATTAAAAAAAAGACTAAAAACTTGTATAGAACGTCATAGCAAATTTCATCTGTAACCGCAAGCTATTTTATTTTAGTTTTATTCATTTTTAATTATTTCAGGATTGCGACGATTACTGTAAAGAAAATTCAACCATTAATTTTTCTTTTTTCAACAGCTGGTGTTATATTAGGTGTCAGTATTATTTTCTGTCTATTTTCAGTAAGTAAAAATTAGCAAAAAATGTATTTTTCTAATCATGTTGTCTTATTAATATATATAAACTAATTTTTTTTTTTAAGTTTCAAGGATCATTTGAAAATACGTATCCACGATTGGTAACTTTGGTTATAACAGCAGGACTTACTTTTGTACATGTAATTATAGCAGGACAACTAGTTGAAGATGATGTAATTTTTTATATTGTTGTACATTTATTCATTGTATATTATTGTTTATTTTTAGTCGGCAAAAGTTTTCGAAATTTTACGAGAAACCGATTGGTATTACTGGAATATCGAAAATAGAAAAATTTTACTAATGTTTTTAATAAATACAGAAAAAAAAGTTAAAATTCAATTTACGGAAAATTTGTCAGTCAATTATCAACTCGGCATTTCTGTTAGTTTTGATTTAAATTTTTGTTGAGTAAAGAAACATTTTTCAGGTAGTTAAGTCAGTTTACTCAATGGTTTCGATTGTCAGCCGGCTTAAAAATATTGACTACTCATAAAAATATAAAAAATCAACGTTGTTCATCAATTTTTATTCTATATTATTATTAAATTTGTGAAACAATTTAACAACGTAATAAAGACACTATTTATTTGAATGATTAATTTTTGTTTTTTTTTGTCTTCTTTACCTATAACATCTTTAAAGAACACCAAAAGCTATCTTTAAGTCTTTAACAAAAACAGTATAACTAAATAGAAGTTTATAAAAAAAGGAAAACAAACAAACTAAATCCCTTTAAAAAATTAATTTTAGAAAAATTTGTAGAAACAATATCAGTTACATTTTCGAGTCTAAAAAGTTAACGAGATTATAGTAGATTGGTACGATTTTTGTCTACTATAAAATTATACAACCATTTTTTTTTTTTTTCAATAAAACAATGAGAGCTTACCACAGTTATTTACAAGTAATAGTTCGGTTAAATAAAAAAGTTGAGATTTATGGCTCTGTTCGAGACAAGAACCGTTTTTAAGAGTGACCTGACCTAATCTAATTAAACTAACAATTAAATTAAATTAACATTTCTCTTTTTATATTTAAAAAAAAATAAAAAAAATAAAAAAACAGAAAATAAATGACCACGTGATTGAAAAAACAACAAATTAAAAAAAGTTTCGATTCTTTGTAATAATCTAGAAAGCTTCAAAGCAATAGACTCGCAAATAACGCCTAAAAACCAATAATAATAATAATATTGTCTTTCATAGAAAAACTTAAAGAAGACATATTTAATAAGTATATTGTATATTCATTTAACAAGAAGAATAAAAAAAACATAAATAATTCTTTTGTTCGTAAAATATAGAGATCAAACAGCATTAAACAGTAACTAAATATTCTTTTAATCATTTGGCTACTATTAGCCCATTTATTCAAACTAGCTCAACAAAATGACCTTTAGCCACCTCCAAATTTCATCGAAGCTCTATTTAGACTGTTTCCAAAACAAGCTAATTCAACTTTTTTTAAAACTGTTTGCTTTCTCACTAATAATTCTAAATCTATTTCAAAGTTTCCTTTTTCTGAAATATTTTGACAGCCATTATTTTATTAAATACGCCCCAATGTTTGCAGGATCTTTTTTTGTAAGTAAAAAATTTTCAGTATTTTCATTTTGGTTTATCAGATTTTAGTGGCGACTTTTGCAATACCAGATTTTGTCTCAGCGATACTTTTAATCCTAAAAAATTTTAATTTTTGGAATATAACAGATTTTAGCCTTGTGATTCAAAAAAAAATTAAATTTGAAGAAAACTATATTCATGTATTTATAATAATCAGTACAATTACAGGCGTAGTTAGTGGTATATTTCATGCTATTCCCTTAGAAGATGATGAAGATATTTTTTACCCATTGGTTATTTTTGAAGAGATTGCTCCAGAAAATCTGAAGAATATGCTAAACTGGATTTACAGGATTAGTTTTCTTGTAATGCCTGTCGTAATGCTTGCACCTTTTCATATTACGATTTTTGCTATAAATATAATACGAACTCAATTATTATTGCTTTTAGAAGTTTTGAAAAAAATTAATCAAGGCTATGATACCTCGAATGACTTGTTTAATAATTCTGAGTATCAAAAAGAAATTAAAAAAAGACTAAAAACTTGTATTATACGTCACACAGAACTTTCCATGTAAGAGCAAAATTCTTGATTTTAGTTTAACTTATTTTTTTAGTGTTGCAACTACTACTATAAATAAAATCCAGTATTTTATCTTTCTTTTTTCAACAGCTGCTGTTGTATTAGGTGTTAGTATAATTTTCTTTCTATTTTCAGTAAGTACAAAATAAAAAAACAATTTAAATTAAATAAATTTTTAAGTTTCAAGGATCTTTCGAAAATAGATATCCACGACTAGTGCCTTTGGTTATAACAGCAGGACTTACTTTTGTACATATAATTGTAGCTGGACAACAAGTTGAAACAGATGTAAAATTTTATATTGTTAAATTTTTGTTTATATTTATTTGTAGTCTGAAAAAATTTTTGACATTCTACAAGAGATTGATTGGTGCTACTGGAACATTGAAAATAGAAAAACTTTACTAACATTTATGATTAATTCGGAAAAAATTGTAAAAATTCAATTTACGGAAAATATATCAGTCAATTATAAGCTTGGAATTTCGGTTAGTTTTTAATTTTATTTTCCAAAATTAAAATATTTTTTTCAGATAGCTAAGACAGTTTATTCAATAGTTTCTGTTATAAGTCAGCTTAAAAATATTGATTACTCATAAAAATAGTAAATGTTGTTTCATTAGATCAAATCTATTAGTTTTTTTCCTAATTAATTTAATTTTCTTTTTCTAAATCATCAAATATATATTATTAATTTAGAACACAATTAAACTATTTATTAAATCTATAATATTTAGTCTCCTTTCATACCCTTCTTTATTTCAAGATAGTAAAGTCATGACTTTTTTTAATAAAAAACCAGTAGCTGACTTCAAAAATGACAATTTGTGGTTAGCACGAATAATATCTTTGGAATTATTTGACACCAAATTAGTCAAAATCATACTAAACCTTATATCTTTTGGTATAATAACACTGACCTTAATTCAGACTTATCTCTTTTTGAAAAAATTTGACGGTCTTTATTTTATTAAATACGGAGCTGTTTATACTGGCTCTCTTTTCGTAAAACAAATTTCACTAAAACCTACAACGAAAACTAATTTTTCTCTTCTAGATTTTATCGTCAATTAAAGCAGTTCCAGTTATGACCAAAGTAACCAAAAATCTTCTAAACACTTTTGAGTGGTGGCCAAATGACGCAGCTGGTCCCGAAATCAAAAACCGCATTAAACGAGAAGCATTCTATATAAACACATTTTTTGTTGTTAATGCAATTGTGGGGCTTGCTAGTGGAGTTCTTCATGCAATTCCTCTCGAAGACGATAAAGATCTGTTTTATGCTTTGGTTATTTTCGAAGAGTTTGCTCCAAAATGGAAATTTTGGTTAGAGTGGTTGTACAGGATGAGTTTTCTTGTAGTTCCTTTGGTCATGACATATACTAGTCATATCGGAATTTATATGTGTGCACGTTTTTGGTTCCAGTTTTACACGTACAATGAGTATTTGAAAAAAATCAATTTTTTAAGTGATGCTCAACAAACACCTGATTTGATCGAAAATAAAAATTATCAAAATGAAATCAAAAAAAGATTAGTTTTTTGTATTAAACGAAATATACACATGTACACGCAAGTATTTTTAAAAAATATATAGCATTTTTTAAATTATTTTTTTTGTATTTAGGATCGGAAAATATGTTAATAATAAATTAAAATATCATTTTTATGTTCTTGCAGTAGTCAGTATAATGCTTGCAGTCAGTATTATAGTTTTTCTTTATTCTGTAAGTTATGACAGAATTAGATAAAATTTTAAAAATTTTTTTGACTAAGTTTCAGGGATCTTTTGAGAATAGGTGGCCTCGTGTAATTACACTAATTGTTGGAGCAACTAATACTTTTATTCATTCTATAATTGTTGGTAACAAACTGGAAGAAGATGTATGTCTTTAACAAAATTTTGTTTTATATAAATTTATATTTTAGACAGAACAAATTTTCGAAATTTTAAGAATCACTAATTGGAGCTCTTGGAATATTGAGAATAGAAAAATCTATCTTATATTTTTAGAAAACAATAAAAAGTATTTTTAAATACATATTTCGGAAAATTTGTGTATTAATTACGAATTGGGCATTTCAGTGTGTTCACTTATAAATAACTAAATTTTTTTAATTGAAAATGAATTTCAGATTGGAAAAACAATCTATTCAATGCTTTCTGTAATGAGTCAACTAAAGGATATCGACTTCTCAAGTAAAGGATTGTAAAATTAAACAGAAGATTTATATTGTATACGAATTATTGTAACCGCGAGTGCACCACTATGTTTTTTCTACTCTAATAAGAAATTTTTTGTCAGTCACTTGACTTTTGTCAAATGTACTTAGTAAACACTTTTTTCACATTTTTCAAAATTTTTTTTAAAACTAGCATAATACCTTCTCCTTCTTGTAGACCTTTCTAGTGAAATAAATAATTAAAATTATTGCTCTAGACATTAATTTTAACCTTACACAACTTCTAAAATACCATAAAACTATTCAGAAAACTCCTGCTGTGATACGTCAATTTTACTTTAATAAAAGTGCTACTTTAATAAATTCTTGTGTCACAACTTTTTCTACCAAATGTTCTTGCTGTTTAGACGGGTAAAAATAGACGTAAAAAAATAGTGAGGCTACAAAAATTTGCATAGACCTGAAAAATGGTACAAGCCTTAAGCTCACTATTACAAATAAAATATTAAAAGTCACCACAAAATTTATTTAGAATCAAAGTCAAAAACGTCGGATTTTCGCATTTTTCTCGCAAATGGTAGTGTTTAATCTTCGATTAAAACAGATTTTGTCCTTATTAATTCTCACAAATTCTAAACGGATGTTGCGCTATTTGTCAGCGCTTTTAGTTACACATCCTCATTGTTTCGTGATAAATATTAAACCTTAATAATCAATTAACTGTAGAGCAATGACTTACTTAGCTTGCATTTAATAACTTCCAAAATTACAACGACGATATAAATGTTTATAAATCAAGTTTAATTCTCTTTGTTTAGAAATTACTTTTTATGTTATTCTGGTTTAGAACCACTGTAAATAGTTTATATATTGTTAAGTTTTTGAATGAATAAATTAGTATAGAACGAACCCCCAAGTTTTATTACTCCTGCAGCATCGAACAAGTAGTATTAATGTAAAAATGTGTCAGACAGATGTTGTAGATGTTGCAATTTTCTAGAAAAATCAATGTATACTTTTGTCCAAAGGAGCATTATTATATTTATTTATAATGGTGCTTCTAAGAATAAAAGTATAGAACGATTTTGTAGGGAATTTACATCTACAATTTTTGATTAACACTATTTTTCGATATTTTCACCATTTACGAGAAATTTGCAAAAAAACATTTTTTGATGTTTGACCTTGAATAACTTTTTTGGCAGAAGTGGGATCGATAGAAGCTTTTTTGGCATTTCATTTGTTATAGTGTATTTAAAACATATACCAATTTTTAGCTCTGATTTTTCAGTGCAAATTTTTGTAAACTTAAATATCTAATTTGACTTTTTCGTAGAAAGTACAAAAACAACTACAAAATTTCCGAAATTAGTTGTGTAATTCCTCTCTTTTATTTTATCAATTTCACAAAAATCTGTAAGTTTGTTTTATGCAGTGAATGGCATAAATAATGCATACATTCAATAAAAATTTAACTAAAAGTAAAAGTGATTTCTTCATTCCCTTTTCTTAAAGAAATCCGTTAAATAATTAAATCTTGTGACCCACAAGATATTAGTGTTGACGAAAAGTTCACTCAGAATAATTCATAACATTAAACAGTTCATTAAATGCCATATTTGACGTTTGGCCTTCATTGCCTTCAAACCCTTTGCTACCTCTAAATAATAAAGTCATGAGTTTTTGTAAGAAAAAACCGATAAAAAATGATAAAATCTATGACAATTTGTGGTTAGCTAGAATGATTGCTCTGGAATTATTTGATTTTAAATTGATCAAAATTATACTTTACCTTACATCATTCGGAATTATCTCACTGACTTTGATTCAGACTTATCTTTTTTTAGAAAAATTTGACGGCCTTTATTTTATTAAATATGCAGCTATTTATACTGGCTCCCTATTTGTAAGTCAAAATTTTATTAGACTTGTTCCAAGAACAGTTCAGAATTAAACTGCACATGCGCAGTACACTCCGTTCGTTCAAAACGTTTCTGAACTGTTGTTGGAACAAATCTACTTAAATTTGTTTTAGATTTTGGTGTCAATCAATGCAGTGTCTCGTCTAGCCGAAGTTAGTAAAATTTCCACCAAAAAATTGGAGTGGTGGCCATTTGATCAAGTTGGTCCAAAAATTAAAAAACGTATTAAATTTGAAGCACTCTATATAAACACATTTTTTGTTATTAATTCAGTTATGGGGTTTGTTAGTGGAGTCCTCCATGTAATTCCCCTCGAAGATGATAAAGAATTGTTTTATCCTTTGGCTATTTTCGAACAATTTGCCCCGAAATGGCAGTTTTGGTTAGAGTGGTTGTACAGAATGAGTTTTCTTCTTATTCCCTTTATTATGGCTGGTCCTAGTTATATTGGGATTTATCTCAGCAGCCGTTTCCGATTTCAGTTTTACTTGTTTAATGAATATTTAAAAAATATTAATTATCTCAACGATAATCAACAAACACCTGATTTTATAGAAAATAAAGACTACCAGAAGAAAATCAAAAAGAGATTAATTTTCTGCATCAAACGAAACATTCATCTCTATGAGCAAGTATTTTTTAAAAAAAATTTTTAGTTTTCTGAAATTGGTAAATTTGTAGAATTGGGCATTATGCTGCTGATAAATTCCGACATATTTTCTTTCTTTTGTCAATATTTACAGTAATGCTTGGTGTTAGTGTTATTGTATTCCTTTACTCTGTAAGTCAATTAAATATTAGTACTTTTACAAAAAAAATTTTTTTAGTTTCAGGGAACTTTTGAAAATAGATTCGCTCGTATTATTACACTAGTTGTAACAGCAGGTAATACTTTTGTTCATTCCATAATTGCTGGTAATAAAATCGAAGAAGATGTAAGTCCTAAACAAATATGTAATTATTTTAAATTATAACTTTTAAATTTTAGACTAAACAAATTTTTGAAATTTTAAAAATTACTAATTGGAGCTGCTGGAATATCGAAAACAGAAAAATCTATCTAATATTTTTAAAAAATAATGAAGAGTATTTTCAAGTGCGTATTTCAGAAAATTTGTGCGTTAATTATGAATTGGGAATTTCAGTAAGTCTTAATTCGGTTAATTTAATTTTTTTAATTATAATTTCAGATTACAAAATCGATCTACTCAATGATTTCTGTAATGAGTCAACTGAAAGATATCGACTATTCAAAGAAAACACTGTGAATGTTACACTAACAGTTTTTGGGTCACATTGCTTAAAGAATAGATTTATAAGCTAATTTTAAGTTGAGATACTACCGGTAGTATCGCAAATTTTAATACTTTTTCGTAGCAACAACCAATCACAACCCCGAATTCTTTTAATTGTCCATAAAAACGGAGATACTACCGGTATTATCTTAATTTAAAATTAGCTCATTTGAGATTAGACAGTTAAGTGTAAATAAATAAATATAGTTTAGATAATTTTATATAATTCCCACCAGTTAATTTAAGTTTACAATGTTAAATCAAAATAAATTGCAATACAAAATGCAGAATTAAATAAAAATCTGAATCACGCACGTCTGACTTCTTTCAAAGTTCCAGTAGTACTTCTCTTCTTAATTTTTTTTTAGCTCATTCTTGTTTAAACACCGTTATTATATTTAATAATTTTTCTCTCTAAAATAGAAACGTTTTAATAAATCAAAAGAACTAAGATATCACAAGAGCATAATATCTAATATTCTTCTTATTCTCGCCATTATAGAAATGTCTTTTTCAGTCTACTTAAACAAACTTCTTTACTTAAAATTCTCTTTAATTAAATTGTCTTTATTCCATATTTAATCGCTATCCAGTCCAGTCATGATTACTTTCAAAGAAAAAATCGATGACAACATCTACAAAAATGCCGTTTTGTGGTTTTCGTCTAAAATTTATCGCAGTTATCTTGACAAAACTATTGTCAAAGTTTTGCTTGTTATAATAGAGTGTGTTTCAAAACTATTGTCATCAAAGCAGGCTTTGGTTTTTAGGACGTATGTCTGGGTAACTTGACCTATTTATTTGGGTTTTAAGCCTACTGCTGAATGTTTGCACCTACTATCCAAACAATACTTTTCGCATTCTAACCCCACTAACCTAGAAACTAAAAATTACCATTAAAAATCAAATAAAACCCAGAATCCGCTAATTTTTTATTATTTGCACACAGAAGATAAGAATAAAATTAGGCAGGTAAAATGAAACTTGCCTAGCGAAAGCAAAACATTAGAAACAATACCAAAAACACAGAAGAAAACCGTTGCAGCACATTAAACAAGATGTGCTACATGACCTCCATTCTGTTCGCCGCATACTTTTGCTCGTGTTTTCACAGAAGCGATGGCGTTCTCTAACAGATTAGGTAAATTGTTTATCTCCTCTAACTTGAGGGTTATCCTTTTTGGTAGGTCGTCCAAGTTCACAACAGGAGTATTGGAAATTGAGTTTTTTACATATGGCCAAAAGAAAAAGTCACATGGAGTCAAATCACATGACCTCGGTGGCCATATCACTGGCGTATTTAAGCTGATCACTCTGTTATCAAAGAATTCACAGAGCTTATCCCGAGTGGTGTGAATACGTGCACCGTTCTGCTGGAAATATCCCTGCTGCAGTTCGTCATCCAGCAGCTGCTCTATAAAAGGAGTGAGGATTTCAAGACAGTATCTCTGAGATGTTAATATTCCTTTAACATTTTTATTCTTATAGTTGTTTTCTTTAAAAAATATAACAATAATTACCTTCGAAAAATATGGGTCTAATAAGACAACGTTTGCTTATTGCAACCCACACTCCAATTTTCTGCGAGTGCAACGGAACCTCAACGAAATAATAAGGATTCTCGACGCTCCACATCCTCATGTTCTGTGAGTTAACATAGCCGGAAAGATAAAACCAAGCCTCGTCGGTATAAAATGTTTTTTCCAGTGCTTCGTCATTGTTAACATGATTCTGCATAAACCACTGGCTATATGCCTGTCTCTGTGGCAAATCATTCAGCAGCAATTCTTGATGGGCTTGCAGACTATACGAATGCATATCAAGGTCCGTTTTCAAGATCCGCCAACAAGTACTGTGAGACAGGTTTACCTGTTGTATCAGATGACGAACCGGAGTGCTAGGCTCCTTGTCCATAATATTCCTTACGGCCTCCACATTTGCTTCGGTTCTTACTCCTGCCTTGCGATTCACACTCCCTGTTTCCCTGTACAAATCCACAACACGGCGCAGATTTCGACTGAAATGGTCGAAGTGGACAGCCAATCCAGGAAACTCTTTCTGAAAATCCTCAAATGCGGCGTTTATCGAGTAAACCCACTGTTCGTCGACTCTCTGATCATTTCTGAAGTATGCTTCTACCATGAAACGCTTCTGATGCTCGTTGAAAGCCATCTTGTTCTTTTTAACCACTAATTTTCTAACTTAACTAAGAAAATCAACCAAAAATGCAGCAAAGTATAAACTTAGCATATTGTCAACACAAACAGAGCATAACCTCACGTCACATAATTTATTTCAACTACTGTCATAAAAATTTCAGAATTAGGCTTAAATTCAACTTTTTCTTGCATCTCACTTTTCAATAGCACTCTGGATGACAAATAGTTTTGAAACACGTGATATCAATTGTATGTGTAATTTTGACTTCAATTCAGAGTTAGAAATTTAGAAAAACTCTATTAAATATTTTCACAGCTTATTATTTGTGTTATGTACGCAAACTACTACATTTCTTTTTAGAGTTAACAAAATTTTTTATTAAAAACAGAGATGTTATTTAAAATTATTTCTAAAACGATCAGAAGTAATGAAATCCATCGATAAGTTGCATTATTAAAAAAAGCACAATTATTGCATAATTAAAAACATTTACCATTAAAACTCCTTATTAATAAAACACTTATTTGCTGTTAGAAAGGTTGGTAGTTAAATTTTATGTCGTTACTAAAACAGTTCTACCAGTTTTAGAAGATAATTTATATTATTTATTACGTATTTTAGCTTTTAGACAGAAATGTCTGAATTTGAACAGCAACGAAAACTCAAAGTAGACCAAAACGATATTTTATGGTTTATAAGAATAACTTTTATCGACGTATTCCAATACAAAATAATAAAAAATCTGTTAAAAATAACTTCATTTAACTACATTTTACTCACTTTGATCCAAAGTTACCTATTTCTGCAAAAATTCAATGGCTACTATTTTATTAAGTATTCAGCAGTATACACTGGCTCTCTTTTTGTAAATAATCAAAATATTAGCACCATTAATGTATTTTTTTAAAGATTTTAGCTTCGTCATTCACAATTTTACCTCTAACAAACGCTATAAGAAATTTTATAGACACTTATCCTCTATGGGATATCAGCAATACAACTCCCGACATGAAACACAAAATCAAAGTGGAAGTACTTTATATTAATTGTTTTGTAGTGGTCAATACAATGTTCGCAGTTATTAGTGCAATACTTCATATAATTCCACTTAAAGATGATATCGAGCTCTTCTATCCTTTAGCAATTTTTGAGGAGTATACTCCAGAATGGAAAAAGTTTTTTTCTTGGCTGTACAGAGCTAGCTTTATTTCCGTTTCTTTTATAATGATAATTCCGTGTTATCTTTTAATTTATATGAGCAGCCATGTTCGTTTCCAATTCTATATGTTTTTGCAAATTCTGAAAAATATCAATTTGGACGGTGATCCACTTGTTGTAATTCAAAATCCAAAATATCAAGCAAGGATTAAAAAAAGGTTGATTTATTGCATCAAACAACACACTTATCTGCTTAAGTAAGAAAACTGTCTTAGAATGATCGCGAGATGCGTAGATGTAGATTCCCCACTCCCAAGCCTTGTCAGCGCGCATCCAAATCTCGCGGTCATCTTAAGAATAGTACATTATTTAATTTTTTGTTTGTTTAGGATGTCAAAACCTTTTGGAGAAAATTTTAGAAAACATATTTTTCTCTTATCTTTATGTGGTACAATGTTGGGTATTAGTATTATTATTTTTTATTTTTCTGTAAGTTGTATTTCTAAAAACTTATTTGATAAAGTCTTTTAGTTTCAAGGCACTTTAGAAGGCAAATATCCCAGAATTGTGACTATTATAATTGTCGCAGGAAACACTTTTTTTCATGATATTATGGCTGGACAAATGTTGGAAAATATTGTAATCTACACACACAAATTGTTTTTTTAAATACAAAATAAAATTTCAGACTTCAGAAGTGTTTGAAAGCTTAAAAAATATAAACTGGTATTCTTGGAACAATCACAACAGAAAGATCTTTCTCATATTTTTAGCAAATGCACAAAAAGTTTTTAAACTCAAATGCTCTGAAAACGTTTCTCTGAATTTTGCATTAGGTGTTACTGTAAGTTTTAATTGAGTTATCTATAATAAGACTTCTACTTACTAAATTCTGTTTCAGATAGCAAAGGCAATTTGTTCGATGATTTCTGTAATGCAACAACTTAAATATCTTAATTATTCGAATAACTAACTATATAATAAACAATAATGTTTCTCATTTTATCTCTCTTAAACTTAAATAAAAATTTTACAAATTAATCATCCATAATTGTATGTAAACAACCACAATTTTTTACCCCGTAATAAAAATCCTTTTTTATATCGCCACGTGGCGTAATTATTTCCTATTTTATTATGAATCTGTAGTGACAATTCTCAATTAAGCACGTCTGACTTCTTTCAAAGTTCCAGGCGTACTCCTCCATTTCTTTACCTCATCCATGTTTGAACACCTTTATTATTTTTAATGATTTTTTTCTTCAAAATGCAAATGTTTTAATAAATGTATAAAAAAGACTACATTATCATAAAAGCATAATTACTGATAAACTACGCACAAATAAATAGAGATATTCTAAAAAATCATAATATTATATGATGCAACCATTTTTTTTTTCAAAACTATGTGATTAATTAACCTTCATTTAGCTTATCTAAAAACTGAAAACCAAATGAATCGTGTTTTTTTTTGGTAAGGTTAGGGATTGAAAGAAAGGGCTCCAATAAAGATATGAGTTTTTCTTAAAAAAATTTGTTTTCTTATGTTGTGTCCACTTATTCGTATCAGTTTACGGTTAAATTATGAAACGACTTCATCTTCCAGCCAACCTTTGCGAAATTATTGTCCGAATGCATACTGAGGGTTACCGACAAGTTGATATTGGCCAAACTATAGGTGTATCCCAAAGGGTGGTTTCTCACACCCTTTCACGTTTTCGAAAAACAAGATCTACTGCTAGGCGGCCTGGTAGCGGATTCCAACGTGTTACAACCCCTAGAGAAGATCGTAACATAGTCATACAAGCCAGACGCAACCGCTTTTTGACAGCGCGTCAGACTCTAAAGCTATTGCAAAATGTTCCCAAGCGGCCTATTGCACTTTGAACAATTCAAAACCGTTTACGGAAAGTTAGACTGTTATTGTGTGCTCCTTTAAAAAGACCAGCCGCAACAGAACGTCACTGGCGGTTACGAAGAGAATGGTGTAGCGAGCGGCTGACCGAGCACATAAACTGGCAAGCTGTTATGTTCACTGACGAATCTCGTTTTTGTCTACACAGCTACAGCCGACGACAAAGAGTGTATAGAGAACGAGAAATGTGCACCATGCCGAAATTTGTGCAGCCTGTCTATCGGTTTCAAAGCGGTGGTGTTATGATCACAACTAGCATTTATTCTGGAGGTCGCATCACTGATGAAAACCTCACAGGGGGGTGTTATGTTTAGGAAATTGTGTAGGAATAAGTCTTACTCACAAGGAACTTTATTGATGAAGAATTTCGCTTTCTTGACGACAACGTACGTTCACGTAGAGCTTCAATAGTGCATCAATTTTTGGAAAACCATCAAATTTCACATTTGCCTTTGCCACCAATGTTACCAAACCTGAACCCATTTGAACATATGTGGAATGCATTGCAAAGAAGACTTTCTGATTAGTATCCACAACCCTCAAACCTCCATGAACTACAAGAAGCGTTACCGCCTTTTTAAAACGCAATCCCTCTTAAAATTTTTAATAACATTATTAACAATATGCCAGAAGGATGTCAGCAAGTTGTTAATAACCGTGGACATTATACTCGATGTTAAAACTGACTTTAAATCAACAACATCAAAATTGCATAAACAAGCAACGATTTTATTTATTTTTTTGATCATTTTTATTAGTTTTTTTTTATTACAAAATCTATTCTAATTTGTAATGTTTAATGCTATTTTGTTACTTAAAATAAAATCTCGTTTTATTTACAAGTAAAAGTAGAAATTCTAGCAATATCCTTATTCATTTGTGCGTAGTTTATTATTCTTATTTTTGCCATTATAGAAATGTCTTTTTCCATCTACTTAAACAAATCTCTTTACTTAAAATTCTCTTCATTTAAATTACCTTTATTCTACATTTAATCGCCATTCAGTCCAGTCATGATTACTTTCGAAGAAAAAATCGATGACAATATCTACAAAAATGACGTTTTGTGGCTTTCGGCCAAAATTTGTCGCGATTATCTCAAAAAAACTATTGTCAAAGTTTTGCTAGTTATAATATCAATTGTATGTGGAATTTTAACTTTAATTCAGACTTACAACTTTTTAAAAAAATTTGATTATCGTTATTTTATTAAATATGCCCCAATCTATTTTACAACCTTTCTTGTAAGTACAACTTTCTTAAATTTATAAAAACATTATCAAATATTTTCACAGATTATTATTTGCGTTACATACGCCTACAATTTTTTACATTATTTAGGATCAAGTTTAACGCAAACAACTTTCTGGAAAATAAATTCAGCTGGTCCTAAAATTGAAAAAAAAATTAAAAAACACGCAATGTGGACTAATTTTATGTTTGCAAGCTGTACAGCAGTTGCTGTATTTAGTGGATTAATGCATGCTCTGCCTTTGGATGATGATAAAGAACTGTATTATCCTTTAGTTATATTCGAAGAGTTTGTTCCAGAATGGAAAAATTTTCTTTCTTGGATATACCGACTAGGTTTTCTTGTTGTACCATTTATTATTCCACTACCTCTATATCTATCCATTTACTACATTACAAAATGTTTATATCAAGTGATGTTATTTATGCCGTTTATTGAAAATATTAATATGGGTTTTGACACATCTTCAATTAGATTAATCGAAAATTCAGAATTCCAAAAAACTATTAACAAAAGGCTTTTATTTTGTATTAAAAGACATTCACACTTTTACGCGTAAGTATCAAAATTGTTTAGATCTTATAAACAAATTTTTAAATGTAGAGCAATCAGAAACTTAAATCGACAAACTTACACAGCAATAGCAATTTTCTCTCTGGTGGGTGTAATGTTGAGTGCTAGTGTTATAGCTTTCCTATTTTCAGTAAGTCACAAAATTCTTAATAACAAAAATATGTATTTTATCAAGTTTGAAGGTTCTTTTGAAAACAGATACAGTCGAATTATTAGTTTAGTTATTGTGTCAGGAACTATTTTCAGTCATATTATCTTCACTGGGCAGACAGCTGAAAATCTAGTAAGTAAGACCCATTTATTTAACTTTGTCCGGTAGGATTGTAAAAAAAGTGGGGCTGTTTAACACGTGGTGAGTAAAAGTGCAGAACATAATTTCACATAAGCAGAAAAGAACTGTTTACGCTTTCAAGAAACATTCTACGAAAATTGTAAGCCGCTCTTCAAAGATGTTGCACTGTCAGTTGCTTGTGTCGTTTCTATAACCTCTAATGCACTAATATATAAGGTTAATTCTTAATTCAGTTGAGTGGGTAGGATTTTCAGGTTAACATTCAGACTGGGAATAACCAGTAACCCCAATGTGCTTTGTTTATGTATGGTAAAATGCATGGTGCATGTGGAAATGTTTTAGAACCACTGACCTAGCCGAGCCTAAATGTTTACTTCTAGACACTATCCACACTAAGTGATTTAAGAACCACCCTTACAGAACACGTGCTAAACGATACCACCATTTTTATAATTCCGACGGACAGAGTCAAAAAATAAAGCTTTAGAACTACTTTTATTTCTAAATTGACCAAATTTTTTTATTGTAGTGTTGGCACTGTTACTTCATTATGGAAAAAACTGAATGGTATTGTTGGAATATTGAAAACAGAAAACTCTACCTTATATTTTTACAAAATATTCAACAACCTTTCAAAGTACAATTTACTCAAAATATTGCAGTTAATTATGAACTCGGAGTTTCGGTAATTTTCTATTGTCTTCTGATAAACTAGTTTATATTATGTTTCAGATTGCCAAAACAGTTTACTCATTGATTTCTGTTATGAAAAATCTTAGACATTAATTGTTCTTTGACTACTTTCTTAACAACTTAAATGTTTTTCACAGATTTTCTGCTACAAAACACTTACTACTACCGGTTTGGTTCAATCTATATATAATGCTTTGAATGAAAATTGCAACACCAAGAAGTTGTCGGTAAATTTTATTGAAAATATCACAAAGAGTTTATTTTAATGTAATAAAGAAATCATCAAAATTTCAATTTATTAAATTGACAACAAATGCATTTTTTTAAATAATGTGTGGATCCTCCATGATTTCTAATGCACTCATTCACTCAACTTGGCATACTTTGAATGAGATGATCAATATCCTCCTGCAGTAGTGCATCCCAAGCTTCCTGAATCTGCACACAAAGCTCGTCCAAAAAGTCTGGGGAATGAGGTAAATTGCTTAGTCTTGCGCCTATTATATCCCACACATGTTCAATGAGCGAAAGATCCGGTGAACGGGAAGGCCTTGGAAGCACCACTACATTAGCTTCTTCTAAGAAGTTCACTGTCCTCGTTGCAGTATGTGGGCGAGCATTATCCTGTTAGAAAACAGGATTTTGCAGCGCTTGCAAGTACGACAGTGCAATTGGTTCCAGCACAGCCTCTATGTACCGTTGAGCAGTTAAGTTGCCAGGAATAAAAACCAGAGGAGACCTACTGCCATACGTGATAGCACCCCAAATCATCACTCCCTGAGTAAGCGCAGTATGCCGGGGAAGTGCCAAGTTCATGTTTCTGCGATCGCCGCGAAGACGTCTGACCCGTCTACGTCCGTCGTGAGCCTACAAACAAAGTCTAGATTCGTCGGTAAACACAATCTGATGCCATTCTTGCCTCCAATTCACCCGCTCCATACACCATTCTAATCTGCGAGCTCGATGATGAGGCGCTAGGAAGAGGCACCAAAAAGAACGATAAGAACATACTCCAAAACTACGTACTCGACGATATATAGACGCCATTAAGACTCTTACATTTAAAGTTTTTCTCCAAGTGTTTCCAACTACTCGCGTGGTCGAAAATCTGTCTCTTAACGCCAAAAGTCTTAAATGTCGTTCTTCGCGGTCTGTCGTTTTTCGCTGTAGTCCAGATCCTCTCCGAGGTCCATAGAAACTTTCCTCAGACCATCGTGTCCAACATCTCATCACTGTAGTTGCGTCACAACCAATTCTGGTGGCAATTTTCCGAAACGAAAGACCACCCTCTCTCATGCCAATAATTCGACCTCGTTCGAAATCATTTAGTTGCCGAAAATTTTGACGTTCACGAACTTGAGGCATTTTAAATGACGTCCTCTGCAAAATTGTAAAGAAAAAACTGATCCAAAATGTATCCCTGTTTGCAAAACACTCTTTGATATTGCTATCTTTCCTATATAAAATCTTCCATAAAACAGGGTTGACGATATTTTTTGTTGTTGAAATTTTAATCATTTAATTATTGTATCAAAATTAAACTTTTGTAAAATTTTTATTAAAACTTTTAAAACAACTTCTTGGTGTTGCATTTTTCATTCAAAGCAGTATATTTATCGAATGTTTATTTGTTTGGTCATAATGTATCTGTGCCATGAAGTCTTGGATATTCATAGAGTATGTATTAAAGAACCGGTATAATCTAGGTCGTCCTAAGCTTGCTTAAAGGTTTGTAACTGGCAAAGGTCCTAGCTGAATAGACAGCTGCTATTTTATTAAAATTACCTCAAAATATATGGTCACATTTTTTGTAAATCTATAAGTGTATTAATAAATTTAAGACTAGAAAGCTTTTAATCTTTGTTAACCACTAAACACAGAATGTTCCAAAATTTACAAAAAAGTTTTTCATCAATTTCCATAATGCCTCTAAACCAAATTCAATTTTTGAGCGCATTAGGCTTCTATACAGTGTGAGTACATTTTGGTTTTGACTTAAAAGTTTTGAAAAATATTATTAAATTTATTAGAATAACAAATCCAAAAACAGTATGCTAAATTACTAAATACACAAATGACGATTTAACATAATGTTTGACTTTATCAATTTTACTTTTCCATGCTCTAAATAAAAATTTAAAAAACCTATTATTAAAATAGAACTGTACTCTATTAAATTACTTGCGTTTAAAATGCACAATATAAGTATAGTAACCAACATTTCTCCACCAAGTAAAGTAATAGAAAGTCATGATAACTTTTGAAAAAAAAATTGATACGAACCCTGAGAAAAATGAAATTTTATGGATCACTCGCAAAATTTTTCTTAAACATTACACAAATAAATATGTCAAAATTGTCCTCTTATGTATACAAGTCGGAATAACTTTTCTCACTGTAATCCAAACATTTTTGTTTTTAAAAAAGTTTGATGGCCGCTATTTTATTAAATATGCTCCAATATATACGGGACAAATCTTAGTAAGTATTTATTTTCTCTTAAATATTAAATGTAGCTTGTTGTTTAGATAGTGGTGTCTATAATGTTTATTCCGTTAGCTACAACACTAATATCAAATACTAAAAGTGCATTTTTTTGGGGAATAGAAAGTGCTGGACCTAAAGTCAAAAAAATTATAAAAAGACATGCAATGATAACAGATTTGGTTATATTAAGCTACACTGTTGTTAGCATAATCAGTGTAATATTTCATATAATTCCAGTGGATGATGACGATGAGCTGTTTTATGCTTTAGCTTTATTTAAAAAAATTCCACAATGGGAAAATTTATTATCGTGGATATATAGATTGAGTTTTTTGACTATACCATTTACTGTACCAATTCCACTCTACTTTATGATTTATTACGCAACAAAATCTATTTACCAAATCATAATGTTTAATGATTTTGTCAAAAATATCAATACCGGTTTTGACACTGATTCGAGTGAATTAACAAATGATCAAAACTATCAAAAAATCGTTAAAAAAAGACTAAAATTTTGCATAAAAAGACATGTGAATGTGTACAAGTAAGTCATTTTAAATTTTAATAAATACAGTACTAACAAGATAAATTAGCGCTTCAACTTATCGAGTACGTAAAATGCAATTGTCTATAGCCGTCTTTTCAGTTATGGCAATTGTAACAGGAGCCAGTATCTTTGCATTCCTTTTTTCAGTAAGTTTAAATTGAATTTTGTTTAATAAACCTCGTTCAGTTTCAAGGTTCTTTCAAAAATCGCTACATGAGACTTTCAACCTTAATTGCCACAGTTACAGGTCTTTTTTGTCATATTATATATGTTGGACAACTTGCCGAAAATGAGGTAAATCAATAACTGTCTAAAACATACTCAAAATGTATATTTTTGCGCCATTGGTTGTTTTTATCAGTTTACTGTGCCTGTTTCCACGACGGTAGGTTGCTGTTACTGGTTGCTAAGTGTAACAAAACGCTAAGTAATTCACTTACCGTTCAGTGAACGGTAAGCAATTAAATCTAAAAAAAAACAATTTTGCGATTTATTTATTAAAATTAAATGTACAATTATTATAACTAATAGTAGTAATACCACTCGCATTTGAGTTTCTAGTGTTAATAGACAAACTTTCCGACGTAGAATTCCCAGGTTGTTGTAATAGACCACCAATATCGCTGTGTAAAATTTTATGAGCAAATTCAATTTTGTTTTGGAGGGAATCTTCCACGTAACTCTCGGCCACCGTTCATGAACGCCGCCCACCATATCTTTTTAGTCCCAACACATCAACTCCATTATTCGTCAAAAGTGTAGCCGATGTGCGTCAAAACGAGTGTCCAGTAAAACCTTCAGGGGCTTGGAACTTTAAATACTTTGCAATTTTTGACGGTCAGCCTCAAATTCTGCCTTTTCCTGTGACTTGCCTAGTGCATTTGCCATTTCGATAGTTCAGAAATAAATGATCTGACGTTGGGTTGCTTGGTCAAATTCTTATGTATTTTTGAAGTATTTTCAAATAATAAACTGCTTTATTTTCTTTATTAATAACTGTGAACGTTCGCTGAATATTCGTTTTTGTATTTGGAATATTTAATATAAAAATTTCTTCATGTTCTTCTATGTCACTCATTTTAATATTGTACAATTCCTCTCGTCTACAAGCGCCCGATACTCCCAATATCATTGCTACCTGCAAATATATTGTTTCCTTAGAACTCAGATGTACCACCTCATCATCTACAACATACCTTTTGAATTAAAAATTGTTCGTCTGGTGCTTCATTCAAGAATTTTTCCATGTCTTCTTTGGTAAAAATTTTAGCCTTCTTAGGCCGATATCCAATATTTTTTCTCTTAAGATAAGCAATTAATGTAGCAAACTTAGAAATATCGATAGCATCATGGAGAAAAATTGTACTCTTCAGCATAGAATACTCCGCCCATAAACTGCCTGGGGCCTTCAAGTGTCCACTTCTCACCACAAAATACGCTAACAAGCTATTTTCATTTACAGAAATCTTCTTTGCTTCACGCCTTTCCTTAAACAAGTTGTATGTCTGTTCATATCGGGCTTTAGATTTTTCTGGAATTATTGCCGAACATCCTTCTTGCCAAGCGTCTTCTAAATCATCCGGTAGATCATCACTATCGCTCATATTTGCTTCGAAAACGGAACCACAAAACAGAACTATGTAGGAATGATTGTATCAAAAAGACAATTTTATTTGTTTGGAACAAAACCATAGCAACCATGGAACAGCCACCCAAAGTTTTCAGTTTCAATCTTCCCGATTATCACAAATGTATTGATATAAATTATTATTATTATTATTCTAGAAACTCCAATCGCGCACAAAACGTTATAAGCATGTCGAACGTTAAGGATTACCGTTCTCAGACAATAATTGTCTTCGAACGGTAAGCATTCCTTACCGTTCTCCATACCTAATATACTGTTTCAGACCACAAATCTTTACGAAACTTTAAAAATGGTTGATTGGTCTAAATGGAGTGTAGAAAACCAAAAAATTTATCTTATATTTATGCAAAATTTGCAATTTCCGTTTAAAATTAAATTTAGTGAGAACGTCTCAGTTAATTACGCACTTGGTATATCGGTAATTATTTCTTGTTATTAATATAAAAATTGTTGTTACTATTGATTTTAGATTTTAAAAGCAGTGTATTCACTGGTTTCTGTAATGAGTCAACTCCGAAATATCGACTATTTAAAAAATTAACTTCTTTTTTAACTTTCTTGTACTTACAGTAGCGAGCAAAAAAACAGACAACATTGTTGACATAACTGTCAGAAAAACTGCACTAGACCACACTAAACTACTTGCAAAACAAACACTAAACAAGCAGAACACACCAAATCAAACTAGATCACTTACTGTCCTGTTTTTTTGCTCCCGTCTGTACGTTGTACTTGATGTGGTGTTGCAATCTTCATTATTGTAGAAAGATTTTTTCTCACAGTATAATATTGTACTCTCAAGCTGACAAGATTTGTTTTTGGACTCAGTGGTGACAAGTGTCTTTAATAAAGTTATGACAAGACCGGACTGTCAAAAAAAACCTTATTTAACGCCTTCAACTACCTTAATTATATGTATCAAACTTTATGAGCATTCTATTGTAACAATTTAACTGAAGAACAGGGTGTAAACTGATAAACCGTAAAGCAAACTTAAATATCACAAACAAAGTAAATATCAGGCATGAAATTGCATAGATGCAGCCTGGTCTGATTCGTCGAGAAAGTGAAATTTTACCTTCAAAAGTATAAACTCAGTATTTGCCTCATTTGGTCTTTTAGAAAAATGTTCTAAAAAAAATAAATAAAAATAAAATTCATTTTATATTTAAACAAGAGTGACGACTATACTTTTTTAAAACATTAGAATCATTTAAAATTTATCTATTACAAATCTATAGAAGTTAAATAAATAAAAATTACGTCGTGCAACGAAGAAAAGTGTAAAAATTTTAACTGTAAACTAGATCAAATAAAACATGCAAATAAGAAATTTAAAAATAAATTATTAATTCACTCCAAACATGCAAATTTAAAATTTAATAAAATAAAACTACATTTTCTTAGATAGAAAAAAGAGTATGAGAAAACCTGAGACAAAAAATAGAACTTATTTAACCTAAGATATAACCAAAGCTTTCTCTCCATAAAAAAATATTCCCAAATTTTTTAAAAAATTAAATTAAATTAAATCCCTCAAAAATTGCGAATTTTAATTAACTCTCTAAATCACGTACGTCTGACGTCTTTTCAAGTCCAAGTCATACCTATCCTCTCTCGGTTCTTTAACATTCTTATGCCAGAATTAACATTACTCCTACTGTTTTTTTTATTGTTCTATTACTCCACAAATTTTTATCCCCACAAACATTCGAGATAAAATCTTATTGGTGTAGACTCCAATGACTTTTTACAACTTTTTTACAAACTTTCTAAATAGTGTCTTTAATCAAAACTCAATGTTTCAATTAAAAAAAATATTTTAATAAAGGCTTGATAAAGTACAAATAAAGTACGAAACGTTGCCAAAAATTTAAATAGTTTTTACTCAGTAGTTTTATAAAAAAAAAACGAGAAAACAAAGTTATATTTCTAAATTAGTGCTGAATGAAATAAGAAGAGAAGAACCCAGGTCTAGAAATAACTTAACTTAAGGCGTCGTTCTTTTAGTTAAAACAATTAGCTAATTTGCGACCAATAAAAAATTTGTTTATAGACAATGTTACTACAAGCTAAGAGTACAATTATTCCAAAAATATAATAGACATAGAGAACGAAAGAATAAGCAAGTATGAAAAATTAAAGTACAAGCAATGAAAGGGTAAATAATTTTTTATTAATTTCTAATATAATTTTATTTTTGCAATTCCGAGACTAAAGTGTCAGCTTTAGACCCAAGGGATATAAGGTGACAGTTGAAATCCCAAGGGATTTAAAGAACAAACAAAAACAAACGTACCATAGTAACATTAACCTTTATTTATTGTGTTAAAATGACAAGTAATGTTCACATTATTACAATTAACCAAACTAAATGCACGATTATAATATCAGAAATAGATGAACTAGTTAAACTTGAACAGACAGAAGTGAATAATAGGTCAGGATTTTGATTCAAGGAAGATGATGAAGTCCCATCGGCCAGCGGTGATATTGGTATATTCTATTGATTCTTTGTTGCCGATGGAGCTCTCAACGTACCCTTCAGCAACTGTTGCACTTTTCCAATGTGGAAGAACAAAATCTTTTGGATTTCTCGTTGAAATACACCAACGACGCGTTTTCATTGGACTCTGTGCGTGTTACTTATTGCACCACCTTACAAATGATTCGTACTGTTGTTCATATAGTTTTCTCGATTTTTGTGATATTAGTTCTTGAGTAATTGCTTCAGCAGCCCAATCTAAGTTAAATTCTTCACTTTTATTCATTTTCACTGATTTTCTCTAGGTTTACAATAGCGCCGTTTTCACAGGAACTTTGTTTATCATTGCCACAGAAACAGACAGCATACTATGTTTATTGTGTTAGGATTTCAAACGTAAGTAGTATTTATTTTTATTAAAAATGTATATAGATTTACAAAAAATAGCGTATACACCTCTCGACTAAAGTGACATTAATCCCTTAGGTGGATTGCTTCAAACACCACCCGCGGGATTAAATGGGTCACTTTAAACTTTAACAAAAAAAATCAAAACTGGTAAATAGAACTAATAAGATTCATAAAGAAATTGTCAAAAAAATAATAATAATAAAAAGGTACCCAAAATCAACTAAAATTAACTTAAATCTAGATTTACAATATTTTGTTCTTTTAAAACGTAATTACACTGAAAATGTTTAATTTGACAATCTAAAGCTTTAGAACTTGATAATGACAATTTTACGCAAATTTTGAAAGAACCGTACTCCAATTTCCAGCGTTTGTTGTACATATGCATTTTACCCATTTTAAAAGACGTAACCAAATTAAAAAAGTTTTTAGTAAATAGTTCGAGTAAATACCACAAAAACATAAGTCATACTGTAACGTAAAATTCCGCAAAACCATTATTAGTCCCCTACACGGACTAATAAAAAAATGATGTCAACGTTTCGCATGAGTGGAGAAAAGTCGCGTAACGTCAGGTCACTTGCTAGAAAGATGTAACGTTATATCCGCGGGCAAAGCAAAAAGTCAATAGCCGTTTTAATCGACAAAAAACAGTAATAGTTATTTATTGGTCATTCTGTAATGTGCTACATTATAACATTTTAGTGTCGTAAAAAAGTTTATTTACAAAAAAAAAAGTTTAGATCTCTCTTAATTATATACTTAGATTTAAACCATTTGTAAAGTTAACTCCAGACGCTGGCGCTGTTGTTAGGTTGCTGGGCTTTTCCACTATGATGTTACTTGTCACTGAAAAACCTATTACTTTTCTAGTAATAATTATTTTCATATTAGTCCAGAAATTCCAACAGAATAAAATAAAGTTAGTTTACATAACCAAAAATCAAAATTTCACACTTCTGTCGCTTTTATTAATTGAAAATGGAAGCTATTTCCACTCAATCTCTCTCTAAAAACCATAACAAAGAACCTAGGTACCCTAGTTACAAATTACACAGCCAACTCAAACAAATGTATTGACTATCAAATAAATGTATTATTAAAAACACCTACAGTTAATTATTGTACCGAAAGCATTCATTACTGCATCTAAATTAAATGTTTTATTAAAATTATGGAACAAAAAACAATAATTACATATCTTAGCCTTTTGCATTTTTCTTTGATCTTAATAAAAGCAATCGTTAAAATGTGACTGCATTAAAGTCTTTGTGTTTCTTACTTTAAAAATACACATTCAATAAACAAGTCTAGTCATGCTAACTTTTGAAAAAAAAATTGCTAAAAACGTTGACAAAAATGATGTTTTGTGGCTTACCCATAACACTTATCTTAAACACTACACAAATAAATTCGTTAAATTTGGTCTTTATTGCATACAAGTTGGCATAACTGTGCTTACTCTAGTCCAAACTTACCTATTTTTAAAAAAGTTTGATGGCCGCTATTTCATTAAATATGCTCCGATCTATCTGGGACAAATCCTTGTATGTATTTTTTTTTTAGATAAATATAATATAGTTTGTTATTCAGATTGTGCTGGCTATAATATTTATTCCGTTATCAATAAAATTAACCTCAAATTCACAAAGTACCTATTTTTGGGGAATAGAAAGTGCTGGACCTAAAGTCAAAAAAATTATAAAAAAACATGCAATGTTAACAGATTTGGCTTTATTAAGCTACACTGTTGTTAATATAATCAGTGCAATTTTTCATGTAATTCCATTAGATGATGACGATGAGCTGTTTTATGCTTTAGCTTTGTTTAAAAATGTACCAAAATGGGGAAATTTATTGTCGTGGATATACAGATTGAGTTTTCTGACAACACCATTTTCTGTACCAGTTCCACTTTACTTTATGATTTATTACGTAACAAAATCTACTTACCAAGTCATAATGCTTAATGATTTTGTCAAAAATATAAATACCGGTTTTGACACTGATTCCAGTGAATTAACTAATGATCAAAACTATCAAGAAATAGTAAAAAAAAGACTGAAATTCTGCATTAAAAGACATGGAGAACTTTACACGTAAGTCAATTCTAATTTTAGTAAATACAGTACTAGTGAGATAAATTAGCGCTTCAGCTTATCGAGTACGTAAATTGCAACTGGGTATTGCGGTTTTTTCAGTTATGGCAATTGTGACAGGAGCTAGTATTTTTGCATTCTTTTTTTCAGTAAGTTTAATTTGATCTTTGTTTAATAAATCTCGTTTAGTTTCAAGGTTCTTTCAAAAATCGCTACATGAGAGTTTCGACCTTAATTGCCACAGTTACAGGCCTTTTTTCTCATATTATATATGTTGGACAACTTGCTGAAGATGAGGTAAATCAATAACGTTTAAAACGTATTTAAATTTTCTATTTTCAGGCCACAAATCTTTACGAAACTTTCAAAATGGTTGATTGGTGTAAGTGGAATAAGGAAAATCAAAAAATTTATCTTATATTTTTGAAAAATTTACAATGCGTGTTTAAAATTAAATTCAGTGAAAACGTCTCAGTTAATTATGCACTTGGTATATCGGTAATTGTTTTTGTATATAATAAAGGGTTTTTCAGTAAGGATGGGTCGATGTTAAAATGGGATAAAACAAGCTGTGTGTGAGGTATTTTAAAAAAACTTTTTTTTATATGAAAGGTCCATGCATGCCTTTATTTATGGAATATAACATCGTTCAAATGTCCGCCGCGACTTCTAACTGTGGCATGGATCCGAGTGGACCAATTTTGAATGATTCGCTCGCATAGATCTGGTTGAATTTGACCGATGGCATTGGTGATATTGACTTTTAAGGCATCGGTCGATTGCGGCTGATTGGTATAGACCTGCGACTTGAGAAAACCCCACGAATCGCACGATCTTGGTGGCCAATTCACGTCACCTTTGCGAGAAATAACTCTGCCCTCAAATCTTTCATGCAGAACGTCCAGCGTGGCGTCTGCTGTATGGCAGGTAGCCCCGTCCTGCTGGAACCACATGTCGTCTACCTCCATATCGTTTAATTTAGGGCAAAAGAAATCTGTTAGCATCGTTCTGTAGCGCTCGCCGTTGACGGTGATGGCCTCACCAACGTTATTTTCAAAAAAGTATAGACCAATGACCGCCGGCTCTAAATCCGCACCAAACAGTAACTTTTTGTGGGTGCATTACAACTTGCTGAACCTCGTGTGGGTTAGCGTCGTCCCATATACAGCAATTTTGAGTGTTAACTTAGCCATCCATCCAAAAATGCGCCTCGTCACTAAAGATGATTTTTCGACCAAATGTGGGGTCTTCTTCTAAACGGTTCGAAGCCCAGTCAGCGAACAAACGGCGTTGTCTATGGTCATTAACTTTAAGCTCCTGAGTCAATTGGATTTTGTACGGGTGTAATCCCAAATCCCGACGCAAAACTCGCCAAACTGATATCTGCGAAAAGCCGAGTTCTTGTGCACGACGCGGAGTTGATTGCCTGATTTGCTGTACACTTTCACGTACGGTAGCAATATTTTCGGCCGATCTAGCATTTCTTTGACGACGGGGTGTTGGCTGATTGTTTATCGAACCAGTTGTTTCAAATTTGGTCACCAAACGCTGCAGAGTCGATTTTGAAGGCATCAGTGACTGAACAATAAACACCAAATTACACAGACACTACCAAAAAAACGTGGCCGCCACAGGGTGCCAACATCAACCCATCCTTATTGAAAAACCCTTTATAAAGTTTGTTGTTACTCTTATTTTTAGATTTTTAGAGCAGTTTATTCAATGGTTTCTGTGATGAGCCAACTTCGAAATATCGACTATACAAGAAACTAATCTCTAAACTTCTTGTCCTTATAATGAAATAAATGTTAAATTTATCGCACACATTTTTTTTAAATTATTGCTAATCTTCTAAAATGTTACTAACAGTAAGAATGCAAATGCCTTGTAATCAAAAAAATTTATCCTCCTTGGAAGCTATAATTTTGTTTCTTTCCCTATAATTTACATTGGCAAAAAGCATTGTGCAGCCTTCTAGAGAAAAAAATTTCTTGATTACATCGTAATACTAGCATATTCCAAAATGAGTCAAACAAAAAAATTAAGCAAGATCACAAAAACACGAATACTAGAAAAGTCAAAAAATTGGCTCAAAACAAAGCCAAGCATCTTGTTCGATTTCAAATAAATATTCTAAACAAGTAAAAAAGTCAAATAAGCCAATGCAGGTTTTCCAATAGACTCAATTATTTACAGACATTTTGAATTTTACACTGACTTCTTAAATAAAAATTTAAAAACCCATCATTAAAAAGCTAATCGAGTACTCTATTAAATTACTTGTGTTTTTCTTTAAAATATACGTTTAATCGCCAAGATTTGTTCATCAAGAACAGGCATGATAACGTTTGAAGAAAAAATTGATACAAATCCGAATAAAAATGACGATTTATGGGGTACTCGTAAAATTTGTCTTGAATACAACACAAACAAATTCGGCAAAATTTTACTTTTTTGTATAACAATTAAAATCAATTTTTTATCAGTAATTCAAACTTATCTATTTTTGAAAACTTTTGATGGCCGTTATTTCACCACATATGCTTCAATTTATGTCGAAACATTTCTTGAAAAACAATTTAAAAAAGACATTTATAATAAATAAGCTGTATTTTGGATTATGGTATCTATAATGTTTATATCCTTATCAACGAGACTGGCCACAAGCAACGAAAATGCCCCATTTTGGAAAATAGAAAGTTCTGGATATAATATCGAAAAGAAAATAAAACAACACGCAATGTTTACTAATTTGGCTGTTTTAAGTTATACTGTTGTAGGTGTAATTAGTGCAGTATTTCATGCCGTTCCACTTGATGATGACGATGAAGTATACTACGCTTTGGCTTTATTTAAAAAAGTCCCACAATGGGAAAATCTTTTTACGTGGATATACAGATTGAGCTTTATCACTGTACCATTTACTTTACCAATTCCACTTTACATTTATATTTACTAGGCAACAAAATACAGTTATCAAATTACTAGGCAACAAAATACAGTTATCAAATAATGTTGTACAATTATTACATCAAAAACATCAATTCTGGTTTTAAAAATTCTGTAAATAAATTACCGAGTAATACACACTATCAAAAAATTATCAAAAAAAGAATTATATTTTGTATTAAAAGACATACAAAAGTTTTCAAGTAAGTCGGTTTTAATTTTAGATAAAATTATAAAAAGAATTATTCAGCTCCTCATCCCACATTGCAGGAAAATTAAGAAACGCTATTGCTATCTAGTCGCTTCTAGCAGTTGCAATAGCTGCCAGCATTTTTGCGTTCTTTACTGAAGTATTTATATTTTACCATACTATGTGTAACGGTAATACTTTCTCATTATTTGCACCTGTTTCATTCATTTCTTGTTTTTGACCTTCCAATTTTTTTATAACAACGTTTTATAATTTTCTATAATTTTTGCAAATTTCTTAGTTTTTACTTATTATAGCAGCTCAACATATTCCGCCTCTTTCTTTCATGTTTTCAGTTATCCGCAATACATTTGTTATTTTGAAATTTGTTCTGTATTTTTAGTTTTAACATAATTTATAAGACAAGTTATTTATAATTTTATCCAACACGTCTTTATTATGCCGTTATAAAAATGATGTTTTTGATTGAATTGTGGGGTCTGTAAAACACAAGTGGTTTTATGAATCAATAATAAAACTGTTTTTATATAATTGAACAGTTTACAGAAAATAGAACAATTTATTGAACATCAAAAAGTACAATACATAAAATTATAATTATAAGAAACAGAAATCTCAGATGAAATCATTTGTTGAGATTTACATTAACAGTTATCTTAAGAGATATAAATTTATTTGCTTCATTTTTTGTCACTTCAATGTTGTTTCCACATTCATTCAATTTTTGCATCTTAGTATTCACAATAACATTGCCTTCTGTTTCCGAATTTCCACCCAGTATCTTCTTAGCAATGTCTGTTTTGCTCAAAATTGACTCTTCGACATACGCTTGTGTCACGGTTGTCGACTTCTATCAGCCATGACGTTGGACCATACCAAGATCGGCACCAGCGTTGGACAACAAACTCGCTGATGTGCGTTTCATACTGTGTCCTGTGTAAGACTCTGATTCTAGTAATTTCAAAAAATCAGCTACTACAAATGGTATTTTGAATAGACTATTTATTCTCACTGGCTGTATTGTGCATTTCTCATTTCTATAGCACAAAAACAATCTGTTGTGAGAAATATTTTTAGGTCAGAGAGACATATATTTTCTACAAATATCCAGCACATTAAATGCAAATTTCTCTTCCATAATCGTAAAGCTACGTGAAACATATGTTTTTGTATCTGGTACAGATACAAACATATAAGATCCTTTATCTTCTACGTTATTGATTGACATGTTCAATTCACAACATCGACATCCGCCTGACACACCAAAAAGTGCGACCTGCAATGTAAAAAAAATTGATTTAATTCTCTAATAACAAAATCGGACTACCTTTAACAACATATATTTTTTATTGGGTGCTTCTCTTAGAAACTGTTGAATATGCTCTCTTTCAAGAATGTTTGATTTTTGCACTTGTAATATTTTGATTCGTTCTTCAAAAAAGCGATCAACTTGCCATATTGTAAAATATCTGTATTTTCGTGATCTTAATATGCTGTATTTCGTCCACATTGAAGAGGCTGCGAATCTTTTTTTGGCGTTGAAGAAGTAACTCAAGCACGTCTTTGCTCACTCCCACAAACATCGTTTTTCTGTTTCCAGTTATTGAACTCACTCAATTCTTTGTAATAAGCCTCCGTGGATTTCTTGGTTGCTACACTAAATGTGACTTCTTCAACATCTTTCGCAATTTTTTCAGGAAGAGAACTACTTCTTTTCATTTCCAACAATGTTACAAGCGTGGAAACAGTTTGTTTGCAAAAATTTTTTTACGAAAATGAATTTACGAATCTTTAAATTCAGTTGAGTGGTACAATTGGAATATCGAAAATCAAAAAACTATCTTATATTTTTAACAAACACGCAAAAAAAATTTAATTAAATTTAGTGAAAATGTCTGTTAATTACAAGCTGGGCATTTCGGTAAAACTCTATTTTTCATTAAACTAAAATGTTTTTTAAATTAATATAATTTTCAAATTTTAAAAACAATTTATTCATTGATGTCTATAATAAGTCAATTTCAAAATATCGACTTTTCAAAAAATTAGTATTCGATATAATTATCATTGTCATAAACTTCTCTTATTAAACATTAATGTTTATTGCACTAATAATACTAGAATAAATCTCCCCACTCTACAATAATGTATTTTTAGTCCTTGACCAAGCCTTGTTCCTGCAGGCTCTTCCATCACCCTTTATCAATAATTCATCTCAGCAGGATGCAAATCCGTCCAAGCAGTTGGAAGTGGTATACGTCGGCGCAACCCGTAATGGACATTTGCTTGGTCTGGGCATAATAAAAGGCATTAAATTCAAACGTTCAACAATAAGAGCAACATTTAAACGGCATTAGTTGGCAGCGCAATCGGTGCAATAAGTTGAAAGCGGGACGTGCCGGATGCCCAACAATAGATAAACGACGAGCTGGATGACCTCCTCGCCAGCTGCATCTACCTGATGCCGCCTCCACCGCCGCCGCCACGCGTAATGAGGCCATTCGTTACAAGTCGGACAAGACAGTGTTGCATTGCCACCGGCCCAGCAGCCATTTTGAAAATGAGATTAATGGAACCTTACAGGAAATGCAAAGCTTTAGATAGAAAATTATCTCCAATTTTGTATTTATTGTAGGTGTCTCCATATTACCGCAATTCAATAAATTATGCCCCAGATTTTTCTTGAAATAAATAAAATTTAAACTACACTCGACCGCAAAATTAACCAGACACTAAGTTTTTTGGAAAAATTTCAGTGACGAACATTTAAATTGAAATCAAGATAATTTTAATTAATAATGTTCAAAAATAAATATTTATTTACAAATTAAACAAAAGAAAGCAAAACAAAATTAAGAAAACTACAAAAAAATAGTTTCAGTAGCGAGTATTTCCTCCTCGCGCTTGAATTACAGTCCTCATTCGTCAAGGCATACTTGCAATCAAGTCTGCGATCTCATCTTGGGCTATTAGCTCCCACTCATTCAGCAACGCCTGTTCCAGCTTAACTGTTTTATGAAACTCGCCGTAGTTTTGCCTAATTTTTTTCCCCAGGTTGTCCCATATTTGCTCAATGGGGTTTAGGTCAGGGCTTATGGGTGGCCACCTTAGTTAGCACCTGAACATTAACGTCGTGAAGCTACTGACGCGTAATCTGGGCTGTGTGAGGGCGCGCATTGTCGTGCATTAAAAGAAACTCTTCCCGTACAAATAGCGCAAAAGGAACTACATGCTCTTGTAAACACTTCTTAATGTAGCAGTCAGCGTTAATGCTATCTCTCCGTACCATTACAAAAGCTGTATGAGCCTCCAAAGAAATCCCTCCCCATACCATAACACCTTCACCACGGAATGGTACTCTAGGCGCAAAGCAACACTGGGCATACCGTTCTCCCGGGCGTCTAAATACTCGTTGACGACGATCAGGTGAATACCTAGTGAAACGCGACTCATCCGTAAAGAGAACGGAGCGCCATTCGTCCATTTCCAATCAACATGATTTCGCGCAAATTCCAACCGCTGTCTGCGATGGTCTGCGTTCAACTTAGGGCCAGTAGCAGGTGGGTGTAATGTCAAATTGTTTTCCTTCAACCTTCTTAGAGCAGTATCAGGAGAAATCATGGTCCCATGAATATCTGCCAATCTCCTGGCCAAAGCTGTTCCAGAAAGAGTCCGTTCTCGCAGCATTTGTAATCGAGGAAATCGGTCTTCCACTTCATTTGTTACTTGTTTTCTGCCTTGTCCAAGTCTTTTGGAATAGGAACCAGTTGCCCTGAACCTTTGTATCGCATTGGATACCGTGCTTTTAGGAAAGCCAAACACATTTGCAATAAATCGTATGCTGCGTCCATCATTATGTAAAGTAACAGCCTGAGCAACTTCTTCGAGACTCATTACAATATAAATCGCTTCTACAACAAATCTCTTCCCCAAAAAGCCAAATTAAACAATCCAGAACTAGCTATCGACACAAATTTGACAGACGTGTAAAACAAACAAAACCTTTCTGATTGGAAGCCGCCTAATAAAATAGGTACAAAAAGTAATCTGCGTGATAGGGGTTAACCCAAAAAACTTGAATATCCTTCCTTTTAGTTGTTTTTTATGTGTATCCATCTAAAATCAATATAGAGAGCGTTTTCGCAAATTTACGAGACAAAAATCAAGTGTCCTGTTAATTTTGCGGTGGAGTGTATTTTGCATTATTTTCTAATATTATTTACAGCGTAGACAGAAAATGAGCACCTAATTAATTGCTACAGACCTGTCAAGACACTCTTACAGGAGAAGAAAAAAAAATCTTAGTCATATTTTATTTAAGATCCTCTTAGATAAGCAAAAAAAAATACAGTACAAATGGTCATTACTGTTGATTATGTTTAAGGCTGCCAACCGTCCTTTATTTCAAAGAATAGTTTTTTAATTTTTGTAATCGTCTTTTTGTTTTTAACATGTACTTAAAGAAAACAATTTGTCCTTTTATCTAGTTTTTTTACCAAAGAAAAAAGAGCAAACGTTAGAAAATTGACATCCCTATTATCATAAATAGTACTATTTACATTCCGTAGCCAAAAAAATTAACTAAGTACATTTACAATTAACAATGTAACTAAGCATCTATGAGTTAGATATATTATTATAGCAGGAAAAAAATATTCAATCATTAACATGCTTATAATAAATACAAGATAATCCCAACAAAAGTTCAAGTAAATAGTTTCAAAAAATACTAAAAAATTCTATTCTAAAATACTAGTAAAATTCCATAAAATTATTAATAGTCCCCCTAAAGAACCAAACGGAAAAAATAAGTCATAACTTCCAATTGAATCTAAAATAGTCACAAAAAATGCGGCACATTCTAGCAAGGACGTTCCTTTTATATAAAGAAAGAGACCGATCGAAAGTTAGTGAGTCAGTTAGCAAAAGCCGGACAAGCGAGTAAAGTAAGCGATATTCTCGGAAGAAAAAGCGACGGCTATTGTAGTGTAAATACAGAGTTGTTTATTTATTGTTGTATTAGTGTACATAGTAGATTTTTTCTACGGTATTTTAAGTTTAAAGCTTGTCTCTAATAAACATTATTGTAATTTTCTGAGGAAGAATTCTGGTAAAATCTTAGCAATGACAAGCGGTAATGACCGTTCTGCGCCATTTCATTCCACTTAACAAGCTTTAAATTGGCATATTAAACATTCTCTAGATGTGCAAATATGGAAATGGAAGTTGGTAAATCTGCATGAAATTCTGACTAAAGTCAGTCTAATATTGTCGAGGTAATTCCGTGCAGAATTACAAATAGAGCCAAACAAAAAAAAATCTTTCGTCTAATTTAAACACTAATTAATCCAGTTAACGTTACGTTCTTAGTTCGAACAGGCTGTACCTATAAGAAGCGCTCGTTTAATAAAATTTTGTTGTGGTCGTTGAGTTTTCTTGTCCGTTGGTGAAAAAGCTTTGTTGGGCGTGCAATGAATCGGATGCATTGGCGTGTCCGCGCCTCACAAAGCTGTCCGCGCTCGCATCCTTCAAGAATTTAATTACGTCCGTGATTCGATCCGGTGTAAAAATAAAAGTGCAAATTTCAGACGGATAAGCATGTTGCGTTTGTGAAAAAACTAATGCAAAAAGTCGGAATCGTTTTGATGGAGATGAGGCAAAATATGCCGCAATAAAGTGCACGCTTTTGATTTCGGAGATAAAAAGGCGGCTAATTCCTATGTGGACGACTTGGATGATTAGATTATTGGGAAACGGAGGACTAATAGAAAATGCACACTTGGGAGTGCTATCGATCACGATGAACACGGCCCAGGGGACCGCCGGGACTTGTCTGACGGTACACTTTGTTCTTCCACTGAAAAATATCTAAATAGGAGATTTAATGGCAGACACGGCATGCTTTTAGACACGAGGAAAAATTCAAAATAAACGCTAAGTGCGATCTAAATCAGGTATAGTCGAAACTACGTACTAATAAATTTACTTCAACAAATAGATCGTCATTAAAATGCATTTTCCCAATTAAACAATTTCATTAAAAATATCTTTTAGTTATAAAACTGTCTTTTATGTACTTTGAACATAAATAAATAAACTTATGTCACATTAAAAACAATTCAAATGTTTAAATAATAACCCAAATTTTTTGAGCTACTTTAACTAAAAATACCACAGAAAACTTTTTTATAATTAAAAAAAAATCAATTTTGGTGGATGCGCCGGGTCCATTTCAATTATACCGGCTGGACCGAATGTATGAAACGGAGCGTTTTTTGACTAAACTAAAAAAAAATTGTAAAACAAATTTAGGCATACAATCAACTATCACAAATTTACTTCCGTATATACATAATATTGTTGAAACAATGAGTCTTAGACTTGTATACACAGATTTCAGCAAAGCATTCAACAAAGTAAATCACTCTACCCTACTGCAAAAATTGGCAGCCTATGGAGTCTCTGGGTCTATCCTTAAATGACTCCGTAGTTACTTGTCTCACAGAACTCAACAAATTAAAATCGGTAGATCTTATTCGTGAAGACAGACTGTTCCTTCCGGTGTTCCTCAAGGTTCGGTTTTAGGACCACTGCTGTTCTCCATTTTTACAAATGACATAAAAAACCATAAGAGACTCTAATGATATTATTTCACTTCAGGATGATCTTGACTATCTCATTGCATGGTGTAAAAAGAATCTTATGTTATACCTCAACATTGGCAAATGCTCAACCATTTGTTTAGCCGCAAAATATGTCCATCTGTACCATGTTGTACGTTAAATAGTCTAAAACTCAAATGTAATTCCACTGTTAAAGATCTTGGCATTATATTGGACAACAAACTCACTTTTGTTCATCATTATAACAGCGTAATAAGCAAATAAAGCTCTAGGTTGTGTCAAACGATTTGGTAAAGATTTTAAGAATCCAACAACTCTAAAAATATTATATACTAGCCATGTTAGATTAATTTTAGAATATGGTGCAATAATTTGGTTACCTTAATAACCGGAATGCAAATTTTTCAGTAAAATTTTAATTTTTTTTTAATACGAATCTTGTAACAATTATTCTAAATCACAAGTTAATTCGTAAGTATTTAATAAATTGTTGGTCTAATAAAGCTATAAATAAAGCCATAAAAAATCAATCATTAATTGGTCTTACCTTGTTTACCTTGTATCAAAAACAGTAAAAAATTTTCTCGACACAACAAAATAAATATCATCAGCGTGCGTTTTTGCTAATATTTCATTTGTGTTACAACTACCTAGTTTATACAAATATTTTTAATTAAAAAAATCTGAACTTATTTGTTATAAAAATTGTTTAATTTTTATTTGCTTCGTATTCAGCAGCAAGTAAACTTAGTTTTTTAAAACAAATATTACAGAAGCCTTCAAGTTTTCATACGAACGTTATTATTATTTCAATGATATACACTCACGAAAAAACCTGTTGCTTGCCAAAAAAACACATTTTTAATTCAATTAGTCCAGAAAAAAAAAGATCAATATGTATGAACACAGCAAAGAATTTTTTCACAATAGTAAATTTTTAATAAAGTTCTTGTTTCGCGTCATTTTAATTAAAATTCTAATTTAAACAGGTATAAGGTATAGAAGTTAGTATTTTTTATACGTAGTTAAAAATTGTTGTTCTTTACTGTTATTTATTTTACAAATATAAACAAAACAAAATTATCATGATTTAATTTTAATTAAATCACTAAAAATAACGACGGTTTTTAAAAGAATTGTAAAAGGTTGTTATCTTAAAAAATAAAACAACCATTAAATAATTTATCAAAAGTCTGATCTAATTTTTGAAAAACTCTGTCTTGTGTCCAATGCCTAATTATTATATCTTAAAACAGTTGCTTTGTGCATGCCTAGGCAGAATTGCAATTTGTCTTGTCAGTTTACTGTGGCTGTTTCCACGACGGTAGGTTGCTGTTACTGGTTGCTACGTGTAACAAAACGGTAAGTAATTCACTTACCGTTCAGTGAACGGTAAGCAATTAAATCTAAAAAAAAACAATTTTGCGATTTATTTATTAAAATTAAATGTACAATTATGATAATTAATAGTAGTAATACCACTCGCATTTGAGTTTCGAGTGTTAATAGACAAATTTTCCGACGTAGAAGTCCCAGGTTGTTGTAATAGTCCACCAACATCGCTGTGTAAAATTTTATGAGCAAATTCAATTTTGTTTTGGAGGGAATCTTCCACGTAACTCTCACCCACCATGTCTTTTTAGTCCCAACACATCTACTCCGTTATTCGCCAAAAGTGTAGCCGATGTGCGTCGAAACGAGTGTCCAGTAAAACCTTCAGGGGCTTGCAACTTTAAATACTTTGAAATTTTTGACGGCCAGCCTCCAACTGTGCCTTTTCCTGTGACTTGCCTAGTGCATTTGCCATTTCGATAGTTCGGAAATAAATGATCTGACGTTGGGTTGCTTGGTCGAATTCTTATGTATTTTTGAAGTATTTCCAAATAATGAACTGCTTCATTTTCTTTATTAATAACTGTGAACGTTCGCTGAATATTCGTTTTTGTATTTGGAATATTTACTATAAACATTTCTTCATGTTCTTCTATGTCACTCATTTTAATATTGTACAATTCCTCTCGTCTACAAGCGCCCGATACTCCCAATATCATTGCAACCTGCAAATATATTGTTTCTTTAGATCTCATATGTACCACCTCATCATCTACAACATACCTTTTGAATTAAAAATTGTTCGTTTGGTGCTTCATTCAAGAATTTTTCCATGTCTTCTTTGGTAAAAATTTTAGCCTTCTTAGGCCGATATCCAATATTTTTTCTCTTAAGATAAGTAATTAATGTAGCAAACTTAGAAATATCGATAACATCATGGAGAAAAATTGTACTCTTCAGCATAGAATACTCCGCCCATAAATTGCCTGGGGCCTTCAAGTGTCCACTTCTCACCACAAAATACGCTAACAAGCTCTTTTCATTTACAGAAATCTTCTTTGCTTCGCGCCATTCCTTAAACAACTTGTATGTCTGTTCATATCGGGCTTTAGATTTTTCTGGAATTATTGCCGAACAACCTTCTTGCCAAGCGTCTTCTAAATCATCCGGTAGATCATCACTATCGCTCATATTTGCTTCGAAAACGGAACCACAAAACAGAACTATGTAGGAATGATTGTATCAAAAAGACAATTGTACTTGTTTGGAACAAAACCATAGCAACCATGGAACAGCCACCCAAAGTTTTCAGTTTCAATCTTCCCGATTATCACAAATATATTATTATTATTATTCTAGAAACTCCAATCGCGCAAAAATCGTTATAAGCATGTCGAACGTTAAGGATTACTCCAAACAATTGTCTTCGAACATTAAGCATTCCTTACTGTTCTCCATACTTAATATACTATTTAAATATTTTTTCTAAATTTATATAAAGAAGTGAATTTGTTTTACAATTATTGTTTTTCAAGTCCGTCATGTCAAGGACTGTTTTTTTACTTTTATTTCTACTAAAAAATGCAAAACGGTTATTTTCTTAAATGATTTTAAATTTATACAGATTCATTGGTGTTCTTATGAAGTGAGAAATTTGTTTGATAAAAATATTTAAAAAAAAAAACTCTTTTTTAAGTTTGAAAAAAAAACAGTACATATAGAAAAAATAAAAACTTATTATTTTAATTTTTTGTCTATTTGTATAGAGACTTCCACTGCTAAAAATCAGCTGATTTTTGCAGAAACAGTATTTTGATCATTTTTTTTATTAAATTGATCACCTTAAAAAAACGAGTGTTACTTCAAAATATATGTAAACAACGAGTTTTCACTAACTAATTCCAATAGAAAAAATTAAAAATACTTATTTCACTAACAGTACTATCAAAAGTCTTAACTAGAGGGCGTGCGACTAAAAGAAAATCTCAATATAGTTCAATCATAGTTTATTGTACTAAATTACTTACTATAATAATAATTAAACGTGTATATGAATATGAAAAACAGTTGTGTTCTGGTTTGAATAATAATTGCTGAATATCACATTATGCCATTTTGCCTCCCAAACTGTTCCTTGCACTAGTCCAAACGTTGACGACGTTGTTCCGCAATTAAAAAAAACACTAACCGAGAATGATAAAAAATCCAGAAGTTCAAATACAACAATATAACGTTCGTGTATTAACTAGTCGATTTTTTCTCCAAACCATTGGTCACCGACTTGTCGCGTAGTAGCAAAACGGTCTCAAAAAGCTAGTTGTGTGAAGCGCCTTTCTTAACGAAAACTAAGAAGCAAAACTTTTAGCAAGATCTATCAAAGGCAAACCGTTGCATTGGTTACTGTAACTTGCTTTAAATTTACTCATTCTGTTTTTAAAAAATCACTTCCAAAAAATTATTCCTTCTGGCTGTAATATCTCTAATGCCACTGAGTATATTAAAACACCTAAATTAGTGCTAAACATCTAGTTCAAATTCAAGTTCAAGTTCAAACCCCATTAAAACTTTGTGAAAGTTTAATAAGTTCACCATAATAATGTCATAAAAATAATAATAAAAACCTGATACATAACCACTGTAAACAATTGTGAAAATAACCGTTTAAAAAGTCTGAAATAAAATAATAAATAAAATTTTTGCTTGTTATCCTTATACCTACCTGTGTTAAAAATGGTGAATGCGCCGGGTAAGCTTTCATAATTTAGCTTTTCCGTGCATATTTTTCTCCATTTTCAACCTTGATTTGCTCAGTTTGGTGCCCTCATAAAACCCCACTTTTCGGTTTAAAGAGCCATTAATTTTTAAAACAGCCTCGAGTAGCGTCTACTCGCCCCATATTTTATTTGTCGAGAAAATTTTATTGTAGAATAAATTACATTTTCATTATTTTCACTTTAAAATTAGTTTAGCCCTGCTTTATACCTGTCTGGATAAAAAAAAATGGAAGATCCGTTGTCGGTTTCAATAAAATTTTCAATAAGTTAGTCTCGAAACAATAAAACCAATGCACACACATACTAGGAATTCCTAGCAACAGATGCAGACGGAACAAACATTAAATAATATTTTGAAAAGTTTCATATTGGAAAATGAAAAATATACACGGGCACATGTCGTCACGACGAGGCTAGACGGAGCCCAGCCAATATGCTGCTAGTAAACATGCATTAGACGGGCATAAATTGCGAAAGTAGTCTCCTGCAGAAGCAGACATAGCAGGAAATTTAAAAAATTGATATATTAAATGTGTTGTCTCGCAAGCTCCTAAACCAAAAAAACCAGGAAATTAGATTTCAAACAAAACCGCCAAATCGATAAAATTACGACATTTCCCTTCAAGATATTTCATCGCCATTTCCGGATCTCCTAAAATATATCGCAAAATTCATAAATAGAAAACTTGATGCGGTAAATCCTTAGAGTTTAGTTGAAATTCATACGTGTGTGTGCTGCTGGAACACTTGAGAATCGACGGAATTGCTTTATTTCACCCGCTATAAATCTCATTCAAAATGTCAATACCTCCAGAACCGTACTCGCCCAACTTTCACGAATTTTTTGCAACCGCAAAAACTTACTAAACCTCTCTAATACCTCCAGTACATGCTCTTTGAAGACTAGTTACAGAGTTAATTCCTAGCAAACTTTATCGCTCATTTTATTTCACCCGTCTTGTGCAACAATGCACCGAGACAGGCAATTCTCGACTCTAAACTCTTCTGATTAGCTTTAAGTCAAAAACGTGAATCGTTAACTCCCTTTCCGGCCAAAATGACGTGTAAATCATCGCTTTAACGACCAACACAAAGAATCACTAATCGTCTCGGACATTCTTTATTACTTAACCTAATATAATACAATTGTAAGATTCCTTAGCAGGCAAAGTACGCAAAGGGCTAATATATAAAGGCCCAGTCCTCTCCAAACGATGCTCCAGACCGCTACGCCAACCCACCATACCTAAAAATGACCAAAAATAATAATAATGTGAGTATTTTTACCACTGGAATTGTTTAAAACAAAACAGTTATTTGTTAAATTAGCAAAAATTCACACCAAATTTCCTTATATTAATTATTTGTTACTTTTAATTGTTTTTAACTAACCACTTTTAATTTGTCCAAAAATATTTTTTAATTTCATTATTATTATCCTAAAAACAATACAGTATAAAAGTCAACAAACAAATCAGCAAAGAAAGATATATAACAGCGATAGAAAAAAACCAACCACAAGAAACTACTAGAACAATAGAAGAGAAATGGGAGGCTATAGAAAAAATAATTAAACGAGCAATCAAAGAACAAATCAAAGATTGTAGACTTTAAAAACAAAAGAAAGACACAGCAAGGAAAAAGATGCTAGAAGAGCAAAATACAAAAAAAATGCGGAAAGAAGAAACAAGTATAATGTTAGAAACAGAAGATATAGAAGAAAATTACAAAAATAAAAAAATAAGAAACGTCTATCAAAGATTTGACTATCAAGAACAAAGATTTCAACCTAAAACCATAATTTGACGACATAAACATAGCTAGTTATTGGGAAGCGAAGAACAGGTAACAGAAAGATAAGCTAAATATTTTCAGAAAGTCTTAAACAAATCGTCGACTACAAAAAGAACAGTAAAAATAGAAGAAAACAAAAAAACGGTACACAAAAAGAGAAAAAGAACTTCGTACATATGATAAAGTTAAAAATATGATAGCAAAACAGAAAAACAAAAAAGTTTAGAAGATAACAACATACAAAGAGAAATGATAAAGTACAGAGAAGAAACAATGACGAAGATGATATATAGTCTAATTAAAAATATATGAAAAAAAAACAAGTGCGACAAGCATGGAAAACAGCAATACATATTATGTCTAATCCATAAAAAAGAGACAAAACAAAATGTAAAAATTATAGAGAAATAGCGTTCTGAACACTGTATATAACATAATGGCAACAATACTAAATAAAAAATTAAAAAATCATATGGAAAATGTGGTAGAAAAATATAAAAAACAAAAAATAAAATACAAAAAAAATTTCAGAAAAAAAAACAAGAACACAACACTAAAGAACAAAAGATATAAAAAAAATCTAAAAGAAAAACAGTTGAAGAGAAAAAGTTTGACAGAAACGAAGAAGAAAAAAGAAAAGAAGAACTTCTTACATATGACAAAGTTAAAAATATTATTAAAAAAAGAAAAACAATAAAATCCCAGAAAAAAACAATATCAAGAAGAAATGTGTACAAAGTACAGAGGAGAAGCAATGACGAAAATGATATATGATCTAATTAAAAATCTATGGATAAAAGAATACCTCAAGCATAAAGAAGAGCAATATTATATGCAATCCATTAAAAAAACAAGAAAAAATATAAAAATTATAGAGAAATAGCGTTACTAAACATTGTATGTAAGATAATGGGAACACTACTAAATAATAAACTAAAAGAACTTATGGAAAAAGTAGAAGAAGAATAAAGTAGTTTTAGAAAAAGATGGTCTGGAGTAGACCAAATATATTCATTTTATTTTAACAGTTACAAGAGAAAAGTCACCAAAAAAAATTAAAAACATATTCTTTTTATCGATTTCAAGACGGCCTACGATTGCATAAACAGAAAGAAAGTATACCAAGTATTAAAAGACTTTAAAATACCCGATAAACTAGCTAGATTGGTAAAAATGACAGTAGAGAAAATCAAAAATAGGATTCGGGTTACTGGAAAACTATCAAAAAGATTCAAAATATTTGATGGGTTAAAACAGAGACCTGCTTCTTCGACATTGTTTATAATTGCCCTAAAAAAAAAATTTAAGACAAAGCAATATATAGACAAAATCTGCTTTTCCATTAACAAGATCAATGCTTTTCATTTGGAGAAGACGGAACACTCATAGTAACAAGAAGGCTGACAATAAACGAAAAAATAAAACTGAAAATTAATAAGAAATAAACAAAATTTATGATATGGGAAGATAAAGAATTTAAAGAAAATACAGAGCGATTTTTTTATTTGTTCCCACCTGAAACTTAAAAAATAGGCAACACATTATACTTTAAAAATTTATTTTCAAAATTAAGGCCTTTAGAGTTGTGAATTAATGTCAATATTGTTGATAATACCTTTAACAGTGCTTCCAGACTCAATTTATTTGGATCATTTGTTGCCACATTATTTAATTAATTAACTAACTTTTCGTTTGTATAACGTGTTGCCTATTTTTAGAGTTTCGGGCGGGAACAGATAAAAAAATCACTCTGTATATACCTAGAGTAAAAGTAAACGAAAAAGATAGATACAAATACGAAAAAATAAAAAAATTGTGTACCTGAAAAGTGTAATAGAAAAAAAAACAACAAATACAAAACAGATAAAAGCAAGAATAGCAGCTGGAAACAAAAGCGTCTATGCATTACACTTTATACTAAGCTCAAAAACCGTAAAAAAGCAACAAAACATCATGTTTACAAAACCATAATGCGACCGGTGGTAACATAAGCTTGTGAGGGATAAACACTGAAAAAACAAGAACAGTCCATGCTGCAAATAGAAGAAAAAAGTTCTAAGAAACATTTATGGAGGAAAAAAGTAGAAGAAACTTGGATCAGAAAAACAAACAAAAAATTAAGAAAATTATACGGAGACACAGATATAATAGAAGTAGTTAAATCACAAATAATTAGATAAATAGGTCACGTAACAAAAATAAAAAAATGGATTTCCAAAAAAAATGTTAGAAACAGAACTAGGACACAACAGACGAAGAGGTACACGAAAAACAGAGTAGAAAAAAGAAGTAGAAAAAAAAGCTCTAAATAAGAAACAATGAAAAACCTATAAGGCCTGTAGTCAGTTTGTAGTCAAATTAACAAAACTGTTTTTACTGTGTAACCGTTGTTTGAGAAATGCTGCTATATTTTCAAATTTAGCGCCCCTTTAGCCATGCCAACTAATAAACCACAATTCCGTCTGACTACAGTCATCTGTTTTTAAAAATAAAAACATAATTTTATAACATGGTTATTGAGTGGTTATTGATTATTCATAAAAACTATTAGCATAAAATTTCTAAAGAAAAAACACTCCTATATATCGCTGTTCGATTAGCTAGCAAGAGTAAGTTGTTTTCGAATGAACAAGAATATTTCGACAATAAAAAACTTAATAACAGTAGTGCTGAGTCAAATAAACAAGAATATTATTTAACAGGAAAGAAAGTTGTGCTAAAGTAACGCAACTTATATCGAAAGATCGAAATGTAACTGAATCAGAGCAAGCCGTGAAAGTAGGTATTAACATTAAACACATCATTACAGTTAGTCTGGCACAGTCTGCTCTTATTCAGTTACATTTCAATCTTATCTTAGTAAAAATTTAAAATACAAAAATAGAAAATTCTGTTTAATAACAGATTATCGCTCTCTTTTTTATATTTTGTTCTAATACCCCTTTCTGTTTCAAGTAGGTCCATATCGTTGTAAAGTCACTGGTGTGTGTGTTTTTTGAGATTTTTGAGCGAAATGAGATTGCTTCTGGTGGGCGATGTGTGCGGCCATCAATCCGCCGCCGCCACGCCATTAATTCACGTCAAAGCGTAAAAAACTAGGTATTACCGCCAAATAACGTCATACAATAGCGTAACTCTCGGAAATTAATTTTACATGTCGTATCTGTCGTCAGTTCCGATTTTAAGTGCATAACGTGCTCGAGTCTCGGCACCGCTGATGACTTGTACTTAACTAAATTTCCGTGCAACAATGCGAAATCGCGTATCGCCGGGTATTTAAATGGAAAACTGACGGTGAAAAATGCAAAAGCATCAGAGAACGACTAGCTTTTGGTCTTGTTTTCGGGAGGAGAGCCAGACGTGGTTGTGAAAGAAACGGAAATGAGAGCGTTTGGGGAATTGAAATGAACACTGTTGGTAATTTTCGACCTGTACGACATCATAAATCGTTTCTGTTTACATTTTAGTTAAAGCAGAGATAAATTTTAGCATGAAAACAATATCAGCTCTTTTTTCAGGTTTTCATTCAAAAAAAAAAAACTAATTTTAACCCCAAATTACTCCTAGATAAAAAACTTTTGCAAAGTACATGATGTGAGTTATATCCATTCAAGCTTATACTGTTAGTATTTAGTCCGTCAGTGGTTATGAATAATTTATCAGTGTCGTAAAAATTTTTGAGTAAAATCTTCCCTTAATTCGGGATTTATTTACTATCACCTACCAGCCGAGGTATTCGGAACATCAGCACACATTTCCAGCTCCCAGATGTAATCCAAAGCTCTCTTTTTGTTTTTACGTTGCACAGTCCATCGGCGATATTCCTCCTCAGAAATGCCACGTTTGGCAGCTTCCTCTAACACGAACTAGACATGCTCGAGTAAGAAACGATGAGAAAATGACCCGGATTTACCTTGTCGAAGTCCACGAGGAAGCCCCACTTGCGGTGCCAGTCGCGACGAGCTTTTTCCTCGAGTGTTACAAGGGATTTTCTGAAATTGAGAATTTCAAAGTGGAAATAGAAAAACTGCTCGACACATACAAAACTTCGTTTCGTTTCACCAAATCGAGAGAAGAGTCTTTTTGAGACATTGTTAAACCCCCACCCGGAAATGTTTGATCGATACGAACATACACAGTCAAAACTGTTTTGGTAATTACGGTCCATTTTAACAAATATTTTGTAAAGACTTTCACGAAATTGTTGTAGAATTAACAACAATTGTGATTAAGCAAATATAATAATCTGCTTATAAAAAAATCAAATTGACTAAATCCAATTATTATAATTCAAGATTTGTTCATTTAAAGAGTGAAATTAACAACAAATAAATAACTCGATATTTTACTAATGTCACTCACTTTACTCTCACTAACTGACTGACTAACTCCCGGTCAGTCTCCCGCCTTATATAATCTTTCTAGATTCAATTGGAAGCAACAATAAAATCGATCCATGAAAAGCTCTATTAATGATTTCATAGAATTTTGAGCCTTGATATGCTTCCGACGCGAAATCTTTCTAGTACTTTCTAGAGCTATTTACACAAACTTTCTTTCTCTTATTGTTATTTTGAATTCCTTGTAACATTATATAAATAATTAGTGTTGAGAGCTGTTGTGCATATAATTTTTAATTTATTCCTTTCATAGTGAAGTAAGAAATTGGTAAATAACTTTAGATAAACCAGCCAGAAAACAATTTGTGGATTTGTTACGTTTTCTTAACTTTCATATTTGTGTCTTAATGACATCATTAATATCTGATTGCATAATATACTATTTGTATTGAGTAGGGTGTTTGAGAACGCGCGATTCTGTTGAAATAAATCATTTGAGGCTCGTCGCAGCTGTTCATCGTTTTGCAAGCCCTGAGTCGATAAATCGAATCCATAATAGTCGCCAGTTGTCATAAAACTCTGTACAATGTAAGTAGTATTTGTAGGAGTACAAATTTATGCATATGCTTGCATCGGTCGGTTTATTATTTCATAAAGTCTGGGTAATAAAAATGTTTTGGTGCGTCGACCATCGGTTCATGAAGAAGTAAACAGCAGATGACGACACCTTCCTCATCTAAACAACCGCTCATAATATCCGCCAACATTGTCCGTCGAGCTCTAACAATCTCAAATGAGCTTTTTTACCTTTTATAGCGTCATAATCTGCGATCCCGACTAGATTCCATTAGAAAGTGACACGTTTTAGAGACATTGTCGGCTGTTATGGGCACCGATTACTTTTTATTTACATTCAGTGGAAAATAGATTTCACCTGAAGCGGTAAAAAATGCCTCTAATTCTGTATTTTAAAAGCAGAATAAATTCGCGATCGAAGTTGCCATTTTAGAGCTGGTTTTGTTGCTTTCGAGATCTTAAAACTGGAAGATATCGGATTAGAGAGATATTGGAGAGACCAGAAGCTGTAAAAACTCTTCATTCCTCGGAGAAATACTGTTGATTTTAACACAATAGTAGTGATTGGATTCTCGAGCTAAAAATAAAACTACGTCGACAACTCGGTAGAGTTCTCATAATAATTCCAATAGAACACAAACCAATATATCGAAAATGATTTAACGTATTTAATTTTAAATGGCAATAGACTAGACTAGATAATTGCGTAGAGAGCTTTTATTATTTTGGAACATTTAATAGGCTCTCGACAAAAGTTAGGCCGGCTAGCCGTCTGGTATCGACCCAAATCCGAGTCGAATCATGAATGAAACATTTTTAATAGAATTGAGTTCAACATTTATTTTATTACACTCCGATCAGATATCACGACTGATAAAAAATTTAACTGACTCTGATTAAGAAAAGCAAAAAATCGTATTCCTACTGACTGCGCCAATTAATCTCTTCAACATAATTCTAGAGTGATGTATGTGGTGTCCTAACTAGGAAAACCACTTTATTGTCTGGTGTGAAACCCTGTCTCGTAGTTTCCATCTCAAGTGTCAACTACTGTCAAGATATTCCAACATTCCTCGAGAGAAATCATATGTGATTGAAATTCAAATGCCTTCAAGTTGAATCGACATCAAAACTTTCCCCGACAAAAATAAAACCCGCTTCAACATCTGGACAAAGTTGTCTCGTCTTAATTATTCGCTTTGATCCGAAATTTTTCAAAGAGCTTTTCCCATCAGCTCACAACAAAAAAAAAGCGAAAACTTAATTAATGCTTGGAATATCAAATTAACGTGTCGACTCTCGTTAAATTCCCGATAATCCCGACGTTATCCCTTATTATCAGCTACTACATGTTAATGATGAAGGATTGCAGCCATTATATTACACCAGCTCGAGTTGCATTCATGACCGTATACTGATAAGCACTTCACAGAATTTCACCAAAGCGGCTCAAATTAAGCGCAGTCTCAAAAAAACAGAGAAAAAGGTAATCACGAGCTGATTCTACACTCAGACGAGCATTTTTCAGACGGCAAACTTGCCATTATGGCATTTTCATCAAATTGGAAAAATGCTCCAAACTTGGAAAAACGGGAATTCTTGCATTCTTTCGACTACAGCCGGTATTTAATAATAACATAACGGATCATCTAGATACTAGCGAAATGCGGGCAACAGGTGAACGGAAATATTTCAAACACGACACTTAACTCACATCTAATAGAAAACTAAAAATGTCTCTATTAAAAATTATATCATTTAGAACACGAAAACAATAACAATTATAACTCTATTTTCACAAAACGGTGAGTTTTCTCGTCATCTTTTAACATTTCCCTTTGCAAATATCGAAGCAACAGTTAATAGTTATGAACTATTCTATTAAAACAACACTGAAATTAATCAACTCGCTCCTATTGAGCTATGTCACTAAATTCCATGGTTTTTATGCAAATCTTTAGCGCAGCTGCAGTTGTAAAGCTGCCGTGTTCGTAATTACTACAGCGTAAAATGTAAATGTCCTTATAGTTCTTTGAGAATCCAAATAGCAGATTTAAATAACCTCTCATTAAAGGTTTAAGTAAAATAAATGACTCCAGAACACCTTAACTTTTGTATTATACGCTCCAGGATTGCCACTGCAAGTTTAGGTAAGTCAATAGCCCAAATATTTCAATCGGAAACAATAACCGCTTACATTCTACACTAGGTTTAAATACGTTAATAACCTTCTAGAACCCTAAGCAATCTCACTATTGTACTAATCATTCTACCATTGCAACAGGAGAAATTACATATAGTCTTTATGGGCTGTAACCCAGAGCTCTGCGAATCACGAAGCCCTCTTTGCCACCCACAAAACAAGAGATGCTTGAAATAAAAATAGTAAAAAAGTAATACAAATTAATTAAATTTGAAAAAAAAAATGATTTCTTATGACAGTTGTTTTTTTTACTTTCAGACGTTGTTGTTCAAGATTTCCTAGTATCTTTCTTTTTGTATTAATCGTCTTTTAGTTTATTATAAAACATGTTTTTTTGATCTTTTTTACATTATTTTAGACTATTCTTTTATGTAGACTTTCTTTCTATTGTAGTTTTCATGTTTTCACGTTTTCCTTTTAGAACACACATTTTAAAATATTTTTTTATCTTCTAAACATATTCTTGTGTTAATCTTTCAGTCTCTAAAAGTTCTTCTAAAATCGTTCTTGGTTTTTCTTTTTTCTTCAAAACGACCTTTTACGTTATTTTTTTTGTAATTTTCTCGAATACCACAAAATCTGTTCATTATTTTTTTACTACTCCGCATTCCTCTATTCCTTTAGTCAAATTATTTTTGACTGACACCTTATAGGCAGATCCAAAAACCTATATCTTTATTTCGAAACCAAAATAAATTTTCAATTTTTAGTAAACAAAGTCAAAAAAACTATAACACAGAGCGCAAAGTTCAGCTACTAGTCGTATAGACAGACACAGTGTGCCAACTAACGAATGTGGCTGAGCGAAAGCCTAAGAGATAACTTGGTTATCCGCCAACATTATTATACCAACTCTCGCTACCTTCCAGCACTCTTCGTTAGATGGCACACTGTGTCTGTCTAGCCGAACTTCGCTTAACATAAGCGAGTTTTCCCATCCGGTCCAATCGAGCACAATGCTCCGAGATACGCTGTACTGATGAGGGGCAAAAACCCCGAAACCAGAGTGAGACGTATAAGACGTGTTTTTGGGGTGCGAATATAACTTGACTCACCCGATATAACCACTAAACGGATGTCCATACCCAATAAAAAAATACAATTTCTAATATATTTATATTAGAGAAATATTTTTTGGAAATTATCAACATCCTTATAATCTGTAAAACAAGTCTGCAACATCGAAGAATATTATACCAAAGTGTCAAAGCCTTTCTTGCTTTGCTTGTTGTTTAATATACAATTTTTTGTTTTTAGTTTTAGCACTGTTATGTTTATGAATTTGATTTTGTTTTATTTGAGAGTAATTAAATTTCAAGTTCGTGCGAGTGTTGGGATCGTAAGTATTATCTCGTTGAATGCACAGTAAAGTGAATGAAAAAGGAGAAATCCATGTGATCCGTCAAAGACATCGCAAATCCCTGGAGACAATTCCGGCGGTGCCTGCTGTCCCAAAATCCTCCGGAATTCCGGCTAGAGAGCATTGTTACTCATGCACATAAATTGGTACAAATAAATAGCAAAGAGGTGCAAGTTCTTGCAAGGATCAGACATAAAACATACATCAGAATACATTATGCAAATGGGGGGAGTGCGCGTCGAGCTCTCGCCCGCTTATTTTTAAACAAAACTTGCATAATTTACGACCGAATTTAGATTACACGTGAAATATGAATAAACGCGCTTTATTCCGTCCGGAAATAATAATTTAAAAATGATATCTGTCCGGCGTATTTCACCCGAATATTGTTCTTATATCGCGGTGGAAAGTTGGGCTTATCGGTGATTTAGTGTCGGAAAAACTCGCTTCCAGGTGGAACGTCTTGCTAATTAAGCGGCGAAAGCTCACAAACATCAGCTGTTCGCTCTCACATCGCCGTGTAACAAGTAGACTTAAGGGATTCTCTGGCATAGGGCGGATGCAGGGGTCGACACTGCCTGTCTAATTCCTAACAACGTCTAGCACTGATTTAAGCCGTTCCTTCAACCGGAACCGAGAGAGCTGGATCAAACAAGACTGTTTTACTTGTCTCAGACCGTTACTGGAGCTTTGCAGATAACCACCGATACGTGCAACCAGACCGATCGACCGAAACGATACAAGAAACAACCCTTACGAGATTCTCTTTGTTACAACGTTCGTTTGCCACAAAAATGCAATTCCAAAAAACAAAAGACACACTTGTTACATTTAACAAACAGTTCTACAATTTCCGAATTTTCAGAGTTTCAGAAAATACCTGTCACCATTAAAACGTACCTAAACAACTTTTTTTAGAAAGTACAGAGTAGCCCACATATTAATACATATATTTATTTAAAATTATCTAACTGCAGTCCATTTTATTGTTTCACACCCAGAATCCCTATTCACATAATGTAGCTTACTGAGATATATTACTGAAATAAAATAAGACAATCCTTAATTTTTCTGGTAGCTATGAAACCAAAAGTACCCAAATTCCTGCAATACCTATGATTTAAGTACATTCTTATCGCAATTTTCCAGTGACGCCACGTAGCACAGTCATTTTAGATCATCTACACCCATTTATTTTGAAAGGATGGAAACACATTTGTCTATTATTCAAAAAACTAATCAAAAAGACTAAAGTCGTCGGTTAGAGAAATAAAAATTGAAATTTTAAAAGAATTAAAAGATGTCAGGTAGAATAAAAAAGAGATCCAGAAAAAGTATTGAAGAAACAAAGAAAGATCCTGAAAAAAACAAAAAAAAAATCTATAAGTTAAGAAACGACGTTTGGGAGAAAAACAAAGATTCTAGAATAACAGGAAAAAATGCTACAAAAACAAGAAAATTTAAAAAAACGCTTGGAAGAAATAGAAACAAAAAAAATTCTTGAAAATGTTAAAAAACGTCGTCAGAAAATAATTCTGACTTTTGGTAGCAAAATAAAAGCAGAGAAAAATTTTAGAATTTAAAAAACGTCGATAAAAATAAAAGATTAGCCAAAGCTAAGCTAAAACGACTTTAAAGAACGACGATTAAAAAAAGAGAGCCAACAAATCTTTTCAAAAGCTACAGGAATTTCCCAAAAAAGATTAGAAGCTAAGAAAAATTCTGGAAAAACAAAAAACAATTTTAGAAAGATTAAAAACGGACGAATACTTTAAAAAAAGGAAAACTACATCTAGAATAAAGAGAGCAAAAAGTGTTTTCGAAGAAGAAAAATGAGAGAACTAAAAGAAAACGAAAACACCTTCCGAGAAGTTTAAACTCTGCGAAATACTTTAAAGAACGAAATTTAAAAAGTTAAAGAAAGCAGTTAAAAAGAAAAAATTTGAGAAAAAGTTGTGCTTAAACAAATAAAAATTCTAGAGGAATTTAAGCAACTGTGTTTTAAAAAATCAAAGAAATTTAATAAATGCCGTTTGGAGAAAAAACAGAAGAAAATTCTAAAAGAAATTAAAAAACGTCGATAAAAAAATTGCAGAGCAAAGAAAAACTTTTCAAAAACAGCAGCAATTTTCCCAAGAAACTTAACAAACAAGATTAAAACCTAAAAGAGATTGTAGAAAAACAACAAAAACAATTTTAGAGAAGATTAAAAACAACGATTGCATTGGGAGAGAAAAAAACTACGTTTAGAATAAAAAAAAACAAAAAAAGATCTGCGAAGAATACCTTCTGAACAGTTTACACTGCAAAATGTTTTAAAAAACGAAATTTAAAAAGTTAAAAAATGCAGAAAGGAGATCTAAAAAAACGATTCTGCATGAACAGATAAAAGTTCTAGATAAATTTGAGCAACCGTGTTTAAAAAAAACAAAAGAAATTAAAAAATGACGTTTGGTAAAAAACCCAAAAAAAATTCTAGAAGTTAAAAAACGTCGATAAAAAGAAAAAAGTGAGCAAAGATATGACGACCTTAAAAAAACAACGATTAAAAATGAAAAAGCAAAAAAAACTCTTCGAAAACAGCAGCAATCTTCCAAAAAACTTAACAAACAAAATTAAAACCTAAGGAAGATTGTAGAAGAACAAAAAACAATAATATAATAGATTAAAAACTGACGATTGCATTGGGAGAGAAAAAAAATAGTACGTCTACAATAAAAAAAAGCAGAAAAAGTTTATAAAGAATAAAAAAGAAAAAACTAGAAGAAAATTGAGAAGTCTAAACATTGCAGAATACTTTAAAGAACAAAATTTTAAAAGTTAAAAAAAGCAGAAAAAAAAAGAAGTTTTGGTAAAGCAAAATACAATTCTACATAAACAGATAAAGGTTCAAGAAGAATTTGATCAGCCGTGTTTAAAAAAAAAAAACAAAGGAATTTAAAAAATAACGTTAAACCGACGATTGCATTGGGAGAGAAAAAAAAATTATGTTTAAAATAAAATAAAAAGTTTTTCAAAAAACTTAAAAAACAACTTTAAAAGTTTAAAATTGTAGAAAAACCAAAAAAGTTTTTAGAAAAGCTTAAAAACCTACAGTTGCATTGAAACGGAAAAAAAAACACGTCTAAAGTAAAGAAGCAATAAAAAGTTCATAAAACAAAAAAAACGACGACAAAAAGAAAACAAAATTACCTTTTGAAAAGTCTAAACCCTGTAAAATGCTTTAAAAATCGAAATTTCTGAAGTTACCAGCAGATACCAATCTGCATAAACAGATAGAAATTCTAGAGAACTTGAAAAACAAGATTAAAAGCTAAGAAAGACTAGAAGAACAAAAAACAATTTTAGAAAAGCCTAAAACCGACAATTTCATTAGGTAAAAAAAACTACGTCTACAATTCAAAAAAAAATTGTTGAAGAATAAAATAGCGACAACCCAAAGAAAACGAGAATACCTTCTAAAAGATTTGAAAATTATGAAGATAAATCTACCGTCAAAAATAACCACGAATATTTGAGAGTGAAGCTTCTTATATAAGAGACAGTTTGAAGAATCAGCAAAAATAAACGGCTAAAATAGTAAAAAAAATGCACAGCCCTTCTGTTGACGTTATGAAGAGCAACTCTTTCGCTGTTGCATCAAAACCAGAAAAACTACATCACGAAGAGTGGTCAAAGCGGTGAGACATAGAAGCTAAAAATTTTCAATTAAAACAGTTTCAAAAAATAATACTGTCCTATATTATCTGTACTTTTTTCAAAGAACCACTATTAAAACCTTTAACCGTTTAGACAGATTTTAAAATAAAGCCATCTCTGATCCAGTCACTTTTTTTAACACAAATATTAAAAATTTAGTTTTCTATATGATAATATTTTTTATTCTTTCTGTAATTTAAGAATAATATTTTTTGTTTTACCACAATGACCACGAGAAAAGCGTTAAATCTTACGATCGTATCTACAGCCTCTGACATGACCTAACGACCATTGATGAGCGGAACCGACAGCTTAATATCTCCTCTAAAAGACGAGACATCTGCAATTAATAAGGCGATAAAAGAGTGTTATTCATTTGTCTAGTTGTTGGAAGATAATTCTGTTAAATTGTTAAATAAATAATTAAAAATTCAACTTCTTAAATCGCAAGAAACTAGAATAAGGTCCACGTCACAATATTATAACCCTACTGAGTGCGCCAATTGCTTAAAAAAATTCCGAATAAACTAGTTATAATTTTTCATAATTTTTATTTACGTAAAATAAATTCGTGGTAAAAAATAGCATTTAGTGCAGTAAACACGAACCGAGACATTTAAAAAATATATCACCGCAATTGTTTCATGCGACAGCTTTTTACACGGTTTTTTTGCAAAAACATTTACATGAAACGAAACGATAATTTTATAAAATGTAACAACCCGAAAAAAATTGTATTTGATCTAAACTCGACGGATATAAATGAAATTTCCAACTTTTTATGTGACTCTTTGAAATATATTTCTCCCACGCTTTTTCTCCATTCGTGAATGAAACGTATTCTAAGTGACACTTTGAGACTGATGTGACAATTTAATTTCATTTTGTAACCTTTTAATACGAAAATTATGCTTTTAGTAACTCTTTCACAACTCAACCATTCATGCAGACAGAAAAATAAAAAACTAATTCATTGAAATATTCAAAAACTCTCCCCTAAATTGCACTTTTTGCCAGTTTCTCATTACTCTCAATCGAGCGCTGCTGTATCACGTGTCATAAATGTCCGAAAGTTTAATTACTTTTATCAGCTGCGATAATGGCTAGACACCCCCCCTAACTAAGAATTTACGGTGACGTTAACAGCGATTATTTTCACTTAAAAAGCCAATAAAATCAAAAACTTTTCTAATTATTATACAGTCATTAAAAAAATTAAGAGAAGACTTTTTAAAAGCTTCGTAAAAATGAATCCTCCAAAATTTGTTTTAGTGATTTCTTTTACATTTTCACGTGTATATTAAAATTTTGTAGGCTAATGACAAAAGTTTCAATTAATACGTATAAATAAGACTTAAGGACTGCATTGTGCATAAAGAAGTCTGTGATTTTTTTAAAATTTTTCTCGTGGCACCATAAACTGAACCGTTGAAAAGCCATCTCGTACTTTTAAAAATAAAAAAATATACGCCTTAAAAAAGTATTCCCTTAAATTTTTTGATCAGTGTAATTATCCTTTCGATTTTTTTGTCGAACCTTCCGATCAGAGTTCCCCCGTTTCAGTTCTTGTTTTATCCCGAAGAGATTATTTATTTCAACAAATTTGTATAGTCTCTTAACTTTTGCACTTGGAAGTAGATTTCTTGCCTGGGGATAGCCAACGCGCCGAGATTTACTTCTGAACTACGAGAGATGTTTTACGTTTCGCTTCCAGTCGTTTTTTTTTCTCTCTTCGTCTCGCTGTTATTTATTTGAAGTTTTAATGTTGTGTTGGAGCTTCAAATCTGATTTTCTCCCAGAAACATTAACTTTTCTAAAAGCGACAAAGTTTCGACGTGATGCACACAAAATGAAAAATGCGACTATTCAATTTTTACGCATTTGCATCCATACCGAGCGAATATTTAGGGAAAAATAAATAAAACAAGTGATAAATTTATACAATTTATTTTCGTCCGAATGTGTTTTGAAAGAGACAGGGCGGTAGTTGTTCGAGGAGACTCAACGGATTGACCTCCACTGCCACCATTTCATCATCGGAAAGCCAGCTCAGGTGCACCAGGTGCTGTAAAGGTTAAAGATGTTTATAAAAGCGAGCTTAACAAAGGAGTTACGCGACATTTATTTCCTGGATATTTGCAGCTTAGCAGGACTAATGTTGCACGAGGTGCAGGATAGCAAATTTTTCTTGAGCTTACCTTGTATTTCTTGATGGAACGGACTGCAAATTGTGGAAGATTGTTATTGCTGGGTTTTTGTATTTTGCTATCGTTGCTAGTTACAGTCTGAAAAAGCAACAGCTGAAATAAGCCAAAGATTTTGGTTTAAATTGTACAAACACGGAAGCGCCAAATCCGATAATACCGTGATTGATCACGACCGTCATTATACGCTTATAAGACAAATAGTTCCAAATCCGATTTGGATAGAAGCGCAACCGCATATTCTTTCAAAAATACAAACGAGTTTGCTGCGCCAAAAAAAATGTTATTACGTTTCTGATATCGCTCTACGCCAAATTTTCCACCAGAAACTACACAAAAACTAAATCTATTTTTTTACAATTTAAGGGAGCGCTGGAAATCATGTTTACTGAAAAGAATTCTAAGCAACAAACGTTTTTTACTCTTTTTTTGATTTTTCAAATGAATTTTTAGCGGCCATCGTAAAAAGTTCAATTCTAAAATTATAATAAAAACACGTTTTACTAAATTATGCAGTGTAATAAAAAAAATTCTGGCTTCAACATAATTGCACCTATTTTTAAATAAGCTATTTAAATAATGCACATTCTTTACAAACAAATGCGCTTTTCTAAATTTTAATGAAAAGAAAATCTGGCATCGACCAGTCAAAAAACCTTGTTTTCACCATTTTTAACATTTGTTTTTCTTAAATAAATTGTTTGCTATTTCCAGTGACTATTATAAAAAAACATGTTGATACAAATAATTCGAAATAACCAATAAGAAAATAGAAATTTCTAGTAAATAGTTTGATAAAATTCCGAGCAAATCGCTTCGCAAGAATGAAGAAAGGTCACGAAACTTCGGGACACATTCTAAAAAAAATTATATGTATAAGAAGCAAAGATATTGATCGAGTAGTTAGTATGAATCTCGACAGCGATTAAAGTGAGCGATATTCTCGGAAGCGACAATATTAAAGTGACGGCGATCGTAATTATTACTGTGTGAATATCGAGTTATTCATTAATTTAGTTATTGTTGTATGTATTCGCGTATACAGTATAAATAAATTATTCGTTATTAATCCAACTTATTAAATTAGAATTTCGAAAATTAACCAATCACAAATGAATATTTTAATTTTTCAACGCTTACAGGCATCTCTCTGGTAAAAAAAAACAAACCTTTGTAAATTTATACAAAAATACGTTGTTTTAGTGAGAAATACGGTGAGAACGAGAATAATCTGAATTAGAGTTGGCTGTACACGCCTTATATCTTGATTGAGAATAAATTATATAAAAATGACAAACCAGAACTCGCTCTGATTCAGTTCATTTTCGTTTGCACTGTGCAATATTTGAAGCAGTCAGCCGGTTTATAGTCTTACTAACACTTAAAAATCCCGTTGTTCGTCTTTATTAGTAATTATTAGTAGTTAACATTTTCAGCAATCGTTTTATCAAAAAACATTCCTGGAATAAAGGCAAAAACACTTAAGTAAACTACTAAAAATGACCCCCTTTAATTAACCCGAGTAAAAGTTTGTTACGGAGATTTATTAGTCATTTTGTCACTCATTTTCAAATTATTATTTTTTTACTAAAAAAGGTATTACAGAAATATGAAAACGAAAATTAGACACTTATTCTCTGATTTTTAATTCTGTTGATTTTTCGGAAAATTTTCTTGTCTATCTTCCTATAACTCCAGTGACTTTAATGACAACATAGAGGGATCAATAATTATAATTAAAGTTTTCTGTTACATTAGATGCATTACAATTTTCTAGAAAAAAAAAATACGTAAAGAAAAAAAGAGTAAGATTGTAGAACAGTAAGACATTTAAAAAAAAAACTTGGAAAATAACATTCAGAGAAAAAAACAAGAAAAACAACAATTAAAAGAAAAAAGAACAGAACAGACAACAAAACACCTTGAAAACCGACTAATAAAAAAGACGAAAAAAGGTAAACAAATAAATGAAATACGTTTACAAAGAAAAATAGATGAAGAGTGTAGGAGTAAAACGAGTAATGTCCAAAAATTTATTTTCTTGTAGAGGTGGGATTACTATCGTTTTTCATAGACTCGGCAGATTTTTTTTATTCAGTATAACTATTGAGTAGACTCAGATGTCCTGACAGTTACTGCTTTTGACTGTTTTTTGTCAGTATTAGATTCAATATTGGTGAAAAACGATAGAAATCCCAGTTCTATAGGAAATCAAATTTTAGACATTCATCTTTTTATTCCTGTACCCTTCAGACGATAAAAAAAAAACAGAAGACAAGAAAACAAGAAAAAACAAGAAAAGTAGATCTTTAAACAATTTGAAAACAACGTTTAAAATAAAAAACAAAAAATTCCCACTAAAAAAAAAGAAATTTCAAATTTAAGAAGTAAAACAAGAAATGCTAAAAAAATTAAAAAAAAGAACGATTATAAGGTAGGAAAAAAACACTAACAAAAAGTAAAAAAAAACTTAGAGCAATTCCGTAGTTTACAAAATGTTTTCAACAAAAACCTTCTTAAGAAAATGTAAAAAAATTAAAGGTAGAGATTCTAGAAAATCTCTGAAAAAAAGTAATAAGAAAAACAAATTCAAAAAAATTAAGAAAATGAGGACAAATTTTATTATTCTCCTAGACGCAAAGAATACACTTTGATTTACGAGTCTCCGAGTTTAAGCCCATAGAAGTAGGTACCACAAATTCGGTTCTGATTTTATGATAATTTCAAAGCCTTTTTTATAAAAAAAAGACCCCCCTGAAGTCAGGCCGAAACCCGAGTCTGTAAATAAAGTATGTCGTGTGGTTTGAATTAAAATATTTCAACACATAAACACAGAAGTATAATTTACTGGTTTAAAATATTTCATTTACGTTCCTATCAAAAAATTTAAAGTTGATAACAAAATGCAGCTGGGTAAAACATGAGAAAAAGCGTCTAATTTACAAGGCCAAAAACAAAATTCTTATGGTAAATAAATACATAACAGATATGAGTGTGCAATACTGAAGCCCTGTTTTCAACAAAAAAAATTGTCAGCTTGTTATATAAACAAAAAAAAATTTAACATTCTATGAATACTACTACGTAGATCAGACCTTTTCATAATTTAAAATATATTTTTTTTTTTTGATTATTCCTGAGATACTTTGATTGAATAACGATAAAATTTACCATAAGTTATAACTTTATTTTAAGGTTGCCTATAAAAACCTTAGCAACGGGAGCAAATCATTCATTACCAATTTCCGTTCTCCATAGTGCCAAAAAATTCTTTTTCTTGTGTAAAACAAACAAAGTCCTTTGTTTAATCAAAAATAATAATAACTGCAGTAGATGTAATCCTGATTAATGTTATCAAATTTTACGAGTATTTAAATACTGAAAATAAAAAAACTAATCGATAAAATAGATTCAAAATTGTGTATAGAAAAATAAAAAAAACTTAAATCAATTGGTAAAGACTGGAAACTTATAGCTCAATAATTTTCCGAGATATTTTCTGATTTTTCCAAATAATCGAAAATTTTTTGAAATATTTAAAATAAAAAAAAACTAATCGATAGGCTAGATTACGTTAGTTACTTCCCGTATTTCTAACTTAGTAAGTAACAAAGTGTTTCTTTACGTTGTAATCCAGGATACGTCTGGAGCAGCTTTAACGTTCAATTCAAATTCAAGACAAATGGATAAATCTGTAATTTTCACGTAGCAGTGTATGAGTTGGAAAGTTGTGTTGGCAGGTAGCCGTCTAGTTCAGATGGACTCATTTGGGAATAGACTGAGCCGTCGTTCTGACGTAATTTCATGATGGCGACGAGTTGCAAAAGTTTCGAAACGGAATCGATGCGCAATTGGAACGTCATATCTCGATCCAGATTCAAGCCAATTCGATATGACACTCCAATTTTTCGCCATCTATGATTGTCAATTGCATTTTTCCGGATGCACACTGACCAATCCACTATATTCTTGAATTTCGCGCCATAGATACTGACGTCACCAACTACCACCAATTACATTCCACCAAATGTCCTCTTGTGAATTGATTACTTCCGATAGAGCGAGCAAATAAAGCCTTGTTCACGCAATAATCGCGTCTGGAAGCGTGACTTATTAATGACGCGACACGATGACAACGTTTGTTACGATCCCTCAGCGCTGATAAAACGGAAATATTCATCAACGTGTCATCGACGCTGACGCTGAAATTTCCATTTTGTCGCCAATAATTCCGAATTGGATGACGGCCAACGGTCCAACTACCCCTTCTTTATGGTACGGTCTAGACGGACACGGCGAGATGGATCCCTGATAAAGGACCATAAGCGGAATTAAATCCACTAAAAAAACCACTTGTTGAAACGATTGTGCACTCGACTACAGGAAAAATGACCGCGATTTTCACTTTATTGCATACTTCTTTCACAAATCTTGCAATTTAAACCACACTTTTCTAATTGACGTAAGAAACTCATCTCACACCGCTCAACATGTTTGACTGTTGGAGGTGTGTGTAAAAAGCCAGACAAATCACTGAAGTAAAAATAATCTAAACTGTAAACAAAGACTAAAATAATTTTAGGTTTATTGCCCACTTTTTTCTCAAATCTTGCAATCTTAACAACATTTCTTTAAGAAGAGGATTCACCACCCATCAGTAATTTCTTTATACGCATTCAACTTGTTTAGGGTGTGTGTAAAAAGCCAGACAAATAACAGACGTAAATATAATCTAAATTGCAAACAGACGAAAAGAATTCGCTAAAGTGCACTTAGTCAAAGTCATCATCCTGAAATAGTGACAGAGAAATATGCATCATGCAAATGTGCAATTTCCATTCGAGCCACTGCGGGATTACCTCCGATTCAAATTCATAATTCCGCGGGGCTCAGGTATCAATCAAAATGATTGAGCTCGTTACGTCTAGCCTGAACAATAACGCAAAAATAAAAACGACGAGTGCATTATATCTCTCGACAAGTTTTCGCGCCGTTGAGAGATATAATAATAATGGGGTTGCAGGTGGTGGAGAGTGCGCTACGAAAGACGTCTTCTCGGCCAGGTTGCGAGCCGCTTTTTACCCGAATAATTTGCAGCGAACGAAGATGGATGATCATATTCAACAACGTACCTAGTCATAAATTATTCGGTTAAAAAGCCGCCAGAATATCAAACGACACACAATGATCGTTTGTCTGCTCGACTGTCTTACAAACAGACTAAAAAATATACTACGAGTGTCATAACGAGTGATTTAGATACCGAAAACTAAATGAGGAAAGTTTGCCGATTTCAGCCAAGATTCAATATAATATACCCGAGGCTTCCGACAAAAGAAGACAAAATAAATCTTGTAAAAGAGATTAAGGAAAAACAAATAGAAATGGAAGTTTTAATAGAGAAAATAAAAATATACAATAGGCATATTGCACAATTTTGGTAATTAATTAATAAAACAGATTCTTTCTTACTCAAAAAAGACTTTTACTGTTTAAATTCCGCACCAATTTCGCTGCGAGATCAAAAACAGTATCGACGTTGACAAAGTTATAACAAACTGTCAGTTGGTGTTTCAATTCTGATAAAAAGTTTAGTGTTTGCTTAGAAATGTTGAAGACAATTACAATAAACGAAAAGATAAGATAAAACAACAAAAAATAAACACACAAACCGTTACCAAAAAAATACGTAATTTTATCATTTCGTTGCTCAAATAACATTAATAAAAGTCAGGTCAGGTCAGGAGAGGATTCGCCACCCATCAGTTGAGCCAAAAGTAGATGCTTACTTAGCACTTTCTATCTGTATATGTGCTAAGAAGCAGAAGGAGAGAATTCGCCATCCATGAGTTGCAGTGCAAAAAACTGCCAAAATATAAGTCTTTATTTAGCACTTTTAATATAAAATATTTATGCATAAATTTGAGGTAAAAAATTTTGCTTTTGTTTTATTTTTATAAAACTTTATTTTCTGTCTTTTTCACTATTTTTCATAAACTTATCTTCAAATTATATTATTCTAAACCCTAAATTTAAAGTATAGTTGTTTTTTTACAAAAAAATACAATTTTTTTTGCTTTTGCCTATGCCAAAAATTGTTGGGAACGTTATAATTTTAGAACTGGCGTCAGCCAGAGTTTAGTCGCTAAATTACGTATGTTGATGCAAAGATAAAGAGTCCCTTAATTGTAAAAGTAGTCATTTTTACATAAAAAAAAGTTTTTTACATTACCCACCCCCCATAAATCCGCCCCTTGTTTCACAAATCCTTTACAGTTTTAACGTGGCTAAGTTCGATGCTATGTTTAAATAACCACCCGTTATCTTCACATCTAATCCTTTTTTGTCGTCGGATTTGGTGTAAGTATCATTGCAAGACGCTTTAAACTTGTCGCATATAACAAATATCCGTCGAAATGTAGTTTTCCCCCGTAAACAGGCTATTACATCGTGCACCATTTGTTATTACCAACCGAGCGAAACCCCAACGTCCACACTAAAGCAATTAATAACATCTCGTGTCGTCCCGACGCACCTATCCAGAAGAGTCATCACATAGAACACGTCGTATGTGGTGCTTCGTTCCACCGCCCTCCCAACCCAACAAAACATCGCATCCTTGTAATGCAATTTACGATAGCATCGCTTTAGCGATTTATCACTGTCGGCTCGGTCTATTCAAGAGACGCTGCAAGAGTTGCCATTCACTGGAGCCCCGGCAAAACAGTGATTAATTAACATGCATTTCGGACGGGGCTACACGACTTATCGAGGTGCCCAGGTGACTGCTATTGTGGCCGGACACGAATGATAACTCGCTAAAAATGGTGAATTTTTTTCAAAGCGAATCGATTCTATTGATAGCGACCAGGGCCGGCCTGAGATGCATATTACCTCTTTTTTGTTAACAAGACGACAAAATTATCTCCATCACCATAAGATGGGTTGATTTGTTCACGTCACTGCTCTTAGTTTCACCTTTCATTTAACAACAAAGTATTGGTTACTTTATTTAATATCTCTACTTGTTTCGGAGAATTAGTTTAGAATTCTTATACCGGTCACACGCTTTGTTCAAATCTAAATGACTCGAACCACTGTATTTTTGCAGAATTAAGTTTCAGTAATGTGAATCCAAAATTAAATAAAAAAAACTTGAGATATTCTGTGAGATATTCTGTGTATAAGTGGAAGGTAAAAGCACAGAAACAATTATAAATAGCAAAAGGCAAAAATTTATGTCGCATGTAGGTAAAAATTTGCTAGGGCCGGCCCTGATGTCGACATGTAATTTGATGTACCGTTTCGAGGAATCGGCGAGAACGTGCAAACGGGATTAAATAGAGAACTAGAAGATTTATGTGAATTAATGATGGCCTTTCAAGCTCATTGTTTCGATACAAGAGTTTCTACACTCAACCGTTCAATACAATATTGATAGACTTCAAACTGCACTTACCTCTCCTTTATTGATAACAATCACGATGTCATCGTAATGTAGAATTATCAGGTTATTTACAACAGGATCAAAGGATATATTTCGAATTGGTAAAAATCGGCCAGACGTCAATTCTTCTGGATGTGTTTTCGAAAATATCCTCGAAAATTTTGTTAACCCTCTCTTATTTAAATCGTATTCAATTAACTGGAAAAACTTAATTCAAATCTGTTTTTATAAAAATAGAAACAACTTACATTATTATTATTATATGTAACAACCAAATTTAATAATGTCGGATGTATAGCCATTGCAGTTGGACTTAATTTATATTTTGGTAATTTACAATGAAACACATATTGATCTTTTTTTAAAATCCAAACCGCTATATTACCTCTGACGTCACCTGCTACCAAAAACTGACCACAATCAGAAACTGTTAATTGTATAACAGTATCTTCAAGTTCTGTAAGCAAAAATACGAGATATAGTGTGACCAAAACAGCTTTATACCAAGTTGCACCTTTAGGACTTAGAGGGCGTCAAAATTAATATTAAAAATATGTTCTTTAACTTTTTGACTAATTTACCAATCTCAAAAAGATTTAAGACAACACATTGCTGCCGTCAAAGACGCTAACCTAGTTTACAACGATTAGTTTAGTAAAAAAACCTGTTAAAAATTAAACCTTTCGAAATAACAATAAGAGAAAGAGAGTTTCGAGTAAATAGTTCGAGAAAATACCAGAAGAATATTGTCTCCGCCCGCTTATATAACGATACGCCTTTCTAGCACGTGTCCGGAAGTTTTCGCGATCTTTCTCCACGGACAGAACGATGTGAGCGATGACAGACATCATTCATTTCGACCGATCCAAAGGTCTAACTGTTTTCGGAGAATTTAACGCTACAGCATGACTCATGACGCAATGCTTTTCTAGTATTTACTCCAAACTCTCTTTCTTTAAAATTGTTCGTAACGATCTTACAACAATTAGTGTATAAGACAGAAAATACAATCACAAAAGCATCACAGATTACAAATTAAAATATTTATAATTTGAGAATACTGTTCTTATTTCTGAATCCTGAAGTCAAGAAATTCATAGACAGAATAGAATAGATGCAGAGTGTTATGGAAGGTTTTGCAAAAATTTTAACAGGTGTTTTAATTTGTTATGAAGATGTAAATTTCACAAATTTTATTTGTGATATCAAAAATTTAATTTTACATTTTTGTAACCCCTAATTTAACACGATTTCAAGCGAAGAGATAAAAAATTTAATCTTGTAAAAATCTGAGCTTTTTTTCTAGAAAAAAACACTGATAACGGCAACCGGCTATAACCTTATTTCATATTGTGTCGTTGTGATCAACAGTATTCTAATAATAAATTGCGCTAGTGCAACAATAGATTTATATCAATAGTGCATTTTTCTAATACCTATGGATATGGTGTTATGTGGCGGTAATGCGTTTGCAGCTCGGCGTTTGTCCCAACGTTTTCCGGAATGTAATTGCCAAGATGCGAACGTTCACAAGTATTGTAACATCCCCAAATCATCGAGAAGGACGCCCAAAAAGCGATCACAATCTTAAAATGGAGCCGAAAATATTTTATGTGATTGAAGATAAACCAGATCTAAATATTCGTAGACTGGCGTTATAATACGTGAAGGTGTTTCTGCCTTTATTGTGTATCGTACCCTTTATAAACAGGGTTAACAAAGTCTTATTTTGCCCTACTAACCCACCTAAAATCAGCTGTGTTTACACTTCTGTTTGGTAAGTTTTTGTCTTAAATTTTTTCTGGTGTGTTTTGATCGCTGCGATAACACATAGGCGGGTATGATTTTTCGTGGTCTTCATACTTTTAATTTTAACTCGGTAAGTGTGCGTTTTTGACAAAAATGCTAAAGAAATATTTTGTTTATTTTTGTGAGTTCTATCTACGGTTAAATTTTTTGCATTCACTTCCATAACAGTCTGTATAGAATATAAAAGAACATTCTGAAAAAACAGAAAATAATTCTGAATAACGATGTTAATGAAAAAAACAAGAATTTGAGAACGGACGATTAGAAAAAAATCGACCAAAAAAATAATAAAAATAGAAGAAATAACAATTTTAATTTATGTAGCTCGGAAAACAACAAATAAAAGACAAAGACGAAAAAATTTTTTTATAAAAATAGATGTGTTTGTGCAATAAAACAAGAAAAACTACGTGTAAAAAAGAAAATATAAAAACTACGACTGGAAAAATAAGAAAAGGTTCTACAAAAATTCGAAAAACGACAACTGGAGAACAGAATCTCCGATATTCATTATCCAAAAAATTTAAAAAATATTTTTGAAGAAGAGATTTGAGACAAAACTTCTAAAGATTAAACGAGAATTTGAGAGAAGAAAGATTAGAAAATAGTAGTTCTTTCTATAAAAGCAAGCAAAAAGTCGATGACAACAGTTCGACTTAAAGAAAAAAAGCGATTCGATAAAAGTGTGTTTTTAAGTTAATTAGTTGTGTAAATTAATTTTTTCCAAAGAAATTATTATTATTAAATCCACATAATAATATTTTTGTGATCTTATTTAAATCCCCAAAAATGTTTTTATAAAAAAAATCAAAAAAAACTGAATTTTTGATGGCATCAAAATTAAACATTATGAGTTCAGTGTTTTCCTTAAAGTGTTTTCAAGTAGATATATTTAAAAAAAAAACTAAAAACTAAATACTTACCTGAAATAACTTTACAACAAAAATGAATGACGTAATTATAACGTAATAAATAAATTAATAAATAAATTAATAAATAAAATCAGTCAAACCATGCAACGTGCAAAAAAAATTTAAACAATTTTTTTTCAAATTCGTAGTAATTTTGTACTTGAAAATATCACATGTTAAAAGAAAATATTTGAATTAATATTCAAATACATATTTCTGTCAAACCCTAGTAAAATTTACAGAAGAATTACTTACATTTCTTAAAATAATAATAATAATTTTTAAATTTAGCACCCTCTAGCTCTTAAATAGTGCAACTCTGTTTGAAGATAAGTCAAATTTAATTTTTTTTTAGTTTTATTTTGGTCTCTATAAGCTCAGGTTACTGTATGGAAACATGTTTTTGGAACACCCTGAGTAAGAAAAATTATTTACCAACAGGAGTCAGTTACTTCGTAAAATTAGTTCAATGTCAGTTAACAATAAGCGTTATGTTTAAATAAATTAAAAATGTCAGTAAAAACAAAGTCAATAAATAATAAAGTAAATATGAAAATAAAAAACAGCAATAAATTAACAGAAATAGCACTAATCAAATTTTGAAATGCCAATAACAAAATTAATAATATTTTGTCAATCCCTTACAGTATTTGTTTGTGTTAGCAACTCAATACATCTAAAGCTTGGTGATCGAAAAAAGTCCGATGACAAACTGGCAAATCTACTTTATATGTAAAGGAATCAGACTTTCACAGTTGTGAGAGGAAAGTAGACCGTTCACAACCGCGGAAGTCCTTTACATGTAAAGCCGATTTGCCTGTTTCTCATCGGACTTCTTTCGATCACCAAGCTATATTTGTAGGATTTTATACTTTCAAAGGTTGTGCCAGTTGAAATATTTTACGTACATGTAAGCAACGTTAATTAATAAAATCCCTATTAGTTTTACATCTTTTTAAACAACAAATATAAAAATTGCACTTACCTGATCCTGTACTAATATTCTGAATCAAAACTGCATTACAACTTCTTGTATCAAATGCAACAATTTGTAAGCCCCCCGAATTTGGCGCTAAAACCGCCCTGTTATTTTTCATAAATTTCGCATAAACACACGGTGTTTCCCTTAATTCTTCTGACTCAATCAGAGTCAACCTCGGCGTGTTTCCCTCACACTCAAATTTAAAAAATCTAACCCCTAACCTAGTACTATACAAAATCAAACTTCCATCATCCGAAATCGCACTACAAATAATCCCCTCTTTTTTCTCAACTCCATCAACTTTGACCACTTTTTGTAACACTAGCAGTTTTTTAGCCCCCTTATCGACTTTAAACAGCCCTGTTATTGCATCTTTCTGGCCCTCAGTCTGTCCCAAACTCCAAATTTCGATAAATTTGGGATACCGCAACATCACAAAACGTGCTTTCCCAGCCAGACTGACACAATTTTGTAAAATAGGAGGGTACTTAAGGAGAGTTCTCGGTGGGCCATAACTACAAGTTAGGTATCCGTCCACTCCACTCGAGTATAATTTATCGCCCGCGAGGGCAAGAGCGCGGACGTCATGGTCGTGAATTTTCCGTTGGGTGCTCCGTACCCATTTGTAAGCGTCGTCCTTGACCTTGATTCGGACATAATTGACGACATTTGGGTCTACTCCGGCACAGTAGAGCGATGTTTCGTCGTCTGAGAGGCACAATGAGAGAATATCGGCCCGATGCGATTGGTAGCTCTCAATCTGAGCCCCTATTTTGCCGTCCCAGACGGTGAGAATCCCCCGAGAGTCACCGCTTATTATTGATAGGTCTTGAGTGATTGCCAGACACCACACAATAGTCGGTTTATTGTGATCAGAACGACCGGGGGTCATTTTATGCAATGCTTGATCTAAAATTATACAATCAGTTTTGTCTCCAAAAAAAATCAATAAAAAGTACTTGTTTTTACGCTCCAAATTCTGATCGCATCCATACTTCCCGAAACGATAAATTCGCCTGAATTATCAAATTTTAGGCACAAAATTCGACCTTCTTGTTTATCTAAAAACTTTTCAAAAAGCACTTCATCTTCAGTTATTTGAAAAATATTTAAATAACCCTGTTCTGTCCCTATAGCAATTTGAGACTTCTGTTTGTTAATATCTAGACAAAAAGCGGCTTCACCAGTAACCACAGACCGGTTTTTTACCCCTAATTTAACTAAATCATACTCAATTAAAAGACCATGGAGCCCCACACTAAACAAACGAGAATCACACCATGCAAGTCCCTCAATACTGAAATTTTCTGTTGACGATGCAATTGTACGCTCAATAAAGGCAGAATGAGTCAAATTCCATATTTCAACACTTGCATCCGACCTAGAATTGTTAAAAAATCAGTAAAAACAGTCGTGTAAAAGTGAGGTTAGATTACCTAGAAATCGCTAATTTATTATCCCGGTCCTGTAAAGCCATGCAGTAAACTGCCCTCGGTTTAGGTTTGTAAAAACGCACATTGTGCATTTTCGGAATTGTCCCTGTACTCATTTTTAATAAATAAAACAACTTTGTATAAATCACATAACCTCAAACTTGACATTCACGTGTTGTTTATGTTTCTAGGGAATTTTGTTGCGTGATGTTGGTAGCAATACAACTTTGACATAAGAGGTTATCCCGTTTTTCATCAAGTTTTTCCATCAATGCGGATTATATAAAATGCCAATACTCATAAAAGTGTAAGTTTTACATTGTTTTCATTGTCTGATTATTATTTTTTTATTTATGCTTGAACACTATTGATTCTGTAACATTTTTTCTGTTCTGTTGGCGCTTAATTTCGTTTTGCTCAGTTGGTGTCACTGTTTGATAAACGTCAAATGTGTCAACTTGTGCAACTTCGTAAAATGTGAAAAATTGTGAAAATAACACAAATAAAATTGTAAAAATGGGTCCTCCGAAGTGCTCCAGTAGCAAAAATGAAGGTAAATCAAAGAAACGTAAAAAGGAAGAGGAAGAATGGACGTACGAAGAAGAAGACGTTAACGAGTCTGAGGGGGCTGCAGTGCCGGGTGCTGCGGCTCGTGACGCTGAAAAAAACGACCAAAGCATCCAAGAGGATGAGTTTGGAGCCAAGGATTATCGTTCCCAGATGACACTAAAGCCTGACAATACATCTAGACCATTATGGGTGGCCCCAAATGGACACATCTTTCTCGAATCTTTTTCACCGGTGTATAAACACGCCCATGATTTTCTCATTGCAATTTCTGAGCCTGTATGTCGGCCTGAACACGTACACGAATACAAACTAACAGCTTATTCGTTATACGCAGCTGTGAGTGTGGGGCTCCAGACTAATGACATAATTGAGTACTTAAACAGATTAAGCAAAACTAGTATTCCTGAAGGAATTGTTGAGTTTATCAAGTTGTGTACATTATCATATGGAAAAGTCAAATTAGTCCTGAAACATAATAAGTATTTTGTGGAAAGTCCCTATCCTGAAATTCTTCAAAAATTACTCAAAGATCCTGTAATTCAAGAGTGTCGCTTACGAAGAAACGTGGAGGGCGAAGAAAGCGAGGAATTTATAACCCAAGTCCAAGAGAAGAAGAATATTCCGAATTTTGGCGCTAAACCAGCCACTGGAGATCAAAGCGAAACTTCTTCAGCTGTCCCTGACGACATCACGAATTTTTACGACAAAATCGATAATGAAGAAGATGAAGAGGAATCTTCTCTTCAAACTGTTTCATTTGAAGTCAATCAAGAAAAAATCGAGACTATACAAAAACGCTGTATTGAACTCGAGCACCCTTTACTGGCCGAATACGATTTCCGAAATGACACAATCAATCCCGATATAAACGTCGATTTACGTCCCTCGGCTGTGCTTCGACCCTATCAGGAGAAAAGTCTTAGGAAGATGTTTGGAAACGGTAGGGCCCGCTCGGGTGTCATCGTCCTGCCTTGCGGTGCGGGGAAATCCTTGGTTGGGGTAACTGCATGTTGTACTGTTCGTAAAAGAGCACTGGTTTTATGCAATTCGGGTGTTTCCGTTGAACAATGGAAGCAGCAGTTTAAAATGTGGTCAACAGCTGATGATAGTATGATTTGTCGGTTTACTTCAGAAGCCAAAGATAAACCAATGGGGTGCAGTATTTTAGTCACAACCTACTCGATGATAACTCATACACAGAGACGGTCATGGGAGGCTGAGCAAACAATGAAATGGTTGCAGGAGCAAGAGTGGGGGATTATGGTACTCGATGAGGTACATACAATCCCAGCAAAGATGTTCAGACGGGTTTTGACTATAGTTCAATCTCATTGCAAGTTGGGTTTGACTGCTACTTTGCTCAGAGAAGATGATAAAATTGCCGATTTGAACTTCCTAATTGGTCCAAAGTTGTACGAAGCTAATTGGTTGGAGTTGCAAAAGAAGGGGTTTATTGCGAGGGTGCAATGTGCTGAAGTGTGGTGTCCGATGACACCTGAATTTTACCGAGAGTACCTCGGGTGTAAAACCAGCAAACGTCTGCTACTGTACGTCATGAACCCTAATAAATTCCGAGCTACACAGTATTTAATACGTTATCATGAAAGAAGAGGTGATAAGACTATAGTTTTTTCGGATAATGTTTTCGCTCTTAAGCACTACGCAATCAAAATGAATAAACCTTACATCTATGGCCCAACCTCCCAAGGAGAACGTATTCAAATTCTGCAAAACTTCAAATTTAATCCGAAAGTCAACACAATTTTCGTGAGTAAAGTCGCTGATACGTCTTTCGATTTACCAGAAGCCAATGTTCTCATTCAAATCTCCTCTCACGGTGGGTCTCGAAGGCAAGAAGCTCAGCGTTTGGGGAGAATTTTAAGAGCAAAGAAGGGAGCAATTGCTGAAGAGTATAACGCGTTTTTCTATACATTAGTGTCTCAGGATACTATGGAAATGAATTACTCGAGGAAGAGACAGAGGTTTTTGGTCAATCAAGGGTACAGTTATAAAGTTATAACCAAGTTGGCTGGAATGGATGAAGAAGCAGATTTGATGTATAAAACAAGAGAGGAACAGGGACAATTGTTGCAGCAAGTATTGGCTGCGAGTGATATTGACTGTGAGGATGAGAAAGTTCCAGGAGAAGGAGGAAACAGAGCTGGAGGGTCAGGGAATAGGAGGACGGGACAGATGGGGTCCATGTCAGGGGCTGACGATGCTGTGTATTACGAGTATAAGAAGAATGCTTCGAGTCAGCATAAGCATCCATTGTTTAAGAAGTTTAGATATTAAGAGTTTTGTTAACAATAAAGTTTTTTTATTCCTAAAGTGGTCTTATTTTCCAAAAAATGTCCTCATCTCCTATCAAGAAAAATAATCACGAACTGTTATGCACTACCCGTGTGATCAGCTGATTGTCATTGGTCTAGGAAAATCACGATAACTACTACTGTTTCATTTAATAAAATCAAGGAAGTTGCCACTATAAAGGTCTAAAACATTTCCTCATTTTCAATCATTTTGTAAATTTTATAGAATAGAATTTTCTCGTTTCAGATTTTTGTAACTTTTAAATTATAAAGGATTTACTAAAAACCTGTCAAACATTATGTGGCTTCTTTATTTTTCTCTCGTTCTATATCAAATAAATTTTGTACATATTTTCCAGACTGGGGGAAGGATTATCACCTGATTGGGCTATCTTGGAGCTACAGGGCGACCTAAAATCCCACAGCGACACAAGTTTCGAAGGTAAATTCATTGGAGATTTGCATTTTACAAAATCTGGGACTCCTGTTTTAATAATCGGCCACCACTTAATGTTCGGAAAAGAAATGAAAATGGAAAAACCGTTCGCTCTTTTAGAAAAACAACAAAATGGCGAAACTGAATACACTGTTAAGACAATAATCACAAGGAAAATTATTTTCAAAACTAGACCTAAACCAATCGTCAGTAATTAATTTATTAAACTTACAGTTATAAAAAAAATATAATTTAAATCAGACTTGTTTGATCGTTTAGTTGTAAATCGAAGGTGGCTGGTATGGTGATTCCCCCCGTATCGACAGCCTCCTCGGAATGTTCTGTATTGAGAAAATTCTGTGCTTCTTCACTCGACTTCGATTCGTTATCTTCAACTGGACGTTTTTCAACTTTTATTTTCTTCTTTTTCTCTAATTCGTGACATTTAACATGCGATAAATACGTCCGACAATTTATTGTCGTATATTTGCATAAAGTACAGGCATATGTCCCCTCTTTTCCAGGATGTTTATGGGCTAAATGCGTTTTATAAGATGTAGTCTGAATCGACTGGTAATCACAATACGGACATGAATATTTCGCCACCTGAAACACCATAATATAGCTAAAAACACTCATTACAGCACTGTCATTAGATGAAGAGCCAAAATATGACTGTGCTTTTTTCTTTCTCTATTTCAACCGTCTTACCCCGAAATGTCGCATCATGTGTTTCCGTAAACAATTGCGATCTCCAGTTTTGTAGTCACAATAAGTACAATGATACGGTTTGTCCCCGGTGTGCTGTCGATAATGCAACTGCAACATTTCTTTTCTGGCAGTTTGATGCCCACAAATGTTGCAAATGAAGGGTTTAAATTTGTCATGAACGAACTTAATGTGTTTCTTCAAACATTTGGAATTAGCAAAATAAGCATCACAAAATTCGCACTGTTGGCTTGTAAATGAGCTAGAGACTTCATATGGGCCCTTATGTATAACTTCGTGGTTACGTAACTGATTCAATTGTTTAAATGCATTGCCACACGAAGTACAAATAAATGGTTTCTCCTCGCTGTGAATTGCCATATGCTTCATTACTCTATCTGCAAAGACAGTGTGAAAAACGAACCAACAAGCTGACTTGTAGTATACCTATAGTAAAGGATTTAAAATCGTTGCACATTGGACAAGTCAGAAGGTCTAAATCAATAGAATGGCACTTCCACATATGCATACTACAAATCCTCCAAATGGAAAACTTTGTTTTACACACGAGACACATAAATTGTTTTTTATTTCCATTAAAATGACAGTCTTCATGTCTCTTAAGTGATTCTTCCTTATCGAAACGAAGGGGGCACCCTTTTATCGAACATTTTACTTTACGTTGGGCTTTCTGTTTTTTTAAAAAATTTGCACAAATGGCAAGTAATGAACTTTTTTTATTAGCTACCGTTTCCGGTTTATCGGGTGGGACTTTATCCTGAGTGGCAGGTGGAGCAGTTGAGACTTGAATCATTCTGTGTTGCTAATAAAAAAAAACTGTAAAAAAAAGAGCAACCAAAATTTATTTTCTTACAGAAATCATGTGTTTTCTCAAATCTTCTCTATTAGAGTAACCACTACCACAGTTACTGCAAATATATAGAGTGTATTTCTTCCTGTCGTTGTTTATATTTAAAATTGAAGTCATTTTAGTACCATTAGAAGGCATAGCTCTATTAGTTTGGGACATCTGTAATTCTTTCCCATGTTTTAAATTGATATGAGCAGTGATATCTTCAACGTTTTCACATAAAAATGAACACAATTTGCATTTTTGAGCCTGGACTTGTGTGTAAAAATTTTCAAAATTGACTGTCTTCTCCCTCTGAATTATATTAAAGAAATTTTTATTTAGTGTCGTCACAGTTCCATCAATATTTAACAACTGAATCACTTCAACATTTTCATCTTGACTGTCTTGAGTGTAAGTCACAGAATAATTTTCCCCATTTATCACATGAGTAACTGTCTTTTCTTTCCTGGAATTTTCTTCAGGTTGCTCAAGCTTCAAAAGAACATCATTTGAGAGAATTAATTTGTTTTTGTTCCCATCTGAGTAAACTGTGACACTATTATCTTTTTTCACGTCTTCATTTTGCGAACTGTTTTCGTTTTCTTCAGTCAATAGTTGCACGTTTGTGCTTGTTGATTCACTATCGTTATCTAAAATTTTATACTGAAAATCTGGCAGAAAAACGGGTTTTGTATCGTCAGCAACTAATGGAGCACTGAGAAAAATTGGGAAGCTCTGATCTGATGACCAATCTGAGGCAATTTCTGTGAAAATGGGCTCCACAGGGAAAGAGTCGTTCAGACCGTCCTCGCCACTATGCAAAAGATAATTATGGGGACCATCATTGAACAGTTTCAAATAAGCTGTGGATTCATCCTCAGTCTCCATATTTTGGCTCAGACATTGAAAAAGCTCACAGAAGCATTGTGCAACACTGGAATTAGCAAAAAATCGTGATTTCAATGTGTAATACAGGAAAAAACAAATTTACCTTATTTAACGTTTATACAAACAAAACTTGTAAATACAAAATTTGAGCGATTTCTAATGTAAAAAATGTTGTTTACGTTAGGAAAAACAGCTGATTTCTATCAGAAATGACCGGAATACAGGAAATAAAAGCAAAATATTACATAACCTCACTTTTTAAATATGTCCCTTAAAACGTGTTGGGAGAATAAATGATATCGAAACTATACAAAAATTAAAGTAGTATTACCTTAGTTTGAATTATGTAAGGTCTAAACGGCCATACATGATTAAAAATGAACAACTAAAAGGAGTAAAAAGACATCTCCTTTTTGAGGTTAAATTTGACATGTGTGTTGTGCGCATGCGTTAAATGTTTCAAGGTCACTTCAATTTTAAATTTTCAAAATTATGATTAATTACAATTAAATAAACACAATTCAACTGTTAACAACCTACTTTATTAAGATACTACTAAGACCCGTTTTGGTCAATCACAGGACCCATCAGCCCAACCATCTCTCCATCTTTCATTAACTTTAGAGCAATCAAACTCTGGTTTTCTTAATTTAGCATTAACTCTATTATGAAATCTACAAAGCCATTGACTTAGAGCTTCTTGAGAAGAAGTTTGTGGTGGATCTACGTTAAATCTACAATAAAAAAATTAGTTGTGATTTTTGAGCTTTGTGTTATTTACTCGGCGCGCATATCTTCAGCACAATGGTCACAAGGATAAAACTTAGAAAATAGCATAAAAAAGTTGCTTAGGTCTTTCCTTTGGGTGGTAGTAGGGTTTGCTGGATATTTGGCAGCAATTGTGTGTAGAAGTCCCCATGAACCACGGCCTAATTCATCTTTATCTAAAGGACAGTCTGAACGGATTGTCCCCGTTGTAGAAGTCACCTGAAACAAGAATTTTAGCCCCTATTTAAACACTTTTAGGATTTACTTCAGAAGAGCCCTTTTCTGCATGTGCTTGTCGGCGAGCTACTTTCGCGTAATCTGCAAAACTTGTACACGAACGACACTTTTCGGAATCTAGGGGCGAAGGCCGACGTGACATTATTTTACCAAATACATTATTTTTTAATAAATCCAGGATGAGAAATTTGTTGGTTAAGTTCTGGAAGAATTCTTCGTTCTGTCAAAATGTTTTGTAGAAAGAGAGGAAAGATAGGATCTGTCATGTGTTAAAAAAGGTTAGAGATAAATGTCACTTTGACGTTTAAATGACAGTAAAATGTAAACACGCTTTTGTGAAATAACTCAAGATGAATATTTTGCCGAAAAAAAGGTTTGTTTATTTGAATTTAGCACGTTTTTGGGTGTTTTATGTGAGATTTTAGATGGCACGTCCGTTCGAAAGACAACATTGCTCGAGTTCGACGAGATGAGGCAAAAGCCGCTGAGGAGGAGAAAGCAAGACAGGAGAGGGCTAAATTAGCCGAAAGAGAAGCCCGAACTGACTTACTCAGGCAAAGGGCACGTGAACGGGTCCCCACTAATGATTTTATTCCACTGAGCAAAGACGAAGCTCCTGCTCAAACCAGTCATGTCAATTTTTTCCAAGAAGTTGAAGAAGGAATTGCTGAGACTAAAATCACAAATAAGGAGCACGACAAAGAGTTGAAACAAGAGAAAGAGAAATACGAGAAACAAATCGGGTATTTGACGTACCTGGGACAAGACACCAACGAGGCTTTGGGGAAGAAAAACTGGTATGATGAAGTGCCAGAAAGGCTGAAGAATGAGAGCCAAGCTGAAGTCAGTTTGAAGAGTAAACTCAGGGAAGATCCGTTGAGTATTATGAAGAAGTTTATGGGGGATTCTGGGAGTCTGAAGAAGAAGGACGAGCCTGTGCACAAAGCTGTGGGTCTGACGCTTCAAAGTCTTGAAAGGGATAAAAAGAGGAAGAGGGATGATGAACATAGTCAGAAGAAACATAAAAAGAAGCACAAGAAGAAAAAACAGGAGTACTCAAGTGAATCGGAGGATGACAGAGAAGATCTTGAGAGAAAACGGAAATTGGAAGTCTTGAGAATGGAAAGATTGAAACGTGAGAGAGAAGAGAGGAAACGAGCTGAGGGACTTTTAGCCAAAGTGCGAGGGGAAGATATCGAAAAAGAAGAAAGGCCGAAAACTACTAAACCACTAAATAAAAAATACAACAACCAGTTTAACCCAGAACTGGCGAAGCAGAACTATAAATAAAGGTATTCGCTTACAGGAAAAAATGTTATTATTATCTCAATACAAAATTATTTTTCTTGTCTTAACTCATAAATTTGAATATACGCCTCCGTCAAGGTAATCATTTGTGGCAGAATATCCGTAACGTGCAAGTCCTGCATTTCATACCACTTCCCGGTGGATTTTTGCAAAATATGTACCCGATAAGTACCTTTTCCTGGCTCTCCATCATGTACAATATTCGCCACAAGATCATACACCGTATGTTTGTGTTTGGCTCTAACTTCCGGCGTCAGAAACTCCCCAAAATCAACATTCCGGACCGGAAAATTAACAATTGTTGGATTTTTCTCAACATAGAAGGTATTTTTCGTGAACCTTTTTATATACAGAATCAAATAAGGCGGCAATCGCGTAATTTCAAACCGTTTTAAAAAATTCTCTTTGTACGTCTTGTACTCCCTCTCAGTTTGTCCATTAAATTTCGTCAATAACTGATACAAATTCACTTGAGGGATGATATTTTCCCGAAATTCATCAATAAAAAGAGGCGGTGGCGGCAAATCACAGGTGAGGTATATAAACGGAGACTCTGTTATGATCTCTTGGTACTCGGGGGTGGCCAGAAGCATGCGTTTTTGCCGGTCATCGAGCTCAGTTGGTGGGATTTTCCGTGTGTAGATTTTCATGTTGCCCAAAAACGCTTGGTAGATAATCGAGCTTCCTTTCTTTTTTGTCCCATTTAGTGCTTTATGTAGGGCGTTCAAAAACCAGGAGAGGAAGTCAATAGGGTCGCCTTGTTGCGTGATTTGGAACCGCTTTTTGCTCCACAGAACCACAGCCTGGAGCATTTCGTGGGGCGAAACGTGCGCTTTGAAGTTCCGGGGGTTCCACAATTTCCGCATCAACTCGCCATACCGCTGTACTAGGAGGTAAGAGGAGTCTCCTGGGGGTCTCTTGACCTTACTGTAATTCTCCTCGCGGAGGAAATAATTACGTAAGGGGACCACTCGCGAAAGGGCTTGCAAAACAACGTTGCAGTAATCATTAGCTTTGATGTTGTTTAGCCCCACGATGCCTGGCATGTACAACGAGCCGTCGATAGCTCTCGACATCCTAGTGCTAGTGTCTAAAGTAGTAATATGGTCTTCGGTAAAAGTGGGGTTGAGGAGATACTTAATGTCGTCGAGTGAAGAATCTAAAATTGTGTAATTACAAATCAATCAAGCGTTATTTAATCCGTTTACCTATAATTTCGTAATTATCGGGTAAACAATAAAACTTCAAGGTGTGCAAGTTGAGGAAAACGTGGTGACCTTCTGCCACTGAATGAGTGTATGCATGTGTGTTTGTGCCTCTGCCTTGAAAATATTTTCCGCAAACAAGACAAGCATAAACATTTATACGGGTTAGTGACACCGAGCATAATTTTTCGAAGTCAAAATCGAGAAATTGCCGATTGATTGTATCTAAATAGGGGCACAAACGATACGTTGGGGGCTTAACATCTACAAATCAGAGAGTCACAAAAAGTATATTTACGGGTTGTTTGTACCTTGTTTTTCATCTTCGGGGGTTATATCATCCAGTTTCGGTTTAATTTTAGCTGAAATTTGGGAAGTTAGAGAATTTTTTGAGGTTATGTTCACATACGTTTTGTAGCGTTTGTTTGCAATTCTGGTTTGTCTAATTTAGCCTTTTTTGCTTGAGGTTCATCTTCCTGCTCCATTTTAATTAATAAGTTTGATTAATTATCTTGAGATTAAGTTACCTAAAAATTGTTTTTAAGGACTCAGTAAGTTTTTAAGGTTATATTTACTGTCAATGTCAAAATGTCATTGACAGTTAAGGGGCGTTCACACCTGGACAATGGCGGCACTACAGGGGCAGGCCAAGGGGTTCACGGGTCCACATAAAAAAATGCTAGCCCACCCCACAATTTTAGTTAATGAATAAAATTTGATTTTCCTCTGTATATTCTTTTTTAATTAAAGCATTTTCCTCCGGCACAACTGATGACTGGCGAATTCTCTCCCTCTGCTTTTAATCCAGATTTATAGCAATATTCTTGGAATCTATCTGCCAAACCCCAATAAAAGAAAAGGAATTTATATTAAATTGATTATTTATTTTCTACAAAAGGGGGGTGGAAAGGGATTCTAAATAAAACGCGTGAATTTATTATTAAAACAATTACAAATAAAAATAGTATCTAAAATTGTTTATCTCTGTGTTATTTTGTAATTTGAAAATGCAGAAATGTGTTTGTTTAAACAAGATCGCGATATATTCCGTTTAATAATAAATAAAAGTACGCAGCTTCAGAGCGGCTGTGATCCGTCCTGTTCGAGAGCTGGCGCTTGACTGATTCAAACAAAGGGAAATATCGATAAATTTGCAAAAGACAACAAAAAATGTCTATTATATCACCTCTTTATCAAACCACCTTTGTATTTTTGAGTACTGAATCATCGTATTATGTAAGCAATCACTTCAAATAATAAACCAAAAATGTATTTAAATATTTAGGTACAGAAACAAGATGTTTCGAGTTTTGTTTTAATTCATATTTAATCACGAAAACATCGACGAAAAGACAATAATTAATATTATTTAAACAAATGAGACTAGACATTGTTTTAAACGGCGACGTCCTTACTAAAAAAAAGTGAGGTCAAAAATTTCTTGTCAACATTTTACGCAATCACAAAAACTGTTTACATTTTTTAAAGTCTCAGTTTATATACAGGATGTTCCAATTTTATTTCTGTTGCAAGTCTCACTTTACATATATGAATTTAGTTTTAACTACATTTTTAAATAGAATTTTAGGTGCACTTTATGCCTCCTTGAATAATAATTTGATTATTGTTCGCTAAATAAGTGAAAAAAATTCTCAAAATTTATTCGCCATAAGAAACACCAGAAATATTGTCCTGAGGCTACCGTATGACGTCATGTGAAAACGCGGGATAATTAAAAAAAAAACACTGAGATTTGTAAAAAATACCTTTATTCAAAATAGAATAAAAAACTAAGCTTTTAAACTAACTTTCTCTTCATCGATTGTTTTATCCTCACTTTCTTCCACTTCTCCTCTCAATTTCCTTTGTATATCTTCAAGCGTTTTTCCTTTCGTTTCTGGCACGTAGAAATAAATAAATACAAGTCCCATTACTGAACAAACAGCAAATCCGTAAAAAGAAACATGAAGTCCATATTCAACTTTAGTTATTTGTAAGTACTTTGAGGCAACAGTCGCCATCACACTAAAATAAACATCCGCCAAACATAAAGCAAAAGCTTTAACATTTGTTGGAAATAACTCTCCTAACATACAAATAGGAATAGATTGCATTCCCAAACTGAATATTATCACAAAAACTAAAAGCCCTATCACTGCTACAATCGAAAATGAGCTAGTATCAATGGACGTTTCGTTCAAAATATAAAAATAAGTTCCTTCAATAAAAAGAGCTAAAGCCGATCCCGCCATTGAGATAAGAAGAAGAGGTCTTCGACCGGCTCTATCTACAATACTTGAGGATACCATGGTTAGGATTAATTGGATGGAGTAGTAAATCATCACAGCATAATGGGCAGAAATGTGATCTCCAGCAGCTTGGAAGATCTCATGTGTATAAAAGGCAATTGCGGTGGTACCCGCTAGTTGCTGGAAGCCTCGGAGGCCTCCAATAATACAAACAGCTTTTCTGTTACTCTTCACTCTAAATAAATCCACAAATTTTCCTTTGTGTGATTTTTCCTCGGTCTGGATAGCTGTTCTAATTCTATTGAGGTCATTATTAACATCTCTGCCTCTCTTTAGTCTTTCCAAAGACTTCCGGGCCGCTTCTGGTTGGTCCCGCATTACCAAATAGTAGGGACTTTCTGGCATCCACAAAAACGTGATAAATAAAATCCCAGGAACCACTGAAGCCACCAAAGCAGTCGTTTTAATACTGAGGTATGACCCAATCACATTGATAATTAAAAATCCGGCAATCCACGTAACCGAGCAGCTGGAGCCGAGCAACCCGCGCACTTTGGGGTCGGCAATCTCCCCGATGTACATCGGTACTACAGTGAAAGTGACCCCATCGGCGACGCCGGCAATAAGCCGCGCGATGTACAGCACCACGACGCTTTTGGCGAAGGCCACCATGATCCAGGAGAGGAAGAAGGGCACGGCAGTGGCAAGAATTGTTCGTTTGCGGCCGAGGATGTCGACGATTGTGGCGGCGGTGAGCGAGCCGATGACGGCCCCTACGAGAGGCATAACGGCCAGGTTGGAGCCCTGGTTTTCGTCGATGCATAAAGTGCAAGTCTCGTTGTTTTTTAGCTGGGGTACGCTGGGGGACGACCAGCCGTAGATCATGCCGTCGGTGACGATTGCCAACGTGCCTGGAATATGTAAATATTTAGAGATTTACTAAAAAGAGGCAGTTTAAACTAGAATTCGAGATAATTCGTGCAAAAATTACGTAAGAATCTGAGTAGGTAACTGGGTTGTGCAATAATTGATTTGAGTTTCACTTAGATTTTGCAAGAAATTGCACTTTTTGAATAAATTATTAGGGAATTAAGTTGATGGTTATTTTATAGGGATTGGGTAACATACAGGGTCATCAAATTTCATCAGGTTTAAAAAACTAGACACAAAAACAGGTATAACAGAAGGTGGATTATCAGGGCCGGCTTAATGCAATACCCTACAATCGCAATTAAAAAGAAAATAAATTTATAATTTTACAAACATAAACAATTTTTTTATCAAAGAAAGTTTATTGGTTTATTGCTTAATTTCACTTAATTCTGAGCAGAAGGTCCAGAAAATTATAAAGGAGATATTTCCAGTTTATACAAGAATATGATATAAAAAGTGACAATTCACAAAATTTTAAGAAAATTGGACAATCTAATTCTAAGGAAGAACTTGTTTAAATTTGCTCTTATTAATTACTTTTATTTTATTAAATAGTCCGCATTATTAATTTTTTTTATGCTACTGTTTACAAAATACAAGATGTCTTGCAGGGGCTCTTTCTATTAGAAGTATCAAGAGAACTACAAATAAAGATTTTGCAATAAAATGATTTATTTTGGATCGTTATAAAACTGCATTTTTTATTATGATCTTTTAATGACGTAAATTCATCAGTATATGACCAAGGATACATCTGGAATATTTTCAAAATTGCGTGCAAACCTAAATCAGCGGGTTGTGGTCTTTGATTTAAATTTCAATAGTAGATATACTATTTTTATCAAAAAAATCTATCTCTTATCGTTTTTGATTTTTTATGGCCATAAATTTTTGATTTTTAAAGAGAAACACGATCTTTTTGGGCTTGGAAATTATTAGTTGGAGCACTGTAAAACAACCTAACGCATGAGATTTATATTATAAAAAAATTGAACTTTTTAGCTCATGACTTTTGTTAAAAAATTATAAATTATTAGATTTTTTTCTAAGCTATTTTTTTAACTAAACGTGAAAAATTTGTTGTCCTCAAATAATACTGTAGAAACCTGTGACTGTCGCGTCTTTCAATTGGATTAAAAAATGTTGTAAAATAATTTAATATCTCGCATTTAACAATCAAAAAATGTGTAAAATAGCGTTTCAATAAATATTTTTTAAGCACTCCAAAAAGGGACCAATTCAGATTTATTATTGTTGTGCTTTTTGAATTATTACAAATTTTTTTTTTTTTGTATATTGATGGGCTGATTTCAAGATGAGATAATACCCGTAGTATCGCAAATTTTAATACTTTTCTATGACAACAGCGAATCACAGCCTCGAATTTGTTTATTTTTCCATGGACACGAAGATACTACCGGTATTATCTCACCTTGAGATCAGCCCATTCGAGCATAAAAAAGGTATTTTAAAAAAATTTGAAAAATTTTTTTTTAAGGAAGGTAATTCTGAATGTGTTTATATGAAAAATTACATCGGTTTAATACAACATAATTACAAAAAATATTAGACAAAAAACGGCGGCTGAAAAAGAATGTAAAATAGGGAAAACTACAAAAAAAAGATTCTGGAAAAACAAAATAATATTCCAGAAAGAGAAAAAATTTAGGAAAAAAAAAAAGAACAAAAAAGAGTTCTATACAACAAACTAAAAACAATGTTCAGAAGCAAAACTAATGCTCAAAAAAAAAAAAAACGACAGCTAAAAAAAAGAAAAAAAAACATAAAGAAGCAAATATTCAAAAAAAATAAGATCTTTATCCCTTAAAGTCGTGATTCGGCAAAATTAAACGAGATATTTTTTTAAAAAGAAATTTGATATAGTACCCAGTGTTTGTAGAATGTTATAAAACAATTTAAAAAATTTGTTTAAAATAAGGAGCTAACAAAAAATTTTTTGTTGAAAACAGAGCTTCAGCAATACAGACCCAGATCTGCTATTTTTTTTACCCAAAAAATTCTGTTTTTGGCATTGTAAATTAGACACTTTTGCTGATGTCTTATCATCCTCCTTTTTGTTATTAACTTTTAATTATAAATAAAAAAACGTTGAAGTTACCGTAAAATAAGAACTGACTTTAAAGATTTTTTTTGGTAAATAAATAACAAATCTGGGTGTGTAATATTGATACCTTGTTTTCAACAAAGAAAAAAACAGCTTGATATTCTAAACAAATTTTGCTAATATTGTATAAACACTACTAGATTTTCATTATTTTGAAAAAATGTCTCGATTAATGTTTGATCAAAATATGGGGGTACCGAAAAGCCTTAAGTGCATTGATTAATGATTAATTCCTGAGTGTAATTTCTGCAATGTCTTAATTGCACGACACGCATTAAATTAATAGTGATTAATGAAAATTACCATAGTAACAATTTTACTTATCAAACTATAATCTTTTTTCAACATTTTAACAGAATAAAACCAGTCAGAATTGAAAAAGAAATAATTATTTGTGATTGGTTAATTTCAAAAAATAAACCGACCTTAAGGCCGTTCCGTGAAAAATCACTTTTCTTACAATATCTTTCAATTTTTAAATACACATACTTCTAACTGTTTTTCATACGCAGGTATTTTTTTAATAGTCCTTGCGGTACTAAATTTCGAAATATTAACCATGTATCCCCTATCCCGACCGCAATTAGAATAAGCATTTAATTTGATAGGAACCGTCCTTTTCTTAGGATTTTTTTTTAAACTGAGAATAATTAATTGAAGATATAAGAACATTTTTTTTTCAAGAATAACATAAACAAGCGGTATTCATTTTTTATAAAAAAAATTTAAAGTTTGTTGAAAACCTGACAAAATGATTTAAAAACCTTACATTTTGATTGATTACATTGGGATCCAAATTTTGTTATAAGGGATTACTATTGGGACCAAACTGAAAAAAAATTTTGATTAAAATTTGCGAAATTTGATTTTTAAAAATGGTGTGCCCCCCTGGTTATTTCCGAAACGGCTTATGTTAGATTAGTGCCAATTTTTTTCAGCATTATGAACCAAATTGATAACTAGTTGATTTTAGTTTTGTTCAAAATTTTAAATTTAAGAGAAAGATATGAGGTAATTAAATTTTAGAGAAAGAATATTTTTTCAATATTTTTCCTAACTTTTTTTATAATTAAAATTTTGGAAAAAATCAAGAGAAGACTAGTCCTTAATTTGTCTTATAATGCTGAAAAAAAAATCGCCATCGTTATAATATGAGCCGTTTCGAAAATAAAACCAGGGGGGTACACCATTTTTAAAAATAAAATTTCGCAATTTTTTTTTTTAGCAATAGCCTTCAGTTTGGTCTCAATAGTAATTCTTTATAACAGAATTTGGATCCCATGCCCCATTTTCAAAATACAGAGTTTTAAAACATCACCGGCCGCCACTGGATGGAACTACCTTAAATAATAACAGTTTTTTTGTTTAAAAAAATCTAAATTTTTAAGAAAATAAGTTTTCTTAAATTATAGTAGCCCTAGTTAAAGTGATACTAAAGAAATACGAAAAAAATAATATGGCAAGTAGAATATGGATATATTATTTTCTATTAAATTGGATTAATTTATGTCCAAAATTAAAAGAAACAACTTGAAACACCCCTTTTTCCCCTTATACTTCTAAATAAATGTATAACTAAAATGTGGAGAGAAAAATTAATTGAACAAAAGGCGCAAAAAATGCTGAGACCGGCCCTGTGTATTATTAGATTTTTTTAGTTCAGGTAGAGATCTTTGTTGGAACAGCTGATGGTTCCTTTGTTGACGGCTAGAATGACCAGCATATTAAATTATTCAATATGTAATAGTAAACAGCGTACACACAATAATAAAAATCTAAACGAGTTATCTCACAAACAACATTTTAATTTGGGATTAAACTTGTTTTGGCCAGTTTGAAATTTTTTCCTAAAAGAGCTGTTTGTTATATAACGCTTTATATATCTGAGAAACGAAGTTCTCTTATTTCAAAAAAAAATTATCATTGGCATTTAACAAGTGAGATACGCGCCCTTTTTTAGGTGCACATGTGCGTTATTGAGGGGAAAAACAATTTGAGTTGTCCTCACTTTCTCACAATTTCGAAATTATTCCAATAGAGCGCGTATCACTTCTTATTAATAATTGTAATTGCCATACTTTTATTATTAATAAACTGAAAATTACAAGGCCACAGCCCTAATGGCTGTGTGAGTGTTCAGGAAAAATTGAACTGTTAGACTAATATTTTGAATATCTGAGCATCTCTCGCACCTGTTTTTTATTGTAAAAGGTTACTCAAGGTATAAATAAATTAATTCTTTGTTTCTTTATCAGTTAAATAATAATAATTTTTTAAATATGTATGAAACAAAGTAATAAAGTCGCGCTCGTAATAAAATGATAAACGTGTAATAATTCAATGATAACACTAAGTAATTGTTAAAAAAACTATAATTCTCGGTACAATTTTATGAGAAGTAGTTATAAATTAATTAACTTTTATAATAAATAATAAATATCTGCGGTTAAACTATACACTTCACATCTATTACTGCCGCAGTGGAAATTTCCAGAAAACACGTACTTAGAATAGTTAGATATAGTTAATTAAATGTTTATAATTAATTATGACTATCGACCGTATTTACTTAGTCATCGAAACAAAACACCTTTTGTTTCCCAAACATTTTCCCCAAGCAATGACCTCTTTAAAAAAATATAATCAGACATTTAAATATTTTTTTTTAATCAGATTTGCAAACTTTCTTTACTGACACAAAACCCTAAATAAATAAAAATTAATAAACTTACCGGTGACTGCAGCAACGTACTGTAAAATCGGACTACCCTTCGTTTCTGACGTCATTTTATCCTTCTAGTCTCTGTAAAGGCTCGGCACGAACTGGGTCTCTGAAAAAAGCACCACTCAGAACCTGCGCTAATCAAGGTCACGTGGAAGTTTTGCAGTTTTTGAGATCAGGGGATTTCCGGAAAGCTAGTCCACCCCTGATCAAAGATCAAAAATGGTTTTATCGTGTTTCCGGTGAAATTTCAGCGAGTTTTCCGTTATCGTTCACTGACTCACTTGATTTAATTATTCATGTGATAATAGAATTTCCTTTTGTTCATCTCTAAGGTGTATTACCTTGAGAATGATCCTTGAATTAAATACTTTTGGTAATTAGCGAATCATTGATAAGTGTGCAGAACTCGTGCCAGCCAGGACCGGATTTGGTTCAGCGACATTTTTGCAATTCAATTTAAGGGGTCGATGGATTAGTTAAATTTGACACAGTTTTTGCGAATATTTCCATATCATTTATTTGTTTATTGTTTATCTATTTCAATCAAGATTATTAAAAGAATTGCTGGAAATATTTAAAGGATCAACCTTGATCTCAGCAAGTGCTGTAAAAGGGTCATTGGAGCCCAGGACAAAGGACAAGACTTCTATTTCCGCCCTTGCAAAATATTTTAGTTTAAAATTTTAGAAATTGATGGTTTGGAGCCGAAGGCGACTCTTGACAGTTTTTTAAGTAATAACGGCAAAGATACCATTTTTTTCTACAAATTTAAGATAACATTTTACTAATTTTGAAAATCGAATTTAGCAAATTAAAATTCTGCTAATTTTAGAAGCCCGAATCAACATTTTTATAGATTTAGACATCAGCGACAAGGCGACAATTTTTATTAGTTTTATAACAATAAAGACGGACCGTTTTTCTAATTTTGGAGCAAAAACCAATATTTACCAGTTCTAAAAACCAGAAGGAGGTCTTTATCAATTTTTGAAGTCTAATGCTTATTATTAATTAAGTTCGGATGCTGGAGACGATATTTCTTATCAACTCATCACAAAAAAAACATTGTTTTCTAATTTTGTCAGCCGATGATAGCATTTTACTAATTTTGAAAGCAGAAAGTAAATTTTTATTAATTTTAGTAGCCAGAATCAACATATTTATAGTTTTAAACACTGAGAGCAATACTTTAGCAGTTTTTGGAACTGAAGGCGCCATTTCTTATTAATTTTTATAACAATAAGATATTGTCATGTCATTTTCTTATAATTTTGGAAACCGTAAGAGTAACTTTACTCACTTTTAAAAACACAAGATGGATATTAGTTAATGTTAAGGTAAAGACAACTTTTGTTATATCACTTATTAGTTTTTTAATTAGTAACGACAAAAGTGCCATTTTTACAACCTTAAGGAGCGGAAAATAACTAGTTTTACTAATTTTTAGGATCGTAGGCAAAATTTCAAAACCAGAACCAATATTTTTATAAATTTTTAAATTAATAATGAGAAAGGGGGTATTGTTCTCCAATTTTGAAAGCCGAAAAGGATATTTTAGTTAATTTTAAAAGTTAGAGTTAAAATTTATTAATTATAAAAGGCAGAGACTATATTTTGAATTATATTTTTAATCAATAAGAAAAGACATCTTTTTTTTGGGGAGACCAGAACCAATATTTACTAGTTGTAGAAAGTGGGGAGGAACTTTACTAATTTTTGAAGCTCAAGGCTTATTATTTTTTATAACAATGACGACAAGAGTGTTATTTTGTTTCAATTTATGTAACCGGAAGTGGCATTTTACTAATTCTAGAAACTGAAGTTCAAATTGAGTAATTAAAGATGCCATTTTGGTTCCATTTTTTTTGCAACCGAGGATGACGTTTTACTAATTTTAAAAGTCGGGAGCGAAAGCACAAAAAGTGACATTGATTTCTGATATTACAAGTAGAAGATAACATTTTATTAATATGAGAAAACAAAAATATCGTTTTTCTATTTTTTGGACGGCGGAGGCGATATTTTAGTAGTTTTTTTTATTAGTTTGTGTAACAATGACGGCAAAAGTATTTTTTTCTAATTTTTGTTTTATTTCGGAGACAAAAAGCCATATTTTTTATCAATTTTTAAATTAATAACGACAAAGGCAAAATTGTTATTATAATTTTGAGAACCCCAAACGATTTTGGAAGCCAGAGACAACATTGTACTAATCACTTTAGTAATTTTCAAGCTTTTGAAGGAAATATTTCATATAAATTGTTAAATTAATAAATTCAAAAACATTGTTTTTCTATTTTAGGAGCCAGTGGCGCCATTTTTTAGACTAAAAAGCGACATTTCTTATTAATTTTTCTAACAATGAGAGGCAACATTGTACTAAGTTTGGAAGCCGCAGGTGATATTTTTATTGGTTTGAGGGCGACATTTTACTAATTTGGTAGCTCGAACCAATATATTTTACTAGTTTCTAGAAGCTAAAGGCAATCTTTTATATCTGTTGTTAAATTAATAAAAAAATAAAAAACATTGTTTTTCTATTTTGGGAGCCGGAGGCGACATTTTTGCAATTTTTGGAGTAAAAAGCGACATTTCTTATTAATTTTTAGAATAATTAAGGCAAAGGTAATTTTTTTCTAATTTTGAGAACTAGATATATGCACCAATTTTGATAGCCAAAAGCTACTCTTTATTAATTTTTAAATTTTTAACAGCAAAAGCAAAATTGTTTTTATAATTTTGAAAGCCAGACTTTTAAGTGGGAGGCAACATTGTACTAAGTAAGTTTGGATGCTGGAGGTGATATTTTTATTGATTTGAGGGCAACATCTTATTAATTTTGTAGCTGGAGGCCATATTTTACTAGTTTTACGTACTGAAGACAATATTAAATGAATAAATATAAAATACTGGAAGCCGGTGTTGCTAATTTACGAATTTGGTGTAAAAGCAGACAGCTCTAACAAATTTTAAAATTATAACAAAGAATGTAATTCTGGGAGCCGAAGGCGGCATTTTACTAATTTTAGAAGCTGGAGGCAATCTTCTGTATTTTTTTAGAACCGGGAAGTAGTTTACGATATTGTTCCATTATCAAATTCGGGCTGGCCTTGAACTTGTAACGTGATTTTTTTTTAATGCAAATTTTAATTAACAAGGTCATTAGAATAATTAGACGTGTTTGTTGTTCAGATTATAAAAATAATAGTTTTGTGTGTTTTTGCTATCTTTGAAACGTGTTCAGTACTTTGAAAACACATTTTTTTTAATTTTTGGTTTGTTGCCCACATTTTTTTAAATAAAAGCTTATCTAAATCTGTACACAGTCTGGACGTTAGTCTGATACCAAAATCGATAACACTTAACGCAAATTTATCGAATATTAAAAAAGAATGTAAATAATCCGGCCCTGACCCTCGGACGAAAACACACTTATTAAAATATATGAGCATCATCTAAAAAAATTAACTCGTGTTTAATAAACATTTCTATTACAATTCTCGAAGAATTAAATTATGATATAGAGGATCAATCGATAAGTTCCAGACAGAGCGGCAACGCCAAAAGCCAAAGAGACGACTTACCCGTTTCAAAAATGGGCGTCTTACTTTTGTAAAACTCTGAGAGCACAAAGAAAATTTTCGAAATAAAACCACTTTCAACCAGTTCGCGTGAGTGTTGTACAACGTCTGCGTGCAATTTCACTCAAATCACCATGGAGTTATTTATTCGATGGTGGTGTTTTTATGACAAACAGCATCCACAAAGATATGACAAGAAAACTGAACTTGAACTCGCAACAAAGCCAAAAAATTGTTATTTCCAACTTCAATGTCTCAGCTATTTTTGAAAGATATTTGCATTGGGAATGGTTGTAAATTCGCCAGAATCGTGACGTCGACTGGAAAACTACCAGTCAATATATTTTTCAAAGGTGGATCAGGTTTGCAATAACGGAATTTATACAGTTAAAGTCATTTCAATTTTCAAATTAGGCGCTCGATATTGAAATTTTAGGTTGGTACTACTGAGGGGCGCACTTAAGGGCTGAAGCGTCTCTCTTTAAAAAAACCTGGACGGTTAAGAAGAGTTATACTATTTTTATAGTTAAGCCCCCCTTAAAGGTGTGCCACTGTTTTGAAAAATTAAAAAGTATTCATTTTTTTTCTACTTCTGTAAGTAGTAATATAATATCGCCTCCGGCTTCTAATTCTGATTGTAATAATGTTTTTGTGTCTTTATTATTTTAAAAGTTTTTCTAATAAATATTTCTGGCTTCCAGAATTGGTAAAATAATCACAGTTAGCTTACCTCCGGCTTCCAATATTTAAAAAAAATTGTTACTTTTGTACTTATTTCATTTAATAATTAGTAAAAATATTATTTTAGACTTCTAAAAATGCTTTTCGGACTTCTAAATCTTTAAAACAATACCGTTTTTATCTTTATTGATTTAAAACTTAATAACACACATTACCAGTGGCTTTTAAAATTAATAAAATTACAACTTCAGATATCAGAATTAATAAATCATTGTTTTCGAAAATATTTCTAGCTTTTAAAATTGGTACCTAAATAAATTTGAGAATAAACGACTCTCTTATAAATCAGATCATTTCACTAGCCATCGTAGCTGCCTATTGTCTTACAAGATGATAAGGAATAGATAGGGATATATTGTGTTTGGCTTATAAAACTAGTCAAATTTTCTCGGGACTTCAAAATTAGTAACCTGTTGCTTTGGGCTCCCAATATTGAAAAAAATTTTGATTTGTATTAAATACATAATTTACAAATTAAAAAATTAATTATATTCGGTTTATAAAATTAGTAAAATTACCTGTCCAGACTTTCATTTAGTAAAATATATCACTGGTTTTTAAAATTAGGAAAACAGTTGTCTCTCACTACTAAAATTATTAGAACAATATCGCCCTTCTTTTCACTGGCGATATATTGACTGGCTTCTAAAATTAATAAAAGGAAGTCTACAAACTTACTTTTGTTTTTTTGTGTTTAATTAATTTTAAAACTAGTAAAAATGTTATTTGTATTCTTTAAAATTTATAAAATATCGCTATTAAAATGACTTAAAATTGCAAAAACATTATTTTCGCTTTTGCCTTAGCTTTAAACTTAAATAATTTCGTGTCTAGCTTCTAAAATTAGTAAAATTACCTCTCAGGACTTACAAGTTTGTAAACTGTGGCTTTCGGGTTCCAATATTGAAAAAACTATTATTTTTGATTTGCTAATCTAAAAATAAAAAAATATATTACTAAAATTACATGTCCGGTTTTCAAAATTAGTAAAATATTGCTTCTGGCTTTTAATATAGGAAAAAATACTATTTTTGTATTTATTATGTATTTAAAACTTAATAAAAAATATTGTCTTTAGAAGCAAAAAGCGAGACACAACATTTTTTATCAATTTTTAAATCAACCAATTTAATTCTAGACAAAGGCGAACTTATTTTTCTAATTTAAGAAAGATTTACTAATTATTATGAAATATGCAGCTTTTACTTTAATAATTTTGTAGTTAGTAGACAATTGTTTTGTAGATTTAGAAGACAGAGTTTTTATTCTACTAATTTTAGAATTCGAAATAAACAGATTAAAGGCTTTAGTTAAATCTGGTTGAACTAATAATACTACTTTTAGAGTAAGGTCTAATTTAAAAATTAGTAAATAACTTTGCGTCTTCTAAGAGCAATGTAATGTCGTCCCCGACTTCTAAAATTATGAAAACAATATCATTTTTTTCTTTATTATTTTAGAAATTGATAAGAAATATTACTATTTGTTTTTAAAATTAAAAAAATTACGTCTTTGGATTTCAAAATTAGTAAAATATTACCTCTGGATTTTAATCCTAGAAAAACTGGCTATTGTATTAATTAATTTGAAAATTATTGAATTCTGGCTACTAAAATTAGTAAAACGTCGCTTCTGATTATCAATACGACTAAAACAATGTTTTTTTATTAGAAGCTAAAATCTAGAAGTATTTTATCTAGCTTCTAATGAAATTAGCAAAATTACCTCTTCATATAACAAAATTGGAAAACTGCCGTTTTCGGCTCTTAATTTTGAAAAAATTATATTAATTTTGTATTTATTTAATTTAAAAATAAGTAAAAAAATTGTTTTTTGTTTCTAAAATTAGTAAAAATGTGGCTTTCGGCTTCTAAAATTACAAAAACACTGTCGTTTTTGTCTTTATTAATTTAAAATTTGAAGGAGAAATATTATGTCTAGCTTCGAAAATAATAAAATTACTACGTTTGATGAAAATTAGTAAACTGTCAATTTTGACTTTCAATAACTTTAAAAAATTTGTTGGTTTTGTATTTGTTTACTTTGAAAATTAGTAAAAATATCATTTTTTGCATCTAAACTAGTAAAATGTGGTTTCAGACTTCCAAAATTACTAAAACAATATCGCTTTTGTCTTCATTTAGAACTTTATAGGGAATATTATTATTTCTACCTTAAAAAATTAGTAAAATTACCTTGTCAGATATAAAAATTAGGAAGAAATATCTTTGGTTTATAAAATTATTTAAATTGCGTGTTCAGCTTTCAAAAATTAGTATAATATTGGCGCTGGCTCCCAAATATAGGAAAACCTATCACAAACAGTTATTTTACTAATTTTTAAATTATTAAACAAAAGTAACAACTTTTTCGTGCCAGAATCACAAATTAATAATTTTGAATTTGAATTTTGTAGAAGTAATTTTACTAATTTTTGAAGGCAGATACAGACTTCTTTTTATCAATTTTTATAATTGAATAAAACAAGGGTGAAATTATTTTAGTAATTTTAGTACTCGAAGGCAATGTTTTACTAATTTTAAAAGCTAGAATTTTTTTTTAATTTTGAAATTAATTGACATGAAAGCGTCAATTTTTCTAATACACCGAGTTATTAAAGGCAAAATTTACTAACTTTGAAATACGCAGCAAAGGTGTTCCAATCGAACAACAACGTCGAGAAGCTGTATACCGGTTTCGGGGTATTTGCCCCTCATTAGTACAGCGTATCTCAGAGCTTTGTGCTCGATTGAAACTTGGAACCGGTGGGAGAACTCGCTTGTATCAAGCGCAGTACGGCTAGTCATCGTACAGACAGACACAGTGTGCGAGAGTTGGTATAATAATGTTGGCGGATAACAAAGTTATCTCTTTGACTCTCGCTCGTCCACCAACATAACCAACCCGTTATTAGTCCGCGAAGTAGTTGTTTTTGCCTAATCTTGGAGGTTGGTTATGTTGGTGGCCGAGCAAGAACCGAAGAGATAACTTTGTTATTCGCCAACATTATTATACCAACTCTCGCTACTTTCCAGCACTCTTCGGTAGATGGCACACTGTGTCTGTCTATACAACTACTTGCTTGAAATACGCAGCCGTAATTTTACTAATTTCAGAGGTTGGAGATATGACGTTTCTTATCAATTTTTAAGTAAATAAAAATTTTAGAGACAGAAGGTAATTACTGACTAATATTTTATTAATTTTGAACTCTAGAAAAATTAAATTAATGAATTAATTTGTAAAAAAAATGTTACCAACTCCCAAAAATAAAACAAAAATGTACTCAGTATCAAACTTTATTAAAATATAATATTTTTTCATAGAAAAAATAGTAATAGAGTAGAAAATACAAATGATCAAACAACAAACACTTATAACAAAAAATCAGTCTTGTGTTATCACTTTTTTACACTTCACACTTTTCAGTTTTTTCCTCTTCCCTTCCGGTCTTCCCTCCCAAAAACTGTTGAATTTCCTCTAAACTTTTCCCCTTTGTTTCCGGCACAAAAAGCACTATGAAAATCAATCCAAGCAGACAACTTCCTGTAAAAACATAAAACGGGACGAACATCCCAAACGAATCTTTAACAATCTGGAAGAACTTGGAAACAATTGTTGCCATCACACAAAAATAAATATCAGCTAAACACAAAGCAAAAGCTTTGACATTTGCTGGAAACAGTTCTCCTAGCATTAAAATCGGAATTGACTGCATTCCAGAACTGAAGAAAATCACAAATCCGATTAAGGAAACAACAGGAAGATAGGTGAAATTTGAAACATCGATTGCAGTTTGGGTCTTGATGTAGAAATAAGTACCTTCGAGGAACAAGGCGAAAGCCGAGCCGGAAAGTGAGAGTACAAGTAGGGGCCTTCGACCCGCTTTATCTACAATACTTGAACAAAGAATAGTGAGAAGAAACTGGACAGAGAAGTAGATAACTGTTGCAAGTTCCGATGAAATATCATCTCCAGCTTCTTTAAAGATAAGTTGAGTGTAGAAAGTGATAGCAGTTGTGCCGCTTAACTGTTGTGCTCCTCTTAACGCCATCATGATAAAAACAGCTTTCCTGTTACTCTTCGTCACGAACAAATCCAGGAATTTTCCACTGTTTTGCGTTTGAGCTTTCACAGCTAGACTTACTCTTGTTAATTCACTATCAACATCTTCTAATCCTCGTAAAATTTGCAAACTCTCCTTTGCATCCTCTTTCTGCCCTCTCATTACCAAATAATACGGACTTTCTGGCATCCAAATGAAAGTCAGGAGAGTCAACACGGGTACAATTGAAGAAACTAAGGCAGTTATAGTTATACTCAAGTAGGAACCAACCGCGTTGATTAGCAAAATCCCAAAAATCCAGGAACACGACACTCCAGAACCGAGAAAGCCCCTGATTTTCGGTTCGGCGATCTCCCCGATATACATAGGAACGGCAGTGAAGGCCCAACCGTCAGCAATGCCGGCGATAAACCTCGCAATGTATAGAATCACAAGGGAGTGCGAGAAGGCTATCATAATCCAGGCAGCAAAAAATGGAAAACAGGTGAGGAGGATGGCACGTTTGCGGCCGAGGATGTCTACAACAGTGGCGGCGAGAAGCGAGCCGATGAGGGCTCCAAGAAGCGGCATTACGGCCATCCAGGAACCTTCGTCGTGGTTCATTGTTAGAGGGGAGTCTTCCAGACGCTCCAGGACCGGGAGAGAGGGAGATGGCCAGCCGTAGTGCATCCCGCTGGTGATGATCGTCAAAGTTCCTGCAAAATAAATATTGAGTCAGCAAAAAGTGAAGTTCTGGTGAGGGACAAACTAGAATCAATAGCATTTTTGTGTTGTGGTTGTTGTTATTTACTTCCAAAAGGTTTTTTGTTTAATTAACCAATCAAATAAACGTCAAAATTAACAAAAATTGTCTTCGAACAGATTTACATCTTTAAATAGTTAAGAAAAGGGTTAATTTAGTCTTTCAGAAATGAGATAATTAATTTAGTAGAGACACTTTAATTTAAACAGCAAATAATTCAAAAAAATAGTTAATTTAACCTTTCAGAAACATGACAATAAGATCGTAATTAAACTAATTTAATTTAAGTAAAAACAAAATAATTAGATAGAGAAACTTTGTTTAAAGTAGCAAATAATTTAAGAAAAGGGTTGATTTAATCTTTCAGAAACAAGACAATTGATTAAAGTAAACTCATTTAATTTGATTTAATTAGAAACAAAATAATTGGTTTTAGAGAAAAACTTTGTGCTTTAAACAGCATATAATTTTAAAAAAATGGTTAATTTAACCTTTCAGAAACAAGACAATAAAAAGATAACTAAACTAATTTAACTTAAGTATGTAGAAACAAAATAATTAGTTTGACAGAGATATTTTGATGTAGACACTAAATGATTTAAGAAAATGGTTAATTTAACCTTTCAGAAACAAGACAATTAATAAAATAGTAACTAAACTAGTTGAATTTAAGTAGAAAGAAAATAATTTATTTTATTCACAAACTTTTATTTAAACAACAAATAGTTTAAAAAAATGGTTAATTTAACCTTTGAAAAACAAGACAATTAATAAGATCGTAACTAAACTAATTTAAGTAAAAACAAAATAATTAGAGTTTGATAGAGAAATTTTGTTTTAAATAGCAAATCATTCATGAAAAGGGTTAATTTAACCTTTCAGTAACAAGACAATTGATAAAACGGTAACCAGACTAATTGAAGAAACAAAATAATTGGTTTTAGTGAAAAATCTTTTGTTTAAACAGTAAATAATTTAAGAAAATGGTTAATTTAACCTTTTAGAAACAAGATAATTAACAAAATGGCAAACTAATTGAATTTAAGTAGAAACAAAATAATTTAGTTTAATAGAGATATTTTGATGTAAACACTAAATAATTTAATAGAAAGGTTAATTTAACCTTTTAAAAAGAAGACAATTAGTAAAATGGCAAACTAATTGAATTTACGTAGAAACAAAATAATTAATTTGATAAAGAAACTTTGATTTAGATAGCAAATAATTTATGAAAATGGTTAATTTAACCTTTCAGGAACAAGACAATCAATAACATTGCAACTAAACTAATTGAATTTACGTATAAATAAATTAATTAATTGTATAGATGTATTTTGATTTAAACAGCGAATAATTTAAGGAAAGGGTTAATTTAACCTTTTAGAAATAAGATAATTAACAAAATGGCAAACTAATTGAATTTACGTTGAAACAAAATAATTAATTTGATAAAGAAACTTTGATTTAAACAGTCAATAATTTAAGAAATTTAAGTAGAAAGAAAATAATTAGTTTGATAAAAAAACTTGATTTGAACAGCAAATAATTTAAGAAAATGGTTAACTTAACGTTTCAGAAACAAGATAAATAATAATTAATAAACAACTAACATAATTAACTGCAAGTATAAACAAAATAGGAATAATTAGCTTGCTAAAAAATTAATTTGCGTTTTGTTACCGATTTTATTCAAAAAAGTAAAATTTTGCGTGCCATAACAGGCCTAGAAGAGCACTAATTCTAGTGTTGCAATGGCTTTAAAGCACCTAAATAAGCCTTAAAATAAGTTTATTATTAAAAACACAAATTTTAGTTTTATTTTTGATATTGTTACCTCTTTTATCTAGATCTATAAAAATTTTGTCAAAAATATGGATTACTTGCGGTCTGTTTATAGGGCGATTCAGGTACCACGGAGGGTAGCTCTTTTGTTAGGAATTTAGAAAATTTACGCGCCAATTTTAATTAATAATGTAAAATCAGATTTTATTCAAAAACTAATAATTCAAAAAATAAAATTAAATTTTAAATTGATTTCTTAATTAATTATTGATTGAATCTTGTGTTTGAAATATTGAAATCAGTTTCTTGCTATTTTACAAGCGCAAATAAAATTATATAAAGGATTAGGACCTTGTTGACTCTCTACTTGATTTTTTGTTTTTTCTGATAAAAGATAACATAAAAAACTTGGGGCACTCGTTAGTTATTAAGGTAGATAACCAGTTATACACCAGTAAACATAAAAGGTTGTGTATAATAAGACATTTAAAAAATATTGCATTACAAACCGAATCAATTTTTGGTAATTAACTAATTATTGTATAAAAGAATGGGAATTATTGTATTTTTTTACTCATTACATATTTATTGCTCTAATACAGTATATTTTTGTTAATTCTGGTCTTTCAAATATGTACAGAAGAATATTTGATTTATTTTTTTATCTGAGAGACGACAGGACCGTAATGAGAGTATTATCATTCCCATGGTCTGCCTTGTAGCACAGCCATCGATAAATACTAGCCGCGCTGAGATAAACAGCGGCAACACTGTCAGCGGACCGATGAAATGTAAACAACAGTTTGTCATTTCTTAAATTTGTTCTAATTATGCAGTTTTCATATGTACTATTTATGTTTAATTGATTCTAAGGTGTGTGAGTTGTTATGCTAAATGGATTAGACTAACACGTAACATATGTGAGTTCGATTTTAAAAAAATATTTCTAAATTACTAACATAACCTCAAAATTTGAAAAGTTTTTAATTAATTCTTTTGCTTTGATTTTTTGGGGATTCTAATGTTTACATCTTATTGCTCTATTGACATTTAATAGATGTAGTGAGTTTGAGTGCATTAAAAATTAGATTTCCTCTTTAAAACCACCCCTAACAATTCCGGCATCAGTGTCATTAAATGTTTGAAAATCCAGCTAAGAAGACAAGTGTCAATATAAACAACCTCACGAAAAGGTTTTATATCGTTATCTTAATTGTGGATTTTCAATTATACTGAAATCTTAGTGATATTGTTATTAATACTAAACATTTGCTGTCTAAACTACTGAAGTACATCTTTTAGACAAATCTCGCTTAAAGGTTGATGTTTTGCCTTAAATCTTTTTTATTATACATTTGTATTTATCAAGGCAAGTAGCCAATCAAAGGATTTATCCATAATCCAGGTGATGGATCGTTTTAAAGGACAAGATAAAGTATCTCAAAATCAATGCTTAACAAATGAAATCCCATTAACTTTATTTGTATAGTTGTAAAATTAGAATTATAGGGAATAGTGCGTTCTGTTTTATCAATATTATGTCTAAACATTTAGTACTTTACCTTTACCAAATACGTTAAAATTCAATCTCTAAATCTGTAAATATATTTATTGATAGGGTTAATAATAGATTGTATTGCTGCAAAAGGTAAGAAATTTAATTTTTTGATTATATAAGATTTACTTTCAACGAGAATTCGTTTAATTCGTTGATTTTCTTAATTGAATATTAAAATTTTAAAACTTATTCCATAATGGGTCGGTCCGCTGACATCGGCAATTGCGGTGTTGCCTTTTTCTCAGCCTGGCTTGTATATATCGATGGCTGTGCTTGTAGACACCTTGGCGCTAGTACTGTACCAGGCGCAACCAAAAAGTCCTAAGTAAAATTTGAAAAGAATCCGCACTTTGAGACAATAAAGTAGTTAGCACTTTTCATTAAAATTTCCTCCACGAGTTAGTCATAAATCAAATAAAATCTTTATTTTGAAGCCAAGAAAATTGAATTATAGCCAAATGGGTATTTTGGCTGGTTTTTTCGATGAGTCAAATAAGCAAAATAGAATTTTTTTGTTATTTACCCTAAAATTTGCGTCTCGAAAAAATAACCGAAATGTAAATAAAATTCCTGCGAAAGTGTAAACTGTCAATCATTAGCTTAAAAATAGGACTTACCGGTGAAGGCCGCCAAGTACTGATACAAGGGTTTGCCTTCCGGCACTTTGGAGTTTAAACTGGCCGATATCTTCATTGTTGTTAAAAGTTGGTCCCTATACAGTTTTTTTTGAACATGATAATCACAAGAGGGTTCACGAATGAATAACCGAACTGGGAGCCACCGTCGGCCTTAAATAGCTAGTGCCAGGAAAATAACCGAAGTAATTGGTGAACGGAGACGCGTCTCAGCTGATTCTAAGCAAAAGTGAATTATAAAAGGCGCATTAGAGGGAACATGTGCCAAAATTTGTCGATAAGAATAAGTATTGTTCGGGGAGAATCGAAGGGTCTTGGTAGGTTTTTTTTGCAATTAATTTAACGACTTTGACCCTAATAACACACAAAGCGGTGTGTCAAATGAAAGAAAAAAATTTTGATATTTTTCCAATATTTGTTCTAATTAAAAATTTTCAGATAAGAAATTTGTTTTGTTAAGTACTCAATAATTACCTTGATGGAGTTTATATTACAAAAATTTATAGCTTTATTTCCTAGAGAATAAAAAATTCCGACACGTATTTTTTTATATCTACTGCCACTTTTTTAATTATGTTTTCGTAAATAGCAAGTAGAAGTATTTGTTAAGTTTATCTATTAATTATCAATATAATTGTACCAGAATTAGAAATAGTTGATTTTAACAAATAATGCAAATTATTAATAAACATTTTTTTGTACACCTATATCTTTGCTTACGTTCGATATACTTATTTTTCTTGATAATTCAGAAAACAATTTTAATTTTTGCGTAGGTATTACGTCAGAATTTTGAAAAATTAACGAAAATATGTTTTTTCAAATAACGTTTTTTCTTTCTCTGGGTCCAAAGAAAATAAGAAATTAATAAATGTTTGACTATGTGGATATGGATATGTAATAAAAAGCTACATTTAGGTTTGTGCAATATATTTTAAATAAATTTGAGATACATGTCTATACTGCTTATCATATCACCATTATGTTACCTTCAATAAAAAATCTTAGAAAAAATAAACCTTTTTTGCGCAATTGGTTGCTTTTATCAGTTTACTGTACCTGTTTCCACGACGGTAGGTTGCTGTTACTGGTTGCTACGTATAACAAAACGGTAAGTAATTCACTTACCGTTCAGTGAACGGTAAGCAATTAAATCTAAAAAAAAACAATTTTGCGATTTATTTATTAAAATTAAATGTACAATTATTATAATTATTAGTAGTAATACCACTCGCATTTGAGTTTCTAGTGTTAATAGACAAACTTTCCAACGTAGAAGTCCCAGGTTGTTGTAATAGTCTACCAACATCGCTGTGTAAAATTTTATGAGCAAATTCAATTTTGTTTTGGAGAGAATTTTCCACGTAACTCTCGGCCACCGTTGATGAATGCCATCCACCATGTCTTTTTAGTCCCAACACATCAACTCCGTTATTCGCCAAACGTGTAGCCGATGTGCGTCGAAACGAGTGTCCAGTAAAACCTTCAGGAGCTTGCAACTTTAAATACTTTGCAATTTTTGACGGCCAGCCTCCAATTGTACCTTTTCCTGTGACTTGCCTAGTGCATTTGCCATTTCGATAGTTCAGAAATAAATGATCTGACGTTGGGTTGCTTGGTCGAATTCTTATGTATTTTCGAAGTATTTCCAAATAATGAACTGCTTCATTTTCTTTATTAATAACTGTGAACGTTCGCTGAATATTCGTTTTTGTATTTGGAATATTTACTATAAACATTTCTTCATGTTCTTCTATGTCACTCATTTTAATATTGTACAATTCCTCTCGTCTACAAGCGCCCGATACTCCCAATATCATTGCTACCTGCAAATATATTGTTTCCTTAGAACTCAGATGTACTACCTCATCATCTACAACATACCTTTTGCATTAAAAATTGTTCGTCTGGTGCTTCATTCAAGAATTTTTCCATGTCTTCTTTGGTAAAAGTTTTAGCCTTCTTACGCCGATATCCAATATTTTTTCTCTTAAGATAAGCAATTAATGTAGCAAACTTAGAAATATCGATAGCATCATGGAGAAAAATTGTACTCTTCAGCATAGAATACTCCGCCCATAAACTGCCTGGGGCCTTCAAGTGTCCACTTCTCACCACAAAATACGCTAACAAGCTCTTTTCATTTACAAAAATCTTCTTTGCTTTACGCCATTCCTTAAACAACTTGTATGTCTGTTCATATCGGGCTTTAGATTTTTCTGGAATTATTGCCGGACATCCTTTTTGCCAAGCGTCTTCTTCTTCTAAATCATCCGGTAGATCATCACTGTCGCTAATATTTGCATCGAAAACGGAACCACAAAACAAAACTATGTAGGAATGATTGTAACAAAAAGACAATTTTATATGTTTGGAACAAAACCATAGCAAACATGGAACAGCCACCCAAAGTTTTCAGTTTCAATCTTCCCGATTATCACAAATGTATTGATATAAATTATTATTATTATTCTAGAAACTCTAATCGCGCAAAAAACGTTATAAGCATGTCGAACGTTAAGGGTTACCGTTCTCAGACAATAACTGGAGTCGTCGCTTCGCTCCTCCTCCAAACAATTGTCTTCGAACGGTAAGCATTCCTTACCGTTCTCCATACTTAATATACTATTCTTAAAATTTGGATTTATTATTAAGGCGGTATTGTATCTATGATTCGCACAAAAGTTGTTCGAGGTATTTTTTAAAAATAATAGAGAAGTTAGTAATAATGGTTTTTTCACTACTTGCTTTAAGTAGAAGTGAACATTATTAGTATGTTTTCGATACCGAGAAGTTAAATTTCGTTACCTAGGAAAATAACAAACAATTATCTACTACTAGTAAATAATTATTTTCTACCTTGCGTTACAAGAATATTGTCATTGTTAAACGTGTTTGCGTTTAACAATAATGACACTACTAACAGTATCTTTCTTATTTATTATTTTTATTTTTTATTATTTTTTTATTATATTATTTTATTTTTTTATTTTATTATTTTATTATTTTATTATATCTTTTTATTATTGGTTATGTTGGCACCGAAAGCGTAAAAATACGTCTACCGCCTACACAATGGAGATGATATGAAATAGTTGATAAAATCATAAACGAGCTGTCGAAAATATTGAAGCAAAATATCAGTTAATTAGTAAATCAATTGTAAACTTTAATAAACTTGACAGATGTCACTACTTCATTAGTGCCAACCAAATTTGTCAAAAATCTCAAGTTGTAATAATTTTTCAAAATTAACTTTTAGAATGTTTTTTTTGCAAGGCAAAGTAGAAAAAATAGTATATTACACTCGTATTATAAGATAACTTGTGACACTCATTCTATTTGAGCACTCCTCGCTTCGCTCGTCGTGCTCAAAACTCATTCGTGTCACAATAATCGTCTTATAAAACACGTATAATAATGTACTATTATCTACTACTAGTAGATAATAATAGAACGAATGAAACCAATATTTTCACATCTTGCGTTAGATATGTTTTACTGTTTTACTATCAAAATAAAAATTTTGAGATTAGAATTCAACGATCTCATTTAATTAGTTTTTTATTTATTTTACAACAAGACTTATTTGTAAAAATTATAATTTATAGTGCCATTATGGCAAGTCATATTTTTAGCTGTTGGACCCGTGTTCTCAAATCTCAGTTGTTTTGTTGGATAATAAATAACGATATTAAATAAACAGAGCGTTATAAAAGCTGGTATCTACTAGTAATAATTAACAAACGTGATATGCGTTCTATCAACAGAATTTAGAACTAATTGACACGTGCTTTATTGAGGGAGAAACGTCGACCACACGTCAACAATTTCAGCTTTCTTCAGAATACCAAATTCTGACCTTGACAAGAAGAATTGTATAAACTGACCATTACAATTTTTTTTGACACTTCTTAAGTATTTTAGTTTTTAGCGGCTTACGAATCTTGACGTACGCAACGAACAATTCAAAACCATATGTGAATACGATTCAACGCTAAAAATCGACATTTTTTTCTGTCAAGATCAGAATTTGGTGTTCATTTTATTTTATCGTGAATAGTATTATCGGGTTGCTAGTTCTAAAATCAAGAAATACACAGAGAATTATATTAAATTAGAAATGTAAATTTCTCTTTTTTATAATATATTTATAATCTTAAAATCTTAATCGTAAAATACAAACAGAATTATAATAAAGTAATGAAATCTTTTTTATTTATTTTACCGGACGAGACTGTAATACATTATTTACCGCACTGTTTCAAATCCGATAAATAAAGTTTTCTTGGAGATGAATGAATAAGTTTTCAAATGTTTTCTGATGCTTTTCTTATAAATATTTTTGTTTTGTATGGAAAAAAATAGTATTTCTTTATATAATTTTTTCCCATTTTTATTAATAAATTTGATTTTTTTTTAAATTTTGGTGCAGAAATTTGAAGAGCCGCTTTTAAAGTGTGGATTAGGGTGTCTCTTATATGACAAAGAAATTTTTTTTTCGAATTTTAAATTGCATACCCTCTATATTTTTTACTAATGCTATAAGATTCTCAAATATAAAATTTCGTCTTCCTAGCACAATTGCAACCAGTGCCGACCGAGCTTCAAAGTTTAGTAAAAAACGTAATTTGGTTCTTATATGTCGCTCTGTTATAAAATCACTAGAAGTGCAATAAAATAAGTAAACAAAAGGAACAATGAAATTAGATGAACATTAATCTTTAATTAAAAACGTACAGTTATAACAGTCAGTCAGGATAATTTCTTTTTAAAGTAGTTTTTTTTACAGACCGGATACAATTTTCTATGTTCCTGTTCACAGCACATCAAAAACTGTTTTTGTTCTTCTTCAGCGTTAAAATCTTGCATCAATTTAACAGCCCTGTGAGCAGTATTATTCACAACTCTCAAACAACTTATTCTTTTTTTAGCTTTCAGAAAACAGCATTATTGTTCCAACAAGATACATCTTCTTTTAAAAAACTGTCATCGATCTGCAGTCGTGATAAAAATTGTTTGCTCTTTTCCGATACAAAATCATCAAGTGTTTTATCTGAGAAAAAAAGTTAAATAACAAAAAAATTAATAACAATTAAAAAATATCACAAAGAGTCAATTTAACTTACTAAACAACTTTTGAAACAATTCTTCCTCCGACGTTTATATAGCGTTTGCTAAAATCTGCGATTCTATCCATGTTGAAGTTGGCAATCATTTTCTTCTTAGTTTGGTTATCAACTTCATCATCAAACAGTGACAGAATAACTGTCTCTTTACATAAATACCACAAATGATGGCTAGACTTGTTTATAGAGGTTTTAGAAATTGTTGCATTAATTTTTTCGTACTCTTTTAACATCCTCAAGAAGCACAAATCTTGGTTAGATGCTTTAATCACCATTGTGCATTTGAGCCTCGGTTTAACATACAACATCACGATAAGTAAGTAAACATCTTATAGAGCTTTTATGTCCTTCGCAGTTATTCTGAATTGTGACTGAAGTAAACAAATTTTTAAAGAATAGATTGCTTTTGCTATCCAGCGTGCTTGATGCATATCTCCGGGGGGCTTTAGTTTTAGTTTTGTTCTCTGTGTCTCCTCCCTAAAATATTACGCACAGCTTGACCAATTTGTGGTAGTGATCTCTTACAAAACCTTTGTCTAATTCTGCCTTATAAATCATTAACAAAGCTTGAATGTCTGTTTCGGCAACACGTCCTTTTACGAAATTAAGACATGGTTCAATGTTACTAGAATCGATGTTTTTCCAGTTTTCTCGGAACTTTTTGAACAGCAGAATATCTGGGCTACTAGTAATTTGCTTAATTTTGGTTTCAAAAACAGCTTTTAAGACCAATTCATAAACATGATGACGACAGGCGAAAAGTAGGAATTTTCCTAAAGTTTGCTCCAAAATAACAAAGCTCCATTGAAACGACCAGTATTAGAAGCTGTTGTGTCGCAGCAAATTATTTGTACTTTATCAAGAAGATTTCAGTCAAACAGAGCTGTTGCGACAGCCTCAGCTTGATGTTTTCCAGAAGAACGTTCTAGTTTCGGCACCGCGAGAAACTGTTCTCTACCGTCAAACATAAAGCAATAACTGGCAAGCGTTCTTCTTTTGAACTTCGTACATCCAACCCGGGTAATAGTTTTCCTTTCCAATGGACTGTAACCACGTTGGGTACATTATTTTGGAAGTCAGATTTGATTACTTCTACCCTTGATTTTCTAGTTTCAGTACGAATTCGCTGAATCAATAATTTGTTTATAAGAAAATCATCGCTACTCAACTCAACTGACTAACTGAGTCTCTAATGCTTAACTGGCATCGATCTAAAGCAACTAGTTTAGGTGTAATGAGATTCTTTCTACATCTTTTTGAACTTAGTTTATGGCAGGGAACATCCGGCAAGCTGAGTTCAGAATTTAAGATCTGTTCTTCGTCTGAATCTTCAAGATTTTCTAAGTTATTTGTAGAGGAAGTAGATGCAACAGCCAGTGATTCTCTTTGTCTTACAATCCTTTCTTCTTCTTCCAATCGTCGTTGTCTAGATCATTCTTCTTTTTTCGACAATTTTTATTAAAAATATTTTATCTTCTTCTATTTTCATTCTCTAAAAAGTATCAGCATGTGCAATATCAAATTAATTATCAAGATCAATTTTGAAATTGTTCTCACGGCTCCTGGACGTAACCTGAGTTTTCTTACAATTTTTTTTGCAACTCTCTCTAAATATGATATAAATCAACAAGCATCTTCACGCAGTTAGGAAATGCCCTTGTTGGAATTCTTGATTTTTCTCAATACATGATGCACTCCATAATCACAAGATTTGCACTTATGCTAACAGTCAGTTTATCCTCGCGAATGTTATAAAATAAAACTGACAGAACTTGTCGAGTGGTAATTTTGCACCACTTATTTGATAGCTAGGCGATCCAATTAGGAAAATATTTTGTTTATCACTCCGTAATTCCACTGACATGTTTACGCACTAAACAATAAAGCACTAATAATCTCATAAACCACGTATGAAATGACAAATAAAACAAGTAGTTACAAGTCACAGCGCAGTACTTACGCAACTTGTATGCACAAGTTTAAATCGCAAGTCGGCACGGGTTATCGTTTATAAATCGAACTTATATTTTCTTCTAGGCAATATAGGGTTATTACGAAACTTTTAAGAAAGTATGCCTATAAATACATCGAACTTGAAATATAAGGGACACCCTAGTGTGGATATCCAGAATAAAAACAAATATATTTTGTTTTAATAATTAAATATTATGGACAATTATTAATTTCTAAGACCAATTTAACTTAAAAAAGCTTTTGAATTTTTTTATGCTTCTTACAGAAATTTATATCTGCAGGATTTACATTTTATGTTAAGGGTGACTAGGCAATAGGAGTGCAAGAGTTACATATCTCGTTACTATACTAGGTATTCTCCAAATATTTTTTTAAAAAATTACTTATTCTTTATACATCATTTTTATCTTAAAAAAATATTTTATTTTAAATGGGCAAGATGTGAACTGCAAGACTAGCTGTTATTTGGAATTTTTCTAGAGATTTTTTAACCGAGAACCATTTTGTTGGTCCACCAATTTTGGAACCTGCCTATACATTGAGATAATATCGTACTGTTCGTTTTTGTATTTTTTACAGAATTCCAGATTTCGATTTATCAAAATTACAGAATTTTCAGAAAAAGTGTCTGAAATGTGGCTAATTACGTCTAAGAACCACTCTAACTCAAATCAATCAGCAAAAATACAATAAATTGTTTTGTTTTTGTATTAAATAGAATATAATAAAAATACAAAATTTTATTTTATTTTTTTTAAACACGAGTCAAGCACTGTACTTTGAATTTGCTGAATTTACTTGGAGAAAATAATACCTTTTTGGGTCTCTACTATTTTACTATCATGAGTATTGAAATAAGCATCAAATTAAACTATTTTTTTCTCTTTTTTTGTAAACAAAAACAGAAATTGCGCCACGTGTAAAACTTTTTTGTGTACCTTTTTCTACTATACAAATTGATGCAGTTCTAAAAATAAAATTTGGCAAGCTGCTTACAAAGCTATAAAGTTCATACTAAATCGTTTATTGTCATGTAGGTAGGTAGAAAATTTTTGTTTGTTGAATGATGTCATGAAACGAAGACGTCATATTGAAAATTTCTGGCTTTTGTCCACACTAGTTATTCATTTGACACATTTAGTCCAATATTTTGGATGTTTGCCTGTTACTTGGTTGCTTATTGACGGAAATAATTACCCGAATTACAATTTTTTAGCTATTTTTGGAATTACTCGAAAAACTACAGACGGATAGGTAAATATTTGTTCAGGACTTCCACACTAAATAAATAATTGCGTGCATTAACTCTAATTAAACTAAAAATAATTATATAATTTCACTTTGTTCAAGTCTCGAATATTCGGTTAAACAGTTCTGGTTAAAGACCAATTAATCTCTTTAAACCTTGAATGTGAATTAATATTTATAAGTTCGGATCTTCCTGAATTTATTTTTCACCAAGGTTTGTATATTTTCAGGATTAATCGGAAACTTGAACTAAATTTTAAACAAAATGAAACACAACTTAGAAAAAAATATTTATTACTTTGTACTTGACACAGTTACAATTTGATTTCACCTTTTAAAAACCTCTGGATATCTTCAAGAGTTCTCCCTTTAGTTTCAGGCACACAAAATATAATAAAAATCAAACCAAAAACACAACAAACTGTAAAAGTATAAAACGGAACATGCATTCCAAAAGCGCTACTAGTACCATCAAAAAATTTCGAAATAACACTCGCTATAATACTGAAATAAACATCAGCTAGACACAATGCAAAAGCTTTGACATTTGTTGGAAACATTTCCGACATTATCAGCAACGGAATTGTCTGCAATCCTAAACTAAAAATAACAACAAAACACAGCAAAGTCACTAAAAGTACAAACTCAAAGTCTGAAGTGTCAATTTCTGTACAGTTTTTGATGTAGAGATACGTTCCATTTATGAGTAAAGTAACTGCAGTTCCTGATAAAGAAATAATCAGGAGAGGCCTCCGCCCTGAAATATCCACCATCAAGCAGGAAATCGCAGAGAAAACCAACTGAACACTAAAGTAGATAATCGTTGCAATTTCAGGCGCTATAAAATTGCTCTTGTCAAAGACAGTTTGGCAGTAGAAAGTCACAGCAGTAATTCCGGTTAATTGCTGAACACTCCGCAGTCCCAAAGCGATAAAAACTGCTTTCCGATTACTCGCACACGTAAACAAATCTGAAATTTTTGCGGTTGCTTCATTTTGTTCTTTGACTGCTGCTGCTATTCTTTCTAACTCAGCTTCAACATCTGTGGTACCTCGGAATACCTGGAGACTCTTCCGCGCCTCTTCATAACGTCCTCTCATGAGTAAAAAGTAGGGACTTTCAGGAATCCACATAAAAGTCACCAGGAGAATCACGGGGATTACCGAGGAGACGAAAGCAGCTGTAGAAATACTAAGGTAGCTTCCCAAAATGTTGATCAGGAGAAGTCCGATAACAATGGAGACTGGACACATTGAACTTAACAAGCCACGAATTGCAGGTTCTGCAATTTCTCCAAGGAACATCGGAACTGCAGTGAAGGATAACCCGTCGGTGAGGCCTGCCAGGAATCTTGCGACATGAAGGAGCACTGAAGTTTCAGCTAATCCAATTGTGATCCACGAGATAAAAAATGGAAGTGATGAAAACAAGATCAGTCTTTTTCGGCCTAGTCTGTCAATCACCAGGCCTGTTATGAGAGCGCCGAGGATGGCGCCCACCAGAGGCATGATTGCGAGCCACGAACCTTCCGTTGGGTCGATTTTAAGTTTATCCGTGCCTTTGTAGAGGATTCGTAGGGTTGGCGAAGGCCAGCCGTAGTGCATCTCACTGGAGACGATGCCCAAAGTACCTGGAGGAGAGATTTGAGTGGGGGTTTTGAGGCTAATGGGAGTTTACCTGTAAGGGCGGCCATGTATTGGTAAATTCGGCTTTTTTGACACGAAATTTGCATTCTCGTAAATCACATGAGCTTGGTTTAGTTAATTGGAATCGAACGCATCATCAAACAACTGGTCAATTGACTCGGGTGGCTCTCTTAAATAGATGGGCGCAAGGAAAAGTACGCAATGTGTTAATTGATGTTGATGAAGGACGCCTGATGCGGGATCAAGAGCGGGTTAATGGTCTTTTTGCATTTTCTTGCACTTAAAAAAAAACTTTACCAAATTTTTTGTTTACCGTCTTTATCTAATATTAGTTTATTTGTTTTTGACGATGCGCTTTAAGAAGAGCTTTTTTATCCGTTTAAATGTGACAGTGGAATAACAAATTTTTATTAAAAAATTATTTTTTTGTACACGCTCTCAAAAACAGTTATTTTACGGACTATTTTTAGGCCGTAAAATGAGTCTTTTTCGGACTGAATCCCAGAGAGTTGCCATGACAACTTTTGAGGATTACTTAGGTAAATAAAGCATATTGGTTGAATATAAGAATTAAGAAACTTTATTAAATGTAATATCCAATAGTTACAGCAAAATTAGGTTTGCAAGGTATGTATATTAATAACAAAAAAATCTGTTATAATATTTAATAGATACTTATCCCGCAAAATGAAAATGAAATTAACAATTTTACGCACCTTCAAAGCAGTTACCTCCAAACGAAATAGTCGAGCTTGAGGGTGTCGTGTTAATTTCTTTTAACGTTGCAACTTCGGTAGTAACAGATATTTTGTTACTCGATAATGATTTATTGGTTTCCTTCTTTCCTATTAACTTCCTGCACACCTTTTTCTTCTTCTCAATTGATTCTTCTATATATGACTCTGCTGTTGATGTCGACCTGGAGTTAGTAATTATTTAGGAAACCTAGTAAAACTTCTTCGAAAGCACTGTCCTGTATATTCTGTCGAGTTTGGTAGTTTCAGAGATTCAGCAACAATAAGGGGCACCTTCCCAAAAGAATGGTTTTCTACACGTTTTACTGTACATTTTCCGTTACGATAGGAAATAAAAAAGTAATCGTGCTTAATTTTTGCTGGTCGTAAGCGAACATATTTCTGGTATACTTCTAGAGGATTAACAGCCTCGCTTTTAGGTACCACTGGAAAGACTCTCGTGATGTTGGTCTTCGTATCGGGGATTGTTATCAGAACACACCCTGCGTTTTTTTTGCACAATACCTTGTATTTTTAGTGAATGTAGCTCTTTGCGCCTACAAGCACCACACACACCAATGAGAAGAGCAACCTACGAAATTAAATAAGAAACAGATGCATGTCATTAAAGTATTATTTTAAACTTACTTTTATTAATAAATACTCTTTATCATCTGCATTTATCAAAAATGAATTGATTTCTTGATGCGTCAAAAGTTTTAAATTTGTGGGCTCGTAGCCTACTGAATTTCTTTTCAAAAAAGCTACGACTGACGAATTTGCTTATTTCAATATATTTTTTTGACAGACAAAACAGCTTTTATCATCGAATATTTTGACCAGAATGTAGATGGTTTTACTTCTTGCGATTGTAATAGGAAAATATAAAAATAATTTACAAAGGTTATTTAAAATACCTATCGCGACACTTACATTTTCATATAAATAATTTAACATCGCATCTTCGTCTACAATTACAATGTTGTTTTGTTGCTTTCATTGAATGAATGCTTCACATTCCTCTTCATAAATTTGACGAGATTTCACTGGTAGTAAATCTAACACAATTTCTTTCACTTTTTCAATATTTTTTTCTGGATTCTGAATTTTTGTTGACGTCATGTAAACAGTCCGGTTACTATTATAACATGAAATAAATAGGAAGCTCATTAATAATTTCGAAAAATATTTGTCATACATTACATTACATTACCCATACAAATTTTTTTTTGGGCGCTTTTACAAAAAGATGTTTGTAAAACGTACTTAAATAGTTATTTTGCGGACTCGTCTGCAAAAACTCTATTTTAGGTACTTGTTACAAAAATAACTATTATATATAGCTTTTAAAATAGAACAAATCTTACAACAAAAATTTCAAAATTTCAAAAAAAAATATTGGCGTTTATCAATGACTAGCTTGACATGCAGATACGTTAATAGTTCCGCAAACCGCGAAATCCTAGCTTTCTAAAATATGAGAATACGTTTTTCTATATTGTGGATACAGTCACTACACTTTTATAATATAAATGTAGAAACAGGTAAAGCATTTAAGATAAAAAAATCGTATCTTTTAATTTTGACCTAGGCACTAGTAAGTTAGAAATAATTACTTCAGATAAAAATAATAATTAGCTGTTAATTTTCAAATAATGAAAGCAATTTATTTGGTTGCTTTTTAAGTCAAATTAAAGAAAATTAAATCATTTAGTAATTGTTTTATCACTAACCGCATATTTATCTGAATACTTATGTTTTCGTCTAAATATTCGTTAAAAGTCGAAAGATTTGCTTCTACATATAAAATCTGTTTACTTTTAGGAAACAGTTTTCTAAACTTATTTTTGTCAATGTCAAGTTCATTCAACTTTTATTGTTTTTGTATTTTTTCCGACTTTATTGAACTCTTTATTTCTTATAAACAGTGGAAAACAGAAAAAAATGTCATTTTTGTCCTCATCCAGGAATAACTCAAAAACACAAAGTTTGGCAGCTTCCGTAAATGAACCACACTTGGATAATTTCCAAAACACCAGATGTACAAAAAGGAAGAGAAATTATTTTATTTTTGGTAGTAATGACCGATTAGATCTTCCTTAGTTTATATGGCAAATTTAATTTTAGATTCTGAAATCGAAATGTAAATTGTTTATTCATCTTTTTGGCTTTTACTGTCTTCTTAAAACTGAAATATCTTTGCACTGACTGGTGAAGTTATAAAGAAAATTTTTAAATATAATAAATGTACAAATTTTGTTGTAAGTTTTTGTATAAATTTCAGTTGTTTTTTTAATTTTTATTATTACATTATTTGTATAGAAAAATCAGTTTTTGCAATAAAATTCACTTTATTGTTTGTATTTATTTTTTATTTTGAGTTTGAGGTGATGTTATCGGGTTTTCCGTTTCATACATATTAATCGAGCTGTTCCAAAGTTTACTAAACTCATTTTATGGCCAACTTTTCTTATTTTAATAGTCTTGGAATCAACCCAAAATTATATTTTATACAAATTTTCTTTCTCTAAGATTTTGAATTTTGTTATTACTTATTATCTAAATATTTTATGTTAATCTACAATTTTGGAAGATAAATATATTGGCAGTTCTTATTTAGACTTTAAATAAATAAGAAAAATTGGTATAACTTAAAAATTGTTTGCTGAAATGAATAATTACGAATTAGGATTACCACAATGTAAATTATTTATTTGCTTTTGTAAAATTTATTTTTGTTAGTCAGAACTGCGTATTCAGTAACATCCGTCTTAGGTCAGATGAAAAATATACAAAACTCTTTGTAGAAATATACAAAAATATATTTTTTTTATTTTGTTTGTCTTTAATGCTTAATAAGCCTATAAGTACAAATCTATAAATTTAAAAAAACTGAAAATAAAAGGAGGTAAAACGTGTTTAATACGAGACACAAGCCCGTCTTTCTCATAGCTATCAAAAGCAAGATTTTGGAAGTAGGAAAAATATTTGAAGGTAAAATCTTAGACACAAGGAATTTTTCAAAAAGGTACAGGTTTTCCTAGTCATAAGAAGTCATTTTGTTTTTTCAAAATTAAATTCGTTGTTTCCTTCAGATGTGGTACCTATAATTGATGTAATTCTGTGTATTATTTTTTTAGGTTTCAAAATTTTTGGCGTAGTTTATGTGTTATCAAGTACACTGCTCCAATAAATTAACGCACCACTTGAATTTTTTTGAAAATTGAAACATGTATTCGACCAACTGGTACAAAATTAAGAAAAATTTAACAAAAACATTTGTTTAAAGTAAATTAATATCTAATGTGTCCAAATATAGAAAAACAAACCAAAAACAAAATTTTATTAAAGTTACGCCGTTATAAAAGTTACAGAAAACATCTTAATATCGCGTATTTCCACTTCTACTTTGAATAACCGCTGCACATCTTCGTTCCATACTCAAAATTAACGAACTTATGTCTTCTTGATTTAAGTTATTCCAAATTTCATTTAGTTGAGGACCTACCTCTTGAAGATGGACAGGAGGATGTGAAAGATTTTTTAAACGTTTCCCGAGAATGTCGCAAACATGCTCAATAGGATTCAGGTCAGGGCTTCGAGGTGGCCAATCCAAAACATTGATTTCTGCCTCATTCAAGTAATCTTTAACAATTCGGGCAGTGTGGGGTTTTGCGTTATCTTGCATTAACAAAAAATTTGGACCAATATAAGGGGCATATGGTACGACATGCTCTTCAAGAATGTCTGTTATATAACGGTCCGCATCTATAGAGCCATTATTACAACCACTAACTCCGTGCGAGCTTGTAAGGAAATATCACCCCAAACCATTACTGAGTCTCCACCAAACAATGTGGTATTTTGAATGTTACACTGTGCGTACCGCTCATTTGGTCTACGATACACACGAACACGTCTATCGCAATTGTAAAGGCAAAATTTTGACTCGTCCGTAAAAAGAACAGACTTCTATTCCTCTCTTTGCCAATTTATGTGCTCTCTAGCAAATTCTAATCGGGCTCTGCGGTGTTCTGCAGTCAATGCAGGACCTCGAGAAGGAATATGGGGTGTTAAATTATCCTCCTTATGTCTTTTTCTAACAGTTTCGGTACTGATTTGAATTCCTTCTACGTCACGGAACTCAGTTTGTAGCTTCCTGGCGGTTACAAAGCGTTTCCTTAGCGCAGATATTCTTAAAACTCTATCCTGGATAGAAGTGGTTTTTCTTTTTCTTCCTTGCCCAGGTCTTCTGAGGTGACTTCCTGTCACTCTGTACCTTTGTATCATACGCGAAACTGACGTATGAGATACACCAAACCTTTCACCAATTCTTTTGTAGCTCCATCCTTCCTCCAACAAAACCACAGCTTGGGCGCATTCTTCTCGAGTCAAATTCCTCATAATGTTTTTTATTATTGTTTCAAATGATAAAAACTATCCACAGAACGGCAAATTCAAATAACAATAAAACGAAATTACAAATTAACACAATTTAGAAATGAAAATTATTTTAAAATTTCTGCTTAAAAAACTATTAAACTCAAATTTCTGACTTTAATGCCAAAACTTTTATTACAATGGGTAACTAGATTATAGCTTGATTAAACCTTCTCAATCAAAGTTGTTAAATGTACATAGTTTTAATTTTTTTACTTTATTTTCAAGTGGTGCGTTAATTTCTTGGAGCAGTGTATATCAGCAAATAATTTTGAATTTTTATTAAATAAAAAAATTGTTTTGGTTCGAGATTTTAACGTGCTTTATGTATTTCCCATATTTACTTTTTGTTTTGTAAATAGTTTAGACCGTTGTATAATAAAATTATTATTATTATTGCTAAGTATTATAAAAGATTATCAATTAAAATATAACGAAGTTATTAATTAACATTAGTAATTTCTGAATAATTTCTTGATTTTAGGTTTATCAATTTTGATTTTTAAAATTTATTTTTCGTAAATTCTTTTGAAAACAACAAAAATTAAATTACAATAATAATTTTTTGTATCTTCAAATATTTTCTTTTTTAGAAATTTTTTTTTTGACTTGTATAACCGCAAAATCAAGAAAATAAGAATTTCTCATTTAACTTAAACCAAAAAAATAAAGATTTCTTTGTGAAATTGTATATAAAAATAACTATTTACAAACTTGAGCCAAGTATGTATTAGTACAGTAGGCAACACATAATACACTGTAGGCAACACATAATACCCTGTAGTAAAAAAATAAACTACTTTTTTATTTCTTTATTTTTTTAAATATTATAATAATTCCATACAATTTTTTAAATTGCATAAAATATAGAACTAGTCAATACTCACTTAAAAATGACAACTTTGTTGTTAAAACGCGCGTCGTTTAGTGCTAGTGGGTGCTTCTGTTTTAAGTTAGATTACTTGTTTTTCAGAATGAAAGTTGCATTTTATGACAAAATACAATTAGTATTTGTTTTGTAAATAAAAGATTTTCATTGTAATAAAATTAAACAACATAAAAATAGTTTATTTTTTATTGAACAATGTCTTACAATGAATTTTCTAAAAATATAAACCTGCATAATACTCTTTCATAATTCATATAAATAGTTATAATTAAGGCACTAGTGCTCTTGCACCCATATCACACCCAGCTACAATCACAGTGATAAAAACTAGAATAAAAATACTGAAACTTTTTTTATTGTCGACATTCTCTTATCTCTCGTTTTCCTAAAGGCAAAGTCGGTCTAAAATTATTTTTCACAAATCCCTGAAACTCATCATCGTAGCGACACCTATCTTTTTCACAAAAAGACTTCAAATTACGAAATGCAGTGAGCTGCAACAAAAAAATTTAAAGAAAAAACTCATTTCTTCGATTAATTATATAGTTTGTCTAAAAATGCTTAAATTTTATGATGCAATAAAGACAATTAAAGCCCTTTCAATCTTGCTTTAACGGTCCAACTGGTTGCTTCAGTGACAATAGTGTAAACTAATTTGTAAGTCAAAATTACAAAACTCAAGCATTTCTAAACAAGTTATACCAACCTGTTCATGGGAGACTTCAATAGGCTCTTTAAAAACAATCCAAATAACACACTCTGAACAAGGGGGCGTCGTTAACGATCCTTGATAAGTGTAATACCCACTATCTTTAGGAATAAATAAACCAGGGTTTAGGGGTACTCCTATTTTTGCCGATTGCCCTTTGTGTTCCACCCGAGAGAGTTGTGCGGTTATTTTATCCAATTCTGGATGCCGCTTTCCAGTCTGGAAGCCTCAAATAAGTACAATTTTTAAAGTATTTAGAAATTTGTACCTACTTTTAGGAAAACACCAATTACACAAAGCCCATCTGGGTGTTTAGCTGCTTCACAGAAAGAGTGGTATTTTGTGGTGTTCCAATGGACGAGGTGAAGTTCTCCAGCGTATTTTTTACCATTGACTGTGTGCTCTGAGCCTTGGTCATCGGTCTCTCCCCAGTGACAATGAAACTGCTCCAGGACGTATTTGCCTTCCAGGGGGCCGCCACTCAACTCTTAAAAAAAATAATACAAAATTATAACTTGTCTAATAAGCTGTTTTAACGAAACGTCGACAATAATCTAACAGTTATTACATTTGATCTTTTTAATTTGTTAAAACGTAATTAATATTTATTAACATCCATGTTATACCAGACAAATACATTTTTATTTTTATTTATTTTTTTTTATTAATTACCTGACCCCTCGCCATTGACATGCACTTTCCAGCAATACCCTGTATTAACAACATCTTCAGTATTTTCCGCAATATATCTCCATGTCAGTTTCTTGTTCGTGTTGAGACTTCTCAGATTAACTTGTTGAATATCAATCGGACTTTGGCGATCACCGGCTGCTTCCGGGTAGCACTTGGCCCATGTTTCAGGTCCTGAAAAACCATATAATTTGTACAATCATGACATGCACATGTTCGTGTGACAATACACAATAAAATTAGTTTGCTTTCTGAGAGGATTTATGGGCGTGAATGATTTGGTTGCGGTTTGTTGACAATGCGTCCCTCTCTGAAACTAATTGGTGTTAATGTTGAGGTCGCAGACGTGATTTATGCTCAAGATTGATAAATTTAAGGTGGAGCTGAGATTGGATCCAGTTTCGTAAGAGTGTGCGAAAGTGGGTCTGATAGCGATCACATTGTGGTTATTTGGTAATGTTTTGTCAAATAGGGGACAGAAAAAGTTCACTGGTTGAGAAACAAATTATTGTATGTTTTTAATAAAAAAGAGTTCTGTTTTATTAATCTGTGTTGTAATAGGTACTTGACAAAGTCATTAAGCGTATAAAGAACAAGTCGCGCCTTATGCTAAATTAAATCAAATTGTCGTTGATTTAATACTGTCATCAAGTTTTGGAATAATGTTTTTTCACTTAATTAAGGTACAATTAACAAAAAAAAAATAGTATAATCAACTCATTTAATAATTAGCGACTAATAATTTTGAATCTGTTAAATCATTAAACCGTCTCAGTTATTATTAGTCACTTTTATTACCAAATTTGTTGATTAAATAACTACTTTTAAATTAACAATATTTTTTTATCTTACTATAACACCGAAATTAAAAATTAGATATCTAAAACCTGTTACTTATTATAAAATTTTAATTTTTTATAATTTAATAAAAAAATAACTGATAAAGTAGTACAATCACAAATATATTATTAAATTAATTATAAAGGTGTATTCTGACAATTATATTATTTAAAAAAAGAGTTATATAAGTTCTTAACTTTTGAATACAAATTTTACAATTTGTCAATTATTAGCAAGCAACAACAAAGAGCACTTTGCTCATCGCATTCCAATTCTGAAAGACACAGGACGATCACAAGGTTGTATTAATTCTTGTAAGATATTTGTCGAAATATTTTGTTTTTTATATTCTTCATTTTATTAATTTTTTAGCTCGGTTAACTGTTTATTTATTTATAATTAATGTTATTTATTAATGTTAATAAGCCTTATTTATAATTTTATAAAATGAACTTTTAGCTCAGTTGACTATTTCATTTGTATTTTAAAAATCTGATGATAATTTAAGTCAGCACTTCTATTTACTAATGCAATGTAACTAATTTTACTAATTCGCAATTTCCATTCTAATCTAGCTCTAATAGTTTACTGTGTGCCAACTCATCGGTCATTAGTAAATTGGGTTAGTAATTACAGTATCTTTTTTATTTATTAGCGTCTTTAATTATTTTCGTAACTTTTTCTTCTGCGATTTTTTCTCATTCTTAAATTGCAAATTTTTTTTTGTTTAATTGTCGTTCTTTCATAATTTTTTTAATCACTTTTGATTTTTAAATTTTTTCACATTTTGTTCTTCTTGATCTGTCATTCAGTTTCCATTCTGTCATGTTTTCTGGTATTTCTTCATTTTTTCCTTCTTCTTTGCAATTTATTTTATTCTTTTATGTGGAGCCTTTAGAAGTAACCACAAATCACGTGACTAAATAAAAATACAACTCGTAATAAAATTTAGGCTACTAATAAAAGTAAAAAAAACTCAAGATAATCCTTTAGCAACATTTGCTTTAAATAATACCATCTAATAAAAAAAACTTTACAAAGCTGTAAACTGCTTTTTATCAATGTGAATTATATAGAAAAGAAACAAAGTTACAGCCTTCTAGAAGATATTTTTTTATCATATTGTATACTTAGTTGAGCAACAATAATAGTAAATATTTTCCATTATTGTCTAATTTGTTAATGACTCAAAATTTGTAAAAGAGTAAAGTGAACCACAAAACTTAATTTTTTATTTAATTATATTTTTCCATTGGCAACGTTTCGATGGCTTATTCCATCGTTATCAAGCCTGGAGATGTATGATATAAATAAAAGTGATTGAAATTAACTTTGTTAACAAGCTTGATAAAGATCGAATAAGCCATCAAAACGTTGTCAATAAAAAAAATATAAATAAAAAAATGTAGAGACAATATAGTAAATTTTGACTTAAGTCACAATTCCGTTTAGGACAGAAATTGAATGTTCCACAGTAAACTATATATATATTTTTTTACCTGCTATGGTCGTACAATCTCTGCAATACTATGAACTTAAGTCAAAAGGAGAGTGTTCCAGTCTTATGGAAACCGTAAGACCAGTCAAATTTAATTTTTTTGGTACCATTCGAAAGCACTTGAAAAGACGAGCATTTCATATTATTGCGCAAAATTGCTAGCTTTACAAATAAACGAAATATAAACTTTTAAATTTTGTGAGACAGTAAATACAGTTTTAGTTAGAGGGAAAAAGATCGGATACCCAAGGTCGTAAAGAGTGTCCCAAGCTTACCTCGAAGAGTCCATAAATCAAGCAACGGTAATAGACGGTGGTTTTACAAATGGGATTTACTCCACGGGACATGTAATGATCATTTGCTTTGTTAGGAAAGAGGGTTGTTTGAATCAGAAATAAAAATATTTTATTTTAGAAAATACAAAAATTAATTGATATAGGACAAGAGATAGTTATATGTATAAATTATGTATGTATTAATTAAACTAATTAAATAAAACATAAATTAGTGATATTGTAAATAAAAAGATAGCCTTCTGCAAAATCAGTCTAAGAAAAAGTGCAACTTAGATATAATATTTAATAGAATTAAACTAATTAAATAAGCAATCATCTAACTGATCTAATCGGCCAAACCCTCTAGGGCGCACTCTTTGATTACACAGGTAACACTCTATTTTTAAATTAACTGTCATTGTTAATTAAGTATACCTATTGTGTGGTTAGATTTTATAATCAAACTGATGGTTGCGAGGGTTAAAACTATTTTTGAAAGTACTGTATTTTCTACACCTTCATTGTTTATTTTCGTTTAACAATTTTTTTTTAATTTTTAATTTGTGGTTCTAATATTTTTTGGATCAAATTCTATTTTATATTTTAATTTATCTCCGTTTTCTTGCATTATCTCTAATTGTAAAATTATTTTAATATTTTTCTAGACGTTTTAGTGTTCTCTCTATAATTTTGATCTTTATTTTCTTTTAATTTTTTTCTATCTAATTCTTGTTTTCTCGTTTGATTTTTTTCAGCTCTTTATTTCTTTTGTATTTTTCTTCTAGCTTCTTTATGTCTATTAATTTTTTTTATTTATTTTCTTGAATAATTCTATTTTATTTAAATATTTTTTTATGTAGATTTTTTTTCAAATGTGAATTGTAGTTGTCTCTTTCCCAATTTTTTATCTTTTTTGTATTTGTACTATTATTATCAATGTAATAATATTAAATTAATAGCAGATTAACCACCAACGTATACATAATTTTTTGTAGTCTAAAATCTTTGAGTCCACAAAAACTGTTTAGGACCTGAAGGTTTATATACTATTTTTTCAACTATTTAACTAAGTATTTTTTCTTATTTTTTTGACAAGAAATATAGAATATATTAGAAGTTATTAAATTGCTTACGAACCTAGTTATCTTAAATAGACTTATTTTTATTGTAATTGTTTCTTACTGTTTCAGTTCTGTTAGTGTATTAATGACATGCTTTTCGCATTTTAAAACCTAATTAAGACGCCAACTACATCAATTTTAGAGGTAGATCAAAGTAAAAATGCATAATTTTGAATTTTTTAATACTGATTTAAAGCAGTTAATGGCACTCACTACGCGTCGTGCTTAAATGCTACGACTCTTCAATTATAAAATCTATATCTTGGCATAATTTCTTAAACTTTGAGAAAATTTTCTTAAGAAATAATGTTGTGCTTATAGTTTTGTGCTTTGATAAATCTTACCTAATAAATATTTTTTAGCATTTGAATAATATAATAAAAATTTGAAAATACTATAAGAGTTATACAGATAGAATCGTTTAGACGGAAGTCAACATTTTATCGAGTATTTTATCGCAATAGAACCCACGTTTTCCTATCCTAATACGAGTTTAATGATCTAAAACAATTTTTATTACAAAAATGCGCTTAACAAAGTGAATAATAAGATTTTAAAATAACGTGTATCTTAGAACGTTTGTCATCAAGTTACGTTACGTAGAATTTACATAACTACCTAACTTGCTGTTGTTGATGGAGCAATTATTAATAAATTATTGGTTTGATTATAATCAATCAAATTCAAAATTTTTACTTCATGCTCACTTTATTTTGGACTGATTCTTATATATACGTTTCGGTCACTGTAGTAGACTTTCACCAACCTTGGCGTTTTACTTATGTAATATCACCACTAGCATCAACCAATATTGTCGCAGAACAGCGACAATGAAGCAGTGATCGACGTATAAATGCTAACTTTATTGTAGTCTCTCTAATTTATAAAATAAGAGTACATTTTTTTGATGGTTTTAGCAGATTTTGCCGACAACAAAAACTTTGTGGCGCTTCTGGCTTGTTCTACAATTTCTGGAAGCGTAAAATTTTTCATTTCATAGTTACCTTCTTCCATATTAACTCGTTTTCTGTTAATTGTAGTTGAAAAATCTGATAAAAATTTAAAACTTGCTGTAGTACATCGTTCTCATTGGTCAAAATTTGTATCTTAATAAAAAATTTGTATCATTAACATCATTAAAGTACAGGTAATTTGCGAATAATAAACCAATTAGAGTGTGGGAGTAGAAAAAAAATATAATTTTTTAGTGCAACAAGGTCATTTCAATCAGAGTTTAAAAATCTAAAAAAATATTATTGATCTCAATTTACTTCTGGCATGATTGCAATGGTATTTCACTCCAGATATTGAACCAAATATAACTTGTAGTACGCAGAATAATTGCATATTTACGCTAGAAGAAAATAAGATGTGGGTGGAAATAACATTGGACTCAACTCAAGTATCTCTACATAAAATTTTAAATTTTAGAAATGACTAAAATTGTTTTAAAATCTTTAAGCATCAATTATTTATTCGCAAAATTATCAATCAGATAAGTCACTCATCAACTCCCAAAGAAACTGTTTCCTTTATTCTATTTATAAATTAAAATAAATATTTTCAAATTCTATTTTAAAATATGTCATATTTTCTCGTTCTATCTCATCTGCAACGTGTCAAAGTCAGGCCTTTTAATGTTTATTATTTAAACTTTGCTTCAATCTTAAAACAAAGAACAAAGAAGAAATTTATTTTTCTTATCAAAAATTTAATTTTCATTTATTTGATTACAAAATTAATTTTTTAAACTCACCAATTAACACATAAGTGACAACACCGTTTAATTTTTTACGCTAGAGTACCTGCTAACTCATAATTTTAATTCTGAAGCTAAACAGGTAACACAGTTTTTTCCAAAATACGTAAAAATTAGCACAAATTTAATGAATTAGTTTAAAGGTGCGCAAATATAAATAAAACAAACTTAAAGTCTCTAATTATCGGTGCAAGCTCAATACCAGTTTGGAAATTTAATAGTTTACATAAAAAGTTATCTAAACCTATGATAGACCAAGACTGGTTGTAGAAATGGTGACGTCACAAACCTCATGTTTTTCAATGAAAGTAGGTTTAAAGTAAATAAAAAAATACTGACAAAATATAAAAAAAATTAAGAAAAATGTTTGTGAAACATATTTTTGAAAAATATTGCAAATTTAAAATATGTGCAGCAGTGGCTTTATTTGAGAACGCTGCGTAAACAATCAGTGCTACAAAAAATGTTAAAGAAAAAAATTGGAGAGAATTAAATTTAGAATCTTTAAAATCTAGAATCTGTCTCTAATACTTTAGGCTTTAAGGTTAAAAAAAAGTTGAATTACTATACAATAATGCGTCATTTTAAAAACCACATTTTTTTTAAAGAAACGGATTAATAAACCTGATGGAAGCATTTTTTCTTTCTCAAAATTAGGTGATTTATTAATTTTTTAAACAAATAGTAAAATAATTAATAAAAAATCTAAGTCAAACCCACAAGTTTATTCAAACAAAATTCTTATTTAACAGTAGCAGAACGCTTTCGAAAACTATGTCTCAGCATCAGTAAAAGAAAAAGAAATGTTTGACAAAACAGAGAAATTTTAATTTTCAAAATCAGATCTATCAACAACTTTTTTACTGAAAATAGCAATTTGTTCTGTTTTTTTACAAATATTCGATTAATTAAGATCAAAAAACAGTAAAATAGGACAAACATCACTTAATAAATAAATAAATAATAAATTAATTAAATTATTAATTTATTTTTATTTTAATTTACTAGAAAAATAATGATAATCGATAAACGCTTTATCCTCGAATTTGAAATCAGCTATTCAAACTTTCTTATCTTTAATCGTCTATAGAGCTTAAAGTGTTAGAGATAAATATATTGACAGCACTTATTATGCAAATCTAAATTCTCTGCATTTTTTTGAAGCATTAATTGTTTTCAAATACATTTCAGTAACATTCGTATTTTTTTTTTACCACAAATATTAAAAATTTTTTTCTCTATAAGACAAAACCCTCTTATTTAAAAAATCGCATTTCTATTAAGATCTTGTCGCAGAGTATTAGTTTTCGAGAAGGCTTCAACAGAAAGTAGAGTTTGATTGTCTACCATCAAAGCTTTATAAATTTTCTTATAAACTTTGTTTTATATTTATTGTTATAGTTGTTATTGTTATATTGTTATAGTTGTTATAGTTTATTGTTATTGTTATACAGTGTGTCTATTTTAAAAGTTGCAATCGGCTATATCTCTAGAATTGAAAAAGTTACTTGAGAATCACTTAAAACCGTTGTGGTGGTTGCTACGAAGAATCAAAATGACATGGTAAGTGACGCATCTCCACCCACTGTTTAAGCCACAGCCACCCCAACTTGAAAATTTTAAATGGCACTACCCTACTTGTGATACATCGCTGGAAAGCTCATAACAAGCTTTTCAAAAAGTTATGCAAAAGCCTATTTAGAAAAGTCGTTTTTCAAATAGTTGATAAGAAAGACTTTAAATTTTCATTTTTGTTATGCAATGTCGTAAATGAAAAATTGACGTTATTTACAAAATACACAACCAAAAAGGTGATTTAAACCCTAAATGGTTGGTTAATGGTTTATAGTACGGCAGAGCGTGTTAAATTGATATTAATTTACTGTTCTGAAATGTGCTCTTCGAACAGCGGCAGTGTTCAATAATAAATATCCAGAAAAACATGTCACTCATGCGTACGTTTAAAAGTTAGTCGCCAAATTTGAGGAAACAGAACCTATTAAGAATAAAAAAAGAACTCAACCAAAAGTACTCAGTGAGGAAACCCAAATTGAAGTAGGTACTTGGAAAATGTGCTATAAATCCGACAATGTCAATTCGTCAAGCAGCTAGGGAAGCTGGATTATTACACGAATCAGTATGAAAGCTATTGAAACTTCATAAATTTCATCCTTATAAGATGCAAATTCTCCAAGAACCTGACGATGACGACCCGATTCGGCGCACTGAATTTTGTGAAATGGTTACTGAAAAATACATTACCGAACCATTATTCGTAAAAAAACATTTGTTTTTTGGATGAATGTTCGTTTTATTTAAATGGAAATGTAAATAAACAAAACTGCAGGTATTGGAGTGATGTAAACCCTCACATATTTAGAGAGGATCAAACGCAGTTTCCACAAAAACTAAATCTTTCGGCTGAGATATTAGGAGATGCCATTATTGGATCTCTGTTTATTGTTGGCAATTTGAACGGCGAACAATACGCTAATATGCTGGAGAAAACCATTGAGTCCCTTGTAGTTCAGAAACTTGAAAATTAATTAGAAAAATTGGGAAATCCCGGATTAAATAAACATCTACTGTGTTTTCAACAAGTTGGAGCACCTTCACACTATGTACTTCCAGTTAGGCAATGGTAGGATAACCACTACCCAGATCAATGGATTGGGAGAAGAGGACCTATTGAATGGCCCTTTAGGTCATCAGATCTTGCACCACTGGATTTTTTTTATGGGGTCATTTAAAGTCTGTGGTCTATAAAACAAAAGTAGACTCACTTGAACCATTGAGACAGAAAATCATTCAAGAGTGTCGAGCTATTCGCAGGGAAACATTTCAAAAAGTTTATGAAGAATTTCAAAACAGGCTCTATTTTTCTTTAGCAAACAACGGAAATTATTTTCAACATCTGAAAATTTAAAGTCTTTCTTGTCGACTATTTAGAAAACGACTTTTCCAAATAGGCTTTTGCATAACATTTTTGAAAAGCGCTTGTTATAAGCTTTCCAACGATGTATCATAAGTAGGGTAGTGATATTTAAAATTTCTAAGTTGGGTAGGCAGTGCCTTAAAGGGTGGGTGGGGGTACGTCACTTACCATGTCATTTTGATTTCCCCTAGCAACCACCAAAACGGTTTTAAGTGATTCTCAATAACTTTTTCAATTCTAGAGATATTGCCGATTGCAACTTTTAAAATTGACACAGTGTATACCGCTTCGTTAACATTTGGGAGTAAGTCAAAGTTATGAGCTGGATCTGGGCTTGTAAAAAAACAACCAGAATTTTAGTGCAACTATTGCTAAACTTCTTAATTATTTTAAGAGCCTAAGCACCAGGTTTAATAAAAGCAGTGCCGACCAGAACTCTTCAAAGAATTCAATGAATATTTAAATTGTAATATTTTAAACAATTTTGAAAGTTTAATATGAGTTTTTTGTAACTTTTTTATGTACTTTTAGATGAAGTATAAACTGCAGCGCATTTTTTTTAAATTTAGGTTTTATACATTATTATTTGAATCAAGGTAATTTACCTTGAAACAGACTTCTAGTTAAAACTCAATAAGAGCTTTTTCACAGATTTTTGCCGATTTCTTCAGTGAGAGTAAAAGGTCGATCAGGTTTTGTCTTTGCTACATTAGTATGTAAGTTGTATAATCGCTCTAAATTTTTGATTGTTCTTTACTATTATAGGCTTCGTTCCTGTCTATAATTGAAGCCTCCGTTTATCCCTTGATCGCAAGCTCTCAATAATCGCCGTAACAACGCATATCCGTCATGAATATGCTAAACAGAATTTTGAATTGTTTCAAATAGCTCCGCACGCCACTGCTCAATCATGCTAATGTGTTTTTCCGGCCGGTAATTTCCCTAAAATATTGCTTTGTTTTGGTATGTGCAGACGTAAGAAGCGTAACAACAACGTTTACGTAACAAAATTACCGAAGAGAAAATAATGTTAGAAAGTCTGGGATAAACTGGGACATGGGAAATTGCAACGGGAAATTACAGGCGACACTTCCTCTCTCCTATAAAGGTTATCACCGAGGGGTCAGGCTAAATTAACTTATCTAAGCATCAGGTAATGAGGCAGGGATGAGGTCACTTACCGTTGCACTGAGAGTAGCCCCATTCGATTGACATCCTGAAAAATCAAAATTTGTTAAATTATTATGACCTTTAACGATTTCACTGCGAATTTCACCTTTCAAGATTGGATCTTGAAGCACGTTCTGATTTATGCTTAATGGTCAAGGCGAGGATGAGCTCAGGAGTTCAAAGAAAGTAAAATCTGAGAGATCGCGTGACTGAATTGATATTAAAATGGTAATTTTTTGTGTCTTAATTGATTATTTATGAAAAGTGAGTTGTGTTTAACATTTAAAGCACAAGACTGAACAATTTTGAAACAAGTCAGGAAATAAATAATGTACGAGTGGATGGATAATCCGTTTTAGTTATCAAGATTCATCTGAATAAAGTGGTTTATCCGAATAATCAGAGTTTAGTTTTTATCTGTTTGATGCATTTTCTAACGTTCATCAATCGCTTTATACGTAAATAATTGAATAACGGAATTAGATATGTACGTAAATGTCGATTTTGAATAAGATAAGAGAATTTTTTCCATCCCTACGTAGCAAAGGATTACAGTTCAGATTAAGATACACAAAATTTTTCCTAATACCTTAACTTTCTATGTACTTTGCTCAGTATTTTTTTTTAAGTAATTGTAAGTCGAGTAAATTGACCTTTATGAACAGCTTAGAAAAAAGGAGTATTTGTATACAAGTCGCCCTAAATGATTTAGGTCCGTTTGCTCAAAATCCTACAAATTAATTAATTGTCATTGTCTAAATGTAAATATTTAAAATGTAAAAAAAAACTGCAGACAAATTACCAAACTAGCAACAAAATAAGCAACAAGTCAGCAGTTGAAGTCTGCAAGTTCCGCTTAAAGAGCTCAAGAAAGCAGCGAAAGCAGCGACATATAATCGAAGAACCGAAATCTTTCAACAACTCTAAAATCTTTTTGAGACACTGCAACAACAAATTATAAACTCATTAAATAAAAGTATTTTAAGAAAAAATATTTTGAACAATTGAAAAAAATAAGAAACAATGCCAAACTTCTTTTAAAAACGTATAAAAAAAATTTGAAAAACAACAAAAATCAAAAGAAACAGTTGATTTAACTGTTTTAAACTAATTCTAATAGTTTCAGGCTTTCAATCAAAATAAATTTTTAGTAGAAGCAATCAAAAATTTTAGCGAAGAAATTTTTTTATATAGAAAATAATGTAAGTAAGCAGTAAGTAATTCAAAAAGAATCAATTTAAAAAAATAGAAGAAATCTGTGAGAATACTTCAGAACAATTACAAATTCCTCAACATTCTATTTACAGATCTATTTACAAAAATTTTAGCAAAAACAGTTCTCTAAGTAACTTATATAAAAAACAAATAAACGACAATGAATTTAACATTTACTAACTACAGACTCCAATTACGAAACAGCCTGAAATATTAAAAAAAGTTATAAAAATGGCAGATTAATTTTTAAAAAAATCTTAGACAAAAATAGTTTTTTTTAAAACTGAAATAGAATTTCTAGAATTTAGGAATAAAAAAATTCTACGAAAATTTGTTTAAAGATTCTCAGAATACTCTACACTTTATGAACCAATTTTTGAAAAGAAAAATTTACTCTCTAATACCTTCACCTGCGCTTTTGAGTTTTTTTACAAAATATCTAATTTTAATAAATTAATGCCTATTTAAGTATTAACAAGAAGCGATATGTGTTTTGGTGGTAAAACTTGAAACTAATAAATTTATAAGTTAATGAGAAATAAAATTAAATTGTGATTAACGGTTCCATACTAATCCAAAAACGCTACTAACATTATTCCAGTCCAAATCGTCGATCCTTGCTGTTACAATAATTTGTCCTACTCTAAAACAATAGATACTATATTATTTCTATTTCTTTCCGGTCTGTAAAAAAAAACTTTACAGACTTTTTAAAAACCATATTAGGTTATCATTATTGAGCCTTTATTTATGAGAGCTTAAAGACAACCTAACAGATCAGATGCTGAATTTTGTGTTTATCCTCTTTCCAGGTATTCTGAAAATATTTTAATTTTTTTCGCTACCTAAATCAGTGCTTAGTAAGCCAAAATCTTCTTAGAATCTGATAAACTAATAACTGAGCTTCGGTGCAAAGGAGTCCTGCTTAAACGACCAGGTAATTAACCGGTGTAATCCAGCAAGTTGCATGTGATTCATTCTACTGGTCTACTGGTCAACCTGGTCGTTTAAGCAAGACTCCTTTTCCCCGAAGCTTTCTAATAAGAGAGAAGAAAGCCAGTAAAATCTAGTCAGTTGGATTGTCTTTAAGCTCTTATAAATAAACGCTCAATAATGAGAAGCCAGTTATTGTAGTTTTTAAGTTTATAAAGTTTTATGACAGACAGAAAGAAAATAGAAATAGTCTTGCGTTTGAGAGTGATTTACAGATTTAAACCAGAAGCATTATTTAATTTGCTTATTATTAGAGTTAAACTATTTTATTAGGGATCTATAATGTTAACGTTTTTGGATTACTATACCTAAATAACGTATTTACTAGTTCTAAACTCACAGACGCGATAGAATGCGTATCGCATTTAGTAATTGTCAGTAGATCCCAATTTTTATAAAACTGTTTAAAGATTTAAATTTAAAAAAACTATTGTTTTTTAATTTTAATGAAACTATAGCCTGCGGCTCAAAATTTTGACGAAACTGATAAGCAAGGCTTCAAATTTTTCATGAAACTGTCGTCTACGACTTAATTTTTTTATAAAACTGTAGCCTAGGGCTTTTAATTCTTATAAAACTGTTTTTTGCTAAAGATTTTAATTCTTAAAAATGAGAGCTAGAAGCAACAGTTTAATTAAAAATGGAAGTTTTAAAAATTAAAAAATTTAGATACTTATACGTCATATTGTGACAGTAATACCGTGAGAACCAAAATTTGCTAAATCAGAGTAAGTCTGTCATATTTTTGACAGTTGTGCTTGATGAAGGGACGTTAAGCTAACTCTAATTCAGCATATTCTCGTTGTCACTGTGTTTTTAAAAATAAAAAAATAGTTTTAAGACTAATATTAAATGGAGTACATAAAAAAAATGATAGTATAGATAGAAGGTTCAGAGAAGCTTGAAATACGACGACAGAAAATATAAAAAACGCAAACTTGAAAACGACCTGTAAAAGCGAATAAAACTACGTTTAAAAAAGAAGAAAGACAAATTGTGAAAAAACAAAAATATGTCCCAGAAAAAAATGAAAATTGATGATTGAAGGAAAAAGAAGAATAAGGAGAATTACCACTGAAACGAAAAGAAAATTATGTTTATTTAAAAAAATAAATAGTGGTAAATTCTAAAAAACAAAATCTAAAAGAATTTAAACATCATGAGAGAAAAAATAAGTAAAACACAAATTAGGCTGAAAAAATAGAAAAACATAAAAAATATTCTAAAACAACGATCACCAAAAAGAAGAAGAATAAAGAAAGATTCTGAAAAGATTTTATTGCTTTTTATTGTTTATTATGATTTCTTATTACTTTTTATACTTAACTATTTTTTGTAAACTAACCTTGTCTAAGTAAATCATTTAATATCATTATAATAATAAAAAAATGATATAGAAGAAGCTAAGAAGAAAAGGAACAAGTATAACTAAGATAAAAAAGAAAGAGTAAACTATATCGAAACGAGAAAAAAGAACAAAAAAGATTTAAAAAAACAACAAGTAAAATAAAAAAACACCAAAATTTAAAAAATTAAACTAAAAGAGAAACTAAAAAACAGCACAACATAAAAAAGAAAATATTCGATAATTTAAAAAATGTTTTTAACAAAAACGCTTTAAGGTAAAAAATTTCTTGATATGTGGTTTTCAAAATATAATTTTAAAAATAAGTAATAAAAGTAAAAATTAGGAAAATAAAGTTCAGAATGATTATTTTTCACTGCGGTTTGTGCATTTTTTTAAATTTTACTCGAGAATAGTGCGTTTTGTAAAAATTTGCAAGAGGCGTAAAAGTTTTTAAAGCAAATTTTTTGTGCAATATCTAATCAAAATAAAAACTTTACCTAAATTGCACTAAAGTCGATTCAAACCTTTCGAGATATTAAAAAAAATTATTTTAGAACAATCTGTATTTTAAGAAATCTTTTTTAAAAAAAATTGAAAATTTAAAAAAGTTAAACCAAAACTCACCAAAAATATAATGCAATGTTTTTAAAAAATATATTTTAAATAAACATAAGCTGAAACATAATTTTTGTTAAATTTATTGTTTAAGTTTCTTATTATAAAATTTGGAAAATGAGTTTGATGAACAAGAAAGCTGCAGGCCGCAAAACCTAAAAATCAATTGACTTCAAATTACTTATTCAAAATTTTTCTTAAATTTTTCTAACTCAAAAATCTGAGTAATTTAAAAAAAAACAAGTTCTTTAAAAATTTCACTTTCAATCTGGCTCCATTTGTCTAAACGAACTCTCGTGACCCACCAATTCTCATGCAAATTAAGCCAGCCAATTGAGCTCCGGCAGATAACTTAATTTCCTCTTACTCGATCAAAATTTTTCGAAAACCCTCACCTTATTGCAAAAATAAAAAAATCCGCCACCAAATCTCACTCAGGTGTGCACTTCAGAATCGAAGCAGTACAAAACTAATAAATCTCAAATAAGCTGGTGAGTTTGAGGCGCTCCCCCCACTCGCCCACTGTAACACTCGAAAAGAGCAAAGCTCCCAAGAACAAGAACAAGTCTGGCTTGACCATTTGACCGTCCAGCAAACGCACCTCGCTCCAATGAATAACCCATCAAACTCAAAAGGGAATCGATTGTCTTGCATGAGGGACATCAAATGATTCTTCCCATCCTTGACCTATTTGCAACAATATTTTGACGGCGCAGTTTGCTATTAATATTTCTGCAATTTGCAAAATAATTGCTCACCACCTACCAGTCACAAATTGAGGCGATAACGCCGTTTAAAAAATAAAAAAATAAATACAATAAACAAAATGTTGACATGTCTAATTTGTCCAGCTATTGATTTGTTAATGGAATTAGAAAAACGTTTTTATAATTGCGTGACAGGTGATTGTTTTCAGTCTCAATTTTCACATTTTCTGGTCACATTGGTTTTGTTTCAATTTTTTATTGTTGTCTTTATTTTCTCAGAAAATATAATAGAACGTAAGGAAGGTCGCAAAATTACTCTGTTATTTCGTCCAAGTTTGCGTGAGGTTATTCAGTTCTCTATTAGTATTGTTTATTTATTTTGTTGATCTTCTTTCTCAATAAAATTCGTTAATTAATTTATGTTTATCTGTTTTTAATTACAAGAAAATCAGTGTAATTTTATTTTAATTTTATGTTTTCATACGCGTATGTAATAAAATTAACTTGAGTTTATTAACCGCGACCCAAAAAAAAATTGTAATGTAAACACTTATTTTTACTCTAGATGTCAACAAATGCAGTTAGAGGCTATTTTTTCTTCTTGAAAATTATTAAGAAGAATTTTGGATCGGTTTGCATCTGTAGGTGTTTTAATAGCAATGAAATAAGCACAGCAGAAATAAAAAACAAATTTATTTCTTGCAGAGAGAAACAGTTTATGTTAGGCAAATCTAATTTTGTTTTGCTAATAAAAATTACTTTTGTATGTTAGTTCTAATAAAATATGTTTAATAGTTTTTATCCTTTATAGGGAAATTTTGTTAATAAACATAAATTATTCATTTTATACAGGATGTATCAGAAATACGTGCCTTATTCGTAACGAACTCACCAAGTAAAACAACTTTATTTATAACATTTTGCAATTTTTTTTTAATTGAAATTAAAACAGGTATTTTTAAAACACTCTTGTATATACAGGTGTTCTCTAGCAAATGACAATCTCTAGTAGTGGAGTGAAATTGTTTAGTGACACAAAGATCTACCTATATACAAAGTGTTTCTGAAGTAATGTTAGAAATTTTAATAGGTGAGAGCCCTTGTTGAAAAAATGCTAAAAACTAAATTTGCCTTGTACAAATGTTTATAAGTTTTGAAATATATTATGTAGAAGTTTTTGCTCAAAACAGTGTTGCCATCTCAAAAATAAAGTTTTTGTTAAATCTCTACAGAGTATATTTCAAAAACCTGTAACATTTCAAAAATAAATTTGAATATTTAGCATCTTTTTAACAAGGGCTACTTTAAAAACAGTCTGTATATCCAATTTTAACATTAAAAATAGATCCGTCACTAAAAAAAACTTCTGAATATATTTCAATTACACCCTCTATACCAAAAAAATTGTAATAATGCACCGTATTTTGTTCAAAAACAACTTTATTTTTTTACAGTGTATTTATCGAAAACTATAAACTTTTATATAAGACAATTTTAGCTATTTAGCACCCTTATAACGAGAGCTACCACCTGTTAAAAGTTCTAACACTACTTCAATAACACCTTGTATATTTTTATTTTTAAAACAAGATCAAAAAGAATTAAAAAAAAAGTATTATTAATGTAGGTTGAACAATCTATGACAAGCATAAAATCATCAGAAACTTTTCTACATTTACTTCTGTAAACACTTGTTGAAAAATAATCTGAACTAATTTATGACAACCCTGTCGTTTTTTAAAATTCTTTTCTTTAGTCTAAATGGATGTTTATAATTGTCTCAACCGGACTATCATAAATTAATTCGGATTATTTTACACCAGGCATTAACAGAAGTTAATTTATTAAATTGAAGAGTTTTATAAAAATTATTTACAAAAATGTATCTACTAAAAAATGAAAAATAATTTGTTATTGTCAGATATTATAAATTTTTGCAATAAAAGATTTTTTATTTTACTTAAAAATCAAAATAAAGTATGATTTATATAACACATCATAGATAAAAAATATTATATGAAATAAAACTATACCAGCAAACAAAATATTAAGTAAATAGAAATTTCGTTCTAATTAGGAATATTGTAAAGTTGTAGAATAAAAAAAATTCTACAACTTTTCTATAATTTTTTTTTAAGTATACTATCTCCAAAACTATTTCTAATCGTTTGAAAAAAAAAATACAAAAATTTAGTCATATGTTTGTCTCTTAGTGATAAGAAAAAGTCAGTTTTGATATATTAGGGTCGGTAATAAAATTTTAGAAAGAGAAAAATAAAAATTAATTTTTTGTGCGATTGGTTGTTTTTATCAGTTTACTGTGCCGGTTTCCACGATGGTAGGTTGCTGTTACTGGTTGCTACGTGTAACAAAACGGTAAGTAATTCACTTACCGTTCAGTGAACAGTAAGCAAATAAATCGAAAAAAAACAATTTTGCGATTTATTTATTAAAATTAAATGTGCAATTATTATAATTAATAGTAGTAATACCACTCGCAATTGAGTTTCTAGTGTTAATAGACAAACTTTCCGACGTAGAAGTCCCAGGTTGTTGTAATAGTCCACCAACATCGCTGTGTAAAATTTTATAAGCAAATTCAATTTTGTTTTGGTGGGAATCAACATCAACTCTGTTATTCGCCAAAAGTGTAGCCGATGTGCGTCGAAACGAGTGTCCAGTAAAACCTTCAGGGGCTTGCAATTTTAAATACTTTGCAATTTTTGACGGCCAACCTCCAATTGTGCCTTTTCCTGTGACTTGCCTAGTGCATTTGCCATTTCGATAATTCAGAAATAAATGATCTGACGTTGGGTTGCTTGGTCGAATTCTTATGTATTTTCGAAGTATTTCCAAATAATGAACTGCTTCATTTTCTTTATTAATAACAGTGAACGTTCGCTAAATATTCGTTTTTGTATTTGGAATATTTACTATAAACATTTCTTCATGTTCTTCTATGTCACTCATTTTAATATTGTACAATTCCTCTCGTCTACAAGCGCCCGATACTGTTATCTTGTTTCCTTAGAACTCAGATGTATATACCACCTCATCATCTACAACATACCTTTTGAATTAAAAATTGTTCGTCTGGTGCTTCATTCAAGAATTTTTCCATGTCTTCTTTGGTAAAAGTTTTTACCTTCTTAGGCCGATATCCAATATTTTTTCTCTTAAGATAAGCAACTAATGTAGCAAACATAGAAATATCGATAGCATCATGGAGAAAAATTGTAGAATACTCCGTCCATAAACTGCCTGGGGTCTTCAAGTGTCCACTTCTCACCACAAAATACGCTAACAAGCTCTTTTCATTTACAGAAATCTTCTTTGCTTTACGCCATTCCTTAAACAACTTGTATGTCTGTTCATATCGGGCTTTAGATTTTTCTGGAATTATTGCCGAACATCCTTCTTGCCAAGCGTCTTCTAAATCATCCGGTAGATCATCACTATCGCTCATATTTGCTTCGAAAACGAAACCACAAAACAGAACTGTCTAGGAGTGATTGTATCAAAAAGACAACTTTACTTGTTTGGAACAAAACATAGCAACCATGGAAGAGCCACTCAAAGTTTTCAGTTTCAATCTTCCCGATTATCACAAATGTATTGATATAAATTATTATTATTATTTTAGAAACTCCAATCGCGCAAAAAACGTTATAAGCATGTCGAACGTTAAGCATTACTGTTCTCAGACAATAATTGGAGTCGTCGCTTCGTTCCTCCTCCAAACAATTGTCTTCGAACGGTAAGCATTCCTTACCTTTCTCCATACTTAATATAATATTTATTTTATGTTCTAGTGTAATACAATTAAAAATTGTTTTTTCATAATTTGCGTTTTTAAGAAGCATTTTATAAAACTTATTTGAGTTCTGTAATAGCCATTGTAGCACTTAGTGTTGAAATATACTCTTTATATGGTTTTAACATGTGGTTTTGTATAATTTAGATATTTATCAATTAAAGAAATTTGTTATTATTAAAAAAATACGACTTACGACAAAAAAAGGCCAACAAATTTTGACAATGTTAAGAAATAAACTATAAATCAATCTTTCTTGTTAATTTTGACATTTGTTTCAGTCATCTTGACTGGTGTTCTGATTGTATTCCTATTTTATGTTAACAGAAATTAAAGATTGTTTTACATAATTCTTACATTATTGTCAAAATTTTATGTCCAGAATTGTATTAGCATTTATTTCTAGGGTTCACTAAATGACTCTCACGTGGTCGTCTGATTTTTAAATTTAACGTAGTCATTGGCAGTTTATAATTTCTATTGCATTAATTTGGATTTTTTTTTAAGTTCATGGCTTATTGCTTTATAAAAAATTATTCACAAGGGTAATAATCCAGACTTGTTGAAAATGCAACAGAAATTACATTATTTTTAATAATAATCGTCGTCTTTTGTTTCCAAATTGTCCAAAAATTGAATGATTTTTTGAAGCAGATGTAAAAAAGCTTCTGAAAAACAAATTTCGACTTAGAAATATACTGAACGTTTTTCAAATTTTTTACTGCTGTCTTACAACAGTGCCAAAGCGCTTTCGAAACCTAAAGTTCCATCTTCAGTGCCTAACAATACCAATGTAAAAAGAAAAGTAATACAGAAAGTTAAATAGGTTTATTTGTAATTTTTGATTTATTGTTTAAATATCTATAATTATTTGTACTTATTTTGCGTATTTGTTATTTATAATTCGTCAAGGTTTCTATTAATATGTTTCGCATTAAACATACTAGATTACAAAGTTCCATTTTTTTAAAAAACTTGTAAATAAGTATCACCTTGATCGGTTTAATTTGACGCATTTTCAATAAAAATAATTTGAGAAGGATTTTCTATTTGCAATTCTATTTATTTGTTACAATGTGTTCAAACTTTCTACCAATTTTATAATTTCTGGAATGATAATGACGACAATTTTGACTTTCTAATCCTCTTACTAGTCATCTCTTCCAGGTAAATTTATTTCTCAAGTAAAATTTCTTTAATGTTTTTTCTATTTATTCGATCACATAAATAACAACAATAAAATTTTTATTTAGTACAGTCAACCACAAACTTAATGTCTCTAAAAAGTGTTTTACAGATTGTCGTAAAATCAGCGTTTCTTGTCCTGTTTTCTCTCTAATTTTATAAGAAACAGAAATAAAGTTTTAGCAAAAATATTTACATTGTTTAAAGAGAAAAAGCGTAAATTACCCCTGTGGGGCAATAAATCCGTCTATTGTTTAAATTAATAGAGTGTGAACCGTCCGATTTATTGCATTCGCGAGTTAATGAACTTTCTGATGTTTTTCCAGGAGGTCATTGTTGATTGTGGGGCAAGGTTGGTTTTTCCCCTAGGCGAGTAATTGAAATAACTCCACCTACACCTGTTTTGGCAAACAGAGTTTGATTTTCATTAAATTAATGTTTGAGTACTTGTTTGTGCACGTGCTTCTCACTAATTTAATTAGCACGAAGATAGATCTTGCTGAGTTTCGACCTCGTTATCAGTGGGACACGCCTTGAGCTGTCGATTATTATTACACATTTATTTTATTAAAGAGCTTTTCACTTGGGATTTTTTCGCCTGGATTTAAATCCGGGGAAGAATGCGGTGGGTGTCACCAATCAAAATCAAATAAGTATTTCTATAGTTTATTACCAGGGACGGATTAAGACACGATCTTTAGACACGATATAATAACATAAAAATGTCGGCGGTGGTTTGATTACCGAAAATTGTTTCTCATCCACTTCTTTTGGCAGAAATAGACAAATAATTAATAAAAATTAAAATACAACATTGGTAACCATTCAGAAATAAAAAGACTTTACAGGTTTATTTCTTTGACGATCCTGCTTGATTTCCTTTCCTCTATCTTCTTGCCTTTATAATTTTCTTTGTCTAATCTACTCTTTTTCTTCTCTACTTTTACTTACTACCTTTCTTTGCTTCAAAATCTTGTTTCTTATCTTTCCACGACCTGACATTTAATTTCTTTTCTATTTTCTTTATTCTGTACATTTTCTTCTCACTCTTACTTTTATCTCAAAAATTTATTTTCTTTATTACATTTAATTTTTTTAGGTACTTACTAAGAAGATTTGGTGTTCTATTTAGATTCATCTATGCTTTTGATCTTTCCTGTCTGTCGGTACCCAAATCTCCTTGTTTTAGTTTTTCTTTTATTGATGTTTTACTTTTTCGCGGTCTTTTAAGCTCGGAGCTCGCAAACCTTTTTTTCTTGTAATAGATTTTACGTTCTTTTTATACATTTATTTAATTCTCTTTTTCTATTTCAGTCTAGCACTGCTGAAAATTTTTTGCATTTATACTGCATTCTTAATTTTTCTTCAAACCTCTTTTCTTTTCTGCTTCAACTCTTAGTATTTATCTCTTAGTTTCTTTTTTTATTATGTATCTTGACTTTTGTTTGTTTCATTTTAACAGCTATTTAAATACTTATTTTGGACTCGTTTGGTGTCTACCTATTTCTTCAATCTTCGCACTTTTGCTCTATCTAAACCTGTCTGCACATCTGGCACCTTTTCCTTCATTTTTTAGCTTTGTGTTTAACATCATTGCTTAATTCTTGTAAGCAGTACGTAGTAAGGTTATTGCACTGTAGTTTTAAGCTTGGTCTTTATAAAATTACTCTTTTCTCTAATTTTTAAAAAAGCTTCTTCTTCTTCAAACTACATGCAATACTTCATAAACTTTTATTTAAATTTGCTGCGACACACAATAACTTTTTATTTGAAATTGTCTTCTCGTTTAGAGCTTTTTTTTTAACTTTAAAACCTGTTTTTTTATAGATTTTTTTCATAAATACCCTACTTTTTGAGCAGATACTGTCATTAGTACCACCTAGAACTTCCATAAATTGGGTTCTTTATTTTTTACTTATTTTGTTTTGTTCTTTCTCGTTTCTAAATTTTTACACCTGTGTCTCTGTTGCTATTCATATTATTTTAATTATTTCTTCCTTTTTATGTTGATTCACACTTTATACAAAAAACTTTTTCCGTATTTTATGCCGATGCGGCCTTTTATTGTTTTTTCTTCCCATTTTCGTTTACGAGTTTATCTAGTTTTATCTTTTTTTTTTCTAGTTATTTTTAATTTGAAGTTCTTCTGAAACAAAATTTGTTTTGTAGTTTTTCTTATTTTTGCTTTTAAATCGTCGATTTTCGAGAATTTTAAAACTTTTTTGTTTTTTTTTTAATTCTTTCTTTTTCACTTTTTTCAAACGTTGTTTTTCTTATTTTTTGTTTTTTTCAGCTGCCGTTTTATAAGTTGTTCCGGTTGTTCAAAGGCTTTTTTGTTCTTTTCTAATTGTAATTTTTTTTCTGTTTACTTACACTAATTTAGGCTTCTGACTCTAAAAACTGTTTATTTTAAGATTTTCAATAGAATTTAGAAGCCGAAGTCAATTTTTTTTATTTGGTTTTTCTGTAAACATAGCAGAAATATTTATTTTTAAAATAATAGTCGCATTTGTCTCTCAATTTGTATAAAAAATTATTTTTCTTTAAGACAGATAAAAAAAGTTTAAGAGCATATCTAAGAAGAGTTTATAATTAAAAAAAAAAATATTTTTTTTCAGATGCTGTTTTTTGAGTTTTTCTGGGTTCTTGTTTTTTTAGTTGTGAATTAGGTTTTTCTGAATCTTCTTTTGTTGTTTTTTTAATTGTATTTTTTTAAAATCTCTTTTTACATCGTTAATAAACTTTATATTATTATTAGTTACCAAATTTGAAATTTTTTCAAAATATTTTTTGATTTTTCTCTTCTGGTTTTATCTACACTCAATTTATCTTACTTTTTTTTTCGAGTCGTTGTTTTATTTTGCAACTATGTATAGTCTTTCTTACAGGTACATCCGAAAATCAAGGCATAATCTTTATGTTTATGACACTCGAAAGGTATTAAGTAGCGTTGTCAAATAGACACGATTTTTTTAAATTTTTTATTTTAAAAAACGTTAAATAAACAATGAAAAAAAAATTATGATATTTTTGGAAACGACAAAAAAGCCGATTAAAAAAACTCAAATTTCTGAAAAGCAAATACTGAAAAAAAAATTATAAATTTTTTTAGGGGCCTCTAAATAGTGTTAGGTTAGGGGCTAGCATTGTTATCGCTCCGCCCCTGTTTATTACAGTTAAACGGGTCCAAATAAAATCCTCATCCTAGCAACATAATCGCGATTTTATTGCGCTATAAAATGCGGAAGCTATTTATTACCGGCAGCAAAAACAGCAAACGCCTGAAACATAGGCAAGTAATAATACAGTCGCGTATTACTACTCACATAGTTACGCATCATAAAAAAGAAATATCTCTGCTCAATCAAGCCGTAAAACGCATTAAACAGTTCGATGTAACTCTATCTGTGTACATTTAAAACTTTTCTTTTATTTTCCTGTTTATTTACAACGTTTATGTTTTACTTGGACGTTTATAGTCGATTTTTTTGCTTTTTTGATCAAAAGTTTTCTAGAGGAATTTTCTCAAATCGCATTCCACGGGATTTTATGTTTTTGAATCGATTCCGGTTGTACCTCTTTTTATTTTTCTCTTCACTTCTTGATGTCTGTATTATTGTCATCGGCGAATGAAATCATCAAAGCTCTTGCATTAATTGGAAAAATGATACAAGAGATGAATTATTCACTGTTAGAATCGTCGTAACTGTGTATTATTAATGAATGCGATTGAGGAAGTGTCATAAAAATGTAGTAAACGAACGTTTATTGCAATTGGTGTTTGTGTTAAATTGTAGCGGATTGAGTGACTTTGCATAAACATCAAACTGATGGCTGAAGATAAACTAATTATTTAAACGAGCCTCCTGCAGAGACGAAAGCTTAGATTTTTCTAAATCGAAGCTAAATCAATAATAAATTTATTATCTAAAGTCGGGTGAAAATAAAAAAAAACAACAAAAAATTTTATAAAAAGAAACTTCACAGTAGCATAAGAAAAGCAACAAGGCGTGATAGAATTCAAAATTTTTACTTTCTTCAAAACTTAAACTTGAAGAACATTAATAATGAATAAAGCTACAAGAGAAAAACTACTATTTTTACTCTCTTGTTTGGTTTTCGCTAACTGACAGCCAATGTCTCTCTCCTTATATAACCGAACGTTTCCAAAATTGTCTCAGTTTCTTCAAATTGACAGAAAATAGATATTAGAAATCATATTAGAATTCTTATTTTGTTATTTTGACAAAACGATAAGAAACTTTAAAAAAAGTATTTTCCTAATTTTTTTTGATCAGTGTATAATGAAAACACAACAAAAAAACAAATAAAATACAAAAAGAAAAATTATAAAAATTATAATTAATAAGAATAATACAACTTAATGTAGCTTTGCTTATTAGGTCCAGTTAGGTCCAGGTATAACAAATGTAAGTTGATATAAAAAAATTGCAGATTGTATAATTAAAATTTTGATGATAAATCTCTCAAATAAAAAAAAGTAAAACAAACTCATTGTTTTTTTGTATTGTTTTATCAAATAACAACCTGGTTTGAAAAAGATTATCCTCGCGCTGATGATCAGGCAGCTGAATTCCATCTATTATAGTTGTTGATGAGTTTGGTCAAAACGCGCTCATTGCTAGTTCGTTATCGTTTCTTTAAGAAAAACCGTGTTTCGCAAAACCAACAACTCCATAATGCACTATAAACCCATCAATAGATGAATATTGAAAAACCAGATGGCGTCCACCGGCGAATAAATCACCTTCAACAACAGCTAATTGAATAAAAGTACTTAGAAGCAAGCGGAAGCGGCCGTCTACACAATATATCTCGTCGAATCAGGTGTATAATGGTGCAAAACACGACTGGAAGATAATGCGATTAAAGAAGAAACGAAGCGATCCAGCGGACACTCATTTTTGCAGCCTTGACGTTTTTCTTCCAGGCGCCTTTGTTATCGGAACAAGTAGATTCAGATCGGGACGATCCGGTGGCCGGCACCTAATCACGTTTTAATCGCACTCATAACAAAACACAGCCTTATTTGGAGGAAATTTAGAAAAAGTGTCATTATTCTCACACGTCTAATTATACCCGATACAATCCGGCACTAACGAGGGACCAGTGAAATAAAAACGCCATTATTTGATGAGAAAATTACGCACTTACATAGTGATAATCGAAAATTGAAGACGTCGAGACTGTGATTTAATTGATTAATGAAAACGACGTACAGTTACTTCTCCAAATAGAAGTTATTAATTTCAGCAGACGGCTAATTTAACAAATAGCAGAGGCTTTTCAGAGTTCAAACTACAAACCAAAAAGTTTCAGCACATACGCTTCAACTAAAGGCATTTCAAGAAAAGTTATTAAATCAATCAATACTACTTAGACAGACCGCTTTTTTAAGTAATAAGCTTCATCATTTATTTACTGCTACAAGTAATAAAACTAAAATGTATTTGAGACTCTGTACCAGTAGTTGAGAGAAAAATAATAAATATAAATTTGCAAATATTGTTCTAAATAATTGTAAAATTATTTAAATAACTATAAAAAAATTAAAATTTATGCATTTCTTAAGTAAAATTTATTTCAAGTTATTTTAAGTTTATTAAAGATCTTTTTCATCAAAAAAAATCTTTTTTATTAAACATAGTAAAAACTCAGTTTGGTTGTTTACCGCATCTGTTTTATACAAAGTAACGGTTATTTAGTTGTTACTAATGCAGACTCATCGGTAAAAATTACTTACCATTCTGAAACGGTAAGGAAATTAATTTAAAATTCAATTTCTGACAAAGTTACAGACATTAAAAAAATATATTTTTTTCTAATTTCAAAAATTTAAATAACTTAGAACGAGTAAGCTTAGTCTTAAAAATTGTAAAATAGATACTACTTTTTGTCCAAAAACTACCGATTTGCACAGTTTCAACATTTTTTTTTTTAAATAAAGATGATTTATTATGTTTAGTTCTCTAGACTTCTATATATATAGTCCTATAGAGTTCTAAATCCCGTAATAAACCAAACAATGGTCATTGTTGAATCTAATGGTAAGCTAATTTTCAGTGCTGGGATATTTTAATTTATGATTGTTCGGAGGATCGACACTTACAACATCTGGATGGAATAGCTGACTACCTGAGGCATCGGCAGGGATCGGATAATTGTTAATAATAATTCCAATAATAAAATGAAAGCAAATGGAAAGAAATAAAGAATAAAAAATCTATGACAAAGTTTCAATTAGACGGAAAATATTTATGTTCAGTTGACGATTGGACCTGTCTACCTGGCATAACTTTCTAATTCTTGTTAAAATAATTAAATTTTTAAACTACACAACATTGATCCCAATGCAGAGGTAACGAGAGGCTGTTGTCGTTTACCAACAAAAGGGTTGTTTTGCTATCAGTTGTGAAAATTTACAAAATATTTTAAGATAAAGAAAACAGTTTGGATTTTGTTTCCACTGCAATTGCATCGTTTCTTTGCTCTGTTCTAGTATTCTTGTGTTGTGATTGCACGTTTTTAAAAATCAGTCTTTTTTAAGACTACTAAGTACTTTGTTATATGGTATTTCTTGGTAAGAATTAATTTTGAATAAAATTTATTTTATAATAATTTAAATATAAATTTAGTTCCTAAAAGAAAATTTTTTGTTTCTTTCCAAAATGTGGGGACCTTGGGAAAAAGAAACTGTGAATGAACTGCTAATTCATGTTGTTTCTTCATCTTCGTCTTCGTTATCTTCCACAAGTAGTGAAGAAGAAATTGACGTTGGTGGACCTCGTAGAAAAATAAAGTTTTTAGGGGCCGATACTAAACAAGTGATTTTAGATGTATTTCATGGTAAGCAAAAATTCTTTACATTAGTTCTTTGATTATATTTTTTTGTTATAGGCTTAAGACAAACTAAAGACTTTACGACTGCCTTTAAAGAAACTCTTCTTTTAACGAAAACTTCCAAAACAACATTAAGACGTTTAATTAAAGTTGGAATACAAACTAGAAAAAAACGAAAAGATTTTGGCAAATTTCGAAAATTAGACGAACATCTGCACAGTGACATTATAAGAAGAACGGTTTATGAAATGTATGAAGAAAAAGAAGTTTCCACGATTGCAAGCCTACACGCTAAATTACAAACTAAAAATTTAGACATAAAATGCGGACAAACAACGTTGAGAACGTTTTTGAAAAAAATTGGATTTTGCTTTAAAAAGATTAATAAAAGATTATGTATAATGGAAAGTCTGCGATTGCGAAGATGGCGTCATGAATATTTGCAAAAAATACAACAATTTAGAAATGAAAACAAAGAAATATTTTATTTAGACGAAACATGGTTCGAGAGCCACGACACGGTTTGTCGTGGTTGGGTTGATAGAAGTCAGAAATGCCGTCTGAAAGTCCCACCATCTAGGGGCCAAAGACTGACAATTTTACATTGCGGTTCGGAAAATGGTTGGGTCAAGGATGCACTATTATTATTTGGCAAAAAAATAAAACACTGCAAACTTGATTATCACGAAGACATGAGGGCAGAACTTTTTGAAAATTGGTGGGAGAACACCTTACTTCCAAAATTACCACCAAATAGTGTAATTGTGTTGGACAATGTCTCTTATCATTCTAGGCAATTAGAAAAACTTCCCAATACCGGAAGCCGCAAAGAAGACATTCAAACTTTTTAATCAAAAAATGATCTTTTTTATGTAGAATCGTACTCCAAAAAACAACTTTTAGAGGTACTTAGAACTAAGAATTTTTTAAAAAAGTATTTTGTCGACGAAAAAGCAAAAGAATTAGGACACACTGTTGTGAGGCTGCCCCCATACTATTGTATTTTTAATCCGATTGAATTAGTATAGGGGCAGCTAAAAAGGGCTACACGAAAAAATAATAAGTGTTTTGACAGAAACAATAAGGTAGTTGATGTAATAAAAAATGAAATAGAAAAAATTTGTAAAAAGACTTGGGAAAAATCCGTAAAAAAAAATAATAAAAATTGAAAATGAATACCGCAAGTTTGAAAACATAGAATTTATTATAAATTTAAATGAAGATAGTGATGACAGTGTATTTAAAGATTAAATTTATTACAAAAAATTTTGTTTTTTATTAATATTAATCGATATTATTAATATTGAATTTTTATATAATCAACAAATTTATTTTCAACAATTGGAATCAATTTATGTAAATTTTACTTATCGGAAATTTTACGGTCCCTGGCGATGCCTCAGGTAGTCAGCTATTCCGTCCAGATGTTGTAAGTGTTGATTCTCCGAACAATCATAAATTAAAATATCCCAGCACTGAAAATTAGCTTACCATTAGATTCAACAATGACCATTGTTTGGTTTATTACGGGATTTAGAAGTCGGGACCAGATAAATTTGAGGGAACTATACCATCAAGATTAGGCTTAGGCTCCTAAATCCAAAACATTATAGTTATTCTACACCTGTCTAAAATTATTTCTCTTTAAGTCTATACCGCGATTCTTTCTTGGATCTCTAATATTTCTACCGCTTCTCAAATTTTATTTGATATTATTATTATTGGGACAACTTTAACTACTTTTTCTTTCTTTATTGTTTTTATTTCTTTTTTTTTAGGTTTTTGTATTTACTTACTTCATTGATAAGTTTTTTGTTGATTATTAGTTCCTTGAACTGCTATATCTATTAAGTATGTGGTCTCATTTGTTTTGTCAGTCAATACTATGCCAGGTCTATTTGTATTTATTGTTTTATATGTTATTACAGTTTTGTTCCATAATATCTTATATCTGTTTGAATCTAGCATGATTTTCAGTGTGTATTTGTATATTAGTATTTTTTTTTTGAAGACATTCTTTGCTGCGTGGTTGAGTCTTATTGTATCTTCTTTTCCTGCTATTTTTCTACATTCTTCTATCACATGTTCTATCATTTTTTCTTTTTTATTGCATCTTTTACACTTATCTTTGTTTTCTGATTCTCTCATAACTAGTCTGCTGTAGTTTCTTTTTGGTATCACTCTATGTTAAACTGCCAGCATAAATACCTGCTTATTTTTGTTTTCTGTGTTGTACATTTGTTTGTTCTAGAACTGTTGTTTCTTTCGCTAGCATGACTGGTGTCTGTCTAATCATGCTCTAGCTTTTTAAATGCTTTATACAATAATTTTATATCCTGTTGTTGTTAAAAACCTGTTTTTAATGTTGCAATTTGTTTATAGTGTATATCTGTAATATTTTTCATTGCTTCACCTTCTCTATTTTCTTGGTATGATTATTCTGTCTTTATTTGTTGCTCTCTTTATTTGTGTGCTCCAAATTTTGTCATTGTTGTTTTAATCAGTTATACAGCCGTATATTACTACTAAAATGGCGTATATGGTGTTAAAAACAATCAAAATTATTGTATTATTCTTACTTTTTAGTTGCAAATAATATGTTCTAATAACATCAACTCTGTAGTACCATTGGTATTGAAGTTGGTCATCTTCATTTTGTTTGAACTGATCTAGTGAAGGTAAAAAAATTCTTGACACAATCAAGTTGACAACAATATCAACCCAACTAACAGTTTTAGTAATTACAATTGTCTTGGTCATTTTCTAGAATTTAGTTACTATAAATTGTTAGTAATAATAACCACGTTGTCATGGAAATTTTACCAAAATTAGGATTTGTCATTTCCATTTTACTACTATTTTGTGCTTCTATTGCTACGTTTCGAGAACTTCGGGGTTAGTAAGATCTTTATATGCTCTGTGATTGAAAGAAAATTTTAGGATTTGTGAAAAAATTTATTTTTCTTGGGTTTTGTACATTTGGTTATGGTTTTATGCGGGTTACTTTACTTCAATTACAAAGAAATGTTAAAATTCTCTACAAAAAAGAGCTTAGACACAATCCAGCGTCCACCTAACAATAAACAATAAAACATAATTTTGAAATACTGCAAACTTTGTGAAAATCACATAAAATCTAAATTCGCAGCGATTAAAACATTTTGACTCAATTTTAATTGCCAGAAATATGTAAAAACTGAAAAATATACTTTTATGTTCGTTTTCTATGTAGCGACTTCATCGGTCATTTTTGCTCTCTATAACATATTTTTCAAATAATTTTTTAATTTTTTTATTATTTTTTAAATGTAGACTATATGCCGCCATTGCTTTTGCTTTGTCAACAAAGCACAATTTTGTTTATTAAGCATCGGTGGTTCAGTGGTAGAATGCTCGCCTGCCACGCGGGCGGCCCGGGTTCGATTCCCGGCCGATGCATATCCTTTTTTTAATAGCTTGTTATTAATTCAATTTTTTTTTTTTACTAAAAAGAAAGCAATAATCGTTAAAAACTTGAAATATTTACTTGTAATTGGTTAATTTACGAAATCAATTAATTAGAGATGGAAATGTCAAGTTTTTTACGATTTTTAATTTTTCTTTGGTAATAAAACTGAATTTTTAAGAAAAAAAATGCTTGCATCGGCCGGGAATCGAACCCGGGCCGCCCGCGTGGCAGGCGAGCATTCTACCACTGAACCACCGATGCTGTTGAAGATGGTACAAAATATCTTCCAAGCGGACGAAGATGGTCAACGAAAATGTTCTAAAAATAAAAACGTTTAGAAAGTATCTCAAGTATTAGCGTAACTACCTAGTAGAAAATACAAAAAACCGTGGCCGGGTTGAGGCCTTTTATGAGCTAATTTCAAGTTGAGATATACAACTGGTAGCATTGCTAATTTTAATACTTTTCTATGGCAACAACAAAACCAATCAAATTAGCTCATTCGAGATTCTAGAATCCTGGATTTCTTAATAAAATTCATCAAAATCAACAAATTTGTTATGGTAATTTACAGTGATGGCAACATAAAAAGTTAGCAAAACAATGCTATAAAAATAAAAATTGTAGCAGTGTTATTAGTATTGTTTTGGAATACATCCTGTAGAAGATTATTCCATTTCTGTACTAACATTTCTCGAAGCTTTCTGGAATTTCTGGGAACCGGTACATGTCTCCGTAAACGTCCCTTATCTCATTCCAAAGTTGCTCGATAGGATTCAAATCCAGACTTCAAACAGGCTAGTCAAATCTTGTAATTCAAACCTCGTCAAAAAAAGTTGTAACCAAACGAGCAGTGTGGGGTCGTGCATTTAGCCGTAGCGACTTTTTTAAGTATCACCAACCATGAACGGTACAACATAGTCTTCTAGAATCTCGGTAATGTAGCTGTGCGCAGTCAGAGTCCCATTTTGAATAAAGAGTAACTCTGTACGGGCCTCGAAAGAACTTCCTGTCTATACGATAAGAAAGCCTCTACCAAAAAGAAGTCGTTCAGCTATATAAGCTTGGACATACCTTTCACCCGGTCGTCGCCATACTCTCACGCGTCTGTCTGAACCTGTGAGACACAATTGAGATTTGTCAGAAAACAACATGCGACTCCAATCCTCTACTGTCCATTCCAAATGTTTTCGTGCGAAATTCCATCTCGCAACTCGGTGTTCACGAGAAAGCGGAGGGCGTGTAGCTGTAGTTCTAGAGAACAATTCCGCAGCACAAAGTCTTCTTCTTATGGTCTACTCGTTTACGTTTACATTTCTTACTTCTCGTAGGCTAGTTCGAAGAGAAACTGCCGTAACTGTTCGGTTTCTCAAAACAGTAGAAACAAGAAAGCGGTCATCTCTAGCTGTTGTAGCCCTTCTTTTTTCGGATCCTGGTCTACGAATAAGCAGACAAGTCTCTTAAAACACTTTTTGCTCACTGGAACGACTGGCCTTTGCTGTTTCACGCTGGCTGCGAAAATCTTCTATAACCGCCACAATTCGAGCTGCCACAACAGGATTTATGGACATTTTATTTAATAACAAATGAAAACACAATGAATTCAATTAAAGAATTCATAATAAAGAGAGAATAAAAGAGTATTCCAGAGATATCGATACGAAGCGCCTTTTTTCTGTAAAATACACATTGATACTGTCACGGGCTCTGCCTCGTGAGGTGGGGTTGAGATTAAAAACAGGGTTTTAATACAAAAGGGAATTTAATAATGTTTGCAAAGTATGGTACATGATACGGAAATCCAGTTATACATAATACAATAAGGCTACTTACATTGACATTCTCACACAATCGAAGGGTCTGGACATATCTCACACTCCACCTAACTCAACTCTCCCCGTTGAACTCTACCAACCGACTTCCCGATTAACGCCACCCGCTAGTTTGTCAACCCCCCAAATGCTGAGCCAGCTATTGCCTCAACCGACGGTGATTTAGTCGGCATATCAGCAATAGCCCATCCGCATCGGCAGGCCTTCGACCTAGCAGGCTAATGAACCTCCGCTTCCTGACAATACATAATGTTTATTGTTTTAAATTGCTTTATATTTCTAAGAAAGACTATCTTAAGTTAAAAAACTACTCTTCTGCAAATATTGTACAATATTTAAAGAATTTTACAAGTGACTCTAATTTTATGTTCGGCAGTGTATTATAAAAACCTAACAATAAGTATTCCTTTTGCAATAATTATTTATGTGTAAGATCAAAATGTATAATTATGCATGAAACATGAGCGTTCAAGATGGGAGAGTACAATGAAATTACAATTTGGAAAGAAACTTAACCCTCGCCAAATTCGAATTCTCCTAACTCGTAAAACAGTCAGAGTTAGGTCAGTCTTAGACCAACTTCCTGTCTTTGCTTGAGTATTTTTTTATTCTAAGCAAAAAATTTTAAATTGTAAAAGATGGAGGGTCAAAAATACGTTGAAATTTTTATATAGATTTTTAGAGAATCAGTGGTGAGGGTTTTGAATCTGCAATAAGCTAAAGGAGTGAAGAGGTCTACTTAATCTCTTATAAAAATTTTTCTTTTCGTTTATGGCTTAAGGGATTGTTTTAGAAATTATTTGTTTGTTTTTTGCAGAAAATTTTTAGTAAGGAGTAATACAACTAAAATAAAAGAAAAAGAGTGTCCATTATACAAAAAACAATTATAAATATAGAACAAGTAAATTAGAAAAATTTATGAATCAATAATAAAATACAGGTAATATTCTGTTATTGCAAGGAGGACAGGATAAAACGTTTCTAAACCGTATGATCAAGCAAAGTTTAAACATATTTTTAAATAAAAAATTACAAAAATTTAACAAAATTAGGTAAACGTTTTAAACATTCTTTGGGTTTTTATTTATTTAATACTTTATTTTATATTATTTACAGTTACAAGCATGAGACAAAATCAATAATGCTTATATTATATGCTCAAAATATGATCAAAAAAATAATTTTTTTAGAAAGCTGTGAGAAACTTTTTGCAAATGCAAATTATATAAAAATAGAAATAAATAGATAGATAGGCAGATAACTTTTCAAAAAAAAAATTAAATTATCTGTAGGTCACAGTTTATGTAATTTTGACCTGTCTAGGATGTTGTATTTGTAGCATCGGTGGTTCAGTGGTAGAATGCTCGCCTGCCACGCGGGCGGCCCGGGTTCGATTCCCGGCCGATGCAAACTTTTTTTTCAATTTTTTAATCATCTATTGAAAGAATTTGTTACACCTCTCATCAGCGTCTGTTTCTGATTGATTACATCGAATCTTATTTCGGTGTACAACCGTTAATTTCACGGTTTAGTAATTTAAACAATTGAAAGAATAATCGCGGATTAATACAAAGCGTCTATCTGAATAGATTCATCAGGATTATTTGCTTATTAGGTGTGGTATTGTTCGTGTGATATGTTGATACGCTTAATTATTGCATATTCATCTCTCTAAGTGTTTTCAACGCACAAATCAAATGATCTAATTAAAGCCACTAACTCGCTATTATCGCCAAAAACAATCGGTTTGGATTAACAATTTGGTGTTAGACGGGTTTTGCGGTTCGTAATTATACTTCTTGACGAGTGATTTATTAAATATTACAATGCTGAAAGACGTAATGAATTGTTATTACTCCCGGATGAAGCGTTGAGAATTTCAGGTAGTTACTTTGGATTTAATTTATTTTTTTCAGCCGGATTTTTGATTGCTGGACCGTTAAAATCAGCAACAACAAATTTTTACGATTCTTTGATCACCTCCATGAATACTGACAAGGTGACAACGACTAGAGCTTCTGACATTCGTTGATGGGTTAAAACACCATTTCGCATTCCTCTAATCTCGGCGATATGTTTATCAAATTTGTCGACCGATGATTAAGAATCAAACATATGGACCGCCAGGTTTTTATCACAGTCGTAAAATTTTGTTTTTTTATAAACTTTTCCGAATTTATTAATCCCTGTAATAAAATCGAACGACATATGTTTTAAAATCGACCTATAGTTTAATTGTTTTCTGTAGAAAAGTGTACCGTTACGGAGCGGCTACGTAAATGGATCGATTATTTTAATTAACATTGAGGTTAGCACAGATGTTCCTCAGAAATTAATAAAATAAAGCAGAGATGCTCTACAAAATCTTCCGCTAAAGGACAACGAAATTCGAGACTCTTCAGGAATTAAGCGCGAGGACATGACGCGCTTTGTAATGAACTGGAGAAAACAGAATACGTAGGCCACTGCTAAAGTTCGCGGAATCAAGTACTTTTAGTATTGCCAGTGTGTTGCAAGCGACATATTCGTAAAATCTGACATTTTCTACCTCTGACACAGTTGACAATTTGGTTTCAAATCTAACGGTGTAATTTTAAAAAAATTTAAAAGATTGGCAATTGCGCTAAGAAATGGAAATATCGAACCGTGATGATATTTTGGAATTTCCGATACGGTTTAACAGCACCGCAATGTGTGGCAAAACTTAAATTGTTATTTGGAGATGAAGCACCGTTCAGAACTATGGTTTACAAGTGGTTTGCAGAATTCAAGAGTGGAAGGATCAACGTTTGTTGTCGATCCTTGCGAAGGACGTCCATGCGCCTCCGTTGTCGCAAAAAATATCGATGCTGTACGCGAAATAATTTTAGCAAATCGTCATGTGACATACAGGGAGATAGAGGCGACCTTAGGCATTGCGGTGAAACAAATACATAAAAGTTTGCACGATCAGTTGCATGTTAGGAAACTTTGCAGTCGATGGATCCCTCACAATTTGAAAGAGGTGCAAAATGAGGCACGAGTCAAATAGTGCAAGGAAATGCTAAAAAAATTTGACGGTGGTCGTTCAAATTCTGTATACAACATTGTAACATGTGACAAATTGTGGGTATATTTATATGAACCCGAAATAAAACAGCAATCAACTGTATGGGAGTTTGAAAGTTAACCTAAACCAACCAAAGTGACCCGTTCACAGAGCGTTTCGAGAAAAATGGTTGCTTGTTTCTTCAAAAAAACCTGTAATGTCGCATCTGTTGTATTAGAAGATCGAAAAATCATTAATGCGGGGTGGTATACTTTGTTTGCCGGAAGTCATTGCTGAAATCAGAAAAAACAACCAAAATCGGCGAATTATTGTGCATCAAGACAATGCAAGCGCGCACACCGCACAACGAACTGTCGAGTTTTTGACAACTAACAACATCGAATTAATAACACATTGCCCATATTCGCCCGTTTTATCACCCAACGACTTCTTCTTATTCCGATACATAAAAAATAAGATGCGTAGCGGGCGTTTTTCATCGCCTAAAAAGGCCGTTGATGTATTTAAGTCGCTAGTTTCGGAGGTACCTCCTTCAGAGTGGAATAAATGTTTTGAAGATTAATTTTATCGAATTCAAAAGTGTATAGATAAGAAAGGCGAATATTTTAAAAAATAGTAAACCGTTTTATACAAAATAATTTATGTTTTGTTTTACATTTTCCGAAAATTTTAGCAGTCGCCCACGTACTAGCAATAAACAATTTTTTAAAGTGTTTTAAAGATGAGGTTTCGGTACAATTTTCTTCATAAAAACTGTAAATTAAGTCATAAATTATTTGGTAAAGAAGAGATCTTAAGCTTCTGCTTATGGGTTTTCAATTTGACACTATTTTATTAAGAAAAGGTATAAATTTTGGATTAGGGACTAATTTTTGAAGCTTTTGTCTGTGACTGTTTATTACTTTGAGTTTAAACCTAATGGCAGGTGGTAACAGGTGTTTTGTTATCAATAATTTAATACTTGAGTCAAATTTTTAGTTTTTTATAAAAATACTCCAATGGTATATTTTTTATTTACAATATTCGTCCGCGTTGAAAATGGTTTGTACCATTTTCAACAGCATCGGTGGTTCAGTGGTAGAATGCTCGCCTGCCACGCGGGCGGCCCGGGTTCGATTCCCGGCCGATGCAAGCTTTTTCTTCCTTGAATAGTTTTTTTGTGTTAACTATTCAACACTATTATTTTGCGGATTCAAAACATGCAGAAAATGGTTTTTTACAGTCTAGTTTTTAAAGCCGTCATAGAAATATTCTAGAAAATTATTTCTATTATTTTCACAAATTGTACAGATTGGACCAAAAGTGTGTAATTAAACATTTTTTAGCTAAATTATCAAAAATGTAAAAAAACTATATAAGCATTAAATTGCAAAAAAAATTTACTTGACTCTAACGCTATGTTTAAAAAAATATTTATTTAAATTTTTAAGAAGATTTTCTTCATTATTTTTTCGTTAAAATAAAGTTAAAAAGCCAATAAAAAAATTTTTTTCGATCGACAATAAACACTACATGTTAGTGGCAAGGCAGCAAAAGAGCTAATTTACAGCCGCTCAAAATTACTCAGCAGTCACAAAGTCTAGAATTTACCAAAAAATTATATGTTCAACATGACAATAAATCATTTTAATGTCTTATTGGCTTCAAAGATTTAAGTTCACATGCTTTATTATATAATTAAATTAAACAAATAACTATTATTTAAATAACTACTAATTTAACTATAAAGACTAATCTTATTAATTAATGCTTTTTCTTAACTTTTTATTATTTTGCAGCAAACGTTACGAGTCTGTTATAGTATTAGGTATAAATAAATAAATTGTAAACAATATATTGTTACTAACATTTTGAAATAACAATATGAGAAAGAGAGTTTCAAGTAACTAGTTTAAGAAAATATTATAAAAATATTACGCCAACAGTACATTAATACTATTAATAGATCATCGCTCATACACCGATTGGGAAGAATAATGTCATCGCTTTGAACGAGTGGAGAAAAGTCGGGAAACATTCAGACACATACTGAAAGAACGTATGGTTATATAAGCGAGCAGAGACGTGACCGGCCAGGTAGTTATTTAAAGTGGAACTATTTTTGAAAACGACTTTATTAAAGTGAAGGCAATCGAAGTTATTACTGTCGATTATCGAGTCATTTATTTGTTAAATTATTGTTGTGTGTTTTTGTGTACATAATACAAATAATTTATTTGTTATTAATCAAACTTTTTTAATCAAATGAATCCCGATTTTTTAAAAAATAAATTGTAAAAATACAAGCTTTCTCTGATCAATTCTTTTAGTCTGCTCTATATAGTTTCAAGTAAGGTTTAAAGTTTTTGGAAAGAGTATTTCATTGTTATAAGTGAGTCTTTATAAAAAAATTGTACAGTTTTGATATAAAAGGCCAACAAAGACAAATTTTCTGCCGTCAAAAGCAGACATTACTAATACATTTTTTGTTTAAAACAAATTAGCGATAAGCTAATTGACTTTTTTAGTTCTAATTTACTATTTAAGAGTTCTAAAACGTCTTTATTTCAAATTTCAATACACTTTAACTGCCCAAAATTTCTACTGTAAACCAAACGTGCACACATTGGTAGTCCTCGCCAGAGAATATAGTCATATTTTCTCACCAAAACTCTATTGTGGGTGGAAAAAATGAGACCAAAAGTAACATCCCCATTTTACGTTGAAACGAGGCCTCTTTACTAAAATTTTGTTTTATGTGGAACCAGTATTTTAATAATTTATTAAAATTTCGGTATCAACGCCTCCTAGAAAATATAAATAAAATCTAGAGGTTTTTGGTTGAATTACTAAATTTTTATAAATTTTTGTGAAAATATAAGAGAACCTGATCAAATTGCGTGGTCGCAAAAAAAAACAATTAGTAGAATTAAATTGTTTATAATTATAATAAATTGGTATTGATACGTTTTTGTTTAAAAAGGCTTTGATCTCATAGTCAATCTTTACATTGTTACCTCGCAAAAAAATATTTTCTGATAGTTCTTGATAGGACATATTTATAAATTTCGGAGATACGATATAAAATTTTTATTTTAAATGTAAATTATTTTAATTTTAGACAATAACCTAATGTATAATTAATTGATCTTTTGCTTTCAAAGCTTATCATTTTTATTTATTTATTTTGTTCACTGCAAGTAGATATAAGTGATGCCTTAGCATTATCAACTAGTTTATTAAAATGTATCTAAATACAAGATTTATTTTGTTTTCTCTGTTACTACTGTTCGTATTTTTGGAAATAAATGGCTATCAAGAAAGAAAATTAAAAAAAAAGTTATTTAAGTCAATTTTTTTAAGTCTACAACACAGACAACATCTAATATTTTTGAGCAGTTTAGTGATTAGTCAAAAAAACTGGACAGCTTACAACACAAAATAGACTGTTTAGAAAACTATTGTCAAAAAAAATTTGATGAAACAAAAATCTTAAAAAATAGAAAAGATGAGGAAGAACGCCCTCCAAGAGATTGTAAAGAAGTGCAAGACTTTACATTTTTTTAGATTTTAAGAATCTATATTATAATAATGTTATTTTTCATCGGCCTGGAATCGAACCTGAGCCGGCCGCGTGGCAGTCGAGCATTCTACCACTGAACCACCGACGGTGTTATTCCATCGCTCATCCATCAAACCCATCACAAAATCTGCCAAAAATCCGTCCAATCGCAAAAATCCAAAGCCACGACCATGTATCACACCCATAGCGCCAGCATTCACCTCTCTCAGTGGCAATGGCAAGGCAGCGACGTGCTACCACTTCTTTGATTTAACACCTAGCACACGCTCGTCATCTCCAGTCGGCAGCGAGCCATCGCCAGCATCCCGTCCCGAAGAACCAGTCGTAGCACGCGCGAGTGAACCACTTAAGAACCGGAACATAAAGTGAGTGTCATGTGATGGAAGCACAAAAATGTTCCTGCACCAGAACGATTACTACCACCAGAGCCACGAAGCCTCCTCGGACGGCTGCCTCTCCCCGCGGGTGTCCTCCCCCGATGCGCACTACTCCCTAACCAGCCCCATGTCCATCTCCTCGGACCCGGGCATGTCCTCGCAACCTTACACGCCCAATTACGCCTCCTGGGGCCACTACGGCGAGAACAACAACATCTACGACGGGTACCGCTCAGCGGACGCTTCTCACTACGGCAGCCAGGACTTCTACAAGACCTCCTACAGCTGCAAGTACAAGAAGGAGAGCAAGAAGGGTGCACCGCCTCAAGCTGGGGTTGAAGTCATGAAGAAACGGAGGCTCGCCGCCAACGCCAGAGAGCGTCGCCGGATGAATAGCCTCAATGATGCCTTCGACCGGCTTCGGGATGTTGTACCTTCCCTAGGGAATGACAGGAAGTTATCGAAATTTGAAACTCTGCAAATGGCACAGACGTACATTGCGGCACTACACGAACTCCTTCAAAGGGACTGATTGTGATACTCGGTTTGTTATTTATTTATTTATTTTATTTAGAAAAGGACGACTTGTCCGATAACACGGGCTCGGGATTTGCCTTCAACGTGCAATATTAGATATTAAGAATATCAACATGTGCAATATTTTATTGTCGATATTTTTAATTGTAGGTTAGTGGTTCTAAAAATTGGACGGAATTTTGTGATACACCATGTAAATAATTCGTTTACAGAAATTAAGTGCAATAAGTGACGGTTGAAGGGGGATCAGTGCAATTATGTTTAATTTAATTTAAGCATACAGTATTTTTGTAGTGCAATTTTTTGGTTTGTTATTTTTTTACATAGTTTTATTTATTTACTTGTTCCTTCTTGTTCTGTCAGTTTTTGTTTTTATTTTGATTTTATCTGTAATTATTTGTATGATATTGTAAATTTACGAGCGTTTTATGTTCCTTTTGTATTATACTTTTACCAAATGTATCTCAGTAAGTGCAATATTTTAATAAAGTTGTTTTACAATAAGCTTTTCGCAATTTTTTGTTCTATACTCTTCTTTTTTTTTCATTACTAAAAATTTAAAAAACCGAAAAAACAAGCAACAATAGAAAAATAATTAAAATAAAAATATTAATTATGCATACAGTGAGGCTGTAATTGATTGAGTTTATTATCAATCTTGTAGCTAATAGACCTGTACTATACCGGGTGTAAACGAAATTAGGTTCACCCACTTTTTTAATGATATTTTTTATAATAGAAAAACAAAACTTAAAAAGAAATCTTATTATGATAGAAAATCTCTATTAATTGAGTAATAAATAAACTTTTTATCATTTTTGGTTTTACCGGAAACGACCGGTAAAACTTCTACGTGAAATTTTGAGTTTAATAGACCACTTTTTATAAGTTTTATAAAAAAGTAAAATAATTTATAAGTAAAATAAATCCAGTGCCATAAGTTATTTAATTTAGAAAATACAAAAATTTAAACTAAAATAAATTAGTTTTTTTCGTTTTACTTATTTTTTTCAAATGGATCAATACTGGTCCACTCAATATTTTAATTTAATATTTTTTCAGTAATCTAAAAAGACCAAAAATTTAAAAATCTATTCAGTAGTTTTTGTGATATTTACGAAAATATTTTGGGAAAATCCCTTAAAGTTAACTGAATTTCAAGTAGACTGTAAAACAAAAAAAAATAACAAATTATGTTTAATAGCTCTCTATTTTGTTTTCTTCAAGCTAGATTGTTTAAAAAAAAATTTTTCTGGTATTTTTTGGTATTTTTGGTTTGACAAAAAAACCGTTATTTTAAAAAGTCGAGTGAACCACTATTTTTCTATTTGAAAAAACGAGTTAAACCGGAAAAACAAATTTATTGTAATTTAAATTAATTTATTTTCTAAATTAGAATATTTGTGGGATTGGTTTTATTTTTGAACGGGGGGATTTTCTACATTATTTAGAACTATTTTTTACGATTACAGCCTTCTTAATAATAAAATAAAAATAACAAAAAAATTTTGATTTTACAAAAAGATATAGAGAATAATCTATTAGACTCAGAATTTAACGTAGAAATATACAAAAATTTAAAAATATAAAAATATATAGTGTTCTATTTAAAAATTTAAAGTTAGGGTCGTTTTTGATTCTTTGGTGAGCCAAAAAATGTGATTCAAATGCCATGCGTTAGGTATTTTACTGCGCTCTAACTTATCTAAAGTAATGTAAATAATTCATTTATTTATGATTTAAAAAAATGAAAAGAGAATAAAAACTGAGAAAAACTCAAACAACAAATTTATAATTAATTTTTGGGAAAAAACAAGATACATACACAATAAACAAAACAGCTAACATATTATATTGATAGTAATATCTTAAAAGATATGAATAAAAGAAATTTGTTCGTTAATTTTATAAATAAAAGTGAAATTCAATTTAATGTAACAATAACAGATATAGAAAAAGTGATCATAAAAATAAAAAAGAGCATTTTCCATCTTAAGCAGTAATAAATTAAGATAAAGAAGAGAGAATACAAAAATTAATAAAGCGAAGAAAAGTTCCAATTAGCAAAAAGCTAGAGTGGAAGTAAAAATGACAAAAACATAATTTAAGAGTATAATAAAATGCAAATAATTTTAGCAAAAAAAGTAAATAATTTGCTAGAAGCATACTAGGTTTTGAGGGCTTGAATATCGAATAATCTTTGAAAATAAAGACAAACACAAGAAGTTTAATCAAACACGCACACGCTAGAAGTGTATACTCTCGAAATATCCAGTTATCCAAATATAGCACCACTAGCAATAACTCTTTCTTTGGTAACATTTACTTTGCAAAAATTCCAAAACCTTCTGAACGATTCAAACGATTTCGATTTCGAATCGAGCACACGTGAGACTTTTAATCTGAAATAATTTCCTCTAAAGCGGATGATAAATTACAAGTGCAGAAATGTCATTTATCTCGACAATTATTACATTACGTACGGCCATTGAAACATATGTTATGCGGCCGTGAAATGGTTCCTTAATGCATCCGAACAATAAAATCCATTGTCTAAAAAGGCAAAAAGTCATTTTTCGGCGATAACGATAACGCCAACGGTAAACTCTCCGCAATTAGCGAATAGTTTCTTATACAGTTGTAGCTGGTTAATTTTAATTAACGAGAGCATATGGCTCCACTAAATCAAATTTCGAATAATTAAGTGCGTTTGCAATACGGCCACGTACAGAGATCGCGTAAGTCTGATTTAATGGTAATGTTCAGGTTGTGTATGCAAGAGGAAGAACTGATGAATGGCCGAACAAACCGAGTAAATATCTCTATTTCCAACCGATCAGAAATGCAAAAGTTTTGATTAATTGGTATGCGCTTAATTTCACAGCAAATGAACGATGAGGCTATTATTAATTACGGTTATTACTGCCATTAAAGAGACAAAAACGGCGCTAATAACACTATACATCACGAAGATATTTGCAAATTATACAAAAATACACAAGAAATTCATTACTGACTTTCTTTACTCAATATTGTACAGTAAGCTAAACTATGGATGTAATATATTTACTATATCGCTAAACCGGAATCTTCAGAACTTGTCAGGTGTCATAAAAGATTTAGATAGTTGGGGAAATAAAATCAAAGATAAGAAGTGGATACTTAGATGAGACGAGTTTTAATTTAAACTGGAAGTTATTCAGGAAAAAGTTAGTTTTATGAGGTGATGAATGAAATTATCTTCTTTTATTTGTTTATAACTTTCTTCCTGCGTTTCAAATCCGATCTATCGAAATTAACTGAAATTTATAGATGACCTTTCGATCAGTTTTCTCCCACATCTTTTTTTATGAAAAAGTGCAATCGTTCTACTTTTCTCTAAAAGTCAAAATTTTCAATAAATTATGGATTTGCACAGCGCAATTTTTTTGATTAATTATACACACTTTACAAATATAGCCATGGTTGTCTCAGATTGACTCTAGTTTTTATGTTATTTTTTTACACATAGAAACACTTTTAACTTATATGTACTCTCTAGATCACTAGAAATGAGACAATCAAACCGAACAAACTTGTTATAGTACCTAATCCAAAAACGCTAACATTATAAAGTCTCAATAAAATATGTACCAAATCACTTACTGTTTCTAGTTTCTAAATAGATAACAGCCCAAGATCGATAAATTACTCTCAAACGTATTTTAATATATAATAATTGTTTTAGGGTAAGGGAGACCTAAAACAGCATGTCGCCTGATAATTAACACTAAATTATATTAATGGCAGGAGCCGACGAATTGATTCTAATTTGTTGTTAAAAAATTAATTTTTACACAAAAAAATAAAGCTATATAATGTTAGCGTTTTTGGATTACTATACCTTGGAATAAGAAGGTTTTATATGCATAATTTGTAATTTTATAATGCGGCATTTTTTTATTAAAACACTGAGTAATCTATATTCTGTTGTATATATTATCAATAATGATAAGCCTAGTCAGCCCGATTATCTCATTTCCAGTGATCAAGAGTATACATTATGCAGTTGTTCAGGTAATCTCAGTTTCTCTGATGCGCCTCGGCTTGTGTTTTCGTAATCCTTGCTTATCCTTCTTATACATTTTAGTAATAAAACGCGTTATAAAACAACTCTTAAAAAATTAATTATTTTGTTGTCTTTGCTCTATGTTTGTGAATTTTTATAAATAAGTGTAGTGTATGTACTTTACTATTTTGGTCATAAATGTACAGAATTGGCTCCGGTTTCTATGTTATTTGAGTTTTTCTAGAAGTACCAAATATTTAACATCTAAATTCTGTTCATATGTTAAAGCTCGACTAATGTGCTTTTATTTTGTTTATACTTTATTGATTAATTAATTTGTAAATAAAGAAAATACAGTAGAAGCTCAATTATGCGCATTCCGATTATACAATATGCCGCATTTCTGAGTAAATGCAAATTTTTACCACTCTGCACCGAATTAACTGAAAAAAAAAACAGAAATAATTAAAAAATATATCAATTAGGAGAATTAATTATAAAAATAAAAAATAAACTATTTCTGCTTTTATACGTTCTTTACTAAAACCTTTATATTACGCACTAGTGCGTAAAAGTGACATATTTTTAAGCCCTAGTGCTCAAAAATGAAAAGTACAATTACTTAAGTGACTAAATTGAACATTCGAAAATTTCAGATTTCTTTCCTGATCTTCAATACAAGTGGAAACGGTACTTGTAGACGCCACTTCAGATTTGCTATTTTCGTCACAAATTCTTCTTTTCTTTTCTCATAATCTTCATTGAAATTGCATTTTTGCTTTCAACAGAGTTTTCTATGTAACTTTCCGCAACAGAACTCGATCACCATCTTGCATATCTTTTGATTAATGTAATATCTACTCTTGAATCTGCTTAGAGTGTTGCTGAACAACGGCGAAAGCAGTGCCCTGTATATTCTTTTGCATTTAGAAGGTCGAGATATTTTGCACTTTTTTAGGCATAATCCAATACTATTTATACCAACGGGTAGAGCACAGCACCTGGAATTTTCATTAGCTTTGAGTAAGCTCTCCATAAAGTAGACGGCTTATACCATACATAGAAGATAATTTTAAAAAATAGGCCAAAACTACCTTTTATTTAATACTTGTTACATTTTTTTCGTCGGAATACATAGTCGGAATCAAATTCAGAATAGCTGATTTTTGTGTTCCTTTATCACAGAACTTAAAGACAGACCTCAAGTTGACAGTCTGTAACTTTTTAAAAACAGTAAACAACGAAATTTACATCCATAGCAGGCTGCCGTCTGTCTCCTGTACAATGTAAATTTTCGATTGAGATCATTATTTTTGAAAGAAAAATCTGTTATAAAATGCTGGAACAAAAAATCTTGAATGCAATACGTTGCAAAATCGATGTCTTTTAAGCTCTTGACGTGTTGGACAATGAGTGCAAGATTCACGTCGCGTGCTTAAAAGACTCATTTTGCAACTTATTGCATTAATAGCTATTTTTATATTAGAAAATAATATAAAATTTTTCTTAAAAAACTTTTTAGAAGTTTAAAATAAAAATGACAATTAAAAGAACTAGAGCCAGTCTTGGAAATCTATCTGTTGTTCTATCATTAAAGACAACAAAATAACTATTGACAAGTGCTGTAAAAAAATACAATTTATTGTTTTCTCTGTTTTGCACAGCTTTTTGACCTAAAATGACTTGATTAAAAATATCCCATTGCGTTATCAGACTCTTCCTTGTAACGGTTCCATAGTTTATTGCAAGGAAGAACACTTATGGAGCTGCAACGATTAAAAGAATCTCATCTTGACCGGAAGATATATCCATCTGGGACGTGACGGACGCCTGGAACAGAGACGGACCCAACAAATTTATTTTCATTAAGGAATGCGATTTTCTACTCAATTATTATAAATATGCACTTTCTACAGGAGGTACAGTTTGTCTTTTTTAATAGACTGGTAGTGGACGTAATGCACCAATTACAACACCTTTATTTAGTTAAAACATTTGTGAAAAAAACACTAACGCTACTAAAATGCCGCCGAAATTTATCGCTGCCACTTTTTATGAGGCTATAATTTTGCTAAAGATTGTCTCGTTTTGAATGAATTATTTATTAGATTAGAGCAAACGTAAAAATGTTTTAATTAGATCAAAAATTTCGGATTATAGTAGAGTTTGTGCGAGTTAATTTTTGGCACATTTGGCCTAGGTGCTATAAAATTTTACAGTTAGCCCATTATGGATTTATGTTTTAATAATTTAATTGACCAGCTGGTATACATTTCGATTAGTCTCTAACCTAATAAAAAGTCAGTGTGAACATTCACTTGAGCCATCAGTCATGTCTGACACTCTTCTCATAAATAATCGACTCGGTTAAAAACTAACCAGTTTTGACGTAGCAATTATGGTGATGTTTACTTGTTTCTTGAAAAAGTTGGTACGACAATGTGTTTTGTCGACTTGTCGACCAGTTTGTACTAATTAGTCGTTGGAAAATACTAAACATTTTATTAGAGGAGATGGAGATGTTGGTGCCAATTATCAATTTTCACTTAGCTGATAATTGCTCAATTAAAAATTGTGGTTTATCGGAGATAATCAGATAACCGAACCAAAACTTGGTAAACAAAGGGTTTTAACAATTAAATATTTTAAACTATTTTTCCACAAACAAACAACTTACAAAATGTTTTTTTTTTTTTTAATAATGTAACAGTATATTACTTTACAAGCGGGAAAAGTAGGTATTAACAACCCAAATCTGAATAAACTAGAGAACTGTTGTTGTTTATTATGCTGATGAAGTTTTATTTGGATGGCTTTGAAAACCCAAGATTTTTGTCGATAAATCAAAACCATGTGGTGTGATGAATCAATTCAGTGAAAAATGGACTTTCATGTGGTTTAAACTGTTCTACAGGTAATCTGAACTCTTTTATCATTATTAAATATCGTTTAAAATTGTCATTTACTAATAATTTGCTTAAAATTTGGTTTTAATGCTTTTGAAGTGGGGGCGACAAGTCGAGACTTGTTTTATTCAATTCATAGTTTGAATTACAATTTTGTGACATCAAAATTTTGAATTGTATTGTATTAACTTCATACATTAAATTTGGATTACATTATTTGATAAGATAGATATTTTAATTAATTGTTTCAAAAGTGGCCATTCATAGTGGTGACCAACAGCACTGATGGAACTGTTATAGAAGACTATAACATTTCATCAAATGGTGACTACTCACTATTATGTCTATTATGGCCGTTTGTACCGTCTTATTTAAGTAATGCTCGAAGTAAATTCTTGAGTTGGACTAAAATTAGGAAGAACTTAAAATAAGAAACGCTTACTTAAAAGCGATGAAACCACCCATTAGTGAATGTTTGGGGAGGGGGGGGGAGTAAGGGGAGTAAGAGTAGAGATGGGGCTGTTAAGTAGATGACTATTAGAACATCGCCTCATGTCCGCTACACCCTTTGCCTAAACGTTCTCCCACTTAAATTTTTAGAGGTTCTGTTTAGAAAAAGAGAGTGGGTTGGAATAAGGTTAGTCATTGGTTTTAAATGTCATCCAAACGTGCCTGATAAGAATCCTTTGAGGTTCGACCTACAGTGGAGGGGATGATAGCATTGAGACCATTCGTGACTAATTCTCGTGACAAAATATTCTTTACCTAATCATTTGCTAGTATTTCAAGTAGTTTGGTTGAACCAGTAATCTCAACCATTTGTGCTCACACCTGTCACACCTTTGTAATTATTTCTTTAACTTTTTTATAAAATTTAGTGATCTGACTTGACGTGCTTCCCCCGAATTTAAATGTAAAATGTTTCAAAATTGTTGCAAATGTTTTTGTTGAATATTTATGTAACTCTTATTTGAAAACATATTTGAATTTTGTTTGTGGACACGGTTTGGGAAGGTTTTATCCGGTCCTTCTTGCAGTAAAAATATAATTGTTTGTAAAATGCACTAACAGAATGTTGCATCTATTTTATTGTTTATTTATGTGTATATTTAATGTGCCTCTTTTATGATTGTTTTGTTTATTTGTTGTTTTTTTAGGATGTGCATTTTGCTTGGTTGTTTTTCTTGTACATTAATTTACTTTTATTTTGTTTAATTTATGTTTTTTTGACATGATTTACTGCAAGAAATGAACAAATAAATGTCTCCTTCCAAATTGTAGTTTTACTGTACTCTCCCAACTGAACCCTCATACAGCCACATCTCACAGAACTTTGCCGCCATTTTGTTAAACACAACGTAGGGGTCTTTTCCCCTAGACGACTTTGACCACTTTTATTTAAAATTTTTTGGGTTTATGGCGGTAAGTATGGCCTAGTTTGGGCCATTACAACATGAAAGATAATTTCTAAAAATTAGTCAAAAGTACCTTTTCTTCAATACTTGTTTTTTATATACTATTTTATACAAACACAATAGTATCTTTCAATTATTTTTGGTTAAATTTTTTGATAACAACTTGGTAGCACTCTTCACCAGCTTCGTAACATTGAATTACTGTTTTACTAAATTATTAGATTTATCAACTGCTGTCAGTGGTATGTTTTAATAAAATCCGCTTGGTAGAGTTACTACTAAAAATTATGAATATACTAAGTTCAAATTTTGAAGAGACTTTTTTGAGATCTATTTTGTTTAAGAATTATTTGTATTTCACAAAAATTTTTTAAAAAATATCAATTTTTAAAATCAGTTTCCGCTTTTGTTAAAGTTACTACAGACTACAGACGAATATAAATACTCCTCTATTTAGAAAATAACAGTGTGTTAAAAAACGAATTTTTTTAATTTGATAAAAGCTCTCCAAAGACTAGAAATTAAGTTTTTTTTTCTGAAACGAGTCTGAACGCTTGCTTTTTCTGCTTGATTTATGAAAGAAGAAAAACGTTGTGGTACTATTTGTTTTATTGATTGACACATCGAATCGTGGCGTTTCTATCCATTTCGAATTAATTCCAGTCGATTTTAATAGCTTTCTTTCTCGTGCTAAAACGCCACATAAAAACCAGCGTCGCCTAATAAAAATGTTAAGTGCGTTTGTTGTTTTATTTAACTTATTGATTTTATTGCCCGTCTCCTTATAAGTTTCTATTATTATTACCGTTTATAACTCGTCGATATAATAAAGAAGTGGAGATAAGGGTAATTCAGTAAAAAACATCGGTAATAAATAACTCGTTCACGAGGTGATTGATCCTGAAATAAATTTCAAAAATTTTACGAAAATTTGGCACAATTTTACAGAAAATGAGCGCACGGGCAAAAAGGAGTTAATTATGCATTTGGCACTCGTTTCTTCTCAAACAAGTTTTTAATTATGTGCCGGTTTAGCGCGTGGTTGGGATTATTATTCGCATTCTTGCGTGAAAGTTTTATGATAAATGGTGGACCAGTGATTCGGTCAAGAGATGATGCTTTAAAGGCCAGGTCAGGTGTCGAGGTCACTAATTTAACGGGTAATTGTCAATGGAAAACCTAGGTAATTAAAAAGAAAATTAGGCGACGAAAGGTATTTTTATTTGCGGAGAAATCAGAACGATAGATTTATTCATTATTAAACACGATCGGCTTAATCAGATATTTAAATGAAACCGGAACAAGCACACGAGATGTGCCAAAATTAACCAAACTTAATTTAACTAGTAAATAAACAATTAAAAAAAACAATAAATAAAACAAAAAATTCAAAAATATGTGTTAAATATTTTTTATTTAGATTTATTTTAAAAAACTAGGTGCCGTTAAGAAAATTTGCTTAACTCAGCGGTGGCAGTAATTAGAATGCGTTTGCACAGTTTTCCAGGAGCTGACAAAATGCTAAATGTTTTTATTATTCTTTTATGGAGAAAAACTCTAGTCAAAAAGTTTTTCTTGATATTTTTTTATTTTCGGCTTTATTGACTGTACTAGAAGTCAAACTAAGTTTTTTTTAAGTTACTTTAAATTATTCAGAGTAAAAAGTGTCTGAAAAACTGAAAATTGCCACTTTGTAAGTCTTGCCTCGTTAACCTGCGCTATTTTTCTCCTGAAACCGGCTCTGCCTCTCTCAAATCGAATTAATCGCGCCATTAAACTTTCAGTTTTCAGTGGCATTTATCTTAATGCCTACTCTGTTGACAGAAATAATTGCTTACGTCTCTGGGGCTCGTTATTTTTTTCTGATTATGACAATTTTGCGATATTTTACAATTTATTTGTCTTGAGTCAAACACCTGTATTTAGACAAGCCGGCAAATATTGTCTCAATTAAGAATATTTTTTAAAGTAGTATATTTTATTATCGTTCGGCACGTGATCTAAAACAGTTGAAAGAGTAATTAACGTGTAGTTGACAAAATGTGCTGCGATTTTAAGCTGACAATAAGATGACATCGAGGATTTACAGTTAGTTGATGATGAATTGTTGATATTATGAGCTTAGTTTATTTTGATTAAATTACGTTGTGCTTTACAGTTACAGGTAATTCATTTCCACGGGGTGCAAATTGCACATCGGAGTGCACGTGTCATTGATATATCGATGACAAAGCAACTGTTGAAAATTTTTGTTAAATTTTTTTCACCGCTAAGTAGAGAGAATTGTTTCAAGAGAAGGTCACTCATAGTAAACAAGACACGTCCGCGAAATTAGAAAGAATGAATATTGATGTCGATTTCTTGTATTGCCACCTAGCTTCTACATATTTGTCTAACTAATGCTAAATTAAGTAGTGCGTTTAATCAAATAGAATTGGACTTGATGGGCTTATGGTAGCCGGATGTGTAAACAGATCGGTACTTGACAGCGAAATCGTATGTTCTTCTTGACTGATCTTGTTAGGAAAAAGAAGGAGAAATTTCAGAGGTGTTTGCATTTTGATTAACGATGAATAACAAAAGAGTTTATTCAGAAACTCAAAGCTTGAAATCCGCATCTTGCTCTTCAAATTTCTTAAATAACAAACTCTAGAATTTTAAATATTTTTGTCAAAAAATGTATTACTTTTTGAAATATTTAGAATGTCTCAACTAAATTTTGATCCTCTTAAAATCTCTAACTTTGTCAAAGTTTCAAAAAAGTAAAAAATGCTAATACAGGTCAATTTTAGCTTAAAAAAGAATCAAATTTTATCATAGTTTTAAAGTTATTAACACATTTTTCTAGCGCCCACTCTAGAGCCACTGTTTCAAAAAATTTAAATAGCAAGTGGGATCGAGTGACACATCATTTTAAAGCTGCTTTTCTTGTATATACAACCACGTATCTTTTATAAATTTTAAACAATTCTTTTTTGAGAAATACAAAATTGTTTTAGGTTTATTAAAATTTTTGAAATTGTTAATACGTAGCACTCGTTTTAATTGTGAACAAGTTTTTTGGTATGGATGGACTTACAAACATTATATTATCTGCACTAATGTTTTCTCTTTCTAAAGTAACAAAAATTTTTGACTGTAGGTGGTAAAATTATCATTTTTTACACACTCTTGATTCCATACATTTTTGTCGTTTAATAACTAAGTTAAAAATAAAAACCCGTAGTTTTTAAAGTGGTTTATATCGTGTGTTTTTTTTTTAACTCTAGAGAGCTTTGAAACTCAAAAACAATTGTTTTGTATGTCTGTGATTAATTTTTTACACACTTGTCAAACTGACAGATCTCATAACCTCACTTTTCGACAATTAAAACAAAAATACATTTTTATAAAAATATTCATTTATTACCTACAAAAACTGTTGATAGCTGCCCAAACACCTACTTTTTGTGAATGGAGAGGTTTTTCTACAATTTCATGAGGATGTTCTGTTGCCCAAAATCTCATGTTTTGTGAATTCATGTAGCCGAACAGGTAAAACCACGCTTCATCCGTAAAGAAAGTTTTTTGAAGAAGTTCATTATATTTGCAATGTTATTTAAAAATCACTGACAATACTGCAATCAATCTACGGGTCGTAACTCTTGAACGGCTTGGAGACGATAAGGGTACATATGTAAATCTTCTCGTAGGAGTTTATGACATGTACTAACAGAAAGTTCAACTTGCTGAAACAGATGTCTAATCGACGTTTTTGGATCTTGCTGTAGAATCTCTTGTGCTGCATGAATAACTTCTTCTGTTCGTTTAGTTGGTCTTCCACTGCCCTCTTTACGTGTAACGGACCCAGTTTCACGAAACAGGCTTACACTTCGGTGGAGAGTGTTTTTAAACTCTTCACACACAACAACAACGTCAGAAAAAGCTTCTCGAAACTCCTCCAGGCACGGCTGAATTGAATATTTCCAAACACCGTTAACATTCTCTCCATTTCGGAAATAACTTTCCAACAAAAAAGCCTTTTGTTCACTCATGTACACCATGATTACTAATCAAGGAAAACACAAAATTTAGTATAGAAAAATACTGATAAATATAATAAAAAATGTTTGAAAAACAAAAACACCACGAAGGCAACCACAGAAAAACACCAAGACCAAGCAAGCTCGCTTTGACGGGAAGAGAAGACATTCTTAGGTTATGGTTAAGGTAATTTATGACGGGTAAAATGGCATAGTAGGCAACCATGAATAATGTAAATAATAAAAAGTTTGTTGTTGTATGGGCTCATGTACGACAATGACATGGCTTGCTACGAGTTTTTTTTAAACAAACACACATTAGTACAGAACAAAGAATTGAACTAGTAAAACTCTACTATGGTAATAACAATTGTGCCAGAGTCGCTTCTAAACTCTTTATAGCAAATTATATAAAGCAACAAGTTAGTAATCAGTACGTAGCTACTTTAATTAAAAAAATTGAAAAAACGAGCTTTGTTACAAACAAAAATCACTACTGTGAGCGTTCTATCCGAAACGACGCTTTTGAAGTTGCTGTCTTTAATCATTTTTAATAAATAACAAACAATCTATCAGAACAATTGCTCAAGATTCTGAATTCTCAAAAAGCAGTGTACATCGAATTGTCAAAAACTACAAGTTTCAACCAAACAAACTAAAACTTATCAAAGAATTAAGTGATGATCCAAATCGACGTTTACAGTTTTGCGAAAATTTTACTGAGCTTTTCAATACTTACTCAGGTTTATTCTACAACATTTGTTTCTCTGATAAAAGTACGTTTATATTGATCGGTGAAGTAAATAGGCATAATTGTCGTTATTGGAGTGATACTAATCCACACATTTTTTTTTAAAAGGCACAGTCAAACTCCCCAAAAATTAAACGTTTGAGCAGGCATTCTGAGTAACTACATTATCGAGAAATTTTTTGTAGAAGACAATTTGACTGGCACGGCTATTTGCCGTTGTTAGTAGACTTTATTAACCTCTTAATTATTCTAGCACTAAAAGAAGACATAAATCTCCACAAAACCAACTTATTTGCAACAAGATGGAGCGCCTCTCCATTATCATGTACGAGTACGCAATTTCTTAAATGCTAGTTTTCTTGGACAATGAATAAGACGGAGAGGTGCCACTGAGTGGCCACCTAGGTCCCCTGATTTAACTTCTTTGTTTTTTTTTGTGAAGCCTTTAAAGCCCAAAGTTTATGAAACAGCATCAATAGTTTCGAAAAAAAAATCGTCGCAGGATGCTGTTTGATGACGCCCTAAATGTTGTAAAAGGTTAAGCAAGCTTTTGAAAATCGTTTGTAATATTGTCTAGAGTCTAGAAGTTGGGATTGACATTTTAAGTAATACATTTGTTAAATATTTTTTTATAACATTTTTTGTTTCCTCTCACAGGAATCTAAGCAAAAATCTCAAAAAGAATTATTTAAAATTTATTCACACAAAGTTTCATAGACAATGAAGGCATTTTAGAATAATGTGTCATTCGATTCCACTTTCTATTAATTTTTTTGGTAGGGAATGACCTGTTTCAGCATTTTTTCGAAACTTGGACGAAATCGAATATCGAGTGCAAATTTTAGTTGAGAGACACAGACACCTTAAATAAGAAAGATCATTCGCTCTATCATAATTTATAAATTAAAAAAACAAAAATGTTTAAAAAACTGTCTCATATTTAAAAACGTTTAAGAGATTTTTATTCCGCTTTGAATATAAGATACTTTAAATAGAAGAACTTTGGTTGAAACCAAAGAAGTATAGTTTTGATAAGTTAGGAATGATATTAGAGAAGGAAATAACAGGAGTAGGCATAAGCATTGAAGTCGTAGTCGTTGCACAAACACCTTTTATGGTAGTTTTACACTATCTAGGATACCTGTCTTCTCCACTATAAATTTGCAAACGGTAGTCTTAACAATAGAATAAAACCTTAAAAAGTGTTTGTATCTCGACCAAAAACCTAAGACTGTCGGTTACGTCAATTTAATGTCAATAGGTCAGTAGCGTCACAATAGTTATTTCTTAACAGATCAGAATAAATTAAAAAATGTAAAACAAGGAAAACCAAAAAAAAACATTTTCAAATTTTTCTTTTAATCTTCTATTTTGACGTTTTTGTAAATAAAGGACATGATCTAAATTTTTTACATTTTTGTTTAAATTTTTGGGTAACGCAGCACATAATTCTGAATTTAATAAGATCTTAAGAAAGCAGAAAATGAAAGGTACAATATGCTTTTTCAGTATTTTTCCATAAATTTCCCACTGATCTTCTGAAAAATGATTTTATATTTGACAGGATCAGGACAAAAAAAAGAAACTAATATTTATCAGGCTGACGTTTTACTTTAGTTACGCTTCTTCTTCTTCTTCTTTCTTTACGCTTCTTCAGGGCTCTTTCAACTAATAAAGCGAAACGTCGGCCTGATAAACATTGGTTTCTTCTTTTTGTCCTGATTCTGTCAAATCTAAAATCATCATTTTTATCATGGATGTCAGCTACACCATTTCTTCTGAAACATGTTCGGCACATAATTTTCCATTTTTCGGTGGGACCTATTCATATGCTTTGCCTAAACAGCAAACTTATGTGGGTTTTTCAGAATTTTTCAAATTATACCATCTTTGATTCTATTTTTACATTCTTTTGCACAGCAGCCTGTCATTGTTCTTATTTGACGAACGGCTGCAGATGTCACAACAACGGATATTTTATAATAAACTATAAATAGGCTGTGGAAAAAGTGATCCACTAATCAAATTGAATCCTCTTTGCTGTACTTTTATAAAAATTATTATATAGATACTCTAGTGATATTTTGTTTATTTTAACATTTATCTACATTAAGTACTCGGTCATTTTGGTTTTTAACAATTGTTATGACAAATTCGTAATTCGTGATATTAAAACTACAAAATGTACAGCTTTATGTCATTTTATCAAATATTATGAAAGCGAAAATAAGCCGTATTACAGCAAAATCTGGCCTATTACTATTGCATACTTTCTTTAATTATTACTTTAAAGTAATTATTTGTATTTAGTAATTGTTTGTATTTATTTACTTTTAGAGTATTATTTATTTTTAGAGTAATCCATATTTTATCTGCCATTTTTATATTTCCAATTTTTACATAAAAATCGTAATTATTTACTTCGGAAATCGCTAAGAAACAATCTTTTAAATATTTTTCAAAATATCAATTTTGAAAGTAAAAATATAAAAAAAATAATTAACAAACTTAAGAATGGTTTAACGCCAAAAGTTTTTAAGTAAATTTCTTTAATTAAACGTATAGGTAATTAACGCGCAGTTAACGTAAATTTAATTAGTAAAATAAATTAGTTTTATAAAATTTAGTTTGATTCAGAATTATCTAATCTATGAAGGTGAGAACTGTTAAATTTGTAATAATAAATCATTTCTAGAGCACTCGCTGTGACTCGCTCTAGGAGCCTAATAAAAATGCTTATATTATCATAATATTATCTTTCTCCCACTAAATCTATGTTTTTAAAAAAAAATAATTTATTATTTAAAATTATAACTAGTTGTTTTAGATTTAAAAAAATAGATTTGTGTAATTAAGTTATGTTGAGTTAAAAAATTATCTTTCTGCGGTAGTTCTTTTGATGTAAGAATCGTGCAAAAAGCAATTAAAAAGATATTTTCCGTCTTTGAACAATATCGCGATCCAATTTCGAAATAACAGTGTTTTCCACAGTTCCCCCCAATTATTATTTATACGCATTATAATTAGTTTCCATCAAACAATCAATCTTGTTCGTGCTGTTGGATAATTACTCGAGTTTTGGAGGTGTCGAAGGCTCCTAAGTTTCCAGTTCGGGTCGGCGACTAGAAAATCCACTCTACCAGTTTACACAAAACCAGTATTGCCACCAAAGAAAAACCAATTACAACTGTTAATATGTAAAGAGCTGGTCGAGACATTTACAGCATCTGATGTAGTAGTCGATATCGGAATGGAATAGCGATTTATAAAAACCAAGTGGAGGAGTACCACGGCCTTGCAGCTTCTGTTCTTTGATATCTTAATTACAAGTTCTTGAAGCAGTAAGTCTCACGACTCACACGGGAGCATTATGCCAGACGTTTAATATGGACAAATGAAATAACTCATCATTCTGGATACAATGATGGAGAAATCTTGAGGTTTTTGCACCGGAAAAAGGCCTCGTCCCGTTTCGAACCGATGAAAATCTGCATTGCAATGGGTTTTACCTTCTTTGGGAGTTGCCACACGATGCGGGTTTTAATTTATTTAGTAACTGTTTAGTCCAGATTTCAATTGAATGAAACATACATATTTACGAAATGTTTACAAATTTTGATATTGCTTGACAGCTGCAAAATAGACTCAGAAAAATCAACAACTATTTGCAAAGATTACAGAGAGAGATAGATGAAATTAGCTGCGAGCTTGACAAAACGGCTTTAATATTCACCTGAAAGAAAATTTAATAAAACACGATTTGGAAAAAAGACCAAAGCTAATCACACAATTAACAATGAAAAACGTTGGTGACTTCAACGATGAGTGATAACAAAAAGCTTTAATCAAGGAGGTAACAATGACAGGCAAGTTGGTCAGTGAAGTGGTCACCATACTAAGATTTCTAATTTGTAAAATAACAATTGCGAAGATATAAAAATTGTAAATGTACAGTTTTAACTCATGTAAATCGAAAAACAAAAAAATTTAATAAGCGGTTCTATAAAAAAAAATTGAATTTATTGAGTAGGTTGAGTAGCTCTCTCGCTAACATATTTATTTTTATTAAATTTTTATTAAACATTTTTATTAAATTGATGCTAAAATAATTGTAGCTTTACAACACAATAAACCTCTTACTTGACCATTTCCCGGCCTTCCGACACAAAGAAAGTCATTTTTTGACCTCATGACAGGTAAAAGTCAAATTAACCAACAATAGGCAGTAAGCATGCAGTCACTTGCGTTTTTACTGTACAGTGTGCGGTAAATTAACGGAAATAACAATAAAAATATTTATAAAATATTAGACGAAATTGTAGGTAACAGGTTTTTGAACTTAATAAATTGAGTTCTACAAACTTGAACTAATTTTGAAAACATTAAATCAAGGATCAAAGAGAACAGAGAGGTTGTACAAAACAAAAAAAAATTTTTTGATTGATCGATTTATGATAGGTTTTTCAAAACTTGTCAAAAAGTTTAATTTGTCAGATTCTGACCATAATTTTGACTGAAAATTATCAAATGGTTTTAAATATCGCCCACAAAACCTTCATGACAGAAATGTACTTTCCATCAGGTCAGGTGATTGATAAAAAATGACATTATAGATCATGTTCGTGTTTGGAAGCTTTTCGGTAAAAATTTCCAAATTTTGTAGTAGCATCAAATGTTTTTTACAAAACCCTTCAAACACTTTAAAAATATTTAAGAGAACGGGTTCAATTGCTCGTAAAGAAAAGCCTATATTTGTACAAAGATGTTTTCCTGCAAAATAAACCATCTATTCACAGACTGCGCCAAAAGACAAGTATATCTTATAGAACTTGCAGAACCATCTTGAAAAAAGATTTGGGGATGTTCTCTTACACAACGCAGTCGTCCCAAAATTTTTTATCAGGATTACGAGTATAATCGGCATTTGTCTTACTGTCAGTGGTTTGCCGAAAACCTAAAAAACGACAATTTGTTCGATTTAAATTTTTTCTCAGATAAAACTTGTTTTTTTATCAAGCTAAATTCGCAAAATATGCGCACGGAAAATTCTGAAAATTTTCACATTTTTGTGTACTTAATTACCTTTACATTCTCACAAAATTGGCGTTTTGTTGGCGTTGTCTTGTAAAAGAATCGTTGAGCCAATTTTGTTTTGATTTTTTGATAAATGCAGAAAAATATCGAAACAACATTTTAAGTGTTTTTGTAGAACAGTTAGATGATCTTAAGCTACAGTATGGTTTCTTCCAACAAGACGGAGCGACCGCACACACAATAGCAGAAACCATTGCATATTTAAAAGAATTTTTTGATAAACGTTTAATTAGTATTTATAATGTTATACATTTTTACCTCGATTGTCTTGTCTCACAAATATGGATTATTTTGAGTTTTCTTATTTAAAAAACAAAATACCTATTCAGAACACTAATGGCTAATTTACAACAACGCAAAAAATATAAAAGTATGAAAAGACAAGTCCTAAGTCCAGTTGTGTATAGAAATATAGGGAGTAGACAAATTCAACAGTTCCTTTAGAAAGTTAGAACTTTAAGCGTACATAATGTTCTAATTTTAATTGTTGAGTGGATTCACTACTTAGATTACTAAGCTATTTTTGTAAGTCTCCTACCACAGCTTTAACTTTTTAAATAATTACGCCTTCAATACGAATTTTTTGATTTTTATTTGAATGTTTTACTTGACTTTGACCATAAATTTGACAGAATAAATTGTAGTCACCTTTGATCTCTATAATTTTAAATTTTTTGAACTACTGTCCTAACACTGACGGTCTATGGACGTCCACGGACCGTCCAAAATAGTCCACTACTGACCAAATGCGAATGTTTTATGAATATACATTTTCGGACGATTTGTGGACGAACTAAGAATGGCTGTTTTATAGCTGTACTTTTACGGACGGTTTCTGGACGAACCAAGAATAGATGTTTTATAGATGTACTCTACAAACGGTTTCTGGGCAAACTAAAAATGGACGTTTTATGGATGAACAGTTTATGGACAAACAAAAAGGTACGTTTTATGGATACACATTTTTGGACGGCTTTTAGACAAACCAAAAATAAAGGTTTTATAGACGGTTTTCAAACGAATTAAATATGGACGTTTTGTAGATTTATGAACGGCTTATGAACAAATAAAAACGTGCGTTTTATAGATTTACCTAAGTAACACAAGTAACAACAGTCTTTTATTGTCTGAACGACTGTTCAGGAACCGTCCATTCGGCATACGTACATACATCGGACATCCAATGGACGGTTTTAGGATGTCCCGAGTTCACTAATTTGGACCATTCTTGGACCATCCAATGACAGACGGTCTCTGGACGTCATATCGACAACTTATGTACGGTTTATGGACGTACTTGTGTAAATCATATTATCAGATGTAAAACGGATGGTTTATGGACTATTTATACCGGGTGTAAACGAAATTAGGCTCAATTTTTTTTTAATAGTATTTTTTAAAATAAAAAACGATACTCAGAGAACTCATTATGTTAGAAACTTTCTATTACTTCCGGTTCTACGGTAAGTGACTATAAATTTTTATTTTTAAATGAAACACTATACATATTCTTATATTTTTGGAAACTACATTAAATTGTGAGATTAAAATACTACCTTTTAAAACTTTTTGTAAAATAAAAATTAAAAATTTTTATTTTTATTATTTATAAGGCTGTGATAATAAAAAAAAATTTAAATAATGTACAAAATTATTAAAAAATAAAAACAGTCTCAGATAATCTAATTTATAGAACACACGAGTTTAAATTAGATTAAATTAGGTGTAAAAATACTAAAAATTTTAAAACCTAATCAGTAGTTTTTGTAATATTAACAAAAATATTTTGGAAAAATTAAAAAACAAAAAAACAAGTAACAACTTATATTTAATAACTATTTTATTTTTTTGTTAAAATGCTAGCATCTTTGAAATGCTTCGTTAATATAAAAAATTTTTCAGATTTAAAAAATTTTTTTGTAAATATTACAAAAACTTATGAGTAGATTGTTAAAATTTTGATATCATTGGATTGGCAAAGAAAACGTTATTTTAAAATGTCAAGTAAGCCACTATTGTTTTATTAAAAAAATGAGTTAAACCAGAAAAACTAATTTAATCGAATTTAAACTCGTGTATTTTCTAAATTAGATTATTCATGGGACTATTTTTATTTTTCAATGGTTGCCTACATTATTCAGAAATATTTTTTTACAACAATTGCCAAAAAACATTTTTTTATTTTAGAAAAAGTTATAAAAAATAGTACTCTAGACTCAGAATTTAATGTAGATTCCAAAAATATAAATTGTACATAATGTTTCGTTTAAAAATCTAAAGTTATAGTCATTTTCGGTAAGACCGGAAGCGATAGAAAGTTTACTTTTTCTCAGTTAATGGGAATTTTCTAACATAAGTTTTCCAAGTTTCGTTTCCTATTTGAAAAAATTCTGTTAAAAAAAGGGATGAGCCTAATTTCGTTTACACCCGGTATAATTTATAATGATAATTGGTTGTCTGAACCCATTAATCGCTGAGTAGGTACTTCGTTTGACACAATTTGACAAAAATTTTATAAGATTGTAAATAAATTCCTGGCAAGTCTTGTTAACATTGTTAACGAGAAATTTAAAAATAATTTATTAATATGTATTGAATCATTTCATATCTTTAATGCTTATAAAAATATTTAAAAACAAAAAAGACTTCAATGGTAAGAGAGAATAGTAACACATTTTTTTGATATATTTCTAACGCTACAAAAATATTAATTTTGAATTTAAAAAACATTTTTTGCCATAAAAAATAATTTAGAAAAATTGTTGAGTAACTATAAATACCACTAACTGCGTTACGCAAAGCGTTCTAGCGGAGACTTCAACGGTAGGTGAGGACAGCGTAGTTTAAGAAATGTAGATTTATTTAGAGTCTTGTCCGGCATAAATTTGTAATTTGATCGAATTCACAATCTTAATTAAATTTCTATCCTAATTATAATATTATAAGTGTGTTGTCGTCTGAAACAAGCTTATACTAATTATTTCGATTCGTAGCTAATTTATAAGCAGTTTTATCGGAATAATTAAAATTGGAAATAAGTGTTGCAATTAAATAACGCCGGTTTTTTTACTCAACTGTTAAAAAAAAATAGTTTAAATTTATTTTTATTGGATCTTTCGATAAAAATACAAATATCGACAAATTGGTTTTGGAAAAAAATCCTCAAGAGTGAAATTAGCATATTTCGTATTAATTAAATATGCAATGACTCGGTCCTTATCACATCTCCTTGTCGTCAATAAAAGCAATTTGTCGCTTAAAATCCTCAAACGAGAGTAATAAATCGAAATTTGGTTAATTGGCCAATTAATTTCTCGGAATTTCTCCTCTTTCGTGTGACTGAATTCCTGGTTATTTTGCATTGTAATTCGAAATAATTTATTCTATGAAACTGAATTTTCACCAAATTGGATCATTCGGCACCTGATTCCAATTTTACACCTGTCGGCCATCATAACAAACAGTAGTAAAAGATGAGATATGACGATAATTATGACGGCTGAGGCGCTGATCGCCCGATTATCTTCACCCGTCATTAATTCTGGAGCGCTGAAACGCGAATCTATCATTACAAACCGGAGCTCGTGCGCCGACAATATTCCGGGCGAAATCTGCAAACGAATAACCGTAGAACTAACGGAGTGTGATTGCTTTCGACAAAAACATAAATGCTGGGGGGAGGGAGCTGGGGGCGGGCTTGCATGAGCTGGGAGATGGATGCAGTAAACGGAAAGCCACCGGAGTTAATTGCTTTTTCTGCAATTAGCTTCCCTTTTGCTATTTCATTTTAATTAAAACGCTTAGGCTTACTGTTTTTTCAAAAAACAAACCAACAAAAAAAAATTTTCTAAAGGAGCTGAACATTATTTCTGAAATTATCTTTTCAGTAAATCAAAAACTTTTATCACAATATTTTTGTTGATCTAATTTCAAGTTGAGGTACTATCGGTAGTTTCACAATTATAAATACTTTTTCAAAATTATTTTACAATAGGTTCGTGCAAGTGTCAACCGATTGGTGGTAAAATAAAGCCAAAATTGCTTTTTACAAGTTATTCTATGAGATATTTTAGGTAACAGTAAACGGATAAGTTTCTAAATTAGTTTTACCATCTATTTCGTCCTCTTCTATGTTACAATAAAAAAAATTAAGATTTCAGCTATAGAATTAGTTAATAATTAGTTAAAGCTAACAACAAACCTAAAAAAGAGAAATTAACAGTTTCTACTGTTACTGTGTATAATTATAAAATAAAAATATTGGTTTTATTAATTTGTCCGTTGTCCAACAGCTGCTTTTGGCGTTGTTTACGTGTATATTTATTATTGTCCACTGAATTTGCCATAATTGCTCAACGGATGTAAGTTAATCGTGTTAAGATGTATATCAGTGCTAGTTGTGACATTAAAGCACCTGAACACGTCTAATCCAACAGGTGATGGAAACTACCAAATTTCCTTATTTATGACTTATTCCCATTAAAAATTCCCGTCAATCAAAAATGATGTTTCGATGTCATTGTGCTTTCACCCGTTTATACAATTAAATAAAAGCATTGGTAGGATTGCCTTTCTAGTGGCAACACAGCACATGTCAAGGGCCGTTATTGGGTATCGGTTTCCTCCCGAAACGTGTAGCTATTTGTCATCGGATGGGGCCGCCATCTGTCATCGCTACTGCTTGTTTGTGAGTGTTTATCCGGCAGGTAGGCACCCCACGATAGGGGGTATTAAGAGGGCACTGGAGCGTGACAGGTTGTTGTGTCATCTGGCAGCAGCCGAAGACACGAGCCCATCGCACTTGAGCAACCAAGCGGTACGACTCGTGCCCTCGAAACTTTCAGGAGATGTTCACTATTCAATTAAAACCTTCTGAAATTTCTTATCGATTTAATAAATCGCTCAGCAGGAATACTTTTATTGCTTTCATAAATTGTTGCAGGAATTTGGCTTGATTTAAGTTATCAAGATGGTACCAAGATGGTTCATAAAAAATTCTTTACTGAAATTATTGTTTATTTGCATACTTTTATTAAAGTAAAACAAGTAAATGGTATAAACTTGGTATGAGGTCGTTTCATTTTCTCGACCCCATACTGTCATTTTCTAATACTATTACTACTTTAACACTTCGTGCAATTATTACTAATTTTATTAGATACAATAAAAACTATAAAAGCAGTAAGTGTGCTTTCGCTTGCTTTCAGAAGATATTTATAAACAATTTCAATCATATACACAACTATTTTTTAAAATTTAAATAAAAAATAATGTTTTAAATATACTTTAAAATAGAAGAATAAAGAATAAAAAAAATAAAATAAATTTTTCTCTCTCGACGTTTCGCCAACCACGTGAAGAAGTTACCTAAAATTATTTGAATAAATTATTTAAATTTTATAAGAGCTATTCCAGTCTATTTTTACGTAATAAAAAAAAACTTACAACACGGTAAATCGTAAAAGAATGAGGATAAGCGGAGCAAACTTGAGCAACATCAGAGTGTTTCAATTTGTTTCTTTGACTTCTCTTACCATTATCCCTTTACGATTTTCATTGCTATAATTTAGTAATTTTTTTGGTAAATATTAACCTTTTGGTAATAACTAAAAGAAGAAAGTTGGAGGTAAATAAAAATTATTAAACAATAAATCTTTGAAATGTTGCTCGATGCTCATACCTACTCACCTCCGACTGCTTTCAGCGCCACTTGAATCATAAATCACTGCATAAACTTTTTCCTTACCTGAATCCTCTTCTTACCTACTTCTGGTGATATATTATGACTTGTTGGTAATTGCTTATAATGGTAATACCAAAAATAAAATCTCTGATTTATCACATGACCCATTTCGTTGTAAGATTTATGCAAAAATGCGCTTTTTTAATAAGATTTTTCTCGTCAGACGAGTTTCCTTTCGTGAAAAAATCGCCAGGATCTATGTCAAGGAAGTTGAAATTCCGCCATGATTACAATGTAACGTTTCAGATTTGAGTAAGGTTCCGCTTGGCGTACCAGCGGTGCCATTATAACAGGATTTCATAATTTTATAATTACACCTTGTCCGAACTGGAAACAACAATATTGAAGCGACGACATGTGCCAAGCATAGTCGTCAACAATTTATTAGGAAAAAAATTAATTCTTTATTGTCTAAACGGTGACGGTTCGACACCGAACCTGTAATTTTTATGTCAAGCTTTTCGATGCCTCAATCAAGCGATAATTAATTTTTTATAAGAACAGTTAGGAGAAAGCAAAAGTTTATTTTGTCGCTCACAATGATGGTTAATGCTTATTTAATTAGGAAGGAAAAATTGTAGCCGAAACTGTCCTTAAAAAAGTCATTAATGTTCAGAAATTTGTTGGCACAAAAAACATTTTATAAAAATAAATCGGAATCAACAAAAAACATTTTTTCTTTCAAAATAAAAAAGCATAGTTGACATTTTATAAAAACTAAAAGTTATAGGCAACAATTTATTAAAATGAAAATGGAAACTATATGAATCACTTTAATCTACTAAAAATTGTAAACCACATTTTATAAAAATTGGTTGTTTCAAAAGTTATTCGATAAAAATCGAAATCAGCAGAAATTTTTTGATAAAAACTAGAAGCCATAGGCAACTCTTTATAAAAATAGAAGCTGCAAAAGCAGACATTTTAATATACTTACTGGAAATTGTAGACCACATTTTATATAAAATTGGCTTTACAAAAGGCATTTCATAAAACCGAAATGAACAAAAAACATTTTATTTAAATTTTTTTATCAAAACCAGAATCTTAAGCATAGTTTTATAAAAATTGCTAGTCATAGGCAAAAATTTATAAAAATACAAAAGGTGCTAAGAAAGTTTTGCAATACAGCGTTAGTTATTGAAGTTTTTCAAAGTAATTTTCACCACACTTGATACACCTCTGCATCTTCCGAAACCAATCCTTAAACCAGCTCTGCCACGTTTCGCTAGGGAGTAAGACACACTCGTTATCCCAAGCCCTCAAGAGCTCGTCAACACTGGAAAACCGCTTCCATACTAGCTTTATTTCTACTTGCACTACAAAGTCGCAGGAAGCAAAGTCTTGACTGTTAGGAGAGTATTCAAGAATTTTCAGCCTTGTAGTGGCTAAATATTCGGCGCAAGCTTTCGCCCGGTGAGCAGGAGCGTTAACGTGATGGAAGAACCAATTGGCCATTCTTGAATTCAGTCGTTCTTTTTTCAATGATTGTATCATTTTAGACAAGCAATGTGTGTACCACTTTGCTGTGACTGTTTTCTGTGTGTCCAAAACCATACGATCTACAATTCCAATCGATTTAAAAAATATAGCTATCATTTTCTTCTTTATTTATCGGAATTTTCGGACAGCTACGGGTGTATCCTGAACATCAAAGACCCAGACTTTGTTTTGAGATTTGGTCGCCACATCATAACAGTAATATCAAGGTTTGTCATCTGTCACAATACTGTTTACATAATGAGATTGGCTTTTATCAAACATTTTAAGCATTTCCCGGCACCATGTTACACGTCGTGTCATTTGCTTTTCAGTCAGACTATGCGACACCCAGAGCAACAAAGTTTTTTCACTTGCAAATGGTTGTGCAGAATTAAACAAATTTTTGGTGCATTTAAGCCTAAGGTCTCCTCGATCTGGCGGTAAGTTGTTCGTCTGTCTTCGTCAAGCGTTTTCTGCACAGCAGTGATGTTTTCTTCCGTACACGACGTTCATAGCCGTCCTGTTCTTTCAGCGTCCTCCACAGTAAAATTCTCTCCTTGGAATTCTTTTTACCACCTAAATATATTGAGACGATGTGGACAAACATCACCTAGTGCAAGAGTCATTTCTTCTAAACATTGGACTACGTTTAAACCACTGCAAAACTGCCCGTATCTCACTTCGAGACGACGATGCCGTAGCAAGCACTTTGGGCTGTTACTATTAACAAATTTGGGAGCTCACAGCCTTGACCCGGGAATTAACTTTGTAAATATAAATGTCTTAACATACACCAAAAGGCAGACTCCTTCAGTACTTGGTTGATTCATATTGCAAAACTTTCTTAGTACCCTTTGTTGAAACTGTAAGAAGCATTTTAATCTACTAAAAATTGTAGATTACATTTTATAAAAATTAGCTGTCTTAAAAGTTATTCTATAAAAATTAAAATCACCAAAAATTTTTTTATAAAAGGTAGAAGCCATAGGCAACTATTTATAAAAATATAGAAGCTGCAAGAGCAGACATTTAGATATACTAGAAATTGTAAACCACATTTTATATAAAATTGCCTTTACAAAAGGCATTTTATAAAAACCAAAATCAACAAAAAACATTTTATTTACAGTTTTTTTTACAGCATAGACAACAATTTATAAAAATAAAAGTAGCTAGAAATTCTATAAAAAATAGCCGTCACCAGATGTTTTTATTAAAAGTAAAAGCAATAGATTTTTTTTTATAAAAACTGAAAGCTTTAAGCGACAATTTTTAAAAATAGAACTATAAGTGGCATTTTATAAAGACTGCAAATAAAAATCGCTTTTTTATAAAATATTTATTTTATAAAAATGAATTGGAATGAAGAGGAGACAATTGATTTATAGCTTTTTTTTAAAAAAATAAGAAGCTATAGTTGACGTTTTACAAAAACTAAGAATTATAAGCAACAATTTATAAAAATGGAAACAGCAAAAAGCATTTTAATTTACCAAAAATTGTAGACCACATTTTCAAAAAAATTGGCTGTTACAAGAAACATTTTATAAAAACCGGAATTAATAGAAGACATTTATTAGATATATAGATATAGATATACACTGCTCCAAGAAATTAACGCACCACTTGAAAATAAAGTAAAAAAATTAAAACTATGTACATTTGACTACTTTGGTTGAGAAGGTTTATCAAGCTATAATCTAGTTATTCATTGTAATAAAAGTTTTGACATTAAAGTCAGAAATTTGAATTTAATAGTTTTTTAAGCAAAAATTTTAAAATAATTTTCATTTTTAAATTGTGTTAATTTGTAATTTCGTTTTATTGTTATTTGGATTTGCCGTTTTGTAGATAGTTTTGATCATTTGAAACAATAAAAAAAACATTATGAGGAATTTGACTCGAGAAGAATGCGCCCAAGCTGTGGTTTTGTTGGAGGAAGGATGGAGCTACAGAAGAATTGGTGAAAGGTTTGGTGTATCTCATACGTCAGTTTCGCGTATGATACAAAGGTACAGAGAGACAGGAAGTCACCTCAGAAGACCTGGGCAAGGAAGACAAAAGAAAACCACTTCTATCCAGGATAGATTTTTAAGAATATCTGCGCTAAGGGAACGCTTTGTAACCGCCAGGAAGCTACAAACTGAGTTCCGTGACGTAGAAAGAATTCAAATCAGTACCGAAACTGTTAGAAAAAGACTTAGGGAGGATAATTTAACACCCCATATTCCTGCTCGTGGTCCTGCATTGACTGCAGAACACCGATGAGCCCGATTAGAATTTGCTAGAGAGCACATAAATTGGCAAAGAGAGGATTGGGAGTCTGTTCTTTTTACGGACGAGTCAAAATTTTGCCTTTACAATTGCGATAGACGTGTTCGTGTGTATCGTAGACCAAATGAGCGGTACGCACAGTGTAACATTCAGAATACCACATTGTTTGGTGGAGGCTCAGTAATGGTTTGGGGTGGAATTTCCTTACAAGCTCGCACAAAGTTAGTGGTTGTAAATAATGGCTCTATAAATGCGGACCGTTACATAACAGACATTTTTGAAGAGCATGTCGTACCATATGCCCCTTATATTGGTCCAAGTTTTGTATTAATGCAAGATAACGCAAAACCCTACACTGCCCGAATTGTTAAAGATTACTTGAATGAGGCAGAATTTAATGTTTTGGATTGGCCAGCTCGAAGCCCTGACCTGAATCCTATTGAGCATGTTTGGGACATTCTCGGGAAACGTTTAAAAAATCTTTCACATCCTCCTGTCCATCTTCAAGAGGTAGGTCCTCAACTAAATGAAATTTGGAATAACTTAAATCAAGAAGACATAAGTTCGTTAATTTTGAGTATGGAACGAAGATGTGCAGCGACTATTCAAAGTAGAGGTGGAAATACGCAATATTAAGATGTTTTCTGTAACTTTTATAACGGCGTAACTTTAATAAAATTTTGTTTTCGGTTTGTTTTTTTATATTTGGACACATTAGATATTCATTTACTTTAAACAAATGTTTTTGTTAAATTTTTCTTAATTTTGTACCAATTGGTCGAATACATGATGCGTTAATTTATTGGAGCAGTGTATAATCAAAAGTAGAAGCCATAGAAAATTTTCATAAAACCTGGTAGCCATAAGCAACAATTTATAAAGATAAAACTTGCAATAGGCATTTTAGAATTTCATTTGGCATTTTTATTTTATAATTGCATTTTAAATTATATTACACTACTTATTAAATAATGTGCCGATTTAGAAAATCTACTTCTGGCTTGTTTTTTTTACCAGAGAAAAACCGGTAAGCGTTGGAAATTCAAAAATCTCACTGAGATTGGTTACTTTTTAAAATTTCTAAAATTAACCCATCACATAATGAGTATTTGAGCTTGTCGGTACCTTCAAAAATAAGCACAAACCACGTGACTAGACAAAGATAAAAAAAATTATTGTAATCGTTTGTGTATAAGTACATATTTTTTAAAAATTACATCATTCACAAAAGCAAAAATTGGTCACGAGATTAAAGATTATTTCTGAAGGCACTTTATAACATTATTTTACCATATTTCCTACAATAAATTGTTTTACGTCAAAAATGTTAAATAATTTTTTCACAAAATCAATATTCTCAATTAAATTATATTCTTTAAAAAATTATTTTCGCATTTTTAGACGTTTTAAGAAAGTTTTGGACGGTTAAATTAAAAAATAGACACGAGACACCTATTTTAGGCAATATCAAATTACTCTAATTAATATAACAAATATTTAAATAAATTTCATGTGCCAAAAAAATTTGTTAAAATGATCCATTTTGCTTAGAGTCCGGACTATCTTAATTAGGGCCTGAAATATTGGACTGAAGCTGTAAAAAAGCGAATAAATTAGGTGAGCTATGACCAGTACCGGAAAAAAATTTATATCGACACTTAAAAATTCTGTAACATTAAACCTTGTTATTTATGTTATTGACATTTCTAGCAATAAAATTTCGCGATGTTGAACTGGTTTAAATTATAAAGCGACCATCACACTTCTCTGAATTAAGTGTTGATTTTCCCGGTAACCATAAACCCGGAGATAAAAATTAACATCTCAATACCCGAATTTATTTCGGTATAAACCGAAAGAAGTTGCCCTTCTCTAACGGTGCCTAACAAGCAATTTTTCCAAATTAGTGTTAACTGAAATAATGGGTCTTCATTCGAATTTCCTTTAATTTTTTGTCGGAAGCCGAAAACCAACAAATTGACTTTTTCACTTTAAGTGAGCAATAAAGCTATTAATTAATTTTATAGGATTAATTTAACTCAATTGAATTCTTTCATTTTTATTACCGAACGCCCAAATTAAATAAAAGCGATTTAAATGTAAATTACGTACAAGAATTTCATTTTAAATTTAAATCTATGGAAATTGCGACGTTTTGGTGAAATATGCTTTATTTAATAATCCCAATCAGGAGCATTTCTTTTCAGTTTATTGACAGGTTAGTTAAAGAAAAAACTACTCGTTTTATGTCTCCACGTGTATGCACTCTTAAAAAAAATTGTATAATTTATCTAATCCTGTTAACGAGCGGTTTAAGCCTTGTTGAGCATGAGCTTAGCAAATTAAATTCTTGCGAATTGGTTAGATTCTTCTTTATGATCATAAATCAAGAAAGATATGAAAACGAGAATGAGCAACATAGTTCGCACGTCAAATCTATTTCTTAAGGTTAAAGCAATCGTAAAAATTTGACTAACTGTCCTACCATCTGCTACCATAATTCGAGTTTGCAATATTTAGTCCAGGACAGTAAATAATCGTTAAGACAAAAAACAAAAAAAGCAAGCAATAAAAATTGTACAAAAAAATGTTGGTTTGTTGTTAGTGCTGTTTTTAATAATTAAAGTGCCGTTTTTTGAGAAATTTTCGAAAATAATTTTTGTCTGAATCTTCACGGATAAAAGCATCTAAAACAACTTAATTAATTTTTAGTTTTATTAACTAAATTAGTCGTCTAAATTCTTTAAATTTTTTAATGCTGTTTCGACATTTTTATAAGGCGTTTTATTTTTTTTCTCAGCTGATTCAGTAGTTATTAAAAAGTGGGCAACTGAAGTTATTAATTTTTTATCAACTGGTTTGTCATAATTAGTCGTATAACTAATCACTACTCCTGCTATAAAAGTAACAAAAGCACCAATAAAAGCATAATAGAAATAGGAAATTCGAAAAAGAAAAAAGGGCTCTACAAGAGATTTTTCTAAAACAGGTACAAATGTTTCATTTAAGAATAAACAATTTTTAGTAGATATCGGTTTTGCAAAATCTTGTATATAACCTTGACTTTGATAATATTTAGAAGGTATCACAATACTAGAAATGGAAATTAGACCCATTATAGCACTATAAAAAGCTGCCTGAAAATTAAAGTAATTTAAGATTTAAAAAATTTGAGACTTACTTTTGCATTTGCTCTTGGAACAAACAGACCTAAAGTAAAAATACCAAGAATTGGTCCATTTGTTATTGCTTGAAATGTTATCGTTAAAGGAATAATTCCTCCTAAATGTTTAATAACAAAAGTCATGCCAAGACAGGTAAGTCCTGTTAAAACTACAATTAGTTTAAGAATGCGACATTTGGTCTTTTCAGAAATGTTAGTAAAAAATCTTGCTAGGAAATCAACGTATATTGTTCCAGCCAAACAATTTAAATTTGCCGATAAACCACTAAAAAAATTATTTTATTGAGAAAAATGTAACTCGGAAATACCTGAGTCCAGAACTTATAATTCCAGCAGTAAAAACTCCAGCTAAACCTGGAACAGTTTTGGCAATTTCCATGACAAAATAAGGTACCAACTGGTCATTATCTCGAACTTGTTTGATTGTGAAAGGATCACAATCGCTGTAATTCGCGTAAATTGTTAATCCAATTAAGACACAAATTGCCTTAACTAGTACTACACCAATTCCGTAAAAAATCACGGCACTACAAAAAAATTGTAGTAGAAAGAAATTTGGTAAATAACTTACAATTTGGCACCGTTTAATGTTGGAACTGCAAGGAATTTCTGAGTACATGTTTGGTAAACACTCGTATTGCTCATCCAAATAAAGGTAAGTCCAAAAACGACAGTCCAAAAGCTATCTCTGCTTGTAAGATCAAGTTCAAAGCTTGAAAGAAAAATTTATTTTGAGATTTACTTCTTGAAAGTTTTACTTGAGCATATCAAGTCTTTTGTTGTTGACTGCAATTCTCCAAATTTGTGTTAACCCTCCAGCTGATTTAATTCCCAAAATAAAGACAACAGCAATTGTTCCAAAAGTGATAGTAAATTGAAACGCATCAGTCCAAATCACTGCTTTAAGACCCCCGATACTTGTGTAAAAAATACAAACACAACAAACTAAAGGAATTAAAATATCGATATCAAAACCAGTAACTGAAAAATTGTTGTTAATTATGTTTTGGTAGATATTTTTTTAAGAATACCAGTAGATGCAGCCAAAGCCGCTGCATAAATAACTATCGGAAGAATCAGAAATGAGTACAAAACGTAAAGAGAGGAAACTAACAGTTTCGTTCTGTTATCGAATCTCATCTCTAGATATTCATACAAACTGGTTATTTGTAAATTGTAAAATACAGGTAAGTATAAATAAATTGTTGCAAGAATCACAAGAGACATACAGATGCCACCTAAAAGATATGTTCCGCCGAATCTATACGCATCTGCTGGGAGTCCTAAAATACTAAGACCGGAAATATGACTGAAAAAGATATCTTGTAATCTGTATTAAAATAAATAAATAATTACCTGGCAATTAACGATATTGTTATTATCCACGGTTTCATTGTTTTACCACCCATTAGATATTCGCTAGCTGTCGATTGTTTTCGCCCAAAATAAATGCCAATTATTGTGCTTATTAAGAGCATCAAGCTGAATAAAATGTAGTCATACCAAGACAAAAATTGGGAAGTTACATTGACGATAGTCATGATTGTATTTCGTGTGAATTTGTGTTTATAATGTTAATAACTTGTAATCTACAGTAACCTACAAAAACAAAAAATGACGTGTTAGCTCGAAAATAGATAATTGTTTTAATTTACTGCTAGTAAATAACTATTATCAATGATGTATTTTATGAAAGAAAACATAAAGAAAAACAACGTTAGTATGTGTCAAATTGATTAAAATATTAGAAGCAATTTGAGATACAGTGGAATCTCGATAAGTCGAACCAGTAAACGCATCTGAGTTGGGCTGGATAACTTATCAAAATCCAGATAATCGATGATGTTATATTGATAAAATAGATATTATTTTATACTTCTGTTCCAAATTATAGTAGGTATACATTTTTTTGTTAAAATTTAAAAAAATTGATAAATTTTTTTAGTTTTTGTCCAATTTTTACAGTATTTTCTTCTAGGAGTTTATATAGTTTATATTTTATTGAGCAATTAACAAAAATACTGTATTGGAGATAGGATTGCCAACCGTCCTTTATTTCAAAGGATAATTTTTTAAATTTATAAACTGTCTTTAATATGTACTTAAAAGACATAATTTGTTTTTTTATCTAGTTTTTCTACAAAAAAGAAACAAGCAAGCGTTAAAAAATTAACATACTTATTTGTAATTGATTGATTTCAAAAATAAATTAATTGTCTAGACGTCTTTTTAAGTCACCAAAATAAATTTTAAGTACTTATAAACATACAAAAGTTCTACCCTGACTTGTGTTATGAAACCTACATAAATAGGGTATTTAATGGTAGAAAGAAACGAACAAGAATTACAACTAGTAGAAAAAGAAGAACAGAAATAGATTCTAGAAGAATTTAAAAAAGTAGAAAAATTGACCTAATGACAAACAAAATTGAAAAATTAATGTGTTCTACAAAAAAAAAATTTTAAAAACGTAGTTCAGCCAATTCTAAAAAAACTGTATATTCTAGGCTTTTAGAAAAAAATAAAAAATTATACAACCAACGATTGAAAAAAGAAGAAGAAAAAATACAACTAAAACAAACGCTAAAGGAAGATTTAAGAAGTTGAATCATCAATTGAAAGGTCTTGGAGAAACAAGATTCCAGGTGAATTTTAGAACAACATTTAAAAAATAATAAGAATAAGAAAAACGACTACTAAAGAGGAAAAAAGTTAGGAATAGCAAAAATCCAAGAAAAACTCTAGATTAATAAAAGAATAATCTTTCGAGCCGGATACGGAGAAAAGTCTTGGTAGATACGGAGCAATTGCAATAGTTTTCGCTTCAAACATCCAAAAATCTAAATTTTAATTATCTATATTAAAGATTTTAATAGAATTTTGAAACTGGAAAAGACAGTTTGTATTTTTTTCTATAAAAATTGCTGTAAATATTTATTTTTAAAATAATTGTCGCCTTTGGCCATCAAAGTGTATATATTTTATAGTTCCTCAAGCCAGATGAAAACAAACGTCTTATTGTTAGTATAAAAAGAATAATTTTCCTCGAACGTTTAATTTTACTTTTTTCTTTATAAACACTGCAGAAATGTTCTTTTATATGTATTGAATCGTTGCTATTTATTTTCGATTGTTTATCGACTCCATTTGTACAAAACGCTGTGCAAGTTGGTAAAAATGTAAGAAAGTTAAGCTTACTGTTCCTGAGTCAATTCTTGAGAAAGCTGAAGAAGCGACTCGCCAGTTATTGCCTGCGAAGTCCATGGAACATTATAAAAAAGTTTTTTCAGAATTTAATGAATGGAAAGAAGAACGGGGTGTAATGACAATAAATGAAGAAGTTCTGCTATCGTACTTCTTAAATTTGAAGAAGAGGTATGCAATTTCATCTATGTGGTCGAAGTACTCCATGCTGAAGGCCGCTATAAAGGTCTATAAAAACATAGACATTGGAAAATATAGTAAGCTCATGGCCTATCTAAAGGATCAGTCAAGAGGACACAGGTCGAAAGAAGCTGCAGTATTGGAAAGAGCACACGTGGAAGAGTTTTTGACAAGGGCTTGCGATAAAGAATATTTGATGATCAAGGTAATCTCTGTCATTACATAGACATTGTAGATAATAAATTTTGGAATATTTGAGATTTGAGATTAATATGGAGGTGTCTGGTGGCTGTCGATGCTGTGAGCTGAAAAATTTGATAATCAGTGATGTAGAAGAAAAGGGCGCATACCTGATTGTTTCGATACCAGATACCAAGACGGGCGTTTCACGAAAATTCACAATTATAGAAAAAGGATTCTCTATCAGCACTGTGGAGAAGTGTAGGAAATACATGTTGTTACGTCCAAAGAAGTTATCCATTGAGAGATATTTTTTACGATACGCTAATCAAAAATGTACATCGCAACCTGTTGGAATTAACACATTATCGAAAGTTCCTTCTAAAGTTGCTTCGTTTTTGAATCTAGCGAACGCAGAAGCTTATACCGGCCATTGTATGAGGCACACTTCAACAACTTTACTTGACAATGGAGGTGCTAATCTTACAACAATTAAACGACACGGTGGGTGGAAAAGCTCCGCTACAGCAGAAACTTATATCAAAGATTCTGTATCCAATAAGCTTGATATCGCAAGGAAACTCCAAGGTTCTTCTGATACTAGTCGTTCCTTACTAGAGGAGACGTCTATTGTTCCTACAACTACTATTTGTTTAGAAACCGATAACAACTACAAGCTTCTTACTAATGGAAACGAGGTAAAATATGATAAAACAAGAAACGAAATGTCTATTAATGTAAATGTTAATGTCAATATTAATAATAAATAAAATACGATTGATTTAAGATTGTATTTTTTCAATATTCTACTAGTGGAATAAAGTGATTTCATTATTCCACTAGTGGATAAAGTGTTACTTTATACGGTTCGTAAGTGTGGAGAAAACTTCAATTATAAGGTAATTGTGGATAAAATATATTTTAATAAAAGGTAACAGTTTTAATTTGTTTATAATAAACCTTGTAGAAACATTTGTTTTTGGAATAATTGTCGCTTTCGGCTCCCGAATTGTTGCGTAAAAAGCCGGATATAAAAAAAGTCTACTAAGAGAAGAGTTTTAAAGATTATATTAAGATGGTAAAAAAAATGCAAACTCAATCCCCTCAAACCTCGATACGCCAATGTCCTTTATTTCTTTATTGAAAAGTGAGCAACCCTAATTGTAGATGTGTTTTTGTTTAATAGGAATACTGAACATTTAATTTGTTTCAAATAGAACCTAATTTACATTTCCGGGCAAACTAGATACTTCCTCTAGAGAAAAACCGAATTATCTACTTATGTACTGTTTTAGAGGCTGAAGAAAATCTGTAATGAGAGTTGTTCTTATCTTTCGTGAGGTAAAAGCCACCAATGGGAGATCTGCATGGTTCGCAGCATGCCTTAGCATCTCCTAGACTTAATTCGCTCGTTTGGTTTATATGAAATTAAATAAAAGTAGCGATCTCGTCTAATTGCTTAGTCAAATAATCGTAAAGGCAAGTTAATCGTTAAATAGTTCGGTATCCCACTTAAACAGTTCCATGTTGTCCGTTTATTTGCACAATCAGTGAATAGTTATACAGTTAGTGTTGTAGCGTCATATGGCTCGTTATTTATGTACGGTGTCTTTTAATTAAACGATTATGATTTAAGTCCAAGTGTAAAATTCGTCACCCGTCCATTTACGACGAGCCAACTCCAGATTGATGGAGTCAGGTCTATAAAGGTGAGATAATGCGGAAACGGCAATGACAAAATACGCAAATTAGAGAATGGCGAAAAGTATATGCTGCCATTTCGTTATTTATGGGCTATAAAGTATTAATGTTGGCTAAACGATGTTATGCCTATTATGCCCGACTAAAAGGAAAAGCTAAGGCTCATAGTGAGCACCAACCTGTAGCACTGCAGCAATTAATAAACGGCTATTACTGAAAATAAAGCTGCTTGCGTTCAGCCAAGGTTAAGGACATCATTTGAATAACACACACGAGGCTTTAATAAGATAAGGTGAATTTTGACGAGAATGGGTCGACGACCATTATTTCTATTATGAAAGGGTGACAATACAACCCGACTTGACATTTTCTAATACTTCCGCCTGTTTTGTAAATTGTTACAAAATTAAAAATTGTTGCACTACAATAGAAGAAAGCTCTACCAAATAGTTTTCGCGTCTTGCTAAATAATTTATACATCATAAAATATATAAATTCTATCCTGACAAATCGTTCGCGTTTTTAATTAATTTTACAACATGTAAGTTAGTTTTTGTGTAGACATTTTTATTACATCAGGTTGTATAATCTAATTAAAAAGCACATGCTTGGTTGTTAGTTTCCAATAACAACGATTAATGCATGTATAATTGTAAAAACCGGAAACATTAAGAATTGACAAGAATCTGGAGACCAGAATTACGAGATGCAGCTTTTCAGGTGGAAGAAAATTGAAAGATTTTGAAAACGATTAGATCAAAAAACAAACAGAAGAAGAGGTAATAAACACGACTATTTTTATAATTAAATTAATTTCTTATTTGGATAAGTTAAATGTAATAAATTATGCACATCTAATTTATGGAAATTAATTTTAAACTATTGCAAATGACCGCAATAAAATAAATATTTATCATTGGTGTATGCAGAAAAAATTTCAATTTGTAGATAGTCGCTAGTTTAGAAAACTTAATCCAACAAATCTAAAAGCAATTAAAACACAGATTTATGTATTTAAATTTTAATAAATTTGTTAATTATTAATATTTTCGCTAAAGTAAACATTACAATCTGTGAAATACTTTTTACTTTCTTGTACTCAATTGTAACACTCCACATTAAGAAAAAAACTGTAATACGTGTTTTTGCAAGATTTTGTGACACTGTATCATTAAGAAAAAACTATATTTCAAAAAATAAAGCTTTGCAAATTTTGTTCTTGATATTTCTTTTTTGTTATTATTTTTTTCTTTGTCTATTTTTTTATTCTTTATTTTTAGTTATTCAATCTCATAATAACTGAATAGTGGTTACTGCTTACTTTCTATAGAGTCCGTACACTTTCAGAACAGCACACCAACAAAAGTGTGCAGATGACAAAATAGTGTTGGGCCAGTCCCATTTGCAGATTGAAGGAGACGAAGCCAAGCAGGTCAGGTCAGGTCAGGTCAGGTCAGGTCAGGTCAGGTCAGGTCAGGTCAGGTCAGGTCAGGTCAGGTCAGGTCAGGTCAGGTCAGGTCAGGTCAGGTCAGTGGCAAGTGGTCAGTGGAAGGTCAGCAGCGTTCATCATTTTTGGTCATTCTGTTTAGTGTCGTTCGCTGACGGATTTTGATGCTGTTCTGAACATGCTGTTCTAAAAGTGTACGGACTCTACCTTCCTTTATTATTGTTTAAAAAATCTTTTTTATTTCTCCGTAGATAAGTACACTAATTCTTCTATTCTTCTATTTTATTTATATATCCTACTAGTATTATGTTTGCTTTTACATTATCTTTTAGTTGTTTTTTGGTCTATGTTGCGTCGTCTGCCAATTTTATTTTTACAGCTAACAATTTCTTGTTTATGTATTTTGTTTTACTGCACTTTTTTATTTACTTAGGCCAATTATTAATCTGACTTTATTTTGTTTACTTCTAATCAAATTATCAAGTATTTTTTACGCATTTTTCTAAATACTTTTATTATTATTTTGATTCTGTGGTATTAAAAAATTCTGTTTCGTTTTGTTTTACAAATTTCTACAAAACTTTATTCTACAAATTATTTTTTTTGTTATAGGTTTATTTTTATCTCTCTTTTAGGCTGATTTTATGTTGAGATAATACCGGTGGTATCTTCGTTTCTATGGAAAAATAAACAAATTCGAGACTGTGATTCCCTGTTGTCATAGAAAAGTATTAAAATTTGCGATACTACCGGTATTATCTTAACTTAAAATTAGCCCATTTGTTTATTTTTTAAATTTTTGACTATTTTATTATTTATTCTTACATCTTTGTTTGTTTTGTTTCTCATTTTTGTTTTTAGTTTAAGCTATCCACTGTAAGATTCTTAATTATAACGTCACTTTTTTTACTGCATTATCAAGTTTGTGCAGTTTTATTGCAGTTTTACAGCTCTTTCTATTTATAAACTGTATATAACCTGTTTGTAAAAAAAATTGCAGCTAGTCATGAGAAGAAAAAGTAGGTTTGTTGTGACTAGTAATAATCGGTTGACTGCCACACCAATAGTCGGGCAACTGCTCTAGTAATAGTCGTTCGACCTATACAATAATAGTCGGTTGCCTACTACAAATATAGACGGCGGCCGACTACTACAATAATAGTTGGTCGTCTACTACAAATTTAGTCGGGCAACTGATCCTACAATAGTCGGCCGACTACTACAAATATAGTCAGTCGACTGCTACAAAAGTAATCGGTAGCCTACTTGATTGGTGATTTTAATTAAGACAATTTTTTTAAGATTAAAATTTAAAAAAAATTTTGAAACTACAATAAAGAAAAAATTATTTGCTTATATTAATAAACATTTTTCGAAAATGTACAATGGACAATAGAAAATTAATTGTCATGTTATTTTGATAAATAGATATACTCTTTCCTTTAATAGATATGAGAAATAAAAATAGTGAGTCAAATTGTAACGAGCGTCTAGAAATGAACGTCGTGGTAGTGTGCTTTGGACTTGCGAACGTAGGGCTTAGTTTGACGCACATAGTGTCAAATTTTGACATTATTAATTTGTGAATTGTCATCAATGCCAAATGTCAAATGTGAGTCAAGCTAAGTCCTACGTTCGCAGATCCACAGCACGCTACGACGTTATTTATTTCTAGACACTCGTTATATTTTACTAACAAAAACCTTCAAGCTGAGGTAGTAGCACTATTACAATTTATAACGTCTCTAATTTTATACTAATAACACCGAAAACAAACATCTGATGGCATCAGACCGTTTTTGGTTTAGTCGTAGCTCGTAGTAATGCTAATAGTAGGAGAACTTTGATAGTAAAATTTACAAATTAAGTCACTATTTCTATTTTTCTCAAAAAAAGTATGTGAAGTTATCAATGACACACAAAATTTTCTATTATTGCCGTGGTGTGCATTGTATTATTCAAATTAGATGTTTACATCGCTATGATCAGCAGTAAAACTGTCGGGCTTTAACCAAAAAAAAATTTTTCTTAATAATACAATCTATTACCTTTGTTTATAAAAAAATGTTTTTGTTTATAATTGTACACAGTTAGATTTTGCGTCAGAACTGGCACATCTTGATGAAACTAAAGCATTAAGGTTTTATTACGAAGAGTTGGCCTTACAGCTGCTGTTTGTGTTTATTTAATGATACTGAAACCAAATTTGGCGGTAACACGTTCTACTAAATTTATTATTTTAATTCTTTTTTAATGAAAACATGTGCTGATATAAACAGAAATTCCATTTAACTGTATAATTTGACTAGAAATGCTGAAATTTCATAGCTTTGAATTTCAAACTAATTTATAAAGAATTTAATAAGGGTTGTTGTAAAGAGTAGTGTGTGCTATTCTCACCAAAGCAACTAGCTAGACCGGTGAAGCAACATTAATAGGGCTGAAGGGTTTCTTTATATCTAACTGTAAAAAGAAATTGTTTCTATTGCACCATAAAATTCAAGAATTTATAGACGAAATGCAGGTATTTATATAAAAGATAGTTTATATACAAAAAATTGTAAATGTTTTTTACTTAGGTAAAACACAAAAAAAAATAAAATTAAAAAAAAATATTGTTTCTATTAAAAAAAAAATGTTTGTGGAAGTTGAAAGGCACCGCATCAATCAGCGCATTTCTCTCGGTTGATTTATGTTGAATTTGATTTAATTAAGGTATTTTCCCGTCTTTTAATCACCGCTAATAATTCCCCTAATTACCATGATTGCATTGTTGTATAATTTTTGTGCAGTTTTTCCTCGTGCTTAAATGGGGCGTAATGCTCCGGTTTCGGTTGGTTCCGTGGCGCTTTGGAAAGTTTCCCATTTGATTAGTCTCTCGTGAAAGTTGCTTTTTAATCGGAAATAAGGACAACAGCTATGATATAAAACGTAATTAAGTCTAATCTTCCACTGATCTGTTACAGATCAACACAGTAAACAAGTGAGGAAGCAATTGTTGTCACAGGAAGGATACGGCATCTGCCCACCGACAAAATTCGATAATTTCCTTTAAAAAAAGCCACAATTCTCGTGAAATTTTTAAACAAACGATTTTCTTTTGAAGTTGACGATCGTTTAGACACTAACTGGAACTAATTAAAACGTCAAAGAAAAGATAATATCGCGGCGATAATTGTTAAAATCAACGAAACATTACGAGCTGACAATCCTAAATGAAAAATCCAAACAATCGATTCCTTGTGAGGGACCGCGCGTTGGCAAATAAACCAAAGAGAAGAATTCACTAGCAATTTCGCATAGAAAAGCCGGCCCGTTATAGCGCCTAATAGGGCCTTAATGAGTTATGCATCAATGGATACAAATGCTCAATTGCGTCAGCTGACGTACTGAATAAATTCTCGAAAATGACCTGGACCAGCCATTCTTGACACTGCTTAACACTTCCAGTTAGGAATTAATTACTTATTAATTACTACGACAAACACTTCACAAATTAAAAAGCTAAATTTTTGCGAAATTCAATTTGCCTCTCACAAATTGCACTTCACTACTGGGAAGTAAGAAGAAGAGATACGAGTTTTGTTAGCAAAATTTAGAACTAGTAGATAATGGAATGGTCAAATTGTTGTCAATTTCTCTCTTAATATCGCATTTGTCTACTTGTTTCAGAAACCCATTTTATTGAGCCATTTTGCTTCTCACAAACAGCACTTTTGTATCAAAAAGTAACAAAAAAAATACGAACTCTTTTGGCACTTTTTTTAAATGCTATTTGACGTAAAGTTAAGAAATGTTTGGTCAGGTTTCAAACACTGTTTTTGATTAATTTATTTAGGAATTTTTAGGGAATTCTAGCATAACCTATTCACTAATTAAAAACTTCAATTTTCTTTAATGAAATTACACAGAAAAGTATAAAATAGCTGTTAGAATCTAAGCTGTTTTGCAAGTACCCAAAAGAGCTCACAGAATAATGTGTGAAAAGCAATTTTGACTTTATTTTACCACCAATCGCTTGGCACCTGCACGCAACTTACGGAGTGTCACTCTAATAACAGAAAATCCGCAATTGCTTAAAAAATAAAATTTACTATTGGTAATTAAAAATATCAGATTGTATTGTCAGTGACTAGGAATATTTCTACAACTACAAGAAACTGTAATTGCAAAATAATAACAATTTAGCTTGTTGTGCATTTTCTGATTTAAGTAAAAATTTTTCTCAACTTATTAATTTTTTGTTTATTTAAATTTTGAATTTTTTGAAGCTTCAGTTTTCAGTTTTCTTGTTTTTTACATTTGACATTTTTTTATTTTTACATATCTTGTAATTTAAGTAAATAAATCGTTTTTTAAATTTTGCTAAATTAGCTTTTGACTGCAATAATGATGTTAGTAATCCAATTAATCACTGTAGAATCTCTCGTCTAATTGCTATTTTATCGAATCTCCATCTATTGTGCGTTTCATTTACGTTAATAAGCAAGACAACATCTTTGACAGTATTAAACCAACACTCATTGTGGTCTTGAAAAGCAAACAAGGCCTCGGGCTGAAATTCCTCAAAGCCAACACTTAACAAATCGAGCGTTTTCACTACTGGGAAAAGATTCCACAATGACCGCTAAAATCATCCAATTATCTAGTTTTTTTCTGAAGACAAAACACCGCCACGGCCAGAATAGGAAGTCTTCAGCAAACTGAAATGTTAATACTGAAAATTACATGCACTATTAAACGTCGACGTGCGTGTAATTCCTTGCATATCACTTGTTGCAGAAAGCTGCAAGGAAATTGACTTTACTTAGTGTCCAGCTTCAGTTCGAACATCATGTTTTGTACACACTTAGACTAACTTATTGCCGATTGCTAGTGCCTATATTTACATTCAAGAATGCCAGAGTGACTCTGAGAACTCGCCAACATTATTTGTCTTGCAGATTTAACCGAGTATGGCATCTTCAAGCCCCCACACTTCACTCACGTGTGGTCAACTTTTTCAAAAATCTTCATTTTCACTTTTTATCACTTCCGGTTCTAAAGGAAACGACCTCGATTTTCAACATTTAGATCTATATCAGACAATTTTAATACGACACAAACCAAAAATGGTTAAAATACCAAGCTGCAAAATTTCGGTTTCGATCGAAATTCTCTAACAGGTGTTGTAGGGTTCACCCACGCGCCTATTGGACCATTTGTCAAATCATCAATGCATAAAATAAGCGAAACGTGCCTCTCATTAGAATAAAATAATAAGACGGTTCATCCAAAACGCCCCATTTGGAATTCACGAGAAGGTTAATTACCAACAAGTTGGCGTGTGCCTGGGTCGTTAGATAACAAAACAGCATATGGTCAAACCAGTAACGTAATAACAACCCTCGATGACTTAAAAAGGTAGCGCGGTGAAAAACAGAGGATAAAAAGGAAGCGACCGGATGTATTACAGGATCGGTGTGGTATCGATGAGGTTTAATCCGAAAATTGATATATAATGACTTTTATGGTATAGGGGGATATGCTTTAATGGATCCAAGAGAGGTTTATTCAATTTATAATAGGTAGTCGTTGAAATTTTACGCAGGTGATTAGTCAAGGGGAGACAATAATGGCAAAAGCAACAAGAATTTATGACCTAAAATTAAAAAAGAGGTTTACTACTACAAAATTAGTATAAAGATCAAGATTAATTTATTGACTTAAATACAATTCGGTTAATCTACAGCTACAAAATCTACGCCATGACCTAGATCAAAACATGTACAATTGCAGTGTACGAAAGATGTTTCTAAAATTCTGGGACCAGTGGTCTAATTTAATTACCCAAAACTTAGAAGCAATGCCATAAGTGATAGACAAGTCTTAATTAATGCTTAGAAGGCGCCGCTGGCTGTAATAAAATTTGCTCTGTTGAGTGTTCAAGTTACCACGGTTTTCCTAAGTTTTTCAAAAGTAGCATATTCTGTGTATTAGAAATCAAAAACATTTAAGTATTTTGTATAAATTTTTGAGGAGTAAGTATTAAGGCTAGGCTTCTAGCTAGGTCTAGGCTTCTTCCACCAAATATTCTCGTTACTTCAAAATTGCAAAGATTGTGTCTAATTGTGTATTAGCTATCCAGAGAGAGACGAAAATGATATTCACTACTTTTGAGGTAATTTTGTTTAAAATCAAATCGAAAATTAAATTTGTGATGTTATAATTAATAATTTCAGACGTTACGTCCGCGTCTTCGTAAAATGGTTTTTAAAATAGCAACAATAAACAATCCATAAAACAATATTTAATAACAAGATGTTTTAAAAAAGTATAAAAGACCGATATGAAGTAAATCTACGAGTTTATACGACTGTACTTTGCTGTTTTTAAACTTGAAATTCAACATTTACAAATTTGACAGGTGCTATAACATTGTGACGACCTTTATCTCCCAAGTTTTTCATTTTCCGCTGTATTTTTTATCCGCCACACCTTTTTGACCTAACAGTGCTTTTTTGTGTAATTCGTGTAAAAAACAAATAGTGTAAAAATGGAAATAAATGTAAATAACTGAAATGTGTTAGAAGAAATGTAGGTGTTGATTGTTCACCCTCCTTATTAGGTATTCAACATGCATTAATTACTAATTTCTCCCACGTTTTTTGCAAAATTATTTTATTTTTAATTTGTTGAGTATATGCTATTACTTCAAGTTTCAGTTCATATAATAAGCCGCTCGATTGATTATTTCTGCGATGACGTGCAAACTTCTCCACTTCAATTATCCTGGTGAAAAATGCCTGGAAATCCATTACTATCTCAAACATCCGGCCAAATTCAGGAATTTCATTCGAGCCGTTTAGTATTCTTCGGTCGCGTAAACAATTACGTTCGGCCGACAATTACATTGATTCACGTTGGTTTTTTTTGGAAAATACCGTCTCGATAAGGCTCGACAATTAACATTCCCTTTTTTCCGGCGGCGTTTGAGCATCCGCGGCTATTGTCGTGCTCTTTTCAGTTATTTCATGGTAGCCATTATGCAAAATCGATCTAAGCCGAATTTGCTTGCGCCAATTAGCTGCTGAAAAGGCGTCATCAGCGCCTACCGGTTCCGAAATATCGGCCAATTAACGCCAACAACATCGGCCGTAAATCGAGCCGTTTTGGCGACATCGGGAGATCTTAATCGAGTTGTTGTTGATTTTTCAGGAGGCTGCTGGACACCGTAAGCCGATTAATTTGTTCAGTGGCGTCGCTAAAAAGCGATATCAATATTTAGATCGTTAATTTTTGATTTAAAATATTGTCTCTAACATATAAAATTAGTAAAATTTTGTCTTTTTAAAAAAAGATTTTGAAACTTATAAGAAATATCGACTTTAATTCCCAAAATTGTTAGAATATTGGCTTAAATTATCAAAATTAGAAAAATGTTTTATCTGGTTTTCAAAATATAAAATGCCGCCTACAACTCGCAAAATTTTAAAAAACATTTTTGGCTTTACGTAAATTTAAAAATTGAGAAGAATTAATGCCTCTGACAATTAAAATTTAAAAAAAATGTTTTTTTATCATTATAAATATAAAAATAAAAAAGAAATTTAAAACTTGTAAGAAATATCGCCTTCGGCCCTCAGAATTGTTAGAATATTGACTCAAAATATCAAAGTTAGTTGTCTCTGCTTTTCAAAATTAAGAAAATGTCTCCCACAGTTCACACAATTTTAAGAACATTTTTGGCGTCACGAGGAACTGAAAAATAATAGGAATTAATGCCTCTGTTTTCTAAAATTAGTAAAATAGCGCTTTTGATGCCCAAAATTTTCCAAATTAAAAAAAAAGTTTTTTTGTAATTATAAATAAAAAATAATATAAAGAATTTAAAACTTGTAAAGAAATGTTGCTTTTGGCTTTCAGAATTGTTAGAATATTGCTTAAAAATAACAAAAATAATAAAATGTTGTCTTTACTTTTTAAAATTAATAAAATATTGTCTGCAGCTTCCAAAACTTTAAAAACATTTTTGACTTACTGCTGATTTAAAAATTAATGGAAAATATTGGCTGTGGCTTCTAAAATTTGTAAAAATTACTTGTCAAAATTGTATGATTAGTAAAATGTCGTTTTCGGCTTACAATATTAGAAAATCATGTCATCATTGTCTTTATCATTTAAAACTTGATAAGAAATGTCGACTTCTGTTCCCAGAATTTGTTTTCTCTGTCCCCAGTTCTCAGAATTAGTACCGGAAATTTTTCTAACAAGAAGCGCTTTTTTTAGGTAAAATTAAACAATTTAAAAAACAAAAACAAATTGTGTGTTAACCAAACCAATGTGTTTAGATTTATTTTATCAAAAAAGTCCAGTAAAATCTTGCTTTTAGTTTCCAACATTTTCGTCTTTGTCTTTATCTTGATTTGTAAATTGCTGAGAAATATCGCTTTCGGCTTAGAAAATTAGTAAAATCACGTTTTGTTATCGCCTCCGGCTTTCAATATTAGACAAACATGTCATCTTTGCTTTCAGATTTCAAAATTGCAAAAACAGTTTAGCATTTTTCTCTATGTTAATTTAAAAATTGCTATAAAATCTTACCTCTAGTCTTTTGTTTATAAAATTAGTAAAATTATGTCTACAAAAACGCTACGAAATATTTGTGTGAAACATGAATGGCTGTTATGACGTCAGCACTTGTAGAATCAATTATACAAGCACTCTTTATAACATATTATGTGTTATTATTGATTTTATTTCTAATTTGGTATTTTAAACGGAAAGTAAAAAAATTTCTTTTAGCTACGGCACTGCATGTTAGCTCAGACCTCAGATTAAATTATTCGAATTGAAGCCGACATGTATAATTACGCATTTTCGTATAGAGATGTGGTCAACAATTACTCTGAAACTGATGTGGGGTACCGTTATTAACCAATTAATCAAATGTATTATTTCGTTAACTACGGCAAATTGCTTCGCTTTTACCAGGACGGTATCTATTATTAAACGAGCATCTCTTTTAAACTGACACAAGACCCCAAAATTTAATTATGGAGGAACTTGCTAATTACTCATTTGGCTTTTGTTAGAGAATTTTTTATTCAAATGGAAAGAAACAAGAGGTGGATGGACGAGACATGACGGAAATAATAAAAATACTGATGGATTAGTGTGCTTTCTTACTATGGTCGATTAAAGACAAAACTGGAACAATATATTATAAAAAGATATAATAACGTTCTTTATTCAACTTATTTAAATTTTTAATAGCTGCAGTAATAGCGGAACAAACTACAATGCGACATTCAATCAAATAGAAAATAAGAGAAAATTTAAGCACATTTAAAATAATAATTTCTTTTCATTTTAATTTATTTTATTCAAGGTTTTTGTAATTTTATTTGAAAAACGTTCAGCAACTTTTATCGAGTAAGAATTTTTTTATTTTAATTTTTTCGCAAATAATCTGGTAAATAACTATTTTGTTCTGTTTTAGTTTTTTATTTTTAAGATTTTTTTTAATAACAATTTTTAGAATAGAATAAAATACAAAATCTTTAATGTAATGTTTAATTTGCGCCGTATAGTTCTATTTATTCAATTAATAAAAACATAAAACCTAAGCAAACGTTCTTGATGGTCGTATTTTCCTTTAACAACCTACAAAAACTAGTAAAATAGTCCCATTCTCGGAGCCTCTCGTCCATAAATATTTTTTCCTTCATTATACGACAAAATTCAGCTCGTAACTGATAAAATCAGTAGCAATCACAGCCTCTTTCCCAACTTTATGACAAATCAGTTCCAAGCCGTAAAATTCCACAGAAAGTATCTGGGCTCGAATATGGGGTAAGTCCTGCCCTGGCCGGCATCTGGCATCTCGTTTCGGCATTCCTCAACACAAACACCTTATGTCCCGCACGTGGCCGTGGTGGTGGGGCCGGCATCATCCCCGCCGCCTTAAGGTGCGTGCTATAAGGGTCGGGTTAGGGTGCCCCACCGGTCACAATGACAGATGTGGTAATTAAGCCGAGATGCTCAGCTGATTAGATGGTCGCGTGATACCATGAATATGTATGTTTAATTCTTGTTATCTTTCGCATCGGAATATATTCTCGAGGACGGTTGCGACCAGCCCCCAGGATCGAGAATTCCAAAACAAACCGATTTTTTTCTTGTTGCTTTATGGTTGGTCTTCGCTCTTTGCGTTAATTAATCGACTCGTAAAAGACAACGGATCAGGCCGTTAAAGCCGGATATTAAATCGAATGAGCGTGCAACTAGATGCCGAAATAATTATAGGAAATGGGGTGTCAATACAGTTTTTAATTGAGAGTGAGAGAAAGGTCACGGCGTGTTGGCAGTGCTTTCATCCACTTCGAAGAAAAGAATCTTCAATTAAGTCCTTACACGGATTTAAAAAGGATCGTTTTAATAATATTTCTCTTGTATTGTTGAGTCGAGTGTCCACGAGAGGACTTTAACGAGGTAATTGTTGGTAATCTGTCGACTTTAATGAAGTGAAAATAATAAGCGCGAAAGAGGTCTCCCTAGGTCAAATGCTTTATCGCGAAATTTATTTTTACAAACGATTCAGATAAAAATTTTTGGTATGTGTTATCTATTGTATTCAGAGATGATCTAATAAGAGAAGATATGTCGATTAAAACGTGCGTAAAGCCATTCCAACCTATTCGGTTTCTAAAAGCATTTCCAATGTCTTTATGTCAAAATAATGTCGAACAAGAGAACACAAAGCTTGACCAACAAAAGCATCATTTTTATAAACCAGCTACGACCTTAACATAAAAGAATTGAACGCGAGCCATACATTTTTGAATTACACCTCGTTTTATTGTATTGCTTTTGCAATAATAAATCCACATTCCAGCGATTGCTGACCAAAGACACACGATTTAACCGTATCCAAAGGAAGAGGATAATAAGGAAATGAATCTAATATCCGGATTCAATACGTAATTGTATTTTTGAACTTGTCCAAAATTGAAAATTCTTTTTAGATTAACAAAAACCATTCATTTCCAAAGTAAAGCAATGAAATACTCTCCAAAACTGTACACTTATTTAACAGTTTTTTTTTTGTTGTAAATGTTAATCAACTCTTTCTAAAACTGACAAGTCAGGCTTGAAGACGTCTCTGTCAGTTCACTTTTGTTTAATTATTTCTACCTTGTAAAAACAGAATTGTTAATTTAATTTAACACTTGTTCTGTTGTAAATGTTAATTAACGCATTCTAAGACTGACAAATCAAGTTTTAGGACATGTCTATCAGTTTATTTGTGTTTAACTGTCTCTGTCTTATAACACAGAATTGTTGATTTAACAGTTTTGTTATTGTAAATGTTAATCAAGACTCTTTAAAACTGATAAGTCAAGTTTGAGAACGTGTCCATCAGTTCAGTTTCTGTTTAATTATCTCTACCTTATATAACAGAATTGTTAATTTAATTTAACAGTTTTGTTGTTGAAAATGTTAATGAAGACTTTTTAAAAATGATAAGTCAAGTTTGACGACGTATTCATCATTTCAGTTGTTTAATTGTCTCTGCCTAACAACACAGAATTGTTAATTTAACAGTTTTTTGTTATAAATGTTAATAAAAATTTTCTAAAGCTGACAAGCCATGTTTGAAAACATGTTCGTGTTGTTGTCTGTATCTTATAATAACACAGAATTGTACAGTCAAGTCTGCAACATACCAACAGCGCTGTTGCTTCAGCTTTAGAGGGTTTTGCACTTATAATAAAAAATAAAAAAAAACAACAAAAAAACTGGAAAAGTATCTGATCTACATTAATTGGAAAAAATTGAATAAACTGCAAAATAAAATATTTGATTTACTAATCTTAAAACACATGTAATTTGATGGTTTCATAAAAATAAATTAAAAATTAAGTCCATAAATAAAATAAATAAAAAAAATTTTTGATGCATAAAAGAAAAAAAAAATTTGATGTCAATAGAGAATATTTTAACCTCTAACACGTAAAACTTTCCGAATTCTACATTCTTATGAGAGTATCAATTTGTTCCTGAAGAATTTGTAACCACAGAATGGGTAAAAACTGCGCAAGCGCTCTCGCGTTTTCGGGTTAAAGTCTACGCGAATGTTATGCTCTTCCAGGAAGGTCCCATACATGCTCTATTAGATTTAAATCCGGTAAACGTGGAAGAAGAGCAATTTGTTCAATTCTGTGAAAGTCAAGTGCAATTAACACTTCCGCGATACGGTGAGGCCTGTAATTATCGTCATTAAAAACAAAATCTTAACCAATAGCAGCTTGAAGATCGATAACAATGTTGTTCATAATGTCAGTCGCGTATATAATGGCCGATCATCCTTTCATGGCAAATGTATGTATGTACAAGTCAGTGCATCCCCAACACAGATTCCTCCCCATACCATAATTGACTCTCCTTAAAATAGAGCTGTTCTTCGGTTAAGTTGTTGCTGATACCATTCACCAGCCATTCTCCATACTCGAATACGTTTACAGTCACTTTTAAGACCAAATCTAGATTCGTCCGCAAACAACACTGTGTTCCATTTCAAATCCCAATTTCGATACCGGATGGCTCATATCAGATGTGTCACATGGTTTTGGTGTGATAATCGAATATTATTCGAATATCGATAACTTGAATTCTCAAAATCGATTTGTTTGGACGCTTAATTATGGTCTATTTGCATGAAGAGTATATAACGGTCTTGATTTCAGGTTCTAGACCAAAATCTTTCTTTTTTGAGTTTTTGCTGAAGAGATCCTGTCTTCAAGTGTCGATTCTATAACCGACTTACAACACTTTGACTCACTCCTAGGATGTGAGCAACATTGTATTGAGTGCGGTCAGTCTGCAACATACCAACAGCGCTGTTGCTTCAGCTTTGGACAAAATTCTTCGTCTTTTCATGTTTTGCTCAAAAGTCACTAATTTTTGAAAATTTTAAAAATGTTTTAGGAAATTTTCTAGACACAGCTGTTTTCTTTCTCGAGAAATTTATTCAGTTTAATTCAGAAATATATAGTCTCTTTAAGATGGTTTCAACAGATATCCAAATCCAAAGATTTGAGGATTAACTCTAAAACACTTCTGAACTAAATTAAATAATTTTCTAGAGAAAAAAAGAGTAAAAGACAACTGTTCTGTTGACCACACTTTTATAAATAATAAAACTGTTTATAATTACTACAATAATTTAAAAATTGATTTTAAATTTCTTTTAAAAATATCACTATTGCATTAATTAAATAATAAAATTGATTAAAAAAATGTTTTTTATTCGGTGTTTATCGCCGCTAATTTGTGATTTGACATCCACGCCACTGTTTTCTTGTAAACAAAAAAGTTATCACTTGTATACAAATGTTTGTCCGTCGGAGGGTCCTAAATTCCCACCACCCATGACCGGGTGATTTCAACAGTCGCGCAAGCGAGTAACTCTCCCCTAGTGACTTAGTCCGGCCCTGTTATCTCCCTTTCGATCGTTTCTGGAGGTGTGCAGCACGCGCCTAGGTCTAGTGCAGGTCAGTCTCATCCGGAACTCGGCGGCGACTTCCGCATAGGTCATCGCTCGACCCTTTCGGTGCACCTCCGGTACTATGCGTAAGAAGCGGCGCGCCCTTCCGTCATGGACGTGATGAAATCCTGCTACCAGGAGGCGGCGGACTACCCGCAGCCTTACTACAACTTCCTGTACCAGGAAGGCTTCGAGCGCACACCGCCTGAGAGCTACGACGGTAACACCTTCGACAGCTTCGTCTCCACCACCAGCTCGCTATCCGAGGAGAATTTCGGGCAGTTCGCGGCGCAGGAGCGGCAGAAAAGCTCGCGGGGGCGGAAGAAGAGTGTGCGGGACCGGCTGCCGTCGCCGACGGTGATTAAACGCCGCCGGTTGGCGGCGAATGCGAGGGAAAGGAGGAGGATGAACGGGCTGAATGAGGCGTTCGATCGACTCCGGCAGGTTATTCCAAGTCTGGACGCTGATCATAAACTCAGCAAGTTTGAGACGCTGCAGATGGCACAGACGTATATCGCCGCCCTCAGGGAGCTTCTCGAGAGGGATGCCCAAAGATGACGCCAAAGAAAGACTTTTTAAGTGTGTTAGTTGTGTCGAAATCTAGTCCTGTGCCTACAGTTCGAAAAGTGATCTCGATTTTCTGTAAAATTCTAGTTTAATAAAAGATCAAGAATCTTACACCTGTCTCATTAATTTAACAACTGTATTATTAAATTTTCTTTATCGTCCCGATCTAAATTTGATTGAAATTTAAATTTTATGTTAGTGTGTTTTATTATTTTTTAGGTTTTTAAAAGAGGGGAATTTTTGGCGCGGTTTACTATTGGTTTTGCCAAGGGCTATCAATTTGTTGCTGATGAGGTGATTTTAACGACTTCATTATATTAATTGGGCTCTTGTAAAGCTGTAATTTAAATAGAAATATGCTAAACTAATGACGAAAATTTATAGGTTTATTGCTATATTATCTATGCTGAATTTGATGAGTATATGACGGCTATTTATTAACAAACTACTTGTTTTTGTTGTTGGACATGTAAGTATGAATATTAATGTAACTGTAATATAATACTCATCAAGCGAATTTCAAACTTAAGAAGAACAAGGATTTTTTAATTAAAAAAAAATTGTTAAAGGTAAGTAGAAAATTTCTTTGAAACAAAAAAAAATCATAAATTTTTGAAAAATTACGATTAAAAAATAAGGGTTTAGATTCTTTTTCTGAAAAGATTTTTTATAATATTCTAAGAAAACTACAGTGCTCAACAATTGAAATAGAACATCCTAAAGTTTTAACAAAGTTTAAAGTCTTGTAACTCCTGCAAAATTTATTAATAGAGATGATCTTCTTTTTCTGGGAACTCATTTCTTATACTTTAAGATGTTTAATAGAGCGTTTCTTGTAAATTTGTAGTTTAAGTTATACAGGGTGTCAAAGACAGGCCCTGCAAAAACGAAAAGCTTAGACTGCTCTCATTTTAACGAAACAAAAATTGAATTTTGTTAATAGTTTTCTGAAGAGCACTGGACCAAACCCTAGAAACGGTTTTGCAAATTTCGAGCTAAGTTTATAAATTAAGAATAAAATCCAAAAATAGTTTTTTGCAATATAAGCAATAATTTTGTTAATTGGTGTAAAAAAAATTTCTTTTTTAGCTTATTCTAAAGGAAAAAGTTCAAACTTGAATTCTAAAAAAGTGGTTGACATACCGTTAACATCTTGTGTAATAAAAAACTTCCAAAAATAATCAATTTTTTAAACAGCTCTGAATTTTAGTTTGGTAAAGCAATAGTAAAAATTTAAACGTGTATTTAGAAACATGACTTGCATTTTAAATCTCAAGACCCTTATTGTTTTTTTTACAACCTACGTCGAATTTGAGTTGTTTTTGAAAAAAAAGTGTTAAAAAAATGAAACTATTAACATAAATTGAATTGTACAAGAACAAATTAATAGTAAATGTCAAAAAATAACATAATACGTATCCAAGCGTTTTCCTAAAAGTCAAATCTCTAAATTTTTATCAAATTTATTCATTACAAATGGTTCACGCTTTTTTTTTCAAAAACAACTGAAAGTCGACATTAAGTGTGCTACATAAAAAATACGCAAAATTATACGTAGAATTCAATGATGCTGAAAAACATTAAGCTTCTCATTTAAAATTTCAAAGTTGAAAGTCGTATCTCGATTTTGGAACATCCTGTATATCTATTTTTTTTTGTCAAAAAATGTGCGTTAAAAAATAAGAAAACACATGTCCGAGTATTTTCCTGAAAAGCAACTTCCTGAATTTTTATCGAAATTATTTATTACAAATGGTTCATACTCTATAGAAAAATATTTTATACGTTCTTTCAGAAACCTGACGTGATGGCCAATTTTTGAGTGCATTTTTAGAATCTGTATAAAAAGTACACAGGAAACACGTATTAGATATCAATAAAAAAAATTATGTTGACTATTGTAATCTATTAATCTATTAATTGATTACAAAAAAGTTACAAATGAAAAAAAATTTATCTGTTTTTGAAAAATAATAAGTTTTTTAATAAAATTATTTGTGATAAAAATCGAAAAGTTAGATTTTCGCTTATTCAAACATTGACGTCTAAATGCCATTTATCATTACGCTACTTCATCATAATTTGTTAAAAAAATTTGTTGTTTTAAACATTTTCTATTTTCTGAACGGTTTATATTTTCCATAATTTTGAAAATATTAGTATATTATACCTATAACAAGACACTAAACTGCATTAATTATCCGGAAGTGAAAGTTTGAACGCTTGAGGAGTTACATGTACTTTAGAGTATACAGAGGCACGAATCAAAACAAGATACAAAACAATACTGGGAATAAACCATCTGACCAGTTTGACAAATTGACTCATAAACTTTTTGTTATCTGATAAAAATCAGTTGGTTGTTTATATCGAATTACATGCAAACTGCAGAAAAAAGTGCAAAAAAGAACCTGACGCGAGTCTATAATAGAGAATCACGGACTACACTGTTTTGCGCCCATCTTCAATTAAGTTAGTAAAAATATTTAACCAGACTTGCAGACTTTAAGCAGATATAAAAGTTTCCGTCTTAGGGCGAGAATAAAATTGTGTTTCTTCTCAGAAAACAAAATATTAGTGACTAAAATGTTCTTAGAAGATCAAGTGAAATAAAAAACGTACTCTCTTCTTTCCTAAGACTAACTCTTCTGAGAATAAACCATGGTAGTCAAAACAAAATTTTTGAAAACTTTTTTAGTCTTTCTGTATTTAACTATAGTTGCCTCATAGTTGTGGTCGTTGACAAAATGTATTTTTATTTTTTCTGCATATTTAGACCCCAAAAAACCTACTTTTGTTTTTGTAAATTGACACCAAAATATCAACTTTAGTCCCGTTAAAGCAAAGTTTGTATTTGCTCCTTAGGAAACAAATGATCCACTTTAGTTTTTGTAGACCGGAAATAAAAGTTCACAGTGTTAATGCAAACAGTACAAAAAAACATTTTTTGCGCGATTGGTTGTTTTTATCAGTTTATTGTGCCTATTTCCATGGCGGTAGGTTGCTGTTACTGGTTGCTACGTGTAACAAAACGGTAAGTAATTCACTTACCGTTCAGTGAACGGTAAGCAATTAAATCTAAAACAAAACAGTTTTGCGATTTATTTATTAAAATGAAATGTACAATTATTATAATTAATAGTAGTAATGCCACTCGCATTTGAGTTTCTAGTGTTAATAGACAAACTTTCCGACGTAGAAGTCTCAAGTTGTTGTAATAGTCCACCAACATCGCTGTGTAAAATTTTATGAGCAAATTCAATTTTGTTTTGGAGGGAATCTTCCACGTAACTCTCGGCCACCGTTGATGAACGCCACCCACCATGTCTTTTTAGTTCCAACACATCAACTCCGTTATTGGCCAAAAGTGTAGCCGATGTGCGTCGAAATGAGTGTCCAGTAAAAACTTCAGGGGCTTGCAACTTTAAATACTTTGCAATTTTTGACGGCCAGCCTCCAATTGTGCCTTTTCCTGTGACTTGCCTAGTGCATTTGCCATTTTATAGTTCAGAAATAAATGATCTGACGTTGGGTTGCTTGGTCGAATTCTTATGTATTTTCGAAATATTTCCAAATAATGAACTGCTTCATTTTCTTTATTAATAACTGTGAACGTTCGCTGAATATTCGTTTTTGTATTTGGAATATTTACTATAAACATTTCTTCATGTTCTTCTATGTCACTCATTTTAATATTGTACAATTCCTCTCGTCTACAAGCGCCCGATACTCCCAATATCATTGCTACCTGCAAATATATTGTTTCCTTAGAACTCAGATGTACCACCTCATCATCTACAACATACCTTTTGAATTAAAAATTGTTCGTCTGGTGCTTCATTCAAGAATTTTTCCATGTCTTCTTTGGTAAAAATTTTAGCCTTCTTAGGCCGATATCCAATATTTTTTCTCTTAAGATAAGCAATTAATGTAGCAAACTTAGAAATATCGATAGCATCATGGAAAAAAATTGTACTCTTCAGCATAGAATACTTCGCCCATAAACTGCCTGGGGTCTTCAAGTGTCCACTTCTCACCACAAAATACGCTAACAAGCTCTTTTCATTTACAGAAATCTTCTTTGCTTCACGCCATTCCTTAAACAACTTGTATGTCTGTTCATATCGGGCTTTAGATTTTTCTGGAATTATTGCCGAACATCCTTCTTGCCAAGCGTCTTCTAAATCATCCGGTAGATCATCACTATCGCTCATATTTGCTTCGAAAACGGAACTACAAAACAGAACTATGTAGGAATGATTGTATCAAAAAGACATTTTTACTTGTTTGGAACAAAACCATAGCAACCATGGAACAGCCACCCAAAGTTTTCAGTTTCAATCTTCCCGATTATTACAAATGTATTGATATAAATTATTATTATTATTATTCTAGAAACTCCAATCGCACAAAAAACGTTATAAGCATGTCGAACGTTAAGGATTACCGTTCTCAGACAATAATTAGAGTCGTCGCTTCGCTCCTCCTCCAAACAATTGTCTTCGAACGGTAAGCATTCCTTACCGTTCTCCATACTTAATATACTATAAAGCACAGAAGATTTTATTTATAAAGTTATTAATTGATTTGACTAATTTTTTAATTACCAATGTATTTTGTTATGCTACGTTTGGATGTTTATTTTTTTTTTAGCTTTTTTACAAATTTTAATACCAATTTTTTTTAATTGATTCATAGTCAAATTATAAATTTTAATAAAAAAAGAAGTTGGGCGATTTGCGGTTTGTCTATTGCACAATTCAGGTAGTCTGGTAAAAGCTTTTGGCATAATGATTTTATGCCAGTCAAAGATTATTCTGAATTTTTAAAATAAAATTAAAAACTATAAAAATAAAAAAAGATTAATTTAAAAAAAAAAATGATTGATTCTTTCAAACATTAGAAGATAATAATTTTCGCAAAATCAGTTCCTTTAACTTCACAAAATTGTATAAGAAGATGGTTACTTATTTTGAAGTAATCTCTTGGCAAAATATACTATCTATTTTTTTATTTTGTTGTTATAAAAAACTTGTAAAAAAATCTGAAGTGATAGTAAAACTTGGATCGCCCAGTATACGCATGTATGCCACCGATAATACACCTGTATGTAAATTGTATTGCAGCGTCTTAGTCTTGTTCACATCCATAATTTTAAGATCAGATCAATTAATTACTTTTAAGTAATTTACTTATTTGCAACTTAATTTTTTGTTAAAAATAGAAAATTAGTTCACAACGCAAAAAAGCCAAGTTCGAATAAAACAGAATTAAAATTCAAAATGCGTTTACATCGCAATGAAAAAACAATGGATCAGTGTTCAATTCAATTATTTATTGTTGTTTATTTTTACATTAACCCGATCAAGCTAATAAATTATTCTACGTATTTTTTGCAAAACAGACCAAAATGCGTATTTTAGAACAAAGCAAAACAGTTTCAATGTTAATTTTACTGCGTCTGTTGCTTTAATTAGATTTATTGAAAAAAAAAATCATAATAATTAACACCGTCATAACAAAAGAGGTCAGCGACCATTTAAAACGCTACTTTTTGTTTTTGTTTACCAAATGCGTATTTAGCTATGAAATTTTTGTATTAAAACAGTGAAAAAACAAATGTAGATAACCGTAAAAAATAATAAAATTTATTCGTTTTTAAAGCAGCATTGCCAGGTTACTCGACAATAGATTGGACATCCACCCTTCAGCTTCTTTATCCCATCCACTCTCTTAAGAATAATGCGAAATAATGTAAAAAAATTAAAAGATCAATTTGTTTTTGTTGTTTTAGTGACAATACTTACTTACACAGTAAAAAAAATAAGTGACAACCGATCACTCTCATTTTTAGTAAAAATTTTAACTCAAGACATTGAGTAAATACGCCATTTTATTCAAGAAAGTGAGTGAGACAAAGAAGCTAAAGGGTAGGTTGCCACTTCATTATGGAGTAACGGCAATGCTGCACTAAAATAGGTCTTACAAAACAAATAAACTTTATTACTTTTTGCGGTTATACACAATTTTTTTAAATATTTTTTTCACCAAACAATATTTCATCATCGCGTCATTTAGAATGATATTAGAAGTAATGTAAATTTTATATTTTTTTAAACGAATTAATAGATATTAATTAATTAATATTTATTAGAAGAAATATTAGAAAAATTTTGAAAAAATTCGAATACATAGAGAAGAAAAGAAAGTTTTTAATAGCAAACCTCAAAGTCGGAGTGATAACTAGTTTTAGAAAAAAGTAAAGATTTACTTTTAACAGACTTATCCTGTATATTAGTGATCTTTATTTTAATTCACTCCCTTCTTTACACGCCACTGATTTATTTATTTTTTTAGTTAAATTAGTTTTAGATCAAGATTTTTTCATTTCTAATAATAATATACGCATAATAATAAACAAAATACGGATTTAGCTATAAGCTCCCATTTCAACGAAGAGTATTATCAAGAAGTACATTAAGACTTCTCCTATTTATTAATTTTTTCTTGTAATATTCTTTGTTTTCTTTTTAATAGCGACATTTTGAATTAAACTTAATTAATCCCTGTACAAAACAAAATTTAAAACGGCGCAAAATTTTGTCATTTCTTTGACCTCAGTACGTTTTTTTAATAATGAAGGCAAATTAATGCACTTATTGACTTTAATTTTCTTATTAATTATGCAAGTACCTTCTTCCTTATGCTGATTTACGCAAATAAGTTCTAGAAAGAAAAACATTTTTATTAAATAATGAAAATCATACAAATATTATAAAAAAGCGCCATTTCAATAATATAAATACATTTTAATAATAATTGAGCACTTAAAAACCTAAACATTTTTCTTCAAATGAATCTTAAAAAAAAGCAAATCCTCTTCGGAAATAAACCTATGAATGACTTCCTCGGGTAGATAAACACACCTACTCATCTGTATCGCACACATTGGTGGACATTCCCTTATAAAAATAATTTTATCCGTAGTTTCCATTGAGCCAATAAACTCCAATTCATAATTATAGCAAGACTGTTTAACCCCATACTGTTGCAACGAAAACTTAATATCTCCCTCATAAACTACCACCAATCTAAACATATCATTCCCAAAACACATCGCATAGTGTTTCACCAATTCGCCCTCCCCTAGATCTAAAATATGCAACTCTCCTGAGTTGATTAAAACCTGATTGTGCTTTTCTTTCAAGTGTTTAAAAAGATTGATCACAGGAGTACTACACTCCAGGAAGCACTGAGTCCCTGAGAAGGTGCAATCCATCTCATGCTCGTGCAACTTCTCGCTGGAACACGCCACAGGACATCCAGCTTCGCGATTTACGCACGGGAAGTTAATACACGTGGTGAGCTTCTCCAGGGTGTAATTGCGGCCTTCTTGGAAGGGATGCCGACACGTGGGACATTCATCCATCTGGTTCCTGCACCGGGAACAGAAGCTATGTCCAGTGCTACAGATGTGAATCGGAGGCACCAGGTAGTTCTTACAAACTGGGCACTCCATCTCCCGGAGAAAATTCTCGTCTAAGGGAACTTCCTGAGGTCTTTCCCCAAGGTTTAGCTCACGTTTTGTCTTTCGGATGATACCAAATCGGCCTGTAATCGTCGAAGGGTTTTTCAGAAAAGACTTCACGACGGAGAGTTCCACCACGAGCATTTTATCGAAATTCGCAAGGTTCTCTTCGAAACCGACGGCGTCTTCCAGACGACTTCTTCGAAGGATTAAAAAGTTCTTCCGGTTATCGTCGTATAGCTCCAGTTGGTACCGGTAGGCTTCGCAGTCGGCACTGGTCCCGTTGACCATCACTATGCAAGAGAACGTCTCCGGAGGGTCAAATTTCACCACGACGATTAACAGTTGCTTCAAAATACGCGTGAGAAAAATCGCGTTGGTCCGATTCTCTGTGAAGTTTATCTCTGGGAGTTTCTTGATGAGGTCCCCATGGCAGGATTCGAGGTGTTCGTTGAGGCCAGGACCGGATCCCAACCACCGGCATTTTTCCGTCCGACAGATCTCTTCATTGGCAAAAGGACAAGTCAGCTTTTTGAACAAACAAGTGTTTTCGTGTTCTTCCACTTCGCCCCATTTCAGTTGAGTCTTGCAGCCGTAGGTCTCATTAGAACAGGGAAAAATCATGAATTGAGCAATGTTTTCGTACAGGATTTGTCTGGTCCAGGTGGAATCTTCAGCTTTGTCCACGAATTTACATCGGCCACAAATCGACTCATATTCGTGGTTGTAGATGGGAGGAACTGAGAGAAACTTATCGCAGAAAAAACATTTCATGAGGGAAAATGCTGTACCAAGATTTAAAGTACCCTCCATTTTACTGAAATAATAATAACAATAAAAATAATAACAATAAACACAGTTTAAAATATTATTTTATGACGTACCTGGTTGAGGGTTGACTCGTTGCCATTTTTTATCGCGAATAAAGACAATTCTGTTTGCGATTTATTTAAATAATTTTTGAAAAATTCATGAAGTGCAGCCAACTTAACGAGTGGAAAAAGTGTAAAACTCTGGGTTAGAGTTTTTTTTTTGAAGGTTTTTTTCACTTAACTAAAGCTATGGGAGAGTGTGGAAAGTTCCTACCATCAAGGTTCCTACTTGTCGTACTTCTTTTGTTATTCCAACAAAAAACAATATTGCTGTTATCTGGTACACATAACCTCAATTACAAAAATTAAGAGAAAAGAAAATTAACACACAGTTAATTGCATAACTACTAATAAACCGCAAAACATCAAATAAAGCTTCAAATATTAGGTAAAAACTAATGAAAGAAAAGATTAAGGAATTAAGATAACAGACAAATGGTTAAAATATAATGTGTTGGCACCACTGACGTCCAAGGTCAGGTACTTTCGTCTGACGTCACTGATATCCGCGTAAAAAATTTGGGTTTTATTAAGCAGTTATTTTAGTTTGTTTTATTCTGTTTATTGTGGTTTAAATATTAATAATACATTTTTTTATTATAAACGTATATTTTAATTAATTAAGTGCGTATCAGAAATGTGACGCTTGTGCACTAAAAGGGCCTACTAAGATTTAATGATCGCTGCGCTGTTTCATGGCCGTAACAATTCGCTAATTTGACAGTTTTTCCTAACCTAAAAGTTGCTGTTCAATTAGCGACATCTATAAGCTTTTTTTAATAAAAAAAACAATTGTATGTAAATTTGGCATTGACAAAAATAATTTGATGTTTGAAAAATTTTTCTCAAAGCTTCAAAAAAAAAACAATAATTATTGGAAAAAAAAAATGTTTTGTTTGTAAAAGTGTAAACAGTTTTAATATTTTTAATTAAGAATACTGGAATCAACTCAGAATAGTAAATTTGTTATTTCTGTATTTCTTCGTAAATATTTAAACTGTTAATCTAATGACAAAAAAAAAAACTTGGGAAATTAATAGTATGTATGTTGTACAAGAAAAAAAAACAAAGAAAAATTTTAATTACCTTGTTTCGTCAATTCTAAAAAAACCGTGGATTGTAGGTCTATATAAAAAAAATGAAAATCACCAAACCAACGATTGAAAGAGAAGAAAAAAAAATACAACTAAAACAAATGATAAAGAAAGATTTAAGAAGTTGAAAACGTCAATCTAGAGGTTCCGGAGGAACAAAAGTCTAGGCAAATTTGAAAAATAGTATTTGGGAATAAATAAGAATAAGAAAAACGACTACCAAAAAAGAAGAAAACTTAAGAATAGTAAAAAAACTAAGAGAAATTCTAAATTAGTAAAATAATAATTTTTCGAGCCGGATACTGAAAAAGTTTTGTTAGATCAATTACACAGAGCAATTACAATGATTTTTGCTAAAAACTTCCAAAAATCTCTATTTTAGTTATCTATATTCAAGTTTTTAATAGAATTTAGGAATCGGAGAAGACACTTTTTTTTTTATAAGAGTTGCACTAAATATGTTAGTATAAAAAACAATTTTTCGTGAGCGATTAATTTTACTATTTTTATAAACATTGCAGAAACATTTTTTTATATTAATTGTTTTTAGGCTCACAAAGTGTGTTAAAAAAAAGGTCCGGTTCTTCGAGCGGAATTAAAAAAAAAATAGAAGAAAAAAGGTTTGAATACAGACGGGACATTTTGCAATGGTTCTATTTATGGCATTTTTTTAAATTTTTATTTTTGTTATTTTATTACGAAAATTTTCTCCCCCTCTTTTTCGCCACTTTATAAAAAACAATTTTATTTAGATACTTCATTGACAGTGTCCTTTATTTGGATATCGAAAAGTTGGCATTTTTTGTTTTTATTTTGTTTTGCAATAATTATAAATAGATGTCGTTAGTTAAGATGCAAATTTTAGGTTAGAAAAAAATTGTCACAAAATATCGACTTGTTACGGCCGCAAATTTGCGGAGATTATTAAATCTTGGTCGGCCATTGCCTCATGGCCTTGCTAATTACCTAACCTCACACTTTCATGTCAAAAAATTTGAACACAAAACATGCTTTATTTCACCAAATCTTTACAAAAACTGAGTCAAAAACATTTCAAACTGAGTTATCGTTACATATCTGGTGTAAATTTATGGGTAAGTGCGGTTTTGCAGCATGTCAAATTGAGGTTATGTTTACTTTTTTAAATCAGAATGAAGAACTAAATTCTGAAATTAAGCACAAAATCGAGGAACACTGGAAAGACAAATTGAAAATAGAAAATTTTGATGAAAATGACTCATCTCGGGATAAATACTACGTATTGTCGATGTTCCCATATCCTTCGGGGTCCCTCCACATGGGACACGTTCGGGTTTATACAATTAGCGACGCAATAGCACGGTTTCAACGCATGAATGGTAAAAATGTTAGTTTTACTTCACTCTTAATGTTATAAAATAATTGAAGGGTACAGGAATAAAAAGAGGAATGTTCAAAAATTTGTTTTCTTACAGAGCTGGGATTCCTATCGTTTTTCATGAACATGGCAGATTTGTTTATCTGATATACCTCTTGAGTTGACTTAGAACTCTTGACAGTCTTTGTTTTTAGCTGTTTTTTGTCAATATTAGTTTTAATATTGGTGAAAAAGCGATGGAAATTCTAGTTCTTGTAGAAATCGAATTTTTGGACATTCCTCTGTTTATTCCTATACTGTGTACTCTTCAATTGAAAATTTATTTTAGGTAATACATCCAATTGGTTGGGACGCTTTCGGGCTCCCTGCCGAAAATGCGGCTATTGAGAGACAAATCGCGCCTCAGGAATGGACTCGGAGTAACATCTCTCACATGAAAAGTCAGCTCGAACGTTTGGGGTGCAGTTTCGAGTGGGGGCGCGAATTGGCAACTTGTGATTCTTCATATTATAAGTGGACCCAAGACTTGTTTTTGAAATTATACGATTCAGGGCTGGTTTATCAGAAAAATGCTGTGGTTAACTGGGATCCGGTCGATCAGACTGTTCTCGCTGACGAACAAGTGGACGAAAATGGATGCTCGTGGCGTTCGGGGGCTAAAGTCGAGAAAAAGCTTTTGAGGCAGTGGTTTATTAGAACTACTAGATTTGCCAAAGATTTGTTAGAGGGGCTTGATGACTCCGTTTTACAAGACTGGAGGGACGTCATCAAATTACAAAAACACTGGATTGGGGAGTGTAATGGGGTAAATTTTGATTTTAAAATCAAAGGAAGCGACGATTTTCTTACTTTGTGGACTTCAACACCTGAAGCGATTAATTCAGCAAAATTTATTGCAATTACCCCAAAACATATTTTCGGAGCAAGTCCTGGTGTGGAGCTGCAACAAGGAACAAAAAAATTAAATTTGGAATTTGTGCATCCTCTTAATGGTGCTACAATTCCGGTTTTTGTGACTGATCAAATCGAGTTTTTACCTTTTACTGATACTTTTCTTGGAATACCAAGTGTTTGTTCACAATCGGCTGAATTTGCTACAAAGTTTGACATTTCTTATGACAATCATAACAGTCTGAGTGAAAATGATAGGTTAAATCTACAAAATCAAATTTGTCAACAAGCGAAAAATTTAGGCGTGGGCGGGTATTGGTCAAGTGCCAAACTTCGTGATTGGTTAATTTCGCGTCAGAGATTTTGGGGAACACCAATCCCGATTGTTCATTGTGACACTTGCGGAGCACAACCAATCAGGGACCTTCCTGTTGAGCTGCCTCAAGTGTTGACGTCACAAAAAGGCGGGGCTTATTTAAAACAAATTTCTGATTGGGTGGATTGTAACTGTCCTAAATGTAACAAAAAAGCGAAACGTGAAACTGACACAATGGACACTTTTGTTGACAGTTCTTGGTACTACCTCAGGTATCTTGATCCGAAAAATAACAAAAGCATGTTTGATGTAAATAAAGCGAAAAAAATGATGCCGGTTGATTTGTATATAGGAGGAAAGGAACATGCAGTACTTCATTTATACTACGCGAGGTTTATAAGTCATTTTTTGTACTCACAAGGCCTACTTCCAGAACGCGAACCTTTTAAACGACTTTTAGTACAAGGGATGGTTATGGGGCGGAGTTACCGGGTTAAAGGAACGGGGCGTTATGTCAATGAAAGTCAAATCAAAGTGATAGGTGGGTAAGTTTCGAAGAAAGAAAGTGAAACATTAAAACATTATTAAATTGAAGACAAAAAGAAAAATAAGGCTGTTATTGAATCCACTGGAGAACAAGTTGTTATGGCATGGGAAAAAATGAGTAAGTCAAAACATAACGGAGTTGATCCTGGGGATATGTTTAGAGAGTATGGCAGTGATACTACACGACTTTTAATTTTGGCTGATGTAGCACCGACGTCACATCGAAATTGGAACAGCAACAGTAAGTACGGATTTTTGCAGGTGTTATAAAAAATATAGTATAATATACGTGGATGTTACTGTACAGAACAGCAAAAAATGAAGGTTTTTTTGAATAAGCGTTGAAAATCGGGTTTAAAACAAAAACTGCTGCTCTACAAAAGTGAGAAAAGGGCAAAGTTGACACGTTCATTTTTGGATACTCTGTATTTCTAATTTTAATGTAGCTTTTCCTGGAATACTCAACTGGCAAAAACGCCTTTGGTTAACCATCCAAGACTTCCTAAAACACCGAAAAAATCCACCACAGCCAATCCCAGACGACCAATTTAAAGCCCACGATGATTACATGTTTGATTCACGAAATTATTACATCAAGGGGGTGACTTTTAATTACTGTGGGTCACAACAACACAGTGTTGCAATTTCTAAACAGCAAGGTCTCACCAACAGCATAAGGGTACTCTTAGCATTCTTTTTACGTGATGCATTGAGGATTTTTTTAGAGGGCCCCACCGGCGATTTTTGCTAAGAGTCTTCAATTTGAGAGAGCTTTAGCCAGTCAAATTATTTTATTAGCGCCAATGGCTCCGCATTTCGCATCTGAATTGTGGAGTGGGTTTGTTTCCGCTCCTGGAAGATTAAACCAATCAGAAGAAATTAATTGGGATAAAAATGTTCTTGAACAAAAGTGGCCGATAATTGATGAGAGCTACAATTTAGATTTAGTTTGTAATGTTAATGGAGCTGAAGTTTGTAATGTTAAGATTCCTAAACGTGATTTTGAAAATTTATCTGAAGAAGAAGCGATAAGAATTGCTCTAGAGCAGAAAGAAGTGAAAGAGAGTTTAGGAGAGAAAGAAGTAGATCGTACAAAATACACATTTGTGCGTGATTATGAAGGGGTTGTTAATATTTTTACCAGATGGGAGCGTAAAGAAAAAAGTGTATCTCAGTAGTAGTTTATTTAAATAAATTATTTATAATTTTTTTTGTGTTTTTTAACATGTTCGTGAGGGTGGGGGTAGTGGGGTTAGAATGGGAGTGGTTGGGGTGTTTTCCCAGTATCCGGGAAATCTGTCACCGCTAGACATGTTACACTGCATACTTAAGGGAGCTTCATGGTAAACTTCAGACAGTAACTCTACTCGCATTTTGTTCCATTCGATTGATTTATAATTATTTGAAATCGCATTGTGGGGAGAAACTTTCTGGCCTTCCCAACTAAAAAAAAATTAACTGGAGATAACCACAGAAATATTGTTTGGGTTCTAAACAAAATAATTTTTATGCAATCAGTAAATAAATCCACGAACTATAATAATAATTCAGGACTATTCACTCACAGTCAACCGCTTGCTTGCGGTTTATGAAAGGGAGCCCCATCTTTAAGACAGGGGCTGAGAGAGACTCACTGAACTGCAACAACGATGAAACTGAAAAATTGAAATTTTTTAATTATAATCGTTTTTAATAGAATTAAAATATACTGTCATAAAGAGGATTAAATTCTTATTATTTGTATTAAAGAAAATTGTTAAAACTGTAAATATTTTTTGTTGCCTAGGTATTAGCTAAGCCGATTTTATACTCTGTCTCTCTCCCTTAGATATTTTGATGTGAATCTGACTCAGCGAGTGAATACTCCTTTCTATTTTTTTACTTCGTGGGTAAATCAGACTCACTCTTTCATATAATTAAAATATGTGCTTAGCGCCTGATCACTAACTGCGCTTTTACAAACTTCTAATTGAGTCGCCGGAAAATAATGAACGTAATTCACACACATTTCATCCGAAATCCCAAACCCTCCTAATGTCACATTTTCCCTATCTTCTGTATTGTAGTAACATCGAGTCACTAAAGCATCTCCCTGAAATAAAAGCACTAAAACACCCGATTCCCACCCAATATTTTTACTCCCAACCGGTAGAACCTTGACAGGCTTTTTCAATCGCCGAATTTCCTGAAAATGTGTACTGTAGTGATCATCCCTGTTTAACTCCCTTAATTCAATTCCATCCCGAATATGCCTAGTGTAGACTTTAACCCCTGTAAGATGTGTGTGTAATTGTGACCCAAAAATCGTGATTCCCTCTGGCGGCAAACTCTGTAACAAATTTTTGAACCGCCACTCTTAAGAGTTAGAAGTAGATACCACAGCAGTACACTCGCTGACGCAGTATCCGGTCAAAGGAAACGCTTCTTGGCCTGGAGGAATTGCCATTTTGTCTGTATACTCCAATCCTAATTCAATTACCCCAGCGTCCATTTTTTTCAACTGGGAGGAAACGTGGAATCTTATCCCAGAACTGTCGTTAAATCCCGATTTGTGCTCCGGGTTGTTGTAGTGGATTTCCAGCATCACGTAAGGGTTGAAATTGAGGCCACCGAGAGGGAGGCCAGCCTCCTACCAATTTAATTAATTAGCTTAATGTGATTATAAATTAATAATGTTACAAATTATGTATAATTTGGTTTAAATGATTACATATTATACAGAGTGTTTCACGGTGATTAGCTGTTGTAAATATCTGGAGAAGGAAAGAAGGTATTGAACAGAAATTTTTGGAAATAAATCAAATACGAAACGATTTATCTAAGCAAAATATTTTTAAAATGGCGGTTCTTATTTATATCTAAATTTGTCAGTATTTTTTTTATGTATTTTAATAAATTAATGGAATGGAGAGAACTTTGAAGGAAGTCAGACGTGCGTGATTTCAAGTTTCTCAAACCAACGATTTTTATTATAAGAAAAACCTGGTTGTCATATTAATTTTTGGTCTTTTGCCATGTTAATTCCTGTCTCTGCTTTTTCTATATCAATTAACTCAAAATTTTTCTTATAGTTTGCTTATAAATGCTTGAATTCTATGGTTTAATAGAGGCAATTAAGTTTTTGGGTCTTTAGAAGTAATGAAACTTTAGCTCTTTCAAAGTTAGTTTAAAATTTATTATTATACCTACCTCTGGGTATGTAAATGCCGGTGCACCCATTGCCCATGCAGCCAGAACCCGTTTACACACTTGGGTCTCTTTGGGTCGTTCTTTCGCAAAGCAATTTCCAACATATCGGGGAATTTCTTGATCTGGAGGTGCCACACAATGGAACACTTCCATGTGGTGTACCAAACCTTCACTGGATTTGGGAATATGGGCTTCGTACTGCAAAAAACCATGAATGGGTGAAACCACCACAGAAATTCTTACTCTATACACGTGATGTTTTTTTATAAATTCTGGCTCTAGTTTATGGACATGACACCAATACGTCGTTTCATCTTCTGGTACTCTCACTTCATGGGCGAGAACATCCAGAGTTTTGACATGACTTGGCAGTTCCGCTTCCACGTTAGTATTTTTCAACAGTTGCACCCTCACCATTCCTTGATCCTTCTCAGGTGAGCTAATATTTAACCCAGCGAGTTTGTACAAAGGATTAGGTCCTCGCGCCCAAACCACATGTGTAGTACCATCTTCGATGATGTAATCCTCAAAATCGCAGGTATCGAAATCTCTCCTGAACGTAAATTTAGTTCGATTTTTCTCCACTTTCAATTTGAATTTCCTGCAATCTTGCTGCTTGTCCAAATGAAGGATTCCCTTTGTGTCGGCCCAGGTGTCTTCAAAGCGAAGTTCCCTCTTCATGTCGTTCCACAGCAAGCAGTAGTCAGCGGGAAAATGCTTGCCATAGTCGGAAAAGCCGATCGCGAACCAGCCGAAATTTTCTGGAAGATGTACTTCGAAAACGACGCTTTTGGAGGAGTAATCCAGGACCCAGCTGAAGGAAATGGAGCCATCGCCATTTAGTGGGGCATGGAAAATTTGGTTCGTCTGGAGGGAAATTTGCACAGACGACACGAGGATTATTGCAATAAGCCGCATCTTTAACTAAGAGGAAAATCTTTGGATTTTCTCTTATAAGAGGAGGCGCGCGCAAGCGCTCCGTGGGAAATTTTCAAATTAAGCGAGTTTTATTAATTGAAATTGAAAGGTTTGAGGCGGTTAAAAATTAATTGAAACTTTTTTTAATTGTGAAAATAAATCGATAAGTGATTTGGATTAGGGGTAATGGGATAAATATTGGGAGAGGGTTTGTTGGGGTTGAAGGAATGCAATTTAGACGACGTCACGCGATGTTCTTATCATTCAATACGTACAAGAATTTACCCATTGGAATAAATTCGAGTTCCTTAAATTCTTCCTGATATAAAATTGGACGGCGCATAATTATCGTAAATTATATCGTTTATTAAATTATTTTTCGAAAAAAATCTAATCAATAATGTATCAGTTTAGAGGAAAATATTAAATAAACGAGTTATGTAATTTTTTTAATTCAATAAATTTAACTCAAGGTCCAATGAAATTGCGCCACAGCATCATATTTGGTTGGAGTTTTATATTGATAAAAATAAAGACAATACCTGTTGAAAAACACCACACATATATACGTGGGTTGGATGAAAAAGTTTCTGAAAATGTGTTTAAACCAATTTGTAAAACACTCTAAAGATGAGTCTTTACGTGACGAAACCAGTCTCCAGATAAAATAGTTCTGCTTCTGCTAATATTATTTAACAAAATTAGAACCAAATAATGTTATTTTGACATAAGATAAGTGAATACGGACAATGGGGTCTTATTTCGACATTGACATTGTTATAAATAAATAAAAAATTAACGGTTTGTTGTGCTGAGTGGGAGCTGGTATTGTTCTGATGAATATGACTAATGTGACAAGGACACTATATTGGAGAACACATCTTTGCTCTTTTTTGCTCGGTTTTTGATCAAGGACACAGTATAAAAATGAATTATTATGGATAGCTGATAAAAACTGAAAATTTGTCACAAAGCTAGCATTTCTTCAAGTTAAATGTGTAAGATGGAGCCACTAATTTTGTGGATTTACTGTAGGCAACTAATAATACACAATTTAAATTTAAACGGCTATAACTATAAATAGTATAATAAATAATCAAAACACAAGAGTCAGACAAAGATTAAAATAATTTTAATCTTTGTCTGACATTTGTTTTACGATTATTTATTTATCTTGTATTTTATTAGTTGCCTATAGTAAATCCAAAAATTAGTAGCTCTATCTTATACATTTAACATGAAAGGATGCTAGCTTTTTGACAAGTTTTCAGTATTTATGATCTGTTCATTTATTTCTATACTGATGTGGTCAAAGAGATTAGGCTAACTGAAATTTTGCGAAAATTATAGATACAGTTCGGGGGCTACCTCTTGAAAAGGTTTTATGTCTTTGAATGACATAAATAATTTTTTTAAGGGCGTGAAAAAAGGGTCTGGGGTGGTTTGTAGGTCTAAGTAAAGGCTGCGACAAGCAATAATGCTGTGGACAATATAAAAATATAAAAATAGAAATACAAATGTTAGGAGCAATTTGTTTGTTGTTTTTTATATAATAATAATTATAATAATAATAAAGCCTATTTAGTAAAAATAATTATATAATTACTTAAATAAACATAAAAAAATTAGTGCATTTTTAAGTCAAGTTTATTTTTGAATTTAGACGAATTTAATTAAGTAGCGGCTAATTTAATTTAATTGCGAACTTTTGCGAATTACACTGATTAACTTAATGAATATTTTATGATATATTGACCAATTTAAAAAATCTATGTAACCAATTATTATTACATGAACTACCAAGAATTACACCAATTACATGAAAGCTTTTGCAATTTGTGGTAATTCGTGTAATTTATGCTAGTTCATGTAATTCATTCTGTGATAAATATTTTCTGAAATATCGACCAATTTTTTACTATTTTTTAAATATCTATTTGACAAATTATTATTACACGAATTACCATAAATTACATGATTTACCACGAATTATTATAAATTACACAAATTATCATGTACTCGTATTATTTTCAAATATTATTTAAACTAATTATTATTACACGAATTATTATTATTCATTATTACCACAAATTAATTACACAATAAATTACACAAATAATCATCTACGCGTATTACACGAATTACATGCGATTTTCTGTAATTTATGGTAATTCATGCAATTCATGGTAATTCGTGTAATTCATGATACTTTTGGTAATCTGTTGCTTTTCTGTGATAAATATCTTCTGAAATATAAACAATATCCCGCATTTTTAAATAGATACTATTTAACCTAATTATTATTATTACTATTATTATATTAAAAAGAGTGAAAAATTGGTCGATATATCAGAAAATATTTATAGCAGAATAGCGACAGATTCCGATTTTACAGAGATTTTTGTTTGTTATTAATTACATGAACTACCATAAATTACAACGACACTCATGCAAATTGTGTAATATGAGCACATGATAATTGGTGTAATTTATTTAAGTTTATGTAATTTATAATAATTCATGCAATTCACGGTAATTCGTGTAATTCATGATAGGAACTTTTGGTAATTTTTTACCCTTCTGTGATAAATATCTTCTATAATATAAACCAATATCTATGGAGGAATAAATAAATAAGACTTAAAAATAAATAAATAAGTCTTATTTATTCATTCCTCCATGCCAATATCCCACATTTTTTCAAATACCATTTAAACTAATTATATTATTACACGAATTACCATAAATTACACGAATTGTCATGTACTGGTATTACACGAATTACATGAGTGGTTTTGTACCTATTTTATGGTAATTTATGGTAATTCGTGTAATTCATGGTAGTTCTAGCAATCATTTGCCTTTCTGTGATAAATACTTTAGCAATCATTTGCCTTTCTGTGATAAATATTTTCTGAAATATAAACCAATATTCTGCTCTTTCTCAAAAACCATTTAAACCAATTATGAATTACACGAATTACATAAATTATCATAAATTACATGAATGATTTTATTATTATTATTTTTAGTTACTCGTTGTTGATAATAAAAATATTACGTTTAAAATTGTTGTATTTTCTAGTTTCACCTTCGTAATAATAATTATTAGATCCATTTTAACTGAATAAGGACAAATCTAAGAACTTTGCTGGAATTTTGCCGACGTTTCATTTTTATGTGGGTCAAAGCTTCTTCAGGGCTTTTAATAATGCGCAATTTTTAAATAAAATAATTTTATTTTGAGACTTGTATTTTTGAGGTATCAACCGACATAAAAATTATCTCAAAAGTGTTTTTCAAAAAAAAATTTTGTTGTCATTTCTAATAAACAAAATCTTTTAAAATATAAACTATGAGGATGCAAAAATTTTTGAGGATTTTGGGTGTGTATCTATTTCTGTTCTATAATATGTATTTTTTGGGATGTCGCTCAATATTTAATTTCTCAAATATTAGATTGTTAAATAAATATTGTGGCAGTTAGCCATATTTAGTTTTCAGACTTCTGTTTTTTGAGATATCAATTGCTATCGCTATACAAAATTTTCATCTCAAAAGTGTTTTAAAAAAACATCTGTTTGTAACCCTGATTCCCAAATTATCTTACAACCTATCTTCTGACGCAGAAATTTTTGAGAAATTAGAATGTGTCGCCATTTTTGTTGTGTGATAAATATTTTCTGAGATATCGATCAATATTCCATTATTTTTGATGACTTTAAAATGTACTTAAATAATTATTTATTTAATTAGGCAATAAAACATTTTTATGGATAAATGTTTCTCAAGAGCGATAGATTTTCGAAAAAATAGCAATATTTTTATATTTTTTTATAATAAATTTACATTTAAAAAAAAATTGCTTTATTCATTGAGTTTATTATATCAGATATCTGTTATAATAAACTTAATATCTTGTTTTTTATATTTTATATATCATGACCTTGATGCAATACAGTAGTGTCCATATCCAGTTATAACAGACTATTATGAAAGATACAAATAAATTGTAAATATATTTTTTATAAATAATATTCTACAGGGATTTGTAATTTCTATTTTTCAGAAATGAATCTTACAGCTTAATGTTAGCTATAATGAAGTTCGTTATAACCGGTGACTACTGTATTTAATTTAAAAATAACTCTAAATTAATATACGATAGGTGTGCGAGTTATAACACCTTTGTCGTATTATTACAACAAGCCCCTGTGGCCTAATGGATAAGGCATCGGCCTCCTAAGCCGGGGACTGTGGGTTCGAGTCCCACCAGGGGTACTCGTTTTTTTTCTCATTTATTTAAGTCATTTTTTTTTAAATAAATCTATCTTTTACTTATGTTTGTTTTGTAATTTTATAGTAAGTATTTATTAATAGACTAATAAAAATTTAATTTATTTATTAACAAAAATAAAATACAATCTTCGCTGCCCTAAAATAATCAAACCATCTGACTCGACCCCGACACTTTCAATTTATCCAATCCAGGTAAACTCCCCGAACACTTGACTGGTATAAAGTACTTATGCAACAAAGCCTCTTGGGCAGTAGACCTCTCCATATGGTCATAACAAAGCAACGACTCCAAAAAATCAAAAGCATTGTGATTCACCAAATGCTCATTTTCCGTATTAACAAACCTCTGCCACGGCTTCTTCGAGTGAGTCCCCAGCATGTCCTGCATGTTACCATCTAACTTAATATTGTATTTATTCAAGTAAGTGTAAAGCTTTGTCGTCCCCAAGACCTTAGCGATGCAATACAACTGGTTGCGGTTATCAAACCCCTGGAAGAAAGGCTCCTTCCTGAAGATCATCGCGGCAAAAACGCATCCCAGCGACCACATATCAAGCGAGTAGTCATAATAGCCGTACTCCACCAGCAGTTCCGGACCCTTGTAATGCCGGGAAGCCACCCGGACGTTGTAGCGCTCTCCAGGCCGGTAGAACTCCCCCAGGCCGAAGTCGATCAGCCGGATTTTGCGATTCTTCCGGTCGATTATTATGTTGTGCGGCTTTACATCTCGGTGCATTATGCCTTTGCTGTGGCAGTAATCAAGGGCTTTGAGGATTTCGTAGATGTAGTAACGAATATCAGCGTCGCTCAGTTTTAAATAAACTTCTTTAAAGTCTTCGTTGTTTGAAGAAGATTCGAAAATTAAGGCGTGGAGGCCACTTGAAGGCACTTTTACAACAGCATAAAGACTTATTATGTTAGGGCCGTTCCTTAAGTGCTCCAAAATTCGAATTTCTCGCTTAATTTTTGGCTTTTTGATAGGTTTTAGTAATTTGACAACTACTGAATCGTTGTTTGTATCATGGACACCCTCAAATACCATACTGTATTTGCCTTGCCCTAATTTTCGAATTAAACTGTAATTATCTATGTCATCCATTGGGGGGTTGTAATTCTCATATTCGAAATAAGACGACGGTTTATGGGAAAATACATCCGAATAAACCCTCGAAGTTGTTATTACAACACTATAATTTGCAGACTAATACTTTAAATTTATATAATATTGTATAATACTTACGAGGTATCATCTACATCCATTTCTGGAAGAAATTTCTTACAATCCTTTCTTGACATTTGGAATTTAAACCAGATACCGCCAACAAAATAAATTACAAACTGTACTACCAACATAACGAAACCAAATACACTGGCAACCATGGCAACGCCAAAAAATATTTTTTGAAAAATTATTAAACAAGCACTTAAAAAACGACTTGGGTGCAAGTTTTTAAATGTTTTGTAAAAACACAATTTTTGTTTTTTTCTATTTAATGCTTTTTATTTAAATAATAACAAAATTACTAAAATGTCAACATAACGCAATCAAATATCCCCAAGTTTAACTAACCTCAAACCAACTGACATTTTGACCAAAATTATTAAATAAAACACTAAAAATATAATTTGAGTGCAAGTTTTTACGTGTGTGTCACATTTTCAATTCAAAATAAACAAATTTTGGCCTTTTTTCTATTTAATGTTTTTGTTTTAAACATAAACATAACCTCAAACGTCAAAATGTCAACAAGTGAAAATACCGCAGTAAAAACCGAATCAGACGATTCAAATGACTCAAAACCGGTCTTCAAACGTAAAAAGCGCAAACAACTTCGCCAGAGAACCCTTTCTGTGAACAGTGACTCGGAAAATGATTTGGACGAGGTTAAGTAAGTGTCTTATTTCGGCCAAAACTCGCGTTGATTTACCATTTTTAGCTCAAAACTTGAAGAAATGAAAGAACTGCAGAGTCTCCGTAAACGTCCCCATGGTGTCAACGCTTTGGGCCTTGCTTTAGGCACTAAAATCACAGTGGAGGATGAAGTCATCTCCGTACGTGCACCACGTCAAGTTTTCACTTAAATGCCGTTTAATCCTTGCAGAAGGACCCTTTTAAAGTCAAGTCCGGTGGGATGGTGAATATGCAAGCCCTGAAAAGCGGCCGAGTCAAGCAGGTTGATGACGCTTATGACACCGGTATAGGGACCCAATTCTCGGTTGAGACAAACAAACGGGACGAAGATGAGGAAATGATGAAGTTTATTGAGGAGGAATTGTCGAAGAAGAAGCGAAAAGTGGAGATTCAAGACCAGGCAGAAGCGGAGAGTAAATCATCGTATACAAGTCCTGAAGAGGCGGCTTTGAGGGCAGTTCCGGATCATTTGAGGGAGTCGTCGACGAAGAGGTCGGAGGAGATGTTGTCGAATCAGATGCTGAATGGAATTCCGGAGGTTGATTTAGGGATTGAAGCGAAAATTAAGAATATTGAAGCGACGGAAGAAGCGAAGTTAAGGTTGCTTTGGGAAAAGCAGAATAAGAAGGATGGACCTTCGCCGTTTGTTCCGACGAATATGGCGGTTAATTTTGTACAGCATAACAGATGTGAGTGAGCTATTATTTAAAAAAAATGTGTAATTTTCTTTTTTTCAGTTAATATAGATAGTGAAGTTGCAAAAAAGAAGAGTAAAGTCGAAGATAAGGTTGAGGAGTTGTTAGATAAGCCACCTAAGAAAAAAGATGAACGGGCAACAGATGATTATCATTATGAAAAGTTTAAGAAACAGTTTCGGAGGTATTAATTGTGTAAATGACTTAAATTTAATATCGCCTCGGGGAGTATATAATACAAAATTTAATTCTCTCAACTTTCTCCTACTTTTTTTATCTTCGACCGTTTACGCAGCGCTACACAAGTTTCAAACTTTCAATATAATTTTTTATACCATACAAATGACTATTACCATCTGCATTATAAATAAAGCAGTTCAATTTTTAATTTATATATAATTTTTTGGATGGAATATTCTTGAAGTTCAATTTTCCTTTTCTAAGATACCCTTAAGTTTTTTTTTTCTATTTCTAATTTAAACTTTTTATTTATTTCTATCCATTTACTATATGTTTCTTCATCTAATGACCTAGTGAAATTAATCACTTCGGTTATAAAAATCTGAAATTATAATGTAATATAATTATATTTACAAAGTTTATAATGTTACTTCACGTTTTTCTTGAAAACTCATGTTTGAATTCTGGTTGTTATCACTTTCTTCTGTGGAATTATCCAATTCATCCTGATGCTGAATTTCGGTTATTGTTGGCTCCTGAATTTGTAAAACTTCTTCATTAGAATTTACATGATGTGATGGACCTAATATCAAATATATTTTTTTATTTCAAAGATTACAAGATTATCAAATTGTAAAAATTTAAAGTGGGCCATATTTCTCCTTTTAAGAGCTTTTAAACTAGCTATTACAGTACTTTTGCATAAAAAAAAGTTGGGGGTGGTTTCCCCTCAAATAAAAAAAATGTGGCACACTGTTTTTTAAAAACGTTTTATAATTTTTTGATCCAACAAATTGAGAGTCGAGTTATAGAATTAATGTCAGTTAAAATACTCATCTTTTATAATCTCTATAACATTAGGTTTGTTCTAACAACGGTCCAGAATTGGACTGCACATGCGCAGTACTGTTTTAGTAGCCGAAATCTCTATTGCGCATGCTTAGTACAATTCTGAATGATTCTGATTCTGAACAATCTACTGTTATGTACCTGCAGATAATGGGTTTCTAATCATTCTCTTTTTAGACTTCACCAAACGCTTCGTTCGTACATCATCGTGTCCTACATGTGTCTCAACAAAATGTACCTTAATATCACCTAAAAAACAAGTATTTAGTGCTTAACAAGCGCAAAAATTAGTGTGTACCGTTTAATAGTGTTTTTGCTAAAATTCTCGAAGGGCCTACTCCTGCAATTCGAATGGTACCTCCAGACTTCCGTTTTGTGCAATTGCTAACGAAGCCTAAAGGTTTAAAATGATTAGTGTTTTTTGGCGAAATAATAGACCTTCAACCTCTTAGGTTACTCCGATTGCAATTGTAATAGATGTGCTCTTCTCCGTTGTATTTATTTTTCCTGTAGCATGCATATTTGACTTCTTTATTTTCTATTTTCATCCATCTTTCGAATTCCTGAACATTTCTAAAATATGCAATAGATTTTTTTATATCTACACTATGATTTTCTCTAATATGTGTTTCCAATTGGGCAAAGTTTCCAAATGATTCTTTGACTCCTTCCGAACATAGTGGGCATCTAATATGTTGAATCTTTTTCTCCTTGTCTTCTTCACCGTGAATTTGTTTCAAGTGTCTCTTTCTTGTCCACCATGTTGAAAACTTTTTATTGCAAATTTCACATGATTTTTCACTTCTACAAAACGTTTCCAACGTGTTAAGTACGTTTTTTAAACCCATTTTGGTACAAATAAATGTCGCTCTATTACTACTTATACGGCAGAGTAATGCTTTTAAAATCCTTTAAACGCACTTTTGAGGCTAAGTAGTAGTCGGTAGGCGGTAACCATAGTACGATTCATTTTTTGTAAAGCGGCAAACGAGCCACATCGTAAGAAGATTCGTTTTAGAATTGTCATTAGTTTATGAAGCCGCTTGATAGAACGGCGTGACAAACATTTTGAGTAGATTTAAACGAATATAACCCACTCTTGCACCATTCTATCAAGCGGCTTCATAAACTAAGGTCAATTCTCTAGTGAATTTTATTACGATGTGACTTATTTGCCACTTTATAAAAATGAATTGTACTATGGTTACCGCCCACCGACTACCACTTCAGTTTAAAGGACTTTAATACAAGGAATTAAATTTAGGGTGTTCTTATTTATACCAAAATGGATTTTAAATAAAAAACAGATATTACAGCTGTAAATCCATTGTGCAAGGGTGCTATCACAGTTGGATCTTAGTATTTAGATCCTTTTAATTAGTAATCAAAATTGTAGTTTTCTAAACACGTTTAACTGAGCACAATTTACGCGCTTTTTCAAAGATTGAGGTTATGTATTATAATTATGTCAACGAACATCGAAATTTTTTAACATCGATAATCTCAAAATTTTTTTATATATTTACATCTATACATACCGAACAGCATTAATGTTTTAATACAAGTATTAGAATTTTGTAATTGTAAATTGTTGTAAATTATATTTTGCATATTATTATTTAAAAGATTTAACATTAGTAATATTCGATGTATTATCACATTCGATGTAATTTAAAGGCTGCACATGCGTGTTGCACAGCACAGATTGATCGTTTAGAAAAAACTTAATTAATGCACGATTTTTTCTAAAAAAAATTTCTGAAGAAGTGTGTTAAAGAAGTGTTGTAACACTATGCGCATGCGTACAATTGTCAATAAAATTAAAATTTCAAGAGTGATTAAAAAACGCAGCGAATGAAAGCAAAGTGAAATTTTGAAATTAATTTAAATTTTTATTGTGAACAACACCGTTTCATCTTGAACTAAATAAACTAAAATGTCTAAATACTAGGTATCAAAAATTATTTGGAAGATAGGCAACTAAGTATACATTTTATTTATCTAGTGACCAATAGATGGCACTAAACCTTCTTTGCAAACACAAGATTCAAACAACAAGATACACAAATATTAAACAAAACAAGCTAGAATAAGTTTTAATCATTTTACACTTAAATATATCTGATTAATTTGTTAAAAATTACAAAAGCTAAATTAAATAATTGTTCTCATGGATTAGGTAGAAATGTAACGCCTATTAAATTCGAAACAATACAGAAGAACTATGCAATAAATATTTCAGAAAATTTTTTAGTTAGAATTATTGGTTTTACACAGTTGGTAGCAAGAATATTTGGTGAAAAAACCCAGAGATTTTTTCATCAAAAATTTGTTGGACCAGCAGCAGCGGTTAGGTACTTTCTGTTCCTGATCTTCACACTAATATTTATTTTAATAGTGACAGTCTTATGCCTACGATTTACTCTCTTGTGAGTTTTTTAAGGTTTGTTACTACATCACTAATGTTGTAAGAATGATCACTATGTAATTACTGTAGTGAAGAACCTAGATGATAAAAATAACGTAGTAACTACTGTCACTCTCTCATTTTTGTCTTCCATCACTACAACAAATCACTACATTTGCAAGACTAATAAGCCAGATTATTATTGGAAACTATAGTGGCAAGAATATTTAATAAAAAAAGTTTTGACACAAAAGTTTATTGAAACAGTGTCAATTATTACGATATCTTTTAATTTTTACACAAACTTTTTTTATAATAGTGTCATTCCTATGATTACTTTTAGTCTTTTGGTTATTTCGAGAATTTTTTAAAATAGTATTGAAGTTAATCATACCATTTATCTTCGGTAATTGAAGTAGCTAAAATATTTGATGAAGAAAACTTAGACACTGAAATTGTTTAATAGTCATTCGTTAATTCTAAATTTTCTACTACTTTCTTCTTCAAATATCTACTAATAAATCACTGTGCCTTAGCGTTAAAGAAGCTAATGTTTGAATTTGCTAAAACCGAGTTATATAAATAAACTTCTAAAGTGGAACCCTAAATTTGGCAATGTTTTCTATTATTTTAAGTAATTTATAAATTTAAATTTGCAAAATCAAAGTGTTTTTTCTGTTAAAACGTCCCACTTTTTAGTGGCTACCACTGTAAAATATTTTCGAGCGTAGATGACCTATACACCATCGTCATTTTTCCTGTTACTGTCAAATTAGCAGTATTGCTAGGTCAAAAAATTAAAATTGGTTAAATTTGAGTTCAAAAAATTGCCAAAATTAAATAGTTTTTTTTACCAGATTTTCTTATTACTAAATCTCTGTCTCTGCTTCTTTTATTAATTATTAGATTGGTCTCAAAAACACCAGATTTGCTGAAATTTCACCAAACCTGGCAACACTGCTGACTAGCATGCTCAGCCCCATAACCGTTGCCTAGCAGAATTAATTTTTGTTCGATGCTGCAGGAGTAATAAAACTTGGGGGTTAGTTCTATACTAATTTATTCATTCAAAAATTTAACAATATATAAACTATTTACAGTGGTTCTAAACCAGAATAACATAAAAAGTAATTTCTAAACAAAGAGAATTAAACTTGATTTATAAACATTTATATCGTCGCTGTAATTTTGGAAGTTATTAAATGCAAGCTAAGTAAATCATTGCTCTACGGTTAATTGATTGCTAAGGTTTAATATTTATTACGAAACAATGAGGATGTGTAACTAAAAGCGCTGACAAATAACGCAACATCTGTTTAGAATTTGTGAGAATTAATAAGGACAAAATCTGTTTTAATCGAAGATTAAACATCTTGGCAACTCGGCAAAAGATTACGATCCTGACCTCTGTAATAACGTAACTAGATATCCTAACATTACAATGTACTAAAACCTGATCCCGCGAAAGTTAAATATAAAAATAAAAATATTAAATATAAGGCAAATTGTAAACAAAAAAATTAAAATTTTGTTTAATCGAAGATTTCGTCTCAAATTTTCTTTCTCCACTGTTATCAATCGCGGGAGATTTGAATTTGAAACGATTTACTTCAAACAACTGAACGAAATACAAAAAACTAGGTATTTAAAAAACTAATCTTAAAATATTGTTCTACAAAATTTTTTTTTAGAATTTTTGCTCAAATAAAAAAATATTGTTTTGAGAGAGAAGTAAAACTTGTTGAGACACTACATAAAATTTTAAGAATTTTTAATTGTTATTTTCACGTATTAAGTGAAGATAATTTTGGAAAATTAATATTTATAAAAACTCTCTGTATGTGTAGTCCAGACGCTGTTGGATTGCTTATCTTCTGACGTCAATTCAGATCTTTCAAACTGAAAAATGAGTTGACATTTTTGCCCACCTTTCCATATACAAAGTCCAGTTTCTTCACCTACTTTTATGCATCCTCATATACACTGCGTTACAAGGTCACCAATTTTACTGATTCATTCATTTTGTTTACAATGTAAAGCGATTAGTGATTACATATAAGCTAGTAATTGGTGCAAAAAATAATTTTTATTGATCTATCTTTACAAAATAAACTAAAACTAACTACTAAGGTAAGTAATAAATTTTTTACGGTTCAAAGTGCGACAATTTTTATCTTATCATTGTTTGTAGCAATATTTACAATTCAATATAAATAATTTAAAGAGAAATTAGTTGTCATTTTGCCATAACAGAACACAACAAAATGGCACAAAGTTTAAAACAGGTAAAAAAAATACTAAAAATATAATTTAACAATCTAACAAAACCATTTTCAGCTTTTTAAAGTTACAACAAACAAGTCTCTAAATCGGGCGTTTTCTGTTTCAACACCCAGTAGAAGTTCAGCACACCCTAATGGCTTCAATTTTGGTAAATTTTACGTTTTAAGGGTGCCACGACTGTCACATTTTACTCTTTTTAGAACTTAATGAAACTCAAAGAGAAATGCAAGCAACGGCCCGAAAATTCGCACGGGAAGAAATTGCACCACAAGCAGCTTATTTTGATAAAACCGGGGAATACCCTATTGAAATTTTGAAAAAAGCATGGTCTGTAGGACTTATGAATACACATATACCTGAACACTGCGGTAAAATTCTAAATTAGGGGTTTCTTTTACGTAAAATTTTCCTTTAGGTGGTCTAAATCAGGGTGTTTTTGATGGTTGTTTAATGGGAGAAGAACTATCGTGGGGATGTTCTGGAATTGGAACAGTTATAGGATCTTCTCATTTAGGGGTACTTAAACACGTAAATAATTGGTAAAAAATGTTATTTTTGATTTTTGTAGCAAGTTCCTGTGATACTTAATGGTACAAAAGAGCAACAAAAGAAATATTTAGGCCGTCTTATTGATGAACCTTTAGTTGCTGTAACTATTTTTTAATTTCTATTTTTTGTGTTTTTACAATACTTTTTTAAGGCTTATGCAGTCACTGAGCCTGGTTGTGGCTCTGACGTCAATGGGGTAAAAACCCGCGCTGAGAAAAAGGGAGACGAGTACATCATCAACGGCCAGAAAATGTGGATAACCAATGGAGGTGTAGCTAACTGGTACTTCGTTTTAGCTAGCACAAATCCCGACCCTAAATGCCCTGCAGGTCAGGCTTTCACCGGCTTTATTGTCGATAGAGACACACCTGGAGTAACCCCAGGTCGCAAAGAAATGAACATGGGACAAAGAGCATCTGACACTCGAGGAATCACCTTCGAGGACGTTCGTGTTCCTAAAGAAAACATCCTTCTCGGAGAAGGTGCCGGTTTTAAAATCGCAATGGGTGCTTTTGATACTACTCGCCCTCCAGTGGCTTGTGGTGCCACAGGTGTAGCCCAAAGGTGCCTCGATGAGGCTACCAAGTATGCCCTTGAGAGAAAAACCTTCGGAGTACCAATTGCCTACCACCAAGCTGTTGCGTTTTTGTTGGCTGATATGGCGGTGGGAGTGGAGACAGCCCGATTGGCATGGATGCGAGCAGCATGGGAGGCCGATCATGGGATTAGGAATAGCTACTCGGCGTCTATTGCTAAGGCTTATGCTGGAGATGTTGCCAATAAATGTGCTTCAGATGCTGTGCAGATTTTTGGAGGTGCAGGATTTAACAGTGAATATCCCGTGGAGAAGCTAATGCGAGATGCGAAGATCTACCAGATTTATGAAGGCACAACTCAGATTCAGAAATTGGTGATTTCGAGAAACGTCATCGAGGCGAGTAAAAGACTGGCTTAGGGTTAAGGTCACAGCAATATTTTGTGATGGGTCAAATTCCGAAAAAAGAGCATTGTAATGCAGTTATCTTATCTGGAGTACAATAAATGTTTATACACATGTTATTTGTTTTATTTCGGGTTAAGAGTACTACAACTAAAGCTGAATTTATTGTTTTATAATGGCTAGAGTTTTGCCAAAAATCTTTAGGGATAAAAGGGCGTTTAGTGTTAGTGTGAGACAAAGTTCTAGTCATCAAAGCGGATATAATTTTGGTGAGAATTTTAATGAAGATTGTGAGAAATAGAAAAAGGGGTTTTTTTCAGAATTGAATGAAACTCAAAAAGAGTTTCAAGCAGTTGCCCGAAAATTTGCAAGAGAAGAAATAATCCCAGTAGCGGCTCATTTTGATCGAAATAATGAGTACCCTAAGGAGCTTATTAAAAAAGCCTGGGCATTGGGACTTATGAATGGACACATTCCCGAATATCTAGGTAATTAGAAATTACATAATAACGGGTGGCTCTAAAATTTCCTATTTTATTTAGGTATATTATTAAAAACTCATCTAAACTAAAGTCGTGGACAGTTAATGTTTTGAATTTAGATTTTAAGATTTGCTAATTTTTTTTTATAGAATTGTTTTCAGCATTGAATACTCCGGCCCCAGATTTATCGAAAATATTTTTTTAGGATACACTAATAGATATTTTTTTATGCAACTACTGTTTGTAAAATTATAAACACAATCTGTGATTAGACAAATTTTAAAGTCTTATGGGCTGATTTCAAGTTGAGATAATACCGGTAGTTTCGCAGATTTTAATACTTTTCTATGACAGCAACCACTTACAGTCCAGAATTTTTTGAATTTTGCTTAGAAACGAGGATATTACCAGTATTATCTTAACTTGAAATCAGCCCATCAAACAGTTTTTCAAAATTTGAGAAAATATTCAAAATTTTGATAAATAATTTCAGAACATTTATTAGCTTTCATTTATGAGAATGTATTTATTTTCCGGATTTTTAAATTAAAAACACAGAACTTGGAACGAGAAAAACATTTTATATTTTTTAAAATTTTATTTTATTAATTATTGTTTTGTTTTAGCACAATTAAAATTTTCTAATTAAATAGTGCTATTTGTTTTTTCTTTTATTATTTAGACAGCCACCTATTAGCAAAAATTAATTTTTTTTTCCACTTTCCACTTACAGGGGCAGCCTACCTTAAACAAATTTAATTTTTTTCTTTTTTGTGGTTAAACCGCAAAGCTTTCTAACAACAAAATCTAACCCAATTTTATTAATAAATAATTGTAAATTTTTACAAATTTGACCTTTCAAGTAATTTTTTACAAACCAACTCTAAAATAAGGCGAGATCAAAATGTAACTGAATCAGAGCAGGCTGTGCTAGCCTATCTGTAATAGTTGCGTTCAGTTATGCCACTCCGAGTGCACTGCCTCTTTCCTTATCTATTTTGCTGAGTTCATATATCACTATCTCTATCCGGTGACCAAAACTTGATGCTTTTAAACATACGTTGTCATGAAAACAGTCTTTATATTAGTAAATGATGAATTTAAACAATGCGACGGATTTATCTATCCTGAATGAGACAAACAAAGACAGAGTAAGTGCACTCGGAGTGGCAAAGCCGATCGCACCTCATGATGTGTCTAATGTAAATTCCCACTTCTACGGCTTGTTCTGATTCAGTTACATTTCGATCTCAAGTTAATATGATTTTTGTAAAAACTAAGTGAAAATGATTGTAGAAACAATAACATGATATACTCGATTTATTAAGTGCCTTAAAGAGGTACTTATTGAATTTCTATGGCAAAATGTACAATTTTGTGACATTTCAGGAATTCAGGATAATTATCTTATACTGAAAATAATTCTATATATTCCTGAATAAATAAAATTTGTTTAGAAGCAATAAATAAAATATTTTGTTTTTTATACAATCATATTCCTTGTAGGAGGCCTACAACAGAGCGTTTTCGACATTTGCTTAACCGGCGAAGAGCTAGCTTATGGATGCTCAGGGATATTCACCGCTGTCGATTCTTCCAATCTTGGGGTAACTAATCCTATCTCAATTCCTCCAAATCTCAATTTAACTTTATAGCAAATCCCTGTCGTTACTGCAGGTAATAAAGATCAGCAAAAGAAATACTTGGGACGCCTTCTCGAAGAACCTCTAGTTGCTGTAAGAAAATATAACTTGAAAATATATATAGGGTGTAATCAAATCTTGTGTAGAAATTCTACGTAGTAAAAGTCCTTGTTGAAAAGATGCTGAATAACTAAACGAGTTTGTTGTAATGTAGATGTATCTATTTTGTTTGAGAACGGCTGGTAACTTTTAAATTTAGCGCTTTAAATTGGTTCACATGGAACATCTTCAAAATGCTTGTCTACGTATTATTTGCTTTTTGTGATATCATGAATGATATTTATAGAATTCTTAGGTTGCATACACTAAAGGCGATAAATTTGATATTAAAATATATTTTGGCTATTACTGAATTTTAATACAAATAACAATATTTACATCGAATTTTAAACTTATGAAAGAGATGTTTGACATGAGCTAATTTAAGGCGCCAAAACTATAAATTATCAGCGGTTTTCAAACAAAATAGATTTATGGAGTATCTCGAAATTTATCAAAATTTGGATTATACAAATTTGGGTACTTAGCGTCTTTTCAACGAGAATAATTACCAGATAAAAGTTCTGTACAACATTTGGCAACACCCTGTATAATACAGTCTTTTACAGGCTTATGGAGTCACCGAACCTGGGGCTGGCTCCGACGTCAGCGGCATAAAAACCCGTGCCGTAAAAAAAGGCTCTGAATGGATCCTCAACGGCCAAAAAATGTGGATAACTAACGGAGGCATCGCCAACTGGTACTTCGTCCTTGCCCGCACTGACCCCGACCCTAAATGCCCCGCTGGTAAAGCCTTCACCGGCTTTATCGTCGAACGCGATTTCCCTGGAGTAACTCCAGGCCGCAAAGAGCTCAACATGGGACAACGCGCATCTGATACCCGCGGGATCACCTTCGAAGACGTGCGCATTCCCCAGGAAAACGTTCTTCTTGGCGAAGGCGCCGGATTTAAAATCGCAATGAACACTTTTGATAAAACACGGCCGTCAGTGGCGTGTGGTGCTACTGGTCTGGCCCAAAGGGCGCTCGACGAGGCTACTAAGTACTCTCTGGAAAGGAAAACTTTCGGGGTGCCTATTGCCCATCACCAAGCGGTGGCGTTTATGTTGGCGGATATGGCAGTAGGGGTTGAAACTGCGCGGTTAGCTTGGATGAAAGCAGCGTGGGAAGCGGATCAAGGGATTAGGAATAGTCTGTCAGCAGCGATTGCTAAGTTAGTTGCTAGTGATGCAGCGAATAAAAATGCCACCGATGCAGTACAGATTTTTGGGGGGGCTGGGTTTAATAGTGAGTATCCTGTGGAGAAGCTAATGCGGGATGCGAAGATTTTCCAGATTTATGAAGGCACGTCGCAGATTCAGAGAATTGTAATTTCGAGAAATATATTAAAGCAGGCGAAATAAAATTTTATTTGCTAAAATGGGGGTGTTTTATTGCGGATAGGAAGATTTTAAAGCGTTAATAGAAGTCTAGATTCCTTAAATTACAATTACATTTTTTTTTTTAAATTTAAAATTTATGACATTTCGAAGACTAAGATTGTCTTCTCCCGACTGTAAAATGTTTAAAAACAGTCAATATAAATAAATATAGAATAAATGAGATAGAAAGAAAATTAGTAAAAACATGTAGAAACCAAAAAAAATTAAAAGAAATAAACATAAGAAAATTATAAAGAAATAAGTAATTAAAAAAATTAATAAAAATAAAAGTAAAGTAAAGAAAAGTAAAAAATATAAAAATAAACAACAAAAAAATAAATAAAGATTTTTAAAATGTAAGAAGTAGTAGAAAAAAAAGCTAGTAAAAGAAATAGAACAGAATATACAGGATGTCTTAAAATAGGTGTAAGATTTTGCTGATAAAGGTTGTCTATATTTGGATGAATTTTATTATTTTGACTTACAAACTAGTTTATGAGGGATTTAATAATGGTGGTTGTAATGATAAGTAAACCCTACTGTTACCTAATGGGTCGGCTATACCCTCGAAGGAAACAAACAACGCGTGCCACGCGCCAGACCTTTACAATCCACTTAAAATTCAGGGGCTGGGGTTTCTTTATCGGTAAGGAACCCAAAAGTTAATTCCTCTATTGAGTCATAAAGTTCATCCAAATATAGACACACTCTACGTTGTCAAATAAAATTGTATTAAATCTAAAAAATAATTTTTGACTTCTTAAATTATTGTTTATGACACTTTATTTTGTATAATCTGTCGTATTAAATCTCGAAAATAATTTTCATCAGTTTCTCTAAATTGTTTATAAACAAGTTTCTTGAACTTACAAAGATTCTCAAAACTTTTAACAAACAATTTAATTGATAAGTGTTTTTGTTAAGTTTTTCCTTAACGTAATGATTACTCATGATCACAAAAAATAAAAAATACACCGAAGTTGTAAATTATTTGCTTCTAACACTATGATACCATCTCGACAGATGCCATAAATCATTGGCAATGACCTAAAAAACTTAAGAATATTATCTATCCGGCGATTATTTGGCTTATTTATAAAGAAACCAAAACGAAATTTTCACAAATTATACAAAATGGCAAACCTACAAGTTTATATTGTGCTTGGGTTGGTGGTGGTAGCTGTCCAATCAGCTTCTATAAATAAAGACTCACTAATAGTTGAGCAAAAAGTCATAAATATTTTAAAAAACGTACCTGAAACAAGTAAGTAACCAGTACTAAATAAAAAATTTTGCAGTTTTTTAACATTTTGGTTTTGTGTTTTACAGTAAAAAATGATTTTCTCCGATACTATTTGCACAAAGGACGTGAACTAATACTAGAAAGATTATTGGAGAAATATCCAGATGTAAGTTTGCATTTCTTTTTATATAATTTATCTAAGTTATTATTTTTATTTTGTTAAATTTTAGTTTGATTATGACCTCGACGATGAAGACTCTATTTTACTATATAAATATTTTGCAACAAATAATTTAGTACAAGATAAAAATGTTATTAAATCTGTTAAAAATATTGTTTGTTGGGGTGATAAGTGTATCGACTTTTCTGATCCTGGAGTTCATCCCTAATAAATTTGTATAATAATGCTGTGTATTATTAGTTGCCTGCCTCCTAAATAATTTACTTGTATAGTAATCTAGAAATGCTAACATTATAGAGCCCCAATAAAACGGTTTAACTTCAATAATGAGCAAATCATAGTTTCTTCGTTATAATATGACAGTCTACGATCCATAAATCAGTCTCAAACACAGATTAAAACATTATGTAGGACTGTTTTAAATAAGACCTAACCTAACTTGAGCTGACTTGACTTGACCTGACTTGAAGCGGTATCACGCTCGATAAAAAACTGTAAATTATAGTAATGGCAGAAGTCGACAGGTTAGATTGTAAACTCTTTGTTAAGAAATCATCTTTTGCTTAAAGAGACAGGGTTGGCTATATAATGTTAGCGCTTTTAGATTACTATAACCTGATCTGTTTTACAGTAAAGTACCACCAGCCTGAATGAGTGATTCAGACTAAAAAAAAAATTGTTTCAGATCTTTACACCTTGTTTTGCAACTAAACATGGATTAGCTAACTTATCATTTAATCCACCTCTCTATCAAAGAGACACCTGTTGTCATTAATGCGTTCTTTGAGCCGAAACTCGCTTCACAAAACTATCAAATGATTTTACTGTAATTAAAAAAAATAAACACACGTTTTCTTGACGTAAACTTCCAAGTGGAATGAAATAATTTGATGAAAATCTAAGATTTTCAAAGGTAATTTCACGCTGCATTTCCAAGTAGCTGGCTAATCTCTGAGAAAAAGATTATTTTGATTGATGTGTTCTTTGCCACTATAAATAAGTTCACAAGTAATCACAGCCAATTCACTAGTTTATAAGTGAGCAATAATGGCAAAACTTTTGACTTTTGTAATTTTTCTTAGCGTTTTTGCCGCATTTCAAGCTTTAGCATGTGACCCATCATGTACCCCAGGTGAGTACCTAATTATAAATCCTTAAGAAAAAAAATTAAAAAAGTTTTGCAGGCTCAACAAAAGCTGTAATTCGAAATCAAACTATCGGTCAGGAAGTGAAAGCAGAAGATGTAAGAGTTATAAAGTAGTAAAAAAACAATTTAAATTTTTTTTTACAGATCAGATATTCAATTGAAGTCTACTACCAATTATTGCTTTACATCAAAGAAAATAATTTAATAAATCTAAAAGATGATTGTCCTAACTGCAAGTGTTTCAATAACAATGGTGAAATATGTTGTATTGACTTATGTGATTCTGGTATTTGGCCTTAAATGAGATCTAGTTTGTACTTTGTATTTTTACTATGTAAATAACGATTAAAAAAATTTTAATTTATGTTTTTCTTTATCTAAAAATTCCAATCACAGGTTTTACTATCTAGTGGATTATTTTTTTTATCATTATTAGATACTAGTAGATTCAGGATATTATATTGATAAATTACAAATAATGCACCGATGACATAAATAACAAGAAATACCTATTGATAATATGCGGAAATGAGTCAAAACCTTTTTTAACAAAAAGACAATTATTTTCTACATCTTTCTACTTTGAAATAAATAAAAAAACAAATTTTGAAGTGTAAATAAAAATAATTATATCCGATGCAAGTCAGATAAACAAATTATTACAGTACAAATTATTTTCAGACGAAGTACTGTAATATCCCTTTACTATACGTATATTTATTACATTTTACAAATATTTTGATTATTTTTAATATCAGAAACGAGATAGAACTTTTTTTTTTAGAACCCTCTACTTGTTGACCAAATCTAAATTTTAACTAATATTATTTATTTATACACTGCTCCAAGAAATTAACGCACCACTTGAAAATAAAGTAAAAAAATTAAAACTATGTACATTTAACAACTTTGATTGAGAAGGTTTAGTCAAGCTATAATCTAGTTACCCATTGTAATAAAAGTTTTGACATTAAAGTCAGAAATTTGAGTTTAATAGTTTTTTAAGTAGAAATTTTAAAATAATTTTCATTTTTAAATTGTCTTAATTTGTAATTTCGTTTTATTGTTATTTGAATTTGCCGTTCTGTGGATAGTTTTTATCATTTAAAACAATAATAAAAACATTATGAGGAATTTGACTCGAGAAGAATGCGCCCAAGCTGTGGTTTTGTTGGAGGAAGGATGGAGCTACAGAAGAATTGGTGAAAAGTTTGGTGTCATACACGTCAGTTTCGGGAATGATACAAAGGTACAGAGAGACAGGAAGTCACCTCAGAAGACCTGGGCAAGGAAGAAAAAAGAAAACCAGTTCTATCCAGGATAGATTTTTAAGAATATCTGCGCTAAGGGAACGCTTTGTAACCGCCAGGAAGCTACAAACTGGGTTCCGTGACGTAGAAGGAATTCAAATCAGTACCGAAACTGTTAGGCAAAGACATAAGGAGGATAATTTAACACCCCATATTCCTGCTCGTGGTCCTGTATTGACTGCAGAACACAGCAGAGCCCGATTAGAATTTGCTAGCTAGCACATAAATTGGCAAAGAGAGGATTGGGAGTCTGTTCTTTTTACGGACGAGTCAAAATTTTGCCTTTACAATTGCGATAGACGTGTTCGTGTGTATCGTAGACCAAATGAGCGGTACGCACAGTGTAACATTCGGAATACCACATTGTTTGGTGGAGGCTCAGTAATGGTTTGGGGTGGTATTTCCTTACAAGCTCGCACCGGAGTTAATAGTTGTAAATAATGGCTCTATAAATGCAGACCGTTACATAACATACATTCTTGAAGAGCATGTGGTACCATATGCCCCTTATATTGGTCCAATTTTTTTGTTAATGCAAGATAACGCAAAACCCCACACTGCCCGAATTGTTAAAGATTACTTGAATGAGGCAGAAATCAATCTTTTGGATTGGCCAGCTCGAAGCCCTGACCTGAATCCTATTGAACATGTTTGGGACAGTCTCGGGAAACGATCTTCCACATCCTCCTGTCCATCTTCAAGAGGTAGGTCCTCAACTAAATAAAATTTGGAATAACTTAAATCAAGAAGACATAAGTTCGTTAATTTTGAGTATGGAACGAAGATGTGCAGCGGTTATTCAAAGTAGAGGTGGAAATACGCGATATTAAGATGTTTTCTGTATCTTTTATAACGGCGTAACTTTAATAAAATTTTGTTTTCGGTTTGTTTTTCTATATTTGGACACATTAGATATTAATTTACTTTAAAAAAATGTTTTTGTTAAATTTTTATTAATTTTGTACCAATTGGTCGAATACATGTTTCAATTTTCAAAAAAATTCAAGTGGTGTGTTAATTTATTGGAGCAGTGTATTATCAAAATCGGTTTTTTAGTAGTTATCAAGTTATAGATAAATTTTTGGTTTTTTGCTATGATTAAGAAAATCTTATTTGTCACTCTATCCCAGCAAAGATGTTTCAATTCTATCCCAATTAAACTTTACTTCAAGTTATAAACACTGACTGAAAAATTGGAGCAGACTTAAAACTGTTTTTACATCTAGTGGTATTTTTTTATCTCTAATTAAAAAAATGTACTTTTACATAGCGAAAATGCGTATTTTCATATGTATTAATCAAAAAAAATCAGTTTTTTAGTTAATTATTCAAATCAAAGAAAAAAAATTTTGTGATAACCCTCCAAATTTGTTATAATTAGTATAAATACTTCTAAAATGTTTTGACGTAACGAAATATTAAAAAATGCATTTAGTAAAGACACTTTTGTAGCACAAAGTGTGGTTTATAAAATAAGAGCGAAGCAGGAGTTTTATAAAAATGGTGACTGCCTACAATAACTTAAAAAACAAGATTTTATACTACAGACTCAATTGATGTTTTTTGGTTTTTGGTCGATGTTTCGCCTCTTTATTGTTTTTGAGGATTCTTCAGGGCGATAAATAAAGAAGCCTCAAAAGACAGGTAGTTAAAAAAATGCGATTTTCTGAACGATTTGTAAGCACCCAACGGAAGCTTTAAAAATAAATAACTTGTTTGTTTTTCCATTCGTTGATATGATTACTTGATAAATATTAAATCCATGTGAGTTAGACGTGACAAAAAATAAAACTTTAGAGAGATGTTTTTCAAAGTTAATTAATTTTTTATAATTAAACTAATCTTTTGTTTACATTCGAAGCTTTTCAAGGTTTTATGGTCAGTTACTTAAGCTGTTTAGTAACAATGAATGACATTTTATCAAATCATAGATTTTTGTGATAAGTTTTATAAAAGTCGCATTCTAGCAATAATAAGATATGTATTCTAAAAAAATATTTTAATTATTAAATATAATTTTGTTTTTCAGTTGACCAGTTATTAATATCGCCAAGAAATCTTTTATTATTCTTGTCATTAATATATGATATTAGGTTAATAGAGACGCGCCTAACGGAAGGATAAACCTTAGAGATTGTAAATCTCTATTTCGTTTATTGGCAAACTGTTTTCTATCTGTTATATTTTAAAAACTATGATATAAATGTTGCTTTCTTTAATAGTAAAACCTAAAGTTTTATATCAGTCTTTCAACCTGTCTTGTACACAACAAGAATCAAATTCCTCTTTTACATCCTGCAATAATTGGAACCAAAATTCGTGAATATGTAAGGGCAATAGAAAGGTACAAAAATACATACTATATAACTAAGAGGTATTATCTGCTTTTGCTTCTTACATTTTTTTTTCAGTCATTTTTTCTCTTTTGCTAATTATTCTAAAATTCTTAACATCTTAAATAAAATTTTGAATTTTTTAGAAATTTTAGAAATCACTAGTTTAATCTTCATTAGTTAATTGAATATTTGTTTATAATCTTGCCTCTTTACTCTTTTATCAATATTTATATATTGTTCTACAATTTTTTTTACAAAGCACACATTTTTAGGCGTCCAAAATTTATCTTTCTTTTGTCGATTTTCCAAATGACAACCATTTGTTTATTTATTTTTTTCTTGATATCGATCAACAACTTTTACTAAAAATAATAATTTATCTTATTTTTAGTATGCATTTTTATTTTTTTATGTTTATTATTGACAAACGTTTGGTAAATTTTTTATAAAAATTTTTTTTTAGATTATTATTTAGTCACTGATAACAAGACAGGTCTCATTCGTAATAAATTTTTACTACTTATAATTTTACTGTGTATTATTGGTTGCTCGCCCTTCGGGCGTTTCATAACTGATCTCATTTTGTAAAAAAATTGGCTGTTTCAAAGAGAATCGTAACAAGAATTGGATTAGCACCGACCTAATCGATTGAATTGGTGATTTATAAACAATTTTAATTGGTCCTGTCAATCACTGGTTGATTAATCGGTTAATATTCTGGAAGCGGCCGACATTTTTGTCGTTTTACATCCATAAATCGTTTACAAACGAGGTATCATCCAATCTTCGACATGCCAGACTAGATAAGTTTCACAATAAAATACCATCAGCGTGAATGATTGATTCAGACCGACTAAAAAACTCTTTCAGACTTATACCTTTATACTTTGTTTTGCAACTAAACACGGATTAACTTATCAGTTAATCCTCCTCTCTAGATCAAAGAAACACCTGTTATCGTTAATGCGTTCTTTGAGCCAGAAACTCGGTTTAGAAAAATGATTTCACTGAAATTTAAAAAAACAAGTTTCGTGAATTTTATTCATAAGTGGAAAGTAATGATGTAGTGAGAAATTAGGATTTTCGGAGGTAATTTCAGGCTGGATTTTCAAGTAACTGGCTAATCTCTAAAAAAAAGAGAGATTATTTTTGATTGATGTGTTCTTTTCCACTATAAATAAGTTCAGAAGCAGTCACAGTCATTTAGCGTTTCTAAGTGAGTTAAAATGGCAAAATTGTTGTCTTTTGTGATTTTTGTTATCGTTGTTGTTGCAATTAATGCTTCAGGATGTACTCCAGGTCAGTAATTTCTAATCCCTAAGAAAAAAAATTAAAACAGTTTTGTAGAAGCAACAAAGGATGTTATTCGGAATCAGACAACCGGTCATGAATCGAAAGTAGATGTAAGGATTATAAAGGATTACAAAAATTATGTTATTATATTTTTTTTACAGATTAGATATTCAATTGAAGTCTACTACCAATTACTACTTTACATCAAAGAAAATAATTTAGTAAATCTAGATGATGATTGCCCTAAATGTAGATGTTTCAGTGACGGAACCTGTATAGATTTATGTGATTCTGGTATCTGGCCTTAATTTATCTTTTATGTAAATAATAAATAAAGTAACTCTTGAATTTTTTTTGTTTTTTTTTCAAAAATTCAAATCACTGGGTTTATTACGTGACGGATTATTTTTATCTATATTTATAGAGATTAAAAGATTAAGATTTCAGGACAATGTGTCGATAAATTATAAATAATGCACCAATGACATAAATAACAAGAATTATTGATAATATGCGGAAATGAGTCAAAGCTTTACTTAACAAGAAATATTTTTTATATCCTTCTACTTGTTTAGAACAATATAAAAATTTCAAATAAAAATTTAATTTGAATTTAACTGTATAATGGTTTGTGCTGGCTCAGTGTCTTATCATCGTGGGATAAATACTACGGGAAAACACGTGTATCTTCTTGTGTTACATTATGGAAAGGCAAATGATATTTGCTCCTAACACAAGGGATTAAGATTAAAAATTTACGTTAGAACACACTAAATTTAGAACACAACGTAAATGTCTCAATTAAAATTTCTAAAACGTTTCAAGAGGGATTTACTTTAGTGATTTGTACTTCAATATAAAAGGTACTTCTTTACAAATCTGTCAGTTACAAACTTTCAAATTAGAGAAACAGTAACAATGAAATTTTCTCTTTCCGTAATTGTGCTTTTCAGTTTGGCAGTGATTTGTTCATCAAGTAAGTTTAGTAATTATTTTTGAAACATTTAGTAACTAAGCAATCTGTATTTCAGAAAGTGTCCGAAAAAATGATTCAGTTGAGCATACCGTGAGTCTGAATAAAATTTAAAATGCTGAAATAATATAACCAAATTTGTAGTTTCGATATTCTAAAGAAAATTATTACGAACTGTTGCTTTACATCAAGCAAAACAAGTTAGTGAAATTGGATTCCTGTCCTGAAAAATTTTATTTCAGTCATCTCTCTATTGATCTATGTAACAACAATGAATGGCCTTAATGTAAATAATTTTGAATATATTTTTTCTACCAAGTAAAAAATTGAGTTTTACGCATATTTATTGGTGTGTGAAGTGTGTTTTTACGCACATGCGTGTAACAAAATAGCGTTACTTTACGGTTTAATTTATATAAAAAAAGATGTTTTTGCTTTGTGTCCTTGCCTCTGTGTTGAAAAGAGTCATTTCACGCACTTAATATAGAAAACGTGTTTTAATAAATAACTTGTTTATTTCTCCCTTCGTTGATTGATTACTTGATAAATATTAAATCCATGTGAGTTAGACGTGACAAAAAATAAAACTTTGGAGAGATGTTTTTCAAAGTTAATTAATTTTTTATAACTAAAACTAATCTTTTGTTTACATTTGAAGCTTTACAAAGATTTGCGGTCAGTTAGTAACGATGAATGATATATTATTATCGGATTTTAGATTTTTTCGATAAAGTTCTTTCAGTCTAATTAAAAGCCGCGTTACAGGAGAAATATTCTAAAAAATAAAAATAGTAAAACAGTTAAATTTTCTACTTAGAAGAAATTCAATTCTAAACTTCTTAAAGCATAAAATTCTCCTTCTTCTAAATGCTTTAGTTTAAAGTTAGGTATCACTAAGTCAGATAAAAAAATTAGAAATCTAATCCAATCAGCTGGTTGCTTAAGATTACATCGGAATTTTAACATTTTTGCAAGTGCTGTCAATCAGTTGAGTAGTACTAAAACAGCATTCATCTAAAAATACTTCTAGTTGTTTATTTCTGTATCTAAGTGTCTCAAGGATTTAATTTAAGAAAAACCTGTCAAATTTTTGAAAAATTCTGAATTAATGTAAGTTAATTCTAAGGTTAATTTTCTCTCATCGTAAATAAATTTGTTTTAATGTTTATTTAATTCGAGCACAAATTTTTCGGGTTCTTGCAATTTAAATAATTTATTTAACAACAAATTATTAACATAAGCATCTTAACAACTAAAAAAATTACCACAGGGCTGCACCAGGCTCGCTTATATTGTGTCAAGGTCACAAACAAAACTTTTCTAGATGTTTATAAGCACGTTTTGAGAATAGAGCGACGTAAATGACGTAATGCGTTACTGTAGAGGGCGTTACTGTCTAGAATTTTTGGAAGTGTCTTGTAACATTATTTTTAGAAAGATTTTGATTGCTAAAAAAATTCAAATTATGTAATTAAGCACAAAATTTGAATTATAGCACTGTTACAGATAAAGAAATTATTTTTAATTGAAATACTGTATGACGTGAGAAACAAAATGGCACGATTATCTCCCTAATACTGCCTAATCTTGTACTTAAAAAATTTTGACTGATATTCTAAATATCTAAATAAGATACTTAGGTCAAAAAATTTTTTGCATTTAAAACATTTTTACCATTTGACGTCACTGCTTTGTTACAATGATTTACATCTATCAGGTGATTTAAAAATGTCAAGAAATCTAAATCAAAAATACACTAGAAATTGTCAAAACCAATACATTTTTTTGCTTTATCTCAACGTAAAACAAAATTATGGTTTAAAAATTAGTTACTGAAAATTTATAAAAAAAACATAAAACAACTACTGGATTTTTAAGCCAAAATAAAGCGATTTGACTTCACACAACTTTCCTCTATACCAAGTTGTAGCATTTAGAAGCTAAAGAGCGCTAAAGTTAGATATAAAAATTTGTTTTATATCTTATACGTAAAAAACTCGAAAAAGATACGTTTTAGCGGCAATTATCATTATCAATGTTTAAAAAATACCGCTTTTTTTAAATTTTTGTGTAGTTTGGAACGGTTAGAACGATAAAAATCTAGTAAAAGTTATGTGAAATCTATCCAATTCAGTTGTGAAACAAATTCTAGACTTTGAGTTTGAAGCAACATCGTACCAAAAGAGATCGTTCCTATTTTATGGGACCACTCAATTTAAGGTTTTTTTTAATCAATCGATAACTTTTGAAATAAGGAGCAATTCTTATCATTGCGCCAACTTTTTAACTCTTTAAATAAAGTTGTTACGTTAATTTAAATTTCAAATGACTTCTGTCACCGAGTTTATGAAGCACTAAATTGTTATTTATAAGGATTAAAACGGTTCAATGATACCAACTCTTGGGCCTGCAGGTGAATAGAGATTGCAATAGAGATATTACTTGTATTTACCTCGAGAGGTTTGAATCTTGTTTCAGATTCTTAGAATGTTGAATTAATTTTTTTGCTAATTTTGTTAAAATAAATAAAGATTTTAAAGCCCCTTTCTTATTTTAAGACACAAAACAACGCAAAATAAAACGTTGCAGGTACGTATTACGGGCATAATCGTCACTAAAGGACCTCGGGAAATTAAAAGCTTTGTAATTATTTTCTGTGCAATAATCTTTTTTTTTCTCCAGAACCTTCTTATGGGATGATTTCAAGTTGAGATAATATCGGTAGTATCTTCGTTTTCATAAAAAATTAGAAAAATTCGACGCTGTGATTGGTTGTTTTCATAGAAAAGTATTAAAATTTGCAATTCGACCGGAAGTATCTTAACTTGAAATTAGCATATTAATACATTAATAACTATTATTATATAGTCTTATATTTTACATTTTAGTGAACCAATTTGTTTGATTTTTATGTTTATGAGCTGGTTTTACATATTTCTCGTAAAATGTTAATTCTAAAAATTCTACTAATTAATAAAAACTTTGAACCTCACTGTGTGTCAGACACCCAATAATTGGCTTAAAAATCGAGATTAGAACGCCATAAATCTGCCAATTTCAAAAAAACAATGTCTCCCAACGTTATAAATAAGTCTCCATTGAAGATTTACAACAAAATCAAAATGAAACTCTTTTTGTTCACATTTTGTTTGTGTTTTTTAAGCCTAAGCAGTGCTTTCAACTTAAACAGAGATGGTAAGTCTCGTAATTTCGACCCAAAAAATTCAAAAAATTTTTCAGACGACTCAAACCGTCCAAAAACTTTCCTAACCAAAGACGACTGTCCGAAAATCGTCTGTTTTGCAAATGGAAAGTGTCTCGACATGTGCGATCCAGGAGTTTTCCCGTATTTGACCAAAGAAAACGAAATAGACATCAATAAAATTGCAATGTAGTTTCGCAAATAAAATTTTTTTTGGTAGTTTTGCAATTTATCCTTGCAATCCATCAAAAGTAGGGTGTAATATGAGATCACGTACTCTATTTTTTCCCTCAACTTTTATCAAGTCATAAATTGTACGGATTAGTGTGGAAACGTCTTGTTTTGATTCGACTTTTTATAAATAGTGCCATAAATTGAGACAACACGTCGTGATCCACTTACATCAAAATGAGAAAAGGTGTTTTAGTCTTCATTTGTGTTTTTACAGTGTTTGGTGCATATTCGTTTAATATTAAAAGAGTCTTATCAGTAATGCCAGGTCTAGGATAAGCCGACAGAATTACCGGTAATATTTTATAACAATTTTTATTTTTAGAACGAAATGATTTTCATAATTCTGGAACAAACAAAACTAAAAATCAAGTGCTGGGGGCTTGTATAGTTTGTTTCCCTAATGGTAAATGTATTGATGTATGTAATCCTGGAGTACATCCTTAAAAGAAAAGGCACGTGTGGGACCCATGTCGAGATATTTTTATTCTCAAGTGATTTGTTTATTATGTCATAAATAGTTTTTTTTTACAATAAATAGATACAGAGTGCTGTTTTAATTATTTTGGTACCTGTCTAATCCTTAAATATACAATTGTGATAATAAAATAAATCCTGATAAGTGTATAAAATTGAGCTACACTAGTCCACTACTAGTAAAAATGCATATCCTAACAAAACTGATTTTTGTGATTTCTATTTCATGTCTATCGTTTACTTTAGAAAAAGAAAACAGATTTGAAAAATGTAAGTGTCTATACTTCTATTTTTCATTAAAAAAAATTTTTTTTAGTGCCTTCAAATCTCTGGAATTTAAAAAAAAATCGAACCGATGCAGAACCATTAGATGACAGAACAATAAAAATGATGTTGGTAAGTCTAAAGCAATTAAAACTGTAATTGACAGATTCAAGTATTCCCATTTTTAAATTATCGTGAACTGTCAATCAAATTTGTTTACGGTATATTCAAGGGAACAAAGTGAAAAGTACGCCATAATAATCGTCATTGTGATAAAAAAAATCAAGCACGTAATAAAATAGGTCAATCAGCATTGTATTAGATTATTTTCGGTAATAATAACTGCAGGTTTAGATAACAGTTTTATTTAAAATCTAATAAGTAATAAGCAAATTCTTTGTTTAATTTGAAGGAAACAATTTAATCATTACTCACTGAGTGAGAGAAAAATTTAGAATTTACGTGAAGTTTTTGAAATGTCTTAAATCAACAGGAACACTAAGATTTAGAGTAAAAAAATAAAGTTAAAAAAGAAAAAAATGTCGTGATTTTGTTCACAGTGTCGTTGGTTTAAACAGATAAAAAAAATTGTGATCAAAATTTTAATTACAAAAATTTTAATATTAGATATTATTAGTTTTTTAGTTGCCTTGGATAAACGCGCCAAATTAAAAATGTACTAAAACACTCTCGTTTTGGTCAGTGTCTCAGTTATTAATCGCTATTACTAATAAACTTGTTGGTTAAAATAATAACAGTTCAGTGATTTCAAATTAAAACAGACCAAATAATTAGACTGCAAGGTTTATTAGTTGCCATGGCTAAACGCGCCAAATTTAAAAATATATAAAACGCTCTCGTTTTAGTCAGTGTCTCAGTTATTAATCGCAATAACTAATAAACTTGTTGGTTAAAATAATAACAGTTCAGTGATTTCAAATTAAAACAGACCAAATTATTAGACTGCAAGGTTTATTAGTTGCCATGGCTAAACGCGCCAAATTTAAAAATATATAAAACGCTCTCGTTTTAGTCAGTGTCTCAGTTATTAATTGCTATAACTAATAAACTTGTTGGTTAAAATAATAACAATTCAGTGATTTCAAATTAAAGCAGACCAAATTATTAGACTGCAAGGTTTATTAGTTGCCATGGCTAAACGCGCTAAATTTAAAAATATACTAAAACGCTCTTGTTTTGGTCAGTGTCTCAGCTATTAATCGCTATAACTAATAAACTTGTTAGTTAAAATAATAACAGTTCAGTGATTTGAAATTAAAACAGACCAAATAATTAGACTGCAAGGTTTATTAGTTGCCATGGCTAAACGCGCCAAATTTGAAAATATACTAAAACGCTCTCGTTTTGGTCAGTGTCTCAGTTATTAATCGCTATAACTAATAAACTTGTTGGTTAAAATAATAACAATTCAGTGATTTCAAATTAAAGCAGACCAAATTATTAGACTGCAAGGTTTATTAGTTGCCATGGCTAAACGCGCTAAATTTAAAAATATACCAAAACGCTCTTGTTTTGGTCAGTGTCTCAGCTATTAATCGCTATAACTAATAAACTTGTTAGTTAAAATAATAACAGTTCAGTGATTTGAAATTAAAACAGACCAAATAATTAGACTGCAAGGTTTATTAGTTGCCATGGCTAAACGCGCCAAATTTGAAAATATACTAAAACGCTCTCGTTTTGGTCAGTGTCTCAGTTATTAATTGCTATAACTAATAAACTTGTTGGTTAAAATAATAACAATTCAGTGATTTCAAATTAAAGCAGACCAAATTATTAGACTGCAAGGTTTATTAGTTGCCATGGCTAAACGCGCCAAATTTAAAAATATATAAAACGCTCTCGTTTTAGTCAGTGTCTCAGTTATTAATCGCAATAACTAATAAACTTGTTGGTTAAAATAATAACAGTTCAGTGATTTCAAATTAAAGCAGACCAAATTATTAGACTGCAAGGTTTATTAGTTGCCATGGCTAAACGCGCCAAATTTAAAAATATACTAAAACGCTTTCGTTTTGCTCAATGTCTCAGTTATTAATCGTTATTACAAATGAGCTTGTTGGTAAAAATAATAACAGTTTAGTGATTTAGACTAAAACAGACCAAATTATTTTCAGTTTTTTTTGGAGCAGGACTTCAAGCAGCTTCACAAGCAAATTATAGCGACTCTAAAGCAGCAAAAGAGAAGCGGAAGAGACTGGAAATCCACGTCAAACTCGAATAAAGTCATTTGCTTCCCAAGAGGTTGCATCGACATTTCAGACGTGGGGATTCATCCTTAATTCGAATCCATCTGTACAAAACACGAATAAAATCGTTTTAAAAAATTGTAATTTCTTTAATAAAATACCTGGATTTACGACCTCACTTAGACACTTCCAGTTAATTTTTAACCGGAATAAAAAAGAGTTATTACTCCTTTTCCATGCAAAAATATTCACCGGATGAACCCTCAAGAGACCACTTGTTCTCGGAGCGATAAAATTTTTATAACACTGTAAATACGAGCAGTTTTTGAACAAGTTTTCACCCCCTTGGAGTTCAAGTGTCGTAATCTATCCACTTAACTGGAATATTTTCATAATCGTGACAATTTGCCAGGTGTGTAAAAAACTTTTTGTTTCTTCTGTTTGAATTTTTTTCAAGTAATCCACTGTAATTAAGATTATTTTAAGTTAATTGATACGACAGCTTTTAATTACCAGATATGAAGATTATAGTCTGACAGAAATTGTAATTCTGATCGATCACCTGAGTCTGGTTTTGAGCCTAAATCGGATTAATAATAAAGAAAGCTTCGTGTGATTTCGTTATAAATAAGGACGTTTCTCTTTAAACGAATTTTTTTGATGAAAAATAGACCCTGGGGGAATCACAAGAAATCTACCAGGAGAAAATTGGTTTAGGTCGCTTAACAGTCCAGATCCCGTCGTTATAGATCTGGAGGTGAGACCTGTGAATTTTATCAATTCGCGTAGTTCAATAACTAAAGAGACGAGATTCGATACAAGGCGAATTGTGCCTCATAAAACTAGAAGAAGGAAAGATATAAGAGAATTTTACATATTTTATGACTGTAATCTCGAGTGACTAGCAGAATATTCATTCAGAGCAGTAACAACAGAGACCATTAACCATATGCCACTGTCAGTAAGACAAAAGTGTAATCAGTCGAAAAAATTAAGCGAAATTTAAAAAGTATTTTATGCATTATGCAACGAGTTGAGTGTTAACTTATGAGTTGATAAATTAAAATCTTAATAAATGTGTGTTGCATACACTATTTTTTGATTTTGTCTTACTTTGTTTCGTTATCTACTCTTCGCCAGAATATCATTTCGATAGCATTTACTTGTTGTCTTTGTCTTTATGATAACATGCATGTTGGGGTGTTTCAATGCTATATATTATTGTTGGTTTCACCCCTTTTTTGGCTACTTTTGTTTTAACTTCTTTCGGCACTTGTCTTTTTTGTAGTAAATATTAATATTTATATTCAGTTTCTCTAGTTTTTTATTTTATTTATCTTATTTTCTGCTCTTTTTGTGCTAATTTTTTCTTTTTAAATTTGTTGTCTTTGACACTCTTTTGCTTTTTGTTTTTTTGTGCTAACGTTATTTTTGTCAACGATCCATAATTGTTAGTCGATTGTTTCGTTCGTTTTAATAAATTTATTTGTAGGTGGTAAACTCTGAGGCAGTGGTGGCTTGATGCACTATTGCTGGTGCAGACAGCTTTTTTTATTTTTATCTGAATTTTCACTCATTTTTATTTTAAATCACTGCTAACGTTCACAATTTTAAATATCAGAGAACTTTAAGGCAATTATTAATTACTTGAGTATTGCATTCTAATTCGTCACAACTTATGTCGTAATGAATTTTATTAAAGTACAGATAATTGATACGTAATAAATCAATTAAAGTATCGAAGTAGAAAAAAGTTTATTTCTTCGAAAATATAAACGTAAGTAATCATTTGGGTATAACACGACAATAGCTAGTAAATGGTAAGTAGGGGCACGTTCAACACTGCTGCCAACACAAACATTACATCCCCTTCGCCCTAAAGCGCCTGATTTATTACTCCGAACACAAACAGGATATGTGCATTCTGTGCTTTCCATTATTCCTGCACTCGAATGTCTCCACTTGCGCCCCACTGAACCTTGTCTCGTATGCACTCCTCGTCCTTAAACAATGAATGCAAAAGAAGGCCATAATCCCATAACGGAGCATTACACTCATACATCACCGCCTTATTTGAATAAGAGAGGATGTGGGGGATTTATCTCGAGAAAAACTACCGAATCAGCGGTTTTCACTCCGTTGAAGATCTAATGTAGACGAATGGAAATGGTTGAGTCTAAATGCGGAAGTCTTGATATATTTTACTTACTATGACCAAGGACTTTTATTCATGTATATTAAAAAAAATTAAAAAAAGTGGGCTCAACCGGGATTTGAACCCGGGACCTCTCGCACCCAAAGCGAGAATCATACCCCTAGACCATTGAGCCTCATGCTGTTTATACTGATTTGAAACGTCGAACCTTCACCAGCGGGTTACTTTCTATTTTAGCCATGAATTGATATAATGAAAAAGAAAATAAAAAAATAAAAATAGACATTATACGTCTAACAGTGTTGTTAAAATTACTTTAAAATATATAATTAATTACAATTACAATTACTTTCGATAAAATGTAATTAATTACAGTTGAAATTACAAAATACGAGATTATAATTAATTACAATTACACGCTTTTATGTAATGAATTACATTAATCAATTACACTTTATCGCCTACCACTATGGAAAGTAAAACTTTATTGTATCCATTAACGAGAGAAAGTGCCACTTTGTCTGCCTAGGCAGGTAAAATATTTTACCTGACTGGTGATAGACAACCCTAATTGCACGTATTTTACATTGATTAAAATAAAATTGCAAAAACGATTCTTGGTGACGTTTACCAACAACAGCCAACAGTAGTGAATACTTTCATGGCTAATGAAGATACGGAGGTTTGCCAGGAGGATTTAACTAGTGAAGATAAGCAAAAGAACAGTTCTACTAACAACATTGTAAACACTTCAAACACATTTTCAATATCTACCTACTCCTTCAACATCTGGTATTAATTTTTATAATCCCACTGGCTGCACATTTACCTTTAATGTATTTAATAAACCGTAAAATGTACTTTTTCATAATATCTACCTTAAAAGCTGAGTATTAAAAAAGTGCAACTAAATAATTTTTGGTGGTACAATGGTGTGGTGGTAGGCGATAAAATATTGTATGCAACACGGCAGTAAAGTGACTGTGTCTGACTCGTTTGGTTGTTTCCAAAAATTTCCAAACTCGTCAGACAAAGTTGCATTTTACTGCCTTGTTACATAAATAACTATTATTAAAATATTTTTTTCCAAAACCTTTATTTTGTAATTATTTATTATGTGCAAACAAAGAACAAACAAAGAGAGCTTCTATGAAAAACAAATAACAGAGTTACAAAAGATGTTCGAAATGCCTTCCTTACATTACCAAACAAGCATAACATCCTTATCTTAAAAATATTCAAACTCCCTCTAAAACTCCCGTATTTGTTTGAATTTGTTGGCATCTTTTATTAATTCTTTGCTGCAACTCTTTGAGGCTCTTCATAAGAAAACTATAAACTGTTTTCAAGAATCCTTGGAGAAAGAAATCTAGAAAAATCAGGCGATCTTGCGGATCATATCACAGGTCCGTCTCTTCCTTTCAATCTACGTGTTTCTAACAGCAATCGAAAAATGAGCAAGAGCACCATCATGCTGGAACCACATTTGTTATTTTGATCAAAGAAATGTCGTTCAAAAGATCATACATTGTGTTCTGCATAAAGTTTAAGCTCGAGTTTAAGTAAGAACCGTCTATTATTCGGTTTGGTAAAACATACCTAATGTCCAGATTCCATTAGAGATGGTAATTTCCTTCACCCAAACATGCGTTTTATGAAAATTAAAAACTTGATTTCGTCTTCATCCGTAAAATAAATATTGTCAAAAAAATGTTGGTCTTCAGCATTCTAGCGTTGAAACCAGCGGCATAAAACTAAACGTGCTTGATAGTCAAGTACATTTAAGGCCTGTACTCATTATACATGGTACGGTTAAAGCTGCTGCTTGTGGTGGATTGTCGAAACAAAAAGAGCACTAATTATTAATAATAATTAACATTTGAAAAAGCAAATTTGAATACTTGGCATTGCTTTAATGAGGACTATTACTGAATAATACTTTGGCACATATGTGAAATATTTTAGACACACCCTGTATATAAAAAACAGCTATAATACATTGTATCTCCTACAAAAACAGTTTTTAAAAACAAAAAAAAAATTATGACGAGGAGTAAAACTATTTTTTTTTAAATTAAAATTTCATTTTCAGAATTTGTAATTATCTTAATTATAAATTTTAAATTCAAGATAAACTGTCAATGCAAATTAAATTGACGAATCAGTCATTTCTAAAATAATAATAGTATTCTCCTATTAATAAAAAAACCCATTTTTTTAATAAGAAATAAAAATACATATTTTTACTACTTGAGTTGAAAACGTTTTAACGTCAAAATCCAATGAATAAAATAGTCAATACGTGTTACTAAAAAAATAATAAACAAAGCTTTACTAATTCTAAAAATCCGAAACAAATTTTGACAATTTTAGAAACCTAAGACAAGTTTCTTATTAAGGTTAAATCAATAAAAACAAAAGTGACATGAATTAAAGAGTAAAGTTGTTACTTAAGGTCTTTGCCCAACGAAAGGGTGGTTAAATGATAAACTTTGTAGTGTCACGAAGCGGAAGTTCATTAGCCTGCTGGGTCGAAGGCCTGCCGATGCGCATGGGCTATTGCTGATATCGACTAAATCACCGTCGGTTAAGGCAATGGCTGGCTCAGCATTTGGGGGGTTGGCGAACTAGCGGGTAGTCGGTTGGTAGAGTTCGACGAAGAGAGTTGAGTTAGGTGGAATGTGAGATATGTCCACACCCTTCGATTGTGTAAGAATGTCACTGTAAGTAGCTCTTAAGTATCCTATCCACTATCTAATATGTATATCTCGATCATCATTAAATTTCCTTTTGTATTAAAACCTTGTTTTTAATCTCAACCCCACCTCACGAGACAGAGCCCGTGACAGTAGTTTGGACTAGTTTCGGCTACTTTTATTGTGCCATCATCAGCGAACTGTACATGAAGAACAATGCAAGAATAATTTTATTTATACACATCTTTATATTTTACTTCATTTCTAACATGTAAATGCTTTATTCTTACTTGTTTGAAACATCTCGTTATAAAAATTTTACATAATTCTGGTGAGTACTATGTTAACCACAATTTATATAATTTTACCACGTGTTCTTCATGTATAGTTCGCTGATGATGGCACAATAAAAGTAGGCGAAACTAGTCCAAGCTACAAAGTTTTCCATTTAACCACCCTCTCGTTGGGCAAAGACTTTAAGTAACAACTTTACTCTTTAATTCAAAAACCTAACCCAACTTCGAGATGGTCACCCTATCTATAGAAAAAAAGTGACATGTTTTTCCAAAATTGAAAACCGGATAGACGATATTTTACTTATTTTAAAATTTGGAGATCAATTTCCTAGTTTTCAGAAGATAAAAGCACCATTTCTTATTAATTTTTAACTCAATTAAAACAAAAGCACAAAAACAATGTTATAAATGCAAATTTTAAAAACCCAATGTAATGTTTTATTTATTTAAGAAGCCAGAGGCAACATTTTACTAATTTTGTTAGTCAGAAAGGGCTATATTTTGACAATTTTGCAAGTCAAAATTGATATTTTTTATCAAGTTTTAAATAAACAAAATCAAGAGTGCTATGTTTTTTAATTCTCAAGGATCGGAGACATTTTAATAATTTTGAAATGTATAATTTCAGAAGTCAGAGGCGATAGATTTCAGCTAGTTAGAATAAATAATAAACTATTCGACACAAGCAAAACAGATTTTGGTGTTTTACAAGAATCTGAACTCGGTCCACTGTTACGTGCGCCACTGCTAAAATTCGCCTAAAATGTAAAACAAAACATAAAGTATTTTGTGTAAAACGCTTTACTGTTTTTCAAAATATTTGCCTTTCATATCTATACACTTTTGCATTCGATAAAATCAATCTTCAAAACATTTATTCCACTCTGAAAGAGGTACCTCCAAAACTAGCGACTTAAATGCTTCAACGGCCTCTTCAAGCGATGAAAAACGACCGCCACGCATTTTATTTTTGATGTATGGGAATAAGAAGAAGTCGTTGTGTGATAAATCGGGCGAATATGGGCAATGTGTCATTAATTCGATGTTGTTTGTGGTCAAAAACTCAGACAGTTCGTTGTGCGGTCTGCGCGCTTGCATTGTGATGATGCACAATAATTCGCCGATTTTGGTTGTTTTTTCTGATTTCAGCAATGACTTCCGGCAAACAAATTGAAGTATACCACTTCGCATTAACGATTTTTCGATTATCTAATACAACAGTTGCGACATGACAGATTTTTTTGAAGAAACAAGCAACCATTTTTCTCGAAACGCTTCGTGAACGGGTCACTTTCGTTGGTTTAGGTTCACTTTGAAACACCCGCACAGTTGATTGCTGTTTAGTTTCGGGTTCGTATGAATATACCCACAATTCGTCACATGTTACAATGTTGTTATACAGAATTTGAACGACCACCGTCGATTTTTTTAGCATTTCCTTGCACCATTTGATTCGTGCCACTGTTTGTACGTTTTTCAAAATGTAAGGGATCCATCGACTGAAAAATTTCCTAACATGCAACTGATCGTGCAAAATTTATGTATTTGTTTCACCGCAATACCTAAGGTCGCCTCTATCTCCTGGTATGTCACATGACGATTTCCTTAAATCATTTCGCGTACGGCATCGATATTTTTTGCGTCAATGGAGGCGCATGGACGTCTTTCGCGAGGATCGACAAGAAACGGTGATCCTTCCACTCTTGAATTCTGCGAACCACTTATAAAGTATAACTTTGGACGGTGCTTTATCTCCAAATAACAATTTGAGTTTTTCCACACATTGCGGTGCTGTTAAATCGTATTGGAAATCCCAAAACATCATCACTCGATAATCACGGTTTGAAATTACCATTTCTTAGCGCAATTGCCAATCTTTTAAATTTTTTTAAAATTAAACCGTCAGGTTTGAAACTGAATTGTCAACTGTGCCAGAGGTAAAAAATGTCAAATTTTACGAATATGACACTTGCAACATACTGGCAATACTTAAAGTACTTGATTCCGCGGACTTTAGCAGTGGCCTACGTATTCGTAATTTACGTTAATGACTTATTTCTAACTTCTATTTACCTTCTTATTTAACTAATTTCGATATTGTTTTGTACGTTGAGGATTCCACAATAAACAGCTCTAATTTATTTTTGATTGTTTTAAATCGCAATTAAATTTCAGACAGTCTTATTTAAATTTTGTTTTCGACAAACAGATTTAGTTCGAATGGAACAAAAACTGTAAATTTCTTGCTTTCATGACGTTGTCTCACACTTAATGATTTTAAACACTGTAATTTTACTAGTAATAAGTCATCTTGTAATACTTTTTTTATTAGAAAATCTATCCCAGCAACTATCTCAAAAGTTAGTGAAAATAGTATATTAAGTATGGAGAACGGTAAGGAGTGCTTACCGTTCGAAGACAATTGTTTGGAGGAGGAGCGAAGCGACGACTCCAATTATTGTCTGAGAACGGTAATCCTTAACGTTCGACATGCTTCTAACGTTTTTTGCGCGATTGGAGTTTCTAGAATAATAATAATAATTTATATCAATAGATTTGTGATAATCGGGAAGATTGAAACTAAAAACTTTGGGTGGCTGTTGCATGGTTGCTATGGTTTTGTTCCAAACAAGTAAAATTGTCTTTTTGATACAATCATTCCTACATAGTTCTGTTTTGTGGTTCCATTTTCGAAGCAAATATAAGCGATAGTGATGATCTACCGGATGATTTAGAAGACGCTTGGCAAGAAGGATGTTCGGCAATAATTCCAGAAAAATCTAAAGCCCGATATGAACAGACATACAAGTTGTTTATGGAATGGCGTGAAGCAAAGAAGATTTCTGTAAATGAAAAGAGCTTGTTAGCGTATTTTGTAGTGAGAATTGGACACTTGAAGGCCGCAGGCAGTTTATGGGCGGAGTATTCTATGCTGAAGAATACAATTTTTCTCCATGATGCTATCGATATTTCTAAGTTTGCTACATTAATTGCTTATCTTAAGAGAAAAAATATTGGATATCGGCCTAAGAAGGCTAAAATTTTTACCAAAGAAGACGTGGAAAAATTCTTGAATGAAGCACCAGACAAACAATTTTTAATTCAAAAGGTATGTTGTAGATGATGAGGTGGTACATCTGAGTTCTAAGGAAACAATATACCTATTTGCAGATAGCAATGATATTGGGAGTATCGGGCGCTTGTAGACGAGAGGAATTGTACAATATTAAAATGAGTGACATAGAAAAACATGAAGAAATGTTTATAGTAAATATTCCAAATACAAAAACGAATATTCAGCGAACGTTCACAGTTATTAATAAAGAAAATGAAGCAGTTCATTATTTGGAAATACTTCGAAAATACATAAGAATTCGACCAAGCAACCCAACGTCAGATCATTTATTTATGAACTATCAAAGTGGCAAATGCACTAGGCAACTCACAGGAAAAGACACAATTGGAGACTGGCCGTCAAAAATTGCAAAGTATTTAAAGTTGCAAGCCCCTGAAGGTTTTACTGGACACTCGTTTCGACGCACATCGGCTACACTTTTGGCGAATAACGGAGTTGATGTGTTGGAACTAAAAAGACGTGGTGGGTGGCGTCCATCAACGGTGGCCGAGAGTTACGTGGAAGATTCCCTCCAAAACAAAATTGAATTTGCTCATAAAATTTTACACAGCGATGTTAGTGGACTATTACAACAACCTGGGACTTCTACGTCGGAAAGTTTGTCTATTAACACTAGAAACTCAAATGCGAGTGGTATTACTACTATTAATTATAATAATTGTACATTTAATTTTGATAAATAAATCGCAAAATTGTTTTTTTTAGATTTAATTTCTTACCGTTCACTGAACGGTAAGTGAATTACTTACCGTTTTGTTACACGTAGCAACCAGTAACAGCAACCTACCCTCGTGGAAACAGGCACAGTAAACTGATAAAAACAACCAATCGCGCAAAAATGTCTTTTTTGCACTAAATAATTCTTATTTAGTTTATTGCATATTAGCAGAGGTTTATTAATAACTTTTTTTTGTATTTTTCGATGTCCTAACACTTCCTGGCATTTATATTTTTATTTGTTTAAAATATTTAGTAAATAACTCAGAGTCTCATAAATCTTTGCCTTTTTTCATGGCTACAATGCAAGAACAAATGATATTTGCTGTCATTTTTTTAAAGATAAATAAATCTAGAAATGCTATAAAATTCTGTTAAATTTTTCAACAAGTTTTCTGGCAAATTTCAATAATAATAATTGTTTTATAATAATTCAAACGTTTTTGCGCCTGAAGATTAGACTAATAACTGTACAAACAATTAATTTTAATTGCATAATTTAAAAAAAAAACAGTAATGTTTATTCTTCATTATTTTCAAGGTAAATGTTGTAGGTTAATAAACGTGACTAAATAACTACTAAAAAAAGCAGTAAATGTTATATAACAAACTCGATTGAGAAAGTAATAAATTGTTTTGAAAGTTTCTTTTTCTTTTTTTAACTTCTCTTATTCCTAGTAAAAAACATTTCTTTCACTGTTATTATTTAATTATTAATTAGTATATTTATAATAATAAATAAGTCCTACTTCTACCGACAAAAAATTAGTGTTTTGTTAATAACAACACGGCTCAATGGTCTAGGGGTATGATTCTCGCTTTGGGTGCGAGAGGTCCCGGGTTCAAATCCCGGTTGAGCCCACTTTTTTTACTGATAAAACCAATCAGTATTAATCATGAACTCAATCAAATATTGTTTTTGACATAAACTTTAATATTTATTTATGTAACGTGATAAGAAATCGAAAGTAAGTCTTTGACGTGAAAGAGGTGGACGAAAAGGTCTCAGATCTATTATTCAAGTCCCCAGGAGTTGACGCAAAGTAAAAGCAAGAGATTAATCAGTCTGTCAGTCAGAGTGATATTGCCATTAGTGAAACAGATGGGGTCCTTGAAATTCCCTCTTATAGAATTATTAAAACCGACAAATATTAACATAGGGAAAATACGTTTTTTCGAATTCGTGTTAATCAAATTCAGATAAAATTCGGCATAATCTGTACTCTCATGATTCTACGTAATCATTCTTCTAATTATCTTCTGTTCTAGTATGATTAAATAACACTTCTCAGTGTGTAACATATTCTCTTAACTTCGGTACTTCCCCTATTTCTGTCTCGGTTTGTTTACCGATCGTCACCGATCAGCCATTCATTGTCCTTTAACAGTACAATGAAGCCAGTAGTGACAGTAACAGTGACCTTAGTGCTATCTGTAGTGATTTCCAGTGGAATAATCCTTGACATGTCTTTGTTTCAACCTCCCGATTATTTCGAAGACCGTTCCAGGATCCTCTCTGAAGAAAACCAAACATTCCTCGGCCACAACATCTCTCTAACCCCTAAAGAACTCGCAGTCAATTCAATCCTCCTCGAGGCTAAAACACAAGAACTCTCATCGGCTTACAAAAACTCGTCGAATTTTCTGCCATTGCAACACTTTTTCCAAGCGAAAAATCGAATCGACAAATCCCGAGTGTTCTCTATAATTAGAAGCTTACCCAAAGGAACCTCACTGCACACCCATTTACTCGCCGCGGCTTCCGTCGACTTCCTAATCAAGAATATAAGTTATCGGGAGAATCTCTATGGGGGATATATTAACAACGTGTTTAAATTGAAATTTCTGAAGGACCCAGAGGACGATAAACGATGTAATTGGACGCTGATCAACGAAATGCGGGAGAATCAAACCGCTCCAATTTTTGACCAGTGGCTCCGCGAGCAATTAGTTTTAAACGTGGATAACCCTCGTGAAGCTTACCCAAACGTTGAGAGTGTCTGGAGCAAGTTTAAGAAGACGTTTACTACCACTTATGACTTGTTTTCGTACAGACCCGTCTTCGAGGAGTACATTTATCAAGTCCTGAAGGAACTTTATGACGATAATGTCTTGTACACGGAGCTCAAAGGGACGATAATGCCCTTGTATGAACTCGACGGAACGATCCACTCAAACGAGGAGTTTTTCCGTGTTTTTATCAAAGCTGTAGAGACATTTAAAAAAGATTATCCGAGTTTTATAGGTGTTAGGTACATTCATTCGATTTATAGAGGAGTAGATGATGCGACACTCGAAGCAGGTTTAGAGGAAATTATTGATTTAAAAAAACTTTTCCCGGAGTTTATCGCAGGATTTGATTTTGTCGGGTTTGAAGAAGAAGGCCGAACTCTTCTCGATTACGCTCCTCAGCTTTTGGACGCCCAAAAATACCTCAAGTATTTTTTTCATGCAGGGGAAACTAGCTGGTTTGGTCATACCGATCTTAATTTAGCCGATGCTATTCTTCTTAACTCTTCAAGGTATTTTTTTAACTGGTTTTTCTTCTTTGTAAATCATTTTTTGCAGGATAGGACACGGATTTGCTCTTATCAAGCACCCGAAATTGTTAAAATTAGCCAAAGAACGGGATATCCCTCTTGAAATTTGTCCGATTTCTAATCAAGTTTTGATGCTGAATGAAGATCCCAGAAATCATCCAGCAGCTGCTTTGATGGCTCTGGATTATCCCATAGTTGTAGGAAATGATGATCCTTCAATTTGGAATGCCACTGGTCTGAGTTATGACTGGTATATGGTTTTTATGGCTATGACACCCGAATTTAGTGGTCTTGAAGTTTTGAAACAGTTAGCTATAAATTCTATTGAATATAGTTGTATGGAAAATGACGAAAAAAGGTCAAGTATAGAGCTATGGAAGAAGCAGTGGGATAAATTTATAGATGACATTTTGGAAAAAAGTTTAAAGCACCTGTAGAATAATTATTTAAATAGTTGTTTAATTTTGTTGATGTTAAATTTTCTTCAAATCTAAAGCAACCAACAATGCACAAAATTGTAAAAACTGTTCTTTAGAATATAATATTTAGTGTACTTTATGCTCTAAATTTTTTTTTGTATTGCTATCTGTTAAAAACATTGTTTTAAACCCAGTCTGTATTAAAAATAATAATTTAGTTTTCTAAAACGTTATAAATAGAATAATTCAGGTCTTGAAAAATTGTACTAAATGTTTTAGAAACATTATTTTTTAATCTGCAATAAAAGCATATTTTCTCAAGAGAAAAACATACTTAAAAAAAATTGAAAAATATTTTCTAATAATTTTCAACAACAAAGATATTTTCTATTGATTTTTAAATCGAAATAAAAACAAAAACAACATTGTTTTATAATTTTAAAAGGAAGTGGCAACTTTTACTGATTTTAGAAGCTGTAAAGATCATAACTAATATATAAATTATTGAATATTACTAGCACAACATTAAGAGGCTGAGAGACTTTATTTTCTGTGGTAATTTCTTGCAAATTTTTTTTTACAAGAAAAAATTAATACAGAAAATAGAATTCTGAAAACGGTTTAATCTATGATATGTATTTGTATACAATATATGCTTATTAGAAATATATTTGTTAAACTCTTTGTAAAAAAAAATAAATTCAAAATTCTATAAAATCAGTTTATTAGCAATTATGTAAACTTATCAAATTATATTAACACTAATACAATCCGAGTGCTTCTTTTTTTCTCCCTCCAAAACTTGACCCAAAAACCTATTCCAGTCTTCCTCCCACTTAGCTAAAGCTTCATATTTTTCCTCCTCCTCCATCACACTAAACTCCAAAGAATTCATCGCAAGTTGCCTCAAAAGCCTCAAGTCACTCTCCCGACTTGCAAAACCCATAAACGCCATATACCAATCGTAGCTCAAAGCTTTAGCCCCCCAAAAAGTCGGATCATCACAGGTAATCACAACTGGATACCCTGAATTAACCAAAAACGACCCTGGATGGTTCCTCAAGTCATCCACAAGCTTCAAAACCTGATTCGAAATCGGACTAATCTCAATTGCAATTTTCCGGTTTTTCACTTCTTCAAGAATTGCAGGATGTTTGACAATACCATAACCGTGTCCAATCCGAGTTGTGTTAAGTAAAACGGCATCGAAAAGATTCATATCAGTTGAGGTACCGCACCAGTCCGTTTCAGCAGCATGGAAAAAGAATTTCATACCAGTCTTCGAAAGTTCCAGAAGTTGCGGGATAAAATCAGCAAGAGGTTTACCCAAGTCTTCTTGTCCCACCAGGTCAAAACCTGCGATGAATTCAGGGTAGAGCTTCTTGAGTTGGGTGGCAATGGTAACGTAGTCGTCGACGGTTTGGTTATCGACTTTTCTGCTAGGAGCGTAAATGAAACGAACTCCGTGAAAGTCAGGGTAATCATTTTTGAACTTCTCCAAAGTTTCGATGTAGAGCTTGACGACTCCTTCGTGGTTGTAGGTGGTACCATTGAGTTCGTACACTTCAGGAAGCAAGCCGCGAAATTCAAGATACATAACGTTGTCTTCGTATAATTCTTTAAGTGTTTGGTAGAAGTAGTCTTGAAATACGGGACGGTAAGCTACCAGGCCAAAAATTGTGCCAAAAGTCTCGGCAAAGCGGTTCCAAACATCGTTTATTGAAGGGTATTCCGTGTTTGGGTCGTCTACTATTATAGATATTTGTGACTTCAGGAAAATGTCGAAAGAAGAGTTTTCTGATCGAAGATCTGCTACCAATTTCCATTCACATTCTTCACTTAGTGTTTTATCAAAGAAATGTAATTGAAGTCGGTTATTTACCACACAACCATACAAATTTTCTCTGTATGTTAGATTGTATAAATAATCCAAAGACACTAAAGCTGTGTCATGAGAGTGAAGAGATGCTCCTTTTGGTAGTTTCTTTATAAAATCAAAAACCGGTGATAGCTCGATTCCATTTTTTGACTTAAAAAAATGAATAGCAGGAAGAAATTTATGCGGATCTTGAAACCCTTCATCATATTCTTTTAGTTTATAGTTCATCAGAATTTTATTTACTTGTTGTTCTTTAGCAGTGAGTATTATATCCGATCCAATGGCATGACTAGAGTCGGAACTAACTAATTTGGCTCTGTCTGACCAGTAATCAGCTCTTGCAAATGCCAAAAGTGTCAGTATAATAAAAATAGCCATGACGTCTTATTACACCAGACACTGGTAACAGACTGAGACTTCTTAGTTTCTTACGTATTTGAAGAAGATAAGAATTACAAGAAAATTATCTTATCACCAAGTATCAATATCCATGTTAGATATTATTTCACGGGAGATTCACTAAAATATTATAACAGCGAACAAAGCAAACTCACGAAATATTGATTGCCTGATAAACAAACCAATTGTTTCTAACACGTCACAATAGCCTATTCGGTGTTTAATCACAATATGAAACAGAATTCTGGAATAGTTTTTGTTGGCACAAATAAATTAAACAAATTAAAATATTTCCAAGAGACCTACCAATTAATTCAAACGAATGCGTTGTAAGGAAACTCGTTAAAACAAACTGTTTCTTGCAAGATGTCTGCACTAAGAACATGCTAAGAACAACGAATAAAAGAGAATCAAGGTCGTCTCAGTCTTGGCGTTCCGGCCAATCATAGGTCGTCACGTGCTTGCAGGTGCTTAAAAAAATGTACTTGAAAGATTGGACTCAAGTGCTGATTGCTGAAGGTCGAGAATTCATTGTCAAGGTGAGGTTGGATAAATAGTACATTAAAGAACGCGTTTTATAAAGTTGAAGATTAAATAAACGAGGTTGAAGGTTGAAAAGTAAAATGTTTCGTGCTGTAATAAATATTAAAGCTTCTAAATGAATGAGATCTAATTCGTCTCCAATTTAAATTTCCCGCGATTCTAACAGCAGAGAATGAAACTTTTTGATTTGGCAATGTTGCTAGGCAGATGTGATGGTGATGATTGTCAATGAGTGATAAAACCTTGGAGGCGATTTTCTAATTTTAAATTTTTTCTATGCTAAAATACAACGAAATTGCTTAAGAAAGTTTTGTGGCTATGACTTTAAGTAAATGACCAGACAAAACATGGAGTTTTGAAGACATTTTGCAACCTTTTATAAAAGAGACATTCCAACATCGGCTAAAACACTTGCAGTGTCAGCCAAGTTTTTTACATTTAACGTTATCTAATACAATTTTGAATTGTTATTTTATTTATAAAAACTAAGCTACTACTTCTACAGTCCTCGTTTTGCTGTAATTCATTTAATGATGTATGTTTTTGGTTGCTTGCAATTTTGTGTTACCTAATTTTGGAGAAAATGTTGCGATTTAACGCGAAATTAGTTGATGTAATTAATATTATTAACGCTTTAAGAATCAGTGTCCAGATTTCCATTTAATACTGATAGTTTGGTTGAGGTGTTTAATGCGAATGACTGTATGTTATTTTATGCTGTCAGCACTTATAATTAATTATAGGTATATCTTTGATGGGGTAGGACCTAGAATGTTAATAAGGCTTGTTTTGTCAAATACCCAAGTTACCACGTTTTTGTTAGATTTTTCGGAATTTGATATTAGTAAATTTTTTGAGAGTGAGAATTTAACGATTCATTATGTACAGTATTGGTATCTTTAAGTGGGCCAACTTTTTAAGACCCTTCTATAAACCGAACAACAGCCCCATTGTACACTATAGACAAGGGATAATTACCGTAAGGATGGATCTTGAATTATGATAGTTTCCTCTGCCAGAAACATCTGAGGGAACTGTCATAAATCAAGATCCATTCTTACGGTGATTATCCCTTGTCTATAGTGCACAATAAACCGAACAACAGCCCCATTGTACACTATAGACAAGAGATAATCACCGTAAGGATGGATCTTGATTTATGACAGTTTTCTCTGCCAGAAACATCTGAGGGAACTGTTATAAATCAAGATCCATCCTTACGGTAATTATCTTTTGTCTAAAGTGTACAATGGGGCTATCGTTCGGTTTATAGAAGGGTCTTAAAAAGTCGGCCCACTTAAAGATACGAATACTGTACAGGTTTTTTCTACCAAATTGTCTGGCTACTTAAAAATCAATATGAGCATTTTTTTGGGGAGCTGCAGCCTATGGTCTTGAGAATCAAGAGAATCTGTTTGCGACCAAAAAAGAAAATAATAAAACATTTAAATTAAAAAAATATTAAAATGTAATACCAAAATGATGAAATGTTTGACCATTAAATGTTGGATATTTTAATCATTGGGTTGGTATCTATAACACAGTAATTTGTCTTGTTGTTTCTATTTTTTAAATTTTAGGTTTTGTTTTTTAAACTTTTATTTAATTTTTTTTATTTCTAGTACATTTTTATTTAAAAAAAAAACCTTGTAAACTATTAAATTCTCACAGATTTTATTCTATTTTCTATGTTTATTTTTTCTTGTTTATCATTCTCTGGGAGTTGTTTTATCTTGTTTTTTTAGATTTTTTATTTCAGTTGTTGTTTCTTAATATTATTGAAGCATTTTTTTATTGTAGTTTTTTAATTATTTTCTTCGAAACGTTGATTAAAAATATTTTTTAAAATTTAGTTAAATTTAATTTGTTTTTTTTTTTCTTTTAAATATAAATTTTAATATTTAAATTTATTTATGTAGAGATTTAGCTCAAGCTCTGCTTTTCGTAGTTCAGTTATTGCTTATGCTAAAATTTTGCTATTTTGCAGACTTTATTTATAAACTAGAGTGCATCTCAAAAAAATATTTTTGATTATACAGCATATTCCAAAAAAGTGTGATGTTATAACGATGAATTTTCTAAATAGCATGCTATAATTTTCTGTGCTGTTTAGGATGTCTTTTCAGTAACTTACACATCCCCATTTTTTGAAATTTGTTCAAAAGTTTAAAAAAAATTGGAAATAGAAACCAAAAAACTTGTTTGTTAACTACTTTAATTACAATTTTAATAAATAAAAGTCCAAATTGGCTTTGATAAAATTGTAATGTTAATAATGGTTTTTTAAATTTATCGAATATTTTTATTTGTTATAATTAAATATAACTATTATTATTGAAATAGTTAACAAAACAAGTTTTGTCTACATTTGTTTTTTTTTTTGAACTGATAAAAACAAAATTGGAGATGTGTTAGTAACTTAAAGACAATCTAATGGGCTAATATGGGTTTTTAAAATGTAATAGCATAATAGCATTCTATTAAAAAATGTATTTTTTGACATCACACTTGCTTGAGAAAGCCTGTTAAATCAAAAATATTTTCTTAAAATCCGCTTTAGTTTAAAAATAAAATTGAGAAAATATTAGAATTCTTACTGAAGTAATAACTCAGCTAGAGAACTGAGAAATGAACTGAACCAGTCTGTGGATTTTTCTAATCGTTGTTGTTACTCTTCTTTTCTTTAAATGTCAAATTTTTAGTTTTTTGTAAAACGTACCTTTTTTTTAAATGAAGTTAACTTTGTGCTCTTTTTTTCAGTCGTTTTTTTACATTTTTTGTTATTTTACTCGTCGTTTTTTAGTTCTTTTGAAACTTTCTTATTATTTTACAAATTTTTAAGAAATTTGTTAATTATTTTGTCAAAATAAATAAATTGTCAATTAATTTCGCAAATAACTTTTAAATGTAATGTTTTTTAATCGGTGATATCTAAGTTTTCTTAATGTTTCAAAAGATTTTTTTTGTACAATTTTTTCTTGTTTTCCTTCGTTCAAATGTAGTTTTTTATTCATATTTTTCTTTCAGTCGTTCTTTTTAAAGTTTGTTTAAAATCTTTTTTTGAAATTTTGTTTTTATTGCATTTATTTTGTTATAAAAGTTATTAAAATTATCTATAGTAAATCATATGAAATTTTGACAAAATGTCAGCATCCAACAAGCTCAAGTGCTTAATTTTTTAAATTATTTTATAATTATCTATTATCTCAATTTTAATCAGCTACGTTTTAAAATGTATTGTAACTTATGCTTAAGCCTTAAGCTTTATTTAGACATGGTTTAGGAATGTTTTATCCGAACTTTTAAAAAATAAAATATTTAGAAAAATACCACCAAAGATAGTAGAATGTTACTTGTATTTATGTATGGTTATTTTGAGTCCTTACAAGTGTTTTAAAAGACTTTTTAGAGACGCAAAATATGAAGATATTGAAATAAACAAGTTTTTTAAAATTTTGTATAACTTTTATTGGCATATAAGTAATCTATATATACAATACTCAAAATGTACATTATTGTTCGTATATCTAAAAATTGTAATTATTAAAATAAACACTACATGAATCTATCGGAAATCTACATCAAAGATATTGTTATTATTATCACGGCTTCGCAGCCGGATTGTGTTCACTTGAAATTTTCCATTTGGAGATTTTATCAACCATCAGTCCGTACTTTGAAGGTGCACTTGGGGTGTTTTTCTTAAATGTATTTAAATGTGAAACCCGACATTTTCCCGTGAACGCCTCATCGAAATATCTAAAGAACTATCAAGCTCGTGTCACAATTTTTTGCCTTACATAACCATAAATCATCTCAAATCGAGATTTATAGCTACGAGGAGGAAGTTTGGTTAGATCTAATTACAAAATAAATATATCACAAACATCTTAGTCGATTCAGTTGCGCGTTGCGCTACGCGCCCGCCGAACCTCGACCTACACAAACAATACACAAACACTAGGAGTTATCGAAAATTGGTCCTCCTGAAAGACTTTTGGTGATATGTTCTCACGGCGCCGCTGTCCGATGGACCCGGTGGAGGATAACCTCACCGGTGCTTGAGGTCGGCTCACTTGTCTCGGCCTCACAGCGACACTTCAGTACCCACTGGACAGACACAGTGATGAGGCGGGAAGTCTTCTCGGTCTTCCAGGAAGCTGTGTCCGTCCAGAGGTCTTCTCCGGGTTCGAGGTACTCAGGGAGGAGGTCGGAGGTGACTTCGTCGGGCTGAGGACCTTCGCACACGAACTCCACTTTGACGGTGGTGCTCAAGGAAGGGGCACATTGCATCCCGGGGATGGGACACAGTCCGCAGTATTTCGGCCGGAAGCGCTTCCTGCTACGGCAGGGGCCGAAACGGAGGAAAACGCCGCTGCTGAGGCGGTGGGTTGCTTTGCATTCGTGGCCGCGCTAAAATAAAAAAAGAAATTAGAATTTATTGTTATACTTTGTCTGAAAATGCTTGAATTATATGGTTTTTACTTAGGTATAAACTAGTTTTATAAGACATTTAATAAAAGTTGTTCGAAAGAGGCAGCTGAGGAAAACTTAAAAGTCCTGTGGTTTAAAAATAAAGATCAAAATTGACTCAAAAAATCAACTGCTTCTAGTACACCACAAAATTCAAGTATTTACCAACAAACTATAGTTCAAAATTTAACAAAATTTTTGCAATATCTCTTTATGTTTATGAATCGTATGTAAAATAATTTAATAGAGTTGGCGATGGTGATAATTTTTTTTTGACATTTGTCACTTTTTCTCAAAAAGAAAAACTGTTTTATACTTATATTTTGTATATTTTTTGTTTATATTTGTTAAACAAAAATTCAAAATGTCTTCTGAAGCTGAAGAAACTCTGAAACGGATCCAATCCCATAAAGGTGTTTTCGGCACAATTGTTGTTAATTCAGAAGGAATTCCGATTAAAACTACCCTGGATAACACGACAACAGAGCAGTATTCAGGACTTATAAGTACTTTGGCTGACAAAGCAAGAAGTGTGGTGAGAGATCTGGATCCTTCAGATGACCTAGCGTTTTTCCGGATTAAATCAAAGAAGGAAGAAGTTATGGTGGCTGCTGACAAGGAATTTATATTAATTGTGATACAAACTACAGATTTTTTTTAATTATATTTATTTGTCTTTTATGTAATATTTTGTACTTTTGTATTTATTAAATTTTTGTCTACTTGAAAGTCTCTTAACTTTTTTAAAAAAAAAGAAACTTATGTACTGTATATATATATATATATATTTGTCACAGCAGTAAGTTTCAGTTGTTGCGAAAAGTCTATAACGCCAAGGAAGGTAATTTCTTTGAAGTCTTTAGCTTAACAGCAAGACATTCTGTCTTTTCTGGGCTGGGCTACTGTAAAATTGCTAGAAACAGAAGAAAGGAGAAAGAATCAAGCAGATGGAGTAGGGAAAACTAGGCACATCTAAAATCGTCGAGAACTACTTATACCATAGCTGAGACCTCCGGTTGTTTTACCAGAAGGGCCGAAATTTGGTGTATGATATTAGATTTTTCCAGAAACTTTAAATTTTCTGGAGATTGGGTAAAAAGTTTACAAGCCCGAGTATGCTCAATTTTAACAGGTTATTTGCTCTGCAGACCGAGATCTTGTTTCTTTATTTCCAATAGAGTAGAGGCTTTGCCATTAAGAGAATTCTGCTCTAGAAATGTTAAAGCAGCCAAGATTACCTACAAGGAGAACGTGCCTTTGAGGGCAGTTGTTGTGTCGTTCCTACGATTTTTCTCTTTTTACAGAAGATTGTGGATGTTGTTAAATTCTGCAGGTTCAGAGATTAACACCTCTGGTTGTGTCTTTGGAGGGTTTAACTACGTTAGATGTAATTTAACGAAGTTGGCAATAGTTTATTTTTATTTATTATTTGACAGTTGTCACTTTTCTCAAAAAATATGTAACTGAAGAAACTCTGAAACAGATCCAATCCTACAAAGTTGTTTTCGAGAAAATTGTTGTCAGTTCAGGAGGAATACCCATTATAATTACTCTAAATAACATCACAATCGAGCAGTATGCAGGACTTGTAAGATATTTGGCTGATAAAACAGGAAGTGTGGTGAGAGCTGTGGATCCTTCAGATAACGTAGCGTTTTTCCGGATTAAATTAAAGAAAGAAGAAGTTATGCTGGCTGCAGACAAGACATTTATATTAATTTTTATGCAAACTTTTACAAAATATTGTTGATTATATTTGTTTGTTTTTTACGTAACATTTTGTTCTTTTGTATTTATTAAATTTTTGACTACTTGAAAGTCTATTAACTTTAAAAAAAAAATTGATGTACTTTATGTATTTGTCACAGCAGTGTGTTTCGTCGGCTGACCTAAAAAGTCTATAACAACAAAAAGGTAATTTTTTCAGTAAAAAGTTTTTAGCTTAGCAGAAAGACATATCTTTTTTGGGTCGGGCGACTGTGAAATTGCTAGAAGCGAAGGAAAGGGTATAGGATCAGGCAGATACAGTAGGAAAAACTTAGCATGACTAGCGACCGTCTAAAATTGTTCAGAACATGTTGTACCATTAGTGTGTTGATATTAGTTTTTTCTAAGAACTTTGGATTTTAGGGGAGAGAGCTCAGAGCAGCTAGTTGTTGTGTCGTTTCTATGACTTTCCAACTTCTCCTTATTCACAAGAGATTGTTGATGTTGTTGAATTCTGCAGATTCAGGAGTTGTCAATGCTTGAAGGAAAACACTTCTTTTAAACATTGCTGAATGAGACCTAGACATTTTAAATCACAACATATATTGACAGAGCTGAGTGCATCAAATTATCGATACGTTTGTTTCTACTTCTAAAAGAATGCAGTACTCAGCGTGTAATACCGAGACTCTAGAGTCTATCGAGTGTTTCAGAAAAATCTATAAAAGTGCCCACCTTGATTTCAAAGCTGCAATACGTCGCAGAGATTAATCCTAGAAGGATCACTTGCAGTCTACAAGACAACAGAAGATCTTTTTGAAAGATCTTACTGAAAGATACAAATTTAGGTTTATTACGTTTGCCGTTTGGAATCTTTATAGTAACAGAAGACGATACTCTAGTCGAGAATAATCCAGAGTTAGAGGAATCTTTGAGGACTGCACCAAGAAGAGCCTGGAGACTTGATATTCAGGTAATTATACTTAATGGAATCAAATGAGCAATTAACTTGTTTTCTGAATTCGGACTTAGTTAAGCTAGTTGCTTTACTGTAAAATTTTTAAAATAAATAGTATTATAGTTTTGCACATTTTTTCTACAATTTTTTACACCGAATTTTAAATTTTGCACATCGCTGATAGGAATTCTATAATCAAAATTGTCTTGGGAGAATTTAACTACGTTAGATGTAATTTAACAAAGTTGACAATAATTTACATTTATTTATTATTTGAGGGTCTTTTCAGTCACTTTTTTCTAAAATAATGTAGCTGAAGATACTCTAAAACAGATTCAATCTCACAAAGTTGTTTTCGGAAAAATTGTTGTTAATTCAGGAGAAATACCCATTAAAACTACTCTGGATAACACCTCAATCGAGCAGTATGCAGGACTTGTAAAATTTTTGGCTGATAATGCAGGAAGCGTGGTGAGAGATATGGATCTTTTGTAAGACTCAGCGTTCTTTCGGATTAAATTAAAGAAAGAAGAAGTTATGATAGCTGCAGACGAGACATTTATATTAATTTTTATACAAACTTTACAAAATAATTTTAACCTTATTTGTTTGTTTTTTATGTATCATTTTGTACTTATGTCTTTATTACATTTTTGTATGATTAAAGTCTAAAAAATTTTATAAGAAAATATCAATTTTCTATGTATATTTGTCACAGGAGTGTGATTCAGCTGTTCTGAATAGTTTGTATTTAACAGCTACAACACCGAAGAAAGTGATTGTTAGCTTAGCAGTAAGACTTTCTATCTTTTCTGGGTCAGGAGACCGTAAAGTGCTAGAAAGGAAAGAAAAAATGGAGAAGTGAACAAATAAGTAAAAGATACTAGGCGTTGCTAGCGACCGTTTTCTCTATCGCCCAAATCAACTTGGACTATTGCGTTGAGCCCTTCTGTTGTTTCTACAATTTTGGATACTTATTATCAAATTTCGCACAACACTGATAAGAATTTTATGACCAAAATTGTCCTGAAAGAGTTTTGAAACGAGATACTATATTTAATGTAGTTGGCAATGGTTATAATTATTTATTATATGACAGTTGTCATTTTTTCTCAAAAAGAAAAAGTTATATATTTTTTATATATTTATATTTTCTAAACAAAAATTTAAAATGTTGAACGAAGTCGAAGAAATTCTAGAACAGATCCAATCTCAGGAAGATGTTGTCGGCATCATAGTTGTTAATTCAGCAGGAATACCGATTAAAACTACTTTGGATAAAGCCACAACAGAGCAGTATGCTGGACTTATAACTCCTTTGGTTCATAAAGCAAGAAATCTGGTGAAATATATGAATTCTAAAGAAGACCTAGAGCTTTTGCGGTTTAAAACAAAGAAAGGGGATATTACAGTGGCCACAGACAAGGAATTTATATTAATTGTTATCCAGACTTTTACAGAATTATTTTGATTTTATTTTTTTGTTTTGTATTTATTTACCGCAAATTTTTATGCAACATTTTATACTGTTTTATTTAATAAATTTTTGAATGCTTAAAGTCTAATTAGAATTTTTATTTCTGTTGTTAGTAGAAAGAAATGTGTCAAAAACCGGGTACTTTAATCTTACTTCTTCGCTAGAAGCTAGAGCTAGCATGTCCTTTTCTGAGCAGTTTTCATCAACATTTTTGGCTTAGTCACAAAGCTTTGAATCTTAAAAATAATCGCAATAAGAACGTTTCGTTATTAATTCGTCGTCTGAGCTTTTCGATCGATCTTTCCTGATGAATTATTAATAAGAAATGTGCCAAGGACACGCAAGCTTTTAATTGAAGCACTTCCTATCTAGACAAAATCCTGCAACTCGTTTTTAAATTGGAAATTTGTGTCGCAGAATCGCGTTTAAAAATTAATCAAAAAAAAATCTCAAATTAGTGCATTGCGAGTTTTTCCTAGTCCTCGGCGTCTAATTTGTATCTCGAGGCGTTGCCACATCCTTGCCCATTAATTACTAAAATTGTGGCACACACAGTACACATTAGTCAACACAGAGGAGTGCCGCGTTTACCTCAAGGGAAAGCCACTAAAAACTGAGGAAGCCATGAATAATTAAGCGATAAATCATCCAAGAAAGCCGTAAAACTCGGTCAGGACCACATGAAGTGCTTATTTAGGACCTCCCAGTCGTAATTCTAACAACTGACACCTTCATGAAGAAGAGGAGATATGAGTTTAAGGAAAAGCTTGTACACGAGAGCAAAAAAATTAAATTATTGCAGATTCTAGAGATGAGAGACGATACGAAACGAGGCTTCGTTAAGATAAGAGTCGAACGAAATGTGATTTGGAAGTTTGAGAATTTAATAATCTGTCGTATCTTCAAACTAAAAAGAAAAATTTCATAAAAATATTACAAAATGCATTCTTCTTTGATAACTGATAATTCAATAACTTTTTATAAAAAAAAAATGAAACTTTTTTAAATTGGCCACTGTTTACCATTTTGTTAACTCACAAAATGAAAACTTAAATTCAAAAATACTTTTTTTTTTGAGACGTAGAAAGCAAGTTTAATTAATTTTCAATTTACTTAAGGGCCCTATTTGGCTAAAAAGTGTCTAATTTTGGTCTTGTTTTCAGACTAATACAAGGTATAACGTCTCTTCCTATTTTTTGGTATTTCCTACTACTCGATCACTTTCACATCTTTTAGTTTTGAGAGATACCATGTCTAGCTTATGATCTGTTATCTAATTGGTTGATTATGATAATCAGTTTTTAGTAGATTAATTGTTTGACTCTAAATTGTTTAAATTTTGTAGATTTCTATGATTATTATAAACAATATTCTATCAAAAATTTGTTTTGACTTTAATGGAATTTTTTACCCTGAGATGGTGCTGATTTTTGTGATGCACTGTGGGTACGGCATCCTGGCACCTCCTAGTTTGGCATATCCTAATTTCAGTATCTGGCAGACACCTCGCATTTAAATTGGACCTTCTGGAAGAGAGCCCCGCCCCACACTCACTGCTACACGGCGACCATCTAGAGAAGGCCGGTTGGCAGGCCGGGGGTTGCTCTGCTAGAAAAACAGAAGAGTTCCATTAGCGTCTCGAGGATTAATTGTTAAGAAGGTGCAAACGCCAGTCGACGAAAAAATAATTTAACTCCATTATGTTTTTTTTTAACAATTACCCCGATTCCGTCTCGCTTAATTTGAATACGTGCCGGAGAGAGACAAAGGTCGCTAGCTTAAAGCGCAATTTCCTGAATTTCTGTCGAGATTTTCATGAAAATTAGGAGCAATTTCGGCGTTTTATTTAAGCCCGTTTACGACAAGGAGGAGTTGAAGGAGAACTACAATGCTGAAAGTTTCGGTGGACGGGTTTGTGTCCTAGTTTTATTGCACCGAATGTAATTTGTGTGGATTATTTTGGTTCGGTTTGGGGCTTTACGTACCAGTTTGGCTGTCGCACATCCACTCGCGGCAGCACTGCTCGGGGACCTCCACCAAGCGGGGGTGCTGGCACGAGCCACGAGGAGAGATGTGCTCCTGGGGACACAGCGATGAACACCCATATGTCCCATTCTGAAATGATAAAAATAATATAGAAAACGTCCAAATTGTATTTGCAAAGCAGATAACTAAGTCTAATTTAAAACGTGTCTATAAACAATGCTCAACAATTGAAATGGAAGATTTTAAAATTTTAACAAAGTTTAAAGTCTTCTAAATTTAGTAAGAGTAACTCAAATTCTTAATTTTGTGGAGAATATAAATCTGTTAGTGCCTAATTTTATGTAAATTTTTATCACGTTTTTTAAGTGACACTACATGGGCCCGCCATTTTAAATAAAACTCTTCTTTTTCTAGCTTTATTTTGCAGCTGAATTGTTGCTTGCAAATTAGTTTTTCTTAAACCTTTTGGATTTAAGTTTATCAGTCTGTTCTAGAACCTGGGTTTCGTCTTTAAGGTATATGTTTCTTTAATTTTTTTTATTATGGCGATATAAATTAACTGTATTTACTGCCATCTACATTTTTTTTACTGTAACAAATTATTTAAGGGAGATTACCTCCTGTTAATTCCATTGTTTTACGTTTTAAGCTGTAGTTCTGAAAAATATTGGTCACGGCCATTGGTTAGATCTGAGAAAAGGTGAGTCATCTTTTTGCCTGAATAGAAGGTATACTTGTAAACACCTCAGCAAATACTAGAATTGACCTAACAGTATATAAGCAGTATCAGGACAATGATGAGTTAACCAAAATTGAAATCGAATATATGTACTAGTAAGCGAGTTGAGTTCAGCTGTTCATCGGAGCGATATTTTCGAAAGAAAATTGTCTTTAAGCAACAATGGTAAGCCTATAATGTGTGATTAAATTATTTAGATATTTCCGAAATTATTGTTGCGTGCTGTTAGACTAAATAGTTGTTAGAAATAAATTATTCGTTAATAATTGAACTCTTTAGATTTAGTAGTAACATAAACATCTATTATAATAAAAATAGTTCATTGTTATTATTATTAATCAGTTATGACCGATAACAATTACCGGTCTGAATTAGCATGTAGAAATTAGCCATGATTGAGAGCTTTTCAGTCCATAAATTAAACGACAAATAACATAAACAATATTACCGACATAACCACATTTTCTGTTTCCAAACTCAATTTACATGTGATTGGTAATACAGCCGGTATTATATTTGCTGTTATATCTAATGAAGGCTAATAAATGACATCTATACACGGAATAAATTAAACGACAAACATCAGTTTTACTTCTATTTCTTTTTAATTTTGGTAATTATTTGAAATTATGTTATAAATTACCGCCCAGTGTTTGTAATCCTGTTGAAAAAAAAAGCTGACCTCGAGCAGTTTGTGCATTGTTGTTTATGTTAGCGGGACGCCGTATTCAACATTTGTTGTCCTGGGAAAAGCCGAAGTTGTCGCGTCATGTAAATTTTCAAATCCTTGACATGGCATACATTATTACAGGACGAAGTTGTGAGCCTCTCGAGTTTAAAAACTTTTAAATAGGCTCTTTATGGAAACACCAAATAAAGTTTTAAGTAGGTAAGTTTATCATTCAACCAACAAGAGAGTATTATATTTGAAACGTCTGAGAAAAGAAAGTTAAAAACTCGAAATCTCAACGTCTTATTTTAATTGGTAATTACGCACATCATTGTCTTTGGTGAGATGAAAAAATACGAGACATTAACGAGTTTTGACACTTTTGATAAGCGTTTGAAAGAAACAGAAACAGTGCTGGTCGAAGGTACCTGAAACCCGCCGAGATATTTTTTAATAAAAAGGCACAACTTATAATTATATACAAACTTATTGTTAAAAGTAATGCAAAATAACAATAACATTTTTTTGAGTAAATAGCTTCAGAAAATGTTAGAATTTATGAACTAATAAAAAAAATTAGTCATTATTTCTACCTAAATCTAGAAAAGTCACAAACCATCTGGCACTTTCTAACAAAGACGTTTGATTATATAAGGAGGGTGAATGACCGGGACGAGAACATTCTGTCAGTTAACAAGTCTAGTCACTAAATATACTAGTTTAGTGCCCTTAAATTATCACTAGAGTGTTTACTGTCGATTGGCGAAAAATAAAATTATTGTTGAAGCGGGGTGTCTCTGTGCCAATCCGGCACTGGAAAGACATCAAGAATTTGATTGTAATAAAGCAGTAAGTCGAGTCGGAGGTCGCTCCCTTGTGGAACAGTTTACAATTGAAATTCATCAGGAAAAAGGCGGCTTATGCATAATTCAACAAATTTTAGCATAGAAACCGGCTAATAACTAAAATTCTAAATGCCGTCACGGTTGTCATAGCTGTTTTTAGATTTTTTTGCAGCGGTCATTTAATACCGTTCTACCTCATATTTATTGAGTATAAATATAAAGTTTTAGTGAAATTACCACGTGCTAGAATTTATGGAAATATGAAAAATTCATAAAGTGTTCTTTGAGAATGTTTCAAATAAAAATTGCAATTATTTTTACCAAAGATCAAAGAAATGATATTTGAAAAAACGACACGACTGTCAATATGTCAAGATTTCAAAATTTCATTACGCGATGCAACCGAGCCACATTTGCTCGATGTTAACCAAACGAATGCGATTTTTATTACAGCAGATGATTGGAATTTTCTGTTTTGTATCAGAGTTTTCATCTGCCTGCGTTTCTCAGTCTGTAAAATATTCATTTTTAGATATCTCGCAGCCGGCTGTACTTTATTTCTTGTTGACATTGTTGTGCTCCCCTCGCTAAATTAAATATTAAATAAAATTATATCTGGGACTCACCTGACAAGCGCATTGAGTGCGACAATCCAATGTAAAGGTTTCCCCGTGCTCGTATGTCTTGTTATGAACTATGCATGGCACCCCAGTGGACTCTGAAAAAATTTGTGTTATAATAGGACATTATATAATGAAACGAGCATTTAATGAGGTCATTAAGACACGAGGACGAAATTTACGACACGAGAATTGGCGTAACGAATACGGGTGTCTTAATTATTAAATAAGCATTATATACGTGTTGCATACACTATTTTTTCTACGATCCAACCACTCACACTATTCTCGATATATTTGTCTGTCTGACCTGACATGAGGTTTTTTTCCTCATCACTACAGTGTATCCCGGAGCGTTGTGCTCGATTATACCATACGATACTATACGATATTATACCAACTCTCGCTACTTTTCAGTACTCTTCGTTAGATGGCACACTGTGTCTGTCTATACGACTACTAGCAGAACTTCGTTTGGTATAAGCGAGTTCTCCCACCCGTTCCAATCGAGCACAACGCTCCGGAATACACTGTACTGATAAGGGGCAAAAACCCCGAAACCGGTATACAGTTTCTCGACGTTGTTGTTTGATTGGAACGCCTTTGATAAATTTAGTGACTTATAGTTAAAAAAATGGACAAACCCAAACATTAATTAGCATTTGTGTCTTAAAAACAGTGCTTCAGGGTCAAAATTGAGAAAAACCCATCAGATTAAACAATACTTCGAGCTTTTTCAAAATTGTAAAAATTTGAAAACCTGTATCTTGAAAACTGGTTGAGTTTTAGTAACCGTTTTGGTTTTAAATTACTAAAAATTTTGTTGGCTTTAAACACAAATAAGTAAATATAGTCATTTCAGGCTTAAAACTATAACGTCACAGTTAAAATTGACAAAAATTTAAATGAAACACAAATTTCGAGCTTTTAAACTTGTAGAACTCTAATAAACTTTATATCAGAAACCGTAGGTACTATTTCAATGTTTCAGTTATAAATTACAACAAATTTTGTTGGTTTTAAACTAATTGTAACCAGTCTTGACATGAAATTGGTGCTTTATGTTTGAAATTGACAAAACACAAATGAACCAAAAAAATTTTGCTTTTAAAATTACAGAACTTTATAAGCTGTATTTTGAAATTCTGTGAGTACTATTTTAACTTTTCTAGTTTGAATTATAAATTTTTTAATGCAACTGGAAGCATTTATATTGTCAAAATATTGCATTATAGTCAAAATTGACAAAAACCTATAGAATTGAACAATATTTCGTGTTATTTCAAAATTGTGAAAGTTTGAAAAGCTTTATATTAAAAATTGGTTGAGCTATGTTAGCCGCTTTGATCTTAAATTGTTATAAATTTTGTTGGATTAAATAACAAATAAGGAAGTAAAGCTACTTCAGCCGTAAAACTATTATTTCAGAGTTAAAATTGGCAGAAACCTAAACCAAACACAAACTTCGTGCTTTCAAAATTATAGAACTTTAATAAACTGTATTTTGAAAACGGTAAGAATTCTTATTACAGTTGAGCCTTAAATTATTATCAATTTTGTTGGTTTTTTAATTTAATGTAACCACTTTTGCTATAAAATTAGTGGTTTATTGTTAAAATTGACAAAGACCCAAACAGAACATAAAACATTTTGCTTTTAAAGTTGCAGAGTACAGCTCAACAAATCTAGCTTGAGCTCTGAGATCTCGATGCGCAGTGGACAAATTCCCCTCATCGGATAGTACGCAACATTTAAGAGGTCCCTTTTAGACATTAGACTTTTTATTTCACGTTAGATCATGCGTCTCTCCGTTTAGTTCGTCAAAATTCCGCTTGCCCGGTGATTGACGTTATATCCGAGTTTGACTGTAGTTTGTTGTACTATTATTAATATTTTTTAGGTTTACAAACATATTTTAGTTTATAAATTGTTTAAATTTAGGAAGATGATAATTAATTATTACTGTGAAACTTTAAATACAAATCTATTTTCTTATTACAAATTCACAAAAATTGTGCCACTAAGTGTACTCTCGCTCATCTCTCCTTGTCCCACATAGTTCTGTGTCGCTTCCTCGTCTGCGCATTTCGCGGCTCAAGCTAGATTTGTTGGGCTGTACTATTTTAAAGTTCTTAGTTATATTTTTTAACTCACATAAAAACATTTTGTTTTCAAAATGATTTTACAAAAATTTCTAAAATTAAACAAAATTTCTCGCTTTTTCAAAATTGTAAAATTTGAGAAGCGTTATCTTGAAAACTGGTTGAAAGTTGTATTAACCGGTTTAGTCTTAAATTGTTACATATTTTGTAGGTTTTGAAAACCAGTCATTTTTGCCTCAAAACTAGTACTTCATGGTTAAAATTAACAAAATTCTTAACGAAATACAAATTTCGTGCTTTTAAATTTGTAGAACTTTAATAAATTTATCTTAAAAATTTGAGTACTATTTTGATAATTAAGTTATAAATTTTATCTGCCATAAAATTAGCGTTTTATAGTTAAGCTTGATAAAAATCCAAATAAAACAAAAAAATTTTGCTTTTTATATTGTAGAACTTAAAAATCTGTAACTACTATTTTAATTTATTTAATTTTAATTACATTTTTTTAATTTAAATGAAAACATTTGTGTTTTAAAAATATTTGTGTTTTCAGAGCCAATATTAATAACAAATTATTGAATTGAACACTATTTCATGTTTTTTTTTTTAAATTGCGAAATTTTATAGGTAGGTATCTATGAGTTTTGATTATAAATTGCTAATTTTGTTAACTTTAAAAATAGATTTGATTAGTTTTGCCGTAAAACCAGTTCTATAAACAATATTAAAAAATATTTTTTTAAATTTTTAGTCAATTTCAAAAACTTTTATTTATCATTAATTTTCAATCATAAATTAAATAGTACATTATAAATATTATAATACAAAAATAAAACAAATTATTATCTGATTTTATCTGCGAAACTCCGAACAAAAAAACTCTGATGATTGTGACTTATGAGCATATATTCTACATTTTTTAGAATTTGAAAACAAACAACTGAGGGCTGAGATAAGAAAATGATCTAAAAAATATTTTTTTTACTGCTGTTGTACTTAAACTACTACTAAAATATTAACTTTAAGCACTGCTTATACAAAAAATCTTGTTGGAATACTGCATTTATTGATTCGTTTTCGCTCCCTCATTTAGCTATTATTAAACACGGTCTAGCACTTTTTTGGTAAAAAAAGCTTTGATCATAATTCCTGTCCGTCTCTAAACACTGCCTCTGTTCCGGTCTCATCGTTTGTATTACAAAATAACGACGTAGCTGTGAAAGCCTGGAGCGTTTCTCGTTTTTGCTCTTCAACTAGTTTCTGGTCTAATGAAGTGTGCCGAAGACACGCCTGCGCCCCCGGGCCGTAAAGAATACAAACCATAATTAAATATCTGAAACAAAGCCCCCTCACTGTTTAAATTAAAACCAAAATAACGCATTTTACAATGTAATTTGCTTTTTATGTGTAGTTTGTAAAATACTAGATAATAAAATTGGAATTCCATCAAGACGGTTTAGAGGATGCAGATTATATCCAAATCCTGGAAAAAGAGTGGAAGGACAAGAAACGGCGATAAACTCGCCTGTCAGATTACTTTTCGTTTCGAAGGATTAGGTGACGTTGCGGCTTAATGGGACGTAATTGTTATGTCCTCATTCAAATGGCGCAAAAAGGATTCGACGAATCCGTCAAGGGTTTTACTTGTTGCAAGGACCATCGATCGAAAAGTTTATTTTTTGTTTCAATGCCGGCGTGATAAGTTTACGATCCAAATATCTTTTCGATTTCAAACAAGAGAAACGGGACGCATTCCGCTTCACTCTAATTAAAATCGCAATAAATTTAAGTGGAATCGTTTCATAGCGTCTTCCCTGTCATTATAATTAATCGTTTCGATTCGATTTAATTTGCTGCGAGATCTAAACGGGTTTAAATTGTCCAACACCGAAAAGACACCGTCATTTTTCAATTACTTAAGCTATAGATTGGTTTTTTATTATGTCTCACTATATATTGTGTGATAAATACAAAATTCTGTAAACCATATTTGTTTAAGTAAAAATTTGCAATTTAAAAAAATAATACATCTATCTGGATGCACAGTTAGTGACCTCTAATATATTACTTCAATAATTGAGTGATTATCATTTTAAATCTGACTTATAATGTATTAAGTTTAGCTTTATCAACAAATTTTTTTTAGATTTTGATAACATAATACAATATTTTTGTTATCTCAATATCAAATTTGTTTCTTTGTTGTTAAATATTAAATTGGCATAAACTTAAAGTCGTGGTTTAAGCTATACTTTGAGTGCGTTTTGACTATGTGTGGTAAGCTGACAGAACTATAATCAAACATTAAAACGGAACGATCTGTGTTGGTTGCCTAATATACAAAAAAATTTGTTTTGTATGCAACCAGAAATACAAAAACAAAGCGACAACATTTCTAGCTGATGACATCAACGCATTTATTGGTGGCTGCTACTACAATTAGCTGATAAGAAAACAATTTCTTACCTCTGCAGACGCCCTCATTGTCGCCATGTTTGTAACGACAGACGAGCCCTCGTTGCTTATCACAAGGTCTGTCTTCACTGCAGGGTTCACCTAACTGTCTCGGACACTCTTCACACTCCCTGCACACTTCCTGTCCAATCACAGGACACGTGCAAGGATAAGGGCATTCCTGCAAATGAGAGTTGATAAATCATCTTTTGAAGTAAAAATAACCAAATGGTTTTTTGATTGAAAGCGAATTGCTGTTTTGCAAACGGGTTTATGCTGAAAATAGCATAAAATTTTTATTTCCGGCTGTAAAACGAAGCAACGGGGAATGACGTCATTATGGAAATATCTTTGTATCAGCAACAATATTTGCAAAGGAGACACGAAGTGATGCAAACGCGTCAAAATGGAATTTGACTAATTTTAAATTGGAGGCGTTGTATTTAAATTTTCTAAAGAAATTAAATAAAATAGAAATAAATTTTGAAGGCTTTCAATACTCAAATTTTTCGGAAATATTATACAAAAGAAACGAAATTATGGAAGTAATCAATCAATCAGTTTTTTGTAATTAGTTTTTAACGTAAATAAGTATCAAAAATTTGCTGAAAATTAGATTTTCTTTTGTCGCTTTTATTTGGTGGCATTGTTCCAGTTTCCGTTTTGTTATTTCCTTTCCTTCGAACCCGAACAATCAAAACCGCGTTCAGCACTTGTTCCCATTGATTAAATAACTAATTAATGTTAAATGGCGCTCGTCGAAAATCCCTCGTAGAAAATTCGACTCCGGTTAATTAGGAAGCGACGGGGATGCAATTAGGATCCGGATCGAGAACAGCTCCCTATTGCATCTCTTTTTCTCTATATCAGTTAATAATTCACGGAGTTTCTTCTATAATTAAAAGTGGAACAAACAAAAAAGCGAGATAATTGGACTTGCATCACGCGGAAAAAAGATTTTATCGATCATGTGTCAAAGAGGGCAACGATAACGACGCACCACCTGTGCTCAACCAATCTCGAGTCGAGATTACAAGGCAACAACTTAAATCGAGATTTATACAGACCGCTAGGACATTTCGTAAACGAGTGAACGATTTATTGCACGACGGAAGTTTGGAAGTTGGGCTGGACTGGAGGCTCTTTAAAGGTTTAGCGACCTTTGGGAAGTTGCCGAACGAGAATAGCATGTAATTTGGAGAGTATCGATAAATATTGGCGACGTATCATGCTGAAATTGCAGAAATGGTATCGACAGGTGCGACCTATATAGATATTTGAGCATTTCTACCGTCCTATATCTATATGGAGATTTTGATCACGCCACAATATTTATTTTAGAGTTTTACCAATCGGCAGCAATCTAGACTTAACACAATTCAAACTTCTGAATACAAAAAATACAAAAAATAAACTACTCGTTATAAATTTACTACATAGTTTTTACATAAAATCACAGAAATAGTTGTTTCAGGTTTTGGTGGATGCGCCGGGTCAACAAATTTATTTTAAAGAAAGTATATTAAATATCAAAGTAAAGAAAACAGTTTAAATACTAGAGTCGCTAACTTTATAAAATGGTAATAAAAATAATTGTAATTAAAATTAGTCGTACATAGCAAAATATAAATCAAAAAATTGTTATTAAATTTGTTTTTAAATGTTACACAAAAATGAAAAGCATTGTAAAACACTAATTTCAGTATATTTTAATTTTATGCTTTGCTTTACTTAATTAAATTTTGTTTTTGTTAGTTTGTTTTTGTTAATGGATAATTAAACTCAATTAAAAATTGTTATTTATTCAATTTTTTTAATGTTTAGACTGCAACTTATTTCTAGAAAATTAATTGTTTTCTGCTGTTCATCATAAAACACATTTAAAAAATTAATTAATTATTCATTTGTCGGGTTGCAAAACCTGTAGGACTAAATGCTTTTCAAAAATACAGTGCAATTTCAAGGTTTTTTTGATTTAAAGTGTTAGATTAATAACGAGTAAAAAAATTTTGATAAATAAATAACGCACTAATAATCAGTTTGCTTCTGAGAATATCATTTACATCACTCGCTTGTCTGGTTCTCACTAACTGACTAAAAAAACTGCTTGGTTAATGTCTTAGCTCTTTATATAATTATACGTTTTTCTAGAATGTGTCTCAACTTTTTGTGATCTTTTTCACTTAGGCAAAGCGATGACTCATTCCTCTCGTTCGGTTTAGACGTGTCTATCAATTATTTCGTGGAATTTTACGCTACGCTGCGACAGAACAAACCAAATACGTTTATTTAATTTATCTAAATTACATGTCAAAGCTTATAGTGAAATATTATCTCTAAACTTGCGATAACCACTCTAGGCTTTTGGCCTCTTCGGTCTAGTGGGAGGAACTAATGTTAGGGAAGTTTACATTGTAGGTACGAACAAGAAAAAGGGAAGATGTGTTCGCAGAAGAAGAGAAAGTTTTATGAGTTTACAAGATAGTATGATATAAAAGTTGGGGACTGGAAATTTAGTCTTGGAAGTCACGAAATCTTGAAGGTGACTTGGTCCTAAAGGTGGCGAAGTTCTGGAGGTGGTAGCATCTTGGGCAAATGCAACTGGTAGGCGGTGAAGTGGCACAATCTAAGAGAGATTTAGTAGAAAAGCATCTATACATCACGTTCTGGGAAGTCTCATACATATTAGGGTTTTCTCAACAATAACAAAAAGATTTTCGGGGAGGTTAGGATAAAGGGTTGAAAATAGAGCAGTGGGTGGGTGAAGAAGTTTGTGTTTGGGGATTTTAAAAATTCTGTTTAGGAGAACGTTGTCACGAATCAAAAACCGATGAGAAGTGCTGAGTGTTGACATTGCGATTTCATTATCTCCGTTTAGTGTCCGTTTGATATATTTTTGCTGAAGAACTTAAAGGCGAGCTGCTATGGGAGCGGTGTTAGTATCTTGATAAAGCGTGTAACTCGGGTGGCTGCGGTCGAAACGGTAAATTTGCCGGAGGATTCTTCTTTTGCACTGAGTTATTTTTTTGAGTTAGTGAGGACAAAGAGTAGAATAAAGAAGAGCTCTGTAGTGAAAAATAGGTTGTATAAAAGAGTTTTATGTATAAAAAAACTTTCCCATCAGTCTTCTGAGTAGATTTGATCGGTTTCTGGCTTTTTCGAGAGTGTTTTAGACATCTATTTCTATAGAACATGTGTAGAAAAAGGTGATGCTAAGGTAGGTGTAAAAGTTGGTGATAGGAATTGGTTTATTGTTGAGGTGAATATTTATATCTTCCTGGTTGAATTTCATTGAACGAAACATATTAGAATGCTTAAAAAGGATGGCTTTAGAGTTCTCAGTATTAATCTTCACACGCCATTTTCTTGTCCAGGAGTTGATATGGTTTAGGAGAATCTGCAGGATCCGTAAACAAAAAAAAGTAGAATTTTGACTGGTTCTAGAAGCTGTGACATCTGTATAAAGACGGCTCGTGGTTTTTGGCAGATGAGAGACTGAAAAATCAGAATTACAGAAGGTGTAGAGTATGGAAGACAGCACAAAGCTCTGAGAAACTTCTGAGTAAAGAGAAGCGGGGTTAGAGAGACAGTTTTTAATTATGATTTGACAGGTTCGGTTGAACAGAAAGTATTCAATAAGTTTAGTGAAGCAAAGACTGGTGTTTAAATTAATAAATTTTTGAAGAAGTCCGTCATGTCAGACCTGATCGAATGCCCGCTCTACGTCTAAAAGACTGCGAGCGTGCACTGGCCGAGATTTGCACTCTGGGATGTATCTGTGTGAAGCTCAAATGTAGGATCTGTAGTGTAGTGGTGAGAACGGAAACCGAACTGTTCAAGTAGAAGGATGTGATTTTCTTCTAGGAATTGTCGAAGACGAGAGGCAAGGACAGATTCTAAGATTTGGCCAAGAATATTTAAGAGAGAGATGGGACGATAGAAAAGAGGATTTGTGAGGTTTTTATTGGGCTTGGGAATCATAACTGTGTGGGCTTCTTTCCACGGAGTGGTAAAATAACAAGTTTGTAGACAAGAGTTAAAAATATTGGTGATTTTCAGAAAGGACAGAAGCTGGAAGATTTTTTAAAAGGATAGGTTTAACGCTGCGACGATCGGCACAAAATGTCTCTGATACTTTTTCTAGTTATTTACTCAAAATCTGTTTCTCATTGTTATTTTGTATTGGTTACAACAAAACAATTACTTTTTGAGATCTGTATTAAATAATACCGTAGAAAATTGTTATTTACTAACTTTCAGCATTTTGTTTTTTTGGATAATAATAATTACGAAAAACACAATTTTGTAAACTTATAAAACATTTTTTATACTACTAGTTCTAGAAGACATTGCTGTTTAGTTTGTTAAGGAAGTCTGAAGTTGTTTTTTTTTTCTAGTAGTCAATAATAATTATTTATTAAGAGAGATAATTGGTACAATACAATATTCCTGATTATACAGTAGACCAAATAAGTACTGAAAGTTTTAGGGTTAATTTTATTGCCTAGTAACATGAATATTATCTTTACTAACAATTAGTATTTATTATATGATTGGTTAAAGTAAAAGTGCTGTAGTTTGAAAACGATAGAGTTTAGAAAAATATTTTTTTGAAATTTGGTGTTAAGTTGAAGAGAGGAGCTTGTAGTTTACGGCTTATTCGCAGTTCTGGGACACTCTGTATATTCATAATTTTTATCGAAGATAGATATTAGTGTTGACAGTAACAATAATGTCCCACATTAGATATCAATAAACAGTTTATTTGAACTAATAAACAGTTTATTTAATATTTGTGAGCTTAAGACGAATACGCTTAAACAGCGCTCCAAAACTCGGTGTCAAAAAAAAACTGCACTTGCTTTACATATCTATCAAGTTTAATGCGTGTCAAATTTATGTCAGATCTGTGGCAAACGTTAAAAAAATGCGAAAAAAATAATTTTTAATTTAAAAAAATGTTTAAAATTTAAATTCAAATCCGTTGATTAAAATTTAAAAATACATATTTTAAGACAAATAACAAAACAAACTGTCAAAGTGCTCTGTTTCACTCAGTCTCTCCTCAAGTTGTTTAATATTACATATACGTCGCAGCCAACTAGCTTAATTAGCCGTTCAATTAACAAACTAGTTTTTTTACTAAACGTCTTCGTTTAACTAGCGATCTGAATGATATTCAGACGTAGCGTCTAATACAACATTTAATAAACTAGCTGGCTGATATTTAAGTCATTTGTACAACAGAGTGACCATGTGACAAAAAAAATGTGACTTTAGAAATTGTTTATTTAGTTAATTTAAAATAGATGAGTAACTTAATAATAAAGTAAAAGTAAATGCACCTGACCTGGTTTGACTTGGCCTAATCTGACCTGACCTGAGCTTTTTGAATGTCGTTTATAACCACTAAGATTTTTTAGATGTCCAAGTTTTCGCTGAGATCCTGAGTTAAACGTTATTGATTTAAGTTATTTAATAATATTAATAATTTATTTACAAACAAAACATAATAATTATAACAAACAAGACATGAATTCATTGACAATATAAGCACAGTGAACATGAAGAAGTTTTACAATCATTTTCTTAAATATACCTGAATTTCTATTTGTTTGAGCTCGCCTGGAAGCATATTAAAATTTTTTTGACCCATGTACAGTGGGTTTTCTTTAAAAGTTTTTGTATTGGGTTTAGGCAAGTGAAAATTTTGGCAACCACGTGTGAGGTAATAATTTATATCACTATTTTGTGTAAAATAGTTTTTAGGTTTATGTAGTAACATTAGTAAATTATGAATATAAGTGGAGGCAACCACTAAAATTTTATTATTATTTAATATACCTCTTTACGAATGTTTAGAGAAAACTTCAAATATGCAGCGTATGATTCTCTTCTGACATTTGAAAACTACTCCAGGCATACGAGATGCTCCCCAAAAGGAAATGCCGTAACACAATATTAGCGTAATAAAACATAATTAGTTGATCGATAATTAAAAATATTCTTAGTTGGCAAACGAGATAACAAAGTTTATGAACTTCGTCTAGCTGTTTTACTAAATAACTGAACATTATTCACCTGGCTTGACTTGACCTAACCTGACCTAATCTAAGCGTTTTTTTAAGTCAGTGATGATCTTTAAGATTCCTTCCAATCTTCAAGCATTTTGATGAAATCTTGGGAACTAAATTTAAAAGACTAGGCTAAGCAGTAGTTAAACGCTATCGATTCAAGTTATTTGTCTAGATGTTTGATTGAACGGCTGAATATTATTTAGTCCGCCAGTTAAACGGCGCTTTTTAGTAAAAAACAGCGAATTAAGTAAGTTGGCTGCAATATATGTAAAAACTTTGAAAGAAAAACATTAATTTTATGTTTATATTTTTTAACATTGACTGGTAGTAAACCAAAACACTGATAAAATACTGTTAACTGTTTATAGTTTTATTGTATTTCAAGACACTTATACTAAGTGGATGCTTACGAAATAAGAGGGTAAGTTATGTTTAAGATTTATTCTAATTGATAGCGTAAAATGTTGTCTGCTTTAAATAAATTATCTAAATATTTTAGCTAATTATTAGATGATTGAAGTGTTATTTTTTATTATTAACCATTGAAACGTGCTGTTAGTAGTACAAATTTAAAAATGTTTTATGTCTACAATATTTTCTTATTATTTAAGTTTTTGATACCTAATTTCTGTACAAGTTAGTCAAACGAAAAATTGTAGTTTTCATTATTTTTACTTACTGTAGTTGTGAACACATTTTTTTTTACTTTATTAGTAACAGTAGATTATATTATAATTTTATTCGCCAATATAATATTATAAATTATGCTTTGACAAATATATTTTATTTTGTCATTTTAATTGTGCTTTCACAAATAATAAATTTCAAAGCATTTTTTTGAAACGTTAAAACTGTTAAAAATTTTATTGAAAACAGTGTTTCACTTTTGGTGGATGCGCCGGGTTAGTTTGTTTAATAGTTTTATTTAATTTTTGTTGTCACTTTGCCAAGCGTTTGTTTGATTGTAATCACTCTACATTACAAAATCAATGAGAAGCGTAATGAAAACTGCCGAAATTTATAATTCAGCAATGTCCTAATCCAGGCTTTAATATCCCGCTTTATTCCGTAAATTTATCGTTGCCGTTTGTTATATGCGTTGTGGCATTTCATAATTTATTAAAAAGAGCTTTTTACAGTTAATAAAATCCAGATAAACGCGGCTTTTCCATTGTTGATAAATTAATGCGGATTGGTCGGTCTATATACGGCAAGAGTTTCAAAAAAAAAAAAAATAAAAGACTTGTTTACGAAACGGAGACTCTATTTCATGAAAGTTTATCAAGTCCTTTCAGAAGAAGAGCTTCAAAAGCTTATACTCCTCTGGTCTAGAATTAACAAGTTTGATCAGAGTGATGACATTTTTTTCCCCGAATTTTATCAAGAAGCGGCTCTCATCAGCATAATTTCTAAATTTAATCTCATATTGAAACTTTGGTACAAAATCAGTTTTGTTTAATTTGCGCATGTTGAAAAAAATTCCTCAGCTAATATTGATTCGGACGTATCATTACTTTTCTTGAAAATTTCATTCTTTTCGCAAAACGTCCGCCTCCAAATTTATCGGATACAATGATTAATGCACGTCGCCATTAGCACCCACCATGTGGGTGTATCAACTGTTTAATAATCCAATACATCAACAAGATTGTGACGTAACGCCCGCTCCACCCAACAATTAAAATTTCCTCGTGTTTATTTTTTCATTCTTTTGAATCGCTTATAATAGATCGCGTACGTCCCGAAATAAAAGACGGTTAGAACCCGGAAATATTGACAGTCCGGAGTCCGGACACAAAAAGAGGGTTGAACGGAATTCTAATGAGATACAAATGACTAGAGTCAACCGAATTTCATCGATCGCTAGGAATGCGCTCAACATGTTCCTTATCGCATGAATAGCACTAATGTGGTGTACACTCAGAGGCACAATTACCCTTCCAGATTTTCTCGAAAATCACAAGAAAAATACCCGAAGTTTTCATTTTGCTATCAGGTTAAAATCCCGGATTAACCGTCTTTAAATTTTCTGAAATCAATGCAGATTGTCGAGTAAGGCAGTTTCCTCTAGAGAAATTCGGAATTAAGAAACACAACTGACTGAATAAACATAAATCTGACAGTACAACATCCCCTGTCACATCGACACCCTCATTAGGATAAACCGTTCTTGAGATAAGCATCCGCCGGAAAATCCGGCCATAAATGAAATAACCTCACAGTCCGAAATCTCGCATATTATACTCTCCAAGATTAAGAAAATTCTCCTTCTTTGTTCCCCCATAGCAATTAATTTTTATGTAGCGTTCAAGTCGTCGTCACGTACTTGGAATTATCCTCGTTGTCCTCGAATCAGGAGGGAAATTATGTCATTTGAGCGACGATAAATGTCTAAAATGGTTTTTTTGCTACCGATAATGTAAAAATGATCTTTTGCATTTTGAAAACAGAATGTAAATAGTTTTATTTACATTTCTAGGAAAATAATAATTAATAGCGTAAGATGATGTTTAAAAAATATATTTGTAAAAAAAATTAATTTTAGAAAAATTTGAAGCAATTTTTCGAACATTATTTATAGAAACAGATAGAACGACATGCTTCAAAAATAATTCTAGAACGTTGTGCTTTAATAATAGTTCTAAATAAAGTAATCAATATATAAAAAAGAGACTGACCGAAAGTCAATCAGATAGTGAGAACGAGACAAGTCACTAAAGTGCGAACAGCAGCTGTGGACAAAAACAAAAAGAAAACGAAGAAGAAGATTTGACATTTATCGTGGTTAATTAAGTTTATCGTCTAATTATTAATTCTGGAAAATATATTTATAGTTTTCAAAGTCGTAACAATATTTTATTAAATTAAGAAGGCGACATTATTACTTTCGATAAGTCGCCATGAATATGTTTGCTCTGACAAATATTTCAACTACTACGGTTCTGCTGGTTTTTTCAAAAGTATAAATAAGTTGGAGAAAAGATGATGTCAGTAAAGTCAATATACACTGTTTATTAAAGACTTTCTATCATTGTTTATTAGAGTATCTTTAGGATAGCTGTTTAGCAAAGTTGGTTTAATAGATTATATTTTATCTATAGAGTTAAGCAACGCTGACTGTGTTACTTGAATGAATGACTTGCATTTACAAAATACAATTCTCTCGTTTTTTGAAAGAGACGTTATGCCGTTAGTCTCGGCCACCAATAGCCGTTAGGTTATATAATTTTTACTATAAAATTTTTATTATTTATCTATCTAGATAGTAAAAAGAGAGATAAAAAGTGTTAAATAGACACTATTTGAAACTAGTTTTATGGGCTGATTTCAAGTTAGAATAATAGCGGTAGTATCTTCGTTATTATGGAAAAATAAACAAATTCGGGGCTGTGATTTACTATTGTCATGAAAAAATATTAAAATTTGCGATACTACCGGTATTATCTCAACTTGAAGTCAGCCTATTTATCTTCAGATTTTTCTATTAAATATTTTTGAGCCACAGTGTTTATTAACGCATTTTTGAAAAAAAAAGAGATAAATATATAGTAACTGTAATTATGGTTATCCCAAGAAACCATAGAAAGTCCTAATAGGATAAATAATAGTTATGAGATTAACACTGTTAAACTGAATTTTACTGTGAAGGTAAGCGTAATAGATTGTAGCTAATAATGCTATTTTAACAAACTTTTGTGTCAATGCTTTTTCTACCAAATTTTAATGATTTTGTTTAATTTTGCAATTATTTATTTATTTATTGCAATAAAGAGAGACCAGGATGATAGACTGTTACTTCATCATCAATAATTTTTTTAGTTACTGCGTTCATTAATAAAATCTTGAAGGAAAAGGTTGGTAATATCATAATAAACTTATAAAATATACCAATAAAAATAATAGGTATAAGACTACCGCTAAAACTAGTTTTGGTGTAAATATTAAAGTATAGATAGTAGTCATTGGTGCTATACCAACTATTGCGACAAACTCTCGTGTCAAAGTGTTTTCTACCCAATGTTTTAGCTACAAAGTTATTGACTTTGCATTATCTACAATGTGTGCTAAAAAGAATTTTTGTAAGACAACCTGAGATTCTTGAAATCAAAGCAAACCCATATAATGCAGATTATTTATTTTTTAAGTTGCACTTTTAAGAACCTAGAGGGCACCAAAAGCAAAAATTAAAAATCGCTTTTTCAATAAATTTTTGACTACTTTACTAATTTAATTTAATTTAGTAGAAATGTAAAGACCACATGTTCCAACATTTTTTTTTAATTTCAATTTTAAAGTAATAAAATGGTATCATTTTTAAACATTTTTATAAATAACTTATTTACGTATTACTCAATTGGCCTATATATTTTTATAATTAAAAAAAAACATGTTTTAAATAATTTTTGTTTTTTGTCAACATATTGTAAAATGATTTTAACATTTTAAAATTAAAATTAAAAGAGATGTTAATTTTGGAATGTATAGTCTTAGCAGTGTGTAGAATTATGTAGTATAAACGCTCTTGATCACTGGAAATGTCGAGCTGACTACTTTTGTGTTGTTATTGACAATATCTACAGTAAAATAATAGTAAATAATATTAAAATGTTTTTACACAAAAATGCAGTTAGAATCTTGTTCTTCTAAAGTAACGACAAGCAGGTTTGCTTTAGTTGTCTTATTTTCAATAAACAAAAGTGTGTGGGTCTTTTTCATACAGTTTGTTTTGGTTAAAAAAAAAGAACCAACTGTCAATTGGTTCATTTTTATGGTTTCGGAAATTTAGCAGTCACGTTTGCTTCACATGTCTTAAAACTAGTGTAGCCGATCTTGTTTAATGTTTGTGTAATATGTTACTTAAAAATATATTTGAATTTTTTTTTGTACACGTTTAGAATGGTTTTATCTGATTCTTTTTGCAGTAAATCAATTACAAAATTTTATACTTTATAACAAAATATTTCTGTGTTTTGAATTTTCTATTTTATGATGTAAGTTTAGTTTGTATTAACACAGTACAGAATAAAAATTTGTACTGCAATAAATTCTATACAGCTTGGTTAACAAAAGAAGTCCGATAGCAAAGACGCAAAACTGATTCTTCTGTCTGTTGCTGCAGATGTAAAGAAACTGGATCTACACAGTCGTGAGAGAAAGGTGAACCGTTTACAATTGTAGAGGTCCGGTTCCTTAACTTGTAAAAGACTTCTTTTGTTAACTAAGCTATAACTCAAGTTTCATTAGTTAGATCAACAGAATTTAAAAAAAAAACAATTTTAGTGTTTTTAATTTGCTACATTATTTTTGCATTTTATTAGTTTTTCTTTTTTATTTGGAATTAAAACCCCTACAACATTTTTTAATGCGAAAATATCTATAACAATAGCTTGTTTAAAATAGCAACTATTTTAATAACTAAAATTTTGGTTAGTTACCAGCCGCATTTTTTAAATTAACTAGATCATATTTTCGAGTTTCAATAATTCAGAGAAAAATTCATTTTGTTTTGCAATGCTCAATATTCAAATATATTTTCAAAGCTAAAAATGTGTCGATCTCGTAAAATCTCGTCAGCTGGAATCGGCGTCCGTGCTGAAACAGTTTATTTTTTTCAATTTAATGACGTCTGCAAAAACGTTCGACACATTTGTTGCGTCGCACGTCGGTCCAAAATAACAACCTACAGGGGTTAAATGACACGTTACGTGTCTTTTAGTTGACTGTAAGTGGTTTATGGAGTGCTCGTTATAAAACGCGTTTTTTTTCCTTAATTAAGGCCTCCAAACTTTCGCCGAAATGTGATCTGCGCATTGTTCTCTTCCTCGGAAAAGTTTTAATGAATGCGTCGTATTGACGGCTATATCGAATATTATTAGGGTTGTTTCACAAGTTTTCTCGAAAGAGACGCCCTCATCACGCGATCACAAACCCAATTCGATTAAGCTTCAATTAAAAGTTTAGTTTTTACAAGAACTCACCCTCTTTATTCAATTTAAATTGTAATTAGAAGTGCTCAAAGCAATTCGCAGAAAAGGAAATATAATTGTTTACTACAAAGTTTCGCGAGTGTATTATCAGTGAGGTGACGCCCTAACTAAAACTAATTATGGCTTCGATTTTACTTAATATGATAATTTATTCGAGATAGAGTTACGAGGTGTTACTTTCGTCTATGAATTATTTATTCTCTAATTTACATAATGTCGATTCGGAAATCGACAATTCTCTGCCAAAAGTGCAAGGAACTTCCGGTTGAGCCTCACTCTCTACATCCAATAAGCGGCTTACATTTCGATATACCAATCTTTTTAAAACTTCATCTTTAATCGATATTTCCGGAGAAATCTGCAAAACGTCCACCGGAAGCACAAGCGGAAGGTAATGTTCCGGCTTTACGAAGCACTTCCTCTGCCGGTAATGATGGGAAACTTACCGTTTCGGCGTAAATAACTGTTCCACGAGAACGCAAATCGCGTTTACGGTGTCTTTCGCCAAGGATACAAGGGGGAATGCAGACGAAGATGGAGACTAAAAGGAAAATGCGCCATGCTGATTCGTCATTCTGAAAAAAAAACACGTTTGTTTAAGCTGTGATAACGTAAGACAACAAGTTTGAATTAAATTTAATTAAGTGTTAATTTTAGAGGAAGCTTTTAGTAAAAGGTTAAAATGTCTTTAAAACAAATACTCGTTCAGAAAAATTTGTTTTTTTACTTTTTATTAAAGCTGCACAAATAAAAAAAACGATAACATAAAATGAATAGATCAGGAAATTTTATAAATCTTTTTGACTTACATTTTTTGTTAAAGAGACAACTATATTAGACTTGATTCAAAATTGTTTAAAAGTGTGTAAAAAAATTTTGGTAACGCTTGTAGAAATTTTTTTATTAAAAATGATTGTCCTAAATGTTTGTCAAAAGGTTTGCGGTGGCTTTAATTAAAGAGGTTGGTTATTTAAGCCTAATAACATTTGGTTTGAGTTGATAAGGGACAAAGGTAACCGCAAGCAAACCAGTCAGCCATCGAAATGGCCACTCGGATTCGGTCCATGTTAGTTTAGGTCCTCGAACTCATCTTCCGCAAATAAAATTTCTTGAATAGTGTTGTCTCTGAAAATAAAAATTTTGAAGTCAACTAAGCGGAATCCATCACGAGTCTTGAGTGCGGTTATTAAGCTCTTGTCGACAGGACTAGATCCTTGCTGGGACGTTCATTTCACAGCTCATTTACGGCAAACAGTGTATCATTGTCCTGGCCGTGGTTGGATGTAATACCAGAGGCTTTGTTAGCATGCATGACCGACCGCTTGTGCGGCATTAGAGTAATCTTCCTTCAAACCGCTCTCTTTTCACCACTCAGATCGGGTTTTTATTAAAATTGCTAAATGAATTATATTCTAGACTAGATTCGCGAGAAACTAAATTTTTTTCTGTAAATATTTGCAAAGTTTTTTCAACAAACAAAAAATATTTATGGAATCCTCTCGACTAAGAAAATTAGATAATATTCCGGTTTGTTTTTCAAGAACTTATGCCTCGAGCTCGACATGTTTCAATATTTTTCCAACAAAAAATTGCTGTGTCTACTCGACGAAATTTATGACAGTGTTTGCCAGTCAGATATAGAGTCAATTAATCTTATCGAAGTCTAACCTCCTGAATTCTAATTTTACAAATTTTCTACCTCTTCACAAAACTATTATAAATCAAGGACCCGGACCAAACCGATACCAAACCGAAAACTAAACTGAAATTTATATATTTTTTAAAATGAAACATAAACTCATATTTTGCTTTATTTAGGTGTAGCCAGCAGGTGCCTGCATTGCAGAGTCATCAGTCACAGTCACTAAATAAAATATAAAAATAACTGCGTTTACCGCCGACTTAAAATTCTAAGTATACAAACCTTATATTAATGGAGAGCTTGTTAAAAGATCTTTTAATTAGTACAGTAATAAATAAGGAGTGTCAAACAACAATATTTTTAAAATGTGCATAAAAAACGCAGCTATAATCAAAAAAATCAGAAAATAATATCTCTTAAAATAAACAAGTTATAGAGCTTTTTGGGACCGTTGAACAGCCTGTATTTGATCCATTTAAAACAGAAACTTAAGCGAAACTTTAATTTTGTTTAAATCTGAGTTCTCGTTATTAAATAATATTAAATAATAAAGCTTCTAACTTTATTGACCACAAAAACAAGTGCGTTACATATATTCAAGCAAGTTTGTAATGAGATAGCTTTATTGTTATTAAAGCTGTCATTTACCTAAAAACAAACAAGTGATAGTAGCTTGTCAGTGAGACTATTGTGCTGCCAGGTTAATAAGTGCAGAGCTGCAACTGCAGGATTAGTTTAATTAATGTGGGGAGAGCGGTTGGCACGCCTGTACTTTGTTCCTGCCGCTTGCAGTGATTAACCGATCAAAAGAAAAACGTAAAACCACTTTTAGAATATCTGACAAAATGACGCATTTTAAGATGTCGCTACCAGAAATTAACTTTGTTGTGGCAAAGTTGGTAACAGTGCTTTTACGGCGAAATTATGTCGATTGCTATCACCAAAGTTTGGATATTTTAACATGTTGTAGTTACGATACCTTAGAGGGAAAAATATGAGGGGAATTAATACAGAAAGTTGCTTTCAGCGACAAAACAAAGGTAAATTTCGATTTTTGACTGAATACGTAATTAGTTGTTTTAATAAATAAATTACAAAAAACAACATTAAATAAAATAACAAGTCTTGTTGGTTTTAGAGCTAAAAAGTGGAATTAGTTATTCTGAATAACGATACGAATATCAGCTCGAGAATTATTCCTGAAATAAGAAAAAAATAACACTTTTCCACTGTATCATATCTTTTCTGACTACATAAAGTGTGTAATAGAGTTGCCGTCATATTTTCCGAAAAGTGCTTGAGGACTTAATGGAAGACGGCCAAAAGTATATTTTATGGAGTAAATTTTGGACGAATTTAATAATAATTTAAGAAGCTAATAAAATCATAATTTAAGCAAGAATATACAGGGTTATTCACGAATGATGACAAAAGATTTATGCAACCAATCTTACATTTTTGCATGAAGCTTTGATAAAATTTAATTTGAAAAATGTTTTGCAATCATAATTACTGTATACCATTTTATATTAATTTAAATCTCTTTGAGCAAATTTTGTCAAAATATTCACTAATAACGAGAACTCTGACATAATCCTGATATATGAAAAATGTATAGAAAACGATTCAGCTGCAGTAACACTTCATGCAGAAAGATGTTATTATCGAGTGGTTCTAACAGACAAAATTTTTCAAAGACTTGAAGCAAAATTGCTCTAATTCAGACGATTCCAAAAAAATCTATATATTGGGCAAACTGCTGTAGCACAAAATTTAAGAATTAGCCAAAGCTCTCTAATTAGAATAATACGCGCTAATAAATTTCATCTCTATCATGTTACACTGGTATAAGAACTAGAAATAACAAATGTTTGTAAAACAAAACGCTACGAATTAAACCAAAAGAATTAAAACAAATTAAAATGCGGCAGCTAAAATTAAAAAAATGCAAAAAGTTTAGAAAACAATAAGAAAAAAAATGAAATAAAAAACTACGTAAAAAGTAACGATTCTGAAAAACAGAAAAGAAAAACTAAAAGAAACGTAAACAAATCTTTAGAAAAACTTAAAAAAACAAATGTTAAAAAGAAGAATCTAGAAAAATTTAAAAAACAATAACAATAAAAGAATGAAGCCAAAAAATTCGCTGACAAAACAAATAAATTGTTTTTGAAATTTCTGATTGTCTACAAAAAAAATTAAAAAAAAGTCAAATGACAAAAGAATACAGAACATTAGAAATATGTACTAAATAAGATCTGGTAAATAATCAATAAGCATAATGAGTGAAACACCGAATATATTAATTCTAACAGTTATTAGGTAGCTAAAAAGTTTTTTGATTACGAATAAAAATGCAAAAATAGAAAGTTATTACTGTTTAATGACATACAGGGTGTTAAAAGGTCGATTTTCCTAATACAATAAGTACATTATTTTATTTTGAAACCACAATCTACTTTATACGCCCGCAAATCAGGGCGTAATCTTTATCTTTATAGCACTGAATTAGCTGTCAAATAAACGTCTTTAATTTTGTAAACGTCACGTTTTACATTAAATACATTAAACCAATTTTGATTCATTATTATTGTTGTAACTTTATCTGTACGTCTTTTGTGTAAAGTGAAATGTGTCGTGGTATAACGGAAATTAAAGCACTCAAAAGAGTGTTACTCAAATTAGCAAAAAGCATGTTGTACAGTTCTTCTGCGAAATGTGTTTGATGTTTTCAAAACTTTTTACTTATTTTCTATTTAATTAACAAATAGTTGTGGAAATGTACAAATAATTTAAAAAAATTAAAAAATTTATTAACAAATTAAAATTTATTAAAAACATTTCTTCAAATGAATTGAAATTAAAGCTAAGCCGGCGCATCCACCATTTTTGCTGAACGTTTCTATACAAAATAACATTAAAAAACACTTAGCAAATAATAACTGGTAAAAAGCAGATATGATAAATACTGCATTATTAACTACATCGAAAATATCCTCTAGTAAACAACTCCGATCTTATAAATTTATTGATTTTCTTCTTTTTGTTGCTTTTATAAAACATTTACTTTTGACTAAGACTTGTATTTTCAAGAAATCAGAGAAAACATAAATATTTTTGATTTTCTTTAATTTTCATTTTCAATTAGCGTCACAAAAATCAGAAGCACTTTCCTGGAACATTTCCTTTCTACCTGATCCGTTATCTCGTTATTAATTTTTCTGAATCCTTGGAAATAGTTTTCCGTTTTGTCTGGAACGAACTGTAATAATCCAGATGGAGCTGTTTCAATATTAAAACCGTCGGCAAACAGTTGATACGAAGCAATTTCGTCATACAATAGAGAAAGGTACAAGGAATCCGACGCGGTTTTGGACCGGAAACGAGGGCATTTTAACTGGGTATTGTATAAATATTGTATGACAATGCCGAGTTACGAGCTTCTAAATCCGTGCTTTGCATTACCATACTTTTCTTTGAGCTGGGCATTACCAATACAAAGCGTATGAAAAATTCTCATTTCTTTTCATTTACATCTTGTCTTTTGTAATTTATTGACACAATTTGTGCTTTCAGATTCATTTTTAATAAAGCGAGTGTCGCATACAATGTCCAGTTTTAAACCGACATTTATTACAAAGATTTATTTTTGTTTTGATTTATAAAGAGTTGTTGTTATAGCTGTCCAGGATTTAATATTTAATGACGTTGTCTTTTCAGTAGAAAGATAAAATTAAAAAAGGAGGCTTTCAGGAGGGTTTCATGTTTTATAGACAGTTAAAAGTTATTATAACTTTAAGGTTTTATTCTGTTTTATAACGAGATTTATCCTAGTGATATTTCTACGTCAAAATAATTACACTAACAAGTGTTGTCTTTGAAATTAATGAGACAAAACAAGTTTTTTCAGAGTGAAAAATTGAATTTTAATTTCAGTACAGTTTTATGACGTTATAACATGCAACAACATTGATTCTATTAACCTTGACAAAACCAACCCATTTTCCATCCATAATTTATCCGACTACAATTCCTGAAACTTATTTAAAAAATGGTGGATGCGCCGGGTTAAACATTTAAATAAATTTTATTTTATAAATGATTTGAACTGTTCAAAAAAGTGTTAAAATTTTTTTGGTATCCTACCATGACTTCTTCGTTCTTAGAAAGTCATAGTAATTTTCTTATTAAAAAAATGGTGAATGCGCCGGGTCAGAAAATTAAATAAATTTTATTTAAGAAGTGATTTAAACTGTTTAAATTTGTGTTAGAAATTTTTTGTGTGCTTACCATGTTTCCGTCGCTTTTAGACACTCTTAGTCATTTCTGTTGGTGCAATGCGTAATGTCTGGCTCATTCGTCACGGTCGCGCTTAAACAGAGCGTCGCGACGCTCTGTATTATCAGGACTCGAGTGCACTGCACTGAGCGACGTCGTCGACGAAGTCGTCTCTTCTCAAACGCATGCTCTTTGCCGCAACCCTACCACTGGCGTGTTGCCGTGCTAGGAATTTATAAACTCTCTGTTTACATTCTTTCACTCATGAATCGTCTTGGTTTCAACACGCCACCAAAAAACGAAAAAAAGCTTTGAAAGTTTATGGTACAACAAGGTGTTGCCAACGACTGGTAGACATGAATGGAATAAGCACAACAGCAAAGATAAATCATCCATTAAATTCACAAAAATTTTTTGGAAAAATGCAAATTTAACTAATTTTAAAGTGCAATTTAACATTTCCAGTGTGACAGTTTCATGTAAATGTCCAACCGCAAACAATTTCCTGCAACACGCTTCTCGCATCAAATTTCGCAATTTATTTTACATCTATCTTTAATTCTCACCACACGGATAATACCTGTTTACAAATCGATAATTTGAATTAAACGGTTGTAAATTTACAAATAATATTTAACGGACTATAAACGTGACAAATGTTACAAAAGTACGCCAAATCAAATTATTTGGGAATTTTTCCACGCACGTATGATTTTATCTCGTTTACTAACATTACGTGAAAAATAATTGAATTAGCAAAACCTCAAAGCATTAAACATTTTTGGACAGATCGAACTAATTTAGCCGTTCCATGAGTTCAACTTTTGCATGTAGGCACCGAAAAGACAGCTATATTTGCTTGGCATTTTCTTGATAACAAGCGTCGGTTCTTTAGCTTTAGATTTCTTATTATATGGAGATACTTTCTAACTATTGTAAAAGTTTTTGGTATTTTGTTCTTTGTGCTCGGTTGATTTACTTTCAGTTTGTTTTCTATTGTATGTTTTCAACTGTTATTTTATAAAAATTTATATAATTTAATTTAAATATAAATCTGTTTTGTAAAAAGCAAATATGTGTCAGCAATATTTCGAATTTAGCAGATCATTCTATTTAATTCGTCGCCACATACTCATAGTCATATGTAGGTCTATAGCCAGAGAGAGAAAGAGAAAGCCATGAGTCTAATTTGAACAAAAAAAGGCACTTGGCATTGAGACATCGTGGCGTACACTATATGTTGTATTTTATTAACTTTAACGTAAATAATTAATTATTGTAAATAATTAATCAGTATGGACAGCTGATAAAAACTTGTCAAAAGCTGGCATTCCTTCACGTAAACTGTGTAAGATGGAGCCACTGATATTTAGATTTTTAGGCAACTGAAAATACACAATTTTAATCTAAAGGGCTATAACTGTAAATTATATAATAAATAATTAATAGACAAATGTAAAACAACGATTAAAATAATTTTTATACTATTTTATTTACAGTTATGGCTCTTTAAATTTAAATTGTGTATTATTAGTTGCCTAAAAATCTAAAAATCAGTGGCTCCATCTTACACATTTTACGTGAGGGGATGCTTTTGACAAGTTTTATTAGCTGTCCATACTGATTTATTTTTATACTGTGGTTTCTCTGTTAAATCTCTAATATCAGAAGTAGAAAAAATGCTGTAAAAAGTCTCAGTTAATAGTTAAAAGTAATGATATATAAAATTGTATAATTATGCCAAAATTTGTGCCAAAAAATTAGTCTTTAAAAAAAAAATTACGAAGAGTGCAAAGAGGTAAACGAGAAATAGCGATGACCAAGTGTTGGGTGCTCAATGGTGTTGAACCAAGTGAAAACAGCCGGAATATCAGGAAAAACTGTATCAGCAAGATTTTGAATTCAGCGTGGAACAGCTGAGAAAAAGCAATAGTTTTAAACTGAATGGGTTGAAAAGAGGCACTCGGCATTAAGACATCGTGGCGTACACTACTATTTGCATTTAATTAACTTTGACGTGATTAATTAATTATTGTAAATAAATGTGATTTGAAAAGATTGTTTTGTTATTAAATTTCTAAAACATCTTAATCAGCAGATATTTTTAGACAGAAGTTTAACGTATAAAAGCCTCTACTTTTTCTTTCGACTTTTTTTTGCAATAAGTCTTTTTTTATAAATTGTTTAATTATTATATTTATTTATGTTTTGATTGAAAGTAAATGAAAGACAAAGAGTGCTACAATGATTGTCACAATAACACAAAAATCAATTTTTGCAGGTAAAATCGTAACTGTGGAGCGGTTTACCAAAGTTTTAAGTACAATGGAAATAACTATTTCTGTACAGATTGTAATAACAAAAATTAAGAAATTAAAGACATTTTTAACATAACTACAGACATTTATCTGACCTGACCTGAACTGACGCGGCTTAACCTGATCTGACCTAATTTAGTTTTTATCTAAGTTTAAAATGGTTAGTAAATCTGAGTTTAGCAACAAAAATAGAAATGAAGAAAGTAAAAATCACGAATTCAGATTTTAAAAGAGTGGTGAATTTGAACCAGAGTAACTCGCTATCAGGGTTTTATTTTCGGTAAAAAGACAAAAATAGTTTATAATTTTACCTTTTAGTTAAATGAGACTATAAATATACCATAAAACTTCGGCAAGTTCGTGGTCTGATTAAAAAAAGTAAATGAATGTAAAAATTATATGTTAAAAAACAACAAAGTTAGAAATAAAAAATTCGAAAATCAAATGATAAGAGGCAATGGGAATGTAATAAGCAATAACTAAGATTTTTATAAACAAAAACAAAATTTAGACACAATACGCCACAAGTTTTAATGTTTTAACACATAAGAAACATAAATTCTTATAATTTTAAAAAATACGAATAAACAGAAACTTTACAATGATTGTTTATCCAATTTTGCTTATCTTAGGAGCAGACTAACTATAAAAACAAAACAATACGGTAAATCTATTTCCAAAATTGTGTGAAGGCACTAAACAATGCGTCAAACGATGCATTAAGCTTCAAATATTTTAAAGTTTAGAGTTTTTAAAAAACAAAAAATTGTGATAAATTTTTGCTGGAAGTTTGTAAATGTGATTACAATAAGAAACAAAAATAACAATAAAAATTTCAGAATTAAATAAGTGATGTTGTTGAATTAACAATGCTAAGGCATCTAAGCAAATTCTGAAATTCTTTTGAATCAATCAAAAATTTGCACTCCAATACGTTTTCGATTTATCTGGAATTGCTATATATTCCCGAAACTATCCTGAATTATTTTTTTACCAAATTTTAAACCAATGCACTACGTAATTCAAAATTTCTTTTACATCTAGGGTTTCTATAAAATCTCTAAACAAAAAATATTTGTAGGTTATAAGCTAATTCGCATTTCTAAAAAAAAACTTTATAAAATTGGGCTTGGCTATTTTATATGTAATCCGCAACACTTTAGAGAACAAAAAAAGTAAAGTAGAATTGTGAGCTAGATTATATATTAAAATGTACTGTAAAATTTGTCAATTGCACCAACCTAAATCTGTCTTGTCAACAAGAATTTTTATGTTGTTTCTAGTAATTTTAGCGTTTTTAGAATATTTAAATAAGTTTATTCTACCGATAGATATACTACACTAAATTTAAAAACAAAATTTTTAAAATTGGTACACGACCACAGCTTAATCAACCCAAATTAACAAAGCCGCTTTGTGGTTATGTCCATGTTGTGTTATATTGTCGCTGAAGGTGGCTGGTTTCAGTCATGTAATGCCTAAAATTAACTGCCTTCACTTTGTTTGTCCTCGAGAGTATTTAGGAATTGCATATAAAATGCTCAAGCTCTATAACAATAAATAAAATGCAACAATTAAAAAACGAGCTGAGAGTCGGTATATTAAACTTAAACAACAAATTAATAATACATTGGATTACTATTTTAAAAATGATTAGAAAGCTAAATTATTTTCTCAACGACAGAGACAAGATAAAAAACACAAGTCTTGCACTAAAAAACTAATTTTTTGAGTAATGTAAGACTTGTGTTTTTTATCTTGTAGCTCTGAAGATGTTCAGCTTTTAAATAAACAACAAAATGTCGTTACATTTAGCCGATTTTAATCGTCCTGTGAGTTCAACCGTTGCGTATTGGCAATTGCAGTGTTTCATTCTTTTTAGTTTCACAAGTTAGCCTTTGCGTATTGAACGGCAGTACGTTTCAGCTTCTCGAAAGGCGTTTCGTTTCTTTGTTGGAGCACTTTTTGCAATTGTTGCAGCAATTTAATCAAAGGGTTTATTTGAGAGGTGTAGCGGTTGGGTCAAGTTGCACTCGAGAATAGCTCGCGGCTTTAATTATGAGCAAAATTACGTTGAAAGCGCCTCTGAGGAACCTCAAGGCGATTTATTTGCGACGGTTTTATCGATCAGCCATTAGATAAGAGAAAATTGTAATGTCAGTCATCGAGACAATTGCGGCGTCTGAGGAAAAAACTTCGCCTTTTCGAAGATAATTCAATAAATTTTTGTGATAGATTCGACCGAAAATGTTTGTTATGTAAACGCGAAACTTGGGTGATAAATGCTGGCCATTTATTCTGAGGGATGTTATAAGTTAATTATTAAGTCGAGTGAAGAGGCTTTATGGTTTCTGCTCAGGTGGCAGCAAGCTTAAAGATGAATACAAACTAGAAAATATTTCAAATGTCGTCGTTAGCTGAGCTATCAATTTGATTACATCATTATCACGTCTTTGCGTTTCCCTTTACACCGGAAGCAGAAGATAAATATCTTACACCCTAACGGATCATCCTTTAGCTTCTTCACAAAAATTTTTTAAACATTACCACAGTGGTCGGAAACACATTCAACTGCGGTCATAATTATTTTTTGGAAATTATAATTATCTTTTATAGTTGTTTTAATGTCAAAACAATCTAGAATAATAAATAATAATAATATATAATAATAAAATTCGGAAGTATTTTGCAAAAAAACTATAATTTCTTTCAAATTTATTTAAAAAAAAAAATAATTTTTAAACTTAAATTGTTTAGAAAAGGTTATCGGATTAGGATGTCCTTCATTCACACGAGTCAAATCATTTATCTATCGGCTGTAGCAATAACGCATCATATATTTTCGTTCCGAATATTTACATAAATAATTCTTAGAAAAATAACGTGTAACGTATACTTTCTTATGTTAAACATGATTCAGTAAAATTAATTTTAGTTTATATTGAAAAAAATGAAACAGAACCTGATTCTTATAAAAAAATATATTCGCATTGCATTTCTCTAAATTTCAAGTATATATTACAACAATATGTCATTGAATTTTTCAAATTAGTGTTGAAATAAAGTATTAGGTATTATGGAAAAGATCTATAATTACAAAACATTTTATATAAAACATTTTTTTAATTTTAACTAACAATAACAATATTTAGTTTTGTAGGTTTAAAAACAGGTAGGGCAAATGAACAAGAGTAAATTGTTTTAATACCTACCCTACATTAAAAATAAAAAAAATTTTATTTACCGGGATCATACTGTATATTTGAAACATTATCACAATGTAATTTTCGAAATTATTCTTAGAAAAGTTGTGCATTTTTTTACCACCAATCTGCCGCACAACTAATCTTTCAACGAGAGCTGTAAGTCTTAGTGATTGCTTTGAATTTTTTTTTAAGGGTAATTGTTAGAAGAATGTGAAAACTTCCAAGATGACACCTCTTCCTCCAGTGCCAATCTTCTTGGCGACCGCCTAATCCGGGCTTACTTCCGGCTTGTAAACACGATTAAAACTCCGGAAAGTGAGGAATTCCAATACGTTTCTCTCGTCAGAGTTCGGCGTTGTGGCCACCTAATTTATTATGTTTGACGGAAATATTAAGTCGAGATCCCTTGATGCTTATTGGACCGTCTTGAAGCCCGGATAAAGGATGAAAACTGAGCACTCCGGGGCTCAACCCCGGGCTTAGTACTTGTCTCGGTGTGTATAAACGAGAAGATGGATGGTATTTTAACACGACACTTCCGTTCACACATCGAGATATTTTAAAACCGGAAATTACCGGAGTGGGATGCATCAATAGTGTCGAGGTTAATTTCGGTTCACAGATACGTTTTCCAATTGAGTTTCGTCCTTTAAATATTTATTGAAGAAGAATGACCGCTGGAAAGGGTCAGAATTGGATTGGGAACTTATTTCAACCAAAACAAAAAAAAAACCTTTACTTAGATGGAATACATGATTATTACCAATTGAAATTGCTTTTCAGTGTGGTTGTAATGATCCTTGTGTAAATCATGAATAATCATAGATTATAGACCCGCCCCCTTTTGCTATAATCAATCAATAGCGGCCCATTAACGCCTTAATAGACCTCGATGGATTGCTTTAACACAACCCACCTGGAATTTCTAAAGGAAATGATATTTTGCACGGTTTATGAACTGTCATTCCGCTCCGGTAATGACGTAACGCTTGTTAACTCTGAGTTAATGACACCCGCATCGTATCGATTCACCCCTATAGCACGCCACTGATCTATAATGATTGAAAATCATTGGTTTGCAAACTACGTCTGGTCGATAGATTAACGGATTATGAGGTGTTACAAGTGATTTGTCACGTGGGTAGCAACTGGTGGCTGATTTACCTCCCACATTTTTTCCTTTTGAATTATTTATCTTATTGTTTTATTTTCTGTAATACATTGTTATTTATTTTAATACATCATTAACAAAGATGTTTGGATAACGAGAAAAATGTTTACATTGTGCTCAGTTTAATTAAAAAAAGTTGGGAAACGCTCCAACAGATGTATTGTTTCATTTTTCATTTAGCTTTTTTTCTGATTAAAAACCGGATGTTTTGTGAGCATCTAACCGAAAGTCATTGCTGTTTCACATGAGTGGTTCGGTTAAACCTTGTTTATGTGATGTCTGAAGCGTTTGGATCGTTTAAAATGTCGCCGACTTCAGTCTGAATAGCATATCATGACATGAGAATTAAAAATCAAGTTTTGCAACCCTTTAATCAAAAGAAAATATTGTTTTAAATTTGTATTCAGTCTGTTCAACAGTCTAGAAGAAGTAATCAAATCTACCAAAGCGCTCAAAGTAGAAAAATAGTAAAACATGATTCATAAGAGTTGAAATAAACAGCCAGTTAGCAATTTTGTTTATAAATATCGATAAGTCAAACAGCACTACATTTTTATCAATTTTCTAACTAGCTGTCAACAGATAATAAGGTGAATCTTTAAATTTGTATTCTTAAAGTACAGATTTTTTATCTTACCCTGTTTTTACTTATTTATAGCTCACAGTACTCTTTGTGTAAAAGTATTTGACAATTCATATCTTTAAAGATACAACCAAAAAATAATAATTGTCTAAATTATTAGTTATTGCTAATTAATTGTTAATAGCAAAACTAGAGCCTCGTTTATAGAATTGTTTTAGGAAAAAATTGTTAGAAATAAAAACTGTTAAAATTAGATTAAATAAAAGAAAATTTAAGACAAATAAAAATAATTAATGAGCAAAGAAAAAAATCAGATAAAAGTAAAAAATAATAGTCAACTAAACTATAGACTAATTAAATTTACAAAATAAATTGTACTAAGATGAGTAAATTAAAAATGCATACACAAAAAGTCTTAAATAAAATCTATGTTTTATGATGGGTGGCGAATCTTTTCTTTCTGCTTTTTTCAGACCTACCTTTTATCTTAAAATTGGTGCATTTTCTGTTGCCCTATGTGAAAAGTGCTCTCTGCTTCATTTAAGCTTACTTTTAATCTAGATATCGAGCAATATTCTAAGACCCCCAATCACTATAAAACAAAAAAAACATTTAAATATAATATTTTATATTTTAAAAAGAAGAAAGATAAGATAAATAAAACACAAATAAATTTATTGATATATTAAACATTAATTCTACATTACTATATTTATTTATAATCGTGAAACGCTTCAATAGGCAAATAAAGCGATAAAACGGACATTTTGTACTACATATTTTAGAAAATAATTATAAAAACAAAAAATTAGCACTCGAATTATTGCTAAATTTTTTTTTGCAATATTGCTGTCAACTGTTTTTTGATGCATGGTGGATTAAGTAATTTGTAAAACATTACCTAAAATAAAAAATTAATTAACAAGAATACAATAAACAATAACAAATATAAAATAAAACCAATCAAATAAATACCTGTTATAAATTTTAAACAACTGAAAAATAAAGTTAAACAGTTTCAAAAAACAACAAAATAAAATTAAAACAAGCAAGTCGTAATTAAGGCATCTACTTTCCCTACAACTAAAAAGTAGCAAATCCTTTTTTGTTTTTGTTTTAGTCTTTTTTTAATCCTGAAATTGGTGCATTTTCTTCTGTCATATGTCGCAAGTCTTCTCTGTTTCTTTCAAACCTACCTCTAATCCAAATATCCAACGATGTTTAAATCCCAACAAAAAAAGAAAAAAATTTTTAAAATTAAAACATTTAAAACATTTATTTAAAAAAAAAGATAAAAAAAGACTAACTAAAGTACATAAATTTACTATAGTAATTACAAATAGTGGTAGTACAGATAGTAAAATTGTATTTTTGTTATTTTAAAATTTTTTAAAATAATTTAAAATTTGTACTAATTTAAACAAAATCTATACAATTAGTTTAATAAATAATAAATAAAACTACTTATCTTCAGAGTAAACTATGTGTTTCTTTTTCAAATTAAAAAACGACTGACCAAAATAAAAACCGAAATTGATTATTATCTAAAAAACGGCAAAAATGACCTACGTTATATCACCACAATATAAGATCGTTCTTATTTATAACAAATAAGTTATTTAAAAGTACGAAAAATAATTAATAATTTTTTACAGCTTTTTTTGTTAACAGTTTGTTATGTTTTGTTTATAAATTTGCAGAGTATTTTATAATTATAACAAAGTCTTTGTATTAAACTTTTGTAAAAATTTTAAAATTTTGTGAATATCTATCTGTTATTAGGCAGCAGACAAGACGCATTTTGTATTTTGATTTTTCCGGTAGGGCCGAATTCTTGATATGCAAGTAATTATTGCTCTTATTTTTAATAAAATAAACAACAATAAAGACATATTTTCAAGCTTGAGTTACAAAAATGCTCTCAATTGAAACAAAACAGCAATTTTAGCAAAATAAATTATTTTTGAAAGACTGGATTAGATGTGGTTGTATGCCGCGGCTAGCAATTCAAAGCCAAAGCGTTGCCGTGGCTTTAAACCTAGCTTAAAGCATATATTAAATTTGCTTTGCTAACAAAAAAATTGCCAATTTTTTAAAGAGTGTTTTCGTGAGACATAAAATGTCGAATTTTTCTTACAGCTAAAAGTTTATGACCGCCACTAAAGCATCTGTTTTGCTGCCTTTAAAATAATAAGAAAAGATAATTTAGCCAATTTCGGAGCAAATTTTGTAACTGTTTAATCTTTGATTAAAACATTTTGTCCTTTTTGATTTTGTCCTTATTAATTCTCACAAATTCTAAACGGATGTTGCGTTATTTGTCAGCGCTTTTAGTTACACATCCTGATTGTTTCGTAATAAATATTAAGCCTTAGTAATCAATTAACCGTAGAGCAATGACTTACTTAGCTTGCATTTAATAACTTCCATTTTTACAGCGACTATAGAAATGTTTACAAATCAAGTTTAATTCTCTTTGTTTAGAAACTACTTTTTATGTTATTCTGGTTTAGAACCACTGTAAATAGTTTATATATTGTTAAGTTTTTGAATGAATAAATTAGTATAGAAGAAACCTCAAGCCTTCTTACTCAAGCGACATCGAACATGATCTGTCGAACAGTAACAATTATGCGTTTTTCAGTCATGTTAAAAAATAAAAGAAAAATCGCGGATTAAATTTGTAATGCAACAATATTATTTAGAAGTTTGTATCTCTAAAAATTTTGTTAAAATTATTTAATTAATTGAAGAATTTTCACCTAATTTTCCATTCTATTACAAACCTATTAAAAAAGTTTGGTAACTTTTCAACTTTAGAAAATTACTGTGTATTTTAGTTGCTCAAACTACTATTAAAATAACAACTTAAGTCGTAGAAAAAATAATTAGTTTATATGAGAACACGACAAGCGGGTGGGACAATTAAAAGCACGTAATTTTAGCGAAAGCTTGTCTAAAGTATATAAGGGCAGTTAAGCTACCCCTATAAAGTTGCGGTGTTCCGTTTCACACCCCTGAGAGTGTTAACGTTTAGGAAGGTGTTACCTAAAGCCTATCTTAATTCGACTAGGTTTATTCCAAAAAAAAAAATAAGTATCATGAGGCAACGAATTTAAAGTTCTCGGCCTAACCATCATTCTTGCTTGTTTTAAACTGTAGGAAAAGCCTCGAAATGAATTCCAGTACATCATTTTTCCTGCCATTTCACCCAGACGAGAAAACTGAGTTTTCAAATATTTTCCAGTCAATTGACAAGCCATACATCTATTATACCACCAGGCACCACCTGAAAACAACTATTTACAAACTATTTTTTTCTAATTTTTCTGTTACTGTATAAAATAGCACAATTTTTTGAACTCCGGTCTTGATCCTTATCTTTCGTGCTAAATTTATTGCCTAGACTAACCATCAAGTCATCTCCAGCATCGCCACTGTACTCTCCTAGAATTTTAAGACTATAACCTTCATTTTCATTGCCGATACTGAAAGCTCTGTAATGAGCATAAGCTTTTTTCAGGTCCCAGTCGACTAGTTCAACCAACAGTTCGTTAGCTTCGTAACCTTAAAGCTTTGTTTTTTATTCTGATACAATTTTTTCTTGTTACCTGTTAGTTCGAATAAATTGTCGAGTCCTAGCCAAAATTCACCGGCTAAATTACCAAAACCGTTTTTATATTCGCTCCAGTTTAAATAAAAGTCCTGTGTTCCATCAAATCTATTAAGAAAGTACGTCCAACCACCTCCTCGAGTTTTCATATCACATAAAACCATGAAACTTTCGGTTGAATGCTCTGGCTGGATGCGGTAGAAACCTGAAATATTTTTACCCCTTTCTTGTAATTCTTTGCAGTGTTTTGGTATAGATTTTTGTAATTGGGCTGCATCACATTTGAGGTCAGGTAATTGAAGTAACTGTGCTAAAACATCCTAAAAATATTGATAACATTTTTATAAAAAAAAATATTTTCTTACTTTGCAGTTATCTAATTCTTCTGAAATAGTTTTTTGAAATATAACTGAAAATAAAAGGAATTTCAGATACATTTTCGTTGACGGAGAGTATTATTACCAGTCATTTATATGTGATAACAAGTTTAAGTTTAACCTTTGGCCATCTAGAAGCTAGATAGAAAAATATAGATATAAATAGTTAATTATTTATATATTAAGAAAACCAACAAATATTTTAGTTCTAAACATTTAGTAATGCGAGAGGCAACCGAATAATTTGCTTATTTAAAATATGTTGAAAATAGGTTGAATTTAAAGATTTCTAAAGATCCTAAAACTTGTAAAAAAGTTAAAGGATTATTAGTAAGAAACAAAAAACAACCGCAAGAAAAAATATGAGAAGTAAAATAGTATATTAGTATGGAGAACGAAGACAATTACCGTTCGAAGACAATTGTTTGGAGGAGGAGCGAAGCGACGACTCCAATTATTGTCTGAGAACGGCAATCCTTAACGTTCGACATGCTTATAACGTTTTTTGCGCGATTGTAGTTTCTAGAATAATAATAATAATAATTTATATCAATACATTTGTGATAATCGGGAAGATTGAAACTGAAAACTTTGGATGGCTGTTCCATGGTTGCTATGGTTTTGTTCCAAACAAGTAAAATTGTCTTTTTGATACAATCATTCCTATATAGTTCTGTTTTGTGGTTCCGTTTTCGAAGCAAATATGAGCGATAGTGATGATCTACCGGATGATTTAGAAGACGCTTGGCAAGAAGGATGTTCGGCAATAATTCCAGAAAAATCTAAAGCCCGATATGAACAGACATACAAGTTGTTTAAGGAATGGCGGGAAGCAAAGAAGATTTCTGTAAATGAAAAGATAATTTAAGACACAACAGGGATATAAAAATACGTATTGGAGACTCTCATCTCGAAGTGGTTGAATGCTTCAGATATCTAGGCATAAGTATAGACAAGAATCTAAAATTCCAACAACATATTAACACTGTATGCCAGAGAGCCAGAAACATTATCATAACTCTTCGAAAGTACGCTAGAGCGAATTGGAATCTCCCCACCGAAAAGTCTATAACCACTATCTATAAGCAAGCGATAGTCCCCATAGTATCCTATGCTGCTGAGGTGTGGGCTTCTAGACTCACAATTTCAGCAATTCAACGCAAACTGTTGTCCCTATATGGGGCCGCCTCTGTTACTCGTCTGTATCTACTGATGCCGCTGGAGTACTTGCCGGTATTCCTCCTCTGGATTTAGAAATTGCCAAAATCTCTTGCACCAGGTCAATCCGAAGAGAAGGCACAGCAAATTTTTTGGATATAAGATTGGATATGACAGAGTTTGACAGCGTGAGACATCTAAAACAATATCTTGACCTATTAATACTAGACATATGGCAATATAGATGGGAAAACTCCCAAAAAGGACGCATCACTTATGCATTTGTTCTCTGGGTTTCGACAGAACAAAATCAACGTCGCGCTGACTGGGGATTATCCCAGTTACTCTCCGGTCATGGAAATTTTAAAATTCATCTCTTAAGAATTGGAAAAGCAGATGACGGAAATTGCCCTTTATGTGGGGTGGTAGATGACCCACCTCACCGCCTAATATCGTGTACTCGTTTTGAAGATGAACGTCTAGACCTTCTTATGAGCATTTACCCAAATCCATTTGATCTCACCTCCGTACAAGATTACCCACTGGACTTGCTCCTGCCTTTCACGAAAGATCTAGAGCCCCCCCCTGTTTCCTAGAAGAGTTAATTTATTAGGAGAAAAAGGGAGCGTGGTCTTTTGGCATTCTTTGAGAGCAGGAAATTAACTCCGGTCATTGATTGGAAACTCAGCTGGCAAACATATTATACAACATATATGTACCACTTGTTCTTATTGTACTATGTACCATTGTTTTTTTTTTATGCACCCAATTTGGCGCTCTTGTATTGCTTAATCAATATATGTGCCCTTGTGGCACCTCCTTTTTTTTTTGTAAATGAAAAGAGCTTGTTAGCGTATTTTGTGGTGAGAAGTGGACACTTGAAGGCCCCAGGCAGTTTATGGGCGGAGTATTCTATTCTGAAGAGTACAATTTTTCTCCATGATGCTATCGATATTTCTTAGTTTGCTACATTAATTGCTTATCTTAAGAGAAAGAATATTGGATATCGGCCTAAGAAGGCTAAAATTTTTACCAAAGAAGACATGGAAAAATTCTTGAATGAAGCACCAGACGAACAATTTTTAATTCAAAAGGTATGTTGTAGATGATGAGGTGGTACATCTGAGTTCTAAGGAAACAATATATTTGCAGGTAGCAATGATATTAGGAATATCGGGCGCTTGTAGACGAGAGGAATTGTACAATATTAAAATGAGTGACATAGAAGAACATGAAGAAATGTTTATTGTAAATATTCCAAATACAAAAACGAATATTCAGCGAACGTTCACAGTTATTAATAAAGAAAATGAAGCTGTTCATTATTTGGAAATATTTCGAAAATACATAAGAACTCGACCAAGCAACCCAACGTCAGATCATTTATTTCTGAACTATCGAAATGGCAAATGCACTAGGCAAATCACAGGAAAAGGCACAATTGGAGGCTGGCCGTCAAAAATTACAAAGTATTTAAAGTTGCAAGCCCCTGAAGGTTTTACTGGACACTCGTTTCGACGCACATCGGCTACACTTTTGGCGAATAACGGAGTTGATGTGTTGGGACTAAAAAGACATGGTGGGTGGCGTTCATCAACGGTGGCCGAGAGTTACGTGGAAGATTCCCTCCAAAACAAAATTTAATTTGCTCATAAAATTTTACACAGCGATGTTGGTGGACTATTACAACAACCTGGAACTTCTACGTCGGAAAGTTTGTCTATTAACACTAGAAACTCAAATGCAAGTGGTATTACTACTATTAATTATAATAATTGTACATTTAATTTTAATAAATAAATCGCAAAATTGTTTTTTTTAGATTTAATTGCTTACCGTTCACTGAACGGTAAGTGAATTACTTACCGTTTTGTTACACGTAGCAACCAGTAACAGCAACCTACCGTCGTGGAAACAGGCACAGTAAACTGATAAAAACAACTAATCGCGCAAAAACAGATAAAGTGTTGGTTATATCTCTATTTTTGTACTCTTTTATTGTTCTTCTAATTTATGTATTCTTGTTGCAATCTTTCGTCAGGTCTGACTAGTATAAATTGCGTTGCAGATATAGATAATTAAATCCTTATTGCGTACCATACAAATCACAAGACTACATTTTGAATAAAAAAACACTTTTATATTGAATTTTTTTAAAATACGAAAGATAGAAAAAGATTTTACAATTCGTTTTCTTTTAAGTCTTCAGAAAAAAGTTAGTGTAGAAAGTAGAGTAGAGAGAGGAAATCGAGTAGACTGTTTTTAAGAAATCACTCTGTATATGCAAATTTTTAATACGCTATTCTTTCAACAAAAAACAACTAAATGTTAAAGTTAAAATAAAAAAATTATTGTAATATGCTGTTCTAGAAAATTCCAACTGTGACGTAGCTATTAAGTGCACGCTCCGAAAGTCTTATGTCATTATTTTTAGCAATATTATTCATAGATAGTTTGATACGCTTCTGGCGCTAATTTAAATACATTAGAACCTACTAGAGAAAAAATCTCTAAAGTAGAGTAATAAAACTTTACAAAACTCAGCGATTATTACTGGCGAATCTACAGCTATTGTTAAAGGCGATAGAAGTGTATTATTGAGCTATTATCCGTACAATTTTTAAAAGAACACTTTGTATAAATGATACATTCTTAGTGTATGAGTGAGTTTTTAGTTAGTTTATTTCTTGGTGAGAGAAATAAGAGAGAATGAAGAATCAAAAAAATAAAATTATATGTGACTGTAATAAACATAACTGGTATTAAATATGTATATTTTTAAACTAAACAACAATTTATTAATAATGCCTTCTTTTATTCTAAAAATTTAATATTAAAACATTTTTTTATCACTGAGAAATTAGCTCTCTTGCTTAAGATGTCGAAAAAACAAATTAAAAATAAAAATGTCACACATTTTTCCACTGCCTTCAAGATTTACTCCTCTTGTAAAACCAAAGCCCTACTGTTTTGATTTCTCGGTCTCACCATCATTCTAGCTGCTTTAAGACCATAAAAATTTCCTCGAAAAGCAGACCAATACATAATTTTGGCAGTTCCAGAATCAGGTACTGTTCCATTTATGTAGAAGCCTGTAAGTTGAGAATGCATACAATCATTATACCACCAAGCTGCTCCTACAAGTAAAAAATATGTAACTATTCTTTTTATTTTTGAATTAAAAACTAACCGTAAGAAATTGCGCAGCTATTGTCTAACCAACCATCTTGATCTTTGTCTTTAGTACTAAATTTACTTCCTGCGCTATAGTAAAGAGAATCACCAGCAGTACCATTATACCCTCCCAAAACCTTTAATGAATAACCTTCGTTTTCATTGCCAATACTGAACAAACTATAATGTGCGTAAACCGTTCTATTATCCCAATCCTCTAATTCCACAAGTAATTCATTTAGTTCATCTCCTAGAAACATTTTACTTTTATATATTTACTTATACTTATTTTATATTGATAATAACCTGTCAATTCATACAAGTGCTCTAAACCTAACCAAAACTCCTCTACTAGATTTCCAAAACCTTGCTTATAAACTTCCCAGTCTAAGTAAAAATTTTGTGATCCATTAAAACGATTGAGAAAGTATGTCCAACCTCCACCAGTGGTTTCCATATTACATACAGCTAAAAAAGGTTTTTGGGCAAGTTTTGGTTGAATTTTATAAATCCCTGATTCATTATATTCACGGCTTTGTACTTCTTTGCAATCTCTTGGAGGACGTTCTTCCTCCACTTTTGCTTTTTTTAACTTATTTGATTCATCAACATATTTTTGCCAAGAGTTTACTAATGCAACTAATCGAGCATTTATTTCTTCCACATTTTGTTGTGAAAGGTCTTCTGTTTTTGAATAACCAAGAAGATCTTTGAAAGTATTAGGAATTCTCTGTTTATCGATTTAAAAATTTTGGTAGAATAACGTCGATTTCTTGAATACTTAATATATACACTTACCTCACAGTTATTTGTTATTTTACTAAAAAGCTAGACTGTTGATAGTATATACATTAAACTATTTACTATATCTATGTACATAGCTGTATTTTAAACATGTTTTATGTTGTGATGCTGCCAATGTTCTTTATAAGATTTACATGAGCTAAATAAATATTATCATTATTATTATTATTATAGTGTTAAACTTATTATTTTATTTTATTTTGTAAGAGCTACAAAACAAATTTTATACTTGAGGTAGAAGTAAATAGTGCTAGATTTTAATGAGAAGACTCCAGATTGTTAGAATAGAGGAATTTATTAGCAACTTGAATAAGAAGTGCCAGAAATTTTTTTTTTCTAAATATATCAATAAACTGAAAAGTTTATTGACATTAGTAATATATGTGTAAATGACATTTTCTTAAATATAATAAAAAATATTAAAATAATTCCCTTATCACTGGTATATTGACTGAAGACTTCTTTTGCTTAGGACTGCAGAATAAGTAACTTAATCCTCTATATCGTAAAGTTTTACATTGTCATCAAGATGTTCTATCCTTGTAAAATCATAGCCCTACTGTTTCGATTTCTCGGTCTCACCATCATTCTAGCTTCTTTAAGACTATAAAGATCTCCTCGAAATTCGTTCCAGTACATAATTTTACCGTGCTGATCATCAGATACTGTTCCACTTTTATAATGGCCTGTAAGTTGAGAACGCATACAAGAATTGTACCACCATGCTGCCTCTAAAATTAAAAAAATATATCTCTACATTTTTGGTCTCTAAATAAAAACTAACCATAGTAAGTTGCGCAGTTGTCGTCTGACCAACCATCTTGTTCTTTATCTTTAGTACTGAATTTACTTCCTGCGCTAAATTTAAGAGAATCACCAGCAGTACCATTGTACCCGCCCAAAACTTTTAATGAATATCCTTCGTTTTCATCACTGATGCTAAACATACTATAATGAGCATAAACAGTTTTATTATCCCAATCTACCAATTCCACAAGTAATTCATTGACTTTATCTCCTAACAAAATTTTACTTTAATTATGTTTTTTTTTATCAATAATGTACCTGTCAGTTCATACAAGTGCTCCAAACCCAACCAAAACTCTTCTGCTAAATTCCCAAAACCTTGTTTATAGTTGTTCCAATCTAGATAAAAATCTTGTGAGCCATCAAAGCGATTGAGAAGGTACGTCCAACCACCTCCTAAAATTTCCATATTACATAGAGCCCAAAAGGATTTTTGGGTAAGTTTTGATTGGATTCGGTATATTGCTGACTGATTATATCCACGATCTTGCACTTCTTTACAATCTCTTGGAAGACGTTCTTCTCCAATTTTATTTTTTTTTAAATTATTTGCTTCATCGAGTAATTTCTGCCAAGAATTTTCTAATGCCTTTAATCGAGTATCTATTTCTTCTACTTTTTGTAGTAATCGGTCTTCTTTTTTAGAATTACCAAGAAACTGTTCAAAAACATTGATGATTCTCTGTGTTATCAGATGTACATATATAAAAGCATGGTAAAAAAAATTTCTGTTTATTTTTTAAATGTATTTACCTCATTGTTATTTGTTACTTCTAAAGACACTAACGGCACTAGCATAAAATGTAAGATAATACATGTAGTTGAAAACATTTTATTAAACTAAATAATGAGTTTTATTTTTGTGTTTATATCTGCAACATGACCTTAAATGTTAAATGCGATAATCGAATTTTATCATTTTTATTTGCTTGAATTATGTGTTTGATGCAGTTCTTTTTCTTTCTTTTTTTTTGTTTAACTGTTTTTTTTTCTTGTTTTAATTGTAACAAAGTGAAACAGTTTTTTCGGTAAATTGTTTAAACAATTTTTATCTCTTTAAATTCTCAGTTGTCCTAGCAATTAGTGGTCAAATAAAGTATTCAATTTCAAGCAATTTTATATTTGATTTCTTTATCTATTCAGTAACAAAGAGCATGTAAAAAATGGCAGTAATACTGTTAGTTATCACGAAATACCGATTAATATTTAATTCTGGGTCGAACCATCATCCTGGCTTTCCCTAAACTGTACCCAGCTCCATGAAAACCATCCCAGTACATTCCCTGGTACATAAACTGTTCAGGAACACTTCCTTTTAAATATCTCCCATTGAGATTACTTTTATCGCAGCTTCTGTACCACCAAGCTCCACCTAAACAAACCTAAATTTTCAAAAAACTCAAAAAATTGTACTAACCATGTGCTTGAGCACAGTTCCCTTCCATCCATTCATCTTGATCCATATCCTTAGTACTGAATTTACTCCCTCCATGATAAATCAAGGAATCTCCCGCATCTCCATTATACCCTCCCAGGACCTTCAAATTGTAACCCTCACTTTCACTCCCTACACTAAATGCGGTGTAATAGGCGAAAGCTCTTCGTTTATCCATGTCTTCAAGTTCCACCAAAAGCTCATTAACCTCAGAACCTAATTTTAAAAATGTTATTTTTGGAGAATGTTTTTACCACCTGTGAGTTGATAGAGGTGCTCCAAACCTAGCCAAAACTCTGCTCCAAGATTGCCAAAACCTAATTTATAGCTGTTCCAGTCTAAATGAAAATTTTGCGTTCCTTCAAATCGGTTGTGAATGTAAGTCCAACCGCCACCCATTGCTGAAAAATCACACAAAACCAAAAACGGTTTTGGGGCTAATTCGGGCTGAATTTGGTAGATTCCAGAGAGGTTTTTGCCCTGATCTTGCCATTCTTGGCAATTTTCAGGAATGTTATTATTTCGGAAATTTTTGTAACTGAAAATAGAACACTAAAGAAAACCTTCAAGATTAATTTTGCGATCACAGCAATTTATAAAAGAAGTTTTTTATAATATTTTTGCTATATTGTAGACGTTACAATAGGTATAGACTATTGCAATAGAATAGATACTAAAATCTATTATAACACTTAAATAAGTTTATTTAAAACGGAAATTAAAGAAAAATAGAGGCTCAAACCTTGTTTTAGCAATAGCAGAAATATTTCTTTTGATCGTAACAATATCAGAATTGACTTTTCTGAGTGCTGCTATTGCAATTTGAAGTCCTTGTTCCAAATCTAGTTTAGGCTTCAAACGAGTATCACAATGACCAAATTCCGTTTCAAGGGAATCAAGAGATGCTTCAATACTTTCAGTTTTCAGTTCAAGATTTTGAAGTCGCTGATTATTTTCTTTTAATTCAGAAATAACTCGATGTGTGTTATCCAAAATTTGATTTTCTAGTTTTCTAAATTGTAGATGTAGTTGGTCAAAATTGCATTGTCTCTGTAATAAAACCAAAAAATATATTTATTTACTTTAAAATTTTTATCTCTGGTGTCACTCCAGACTTTCCCAAACCTTATCAACGGGATTTCCATTTACGTTTAGCAAGCTAGACACATAAATCATTCTTAAATGTCAGAAGGTCCTCTTATCTAGTCGGTTATTTTAAAAATGTGTTTACTAATATCTTACATCACCGCAGTGATCCAAAAATAGTATCATTGTTAGATCGTGATTGTAAACTCTCCGACCTTCGCAATAATATTAATACTATTTTATTAATTTTAATTAATTTTTGTTTAAAAATCTGAATTTAGAAGTTTCTCACCGGTGTGTTTTCACCCGAGCGCTCGTGCCTGGCTCTCGTTCTCCTGGAATTTTCAGGAGTCTGAAAGGCCGCAATTTCAGCATAAACTAAAAACAAAACTAAAAGCACTCTCCCGTGCATTCTTCCGCCTGAAATGAACCGACAGTACTAACTGGAAACTACTTAGCGGGGGATTAGTTTATTTAAAAAACCTCGATCTACTCCAATTAAAAATTATTTAAGCGCTTAAGTTTGGGTAGGACTGGTGGGAGGTTCAGTGGCGGACCTAGCACAAAATTTTTAGGTGGACCAACAAATTTTCAGTTCACTTTTTTAGACATCCTGTATAATCAAAAATATTTTTCTGAAAAGCGCTCAAGAATATAAATAAAATCTACAAAGAAATAAAATTACAAATTATGTAATAATTGAGCCATAGAAGACTGGTACTGAGATAAAAATTAAAATTTGTGAAACGCTGATTTCAAAACCTTTTAAAACGCTGCGTAAATGGTCAAAGCTACGAAAAAACGTTGTGAAGAATTGAATTTTTTATTATAAAGCCTGCAGAACCATATTCTTTTTCTTTTTATCTTCTTTTTATTTATCAACAATTGTTCACTCTTTTCAAATGTAGCTAATATGTTTTACTTTTGTTTGAAATACTTTACACGAAAGGCTATTCGATGACCTCATTCTAGTTAAATGATGTTATGTTTTCGTATGGATATACATTCAAAAATAGCACAGGCTAATAATCAAAGTTGCATCAAGTTGTTCTAATATTAATAATAATAATAAAAGATGCATTGATTTGTTAATTTATGAAAAGTTAATTTAATATTTCATAGTTTTTGTATTTCTTCTCAATTCTATTTTTTTTAATTTTATTCTTCGATGACTTCCAGACTCTTGTTTATCTAAAAAAACCAGCAAATGTGTCAAGTATCTTACACTTGTAAAATGTTTGTTTATCTATTTTATTAAACAATTAAAAATGTTTAATTTTAGAACTGCCGATATTTAGCCCAACAGGATTGTTTATTTTACGAATTTTGTAAGTAAATACTCCTGTTAGAAGTGTTGATTGCAAGATTGGCGTTTCTGGAACAAAAATTTTTTTAAAACAAAAAAGTAAAATTGGGGTCTTGTTATGCTCAATCAAAGGCAAACTTTGAAGACCTGCGAGCAAATTCCGCTTTTATTTTTAAAAGCAAACCGAAGACAAAGTAATAAAAATGAAAGAGTCAAAGTTGAATCAACAGAAGTTGTATAAAAGCGTCTTTTATCTGAGATGAAATCCAGCTTTCGCTTGACTCCTTTACTATAAATACCGAACCTGAATATCAAACATTCTAAATTATTAACGTGAAATAGAGGAATCCTTTTGCATAAAATCCCAAAGCTCGAATCCAAATTTAACGCAAACTCGTGTCAATTAAACTCGTTCGCTTCAAAAATAAATATATCCATTTTTCTCCTAGAGCTGTTTGAAGCGTCTCGAATTTAATTCATATTTGAAAAGATCCCGCGTTGCGAATGCAAACACTGAAAATCCTCACCAATTTAAATAAACACAAGGGACGGTTTGCTTTACTAAAACACACATTATACAAATTCACAAAAAACGATATTGACCCTGATTGTTTCTAGTTCATTTTGACTTGACCATAAATCATTCCTATTTATACAAACTGACAGTTCAATTTAATAATATTGAAAACTTGTCCACTACACTCAAATCTGGCGATTCATCACAACTGTGAAACTTCTCCAGTGGCGGAACTACAAGTGGGCACAGACACATTTGAAAAAAGTCCTTTTAGTTTAAAAATGTGTTTTTTTTCCAGAATGCGGGTTTGTCTTAAATAATTTAACTTTTATCTAAACTTAATGTACATATTAAAAAAAATATATTTTATTCTGCAGCCGATAATGTCAATATCATTTGTTTAAAAAAAATTTGACGACGGAATGTAAATAGTGACATTTATATTTCTTCAAGTAATTTTCAAATTTTCTTGATATATTCAATGAATTATTTTTTGACATTAACACAGCAGATAGGGTAACACGACCTCTAAAAAAGATTGAAATAAATAAATAATTATGATATAAGCTTAAGCTTAAGATGAAAAACAGAGGGTATGTGGTTACTTTTGCAACCACACATCCATCTGATCTTCGGCTTTTGTGCAGATTCTGCTATATTTATGATGAATTTCATGTATCTTTTTTTTATTTGCACAATAAAGACTTTTATTATTATTATTATTATTATTATTATTATATCATAAAGACTCAAAACAAAACGAATAAATTTTATTGGGCAACAGGAAAAATTTAGTGAGCAACACGGAATGTATCAACAAGCGAAAAGTCTTGCCTTCGGCTCGGTTTGTACCCGCTTACCTCGAATGTTAGCGCATTCTTAAATTTCTTGTTAGTTTAATAACTAGTAATTGAGTATAAATTTAGAAAAAATGTAAATCAGAAGTTAATAAATCGTATTTTATTATATTTTTAATTATAAATCTTTGCTTTTTTTAAATTAAGAACTTATTAGAATTTTTGAAGTTATAATAAGACGTAGGCAATATCAAAGAAGTAAAGAAATATTCAGATTTATTAAGTTTCTTTAATTAAAAGAATTTAAATATTGTATTTTTTAATATAGAGACTTTTTAATCAATACAAACCAAATAAAGTTGAAGAAAATTAAAAGAAAGTAATAAATGAATTTTTATTTGTTACATTAACATATCGAGTGATTGAAAAAAATGTATTTTAGCAGACTTTAGAAGCAGAAAAGTTTGCTTTACATTTTTGTATAAAAAACAATGTACAAAATTGGTTGCTAATCGATACTTTAATCCATCGTATTAGTTCCAGAATTTAGTACTATTTTAAATATCATACCCAGATAATTCACTAATATTCCTGCTAAAAGGTGCTGGTTCCAGTGAACTAATATTCAGCGAATATACACTCCCAAAAAAAATTGACACTAAAATAAAAAAAATGTTTATTTGAAAAAATATGTTTCTATTTACAAATCGTCAAAAATAAGAAAACTATTTGCAGAAATTTAATCATTTTGTTCTTGTAGTTATTGCAGTTTTTAAATGGATTGTTTAAACAAATTTATTCAATTTATACTCTAAAAATTGTGGGCGTACTCATATGGATTTCAGTTGATAAAACACATTAAAGAAATTTAATAGATAATAAAAGCTTTATAAACATTTTTATTGTTTGGTTACTGTTTTTTAAATCTATTTTAAATTACTAATTTAAATGTTTACTAATTAAGAGTATATTAAACAACATTTTATTATAAAATAAAAGAATTATTTTTGGACACACAAGAAGCAAACCAAAAATCATTTTTTAGCAATAATTACTTTGCTTTAATTTTTGTAGAATTTTATGTTATTTTCACATATTTTTAGAATGAGAAAATACCAAAATAATTGTAAAAAAACACTTCTGTTTTGATTTATATTTTTGTCTATAAAATGTTTTACAATGTTTTATTTGTTTTTTAAGATACAACAACACTTATTTACAAAAAGAATGATCCATGACGAACTGGCTAAGTAGTGGTCATATTGTCTGAAACAAAACATTACATTAAAATAAAAATTGAAAAAAAAAATTATTTTTTGCTTACATTAATCCGTGACGTTATTCACAGGAGTTGTAGCAGTTACATTACCAGTTGAAGTTGAGTTTGTAATCGGCCACGAAGTTGTATAATCTGAAACATGTTAATTAGCCTCTTTTTACTCAATTTTATTTTTTAATTTTACCACTTGTACTGTTGCTAAACAGAGTTGTAACGGTTACATTGTCAGTTGAAGTTGAGTTTGTAATTGGCCAGAATGTTGTATAATCTAAAACAACTTAATTAACTTTTTTTTTTCAATTTTAATTTTTAATATTACCACTTGTATTGTTGCTAAACGGAGTTGTAACGGTTACATTGTCAGTTGAAGTTGAGTTTGTAATCGGCCAGGATGTTGTATAATCTAAAACAACTTAATTAACTTCTTTTTATCCAATTTTATTTTTTAATTTTACCACTTGTACTGTTACTAAACGGAGTTGTAACGGTTACATTGTCAGTTGAAGTTGAGTTTGTAATCGGCCAGAATGTTGTATAATCTAAAACAACTTAATTAACTTCTTTTTATTCAATTTTATTTTTTAATTTTACCACTTGTACTGTTACTAAACGGAGTTGTAACGGTTACATTGTCAGTTGAAGTTGAGTTTGTAATTGGCCAGAATGTTGTATAATCTAAAACAACTTAATTAACTTTTTTTTTTCAATTTTAATTTTTAATATTACCACTTGTATTGTTGCTAAACGGAGTTGTAACGGTTACATTGTCAGTTGAAGTTGAGTTTGTAATCGGCCAGGATGTTGTATAATCTAAAACAACTTAATTAACTTCTTTTTATCCAATTTTATTTTTTAATTTTACCACTTGTACTGTTACTAAACGGAGTTGTAACGGTTACATTGTCAGTTGAAGTTGAGTTTGTAATCGGCCAGGATGTTGTATAATCTAAAACAACTTAAATTAACTTCTTTTTATTTAATTTAATTTTTTAATTTTACCACTTGTACTGTTACTAAACGGAGTTGTAACGGTTACATTGTCAGTTAAAGTTGAGTTTGTAATTGGCCAGAATGTTGTATAATCTAAAAAAACTTAATTAATCTCTTTTTATTCAATCTTATTTTTTAATCTTACCACCTGTTTTGTTGCTAAACGGAGTTGTAACAGTTATATTGCTATTTGAAGTTGAGTTTGTAATCGGCCAGAATGTTGTATAATCTAAAACAACTTAATTAACATCTTTTTATTCAATTTTAATTTTTAATATTACCACTTGTATTGTTGCTAAACGGCGTTGTAACGGTTATATTGCTATTTGAAGTTGAGTTTGTAATCGGCCAGGCTGTTGTATAATCTGAAACAACTTAATTAACCTCTTTTTATTCAATCTTATTTTTTATTTTTACCACTTGTACTGTTGCTAAATGGAGTTGTAACTGTTACATTATCAGTTGTATTTGTAATTGGCCAGGTGGTGTAATCTATAATAATTAAATTTCAGTATTTAACAAAATATTATTTATAACTTCAGATACCCTCAGTTGTAGAGTTATAAAAAGAAGTTGTACTTGTGAAATTATTAGATGACGTAGCATTTGTTATTGGCCATGCTGTTGTATTATCTACAAAATTTATAATAATTTAAAAAATTTAAGTTATAAATAAACTTACCACTAGTAGTAATGTTACTGAAAGGTGTTGTAACAGTAACATTTCCAGACGATGTAGCGTTTGTAAACGGTGATACAGTAGTGTTGTCTTTAAAAAAAATTAGAAAATAAGATTAAAATCAGAAATTTACTTACAATTTGGTGTTGTTATTGTTACATTATTGGCTGATGTAGAATTGGCTTCAATCTCATTATTTTCCAAAATAAATACATTAATATTTAAGCCAAAAGTTTCTTGTACTATTATATTTTGAGGAACTCCAGCTGCAAAAATTAGTGGAACTAAAAAAAATTGGTTATATAAATTTTTAAATTAAATTTAGGTAATTTACAAATTCCCAAAATTACTAAAACTGATTTAATCATCTTGCTACTAGAGTGTTTAGTTGTATAACTGTTTTTTTGAACAGACGGTCAAATTTATATACCATTTGAGAAAATGATATCATTTTTAATTTTTACCTAAATGCCAGGATATAGCTTGTAGAGATAAAACATAACTCATCGTATTTTATCGATATTACATGGTATTCAAATTATATTTTCTAATACTAGACCAATAACGTAATGGCAGAAATATTTTTTTATCGTTTAATCTTAAATTGGGCTTTGCAAAGTACATGAAATAAATAGCAAAAATGTTTTATTATAAGCGTGTGAGAGGTTTAAATGAAGAGGAAGGAAGTGCTTATAATATCACTTTAAACACCTGATATATGAGGTTTAATCTTACAATGATAATTTCTTACAAAAATTTAAAAAAATGATTTAAATTTTGATTTAAATGATTCTTTAAAATTACTAATTTCAGAAAACGGTTGTCTACAGTTGTCGTAAGAATTGTTGATTTACAGTGTCATTGTTTTTTTACACTTTTTTAAAATGTGATTGAAAAATTTAAAAACTTTTACCGGAAATTGTTTTAAATTTTTTTTTGAAGATATTTATTTAGTAATAGCTACGATTGCCTTCTTTATTCTTTTACTTTTTGCTCACTTTAATAGCAATTGAGTTTTACACTAACTAACAGCCCAATCAATGTATCTGCTCGCTTATATAACCATACTTTCTTCTAGAATGTATCCGGATGTTTTGCGAGTTTTCTCCACTTGTGCGAAGGAATGACTTCATTCTTCTCAATCGATTCATGAGCGTATCTATTGATAATTTCGTAGAATTTCACGTAATAGTGTGGCTCTCTGCGCGATATCATTCTAGTATTTTCTAGAACTATTTACTAGAAACTATCGTCCTTTTATTGTTTTTTAAATTTGTTTAAATTTTTAGTTACAATAATAACTTCAGAGTAAAGAGGAGAATTAAAATGATTTTTTGAAGATAAAATTAGCATTTTAGTATTGTAGAAAAAATACTACTCGGCATAAAATACGGTTTTTTCGCTTGTGATATTCTCGTTTGCTGTTTACGCAGCTCGTAAAAAAATCATCGTCTCTTGAATAAGTTTCAAACGACCAAATTTTATTTGGATGTCTCAGTTTATCTATACTAGTATTAAAAAAATTTTAACTAATTTTTTAAATCAAATATTAAGTCATTAAAACACACTTTTTTCAAATAGAAAATTTAATTTATTATTGACAAAAATTTGGAAAGATTTTTTTCTAATTTTGTTTCAACTTTTTATAATTTTGTTTTCTGCTTTATTATTTAGGCTCTGATACAAGTTTTAATACTCAAAAGCGTTATACAACTTTTACATAAAAACTTATTTTATAAAACTGGTGGGATAAACTCGTATTTTTAATTTTTTTATTATTTATATTAGAACATTTCACATTGAGAAATAGAATGTTTTCCTCCAATTACATTTTTTTTTGCTCACACAAAAGCGTTGTATAATCTATGTTTTATCTGTTATTATAAGATAAAAACAATTGTTTCTGTTTATTATGATAACAGATCAAATAAAAAAACATGTTACATTTATTTTCTATTTCTTTAATATTTAAAAACAAATACTAAAGTAAATAAATTATAGAAGAATTGTGTTTTAGATTATATTTTAAATTTCGTAAATAATTTTACAATATTTCATTTAATTTGATAAGTAACAAATAAATTACAACTTGTAACATTACAAAAACAAATGTTTACTAATAACTGGCTAAATACAAGAACCCTCTCGTATTACATATTTTAAACAAATTGTAATATTCTTACAATACAATTTTTTTAGTTTACTACTATTGTTAATAACATTACTTGTAATAGTAACAGTAACGACAGTTACTGGTTACGCTGTTGCATTTTTCTACAAGAAAACAATTTAGGATTTAAAAAAGAATATATATTTACCGCTGATAATGTTCCTAAACCAAAAACTGTTAGATTTTTCATTCCATTCCCCAATTGGTGTAATCTATAACAGCCAATTTTAGTAATTAGTAAAATAATAATTATTAGAACTCTTACTACTAGTAAAGTTACTAAAACGATTTATAGGTAAAGTTATTTATAGGTTTCTTAGCCATAATGATGGTGTAGTACTGTTATAACGTTTATCTACAATAAATTTAAAATATGACATAATGTAGATATTTATATCATTTGAGACGTACATCTGGTGGTAAAAGCAGTTGTTGATGTAGCAGTACTATAACGGGTATCTACAAAAAAAATTAAAAATGATGTAACTTAGGTATTCTGTTTCTTTGGCATTTGCACTTTTTTAGTTGATTTGGCAACTTTATTTATAAAACGTAGCAAAAAAATTTTTGTAGAAATGACACTGACAGTGCGTATGTCAAAAAAAAACACAGATAATATACCATTTTTAACCGTCTTCTGCGCTGATAACAGTTATACAAAGTCATTCTAACGGCTAAAAAGCGTGCGTCCAAAAAAAGTTGAAAAGTATCTCTAGATAGCATTACATGACGCATTGCAAGAACCTGTAACGTTACTAAATAAAAATAATAATAACTATTACATCAATTTCTATTCAATATAAACACAAAATTTAATTTTGAAAAGTAATACATTTTTCAAATTTGACAAACAATTTGATAGAAATGGTTTTAATCTAAGTTTTACACCTACAATTACAGTTTTTACTCTTTTATGACTAGAGCGCGTTTAGTTGGAGTGAAATTAAATGGAACGGCTTTACATAACTGTCAATCAACGCAAACGAGGTTTGTAACAAACATCTGGTGGTAAAACGAGTTGTTGTTGGTGTAGTAGCTCTATAACGTGTATCTACAAAAAATGTATTATGTGTAACTGTACAATAAATTATTATTTTTAAATAAACTCACTAGCAACAGTGGTAAAATTACTGAAACCAACTTTGCTTCTGGTAAGAGTTGCAGTACCTTTATATAAATTTTTAAAATTATTTTTTAAAGATAAATTTATTTACAATTTTGAGTTGTTTTATTAGTGTCTGGTGCATTTCCCAAAACAAAAATATTAATATTTAAACCTGATCCAGTAACGACTATATTTTGCGGAATTGTAGCTCCAAAAATAAATGGTACTAAAACTAAATTTCTTTTATGAAGTTTTAAAATTAGCTAAATTTACGAATTGCCAAAAATATTAAAACTGTCTGTAGGTTTTTAGCCATGTTGCTGTGATAATGTTTTGCAGCACAACTAGTTTAAGAATAGACAATCAAATTATTATATACTGTTTGAGAAACTGACCATAATTATTATATTTACAGGATATAACTATATGATAGGAGGCTCGATAAATTGTGCGGTTAAGCTGTTTCCCTCCAGCTAGTGGTTACCAAAATCTTATCTTTAAATTCACACAAAAAAAATTAAGACAGAATTTTTAAAGTTGAGAAAAATAACAATTTTGTTTGGTATTATTAATATTAAAAAAGTTATTTTTGTCAAATTAGTAAGTTATTCAGACATTGTGAAGCTATTAATAGTAAGACAAGGTTTGGAAATATTTTTCTCACTCGCCAAGCGAATTTATTAGGCACATCTGATCTGGTTATTAATTTATCTGCGTATCTCTCTGCTACATTCGACACTTTGCACACTCCATGTCTTTTGAAAGTCAGAACATCGGTTCTGGTACTACTAGAAGTGCCAAAAACTGTCTAAATTTTTAGCTATTTTGCTGTGCTACTTATTTTCAAAAAAACATTTCCAAAAATTTACTTAAAACTGTTTTATTAATTTCTTATATCAAATACATTGTTAAAATTAATTTTTCTTGTGATAACGATGTAAACCATCTTTACAAAAATCTCCAGGATAATCACACTCGCTTATTTCTTGATGCCACCACAATCCTTCTGGACACGAATACGTGTACAATCGTCCATTAGCACACTCCCAGTACTTGGTACAATCTCCAGGATAAGGATAGTAAACAGGATCGTCTCCAGTTCCTGTACAATCCGGTTCTCCACCATGTGTTGTTCCTGTCGTCTCTGTGTTTTTTGTTGGTTTCGTAGTCCAATCAGAAGAAGCTGAAATCACACTGAATTTTCCCAAAATTAACTCTTAAATCTGACTCACTTGTTCCATCCGTACAGAAATCTCCAGGATAATCACACTCGCTGATTTCTTGGTGCCACCAAAGTCCTTCAGGACACGAGTACAAATAACTTTGTCCAGAGTAGCATTCCCAGTATTTAGTACAATCGCCGTCGTAGGGAAAGTAAATAATGTCCGTGGAAGGGTAAGGACAGTCAGGTGGGTCTGAATTTTAATCTAAATTAAGAGAGGGACAACGAAATAAGCTAAAGGGTACTTACTGGCACCTGAAACGACGCTTAGAAAGAAAGCTAAGAAGCAAATTATTTGGGTCTTCATGGCGTACTAAATTTAGACTCAAGAGACTCACTTTTTATAGAAACAACTCTGATTGAGTGATATGATCTGAACAAAATTGGAAATTTGTGTTTTGGTAGCGTTGAAATGATAAGATAGTGTGTTACTCAACCAATATGCAGAAAACAAAAGTCAAGTGTGAAAAAAACCCGAAACATATAGATTTGAAAGATAATATATAAATACAGTGTGATTCAATGAAACTTTAAAAAATACTCTCAAATGTAGTTATTTGTTTTAGTAAAGAAAAATGGTCATAATATAATATAGCCAGAAATTTGATATTTAGTGCAATAAACCTTAAATAGAGTTACAATAGATTTACTAACTATTGCTATTCTAACAAACTTTCTTGTCAAGACTTTTTCTACAAAATAATTTTGTTACTAGTTCTAAACTGTTTTGTTAAAGTAATAATAATTTTAACTACAGAATTTGTTTTTGTTGTTTAATTGTCTTTGTAGTCACCGTCTAGAAAGGTTTTATCCGATTTTTCTTACAATGAATTAATTTAAATAAAGGCAGAATCTACAACAGAATAGCATTCCTCCCATACATGTACTTTATTATCAATTTATATAAGTAATTAAATTATTATAGTTTATATTTTGATTTATTGCTATTTGCTGCTACATATTGTGCTGTTGTTATGTACTCTCTCATTACATTTTAACAAACTTTACCGCCATCTTATCAAACTCAACGTAGTGCTTCTTTTCTTCTACATAATTTGAATATCTCTTCTTCAACTAAAATAACTTTAAATTTGCCTACTTCACCCGAATGAATGATGTAGAAGCATATTTTATTTTCAACTTTGACTTTTTGTCTACTTCATTTGTCAATAGAATCTCCGTGTATATTCATGTTAAATTTTAATTTTTATTTATGATAATTCTATAACTTTTATCAGATTTTTGCAATAAAATTAAAAATGATATAATTTATACAAAATAAAATACATGAAAATGATAAGATAAGCCACTTTAACTTGTCGCTAAATGCCAACCTTGTAATAGATTTGTTAATCTCGTCAAATAATTTAAAATAAAAAATAAACAAAAAACACTTAAACTCAATTTAATTATATCCGTTGCTCGTTTAAATAAGCTTGAATAACACACTAATAAACGATTTATTAACGAATGCTTGATACCAACAATATAAACTAATAGATAAACCCAAACAAAAAAAATGTATCTTCTACAAGACTATAACTTTGCTTCTATCAGTATAATTTTCAGTCTTCTAAAAGGATACATCACCTCTAATCAATTAGAATTGAGTTTTTGAAGACATTTTATATTTTATAAAAAAAATTGCTTAAAATAGAGAAAAAACAACAAATTTGAGATCTTTTACATTCAATGTAATTATAATTTTACAACAAAAATAAGAACAAATATTATTATAAATGCTCTAAATCAAAATAATTCTATCTTTCGTAAATGTTTACTTTTTGTTCCAAATTTTTTCTTTTCTTGGTAATATTGTTTTTACTGCTCTATTTCAAAATTCTTTAAGCTTTTTTCTTCTTCTTTTACTCTAAAACTTTGTTTCTCATCCTTGCTTCACCCTTCTGTATCCTCTCATTACATTACCTCACAAGGTAAACTTTTTTCTTTTCTTAACGCTCATGACTCACAACCATAAACGGCTCTGTTCTTGTTTATTTTTTTTTTTGACCTGCCTAGTTTTAAATTTTTTCACGGTTTTACATTTTTTACGCTTCTACGTTAAAAAGTTTATTAGTTTATTGATTAGTATTAGCTATTTCAAACGATTTACTTAGAGGTTTTGTGTGTTTTTGGTATTTTTTCCTTTTTTTTACTATTTTTTTGGCCACGATTTTATTTTTTTTAATTGTTTTTATTTCCTGCCACATTTAATTCTATCACCGCTTTTGATTAAAGTTATTTTTTGTTGTGTACCGCTTTTCTAATTAACGTCTAGTATTTTGTCGCTTTCTTTCTTTTCTTTTGTTTGCTTTTTTGTCTTTTTTTGATATTTTAATTTCTTCTACTAGTTAGCAATATACTTAAGCACTGATACTAGTAAATTGTGACTTAAATCGTAAATTTAACAATAATAAAATTTAGAAAAAAAGTTGTTTGTTCTACGACAAACTATTTTTTTTATCCCTTTACCTGCTGTTGTCAGTCATTACACCATGCCGCTCTTTTAAACATCTGTTTTGAAAAGACAAGAGCAGCAATACACAGGTTAAGTACTTTATTGCATCACAGTCAAGCTACATCTCAAGCAGCTTTGTTAAATGATTTACAACCTATGCAGTCAAAATGCAGTATTATTGTTGCTAAAGTAAAGCTAAGTAAAGCTAAAGTGCCTATCTATCACATTCACTTTTCTTGTTTTTTCGTTTTTACTATTATTGTATCTACTACATTTTACTATATAATGTCATTTAAGCTTCTTATGTTTTATACTGCTAATTTTCTTGTGTCATTTCCTTCTTTTCTTGTTTTTCTTTTTTATTAATAAGTATGTATCTGTTTGTGGTGTCATCTTTAAATTATTTTACTCCGTTCTATTAATGAATTATTCTCTAAAGCGTATTTCAGTGCTATTTTCTTTGTGCTGTTTTTATAATTTACGTATATTTTCGAAAATTTTAATATTTTTTTTACATTTTTAATTTTTATTTATAACTTTTTTACGCTTCTTATTCTAGTTTAAATTTCCTATTTATTTTCTACCAATTTAATAATTTGATTTTTTATTCCAACATGATTTAAGGAGATATAAACAAAGATAATAACCCTGAAGAAGCTTTGAAATATAAACTAAAAGCAAAATGTCGGTAAAAATCTACCAAAATTTTTGTCATAAAACCGCCACCACAATTTGGCGTAGTGACATCATCAAAAAAAGCTAAATTAAACAAAAATTAACAAGAAGCGTTTTTTATTAGAACTGTCATTCACTATTATTTTCGCGGTTTCTTTTAAAACATCGTCTGCGTTAATTAACAGTTATATCAAGTCGTTCTATTCAATTTCATTGCAACTAGAGGCGCTCTAGTCACAAAAAAATAGAAACTATAATTCTAGATGTAAAACTTGGATAAAAATCCTTTTCGTCAAATTATGTCAAATTTAAATAACGAATTACATTTTCAAAACGATCGATTATTTTTAAAAAGTTATGAGCGCAGACGACATTAACTACGACAACGGCAAAATATTGTAGTCAAAACATTTGTTAATTAGCGATTAATAACACCGGCACTCGCGTCGCTCGAGTCTTAAATCGCATCACACCTAATTAAATTACAAATAAATTCAAAAAAATTGACGTTTCTTACAAAATTCCAGTAATTTAAACCTGACCTAGTGAAAATGGTGAAGAAATTTTCTTTTTATTAATAGATATTCCCAAGGAAGTAATTTCCTTATAACGATTCTTAATGACTTAGCTGGAAAAGTCAGATCAAATTATGTTCTGAACACACAAAAGTGGAATAATAATTGAGAAAAGCACATTTAGAAGGAACATTAGATACTAAAAAATAAAGCGAAGATTTATAATATAATTGCCGAGATAATCTAAGGAATTTAAGACCTTTGATTTTTTGTGTAGTTGAATTATTACATCAGACATTACATTATTAAAACTATTATTTTCACAAAACATAAACTCAATTGACGGAAATAAGATAAGATACAAAAAAATGCGTATCTCTTAGTAAGTGTGTTAGATATGAACTAAAATTTACATTTTAAGACGTCAGTATAAAATTCATATCACAATATTCTAATTACCCTCTCGACGCTCTTGTCACTTTGCTAATCCAGCAATGATTGATTTAATCCATTGTTTCTCACTTAGAACCCTCGAGAAAAATTTCGATATCATTAAATTCTCTTAAACTACTTTCGACTCCTGTATCGATCAAAATCGTCTTATATAAACAATCAGCCATTGATGGAACTTCCAGTTTGTTTAAAATTTCACCCAAAAATGAAAACTATCGCAATTTTCACAATTTTGTGCACGGCTACAAGTAAGTCAAAAAACTCAAAATTTCAAAAATAATTATAAATAAATTTTTAGTTGTGTCACCAAAATCAACAATAAAAAATTTAGGTGAGTGAAACTGCAACACGTTTTAAAAAAATTAACATATAAAAATTAGATAATGCGTGTAAGGGCCTCGATCCAACACAAATCATATATCTTCCTGTACCGGGTGATTGCAGTAAATATATAGAATGTTATAATGAAGTCGGGACATTATTTCAATGCGCTCCGGGACTTTGGTGGCATCCAGAAATAAATGAATGTGATTATCCTGGAAGTTACTGTACTGAAACAACATCAACTTCACAACCGACAACAACTTCAAAACCGACAACAACAACAATATCAACAACATCTCCAAGTAAAAATCTAATACTGAATAATATTTTAAATAATAATCTCTCATTTTAGTACCCACTATTGTACCTCCACGTATGCTCCGAGTTAAATTATAGGTAAAAAAAAAATAACAGTTTTTTTCAGCTGGTCCTGATCCTCGTTGTATCGATGACACTACCCAATTATGGCCCCACCCTGCCTCTTGCGATAAATACGTCGAATGCTATAAAGGCAACTCGTATATAATGTCATGCCCCCCAGGTCTTTATTTTTCCGATAGTCATAAAGAGTGTGTAAACGCTGATGAATCCGATTGTTGTAAAACCAGCTCCCAATGTTAGCGAATTTAATAAAATAAAGTTGATAGCAATATGAAATCTGTTTAATTTTATGTTGGCAATAACGAAAGTTTCTATTGTGATAGTAAAACTTAATTAAATTTCCGAATGAAGCAAATCTAGTTTTACTATGAAAGTTTTAGTAGAAAAATTAGCAGACTGCGGTTGGCTAATCCGCGATTAACGTCGCGGCCAATTTCGGGTGAACCGAGAGCAAATAGGTCGAGTTCGAGTTCTAATTAAATGTTTTTATTGATCCGAATAATTAATTACAAATTACATAAATGTATTTATCTAAGCTTCCAGAATGTTTGAACAAGAAGATTGTTATTAAAACCGACAATATTTGATTTTGGGATACTATATTTACTTGCTCAAACAATATACAAGTCGAAATTTACTTTGAACACACATTTAAAACCAGTTTCTTTTTACTCAAAAAAAAAAGTTAAAATGTTTCGAAAACTTACATGATTTTTGTAGAAATAGTATATTAAGTATGGAGAACGGTAAGGAATGCTTACCGTTCGAAGACAATTGTTTGGAGGAGGAGCGAAGCGACGACTTCAATTATTGTCTGAGAACGGTAATCCTTAACGTTCGACATGCTTATAACGTTTTTTGCGCAATTGGAGTTTCTAGAATAATAATAATAATAATAATAATAATTTATATCAATACATTTGTGATAATCGGGAAGATTGAAACTGAAAACTTTGGGTAGCTGTTCCATGGTTGCTATGGATTTGTTCCAAACAAGTAAAATTGTCTTTTTGATACAATCATTCCTACATAGTTCTGTTTTGTGGTTCCGTTTTCGAAGCAAATATGAGCGATAGTGATGATCTACCGGATGATTTAGAAGACGCTTGGCAAGAAGGATGTTCGGCAATAATTCCAGAAAAATCTAAAGCCCGATATGAACAGACATACAAGTTGTTTAAGGAATGGCGTGAAGCAAAGAAGATTTCTGTAAATGAAAAGAGCTTGTTAGCGTGTTTTGTGGTGAGAATTGGACACTTGAAGGCCCCAGGCAGTTTATGGACGGAGTATTCTATGCTGAAGAGTACAATTTTTCTCCATGATGCTATCGATATTTCTAAGTTTGCTACATTAATTGCTTATCTTAAGAGAAAAAATATTGGATATCGGCCTAAGGAGGCTAAAATTTTTACCAAAGAAAACATGGAAAAATTTTTGAATGAAGCACCAGACGAACAATTTTTAATTCAAAAGGTATGTTGTAGATGATGAGGTGGTACATCTGAGTTCTAAAGAAACAATATATTTGCAGGTAGCAATGATATTGGGAGTATCGGGCTCTTGTAGACGAGAGGAATTGTACAATATTAAAATGAGTGACATAGAAAAACATGAAAAAATGTTTATAGTAAATATTCCAAATACAAAAACAAATATTCAGCAAACGTTCACAGTTATTAATAAAGAAAATGAAGTAGTTCATTATTTGGAAATACTTCGAAAATACATAAGAATTCGACCAAGCAATCCAACGTCAGATCATTTATTTCTGAACTATCGAAATGGCAAATGCACTAGGCAAGTCACAGGAAAAGGCACAATTGGAGGCTGGCCGTCAAAAATTGCAAAGTATTTAAAGTTGCAAGCCCCTGAAGGTTTTACTGGACACTCGTTTCGACGCACATCGGCTACACTTTTGGCGAATAACGGAGCTGATGTGTTGGGACTAAAAAGACATGGTGGGTGGCGTTCATCAACGGTGGCCGAGAGTTACGTGGAAGATTCCCTCCAAAACAAAATTGAATTTGCTCATAAAATTTTACAGAGCGATGTTGGTGGACTATTACAACAGCCTGGGACTTCTCCGTTGGAAAGTTTGTCTATTAACACTAGAAACTCAAATGCGAGTGGTATTACTACTATTAATTATAATAATTGTACATTTCATTTTAATAAATAAATCGCAAAATTGTTTTTTTTTAGATTTAATTGCTTACCGTTCACTGAACGGTAAGTGAATTACTTACCGTTTTGTTACACGTAGCAACCAGTAACAGCAACCTACCGTCGTGGAAACAGGCACAATAAACTGATAAAAACAACCAATCGCGCAAAAACAAATTTTACGATTTTTAATTACGTCTGTTAAACGTGATCATTTACCATATTCTTACGTTTTACTATTCTCTGTATTTTACTACAAAACAACTCCGAATTAAAATAGTCAAAATTTTAAACCTTGCCTTTTAACTATTTTAAATTAGCTATTCAAGACATTAGGACTTGAAAGTAAAGTTTAAACTGCTATTTCAATTAATGAAACAATATTCGAATTAATGCCAAGTAAGCAAATTATTTTCTTAATAAAAAGAACAAGTTATTAATTACTAAATTTTAAGAGTTCCAAAAACTGTCAAAATTTTGAAGCCGGCTAACGATGACTAAAACCGAGTTAACCAGACAAAATCGCAATAATTGTCAATACCTCTCGCAATACAGAGGTAAAAATTTAATATAAACACAATGAAAACAAGCAAAATTCTATTCGTTTTACAGATTTTACTCAAGTTAATAATAATAATAATTAATGTAGTTTACTTCATCGTCATCTAAGGTAGCTAAATGCAGCAAGTCAGATATAAATAATTGACAAATGATTTGTTGTGTTTTGCTCTTTTAAATTCTTCACAAACTTTACTGAAAAATAGAACTCTTTTTAAATTATTTCATCAATAAATGAAGGTATTTACAAGCCTTATTTGTAAAAATGTTCGAAACTGATAACATTTTACTTTTATAATTTAATAATGTTTATTAAAAGCCCTATCAGTTTCTCTGTTGGGACTAAACGCTACTATTTAAGTGAAGAATAATAATTAGCAATTAATTACTTCTTTTTTGTTACTTTATTTACAATTTACAATTTTTTTACCAATGAAATATACGAGTATATAAACAAGAAAAATGCTAGAGTGTAACAATCCAGCTTGCTAAACAGAACAATCAACGGCGATTATTAAAGACTAGAGAAGTGTATTGAGTTGGTTAATTTACTATAAGTTATTTTTTTGAGATGGCAAAATGCGTTTTACTCAACCATTTATATACGTAAAAACAAAAACAATTAGAAGCAAAAAAATATTTATTTTAGAAATCTTATATTTTGCTTAAATACATGTTTTTTGTGTAAAATATAAAGTGTTCTTCAAAAGCTATCAATGATTGAATTATAAAATATAAAAAAATTATTTTCCATATTATTACACAAAACTGAAGACCAAAAACAACTAGACGAGATTTGCAATAAAAAGTCTTGACCAGAACAAGATTCAAGACACTTGACTTAATCTCAAGAGCAAGATCAAGATATGTGTAATTTCGTCTTGTCTTGACAAGACCGTTTAACCGCATCTCTACTTTTTAAGCAAAATACTAAACTCATTTTTCTAAGAAAATTACGCTCAGCATAATCTGCGTTTAGCCTAAATTCTAATTTTTTCTCTATTGACTAGCAACAAAGTAGTAATTCTTACAGGATTTTACTCGCACTAGAATTTAAAAAATCAAATTATTGCTTTTTTTTCTATTCAATTTAGCGAATTGTACTATCTTTCCTGTCTTTCTTGTCTTGTCGTATTTTTGCTGCATATTTGCCCAGTCCTAGCCACTACATTTCTTTAAAAAAATATGAATTTAACAATACTCTATAAACGTCAAATTATAAACAAAAAACTAACGTTCTATTATTTACTATTAACGCAATTTTTTTTATCAAACGTATAATTTACTTGCAGTTAATAGAGGTGAGCTCATTGATCACTGTTCACCAGTATGAAACAAGCCACGACTTGCAATTTTGCAGTTCCGCTCCTAAATCCTTGCTTATTTTCTCGTAATCAACTCGAAACAGATCCGAGCGTAGTTTACCTCGAAATTAAGACTTATCGGACAAGAATTTCTCAGCCAAATCCACAACAACCTCTATAAATTTATTATCCAATACAATTTTCTCCACGAGAAAATACGAGACGATTTATAGTAAGATTTCGATCAAATTGCAATAAATCATAAAAACAAAACTGACCGGAAATCCATCTTGAGCCAGTTTCGCTCGAGAGGATATTTATAGCCGGAACTCAAAGTAATTATTGGAAAAAAAAGAGGAATTCTTGTATCTATTTATTTACATTTTGATGCATCGTTTTGGCAACACTCTGATTGGCTTGCAATTACACAGCGTTTCTGTTGATCGGAAAAATAAGTGCTAGGAGGGCAAGACATTTCGTAGGAACGGCCTTCAAAACATTCAACGTAGAGATGACATTCAGTGGGGTGAGGCCAGTATGATGTTGTGTTGTCGACGCATCGAGGATCAACAGGATCTAAAAGAAAATATTGAACTTCATCAAAGAATTGTATTCATCAGATTTGAACTAACCTGGAGTTGTTGTTGTTGTAGTAGGTGTTGGAGTTGTAGTAGTAGTTGGAGAAGTTGTGGTAGTAGAAGTAGTCGTTGTAGTAGTTGTAGTAGTATTCGTGGTAGTAGGAATACTAGAAGAACTAGTGCTAACTGGAGGTGTTCCAGTACCACCCATACATTCCGAGTATTGAGCTTCTACACATCCTTTATTATATTCACTAAAATACAGATCTTTGGGACACATTTCTTCTGAAAAATTTCCTTGGTAACATTTGTAATATATTTTACAATCAACTGGTGAAGGGAAAAGTATTTCTTTATCAGCAGGAAGACCGGCACAAAGTGGATCTAAAACAGCTTTTTCAAACTTTAAACAAATTAAAATTAAGTTTACCTTCAGCTTGTGCCGAAAGACCTAAAACAACAATGAGAAAAGTCACCTTCATTTTAATCAAACTAAACTAAGTAGTCACTCAAAACAACACTTTTATAGTGTAGATTTACATCATTCACTATGTAGATAAGTTGATGAGAAATTCTTGGACTTGTATTATCATAGATTAATTTTCAAACTCAAGTGGAAGGATTATAAGGATTAATTGAAACAATTGTTGATGAATTTTCTCTCAATCAAACCAAATCATAATCTAATCAACGGAAGAACATGACGGCTCTTTAGATTTGTTTCATTAGTTTTTTCAAGATAAATAAATAAAACACAAACATTTGGTTTTATCAAAAATTTATTTAAAAAAAATTTTCAAAGAGTGCCCCATGTACAACCAGACTGATAAGGATAATCACATTCTTTAATTTCATTATTAAACCACAAATTGTCCGGACATGTCATTTCAACTTTTCTTCCTTCCGCACATTCGTAAAATTTGGTACAATCTCCAGGGAAAGGAAACAACCAACCTTCACTTTCTGGATATGGGCAATCTGGATCTGGAGTCCAATTTGTAGGTCTTTCAGTTGTCGTACCTCGAGTGGGAGTATCAGTTTTGCCACAGTCTGATTCACTAAGAATTACACACTTCTTTTGGTCGCTATTGTAATACAATTCATTGGGACAATCCATAATATATGTTCTACCATAAAAGCACTCTACGTATTTGTCACAATGAATAGGATCTGGCCAGTAACTTATATCAGTTCCTGCACATCTAGGATCACCTTGATCTGGAGTAGTCAGTGTTACAGGAGGAGCTGAAACTTTATATTAAAACTGAAATCAAAAACCAAATTGTTTTTACTAGGGGTTGAAGGATCTGGAGTTCCAGTGTGACCATCACAATTTACAGTTTCAGGAAAGTCGCATAATTGTCTTTCCGGGTCAAAAAAGAATCCTACTGGACATGTCTCAAGTTCTGGAGTTGAACCATGACAAGCCCAGTATTTTCGACAGTCTCCTTCGTATGGAATCAGGACTATTTGGTTTGGCCGGACGCCCCAACAAAGTGGGTGAGGTGTTGTCCAAGGAGGAATTGTAGTTAGTTCTAAAAGAAAGTTTTGAATTTTATTTCGAAAAAATGTACCAACATACGGCAATCAGATTCTGATGGTATTACACATTTTTTTAGAACTGAATTAAAATAGAGTCCTTCAGGACAAGCCATTAGGTAGGAATCGCCGTGATAACACTCAAGATATTTACTACAATCTTCCGGGAATGGAAAATAATCAATATCGACGTTTACACATATTGGGTCTTTATCTAGAAATCTGCTTGTAAAAATAAATTTTCAGAGATTCTTTACCTACTGAAGCATCCAGATTCGTCTGGAAAATCACAAGATTGGGTCCTATTGTTGTAATAAAGACCATCAGGACACTCAACTAATTTTTTATTTCCATTTAAACACTCATAAAAAAGAGAACAGTTGTATTCGTGTGGAAAAGGATAGATTTCACCTGAAGGAAGTCCTTCACATAGTGGATCACTTGCTTCTAGCCCAAATACTACAAATCTGTGTCTTCTTCTTTTGTAAAAACTCAAATAAAAGACTTACCTAAAATTGGAAGTAAGAAGAGAGGGACTAAAACCAAAATATTTTTGGCCATTTTTAATACTGTAACATTTTACGTGAATTTTGTCTTTTATACTCGAATTCTTATCACAATGGGATTAAAAATTGATTCCGCAAAAACGATGTGGGGATTAAAATTAAGAGCTTTAGAATCAGGTAAAATTTTATTTTGTCAAAAAAAAATAACTACTCTTCAAGCTTTTTGCCAGGAATACATCCAGAATGGTAGGGATAATCACAAACTTCCAACTGTGCATTAAACCAAAGCCCTTCTGGACACTCCTGGACTACTTTTTCTCCACCCCAACATTCCAAAAATTTGGTACAATCTCCAGGATATGGAAAGAGGTATCGTTCATTGCTGGGCCAAGGACAGTCAGGATCTGGTGTCCAGTCATGTGATTTTGTGGTAGACCAAGGATCAACTGTTGGTTCAGTTTTACCTAAAATTAACTATCAACAAGACGGAATTTTGGAATTTAGTTAACAAACCGCAATCTGCTTCACTCGGGTTCTCGCATTTTTTATCAACTGAATCAAAGTACAAGCCAGATGGGCAATCCATTATGTACCCATGACCGTGGTAACATTCAACAAATTTGGTACAGTCAGGATAGGGCCAATAGTCGTTGTTACCATTAGCGCATCGTGGGTCGTCGTCACCACTTGGAGTGGTTGGTGGGTTAATAGGTGTTGTAGCTAAAAAACAAGTCAAAAATTTTTTTGAATCAGTTATAGTTCTTACTGTAAGGATCTGGAGTTCCGGTAGTATCTGAAAAATAAAATTCAGGAAAATTTCTTAATTAACTTGGAAAATTACCATCGCATTCTGATAATTCAGGCCAGTCACACATTTGTCTGGATTCATGAAAATACAAATGAGGAGGACAGCTCATTACAGTTTCTCTTGCTCCATAACATTCAATAAACTTATTACAGTTTCCTGGATATGGTCTAAGAACTGTTTGTCCAGGAAGTACCCCCCAGCAGTGGTCAGTCGGAGTAGTCCATGTTGGATGAACACTAGTCGAGTATTCCCCACATCCGGAATTCTCCGGTGTTGTACATCTTTTTTCCTTTGAGTTAAACCACAGATTATCAGGGCAAGTGTGAGCTTCCGCTGTTCCATGATAACATTCTATATACTGAGTACAATCACCCGGATATGAGAAGAAGTCAACAATATTAGGAGGGCACTTAATAGCTGAAATTTTTCAAGTTATTTTTTAAAAAAATTAAAAAACAAGACTTACGCATGCACCCGGAAGTTTCAGGATGGTCACACGCTTGAAGAGCTTCATTAAACCACAGACCATCAGGACAAGTCTCCTCTCTTTTTTCCCCATTAATGCAAGCGAAAAATCGGGTACAGTCTCCAGGGTAAGGAAAGAGATATGTTGAATTGGGTGGAACACCAGCACATAGCGGGTCTTAAAATTTTGGTAAAAATCGAAATGTGAAACGTGTAACTCACCGGTTCCTAATTCGGCATCATCGGTTGCAAAAACCGAAGCAAAAGAGGCAAAAGTGGCCAGAAGGGCTAAAACTACAAGAAATTGTGAGATAAAGAGAACAAATTAGTTATTTTTACCGTTCATGGTTGACTGTTTGATGAGATTTTGCGCTTTTTGCTATATATAGTCTTTTACTTATCCATTTTTTTCATTTTTACGTTTTTTAATTTTTTTTTATATTTTCTACAAGATTATCAATAATGTCAGATTTTGATGGATTATTCTATCTTAATCTAATCTTTTACAACTTAAAAACTCATTTATAAAAAATTAACAGAAAATGAAAAGTATATAAACCATATAAAATTTTAAAAAAGAAATATGTTTTTTGAAAAAGCTTTGGAAATATTTAATAGAAATAATTTTGTTTTATTGATATTGTGTTAGATAATAAATATTTTATTTATTTATTTATTTTAAATCAAAACATTGATTCATTTCACACGCATCTAGAAGCTCCTTAAATCCAGTCAAGCTTAACTTTTTGGCGTGTTATCTAAATGTGCATTGATGCAAAACAAGATTGATGGCTTGCCATTCAAAACTGACACATTGTTCGCTTATCGAGCGATAAGACAAACATCTGCTTTGAATAAGACATCGTTGCACACTTTTCACCATCACGTGTGATTTTTCACTCGAGATAAACTATTGTTTCACGATGCATATACTTTTCCACTTTAATCCACCGGAGAACGCTTTCTGAAATCGAACTAGTAGTAGAAATTGAAAAGTTTAAATTTTATTACGGGTCTTTTTGACACCGAAAGCTAGCAGGAAAAAGAAAGAGTGCAATATTCCAGTTTTGATTATCTGATCTGATTAATACAGATAAAATGCAGACATAAATCCCAGATTTTTTTGCTAGAGTTAGATGATATATCGGAAAAATCAAGTGTATGAGATATTAAAAAGGTTTGTTTTGCAATAAAGCCGAGATTAAGTTGACTTAAGAGGTGTGATTAGAAGTGTTTGTACAGTATGTGCATCTAGTAAAATTGTAATTTAATAATTTTGTAATCCTCTTTTGAAATAAAAAGTGATTTAAGTAATAAAAAAATATTCTGTAACATTTTAATGACATTTTAAAATAGGTTTGACTACCAAAATTAAGACTAATTAAATCACTTTATTCCACTACTGGAATAATAAAAAAATACAGTCTTAAATCAATCGCATTCTATTTATTATTAATATTGGCATTAACATTTACATTAATAGATATTTCGTTTTTTGTTTGATCATATTTTACTTCGTTTCCATTAATAAGAAGCTTCTAGTTGTTATCGGTTCCAGAACTAATAGTAGTTGTAGGAACAATGGACGTCTGCTCTAGTAAGGAAAAACTATTACCAGGAGAACCTTGGATTTTCCTTGAGACATCAAGCTTATTAGATACAGAATCTTCGATATAATATTTTGCTATGGCGGAGCTCCTCCACACACCATGTGGTTTAATTATTGTAAGATTAGCACCTTCATTGGCAAGTAAAGTTGTTAAAGTGCGCCTCATACAGTGGCCGGTATAAGCTTCTGCGTTCGCCAGATTCAAAAACGAAGCAACTCTAGAAAAAACTTTCGATCAACTGTTAATTCCAATAGGTTGCGACGTACATTTTTGATTAGTGTATCGAAAAAAGAATTTCTCAATAAATAACCTCCTCGGTCGTAAGGACATTATTTCCTACACTTCTCGACAGTATTGATAGAGAATTCTTCTTCTATAATTGTAAATTTTGGTGAAACGCCCGTTTTGGTATCTGGTATCGAAACAATCAGGTATGCGCCCCTGTCTTCTACATCACTGATTTTCAAATTTGTCAGCTCACAGCATCGACAGCCACCAGACACCCCCATTATTATTGCAACCTCAATATTCCAAACAGAGATTACCTTGATCATCAAATATTCTCTATCGCAAGCCCTTGTCAAAAACTCTTCCACGTGTGCTCTTTCCAATACTGAAGCTGTCTTCGAGCTGTATCCTCTTGACTGATTCTTCAGATAAGCCATGAGTTTACTATATTTTCTAATGTCTATGTTTTTATAGACCTTTATATCGGCCTTCAGCATGGAATACTTCAACCACATGGATGAAATTGCATACCTCTTCTCAAATTTAAGAAATACAATATCAGAACTTCCTCATTTATTGTCATTACCCCCCGTTCTTCTTTCCATTCATTAAATTCTGAAAATACTTTTTCATAATGTTCCCTAGACTTCGCAGGCAATAACTGGCGAGTCGCTTCTTCAGCTTCCTCAAGAATTGTCTCAGGAGCAGTACCTTAAGAATATTAAACGCTCGACTGCGTCTCGCGCTTAAACATTCTTGCGTGGATAAAACGCTGTCTAAAACACTTATACAGTAAATAACTATTACTATAAAATACAATAAAAAGGTACTTTACATTATAGCACTGTATGTACCTCCTTCTTGGAATAGCCAAAAATATTTTAAGAAATTGAAAAGTTAAGTCATTACTCGTATAAAAACTATTAAATTATTTTATCGTTTCTTTTCATAACGCTGTTTTGAAAATACTCGTGTATTTCAGTGCCTCGCTTACGCTCGTCTTTGCAACAGTGCATTTGTACTCACAAAAAAACATATTTTTATTGTTTCAGAATCAAAACTGCAGTTTAAGTGTCTGGAATAAAAAATATTTGCTAAACAAATCATTAAATTGCCGACGTGCTCTTGCAAAAGAAGTTCTGAATAGTCTAAAAATAGAAAGCAATTCCGCTATTGCAAAAAAAATTTAAAATGTTTTTTCAACAAGCTGAGCAAAAAGCAATTCTTTGGATGGCTTTCCGCATTTCTGCTCCATTTTAAGACAATACAAAGCAGATTCTTTTTTAAGCCCATTTTCCAGAACTGTAGGATAATTGGAAAGAAATTGAAGTTCCGCCACCTCCTTCTTAGAATAGTCAATAATATTTTTAAAAATTTAAAAGTTTTTTCTATTCTACAGATTTATTTACGTAATTCATAATTTACATAAGCTCAAACTAGCATACTTTGATTCTTTATCTTCGCACTACTTCACAACTAATTGCTTCACAGTTTTCTCTTCTTCGTTGTCTTTATTCTTCTGCACTTTTCTAACTGAAGTCATGTGCATATTCTTATTTTTTACCTAGTCAGCCCTATATATTTTCTTTTCAATTGCTGCCAAAGTCCAACAACTATAACTACCTTTTCTGTAATTGGTTCCGCCTGCCAGGCCTTTTAATTAAGCCTTTGGTAACAATGTCTTTTACTCAACGCCTCTAGGTGAGATAGTATGATAAGGAAGATTGGAAGTACCACTACTTCCTTCCTAAAGCAGTCAGGAGTCATTTGGGAGATTGAAGACCGATTTATATTCCACAAAATATGTTACAGCATCTATTCTTGCATTATGAGATATAGGGTTTGCCAATTAAGTCGTAAAAGTAAAATAATCGTAAAAACTATTCAAACAGTCGTTAAATTAAGAGCACGTGTTCTTAATACTGTCAAAAAAACTCCGAATTCGCACACACCTTGCAGTGTTCATTCTAATGATAATGTCTTCTTTTTATTGTTAATCCAAAGAACTAAAGTAATGCTAACCTACCAATTTCTGATTTAGATATATATGCAGCCGAAAAAAAAAACAGTTGTAAACACTTTAAACAAATTAATTATTCTTTGACTTCGGCTCCCAAATTTGAAATAATATGCAAATGCCGAAAACGACAGCTGTTTTAAAAATAATTTTAAAATTTATTCTGTGTGATTCTCTCTTTACTTTTAGTAACATCAGCTAAACGAACGTTTAAAAATTACTACCGTCAGCTCCACTGTTGTTGGAATAAACAGCAAAATTGGTTTTCTCCCAGGATAATTCATTACTAAAATTGCCATTAAGTAATTATTATTGATTAGGACAATAATTATTTAGTACAGAATAACAACTTTCTTACTATATTTATTTACTCGTAAAAACCCGTAAAAAATAGTTTTAACAATTGTCTACAGTTGGTACAAGTAAATATTGTTTAAAGTCGAATTTTTAAAAAGACGAGTTCAACAAAAAAATTGAAAAATCTAAAATCCGCACATTTTATCGTTGGATTAATAAGAACTTTCAGAAGAAAAAATCTTAATTCTGCATCTAATCCTCGTAAATATCAACCAACTAATTTTTAATTCCACTGAAATACTACTTTTGGTAGCGAAATTGAACGTAACAACATTATTATAGCCAACTGGATAAACGAAGTGACGAATTATGAGCCGCTAAAAACCTATTAGCGACTAAATGCTAAAGATTGAACAAAAGCTCAAAAAATTTTCATCTCGTATAAAATATCGCAAATTAAAACGCATTTAATTGATCCAAATTGCAGTCAGATAAAATACTGTAATTGTTTTTCTAATAATTTATTCGATATTATTCCAAATAAATGCCAACCACCAAATTTATTTGAAAATTACACGCCTCACTGCTCTTTTATTAAAATCAACAACTTGTCACCGAATCATCAGTTTGGTCAAAATAATTAAATTCCAATTCAAAATTTTAGATAAACAACAAACAAATTTAGAGTACATTTATTTAATAGTAGAAAAGTTTAACAAAGAATATAAATCAGCCATTTAAGCACATTAGCAGTATTTCCCCGTTGAAATGTCAGAATAAAATTTTGTGTCAAAAATTTCTGAGCATCTCTTGCACTTGTTTTTTGTCTTAACCTAACCGAAGATAGAAAAGCTGTAAAAAGTACGTAAAAGACAGTTGTGACACTAAAAAATTATTTCTTTTTAACTAAATTAGTTGTAAAATTACGTTTTTATTTTGATTTTTTATGACGTAAATTCGCTCATTCGTGGCCGTTACAATACATAATTATTTTAAATTTGTGAAGTAATCAGACTGTCTAATGATGCCAAATCACTTAAAAACAACTGCCACCAGCTCCGTAGCAATAATAGACTTTACAGACGTAATAGAATTCTCTATTAAACTTCTTATGTCGACAACAAAGAAAATGATTACGTTCAAAACGATCCGAAATAAGAAAACACTGCTTTGAATACGCAACCCCTAAGGGGATTGATGTAATACTCCCTTGAACAGTTTCAGCCCATCTTCCACCGACAGGTTCCTCATGTAAATTGACAAGTTAACAACTTTACCGCAAAGTAATTAAAAACTTTTATTTTTAACTTGTCACTCTTTCCCGATTTTCACACCCTCCCATAATAGCAATTCCCCAACCCCTGATAACGATCCCCAAGAAAACAATTCTCTCAAATGAAAGTAATTTATTATGTACAAAATTAAGTTATAACTGCAACAATTACTGTTTGGAAAGACTCTGAATATAATTTATCCTCGCCAACTTCTCCCCCAAAACCGCAATCTGCAAATTAAAAAAAAAATAAGACGAAAAATAAACACCCAATCGGCACCTTCTTGGCATGAGTTTTCTGCGCTTCGGGAGTTGCCTTGACCTTGTAATTCTCGCCTGACATCATTTTGTTCATTTTTTCTAATTCCTTGACTAATTTCGATCTTTTCTCGTCCAATTTGGGCAAATCTAATTCGAAATTTTTACGTAATTCAGGAGGAACAACGAGGTGGAGGAAAGTGTCACCGATTCGGTCGGAAACAGTGTCTGGAGGTGGCTGCGAGGTGAGAAACAGAGAAGGACAAGCGGAGAGATCTGCCATTACCGGCAGAAAAGGCTCGTAGAATGAACGGTCGCCAGTTATATAAGCTAAAAATTATTAAATAAAAACAAAATTAAAAATGAAATAATTGGGTACCCTCAGGATTATGTTTAGCTGCAATTCCAAAAAGTTTTTTGATTCTTCGAATTCCGATAACAACTTCCAGGACCTGGGAAATGTCCTCTTCTAATTTCTCATTGCGAAAATTTAAATTCTAGTGACAAAAAATTATGTGAGTCGTACAAAAAAAAATTTTTAGAGGTAATTTCGTACTTGGGGATAATTTAATTCGATTTTTCTTCCTGGATACATCCGAAGTCTCTGATGCAGATGTTGTGAGAGTCTGGGCATGAAAGGAGCGAGGGTCCTAAGGGCCGTATCGAGGCAATGCGTCAAGGTCCAGCAATGTCCGGCGGCATTTCCTCTATCTGACAGTTTGAAAGCCCTCTTGGTCGACTCCTAAACGAAAGAGATACCGGTCAATACTAGGAAAAAAAAATTACGACGAGAACACGGAACGTCCATTAAGTCCTTAGTGGCACAAGGTGAAATGGATTAGTTTAGTAGAAAAAGTGTTAGTTTCTAATCCCCAACCGGAATTTTCTTCTTCAAGTAATTATTAAAGCTCGGGATTAAAATTCCAAATGGAATACATAAATGAGTGAGGAGCTTCCAATTCAATTAGAGAAATGCGATCGCTCGCTAGAGATTCAATGCAATATCGAGCTTTTCATTTCCGCCAGAATGGAATGTACGAGAATGAAATTTTCGCCACAATTATGCCGGATTAAGGCCAGGTACAAGAAATTATGACGAGCTTAATAAACACTTTTTATACTTTCATACTTTAATTGATTCATTACATGTCAATTACCTGTACTTTAATAATATTTCTTAAGATACAGTTAACTAAAAATTGCTATAAAGGTCTGACAGTTCCCAGTGATTTAAAATTAAAATAAGTAATAAAAATATATAAAATTGACAGAAAATAGAAAACCACCTGCAATCGTGCATCAAACCACAACTGCCACTGCAAATAAATCAGCTAAATCATAGGAAAAATTCTACTTGCAGTTTGGAAAAAAACATTATTTATTAAATATAAGATCGTTGAAAACGTTAAAAATGTTGGGGGCTTGTCGTAGAAAAAATACTGAAGGTAACACAACATTTCGATTGATTTCTTACCAAATAGACGTCGCAGAATTGAAAATAGAGAAACTCCTTGATGGCAGTTGTGACTAGGTGAAAATCGTAGTTGTGCATTCCTTTGTTGCAAGTGTCGACCATAAGGGTGAGCTTGCTGAGTATCCATCGATCCATGGGCGGCAACTGGTCGACACGTATGGGTGTAAGCCATTCTCTGGCGTTGTCTAGTGCTTTATTTGTGAATTTGGTGGCTTGCCAGATTTTGTTGCAGAACAATCTGTTCGTGTGACACTCTTGCACGTCAAAATCGATGAAATGACCTAGATGGAAGGTTAATCGTGAGGAAAGGGCAATTTTCGCGCCTCGCTATCGATTTGTTCGGCTTAATATTTTTAATGTTGAAAATGAGAAATAAAAGCCTGGGTTTATGCGGTAGACCGAGTGTTTATACGTTGGGTATTTAATATCTTTTCCGGGCATATGCGGGGATTATAGAGTGGAAATGCGGTCTCTGGAGGACGCTATTTGTCAACGAAATCGCTTCTTCAGTTGCGGAGTGTAATTTCAGAACGAAGGGTAATGCTGAGTTGAAAAAATAATGACATAGCGAAAAATTGTTTTGCTCGAAATTCGCTCTTCCTTGAAATTTAAATTGTTCAAATCACTTCATAAAACTTTCTTAATTAATTCGTTAACTGTAATAACCGAGGTAATTGCCAAATGAAAACATTCACCATCAAGCCAAAGAGCGAAACAATTAAACAACTCCACAAAAATATCACCATCCATTTAAGTTGAGCAACATAATCAGCGCAGACATCCCAAATTAGACACCGCGATAAATAATTTAATACCCTCAGAGACCGCCTCCAGACAAACTGCTAAATTCGACCCTTATCACTCCAAAACCCTCCACAGATCAATTAAAAGCCCAAAAACTTGTCGACAACCATTAGCAATTAAAATTGCTCAGCGAAAATTTTTGATGAGGATACATGCCGCACACTTTACCTTCACTTTTCAACCGAATAAATAGTGTACAAAGTGCTCACTAAGAAAACAAAAAAAAAATTGAGAAAAAGAACAACACGTCTGAGAAAATTTACAATATAACGACCCTTAGAAGAATTTCTCCTTATTATGAAAAACTCTTGAAAGGTATGTGATAGACATTGAATCCATTCAAGTTTATACTCTTAGTAATTTGTTTCAGTGGGTGGTAAACAGAAACGGTACTGTTTTCTATCTCTCGCCACAGATTTTGTATTATTTGCACTCCAGTTTATATTTTCCCAATGTAAAAGAATATAATAAATTAATTTTTGTTACAGCGTTTTATAACAGTGACTTTTTGATTGTCATTCTGATTGGTAAATGACGTACTTTTAAGCACTAGTGCTCAAAAATAAAACATTTTTTTTATTTTATTTATTTATTATAAACATGAAATGTACAGTTACTTAAGTGACTAAATTGAACATTCAAAGATTTCAGATTTCTTTCCTGAACTTTAATATAAGTGGAAACGGCACTTGTAGACGCCACTTTAGATTTGCTATTTTCGTCACAGATTTTTCATTTCTTTACAGTTTCTTCTTTTCCCATAATTTTCATCGAAATTGCGTTTTTGCTTTCAACAAAGTTTTCTATGTAACCTTCCGCAACAGAACTTGATCGCCAATCTCCATGTCTTTTGAGTGATGTAATATCTGCTCCTGAATCTGCTAAGAGTGTCGCTGAACAACGACGAAAGCAGTGCCCGGTATATTCTTTTGCATTTAGAAGGCCGAAACATTCTGCATTTTTTTAGGCATACCTCTAATAGTATTTATACCAACGAGTAGCGTACAGCATCTAGAATTTCTATAGGTTAAGAAGAATCTCTGATCTTCAGTATGAGGAGGTCGAAGCTAAGCATATTTGCGGAAAATTTCTAAGAAACTAATTCCATCTACAAATAATTCAGTTATTGTAAAAATTCGTGAAATTTTTGTCTTGGTGTTCGGTATCTTCACTTTAATAAAACTTGTACAATCTTCTATATCTTCCACCTTCAAAAACGTAATTTCTTCTCTGCGTAACGCGCCAAAAATCCCAGTAATTAGCACAACTTTTGCTAATAAATTGTTTTTGTCATCAGCTGTTTTAACAAAACGTTCTATCTCTTGCTTGGTGAATATTTTGAACTTTTTAGCTCTGTACCCACTGGCATTTCTTTTTAGAAATACAATCAAGTTTGTATATTTTTTGATATCTACATTCTTGTTAAGATATATCATGGTTCTTAGCATTGAGTAAGTACTCCATAAAGTAGACGGCTTATACATGGAAGATAATTTTGAAAAATAGACCAAAAGTACCTTTTCTTCAATACTTGTTACATTTTTTTCTTCACACCAACTACCATATTTCCTCGGTTTCCTTGTAAATTTTCTATAATTTTTTGAGCACTAGCATGGTTAGTAAAGCTTCCGCAACATTTTTAATGTCGGAATCAAATTCAGAATCGCTCATTTTTGTGTTCTTTTAACTTAAACACAGAACCCAAGTTGACACTCTGTAATTTTATAAAAACAGTAAGCAACGAAATTTACATCCATAGCAGGCTGCCGTCTGCCTACTGTACAATGTAAATGTTCGATTGAGATCATTATTTTTGAAAGAAAAATCTGTTATAAAACGCTGTAACAAAAAATCTTGAATGCAATACGTTACAAAATCGATGTCTTTTACGCGCCTAACGTATTGGACCATGAGTTTAACGAGATTTACGTCACGTGCTTAAAAAACTATCTCTTTGCAACTTATTGCATTAATAATATTCTCGCACTGTGTCAGCGTCTTCAGCACTCCAAAAATGTTATTGTATGTTTAAACCGTGACTAAAATATTGGACGACAAATTAGAAAAAAATAAATATTTATGTCCTGTATTTCTATGAGACATGTTTGGGTATTTAGAATGCTTTCAACAAGAACTTTTATCAGATAAAGTTTCTGTACAACATCCTGTATATGCGAAACTTACAAAAAGCATATAATGTACTTACCAAACATAATTTTAATTTTTTTTACTCACTTTTAATATTATGTGAACAAAGCGTAAATCTGAGCGCATCCGTTCCACATTCCGGAATTCCGTTCGGAAACATCTTCTTCTGACCTTGAACCGCTTTAGTCAACTCTTCTTTAGATAAAATCCCCGATTCGTGACTCAATCTCGATCCCTCTTCCAATTTCTGAATAAAAAAAAACAACGAAGAATGTTATTTCAAACTTGACAAGTGGTTAAAAACTTCCGACTTGCCGCTGGCACAAAAAGAACACATCTAAAATCCCTTCTTGCAATTGAATTTTTTCCCTCGGCTTTTTGTCCTTCCTCTGAGATGAAATCTGAAACTTTATTACGACTCCCCTTCCTACCTGCAGCGTCGTCCCCGAAATGACATCCTCCGGCGTGACCACATTCCCAAGACTCTTCGACATTTTCCTCCCGTGAGCGTCACAAATAATCCCATGAAGCAGGATTCGTTCGAAAGGCAAACGGCCTGTCAGGCACTTTCCCAGCATGACCATCCTTGCTACCCAAAAAAAGAGGATATCGTGGCCCGTTTCCATCAAATCCAAGGGATAATGCGGGTCCTGGATCGGACAGTGTGAAAGCGGTAGGATTGGAATTTCAACGAACCTGTTGCGGCCACACGGAGAACGGGAGGAGGGCGGAGGAGAACCACGTGTCGAGGACATCCTCGTCCTGCTTAATTTCGATCTCGTCGCAGGAGAAACGAGCGGAGGCTTTGCGGAGCGCCTCGGACCGGTCAGACGCTGCTATCCAGATGGCGGGATGAGAGTTGTCCTGCGGCTTGCAGGAATACGCGGGGATGCGGTGGCCCCACCAAAGTTGCCGAGAAATGCACCAGTCTCTAAGAAAATTTTATATCACCCCCGTTATATAGATGATCACTTTTAATTCGCTAATTTAAAAATTACATAGACTATATTTGAGGGAAAGAAAAAAGCGAATACTAGAGGAAAAATAAAAGGAGTAAAAACGGAGCACAATAAAAAAAACAGCAAAAAATTAAATAGAAAATAAAGAAGGTTCATTACTTTTTCCAAATAATAAAGCCTGGGAGAATATAGTCAAATTCCATGTAGGTAATAGCGTCGAAGCTGACCACATGCCTCTAGAAATCACGATAAAAAGACCCGAGAAAGCGATAAAACCAAGAAGAAAAAAAGAAAAAAATAAATTTCAAGTAAGAATGAAATGGAACGAAGATACAATTGAAAAATACAGACAACAAATAAATAAACAAAACTTCCGAGGTTTAGAGATTGACAGTATGTATAAAGACCTAGTTAGTAAAATGAAAGCAGCAATGGACAAAAAAAAATATATCTAAAAACGAGAAGAAATAAATGGTGAAATAAAAAATAAAGAAACTAAAAAAGAAGCTTGCAGTAAACTTAAAAAATGGGAAAAAAAAGCTACAAAATCAGAGTATCTAGAAACAAGAAAAAAGTACAAAGCAAAGTTTAAAGAAAAAAAAATACAACAAAGAGAAGAAGCAGAAATATGGAAATTTATAAACGAAGAAAGAAAACGAAAAGCCAAAATAAGTAAGAATATAAGTATATGGTAGATAAATAGAGGGAACACTTTATAGAGATTTTAGATAAAAAAAATTGAAAAACAAATGTTTAGGTTAAAGAAAAAGAAAGCATCCGGAGAAGACGAAATTCCAAATAAAGCGCTGTTGTTTAGTAAAAAGCTATGGAAAAGGGTATGGGAAGTGTTAATTGCAGTGTGGATGGGAAGAGGCTTTCCTATGGAGTAGAGAAAAGAGTTAATTGTGCCAATACATAAAAAAGGGGATAAAGACCAAACTGAAAACTACTGTGGTATATCCTTACTTAATACGACCTACAAAATATATGCGATGGTTCTAGAGGAAAAATTGACAAAGGAAATAGATGAAAAAAGTATGCTACCAAACGGACAGGCAGGGTTCAGAAAAGGAAGGGAGCCATGGGCAATGTATGCATTTTGAGACAGTTGGCGAAGAAAGAAATAAACAAGGCGGGAGGACGTATGTATGCATTGTTCATAGGCTTCAAAAAAGCTTTTGACAGTGTGGATAGGGAAAAATTATGGCAGTATCTTAGAGAGAAAGAGGTGTGTAACTGGTTGGTAAGCAAGATGAAAGAAATTTACGAGGAAACTATTAACCAAGTAAAAGTGAGCGAAGAAGTAAGTGAATGTTTTTGGACAAATAAAGGTGTCAGACAAGGCTGTCCATTAAGTCCTGCACTATTCTTAGCATATATGGGAGATGTGGATGAAGTTTTAAGTAGAGTGCAAGTAGGAGAGATAGTTGTAGGTAGAGAGAAAGAAATTTGGCGTTTGCAGATGATTTAGTAATTGTAGCAAAGAGCAAGAGTGAAATGAAAGAAATGATAAAAGTTATGGAAAGATATGTAAGAAACAAAAACTCCAAGTTAATGTAGATAAAACAACAATGATGGTGTTTGAAAAAAAAGTAAGAATCGAAAAATAAGATGAATGGGAATGGGAAGAAAAAAATATAGAACAAGTAAAAAAATTGAAATATTTGGGATATGTATTAAACAGTAGAATGACAGACAAAGAACAAATAAAAAAAGTAGTCAAAAAAGCAAACAAAGTAATGGGAAGTGTCTGGAGTTTGGGAGAACGTAAATTTGATGAAAATTTTAAAAGAAAAATAATGATGTTTGACAGTTTGGTGAAAAGTATTGTAATGTATAGAGCAGAAGTATGGGGATGGAAAGAATATAAAGAAATTAAGCGTGTGCAAGAAAAGTATATAAAATGGGTTTTAGGGTTAAATAAACAAACGCCAGAGTACATACTACGAGAAGAAAGTAAGAGAGAAAAGTTGAGAGTGGAAACAGAAAAAAGAGCTGTGAGATTTGAGAAAAATCTATAAATGCGACAAGAATGCAGCAAACTGCAACCGTGCTGAGCTAAAATTAAAAGAGCAAATGGTAATGTTAGGTGGATAGAACGAGATAACTACTATGAGAAACAGCGTGTGCAAAAATTGAAATAATGAGAGAAAGAGGAAGAACAATGGAAGAAGAACTAAAACAAAGAGATGCTGACATAGATAAACAGGAAAGAATTGCGAGAATAAAAGAATCAAAGTACAATTCAAAATATGCCCTGATTGTTACCACCAAACTGCTAAAATATCTAGATAAAATAAAAAGTAAAAATAAAAAAATGGTTGGAAGATACAGATGTGGGAATGAAGAAAGGGAAAATGAATTTTGAAGAAAAGATTGGGAAAGAATGTGTAGATTATGTAGAGAAGAAAGGGAGACGATAGAGCATTGTTTGTCAGAGTGTGTAAAGTTAAGAAGGTGCGAATATGGAAGGTTAAAAGTTCTAAATGAAAATGGAGAAGGGAAAGAATGGACAAAAGAAGTTACGTGTGCTAGAAAAAGATTGAATTTTTTTTTGATAAATTAAAAGATTGTATAAAAATGGTATATAAACTTTCAAGTACGGTAGAACTGTAAAGCCAATTAGGCAATAAAGACATTAAAACTAACTATATTTAAGAAAAAAGTATTTTTAAATTTGACAATTTGTACTTAAATTAACGAAACCGTTTTTACTGTAAATCTGTTATCTTAATAACAAAAAAATTGATTTTTTTTGTTTTTGACAACATTAAAATAGTAAAATACTTAATTAATTTTTTTAAATAAAGCACACCCTATATTTTAATTCCAATGACCGACCTAAAAAAATTGTTTAATATCATAATATTCATAATGTTCTATTTTCGGAATACCTATTTGACAAGGGTCGCTCCTTGTAAAAAATAAATCGCCACTTTTGATAATTGCTTGTAAAAAATTCAATTTTTGTATCCCGAAGTGTCTCTGTAATCGCTTTACGACTCCCTCGATAATTAGTTTGAAGTGGCAGAGGCCGCGATAATGTTAAAATAATCCCCTGGAGCCGTCTAACTTGTAAATGGAATAAGTCAGACATTGTTAAAGTTCAATTATTAGGCCAACAGTTGTATTTTCGGCGTGAACAATAGTCATTCGAATAAATTCCCAAGCACAATGAACAAGTAACGACTTGTTTTGTTCTGGTTCCTATTATTTGGGGTACGCGATGAGTTCGAGATTCGTTCTGAATAGAAGTAATTGCTGAGAAAAATTGGCAAATATATTCTGGTCCATTGAGCGGGGCTTCCGAAGTCATATTTTTACATAAAACGGGACGAGCGAAAACAAGCAACCGAATTTTAATTAAATTAGAAAAAGTACCTGACATTCTCCAGCCAATCGAACCAAACCCTCTCGAAATGTTTCGGTTCAATCCTCAATCGGCCCACTTGGACGTCCTCGACGGCCTCTCTGGCCATTTCCGTGCACTTGATAAACCACTGAGGCCGGACCAGATGCTCAACGATGTCCTTGGAACGGCTGCAAATTGGAACAACCATCTTATGATCCTCTTTTCCTCTCAGCAGTCGCATTTCGCCGAGTCGAGATATCAGCATATCTCTCGCATCAAATCTTCCGATGCCGGCGAATTCACCGCACACAGGGGTCAGATTGCCCTTTTCATCGATCACTTGGAGGCAGGCCAAAGAGTGTCGCTTACCCACTTCGAAGTCGGTGGGGTCATGGGCCGGAGTCACTTTCACAACACCTGGACAAATGGTTTCCAATATAAAAGAGTTATTTACGCGGAAATGGCAGAGATATTGTCTAAAATCTTTATGCATGTTAAAAATTGTAATGTAATGTCAAATTTTATAAAAACTGGAAGCCACGAGCAAGAATTTATAAAAATAGAAACTGCAAGAAGCATTTTATAAAGATTTCAATCAAAAATCGTCTTTTTCAAAAAAAAAAAACATTACAAAAACCAATGTTATAAAAATTTACTTTCACAAAAAGCATTTTATAGAAATCGGAATCAACAAGAGACGATTTGTAGCTTTGTTTACTAGCCGAAGATAAAATTTTATAAAAACTTAAAGCCCGAAGTGACAATTTATAAAAATGAATACTGCAAGAAGCATTTTATAAAAATTGCTTTTTAGTAAAAAAATATTAGAAATTTTAAACCATATTTTATAAAATTTGAAAGTCACAGAAGGCATTTTTAAAACCTGGAAGCCACAATCAACAATTTATAAACATGGAAACTGCAAGAGAGATTTTTTAAAGATTTCAATCAAAAATCGTGTTTTTGTAAAAAAACATTAGAAATTGTAGAAACCATTTTATAAAAATTGGGTCACAACAAGCATTTTATAGAAATCGGTATCAACAACAGATGATTTGAAATTTTGTTTACTACCCGTAGGTAAAACTTTATATACACAAACAACATTTTATAAAATAGAAACTGCAAAAGGCATTTTAAAATAAAGATTTTTTTATTTTGTAAAAAAAAATGCAAAAATTGTAAAGCTTATTTTATTAAATTAGCTGTTACAAAAGGCATTTTATAAAAATCGAAATCAACAAAAAACATTTTATATTTTTTTATCAGAGTAACAAGATAATAAAATATCATCAGTTAGATGATATTTTATCAAAACTAGAAGTCACATTTATTAAAACAAATACTGCAAGAGGCATTTTATAAATACTGCAATCAAAAATCGCTTTTCTGTAAAAAATATTATAAATTTTAAGCTATATTTTATAATAATTAACTGTCACAAAAGGCATTTTATAATAATTGACAGCCACAGTTATAAATTTATAAAAGTAGAAACTGCAAGAGGCATTTTATAAGAATTTCAATACAAAATTGTTTTTTTGTAAAAAACATATAAAATAATTGTAGAACCAATTTTATAGAAATTGGTGTAACAAAAGGCTTTTTATAAAAATCGAAATCAACAAGGATCATTATATATATATTTTTTTTATCAAAGTCTGAAGCCGTAGATGATATTTTATTTATAATAAATACTGCAAGAATCATTTTTTTTTAATAGATTTTCACAAAAAGCATTTTATAAAAATATAAATCAATAGAAGATATTGTAAAGCATTTTTTTATCTAAACCAAAAGCCCTAAGTGACATTCTATAAAAGCTGAGAGCCACAGGCGACATTTTATTAAAATGAATACAGAAAAAGGCATTTTATAAGAATTTCAGTCACAAATTGTCATTTTGTAAAAAAAATATTAGAAATTTAAAACCACATTTTATAACAGTTCACTGTCAGAAAAGGCATTTTATAAACATCGAGTTACGCAACAGACTGTACAGCTTTTTTATCGAAACCTGAAGCATACATGACATTCTATAAAAACTTGAATACACAGACGACAATTCATTAAAATAAATACAGCAAAAGGCATTTTATAAACATTGCAATCAAAAATACCCTTTTTGTAAAAAAAACCGAATTAGAAATTGTAAAATCTATTTTATCACAAAAAAGCTGTCACAAAAGGCATTATTATCAACCGAAGACATTCTATAGCTTTTTTTATTAAAACCAAAAGCTTTAAGTGACATTCTAAGTATTGTCGCAAGAGAAGAAAAGAGGCATGTTTAATGCCCGACCGTAACGAGTAAAAATAAAGCTGAAAGCTAATAATGCCTTCCTGTCTGTTTTTCCCCTACCTTCAATTAAATCAAGTAATAATCAAAAAACTGGTTTTGAATTTAAATCAGATAGCAAGCGCAAGTTAAAATAGAATTTTCTGCCCTAGAGCGGAAAATGACACTTTCTGTCACATTTTAAGAGCTTCTATAACTCAATTTCGTTAAAGTTAAGCGAAAAAAAAAATTGTGCTTCGTTCCCAGATAATTGGGAACGAATAGCTAGACATTCTAAGTATTGTCGCAAGAGCAGAAAAGAGACATGTTTAATGCCAGAGCTAGCGAGTAAAAATAAAGCTTAAAGCTAATAATGCCTTCGTGTCAGTTTTTCACCTACATATCTTCAATTAAGTCAAATAACATTCAAAAAACTGGTTTTTAAACTTAAATCAGACAGCAAGCGCGAGTTAAAATACAATTTTCTGCCCTAGAGCAGAAAATGCCTCTTTCTGTCACATTTTAAGCGCTTCTATGATTCAAATTTGTTAAAGTTAAGCGAAAAAAAAAATTGTGCTTCGTTCCCAGATAATTGGGAACGAATAGCTAGACATTCTAAGTATTGTCGCAAGAGCAGAAAAGAGACATGTTTAATGCCAGAGCTAACGAGTAAAAATAAAGCTGAAGACTAATAATGCCTTCGTGTCAGTTATTCACCTACATATCTTCAATTAAGTCCAATAACATTCAAAAAACTGGTTTTTAAACTTAAATCAGACAGCAAGCGCGAGTTAAAATACAATTTTCTGCCCTAGAGCAGAAAATGCCTCTTTCTGTCACATTTTAAGCGCTTCTATAATTCAATTTCGTTAAAGTTAAGCGAAAAAAAAAATGTGTTTCGTCCCCAGATAATTCATTACTAAAATTGCTGTAAGTAATTATTATTGATTAGGGCAATAATTATTTAGTATAAAATACCACTTTGTTATTTATTTACACAGTAATATTCTGTAAAAAAATATGACGACCTTTAACAATTGTTTGCAGTTGATACAAATAAATTTTGTACAAAGTCAGATTTTGGGTATGACAAATTTAAAAATATCCAACCAAAATTTTGAAAAATCAAAAACTAGAACATATTTTATCGTCACAGTGGCTCTAATATTTTTAATAGCAGAATTACTACTTTTTGAACTAATTCTCGTAAATATCAATCACCTGATATTTAAATGCACTGAAATACTACTTTGGATATCAAGCTGTACATTTATTCTAGCCGTTTGGATAAACGCAGTGACAAATTCCAAGCCGCTGAAAATTTTTTTAATAACATTGCTGAAATTTGAGCAAAAGCTGCAAAAACTGTCATTTCGTATCAACTACCGCAAAGTGAAACGCAATAATTTCATCCAAATTGCACTCAGATATACTGCGATTGTTTCTCTTACAATTTATGCGATATTATTTCAAATAAATAACCACCACCAGATTTATTCTGAAATTACGCGCTTCACAACTCTTGTATTAAAATCAGCAATTTGTCACGAAGTCATCAGTTTGGTTACTATAATCAAATTTCGATTCGAGATTTTAAATAAACAAATAAACAAATTAATATTCGAGAGACACGAAATGGAGAAATTTACAATTCTGTGCCGAATTTGTGAAATGCATGGACATTTGTGTGAAGTCATCCGATTGTTTAATGATGCTTTTGGTGTTGTTTTGTTAGTAATGTTTGGTGTGAGTTTTCTCACTGTTGTTATATGTTTCTTTTATATTTCTGGAAGTTTGCAAAGTAATGATTGGAAATACGTTTGTTTGGCGGTTAGTTTAGCTGCGCCATTTGTGGTGGATACTTTTTATGTTTGTCATGTTTGCTACAAAACGGTTGAAACGGTAAGTAAAGTAATACGTTTCTAATGTAGTTTTTATGATAGACTTTCATTGCATCAAAGCTTACAATACCTGAAGTTATGAAGCTACAAAGAGAACGTGTCACTCCTCTGAATCGAAAACGAGCCTGAAGTCAGATTTATAATAGATCCTACATCATAATGCTGGTCATAATTATAACTACAGTGTCATAAAAACAACATTAGAAACCTGTTACTTTAGTTCTTTTTAAATAATTCTTTCAGAATTTTTTTTTAGGCCAAATTGAGTGGAGAATTGATTCATAAAATTGAAACAGAAGATCATGAATTAACCGATGTGATTGCGATGTTTTCCTTGCAAATTGCAAACACGGATATTGAGTTTAATGCCGCTCAGTTTTTTCCAATCAATCACACTTTAACATTTTCGGTAATTAATAATTAAATGACAGTTATCTAATTTATTTTTTTAGATAATTGGAGGTGTGACAACTTACATAATAATTTTAATACAATTATCGGAAAAAATCTAATGTCTTTTTGAGACTATAATCACTCAATTATTTGTGCGAAGCTCACGCACCTCCGTGTGCAATTAAAGCCCGTTCAAGAGTTGATTTATTCTCCTTGTGAAAAGAATCACGCGATAACGATAATCGATACTTGGAAAAGAATGTCTCAAAATAAGAAACAACCTTCTAAATGGAGTTTATCAAGTTCATACATTTTGCAAAGTTAATAAAATCCCCAACTTAACTTATCTCATTGTTTCCATGGAATACTGATGTGCTATTTTCCAGCTTCTGTAATAAAAGCTCTGTCATTTGAAATTCTAAACAGAAATGCATAGAATCATTGGCACTAGGATTGTAGACAAGCTTTTGACGAATAATTACCCCAGACGTGGTAGAAACAAAATTATAATCAGCCCTATTGTCGGCTATAATTACCATGTTTATTTCGAGGAACTTAAATCAGATTCAACCACTAAATTGGGTCAATAAAACTTGGCGATATAAACGCAACAAATTATATTTTAGTACGTTAGATGATCCAATTTTTTATTCGGATTGCATTAAATCAAACAAAATTTAACGTAATTCACATAATATAAACATTAGGATTCGAGTTTTACGACCTTCTGCCTATATCGTAGCTACAAGTTTAAGTAAATTTAATGTTATCAGATTAGATGCCTTCAATATAAACAAGATAATTGATTATAATTAGTAATCACTTATAATCGTGGCAACAAAGAATAGTTTTCGTTGAAAACTGTATCTAGAAAAAAACTCTCTTTATTTTGTTTTTGACAGACCAAAAATTTTGTTTTGCGCACCAAAATAATGAGAAAATCAGTATAAACTAGTAAGAACCACAAGAAACCATTTCAATTAAGCTGATTAGACTGTTTATATTTGGATATTAATTCTGTTAAAATGAAACATACACAACGCTATCAAGTGGCTTTGTTAGAAGATAATTTTAGCAACTAATAATAGAGATAGACACTTGGAATTATTTAAGATCCCTTCAAGAACAGTTCTGTCGGAAAAAATCGATTAAAACAATTTTTTTACAGTACAAACATTTCTTGGACAAATGTTATGTAGTTTAGTAAAAAACCAGAACTGTGACCACGTCTTATGTTTAGAAAAATTGGAAAAAAGCTAATAAAAATGTATAAAACTGAGATCAATCTTGTCTTATTAAATCGATTTAATCCTCTCTATTCTGAATCGATCTGCACATCTCTAGCTTTGCTTTGAAAGCCGCTAGTTTGCTTTGTTACGATCTTCTACCAGCAATTTGATTAGACAAAGCTAAAAACAACTTTTAGGCAGCTATAATGTCAGATTTAAATTCTTTACAACAAATTCTACATTTTAAAAGACACTTATTTCAAAATGTTATGCCGAAATTTCAATTTAAAATTCTTCATTACGGTGCCTTTAAAAATGATCTTAACCCACGTGACCAATTTGCTTATGTAAATATTATTTAACGCAAATATTATGAAACTTTTATTTGTCTTTTGAAGTAGTAATAGCTTAAAAAAAAATATGTTACACCACCAAATATCATAATAAACCACCAGAAGTTTATTTATAATATTTAAGATAATAAATCATCAAGAGATTATTATGATATTTGTCTTTATTTAGTCACGTGGGTTGAAGTAATTCTTGAAGGCTCTGTAAGTAGGTATGTTTATCCACTCAAAAAAATGCAAATATAATTTTGCATTTATTTTTCCCTGTACAGATCCATTTGCTCAAACAGGCAAACAACAGTTACTAAATAAAGAAATAGTACAGCAACGTCTTCCATATTTGTAGTAAACATTTTGGCGAGAAGATTAAAATTTAAATATTCTAGATTTAACAAAAGACTTTATGAGTTTCTATCGACAAAAATTCATTAAAGCCCTCGTAAAATCCATCATTTCAAAACTTTAATGTCCTCGTCTAAATTTTTTGTCTAAATATAGACATCAAGTGAAACGTTGCGGTACTGTATGTTTACTTAGTGACTGTAGTCCAAACTTCTTGCAAACTTACCTGTCCCAAACTCCGGATCGACAAACTCATCGCAAATCACCGGAATCTTCTCCTTTCTGAAAGGATGCCATAAATACCGCCCAATATACTTGCCGTATCGGCCATCTCGGGGGTTCACCGCCACGGCAACATCCCCCATCATCGTCTCAATTCGAGTCGTTGCTACCACAAGCTCCTCATCTGAATCGCAAATTTTGTAAGCGAATCTCGTCAAAGTCCCAAACTCTATGGGCCGGTCATAATTCGGCACGGGAATCTGGGTCGCACCGTCCACTTCCATATGGTCTACTTCTATATCAGAGATAGCCGACTGGAGAAAACACGACCAATTTACTAAATGGTCGGCGCGGTAAATCAGTCCCGATTCGAACAATCTAATGAAAGCTTCGGTGACTACTACTGACTGCACCGGGTCCATCGTAAAAACTTTCCGGGACCAGTCAAGGGAAGCCCCCAATTGCCGCAACTGACTTTCTGGAATAACAGATGGGGGCTATTTCTTTAAAAAGCCTCAGAGATTAATTCTATTAGCTAAATTGGACCGACAAATTCAAATTCGAATAAATAAAGCTCGAACTAATGAAATTACGAAGTCCAGGTAATTATCCCAATACAAACCTATCACGGCAGCTTTCTCCTCTTTCCACTTCCAGATACGCTCCTGGAAAAGCTCACGTCCGATATCGTGCCTACTTTGCCGCTTTTCTTTCCAAAGGAGCTTCTCCACAACCACTTGGGTGGCAATTGCCGCGTGATCGATTCCAGGCACCCAAACACATTCGATGCCTTCCATCCGTTTCCTGCACAAACATTTACTTAATTATTTTCCATTAAAAAGGACTTTCATCAATCTGAATTTCGGGGAAATTAATCAACGGAGCCTACTAGAAAAAGCAAAAAACTGTTATTTCTTTAATAGCAGTTACTATCTGTTAGTGCTCTTTTAATATAACAGTTGAAAAAGCTGTTACTTTTTAACTGATATTCTAAAACCGTTATTTTTAAGCTGTCAGTTTCAAACTGTTATTTCTATGCTGTTGAGAAATTAATCAACAGAGCCTACTAGTAAAAGCAAAAAAAACTGTTATTTTTTTAATAACAGTTCCTACCTGTTAGTGCTATTTTAAAATAACAGTTAAATATAGCTGTTATTTTTTAACTGTTATTTTTAAGCTGTCAGTTTCAAACTGTTAATTTTAAAATGATATTTAAAAAAATACTAAAAAAATGTATTTAATAACAGCTATGGCAGTGCTAGTTATAAATAACAGATAAAAAAAATAACAACCCATCTCTGGGGCCTACCATCGCACAATTACATCCTGAACAGTCGCAGTGAGTGCATGACCTAAATGAAGACTCCCTGTGATGTTGGGAGGAGGCAAAATCATGCTGAAAGTCTTATCTGACTTTATCTCGGGTTTAAAATAATCATAACAGTCAAATTCTTCCGATTCAACAAGAGCCGGCCTATACGCATCCTGCAGATCTAAAATTTGAATTTACCGCGCATTAAAGCGCCATCTCGTAACTCCCACCAGTACCACACTAGCAAACATACCGGCCGCCTTAGATTCGCTGTAAAATCGATTAGAAATTACATATCTAACCCCTAAAAAATGCCTGGCGGCAAGAAAGTGTCTTTTTTGTAAGCTCCACATAATCACCCCCATTTTTACACAGAATCACGGTAAAAAAACATTAAAATCACCCCTAGCCACGCACATGCTTGCCCCCTAGAGGGCGCTTTTTTGACAGTCAAAAGCTAGGTTATAAGGGTTAAGGGAAAATTTTCGAAAAATGTCTCTATTTTCCCAAGGGTTGAGAAGATACGGCCGCGACTTTCTCAAATTAAGCCAGAAAAGACTGAATTTGGTTAGTCCGTGGGGTGGTGGAGTGTCATTGCGTAATTATTCGACTCGGAGGAATCTTAAAGGGGTGTTTAAGTTGGGCCTTGCCGGTGTTACAGTGGGGGCTCTTGTGGGCACGGGTTATTCAATTCACAAGCTGAATCAGCCCCGGGGGCACATTATCAACGATGAAATTGCACTGCCGATCCTTGGGGAGCTCCCGAAAATCGAGCCAAGTCGCAAGGTTTGCTCATTGTGGAAGATTCTCTTATATAACATTTTTTTCAGGTACGGTACCCCGAGGATCGGTCCGGTCTGAAACTAACGCTTTATCAATACCAGACGTGTCCGTTTTGTTGCAAAGTTCGGGCGTTTTTGGATTATTATGGCATTTCTTATGACGTTGTCGAAGTTGATCCTGTCTTGCGACAGTCGATTAAGTGGTCGCCTTATAAAAAAGTGCCAATCTTGGTGGCGGATTTGCCTCAAGGGTATCAACCCCTAAACGATAGCTCTATGATTATTTCAGCTTTGTCGACTTATATAAAGGACAGGAATGATCTCAAAGAAACTGTCAAATATTACCCCCATATTACCTACATTGACGAAGATGGCAGCAAGAAAAGTGAAATAATGAACAAATATTTTCTAGTTTTAGGAGAGAACAAAGTTTCGAAAGAAATCAAGTAACTTTACCTAAAAAAAAAAATTTTTTTGTAAAACATACATATTTTGCAGTGAAGAAAGACAGTGGCGGAAATGGGTTGACGAAGTCTTTGTTCACGTCCTCTCCCCTAATGTTTACAGAACCCGAGAAGAAGCTTTTGAGGCCTTTAATTGGTTTTCAGAAGTTGGAGAATGGGAAAGAAATTTCCCGTCATGGGAACGCCAACTTATTATAGTTGTGGGGGCTTCAGCAATGTATTTTATTGGTAAAAGACTGAAAAGGAAGTACGGTTTGAAGAACGACGTTCGTCAGAGTTTTTACGACGAATGTAACTATTGGATGAAAGCAGTCAAAGCAAAAGGAAAGAAATTTATGGGGGGTGATAGGCCGAATTTGGCAGATTTGGCTGTTTATGGGGTTTTGTGCAGTATTGAAGGATGTCAGGCGTTTAAAGACGTTGTTCAAAATACGAAGATTGCTGATTGGTATTATCCAATGAAAGACGCTGTAAATAAGCAGGAGGGGGCTCAGTTTGTTTAATCGTAATTTATTGTAGATTAAAGTTTTTAAATAAAACGAATTTGTTTTAACAAGAGTTTTATTTTATGGTTGAAGTAACATTCCAGCGGTAGCTCCACAAGGGATCTGGCGGTAATTTAGAGAAAAACCACGATTTGCGACGTCACTAGCGTCGTCACCGTTGGTTACCACAGTCAGGACAAAGGGTTTAGAAGAACCTTAAAAAAATAAAAAAGTGGTGGTTATGCAACACAAAATACACAATGTGTGCTTATTTAATTTTTGGGGAGGTTAGCAGTAAATCTAAAAAAACTTTAACAAATTAATTTAAAAAATGTTGATTATCACAGTCAAGACAAGAAGTTTAGAAAAACATTAAAAAATAAAAAAAAGTGGTGGTTATGCAACACACAATACACAACTTGTGCTTATTCAAATCTAGGGAAAGACAGCAGTCAATGCGGATCAATTTTGGTCACACTTGTACAATTTACGACAAAAAATTTGGGACATTAAATTTGGTTATATATAGAGTTGCCAACTTTTTGATATCCAAATAAAGGACGTTTTCAAGAGCGATTCCAGAATTGTTATTCAAAAGGCGGTCCCAATTTAAATTTTTATTTTTTAAATGAGTAAACTTAAAAAAATTGTCTTTTACAAGTTTTAACTTTTCTCGCTTTTTTTAATAGTTGTTTTTTTTCTGTGTCTCTCAAAACATTGTATTTCAATAAATTCGCTTAGAATCTCAATTTGTTCCTCCAGAAACTCCCAATTTTCATCTTAAAACTTAATTTCTTTTAGTGGCCTGTCATTTTCAATTCCTCTAAAATTTTTTAAACTACGTTTTTCAAATTATTCTAGAAAGTACAATTATTCTAGTAAAAATTTTTGTTGTTTTTTGTCGTTCCTTTTCCAGTTTTTGTAGAATCTTTTTCTTCTTCTTATAGAACCTAGTTCTGTTCTTATTTTTCTGTCATTTGTAATTCTTTTTGCTCTTTTTTCTTTTTTATTCGTTATTTTTATTGTCTTCTAGAACTTCCTGTCTTTTCTCTTCTTTCTTTAACTTTTTAGGTCTTTCTTTTTAATTGTTATTGTACTTTTTTTTCTAATACTCACTATTTGTTTTTTTTTGCATACAAGTCGTCGTTTTTCTTCTTAATCTAATTTTTTTTGTTTATACAACACTTTCTAAACGACGTTTTTCAAGTTCTTCTTTAATCTTCTTTGGTTCCTCTAGAATTTTTTTTTGCTATTTTTTTTGTTAGCTATACTTTTTATTCTTCTTTCGCTTTAAGCAGCTTTTTTCAAATTGTAAAATCTGTTTTAGTTCTTCTAGAATATTTCAAATGACGTTATCCAATTTTTTTAGAATTTATTTTTATTCTATAATTTTGGTAAAAGAAAATAAAATAAACGACAAATCCTTTAAGTACATCTCAAAGACTAAAGGACAGTTTATAGTAAGAAAAGACTGTTCTTTGAAATAAAGGACGGTTGGCAACCCTAGCCATATAAAAAATACAATTTGTGCTTATTCAAATCATGAAGTAAAATATAGAAAAAAAGTCTTCACACGTTAGTTAGAAGCCTATATAGAAATGTGTCTGAGAGAGACAACATCGACACTTAACTTTGCAGTGCGCTTTGAAATTAAAAATGGCAAACTTAATTATACAAAAAAAAAATAAAATAAAGAGTTAGTGAAACATATTAAAAAACATTTTACTCTTAAAATTAGTGCAGCGTTGGCTATATTTAAAAACGCTGCCCATATAGTCAAAAGTATTTAAATAAAAATAAAAGAAAAAATTGTGGAGAATGTTATTAATTAATTGTTACGTACAAATAAAATTTTTGAAACTTACTGATGACAGTAGGGAGCATATTCCCACAGAACCTATCAGCTCCCACTGCAGTTCCATTGGTAAAAACGGGATTTGGTATAACAACAAAATCCATAGTACACATAGTACCAAACACTGGATTTCCAGGTAATCCCACACTTGAAGCATCTGTAAAAGCTGTATCATTGCTCACAGTAAAAGACGTATCATCAGGTCCTTGACTCCATTCAATTGCACAATATCCAGGAAGCATTTGTACACAAACTCCATAATTTTCATTTACTAATTGTCTAGTCCCTGGCCTGGTCATATTCATCGGATTTATTACCAAACCGCCACTCAAAGTCGTGCCATAATTAAAGCTGTTGACTGTACCAGAAAGAGCAGTGTAGTACATAAGACAACCAGTGGGAGCTAAAAAAATTTTTTAGATAAAAGAATGTACACAAGAAATTAATTAGTACCAAGGCTAGGGCAATCACAAGCTAGTTGCGTTATTTTAATATTCCAAGACCTGGAATAGCTTTGCAAAGCCCCAGTTGCAATCATCAGAATTATATCACTGTCTCCATTAAAATTGATATAAACGTGTTGGCCGCTGTTTTCGCCACAAATCACAGGAAGATTTGATGCTCCTCCTGAGATGATAAGGGAATCTGTTACACAATTACCGTTACCATCAGGCTGCGCTAAATTTAAATTGAGAAAGTCGAGACGAACCTAAATGTATAAAAATTTAATTAGTAGTATTTTACAGTAGAAGTCGGTTAGAGTGGGCTTTACAACCGAATCAGAAAGTTTGTGAGTCGAGGTCGAAGAGCGAGTACAATACACTGGTGAGGCTATAAAGACCCTAAAGAATGTGTATTGCACAATGTTTTCTGTAATATTTCTCTAATTCACTAATTTAGAGTACTGAAGATTGTCAAAAAATAAAAAATTGTATTACTGCAGAAATTTTTGTTTTTTTTTATCTCGTCAATAGTAAAAGGGCTCTTGACGGTTTGTCGCGATATCTCGGCTGCTAAGAGACCTTTTACATCCTGACGACAAGGCATGTCTTAACAACTAGATATTTAAAAAGAAATGTAATACCTGGCAAATGTCCGAATTGCATTTTTTTATAACAAAAGTGCACGAGCTTGAATTTGAAACAGTATTTGGGAATCCCGGATTGGTAAAATACGTGTTGTTGTAGCTAGAATTACCTCCGCAAGTACCTTGAACTGATTTTTGGGTCAAAAGAAGAAAAAATTGAGATTAAGGATTTACATATGCAACAAGTACCAATCCCGTTTGCACAATTACCAGAACCTACACCGCCGAGGTTGTGGCATTCCCATTTAGTGTAGCAAGTTCCAGAGTATCCTTCAAGCGAATTACAGACAGAGTTTGTAAATCTGACAACAGTAGATGGCCAAACTGAAATAAAAAAATATTTATTGTATTTGGAAGATTTGTTTCTTACATTTTGCCTGTCGGAAATTTACTGATACCGGTTGATCCTCTTTTTCGGATAAGGTTGGTTTGAAAAAGAGTGCTAAAAAAATTATTGCAAAGACTTGAACTGGGTTCATGGTTCTGGTTTGAAGTCGAATGCAAAATTTTTGGTGTTGGTGAAGGAAGACAATTTTTAAAGTGTTAATAAGTTTGTCAATAAAAGTTTAGGCAGATAACTGTGATGTAAATGTAGTTTATTGGAATTTAAAAGAAGTTAATTTTTGAAAATGGGTCAAAAACTGATACTAATTACGAGTAATTAAAAATTAAAAAAAGAGCAAGACAGCGTCTTATTAGATCAAATTGGCCGTATTCTTTCATTTTATTCAATTTGCTACAAAATTTAACATTTTCATAAGCATTTTTAAGTGATTATTTAATTAAGAAGATTAATTAAAGTACAAATATTATTTCTATGACTTAATTAAATTTTTTTTTTTTGGTGATTTATACGAATGTATAGTCAAAAATCTCGCACCGCTTTAATAATTATTTTAACAGTTAGATCATCGAACTTTTATGTACTTAACATAATTCGTACAAACTTATGATCTACTTTTTTTAAAATACATCAGTCAAAAAAAGTAGACGAGAAAATGTATTCTGTTCAGTGCTTTATTACTATTTTTTTATTTAGTTATACTTATTTAGTGCCAAAAATTGAATCAAAAATTACTACAGGTGTAAGCAACAGAAATGAAAAATGTGAGTTGTTTTCTTATGTTATATTGTTATACATATACATTAGGGTGGGCCAAAAAAATCAAATCTTTTTTTAATTTTTGACACTGAAAAATTGGGTTCTAGGTACCTTTAAAAATTGCTTTTTAAAGATAAATTTTAATTTTAATAGGAAGCAGTGGCGGCCGGTGACTTTTTAAAACTCTGTATTTTGAAAATGGGGCATAGGATCCAAATTCTGTTATAAAGCGTTACTACTGAAACCAGACTAAGAACAACTGCTACAAAAAAAATTAATCAAAATTTGCGAAATTTGATTTTTAAAAATGGTGGGCCTAACCTGGTTATTTCCGAAACAGCTTATGTTAGGCCAGTGCCGATTTTTTTCAGCATTATGAAACAAATTAATGACTAGTTTATTAAAGTTTTGTTCAAAATTTTAAATTTAAGAAAAAGATATAATAAGGTAATGAAATTTTAGAGAAAAAATATTTTTCGAAAATTAAATTTCAAATGCTCATAACGTTTTCTATAATTAAAATTTTGGAAAAAAACAAAAAAAATTAGTCATTAATTACTCTCATAATGCCGAAAAAAAATTACCACCGCTTTAATATAAGCCGTTTCGGAAATACCAGGTGATTTCGATTGATTTTTTTTTTTAGCAGTTGCCTTCAGTGTGGTCTCAATAATAATTCTTTATAACAGTATTTGGATCTTATGCTCTATTTTCAAAATACTGAGTTTTAAAAAATCACCGGCCGCCACTGATAAGAAGGACCCCCTCACCTCAGTTTTCTGTTTTTTTTTAGTTCTATTTGGCAAAATCTATATCTCGTCACTACTTCATCGTAGGAAAAAAAATTATTTACATTTTTTGTAGACAATTAAACGCTCTAAAAAAGGTATTTCACAATTTTTTGAAGCTATTAGCTTTTAAAAGATATCAGAGGTCAAAGTTTGAAAAATTTGACAAAAATTTCTTTTTTACTTCTAAATTTTATAACTCGTAAATAAATAAATATTAAAATATGCAAAATAAACAGTTTTATAAGGAATTAAACGCTTTACAAAAAAGGTCTCTTGTGGTTAATCGATTACTCTAACCACTTAGAAGGTATTCGCAATTTAAAAACCAGAATTTGAGACTAAATTCTATTTTTTTTTAAATGGTTAGAGTAATCGATTAACCACAAAAAACTTTTTTGTAGAGCATTTAATTTCCTACAAAACTATATGTTGCGCATTTTCTAATATTTATTTATCTACAAGTTATATAATTTAGAAGTAAAAAAAAGTTTTTTGTTAAATTCTTCAAACTTTGACCTATGATATCTTCTAAACGCTAATAGCTTTAAAAAAACTGTAAAATACTTTTTTAGAGCGTTAAATTTTATACAAAAAATATTAATAACTTTTTTCCTACGATCAAGTAGTGACGAGATATGGATTTCGCCAAATTGAACTAAATAAAATAGAAAACTGAGATAAAAAAAGCCTTTCTTATTAAAATTTTAAGCTTACCTTTACAAAGCATTTTTTAAAAAATGCTTGATAATTTTTTAAAGGTGTTGGAGGTTAAAATCGAAAATATACATAACACCGTCATATTTATATTTTTTTTTAGTTTTTCCTTTTGGATGGGGAATTGGCTTAGTCAGATTTGAGAATTCAGTTTGTGGTGGAGCAGATGGATTTGAAGGGACTTGTTATACCAGAAGACAGTGCAAAGAAATTGGGGGAGTTGCAGCAGGAATTTGTGCCAAAGGAATTGCAGTTTGTTGCATAAGTAAACATCTCATTTAATCTTGTTAATTATAAAAAATATTTATAGAGATAAAGACACATTATGTCGAATCAGTCTTTTGTCTAAAAAAATGTGCATTTATTTTCGATTATTTATTCAAAAAACTATGCATCTTTATCGGTCTTTATTTTCTTGTTATAAGAATTACTAAATGTCCTAAACCTTTATCATATTTGTAATTTGGTATTCTTTCAATTAAAGAATTGAATTTTTAATCAATCAGGTACACTTAGTTTAATTAAAAACAATTTTATTTACACTCTAAAATAACTCCAATAATTAAAGACTGAAATAAAACACTTCTATAGCCTTGAATAGTCGCTTATAATTCACGATAATCGCTGTTTCTTGCTGGATCAAGTCAGGTCTGATTTTACTCGTATAAATTATTAAAAATGATATCTTATAATTTTATTTTCAGTTCAAATAACATGCGGCGGCTCCTCCTCCTACAACAACACCTACTTCACCAGCCCTAACTTCCCATCTCCCTACAACAACGGCTCTACCTGCACCGTCACCATCCCCAAATGCAACTCCGACATCTGCCAAATCCGTATCGACTTCCTTACATTTTCGTTAGCCCAGCCTAACAACAACGGTTCCTGCGTAAATGACGCTTTCTACGTCCTGGGGGGAGCCTCCACAGTGCCTGTTTTCTGTGGCGAAAACAGCGGTCAACACATCTACGTAGATTTTAACGGGGACAGCGATATACAACTTGTTCTCAACACCAACGCTGCCACTATTGCATCCCGAGCCTGGAATTTCAAAATTACTCAAATCGGATGCGATTGCCCTACTAAAGGTACTCAAAAATCGAGTTTTCAATTATTTTATTTTTGGTTACTTAGCTCCCACTGGTTGTCTGCAATACTACACTGCACTCAGTGGCACAGTTAGAAGCTTCAATTATGGGACAACTGCTCCTCAGATGGGAACCAGACAACTAGCAAATGAAAATTATGGGGTTTGTGTGGAGATGCAACCTGGGTACTGTTCGATTACTTGGAGCCCTACAGCTGGAGATATGTATGCGTTTACAGTGACTGGAGATACTAATATGGCAGTAGGTAATGGTACAATTGGGCCTCCATCGGCACTAAATGATGGTAATTGTACAACTGATTTCGTGGTTATACCAAATCCTAGTTATGTAAATACTAGTTTAGTTGGGCCTAATACTGATAGGTTTTGTGGAAATGGGTTTAATTCAGTGACAAGTAAGTTATGTTAATTTTTTTATTTGTGTTTAATTTTTTATTGTAGCTTCATCCAAACCTTTTGTGATGACTGTAGTAACAGACGGAGCGGATTCGCCACCTATCGATGTATCAAATCGTGGCTTCTCTTTAATGTATATGCAAAATCGATGTTCTGGTGCTACACTTGGATAATAAATTAACTCATTATTGTTGAGCACCTTCTTTGCATGTAATTTAATGAAAATCCTCTATTTTGAGTGTCATTTATCTCATTTCCGTTTGTAACAACAGTGAGAACGAACGGTTTTGAACTTGCTGAAACAACAAATTAGCGAGAAAAAAAAATTGTAATTACACAAGACGTACTAACGACATTTGGAAATGCAGTCCCACAGAATCTATCCGAATTTACTGCAGTACCATTAACATAAGATGGATTCGGAATTACAACAAAATCCGAATTACAATCAGATCCTGTCAAACTCACCATCCCTAAAGCACCCAAATCTCCAGAAACTATAAATGAATTATCTGAAGCTGCACTCCACTCAATTGAACAATAACCCGGAATCATAGCAATACAAACTCCGTAATTTTCATTAACGAGTTCGCGAGTACCCGGAAGTCCAGTCATTGGATCAATTTCGTTTCCGGAAGTACCGTAATTAAAACTGTTGACTGTACCCGAAAGGGCAGTGTAATACATCAAGCACCCTATGGGAGCTCTTGTGGGACAATCGCATGCAATTTGTGTGATCAAAAAATTCCAATTTCGGCCAATACTGTCCCCACTTGACGTCATTACGGTAATTTGAATCGTGTTATTTCCGTTAAAATCGACGTAAACGTGTTGACCGGTATTTTCACCGCAGATTATAGGCACAGGAGCGGCTCCTCCGGTTATGGTGAGAGCGTCAGTATCGCAAACACCTTGCGGATTGGGTTGGGCTAAATTTAAATTGAGGAAGTCGATACGGACCTGAAAATGTCTTCATATTTTTGAGTTACATAACTTAAGGTTACAGTACTTGACAAATGTCGTCGTTACATTTCTGAATTGTTAAAGTACAGGTAGTACCGTCTGTTGAAGGGTTTGGAAATTCATCATTGCTGAAATACGTGTTGTTGTATCTTGTGGTTTCGCCACAATGTCGTGTAACTAAAAAAAAGAGTTAGAAAAGAGTCTTTGGGCTCAGCTATTACCAGAGGTGTTACTGAAAGAACCTTTCTTTTTAGTAAAGCAGCAAGAGAGGTACTAAATAGAAAAGACTCTTAGGGTCAGAGATTACTAGAAATGCTACTGAAAGTATATTTTTTTTAGTAAAGCAGCAAGAGAGGTACTAAATAGAAAAGACTCTTAGGTCTATAGCTTACCGAAAGTCTTATTTAAAGTATCTTTCTTTTTAGTAAAACAGCAAAAGAGGTACTAATTATAAAAGACTCGTAGGGCTCAGTGGTTACCGGAAATGCTACTGAGAGTACATTTCTTTTTAGTAAAAGAGTAAAAAAGATCCTAAATAGAAAAGACTATTAATGCTCAGAGGTTACCGAAAGTGTTACCGAAAATATCTTTTTTTTTAATAAAACAGCAAAAAAGTTACAAAATAGGTTTTGTTTTAAAAAAATAGGACTTACTGACGCAACAAACGCCTATATTTTGGGCACATGACCCCGATCCAACCCCATCTACGCTTTGACACTGCCAACGGGTGTAACATGTTCCGAGATTGTTGCTAGCGGCTGTACATACGCTGTTTTCAAAGCGGACCAAACCGACCCCAAAAACTAAATGGTTTTAGAAATTTCTTGTGGTTATTGCAAGACTTACATTTCGATGTTCGGTTGCTGGTGAGTGCAACCGGGTAAAATAGAAAAATCGGAATAACAATATTAAAAACTTTGGTCATGGTTAGTAGGTACGCAGATAAATGATTAGAGATTACAGTTGCGGATACAGTTTTATGAACATTTTTTTGGAAAATGTGAGAATTTGCAAACAATTTGAATGTAAAAAAAGGAAAAACGGTTAAGTCTTGTAGATCTAATTGTGTTGTTGACTTAAAGTGCATTTCAGTGTAAATGTCGTGTTGGACAGTTAAACAAATTTACAAATGGCATACATATTTTGTAGGCTTCAGGGAGACGTAGCTTTATTATAATTTTGGAAGTCACTAGCGATATCTGTTAATACATCTATTTTCTCCAGTTTTTTAATTAAGAACAAAAGCCAAAGACCGGAAGCGACATATTTTTTAAATTTTACGGACGCTGAAATTAAATTAATTAAATGAGTCTGAAAAATATCGTTTCCGTCTTCCAAAATCCAAAACTTAATTTTGGAATTAAACTATTAAATGTCGCCCTAAACTATTAATTCTGAAATTCTGAGGCTTACAGTTCAACTAACTATAAAAACTGTAAAAAAACACGAAATTTTGAAATTAAATTAGTAAAATAACTCGTCTCCAATTTTCAAAAATTTGCTTCTTTTGTACACGTGAATAACTTTACTAATTATAACTAATCATAAAAATTAATTAAACAAGAGTTATATTAATTGTGTAAATAGCAGGAACTTGGACTTAGAAATAAAATAAAACTTGGTTTACCTGGCTAACGTTTCGGCTTTATTATTTAAGCCTTTCTCAAAGCTAGTAACCTTATAAAACCTACGAAGCCTCGTCAACGCATACATGTTAAAAAATATTAGTAAAATTTGATATAAATAAAAATTGTAAAATTAAAATTGTATAATTATAGATAAAATTATGTCGATATAAATAAAATTGTAAAACATAGAAAAATAAGGACAGCACGTTGACTTTGAAAATCAAAACATAGAAAAATAAGGACAGTACGTTGACTTTGAACAGATTAAAGAAAAGATTTAACTTTGCTTCAGATAATTTTAAAAACCAATAGCAACATTGATTTTTTTGTTATTTATAAGACAAAAGCCACATTATTTTGATAATCTTGAGAACTATTAAGCCAAGGTTTAACTAATTTTGAAAGCCAAAAACAATACTTTATTAAATTTTGAAACTAAAAGAGGCATTTTTTATAAACTTCCTAGCCAGAAGTTTATAATATATATCTTCTTATTTTTTAAGAAAATTACTCTAGAAAGCTGTATTATCTATTAATTTTAAGAACTTAAGACAATTAAAAGAGCTTGAATAGACATTTTATTAATTTTCGATTGAATTGATTAAAGATGTGGATGGTATTTTTTAATTTTTTATCAAATTTTTTGTAGCAAAATTTCAAAATCAAATATCTGCACAGTAATTGCAGCTCTAATAAATGCTTCAATTAGCAGACCCTACGAGTCAAAATTATTTTTTTTTGCTTGTGATGTTTAATATTGATATTAATTTCTTTTTTGCGCGATTGGTTGTTTTTATCAGTTTACTGTGCCTGTTTCCACGACGGTAGGTTGCTGTTACTGGTTGCTACGTGTGACAAAACAGTAAGTAATTCACTTACCGTTCAGTAAACGGTAAGCAATTAAATCTAAAAAAAACAATTTTGCGATTTATTTATTAAAATTAAATGTACAATTATTATAATTAATAGTAGTAATACCACTTGCATTTGAGTTTCTAGTGTTAATAGACAAACTTTCCGACGTAGAAGTCCCAGGTTGTTGTAATAGTCCACCAACATCGCTGTGTAAAATTCTATAAGCAAATTCAATTTTGTTTTGGAGGAAATCTTTCACGTAACTCTCGGCCACCGTTAATGAACGCCACCCACCATGTCTTTTTTGTCCCAACACATAAACTACGTTATTCGCCAAAAGTGTAGTCGATGTGCGTCGAAACGAGTGTCCAGTAAAACCTTCAGGGGCTTGCAACTTTAAATACTTTGCAATTTTTGACGGCCAGCCTCCAATTGTGCCTTTTCCTGTGACTTGCCTAGTGCATTTGCCATTTCGATAGTTCAGAAATAAATGATCTGACGTTGGGTTGCTTGGTCGAATTCTTATGTATTTTCGAAGTATTTCCAAATAATGAACTGCTTCATTTTCTTTATTAATAACTGTGAACGTTTGCTGAATATTCGTTTTTGTATTTGGAATATTAACTATAAACATTTCTTCATGTTCTTCTATGTCACTCATTTTAATATTGTACAATTCCTATCGTCTACAAGCGCCCGATACTCCCAATATCATTGCTACTTGCAAATACATATATTGTTTCCTTAGAACTCAGATGTACCACCTCATCATCTACAACATACCTTTTGAATTAAAAATTGTTCGTCTGGTGCTTCATTCAAGAATTTTTTCATGTCTTCTTTGGTAAAAATTTTAGCCCAATTAGACCGATATCCATTTTTTTTCTTAAGATCAGCAATTAATATAGCAAACTTAGAAATATCGATAGCATCATGGAGAAAAATTGTACTCTTCAGCATAGAATACTTCGCCCATAAACTGCCTGGGGCCTTCAAGTGTCCACTTCTCACCACAAAATACGCTAACAAGCTCTCTTCATTTACAGAAATCTTCTTTGCTTCACGCCATTCCTTAAACAACTTGTATGTCTGCTCATATCGGGCTTTAGATTTTTCTGGAATTATTGCCGAACATCCTTCTTGCCAAGCGCCTTCTAAATCATCCGGTAGATCATCACTATCGCTCATATTTGCTTCGAAAACGGAACCACAAAACAGAACTATGTAGGAATGATTGTATCAAAAAGACAATTTTACTTGTTTGGAACAAAATCATAGCAACCATGGAACAGCCACCCAAAGTTTTCAGTTTCAATCTTCCCGATTATCACAAATGTATTGATATAAATTATTATTATTATTATTCTAGAAACTCCAATCGCGCAAAAAACGTTATAAGCATGTCGAACGTTAAGGATTACCGTTCTCAGACAATAATTGGAGTCGTCGCTTCGCTCCTCCTCCAATCAATTGTATTCGAACGGTACCTAAGCATTCCTTACCGTTCTCCATACTTAATACACTATTTTTGCCCGAAAGGTGTAGTTTATATCTTAGAGTGAACCAAAAATATCGCCTATTTTGTTTTCTCTAATGTTTTATTGAAATAAAATGTGCTCTAAATTTTTTTATATGTTTTATTTTACGGATACCAGTTTCGGTTGTTACGCCATCATCAGCCCTACCTACAAGTTATCATGCTTTATGTGCCCTAATTTCTTCTTACTTACGTCATAGTTAGTTTACATAAAATTACTTGTGTCACAATTTGGTACATAGGATATTCCTAATTCGGGTATTACACTTTAAAACTTGTTAAAATTTACACGTTCACAGATCAAAAATTATTTATTAATTATCTATTAATTTCATTATTATTTGTCTTCTCTCACTGAAAAATTGGTTTATAGGTACCTTTAAAAAATGCTCTCTAAAGATGAGCCCTTAATTTTAATAGAAATATCCTCCTTATCTCAGTTATGTATTTTTTCTTCAGTTCCATATGACAAAATCTATATTTCGTCATTACTTGATCGTAAAGAAAATTTTTATTTACATTTTTTGTACAAAATTGAAGGCTCTACAAAAAGTATTTTACATTTTTTTTACAACTCTAAGAACCAGTTTACAAAAAGTGACATTAACTTTAATTGTGATTAAATAGTTAATTCGCGATTAAATGTTGATTTTGACCAATCAAACAGCATGATCGTAATCGTGAATTAAAAGTTAATTGCAATTAAATAATTAATTTACTTTTTGTAAACCGACTCTTACCGTTTAGAAGATATAGAAGGTCAAAATTTAAAGAATTTAACATAAAAAATTTTTTACTTTTTAATTTTATCACTCGTAGATAAATAAGTAGATATAAATTGCGCAACATATAGTTTCGTAGAAAATTTGAGTTACATTTTAAATAAATTTGTTTAAAGATTATTAAATCACGATACTAAATTGTAATAAGAGCACAATTATAAAAAAAATTGTTAAAAAATTGAATAGAAAGAAATATGTATATTTCGAAAAAAAGATAAGACTTAGAAACTGTTATTCTATCAAAATAAACTACCAATTTTTTATGAATTTTTGGGTAATAAATAATATAATAATAAATAATAATATAATATAAATAATAAAAAAGATCTTGTGAAATTTGGGTATAAATTTAAATAGCAAAAAAATATCTTTTATATTGCTCTCTTTTATTGCTTAAGTCTTTCTAATAAAAGCATTTTTATGTTACATTATTAGCATTTATTTGCATGTCTGTACGTTTAAAATGTAAATGTAATTTTTTCTAACCGAGTTTATCGTGTTTTTGTTGAAATAATCGATATTTCATAACATTTCCACAAAAATAATTAGTGTAGAGAGACGAAACGCCACTTGAGTCCGATAACATTAGATAAGAAAATAATTAAAGCATCAAATTTCGGTTCGTGTCAGTGTTAAAACTCCGGGTGTCCACAAATTTTCAAAATCCGGAACTGTAAAACCGGAAACGCTGATTCCGGTTCTGTCATTCGTCGCGTGCTGTCATTTTTACGTCACAACTGTCATTCACTAGTGCACATATCACGATCATTTTTCTTATTTTTTTTAAAAGAAAATGTAAAAGTGTCATGCCCCCACATCTCCATTGATCGAAAATGCCCCATCCCCTGCGATGTCACACACAATCGATAATCCTAACCTCAAAAAAATGGTAGTGCCCCCTTGACCATGATGGAATATGAATACACATCGTTTCGTAAAGAAATTGACTTTCATAATCGATGTTGTGGCGGAATGCTTTGGTGTATCCGCGATATCTGTGGTATTATTTGTGCAATTTTAACGTGGTTACTTATTTTGTATGCAGAATTCGTCGTTATGTCTGTCATACTCATTCCAAGCCCATATCCTTTTTATAGTGCTATTAATATTGTTTTATTTCAATTTTGCGCTTTTTTGGCGTTTTCCTCGCATTTAAAAACAATGTTTACAGATCCGGTAAGTCAACAAGTGGTGAAAAGACAAATTTTAGTCGGTTTTTAGGGTGCAGTGCCAAAAGGAAACGCTACGAAAGAAATGATCAAACAAATGGGATACAGGGAGGGACAGGTGATATTTAAGTGCCCAAAATGTTGCAGTATTAAGCCAGACAGAGCCCATCATTGCTCAGTCTGTCAACGGTAAGAATTCTCTCTTAAAATTTCTGATCTAGAAACTAAAACAAAACCGTTTCAGTTGTATAAGAAAAATGGACCATCATTGTCCATGGGTCAATAATTGCGTTGGTGAGAACAATCAAAAATATTTTGTATTATTTACTGTAAGTCAGCACGTTTTCCTTCTCTTCTCATGTACTTATTTTTATTTTTTCAGTTTTATATCGCTATACTTTCGCTGCATTCTCTCTTCTTAGCAATCAATCAATTTCTCATGTGTATCAGACATGAATGGAAAGAATGTACAACTTACTCGCCTCCAGCGACTGTCGTTTTGTTATTATTTTTAATATTTGAGGCTTTACTTTTCGCTATTTTTACTGCTGTAATGTTAGGTACCCAAGTTCAAGCAATATGGAATGACGAGACTGGAATTGAACAGTTAAAAAAGGAACAAGCCAGATGGGTTAAAAAATCCAGATGGAAAAGCATTCAAGCTGTTTTTGGCAGGTTTTCCCTACTCTGGTTATCACCATTTGCCAAACCTGCTCCAAAGTATAAAAATGAACTTGATCTTTATTCCGTTTAATTATTTATTGACTGTTTTTCTAAAAAAAATATTTTGGAAAATGTTTATTTAGTTATCACTTGTAATTATTTATATTTGATGTTTTCCATGCACACCCCAATATTTAATAAAATTTAAAAAGAAAGTTAGGTTTGATTTTACGCAGTATCTTTTACGCCAGTGTATAACTGGTTGCAGCACCAACAGTTTATAACTTTCAAAAATTTGGCGCCTCAGTTGGACGAAATCAAATATATGTACATACATATTAATTTGAACAAACCTTTAACACTCAGTCAACTACACGTTTTTGTTTATGGACCGATCTAGAGCAAAAAATAACTGCCCCGGCAAAAGTTTGTAAGAGCCGATAGTCGAGGTTTATAATACTTACTAATAAGTCTATTTTCATTGCTTGCAACAAAAAAAAAACAAAACTTTAGTTTCGCGATTCAAAAAGGAAATGCTTCCGGTGTGCGTGAGACGGTAAATAAAGAAACTGGGTTTTTAGATTTATATTATACTACATTATATATTAAAGTTTATTATAATAGACTACTAATAAAAACAGTTTCACAAAAAAAATTTAAATGTTTTACTGTTATAGTTTGTCTATAAGTGATTGAATTTTACGGTGCAATTAATTTTTTGGGCCTATGGCGATTAAAAAACCGCAGTCCTTTAAGATTTCTTTTGACCAACCCCTACTAACAAATGTTCTTTTAAAAAAAATGCCAAGAGCGCCATAACACATCAGACATTTTGAAGTATTTCTTAATTAAATTCGGCTGTCGTACTGTCAGTGATAGTTGTCAGAAATGTCGGAATTTTCAAATTATATCGGATTAGTTGAGAAATCTATTTCGCAGAATATTTTATAAAATCAGTAATCTTTAAAGCTTCTTGTAAATAATTATTCATTAACTCGCATGGTGAAACATTCCCAAGGCAATATTTGCCGATTTCAAAGTGTTAATATCCTGTGAACAAAATCACTGACTCTTCTTCAAGGACCTTGTTCTGTGTTCCATCGAATAGATCCACTCGCCTTCAACCTTTCTACCACTTTAAAACTTTCGACTAAAAACTTTTAGCGTTCTAAAGTAATTAGCCATCGCGACAAAATAACAATTAACTAGACCCAATAACAAACAAAACTGAAAGTGAAACTTAGAACAAACAAAAACTGAAGACGAAAAAAGAAGGAACAAAATGAAATTAGAATTGAAAATGACTCGAAGTCTTGTAAACAGGCACTCAAAAATAATCAAAATAATTTATTTATTGATAATGATTTCTATAATTACACTGTATCCAGTTATAACATTTTTTTTCGCTACATTTTCTTCTATCAAAATCTAATCTAAACTAATCTGTAAATTAAAACTTTAAAATTCAAGGAATTTTAGACAAAATGTAGGGTAGCTTTCGGGACTGTTTAAACCATCAGGGACTTTTTTATCGATAATTGTGCATGTTTGTTAATTTTTATGCGTTCCAAGCTTGTGAAACGTGGACGGAAGCAACATTTATCACTTGTTGGGAGCCTTCCGAGCAGCCTCATCCATAATAATTAAGCCGTTGAGAGTTATGCGAACTATTTCATGATTTATAAGCGCAAAGCCAGATCTTCTCGGGAGATTCAAGAGGAATTTTATCAATGTTTGTAACGTGGATAGGTAAATTTTGTCCACAGCTGGGCTAGATAAGAAAAGAAACAATACCAACAAAATTATAAACCACTAAAAACCTAACTTCGTTACTGAGATCGCAGAGCTTGGGAACTAAAGGACCAACGTCGTTAACAAATGTGCAAGCTGTTACCATAAATCAATTATTCTTTTTTTTTTTTATTTCAGTTAGTTTTGAGAACAGAGTGGCTGTGAATGATTGAATCTGATTCCATAAAAACGCACTAAACAATTAGGTAACCAAGTTAATTAGAAATATGTTTTAGTGTCACAACTGTCTTTTATGAACTTTACTTTGAATAATAATGATAAACTGCTCTAAATTCATTGACATAACTTTAATAGCAATAGAAAATTTTAAACAATAACGTAAATTCATTAGTATGTGGCCTAGAGTGGGCCAAAAAAATCGAATATATTTTTTTTAACTTCCGACACTAAAAAATTGATTTCTAGGCATCCTAAAAAATGCTATTTAAAGATAAGCTCTTATAAGAAGGACCCCCTCATCTCAGTTTTCTATTTTTTTTTTTTTTAGTTCTGTTTGGTAAAATCCAAATCTCGTCACAACTTGATCTTAAGAAAAATTTTATTTACATTTTTTGTATAAAATTGAACGTTCTAAAAAAGGTATTTTACATTTTTTTTATAGCCATTAGCGTTTAGAAAATATCAGAAGTCAAAGTTTGAAGAATTTAACAAAAATTTCTTTTTTAATTCTAAATTTTATAACTCGTAGGAAATTAAATGCTCTACAAAAAAGTTTTTTGTGATCAATCGATTACTCCAACCATTTAAAAAAAATGAGGTTTTAATCTCAAATTTTCGTTTTTAAAATGCAAATATCTTCTAAATGGTTAGAGTAATCAATTAACCACAAGAGATCTTTTTTGTAGAGTCTTTTCTTTCCTATAAAACTATGTATATATTGCATTTTCTAATATTTATTTATCTACGAGTTATAAAACTTAGGATTAAATTCTTTTTTTATATTTTGACCTCTAAGATCTTCTAAACACTAATAACGATAAAAAACTGTAAGATACCTTTTTTGGAACGTTTAATTTTATACAAAAAAATGTAAATAATTTTTTTTCTTACGATCAAGTTAGTAGTGACGAGATATGGATTTTGACAAATAATAGAACTAAAGAAAGAAATAGAAAACTGGGATGAGGGGGTCTTTTCCCTTAAAATTAATAACTTATCTTTAAAAATGATTTTGTTAAGATGCCTAAGTACTGGTTTTTTAGTGTCGAGATTAAAAAAAATCGGTTTTTTTTGGCTCACTCTAGTATTGATGCATGGTGATCGACGTTTCTGGGAAGAATGACGTACGTTTTTGCAGAACACTTAATATAAATAACGTAATAAAGATGATCAGTAAATAGTGTTGTACGTTTACGACCAATATGTTGCTGTAACTCAAACAAATGAGTTGTTCAGTTCGAAATCCGGCCATCTCCACTTTTTTATGAAATTTTTTATAAGGTTAATTAAATAGGTCGTAAAGTTCCTAACGCAATATTTTAATTTTTGCGTATCTATAAAAAAATATAATTTCTAAACACGCAAAGGAAATTTTGAGGTCTAAAGTATCTTTAAAAAAATAATTTATGACGTGCAGAAGTGTGCAAATATTTCTTTATCTAAATGCAACAACAAAATGTTTAAAATAATTGCAAAATATTTTTTATAAATATATTTTTTAGCTCAAAAAACAACAAATACCCATGACTTAATATAGATACCTACTTTTTATACCTAAAAATTAAATTTGCTTTCTTTAACGTGATTAAAAATTATGAATAAAAATGTGCTTTCTTGATATTTTATGCTTTCAAATCTAATAAGCGAACAAAAATAGTCAAAAAAACGATTTCTAAAAGACATTTTGTTTCATAATCGTCTATTCCAAAACCGGCCATCTCAAAACTTAAGATCTTAAGAAATTAGCAGAGGTTGTAAGTTCAAGTCAATGTAATCAAAGTGTGAGTTATCAAATTCTACTCTCTAAGTACTTCTATTATTGCGTAAGATAAACTCTATTTATTCAACGGCCTTTGTGTCAAACGTTTATTATCTCTGCTGAAAAAATTTTCTCTATGGAGATGGAGTTTTGGAACTGAACGACTCAAATATCTCTGTAATAATAATCGAAGTTATTTACTATCTGATATTACTTCGTTTTTCTCTGATGTTACCCAACCCCCCGTGATTTTTGGACACCCTGTGATCGAAATGTAACTGAATCAGAGCTAACCGTCGAAGTGGGTATTTAGAACATTTTTTTTTTAATATTTTGACTTTTTGTCTTTAATTGCCCGAATTAATTTTACAAAATAAGAATTTGTCGATGCCAACTTGGGCGCTAATTTTAAAACAGCGCATGATAATCCCCACAAACTTTTTCTCAACCAAAAAATTATCTTATCAGAAGGTAAAACCGTCGATTTCGCCGAAATTCCTTCAGTACCAGCGAAGTCATGTCAAGTTCAGGTTACAGAAGTTGCGGCTGCGGCTCCTCCAACTCTTCGGTGACGGTTGAAGAATACCTCCTCCGTCGAAGAGTGGTTTACACCAGTCAACCCAGCTATTACGACTCTCGTCCCGTACGTAAATCCATATCTGATTACTCGCTATCAAGTCCTTCGGCATCTTCCCTGCCGCCCATTGGGATGAACTCTACGATGAACAACTCCTGTTTGAATGTATCCTCGGCAGCGACTCCTTACAATTCGCCTTATCGTTCGCCGAAATCGAATTCGTCGTTTTTGTCGATACCTTCTGGAGGCGGCGGCGGCTGTTGCGGAGGAAACAGGTCAAGATCCACGAGTTCGTTGGCAGATGATTATTACAATACATCGCTGGACAGAAGCAGTTTGAATAGAAGTCTTGGAACCAGCAGAAGGAGTGATACGAGCTATCGTTCTGGTGGTTGCGGATGCGGGTAAAAAGTGGACTGTTCTGAGGGCGGTTTTTCTGAATGTTTTTTATTATAGGCTGGATACCGAATTAAAAAATTTTATAATTGCTGCTTTTGTATTTGTTGGTTCTATTTTTGTTTATTTTTTGTATTCAATTTATTTTTGTCAGACTAGTGAAACTGTAGGTGTTTTCTAAAATTTTTTGTAATAAATTTCTACTTTTTTATATTTTTATCATTTCTTCCTTTCCCAAATAAAACAAATTATTTAAATCAAAAATTTTATTTTTGAGACAAATAAATTAATAAATGTAACAACAATAAATAATTTACCAAGCGTAGTTGGTGTAGGCAGAGGCGTAGTTGATGTGAGAGACAGCGGGGGCGGCAGAGTATGCAACTCCGATACCAGCAACAGCAGGGGCGGCAATAGCTGGAGCGTGATAAGCGCTGAAAGCGGGAGCGGCTACAGCAGTACGGAGGACTGGGGCGTGGTAAGTGCTGATGGCTGGGGCGGCACTGTAGGCGATAGCTGGGGCGGCGGCGGCGAACCTCACTCCAGGGTTGGAGACACGGATATCGGCTTTACGGACGCTGGAGAAGGGAGTGTCGATGGATTTGGAGTAGGTGGAGACTTGTCCCAAGTTGCCGAAACTGCGGATGATGTTGGAGTGTTGGGAGGTAATGGCTGGGGCGGCATAAGTGGCTGGGGCGGCGTAAGTGGCTGGGGCGTGGTAGGCGCTGAAAGCGGGAGCGGCGTAAGCCACAGCTGGGGCGGCGAGACGGCCGTGGAAAGTGCTGCCAAGAGCTGGGGCGGCTAAGGGAGCGGCGCCGTAGGCGTAGGCGGGAGCGGCGCTGTAGGCAAGGGAGCCTCCGAGGTATCCGGCGTTGGCGCAAGCCAAAGCGGCGCACAAAACTACGAGCTGAAATTTGAATATTTGAGTAAATTTGGTCTAGTTTAATTTAAAAAAGTGAGAGTAGGTACCCTGAATGCCATTTTTTTTATTAATTTACTGTCTGAGGTTTGTTGACGAGTGTGCTGGGGTTTTGGGTTTGATTGCTTTTATAGTAGGTATTGTTTGGGGAGGCTTTGTGGTTTAGCAAGTCTACAATATGGACCAATAAACTGGTTCGAGGGCTTTGAATGTTAATCAACTTTTCATTTTGGCGGAGTACAAACCTATTGCAATAACAAGTTTATTTCAAGTACAAGGATATGTCTTGATCTAGACCATAATATATCAATATGTTAAGGTTAACATAAGAATGAAACGATATTACATAACAAATGTGGGTTCAATAAAATAATTCAAGTGGATAAGTCTGATTTTTCTTCAGACTTGACCTACAAATACCTACGTAATCTATAAAAATCAAATTCGAATTACAAATAATGATAAAGAAATTGTCTATTAAAAGAAAACAATAACTAAATTAAGTTCAATTTTTTTATTTTTTTAGTTTTTGCAATTGATAATTGATTAAGCAACAACTAGTAATTTGTTCTATACTAATAATAAAGTAGACTGTCTATAGTAGAAATGACTAAGATAGATTTAATGTATTTGGGTGTGTCCTGTTGCCCTACATTTTTAGCATAAGATTACGAAGGTGTACAGCAATGTAAATCTAAGAGTTCTTTAAATACTAATTTTGTATAAAATATAGATGTAATAATATCATTTAAATTTAGTCTACCAACTAGACTTAACAGAAGTTTTGGTTATGAATAGAGAATTAAGATTTGATTGTTAGATACTAAAAATTTATACTAAAAATCAAACTAAAATTTTGTAAGAAACAGTATGAATTAGTCTACCTCAGGGTAAACAAATTTTGTGTACTAACATATCTAATAAATGATGTAACGAAATGGATCCCTAATGTACGAGCAATGTTTATTATAGGCTGTTCTTAAGAACAAGCTTTACTGATCTTAAATTAATTATATGTTTGAAACAAGTCACAAAAACAGTTGACTATTAAAACCACAGCAAAGTAAATCGTATGAGAATGAATGTAGGCGGAGTTAACTAACGCAATACTAAAGTAAGGGGTAATCCGGACTTCCTTGACTCTTCCTTCACTATTTACATTGCTGTTAATTATTCAAATTGCTGGAAAAATATTTGTAAAATATTTTTGATGATATTAAGCGTGAGTCTGTTAAAAGTATATTTTAACTTTTTTCAAAAACTAGTTATCACACCGACTTCAAGGTTTGTCAAAAGCTAAATTAACCTTTATTAATGTAAAGTTTACTTTCTGAAAATTCCGCAATGCAGAGTTATAAATCAATATTTTTTTCCTAGTCACACGTTGAGTAAAAATCGTTCAAAAAGAAAAAAAATGCCCTACGTGACAACAGGACGAGATGGCATTTTTGTGACATATTTTGAAATTAAAATTCAAACTTAATTTGAGTATTTTTAAAAGAGAAAAAAAGATTTATTAAAAATTCATTTTATTATGGAAACAGTTAAGTTCAAGGTTGTAAAATTTACAAGACAAAATAAATAAATTTGTACTGTTTGCAATAATGTTCGAGAAAACTCTCAACAAATGAAATACTTAATTAATTTTATCAGTGATGAACAAAATTCTAAAATTTTAACTTTAAAGACCTAAGAAGGAGAATTAAAAAAAAATATGGGAAAAAGTAGCAGCAGAACTTGACAAAATTGGAGGTCCAATAAAAACTCCAGAGAAATGGAGTCGTTTTTACGTAGAATATAAATCAAAGACAAAAGCAAAAGCAAAATTATACATACAAGAGCAAAAGAAAACAGTGGGAGGTAATAACCAAGCAATGGCTTTAACAGCTTTTGAAGTAAAGTTCACTTCATCAATATCAAAGCCGGTGATATTTTAAAACTTTGTATTTTAAAAATGGAGCATGGGATCCAAATTGTGTTATAAAGAATTATTATTGAGACCACACTGAGAACAACTGCTAAAAAGAAATTGATCGAAATTTGCGAAATTTGATTTTTTAAAATGGTGGACCTCACTTGGTTATTTCCGAACGGCTTATATTAGAACGGTGGCAATTTTTTTTCAGCATTATGAGACAAATTACTAATTAGTCTTATTTTGGTTTTTCCAAAATTTTAATTATAGAAAAAGTTATGAGCATTTGAAATTTAATTTTCGAAAAATATTTTTTCTATAAAATTTTATTACCTTATATCTTTTTCTTAAATTTAAAATTTTAAACAAAACTTAAATAAAATAGTCATTAATTTGTTTCATAATACTGAAAAAAATCGGCACTGGCCTAACATAAGCCGTTTCCGAAATAACCAGGTGAGACCCACCCACCATTTTTAAAAATCAAATTTCGCAAATTTTGATCAAATTTTTTTTGTAGCAGTTGTTCTTAGTCTGGTTTCAGTAGTAACGCTTTATAACAGAATTTGGATCTCATGCCCCATTTTCAATATACAGAGTTTTAAAAAACCACCGGCCGCCACTGCTTAAACGCAAACTGTCAACCTAATCACTATTAAATCACGTCAAAATGCTAGTGGTTAAATTTTAAGAGTGGAATGATAAATTAGTCACTCCACAATTTTCTACAGAATACGAAATTTACAATAGAAATAATGTAATTTTTTTTTACAAATTAATATTAAATAATAAATATTCATTAGAAGGAATATAAGAAAAATTCTGAAAAAATCATGCGTGAGAAAAAAACAAAGTGTTTAATGGTAAACCTTGAAGTCGGTGCGATACCTAGCTTTTAAGAAAAGATAAGATAAACTTATAACGGACTCACCCTGTATGATGTAAATACATTACTTAGTGACGTTTAATTCTTCTACTTTTATAATTAAGTTGCCTTTAAACAACTAAATGTATGTATATGGCGGATAGATTTTTGACAAATAGGGGATTGCTTCAAAAAACAGTTCTACTACGTCGCGGAAAAATAACACTAATTTTTGACAAAATAGGACAAAGAAACTTGAGTTCCAGTTTTGCACTTACTAAAACCATAAGAACAAAAATTTATTAAATCAGAGCATGCTCTAGTCTGTCATATTTTGATAGATTTGCTTGATCAGTCAAATCCAACTCTAATTTACTATATTTTGTCCTCACCGTATTAATTAACACCAAATTAAACTTTAATATAATATTCTATAGATTTATTGATGTTAATTATTGATATTTTATACACCGAATGATTTTAGCGATTTAATAAAAATATAAGAATGTAATTTACAATAGTTATTTATTAATTTTTAAAAAATCAAAAAATTTTTTTGAAAAAAATACGTTTTTAGCTAAGTATTTGCAACTCCGAAATTATTCTAGCTAAAAATCTATAATAATTATGAGAGATAGCCGCTATTATGAGAATAATTCTGGAGAATTTCATTTTTTTTTAAATGCTAAAAACCTCAAAAATCTCAGTAATTAAGTTAGGTAAAAATTTTATTCGCGAATTATTTAATTAGTTATTTTATGACAAATTATCATGAACTTGTTCTCATTGCATTAACCCAAGAATACTTGTCAGATTTTGCAATCAAGAACAAATGAAGTTGTTTTTTCCCAAAACTGGTTTATTGCCGAACTATAAAACCGCACCAAACCCCAAATCAATTCATTCAACGTCCAACAATTTCACAAAAATGGCATTCAGAGTACTTCACCTTATCAAAACAAAACCCAATTTACTAATTTTCAATTTTCAGCTCGTAGTATTGTGCGCCGCTTTGGCTTGCGCCAACGCTGGATACCTCGGGGGTTCCCTCGCTTACAGCGCTGCTCCCGCCTACGCCTACGGCGCCGCTCCCTTAGCCGCCCCAGCTCTTGGAAGCACTTTCCACGGCCGTCTCGCCGCCCCAGCTGTGGCCTACGCCGCTCCCGCTTTCAGTGCCTACTCTGCCCCAGCCACTTACGCCGCCCCCGCCATCACCTCCCAACACTCCAACATCATCCGCAGCTTCGGCAACTTGGGACAAGTCTCCACCTACTCCAAATCCATCGACACTCCCTTCTCCAGTGTCCGTAAAGCCGACATCCGTGTCTCCAACCCCGGAGTGAGATTCGCCGCCGCTGCCCCAGCTATCGCCTACAGCGCTGCTCCAGCTATCAGCACTTACCACGCCCCAGCTATTGCCGCTCCCGCTTTCAGCGCTTACCACGCTCCAGCCGCTATTGCCGCCCCTGTGGCTAGACTCGGAGTTGCTTACTCCGCCGCTCCCGCTGTTTCCCACATCAACTATGCCTCCGCATACGCCAACTACGGATGGTAAATCTAGTCCAGGGCAAAGACTGATGCCATTATCCACCTCATGTTATTTATTGACATATATTGTTAAAAATTTAAATAAAATTTCAAATATTACGCATTGTTTTAATATAATAATAAATAAGCAAAAAATATGTGGCAAATTTAAATTTGCCGCTCTGATTTAAAAATTAAACAAGTTTTAGGCGCGAATAGTATTACTGTATTGAAGTAACAGAAAACCGAAACATCTATGTTTTTTTAATTTTCGTAACTTAATAAATGTTATTGATTTTAAGTTATTAGAAAATAGCCAGTTTATTAAAGTAGTAACTTTTTTTAACCGTAAATTTTTAAGTAAATATTATAAAATGCGAGAAAATAATACTCCTAACTTTTTTAACAAGAAATGTCAAAATAACTAAGGCGTCCATCCTTTGCGAAAAAATCCAAATAAACTCAAAAAACAGTTTCAGTTTGTGGAAATGTTGTGTAAACGTTAAAAAAGAAGGAATGTCTTTTCCAACTCTTTTCTAAGTGGTCTGCTTAGCTTATTTTGTTCTATCATCAAAAAAAATAAACATATAACATAACCTCAAAGTGAAAAAATGGTGAGAAAACGGTCACGAAGGTACTCAAGTGAGAATGAAAGCGACAGTGACGTTGATTTTGAAGTAGGGCCTCGATCAGGGCCGGCCCCTAAAAAATACAGTCTTCGGGAGCGCAAAAGTGTCCCCTTGTTTACCACCGATTTTGACTACTATGGTCTAGACGATGACGAAGGTGAGGGACAAAAGTCTTCAGATGATGATGATTTTGAAGTTGAAGAGGAACCTAAAATCACAAGGCCTTATTTTGAACCACAAGCTGATGCAGACCGTTCAAACTCTGATGGTAAGTTCTTGTTTAGTGTCTTAACATTATTGCAAATTTTTTTAATTAAAGGATTGATCGACTTTGAAGACGTTATAAGAGCAGACGTAGTCATGAACCAACGCAAAATTGACTACGACAATCTTATTGAAAAGTCTGAAATACCACTTACAACACCGAAAAGACGAGGAAGAAGACCAAAATATCAAGAAACAAAAAAAGAAACCAATTTAGAAGATACGGCAAACTTAGATGCTCTCACACATTTAGAAAACACAGACAGTGATCTTAAAAACGCCCAAAATGAAGTTATCCAAGAAAAAAGTTTCTTGCCGCCAGAGATCAAGTATTGCCAGGCTCCTGAGTTCCCAAACGGTGATTTAATGGATGAAATAGAAAAAAATGAAAGTGAAACAGATCCTTTGGTCTTAAAAAATGCTAAATGTATAGAAACGATTATAGTACCACCGCCGGATCTAAAAGAAGAGAAAAAACCGGAAGATGATGATGATGTGATTGTATTGGGGGAATTGAAGCACCCAGTCATTGTTCTAGATGACTGAAAATTTTTTATTTGTATATAAGTTTTATCAGATTAGCAATTTTTTTCTTTATGTATTTATTTTGGTTTAGATTAGGTAACAATTTTAGATGCAAGTGAAGAAAGCTGCTTCACTATTTATGAGCAAGAGTTCAATAAAAAGATTCGAATTCAATTCAATTAATCATTTTAATTTAATTTTTTTCATAAGCAGATTTGCACTGTTATGACAATCACATTATAGAAATATTACCCCCAAGCACATCATTTTGAACCGTTGCTACGTGTTGAAATCAATGCCCTGTCAGTTTTTCAACAATATTATCTCCTGGTTCTACAATAACAACTTCACAAATGTTTGTATCATCTAAAAACACAACATTTTCTTCACTTATTTTGGTATTATTTTTTATCTTTTTTTCCTTAATTTTACGTAAGTCTGAATCACGTTGACTCCTGACTCTTTCATCATTATTTACACTTTTTTTAATATTAATTTTTCTCTTAGTAGGGTTTGTAAACGATGTAATTTCACCATTTTCAATAAGCTTCATTTCTTTGCAAATCTGACTGTAAACATTAGTTGATATTCCTGTTGCTTGCAGTATTCTTTGTCTGTAGTTTTTGAAGGGTACAACAGGCAGATCTATTTCAGCTTCTTTCATCATAAATTTTATTACATTTGCAATAACTTCACGTGTTTGAGAGCTAATAATTCGCCCTTGAACACCAATTTGCTTCTTAGAAGGTCTTTTAAAAACAGTTTGGTTCTCAAAGTGTCTCTCAACACTAATCTGCCTCTCAGGGGGGCCTTCAACCTTAATTTGTTTTACAACATACCTATTTACAAAAATTTGATTCTCAGAATGCCTTTGAACACCGATCGGCTCCTCAAATTCCATTTTGTTTTAATATAATAAATCAATAATTTTAACCTCTAATTTTTTAAAACTTGTTTTGACGTTTTTGACCCTGGAAAACGTCATTAACACCAACTACCAACATAACGCATCCAAAAATTACTATATTTTAGTACAATTGGTAATACCACAGTATATCAGTCTTCACAGAACACTTACATTCTTATCAGTCTTATTCTGTGGTAATACCAACCTTATCGAAGTAAAAGTACTAAGCTCGGAAAATTTTTAATTTTCCACCTTTGCGGTAAATCTCTTAAAAAAACACGTAATTTTTTTTGTAAATTTGTTTTTGATTTTGCCTTGATGCCAAAGAAAGACCCGTGCAAAGTGTTTGCTTGTAAAATCCAAAAGTGTCTTGAAGGTGTGTCCTAACCTAAAAATTTCGCCGGATTATGTAATTTCTTCTTGTAGAGAACAACTATCAAGAATCTGCTTGTCAGTACGCTTTTGAAGACCTTTTTGAGTGTTGTCGCAAGTGGAAGGACCGTAGCTTAGTCTGCGAGGGCGTTAAAGTCAACCCAGCCCCCCAAAAGAAGTGATGAAACGCCAAGTCCCTGTTAGGAGCCGCTCGTTGATTTACAGATACCCGCGTGCGTCTGTCGTTATTCTCACCTCTGCGGCGCTTTTAACGCTTTTTTCGAGGCCTATCTACGATTTATGCACAGCGGAAAAAATTGATGTGGAACAACTGAAGAGGGAGCACAAAAGCAGGTTTGCCAAGTCATAATGGAATCGGTGCAAAAGGCCAAGGAGAGGTTCCGTCTGTACCCGGTTATTTTAGCAAAGTGTAGTAAAGAAGCGACACAATACGCCGCTTGTGTTTTAAAAAAGGACAATGTAGGGTTGAATGACTGCAAAGAGGAGTTTGGGAAGTTCAAAAACTGTCTCCAGAAGTCAGCGGCGGGTTTAAAAACTAGACTGTAGTGTGGAGTTGTAGAAATGGCACATAAATTTCTTAGGCTTGATTATAAAATCCACTTGCTTGTTTCTTTAGTTATTAGATTGGTACTAGTGTGGTATGGAGTCTACCATGATCAAGTTTCCTCAGTACCTTACACAGATATCGACTATAAAGTCTTCACAGATGCTGCAAGGCATGTCCTTGATCACAAATCACCCTATGAACGACACACTTATCGGTATTCGCCTCTTGTTGCCTATCTCATGATACCAAATATCCACATTCATCACTGTTTTGGTAAAATTCTATTCTCAATTATTGATATTATTGACGCTCTTTTAATCCGAGTAATAGTCAAGACGACTTTAATTGAATATTTCAAGTATCTAGGAGAGCCCCAAAACTCTCACTCTATAACTGGAAGAAACAGAAAAAAATCGAAGTCAAACAAAGTTAAAAAAAATATAGACCAGACTGAAATCACAGCTAATACAAGCATGATAGTTTGGCTGTATAATCCCCTGACTTTAGCTATAGCAACAAGAGGTAATTGCGACTCAATAGCTGTTTTTTTCGTTTTGGCAACACTGTATTTATTACAGTGCCAAAAACTGTACTTTTTGGCCGGTTTAATACACGGCATTTCGGTTCATTTCCGTCTTTACCCAATTGTGTACAGTCTAACATTTTACATGTATTTAAGCAAATTTTCTTTTTACTCACTTGAGGATCGTAGGAAAAGTCACTTGAAAGAAATCACTGGTCCTAGTGATGGCAGATTAGTAACCCGCAAGCCAGAGAAAAAAACAATTTTCAAGAAGAAGTACTTACTGTATTTAGTTCCAAATTTCGACCAAATCCAGCTAGTCCAAGGCTGTGTCTTATCACTTTTCTCCCTGATTGGTCTGTTTTATTTCATGTACGGCTACAAGTTCATCCATGAGACGTATCTTTACCATTTTACCCGTAAAGACACACGTCACAACTTCTCGCTTTATTTTTACCTTCAATACTTGACTGCCTGGATTAGAAATATCGGGATTTGGCAGAAAGTTTTAGTAGTGTTGCCTCAACTTGTTCTCTTGTTGGTTTTTTCGTTCCGTTATGGGTTGAATCGGTTCTCGTTGAATTTCTCTGTTCTGGCTCAAACTGTGGTCATGGTGACCTACAACAGTGTCTTAACTTCGCAATATTTCGTCTGGATTATGGCAGTCTTGCCTTTGTGTCTCTGGCAAATCCGGATGACTGTTAAGAACGCGATTTTTTTGGTTGTTGTGTGGTTTGCAGCTCAAGGAGCTTGGTTACTGCCAGCGTACTTCTTGGAGTTTCATGGTCAAAACACTTTTCTTTTTATTTGGATACAAAGTGTGTCGTTCTTTTGTGCCAATATTGCTGTTTTAGGGAGATTGATCATGTATTTCATGCCGATTAGAAAGAAGGAAACGTAGAAAATGTGTATTTATACTATTTATAAGGGAATAAAGCAAAATGAAAATTGAGATTTTATTATCACCTTATTTAAAGATTGAAGTAAATTTATTATATAGTACATCTAGTAATAAGTAAATAAAACATTAATAACACCATCAAAATATAAAAAATCACTCTTTGATATTTTCCTTGTTTCTGATTTTATCAAGACGGAACTTGGGACTTATCGGTTCAGTACATTTATTTGCAGGTACAATAACCACTTCTTTGTATTTTTTTATTGGTTGTGCCTTTGGTTCCATCTGTTTTCTCAACCTTAACACTTCCTCTTCTTCCTGTCTTCTCAACTCTTCCTCTTTTTGTCGTCTGAAAGCCTCAGCTTCCGCTTCTTTTTCCTTGACTCGTTCCTGGAATTTGTGTCTCGCTTCAAGTCTCTGATCAGTTGCAAATTGAAATTCTTCCACTATGACGACGTGATTATCGTCTCTTTTTGGCTCGAATGGCTTCATAGCCAACACTTTTGCTGGTCTTGCTTTGAAAACTGCGGTATCCAGTTCCTCAAGACTAGTATTTTTCTGAAATAAAAAATTCTAAACTATAGTTTACTCAACTTACTGACCTAAATATTCTCTAGAACTGTATGTGGTCTGAAAGGTCGGTTTAATTGATTTTTTAGAATTTTTGGTGACCTCTCTAGACATCCTTTGAAATGTACCTTTTTTGACATCTAGATAATTTGTAATAGTATAATTAATTCTCTTTATTAAAAATATTAATTCATAAAAAAATTTAATGATGACATTAAAATTTTTGTACATAAATACAGTTTTTATGAAAGAACATTTTTTGTCCTTCGAACGTCCCAAAGGTTATTTAATTAGGATTTTGAGACAATTTTGTTTTTGAGGACCCTTTCATTTTGAAGACCCCTCAAATGTCGATATCACCAGGACATTTAAATTTCAAACTCACTTTTGACGATCCTGCTTCACTGATCTGATCCTGGCTGCCGTTCCTTGACCGGAGTATAGCTTTCGGTGGCGGTCTTGCATGAAATTCCCGAGCTTTTTTCTCTTCCTCCAGGACCTTATTTATAAACTCCTCCTTTTTCTTCATTAGTAGTTTATCGCGATGTTCAAAACTGAACGGTTTTAATTGTGTTGCGGTTAATCTGCCTGGCTTTGGAGGCTCTTCGCGTTTCTCGACTTTTTTTGGAGTTGTCTTAGTGAGTTTTTTCAAAAAGGTGGGAGTCTCTGGTTTGGTCACTGGCTGTGTTGTTTGCTGCAGTTTAAACGGTTTATGTAAACTTTTAGGTAGTGGTTGTGCTTTAAAAACAGGTGCTTTATCAGGTTCATCAGATTCACATCTTTTCCTAACTTCAGTTAATTTGAACGGTTCAACCGTAGTGGGGGGCTTTTTATCGACTTGGGGCTTAAGTGGGCCCCTTAGGACTTTTTTATTGATTGGGTGTGCTTTAATTTTGAATCTGGAACAAGAAATTAGTGCAAATGTTTGGAGAGAAAAAAATTACTTTTTGGCTTCTTCAAATTCTCGTCGTTCTTGTTCTTCCTTTGAGATTGCTGTAACAGGGCGAGCTCGTGAAGATGTCAAAAATTTGGGGGTGTGTCCTACAGTTGGAGCAGAGGCTTTTCTGATTTTGTTAGGTGAAGGCTTAGATCTGAAACGTTTAGGAGTTCCTGCTTGAAATTTGACTACAGCTTCAGCTAAAGTCATTGTGTTTCTTTGAGATAAGTTGTCTTGAGATGCGTAACGTTTTGGCTGGGCCAATCTATTAATGTGTTCCTAAAAAAAGAAATATTTATTTTGAAATGTAGTGAGTCTTGAGTACCTTAGATGCTACTCTGGCAGTTCTAGAATTGTAGGAACAAGCAGAAGAGGGTCTTTCAGGTTGATGACTGTTAAGACTCAACTCTTCCATGCCTTGTCTAAAATTAATTTTAAAAAATATTGAGATAAAATGGTTTTACAAAAAACTTACTGTAAGTTATGTTGTTTGGGTGCATTAGCCACAGTTAAATTTGTCAAACTCAAAGATTTTCGTATCCTGCCTCGTAAATAAACTGTAGAATTACTTATTCCTAAAATTTTAGCTGTAATTACATAAAAAACCCTCTATTTTAAACAACCTCCAGATACTAAAGGGGAATAAAAACAATCACTCTCCGTCTCAGATAATTCCTTTTCGGCAACTTCCCCATTTGGAACATGTGTTTTTCCGGCATTTTCATCAGGTGGAACGTTTTCCTCATCAATTTCTTTAAAAAAAAATTAGAAAAAACACTAACCTATTATCAGACTCACCAAAGTAAGAATCTCCATTTAGATCATCTTGATCTTGACTAAAATCGAAATATTGCCGGGCATTAAATGTAAATTCAGCCATCGTTTTTTTTAGAGAAAAATCACAGTATAAATGGCACAAAAAGATAAAAATCTGGAGATAAACTGACTACAACCGTTGCTCAAAGTTTGAATAGTTAAATTTGAGCGGTTTGCGCTTGCGTCAAAATAAAACAAGCTGATTGGTCGTTTTTTACACTGTTTTATTTTTTCTTGTACCAACCTATCAATTTTAAAAAGGAAAATTACGGCAAAAATAACAGGTGAGTAAAAAAATACGAATAATAGAGGTGTGTTAACCAGACTTGCATTATTTTTTATCAAATGATTGTTGGATTTAATGAAAACAATGATGTTTAAAAGTTTTTGGATACCAACATGACAAATGCGAAATTACTAACCTACTTGTTGTGAATGAACAGGACCGTACTTTAAAATTTTTGTAAGGGAGAAGTCATTTTTTTCTTTTTTTAATTGTTATTTCTGTACAAAAAAATTATAATACGTTTTTAAACTAATGAAAATTTTAGAGGGAAAAAATTGATCAGTTTTTTTTACCAATATTGATCATATTTTTTATTTTTTAAGTTCTTGAATGATACCTATACTTCTGGGAAACAATCCGAATGTTAAATTAAATTTTTATTATTATAAGAAAAGTTTTTTATTATTTTTTTTATACAATACTTAATATTTTAAAGATAATATTTTATCTCTAAATTAAAAGTGGAAAAAAGAAAAAAGGTAATAAACATTTAGTGTAATGAGATAAACTTACAAAATACAAAATTACTAAAATTAGAATGTAAAATTTTATGCCATAAATGCAATACGATTATAATATTGTAAATAATAATTATTAAAATACCATTACTCACAAGGTTTTACTATATTGCGATTGAGATATACAATGTGTTTCATTTTATGCCAGTGTGAAACGTTTAGAGGCTAGAGGGCGTTGAAACATGGAAAATATTTTTATTTTTTTAGCATAATTTTATGAATTTTAATAAATTTATATTATAAACGTATGTATACAGGATGAATCAAGTTTTACCCGCACTCACAAAACACCTCTTAAAACACAGAAAAAAATATTAAATATATATGGGGTGATTTAAAAGTATGGACTAAAATTTTAACTTGAGATACAGCAAAAAAAAGAATTGTTTTATCTCAACTGATAACGATAATACAGGCTTTCAAAATTGAGTATAAAAATATTTTTTTGGTATATCTGAAATACTGTTTAAGCGAATATTGTGAAAGTTGGTGCACAAACAAAGTTAATGTGTTCTTTTTATTGGTAGTAGTAGAAATTGGTAATGTAGACATTTCTCTACATTATCTCAATTTTCGGTTGCCGTACTTCTACTGCACATTTTTGGTAATTATCTAATTTTTTCTTCACTAACTTTTAGTGTTTTTTACTAAAAATGAATACGCTATTTGATTTTGCATCAAAATACTAGATGAGTTAATACTAGTTTTCGAGATTTTTACCTTCAAAGCAAAAAGACTAATTTCAGTGTCTAACTTTGGCGCCCTCTATCTCCTTAATGTGCAATTTAATATAGAGGTAAATTGTCTCTCCTCTAACAGCCTTATTTTCAGCTCAAAAACTTGTAGTTACTTTATGTTTATTTTTTTTAATATTTGTTTTGTATTAATTAATTTTTTCAAAAAAATACAAAAAATATTAATACTTGCTTTTTACATCAATTTATCAAAAATGCGTAACAAAATCAATCGATAATTTTTTTTTAATATATATACCTTAGGCTGGTCCAAAATTCGACTATTTTTTTTTAACTTCTGACACTGACAAATTGATTCCTAGACATCTTTAAAAAATGCTTTTTTAAGATGAGCTCTTAATTTTAATAGGAAAGACTCCCTCATCGCAGATTTTCATTTTTTTGTCAGTTTCATACGGTAAAATCCATATCTCGTTATTGCTTGATTGTACAGAAAATTTGTGTTTACATTTTTTGTAGGAAATTAAACGCTCTACAAAAAGTTATCTTACAATTTTTTTATATTTTGGACCATTTAGAAGATATCGGAGGTCAAAATTTAAAGAATTTAACAAAAATTCCTTTTCTACTTTTAAATTTTATAACTCAGAGATAAATAAATATTATAAAATGCCCAACATATAGCCTTGTAGGAAACGTTTAATTTCCTACAAAACCGTATCTTGCGCACTTTATAATATCTATTTATCCACGAGTTATAAAATTTAGAAGTGAAAAAGAAATTTTTGCTAAATTCTTCAAAATTTGACCTCTGATATCTTCTAAACGGTAAGAGTTATAAAAACATTGTAAGATGCCTTTTTTAGAGCATTCAATTTCCTACAAAAAATATAAATATTTTTTTTCTGAACGATCAAGTAGTGACGAGATGTGGATTTTGCCAAATAGAACTGAAAAAAAATGAAAAACTGCGATGAGGGAGTCTCCTCTATTAAAATTAAGAGTTCATCTTGAAAAAGCATTTTTTAAAAGTACCTAGGAACCAATTTTTTAGTGTCGAAAGTTAAAAAAAATAGTTGTTTTTTTTGGCCCACCCTAGTATACCCTATTTGTAACTAAACAATTTTAAAACTGAACAAAACTTTTTTTCTAAATAAAAGTATTGTTAAATTATAAAGGATTGTTTTGGAAGTGCGGATAAAACTTTATTCACCAGGAAAAAAAATTTAAAATACAATTGTCGCCTACGGCTCCCAAATTTTAATAAAAAAAGTAAAAACAAAGTTCTTACAAAACGCTTTGTATGTGGTTGTGTGAACAAGCGTTGACGTCATGAATAAAATTTTTAATTGAAAATTAACGACTTCTAGATTACGTTTTTTTCTGCTTACTGTCAGATTCTCCTAATTATTTTCTTTAAAAAAATCTTAAAAAAGTCAATTCGGATTCGTTGATATTAAAAAAATGAAAAGATTATTTTTCTCTTAGTTATAAATAGTTAAAAACTCAATACTTTAAATGCTTAATTTTTATATACATTATACTCGCTTAAGGCTATTTAAATGACTTTGTCCGATGGAATCATAAAAGAGGTGGAACATTTTAACACGTGCTTGGTGAAGTAATTCAAAGGACCTGCACTTTTGGGACTTTGAGGTACTCGTAACTAGAAATCGAGCTTATATCAACCGACTTAAGAAACTTATTAATAAGTGCCCTAAAAATTATTAAACAATACAATGAATACTGTTCAGTTTCTTTGAATTGAAGTTTCTACCAAACACGTATTTAAATGGCCTTTAGCTAACCCTTTTTTGAATGTCGCCAAGCTTTTGTTTAATATAGTCAGAGGTCTTAAAATCTCTTATGAAACCAGTTTTTTATATAATTTTTAAAACTTGCATCTTTGTCATTTGTTTTTGTGTTTTTGTTGGTTGTTTTAGACCCATTATTGGTATAACAAAAACAAATGAGAGTTTTAATAGGTTTGTTAAAGAGGAAAATTAAAAAAATAAGGGTCAGTTAATCAATTGACTAATAAAACCGTTATTCTTCCTCTAATTTTACTGCTCTTTGCTTTGAAATGAAAATCTCGCGTGCCTCACCTGCTTGTTATTCCAGACGCTCTTTTCAGATATCACCGAAAGTAAGCGATAAGAAAGCCGCGAGTGTTGATTATAATTTTGATGCGTTTTTCTACACCAATAACCCAATTTGCACAAATCGTAACACTTTCCGCCTATCAAAATTCCAAAAATGTCCCTACAATATAAATACAAGCTCATCACCACCGTTTCTTTTATTCCCGACTCGGCATTTGCCTTGAACAATGAAAATTTTGATTTTGGTGCTTCTAAGTGTCGGATTTTGTGAATTGCTTCATCACGAAAATAGGTAAGTTATGACCATTTTGAGAAAAAAAAAGTGCTAAAAAATGGGTAGTGTTGTTGAAGTTAAGGAGGAGGCAGGACCTGGGGGATTATGGCAGACCAAGGTCCAGTGGAAGGCTCATTGGGTCAAACATTGGGAAACAAGAAAAGTACGTATTTAAAAAAATCTGTTTGGATTTAAAAATTTGTAGGTAGGTTTGGATACCCATATGGAGAAAAGTGTGGGGGCCTGTAGAAACAAAAGAGTGGATTCCTTTGCCCAAACCGCCCCCGACTTGGACGCCACCACCTCGATGAATTCTGCCATACTAAAAGATATCACAGTTTATAACTGTACTCTTTACGCTTTGTTGTATACAATAAAAAACAAATAAATTATTTATTTAAAAAAACTGAGCTGTTTTATTGGAGAAATTTGGTTTACGAGTTCGTTAGGAATATTTAATGGAGTTAACTAAGAGAAAAGTGCAATATGCCTATATTTTAACACGAGTGTCGTGTGTTAATTTTTCAGGTTGAAAGTCTTGGATGTTTTACTAAATAGAAATAATTAAAATTGTTTACTTTCATTTTCTTAATGCATAAAATTACAGAAAATATGATTAACTAAAAAATATTTAACGTAATTGAATAATTTTTTTTGTAATCGTTCTAAATTTGCATTTTTAATTAGTTTTTTGCCTCTATGAGATCATTCCGAAGTGAAAGTACCGATAATGTCACTCATGTGGACTGATAATCCAAAAGTTGTTTAATTGATTAGTGCAGTACTGCTAATTGACTTTCACTCAGGGTTGGAGAAAAGAAACTTCAAGTTTGATTTTTTTATTTCTCGAAATAAAAAAATAACAAAATTCAACAACACGTAATAACGTTAAATAAGTCAGTCGAGAGTGTAACATGCAATAAAATAACTAAAAACTAAATATATACAAAGGTACATGCGTTAGGTACAATTATTGGGAAGGAAACGCCAAGTTCTTCCCCTGGACTTGACTTTGATTTGGCACCTGATTTGAGGGCGCCGCTACAACTGGCGCCGTTTGACTCTCACTAGTTTTCGCATCGCTTCTGTCCCATCCCTTGTGATGGTGATGGTCGTGATGGTCAGGCGATGGGAACCACTCCTGGATAATCACAGGTCTCCAGATCATTTTCCATCCAGGTACCCAAATTTCCTTCCACGCTGGTACCCAGATTTGTTTCCAGGCTTCTTTCCATTCGAGTTTTTTATCAGGGATCCAGATTTGTTTCTTTTCGATTCTCCAAATCTGTTTCCAGGCTTCTTTCCATTCGAGTTTCTTATCGGGAATCCAGATTTGCTTCTTCTCGGTACGCCAGATTTGCTTCCAGGCTTCTTTCCAGACAAGCTTTTTATCTTCTACCCAGATTTGTTTCTTTTCAGTTCGCCAGATTTGTTTCCAGGCTTCTTTCCATTCGAGTTTCTTGTCGGGAATCCAGATTTGTTTCTTTGCTGGTTTCCAATATTTCTTCCAGACTGGTTTCCAAATCATTTTCTTTTTCCAGATGTCGTGAGCTGTGTATTCAGCTCCATGATGGTCTTTTCCAAGGTAGTGCTCACCGTGAATTCCTTCTTTGACCCAAACAGGATACCAGAGTTTTTTCCAGGCTGGAACTTGAATTTCTTTCCATGCTGGTACTTGAATTTCTTTCCATACAGGCTTCCAGATTTTTTTCCAATCAGGAACTTGTATTTCTTTCCAAGCTGGTACTTTTATTGGTTTCCATACTGGTTTCCAAATTTTTTTCCAATCGGGAACTTGAATTTCTTTCCATGCTGGTACTTGAATTTCTTTCCATACAGGTTTCCAAGTTTTTTTCCAATCAGGAACTTTTATTTCTTTCCAAGCTGGTTTTTTGGTAGGTACCCAAATTGGTTTCCAGATTTTTTTCCATGATGGTTTCCAAATTTGTTTTTTACCAGGTTTCCAAATTTTTTTCCAACCTTTCTTCCAAATTACTTTCTTTTTCCAGTAACCTGGATCGTGATGGTCATGATGATCATGGTGTTCATCGTGATGGATTTCATGGTGGTCATCATGGTGTATTTCATGATGATCATCGTGGTGGATATCATGATGGTCATGGTGTATGTCATGATGATCATCGTGATGAAATTCTGGATGGTGTTCCTCGTGATGGTCGTCATGGTAGACATGTTCTTCACTGTGATGGGGTGAAAAACTGTCATAGCCTACTCGCTTCTGTAACCTAATTTTTTTTTTAGTAAAACAAATAATAATAAAATTAGCTTACCTTTGACTCTCGACTGCTTGTTGATCTTGAGGCTTAGTGGCCGTTTCAACTGGCTTACTGGACGTCCAGGAAATTTGTAGTATTACCCAAAGGGCAATCTGGAAAAAATACTCAATGTAATAAACAAATTTTTTAACTCTTCTTTATTAGTTGTATATGTGAACCACGTAGATAACAATCACACTTTGTGCTTTCACCGTATCAAATTAGGCCGTCTTAATTTCAAAACAAACAAAATTGTTAAAAAATTAAATTGTTTTCCCCAGAGCGTAAAAATCCTTATTAGCACAATTTCACTAACCACTAGGTTCCGGTGGACCCTCATGATGTAGGAGCCACAGGACCGACTCTTTCTTCACTGAAGAAAAACTCTTAACTCTTTACTTTGGTTGGTCTTCAGTTTGTTATATAGCTTTTGGTTTGTTATAAGTGGGGTGTTTCACTTTCCCCAATGATACCAAGCAAGGCCAAGGCACAAGGCTAGGAGGAAAGTGAGATTTGGACCAGTGCTAAAATTCGTCATGAACGATTCAGAGATGGCCCTTCGTCCTTATAATTATCACTTTCGTTAATTGATACAGAGAAAATTTTCAGATCACTTTCACACACGTCTAGAGACGTGTGGTTATTGCTCGCAAGACTTGTTTATGGGATAATCTGACGGTCACTGCACTTTTTATTAGTTTTGTCGATTTAATTTTTTTTTTATTTAACATCATTTCTCTTTGTTTTTTTCATTTAATTAATTGTTTTGTCGTTACTGTTTAATTTACCTCGTTTGGGGTTTATTTTTCTAGTTTGAGTATTACTACAAAGACGCGGAAGAGAAAGCCTATAAAGAATTTTGTATTAGGTAAATTAAAAAAACCTATTGGATATTTTGTACTTGTTTCAGTGAAAACGTCGGTGAATGTTTTGTTTTCTTTAGAAGGAAGTACAGCTAAAAGGTGTTACAAGTTTTGTGCGTCATTAAGGACAAAAAACGCAACGAATGCACGCACAGAACGTCCCATGCTCTTTGTTTTCAAGGTCAAGGTGCAGATGTAGGCCGAAAAGTTCACTTTCATCCAAAAAATTTTTCTAGAAGGCTCAGTGCAGTAAATCTAGATTTTTTATCCCTGAAGGACATCACAAAAGAAATATTTAGTTTTTTTTAATTCCAAAATTACTATTTATACGTAGCAATAAAATCGTAGACCGAACTAATAGAACTAGAAGAATATTAATTTTTAGTTTTAAATGTCAAAAAATTAACACAATTGTGTCACTTGTTGCACGAACTAAAGTTATCATTTTATTGTCTTGCCTTATAAAGTTGTTACTTTTAAGCCTGTAAGCTTATAAAGTAGACAAAACAGTGAGCTTAAAACAAATGAAAGTATTGACAGTAAAATTTTTATTTGTTATTTTTTGACCAAACAAATATTTGCTTCTAATTTCGAATTTGTCTTTCAGTAATTTTTGAGAGCTCACCCAGATGTTGTCATGTCTATACAAAGTCGCCAATAATACAGGCTGTCCAGAGAGTTGATTTAACGCATCTTACTATATACAAAGTTGCACCGTTTAGGCGCTAGAGGGCGCCAAAGTTAGAAAGTAAAATTCGTTTTTTATTAATAACGTTTTAACTTCTTTATTGATTTTTATGAGAATTAGCACAAATAGATTACTATTTAAGGTACACATTTTAGTGTCAATGCTTTTTGTTGTTGTTGTAAGGTACTGAAGTAATGCCAACCTTCCAAATTTTGGTGTTTTTTTGTACGTTATTCGATTGGCTTAATTTATTTTTTATTTTAAATCTGCGTTATCTTGAATTACATTTTTTTAAATTTTTGTATTTTCTCTGGTTTTGGAGTATAAGATATTTTAGGTAGTAATGTAAGGATTAAATCTATATTTTACGTTGATTACCATGGTAATTTAGCATTCAGGTCAATTCTGTTTAAAAAATAGCAATATTGTTAAAATAGCAATATTGTTATTACTAAGGTATACAAATTTTGATTGGTTGTTGCAATAGTAAATCAATATTGTTATTTTAACAATATTGCTATTTTGTAAACAGAATCTATCTGATTATCTAGTTTTTTAAATAAAATTAATTAATTAATTTAATTAAAACTAAGAGATTTGGAAAAATAAAAAGCTTGTTTTAGTCTTTGTTAAACAATTGTAATGGTATCTGCTTTTCCTGTTTAATTTTGGTTTATTATTTACTAAGTATCGTCAGAGGCTAGCTTCTAAAAAATCAGTTAATAATTTATTTTTCCCAAACGGTAAGATATAAAAGATTTTTTTGTCAATATTCGTAAAATTCTATGCAGAATTCATTTATAAAATAACTAAATTACTAACTACTGCTATAGCCAACAATAAAAAGTGTTTTTTAGCGAAATTTTTTTTTGATTTTGTTTCTATCTTATTTATTACTGTTTTTTTAGATTTTATAAAAATTGTGCTTTAAATTTCTTTTGTTCCCAAGCGGGAATAAAATGAAGGTTTATTCCCTCGTTTTTGATCAAAAATGAGATACTTTCTTTCCTAGGCAATTTGAATTTTTTTTATTTATTAACATTGAAGTTTAACAAACTGTGTCATTGGCAACCACCAGCCAACACTACCTAGATCTTACCGTACCGGCAATTATTTTCTTTTAGAATTATCACTTCTGCATCTTGGGAATAAACCTTAACATGGCGGTTTATTCCCTTGATACATAAATAACTATTTTACTTCTAGAGCTTTTCTATTTTCTAGCTTTCTAGTTGTCGTTTTGTAAGTTCTTCTGAAGAATTTTTGGTTTTTTCCTAAGATCATAATTTTTTGTTTTGTCTTTTTGTGAACGTTGTTTTTCAAAATTGTTTAAGAATAACTTCTTGTTTTCTAAAATCTACTTTTGTTCTCTTTCTTTTGAATTAATTTTTTTAATCGCAGGTTTTTTATTTTAGAATTTTTCTGTAACAATTAACATTTTTAAAATTTTTCTATTTTATTCTATTTCTATTTTTTTGATTGCTGATTTTTTAGTGTTACTAGGTTTTTTCTTTCAGTCTTTTCTTGATCTTCTAAGTTCTACTGAACAAGCTTTTTTTTAACTGGAGTTTTTCTGTTTTTTTTTCTCTAAACGTTGTTTTGCAAGTTTTTCTTTTTCTTTTACTTATCCATTTTTAAGTTTTTTTACTTTTTTTTGTTATTTGAGTTTATGTTACTGAAAAAGTTTTCCTTTTAATTTTTTTAAACACTGTTTTTTGAGTTTATCTAGAATCTTTTTTACACGCTTAGAGGATTGTTTCAAATAACAAAAAAAAATTCAATTTGACAAAAACGTCTATTTCGTTGCTGAATTACCTTAACGAAAATGGTCAGGAAATTTTGCCGAAACGTCAAGAACCAATAAGTATTTATCTAAATTTCTTAATTTTCATCTTTCTATAATAATAATCTTAATAATATTTGTCTATCTATTAAAAAAAAAGAAAAAATGTGTGTCAGAAGGTTTTTGCAAACTCTCACTTATGTTAATTAGAGTCCTCCTAAAACAGTGTTATTCCAGGGCTACCAAAGTTAGCGGTCCATCTCTGTATAACAATGCTGCTTACTGCTTAGCTGTTCGGAAGGTATAGTTCTGTGATTCTTTACTAAATTCGTCAATAACTGATCAATATTAGTCAAAATTCACTATTTTGGAAGGTCAGGTATACTATAAGAATGTGTCAAGTACGTGAGGAAAACATTATTATAGTAACAGGATAGTTGGACTAAAAAAATCGTAGAAATTTTCTGTTTTACTGTGACATTATTTATCGTTATTTATCATCAAAACCGCGGACTGGCTATTTATTCCAACACGTATGAATCATAAATAACGTTCAGAAAACTCTTTTTAATTAATATATTTAATGTGTTTTTTACTTTTCTAAATATTTTGCAGTGTTTTTACCATAAACATAATTTAGCAATTTATGTTGTGTAGCAGGTACAGTCTTGTTCAATTTTAATGTCACAGAAAGCGCTCAAGATTTGCGTTTATCTAACAATTCAGCAACAAGATAAGGCAAAGTCAGTCGGAATTCAGCTGTAGGGTGTTGTTAGTTTGTTACTCTTAATCGAAGGATTTAGGTAGTTAGCCATGGGTTGGACCAATATAAGTTCTGAGCGTTTGGCTGTGATTTCAATTAAAAATTTGGCAAGTTGCTTGTCAATTTGGCTTGTTAATTTAAGAAAAAAATTGCTACGTTTAAACAAATAATGATTGAAGCTATGTTATTGCACCTACCTAATTCAGTTTTTTTTATTCACATCATATTTTTAAATACATTTTTGTCAGAATTTTGTTATTTTTACTAAATGTTCCAAATGCGGTAGGTATTGACATGTGGTAGGTACTTCCAATTTTTTTTACAAAATTTATACAAATATATGTATAGTATGCAAATTATAGAGAAAATCACCCAACAATATCTTAGAGGAAAAAAATAAAAGTTTAGTAATGACAATAAAAAATGGAATGAAACAATAAGACTCTTTCTATGCAAATTTATTATTTTTAAATTATCTAACAGTTCTATTTAATTGTACTTTCTCTATTATACTTTATAAAAATAATTTCTTTAATTAACTGTATTGTCAAAATATTTGAGATTCTATTAAAAAAATTAGGTGTGAATTTAATTTAATTTTATTATTTTTATAATAAAGCACCTAATTATATTTTTTTAAGGAATTTACTTCGGTTTTTGAACTATATTATTGCTACAAAAACCATTTTTTAAGTGAATTTTATAAAAATAAGAAATTGTTTTGTTTGACCTAGAGTAGGTTACTAATGCAGTTGTGGTCCACCTACGAAACGGCTTCTCCTTTCTCGGTGGACCGGAGTTGCGGAGGCTTCGGTGAAAGTATTTGAAGTCATTGGATTTTTCAAGTTTGAAGTATTTAATAATGAACTTGGGCCAATGACCGCGAACTTGTCACCAAGAACTAGCATCTCATTGCAAAGTGAAGCATATTTCATGCTCTACTTACCGTTACGGCATAGTAAATGCAACTAAACTTGGTATAGTCACTCAGTGCTCCCACCATTGCGCAAAGTGATCCTGTCTAATGAAGCTTTAAAATAGAGATATTGTCGTTCATGACAGGTGTGCCTGATTGCAGCACAGCACATCTGTGTGATAGAGCGGATTTTTTCTACTCTAGTCATTTAGTAAACAAATACGGCAAGGTCGGTTTTTTCCAGCATGGTCACTTTCCCTGCTTCTTGCAACACTAACTTTCCTCGGAATTTGCGTTGGAACTACAAACGGAAGATACAGAAGCGACTAATCGTTGCGATAGCCGAATAGAAATCCGACTTTCCATGGCTTTTTGGTGAACGAAAGGAAAAGCGTTTTTAAATGTGACACAATGAAGTGACGCAATGGTGTTACGAAGTGCAGGACGCATTTTCGGCTGGGTGTTTTGTCAACAAGGTTCGGAAGAAAGCGGGCCATTTTATTGGTGCTAATTTCAGTCAAACATTTCGCTGAGAGTGTTGATAATTCGTAAGCGGTCTAATCATATGCAGAAATCTCTTTTCGGATATATTCTCACGTCGAGATTTTTTATAAATGTTGTAATTTCTAATTATGGGATCACTTTCTTCGTGCTTGCTGGAAAATTCCGGACATTTAAGCTGATCGGATTAGAGAGGAGATAAGTTATGGAAGATATTAAATCAAAGAAGATTTATTAACAGTTGGTGTTTTGATTGATTGAGTCAAAGGTAATGTTAATACTGAATGACAAGTTACGTAAATTACGCAATTAAAGGGACCAAAACCTGCTGAAAGATTTTTTTAAAAGCATAATGAATTGAAAGTTTCAAACTTGATGGAATGAATTTTTTACGGGAGGAAAATTTGAGACTGTAATTAAATTAATTTATAACAGATATGTGTATTGCTTTCTACTTTTCTTTTACTCTCGAAGAAAATTTTATTTCAATATTGTAATAAGTCAACAGATGAAGAGAAAAAACATAAATCTGCTATTTATTTTCAATTATTGAATAATTGAAATCGTTACATATTTATAAAATTAAAAAAACAGAAATAATCTGCTAAATTATTTTAGCAATTAAACATTCTGATCACAGATTTGGTAAAAAAATAATTAATAAAAACCATTAATTAATTAGCAATAAAGGTATAAAAAAACTAAGTTAATAAATTGGATAACTAAAAGAATATTATCACATATCGATGAAGCTGTATAAGAAAGTCAAAGTCAAGTGAAGAAAAAAAAAAATAGATTTTTGTGATATTATAACTGGGAGAAACCGAATAGAAGCGGAAAATTTATTATAAACACATATTAGTGGAGAAAAAAAATAAAAAGTGGTATAAGAAGAAGACAAAATAAACAGTGATTTTTACTTGATCGTAGCGCTAAGATAAGAGAAGAAGAGTAAAGAACAACAATAGCAAAGTAACCAAATTTACCTAACAGTAAGAGGAAACTACGGAAGCATCAGGGTTTACAAACTACAAAATGTTGACATCAGAAAGTGATGTGGAAGTAAAAGAAAATTGGAGAGTTTTCAAATGCATAATATTTATTGGAAACATTTTGACGATGGAATATAAACAAGATGGTAGAATTCATAGGTACATTAGAGTATATAACAAAGCAAAAAAGAGGTGGAGGAAATATTTAAATAAGAAAACAAATAACAGAAAAAATAAAAAAAAAGTAAAAAAAATTGTGATTTTGGCAAAACAAAATCTATAGAAGGATTTGAAAATGAAATTTTAGGTTTTGAAAACCTAGTAGCAGAAAAAAAATGAAAACAAAAATGGCTTAATGTTTAGCAATGAAGAAGATGACATTTTGAATATTATAAAACTAGTGACTATACGAGGGAAAAACAGTGATACGTATCAAAAAAGAAAAAGTGAAGATAACCAACAGCAATTTAAAAACTAGTAAAACAGCACCGAAATAGATAAAATATCAGATGAATAATGAAAAATATAAAAAAAAAACATTATAATAATTGTTTGTATAAAGGGAGGTTATTTGTACTAAATCGCACTTTTTAATATAAAATGTTTTTTAATGTCGCTACCGGTTTTGCCCTATGGGCATCATCAGGCGCTTCTACAACAATTAAAAAATAAGGATAAACAATTTTGGATGTACTTAACCTAACTTACTGTCAGTGATGTGTAAAATAACAATGATAAGAGTATAAGTATAAAAAACCTGTCTTACATAAACTGGCTGTTTTTTTAACCTGTATTTTCGATAAAGAACATTTGTCTATACTTTTGCTTTTTTCTTCTCTCTACTTTTTCATTTTTTTTTCTTGGTTTTTCTCTTTTATTTTCTCAAATTCTTTTACTACCGTTTTTTCAAATTTATTTTTTGTTATCTGTTTTATATTTTTTTTTCTGACGTTAGTAGTTGTCAATTTTCCTAAATTTTCTAACTGAAATTTAGACGATTATTGCCTACAACCATCAATTACAAGTTCAATAATTTTGAATTTTGTTCAATACTAATTGTTTTTTACTGAGTAAGCACTAACTTGATATTTATTTGAATCAGTTAGCAGAGAATATTTAATTCTGGCACTGACAGCTAGTTGGTTATGATTTTAGGCATTAATCTTTTGAATATCAATCGGACGTTACATATTGACGTACTCTCAAAGTCTCAGACATGTTACATACTTTGGAAAATATACATCGCAAAAACACTCTTTCTGTCTTTTTGAAGTCTTTCAGTGTTATTTCTAGATTTTAAATCTAGGCAATGTCGGTGTTTTAGTTTGTTTTGAATAGTTTCCTAAGTAACATCTTTTCAGGATTTAAAACCGATTGACTACATTTTGTTTCGAAAAACCGTTAAAAATTACTCAAAATCATGCAAAATTATATCAGCAGCACTCTAAAAAATTGCAAAATACCTTATTTTTAGACATCTCAAAATTAGTTTAAATTTTTAAACCAGGCCAATTGGCGCATGCAAAAATTATTTAAAAACGACCAAAAAAAAAAAACAAAGATAAACATATAAAACAACCGAAAAAATTATTGTTAAAATTTTTCGGTTTTTAACACCCTAAGATTGCAACTTGTTTATTTCTGGACTTATAAAAAAGTATTATAATTTATTTATAACAGTTTTTAGCTAGAACGTTTTGATTAATTTCCTCTAGCCAGATGTAAATTACTTTAATTTTTTTAAACTAATATTTTAAAGATTTTTGTGTGTAGAAACAGGAAACCACAACCTTATAATACACATTATTATGTTTTTCCATAACGATGGTCTACCACAAGCAACATTTCTAAATATTTTTCTTTTAAAGAAAAAACTTTTCGCATTTTGAACACGTTTAAGTTTTATTTGTTAATTTTGTATTGTTTGCCATTAGAAATATTTACATAATATACTATAATTATCGAGACGAAATATTGTCGAAAAACAATAGATAACAAAAAACGGACAAAATTTAATAAACAATAAGTTGTTATTTAGAGAAAAACGATTGAGTGGTGACGAGCAGTGGAGATATTGGCGCTGAGAAACGAGTTATTTCATTGGTGTAAGAAAATCGCATTTCTGTGCAATAGGAAGATTAAATTTTTTTAGTTTTTTATTCTGTTAGGAGCTAATCTCTACATATACTTTTATAATTTTCTTCTCTGTCATTTATAAAAAAAAAATGTTTGGTCAAGTCGAATTTGGTTGCGAAAGGGGCCCTTAACTATAGTGAAAGCACAGTAAAAAATTGTCGTCAAGTGACAGCCCTTTCGTAAATCATTAGAGGGAACATGGGTTGAGTGACATAATTTTAGATTATCGGATTTGATTATGGATATAACAGAAAGTGTTTTTTTCATGTTTCTGTACAAACAGGTAAAAACGAAAGTCTCGTTAAGTCGGTATCATTGTAATTGCAGTACCGTCGTTTGTTAATCGCTATTTTGTTTAGGAATTTATGATCCGAATAACGCTTGCGTTAAGTCATTCAAAATTTTTCACGCAACTTCTGTTAATTATTAATTAATAACCACACTAACGTTTCAACAGCTTCGTGCTTGCCTTTAAAATTTAAATTTCTACGAATGCCATTAGATGCACGAGACAATTTCTCTCTTGTAAACAGAATCGGAGCTTTGAAAAGTGAAAATTCAAATAATTTTAATTTAGTGAATTTCGGCCTGAAGGTCGATTATTTCTCATATTAATATCCGACTGACTTTCACTTATTACAGGTGTTGATACTGCAACGTTAATAAATCAGACTGAAATAGTTTTTTCGAAAATAGCCTAATCATAGTTAGTTAATTAGCCAACTCATTGTAAAGAGGATCGCGTTTCGGAATACAATACTAGGAATTTCGGCCCAAACTAATTTGTTTTCAACAAACGTTTCGGCGAGGTTCTAGAATCTCGATGCAAACGAAAGTGGATTGCCCTTTTGAGCCATTTTGATCGACTGATTAGAGAAAGCCGAGATATAACCACTTGCGTAATTAGCTCGTTAGGAAATTAGGTGCAAGTGCAAGTTCATACATCAGGATGCATATCTTTCACGGTTGAGGAAGTTCAATTACTTTCAAGGACTAGGTCAGCGACGTAAAAAAACACTTTCTTTTAATAACGCACAGACGGATTATAGAGTGTGAAAAGTGTACTAGATCATTCTATTGTTTATTATGTAAATTCTGTAACGTTTTATTTATTATGTCAAAAAATTTAGATGAATTGCTGCTTTCTACTAGATACTAGATTTATTTTATTAATTGACTCATGCCTCAATGTCGCTTGTTTTAATTTGTTTATGGGTTTTTCTTGTTGCAAGTTGCCATTTAACAACAGTTTCTCCACTTGCGATACTAATTGGATCATTTTCTTTAAGTTTCAACGGATTTTTGTCTAATTAAATGGTCGACATGCCCAGATTTGTACCACAGATAATCACAGAGAAAGAATAGAGATCACAGACGCCTTAAAGCAGAGAAAATGATGAATCTATTAAGATAATTGCTCGAGATGTTTGATTGCCAAAATCTTAATCGTATAATAAACATTCAGTAGACAGGAGATTGTTGTTTTGATTAAAATTCGATAAAGGATCATTTGGAAATATTTTAATTTTCTTGATTGATTTTTTATTTTAACATTTGACTGATTAATTAACTAAGCTGTTCTGAAACAACAAACTTTTACTTTTTTAGCTCTATTATTTTATATTTATAATTTTTTAATTGATTTTTTTTATCTGCAAAAACGCTGGGCGTTGTTATATTATTTTCTCGATAGGAGTTTCATTAACGCACTAGAAAGAGTTTTTTAAAAACATATTTTAACGAACTGTCTTGGTCTAGAAATAAAAAAATTGCCATTCTGAGGTCTTGCCATTCTGAAAGTCGAGGAATAATTTTTTCGACTCTTTCAAATTTTTTTTTATCGTTTTTAAATTATTCTTGTATGTGTCAATTTGCCTGGTCCAGAAATTAATACTATTTGGAAATGCATAAAAAAAGTATTTTATTTCTTTGAGTGCTTTTAAGATAATTTTGCATTATTTTTAACGGTTTTTTTACGTGCCCAGTTTGTGGTGGTTTACAGATATTTGGGTACTTTTGAGGTGCATAAAAATTTGTGCTTTTTTAAGAATTTTAGGTTTTTTCAGTTGTTACTTTTGAAAAAACAGCGAAATTTTTAGAATTTTGCTTTGGTTTTAAGACGCTAAATATCTTGATCCGGAAGTAACATTTTACATCCTACTATATGTGTATGTCAAGTAAACAAATTGTAGTCAAATCGGGTTTAAATTTTCAAAACATGTTACTTAGGAAAATATCCAGAACACACTAAAACACCCGATATTGCCTTTATTTAAAATCTACAAACGAAGCTGAAGGACTTCAAAAAGCCAGAGAAAGTGTTTTTGCGATGGATATTTTCCGAAGTAACATGTTTGAGAGTATTTTGCAAATTTATTCAACTATATGTAACATTCGCTTGGTAATCAAAGGATTAATGCCTAAAATCATAACCTGTTAGCTGTAACTGTCAAAATTAAATATTCTCTTCTGCTAACCTGATTCGAATAAATACCAACTGAGCCCTTACTCAGTGAAAAACTATTGGCCGAAATTCAAAATTTTCAAACTTTGATGGGCTGTAGGCAATAATCATCTAAATTTCAGCTAGAAAAGTTAGGAATATTGATGATAATTGAAGTCAAAAAAAAAGAAATTATAAAACAGATGGCACAAAAATTAGTTTTTCTACTTTGCGTTAACAATATTGTCAATAATAACACTAAATTTTCATTACAGCACGCAAAACAGTAACTTTTTCATTGGTTCTGTTGGCACCGTAAGCGTAAAAATTTCGTTTACCGCCTACGCAATGGAGATGATATGGAGTAGTTGATAAAATCATAGGCGAGCTGTCGAAAATATTGAAGCAAAATATCAGTTAATTAGTAAATCAGTTGAAAACCTTAATAAACTTGACAAATGTCATTACTTCATTAGTGCCAACCAAATTGTGATAATCACAAAAAAGTTGTGATAATTTTTCAAAAGAGACTTTTAGAATGCTTTTTTTGCAACGCAAAGTAGAAAAAATAGTTTATTACACTCGTATTATAAGACAATTTGTCATTCTATTTGAGCACTCCTCGCTTCGCTCGCCGTGCTCAAAACTCATTCGTGTCACAATAATCGTTTAATGAAACACGTATAATAATGTACTATTAAAGTAACGGTGGTGGAAGAATTGCAGAAAAAATTGAAAAAAGACCCCAACCACAAAAATGAAAAAGTAGAGAGAAGAAAAAAAGAAAAAGTATTAAAAGATATTGTTTATTGACCATATTTCACAAAAAATATAAGAATACATATTGTTACTACCATCGTAATCTGATTTTTATTTAATTAGGTTTTCACAAATTCTATGTGTTGCCTGAATTAACAAACTTCATCAAATCGGTAATTTTAGAATTGAACAGTATTTCAGAAAAATTCCAACGCTAAAAGTCGCTTTCTTTAGCTTTCTCTCTGTAAGGTCGCCCCTCGATTGGATGCTTCAACCCTTAAGTTTATACCTGTTTTTCATCAAAAAAAAAGAAAGCGAGAAATCTCGGCTCACGCGGTCACCTGCACACGCGGTCACCACGTATAGAACAACACATCGAAAAGCCTTCTTTAATACGAGTTTTTTCGTATAAATTTCATTTCGTAATTCCTACGGCAACCTTACCAAAAACCGCAATTAATTAACCAATTAACTCTTCTCACGCATTTCTCGATTATTAGAACCGCGACATGCTCAATCTCGCTCTCATTTCGTCAGGTAGGCTTCTCGCGACCTACCTCGCATCACGCAGCCCTCTCGCATGTTGCTGACTAATTATTAAACCGTTAATTGTGTTAATTAATCTTCTTTCGTTCATATCTCATGAACGGGTTGTCGTAAAATTATGATTCAATCGCTGTTCAATTCCTTTTTCAATTCTGCTTCTCCCACGCTTTATCTCATTCTCGCGATTCATTTATTTCGCGATCTTGATTCGCGTAGACAAATCATTTGAACCCCTTGATCTTTGCCGAAACTTTTCGAAGTTGGCAAGGGCAGTCGATTGCAACAATATTGCAAGTTCATGAAGATAAGACATCGCATGGCTTCATCCGTGCTTCTTTCACTCTTACACCTCGCTCTTTCTGCTCGTTCGCGCACCACCTTGTGGAGTAACAGCGCATTACTCACAAACATAGCTGCGCCATCTCTCTCTCAACCCATTCAACCTTTTTACTCTTTTTGTAACTCGCTCGTCTGACAGTGCCGTTTCAGATTTAATACTGTGTTTTATTTTACTTTTTTTAAATAATTTAATTATTTTCCTTTTAATTAAATTTAATTTCCATTCACATTTTCATCACATCTACACTTCTCAATATTTAAAAAGAAAGAAGTGAACATAGCACCACAGTATAGAAATGAATAAAAATATTAATATAAAATAAATAATAAAAATATTAAAATATACTGCCACAAAGAAATATATAATTATTTGGGACTTTTTTTGCAGAATTTGGAAGCTGAAGGCTGAGTAGAGTAGTCTTCGATTATAGACAACTTCAAGGGCCTGGTAAATGCTTTCTTATAACCAGACACTACTGTATTTTATTTAAAAAAAATTAATAAAGATTTTTAGAATGTGCTGAATTAGAGTAGGCTATGCGTTTTTTAACTGATCTTGCAAAATCATCAAAATATAACAGGCCATAGCTTGCTCTGATTCAGCAAATTTTTATCTCACGATCCATCGATTCAGGATCGATTTTACTCGAAAAAAAAATCGCTTAATACAATTTATCTTAATGTAAAAACACTTTCTACAACAAAAGATTTGATTTACGAATAAAATTAATTAGACGTAATAGAGTTCATGCTGTCATTATAGATAATTAGAAAAATCAGAGGACATCCGGACGATTGATTACTTATATTATTTCAACTTTGTTGACGTTTCGGAATAAATGGCTTCCGTTTATATTATAATAAATTATTTAATTGATATTAATAATTAATAGAACTGTGTTTTTTACAAATCTAGGAGTCGATAACTGCTTGGAATATTTAAAAACTTTGTTTATTTTTTTATTGGTTGTGGTTTTCTAGATTTGTAAAAACTGATTGGTTTGCAAGAGGGAATAATGATTTTTTTTATTGTTACTTGTTGTACGATTGATATTATAATGGTATTTCAGGATTAAAAATTTGTTAATAGTATATGCAACTCAATATACAAAAATATTGTAAGTAGGATACTCTAGCAATTGGAGAAAATGTTCCAGATTTTTTTATTTTATAAATATAATTTATACTGTGTATAAAATGTATTAGACAATAGCAACTACAAAAAATAAAAATTTATTAGCATTCTAAAGAAGAAAAAGCAAAACTTTTTTTTGGAAAATTAAATATTATCTTCAATTTAAATTACATTTAAAAAATAATGAGAGTTTAAATAATAAGACAAGAATAAAGTATAATAAAGTAACGATAAAGACAACGCAAGAATTTAGATCAATTTACATTCTCTGTAAAAAAATGTCGGCAACACAATATTGTTTTTATTCTGTTTAATGGGTTGTATAACATCATTCTTCTGTATAACAGCAAAAAAATTATGTATGTTTGCTAAAAAACTTTCAAATAACGGAATTTTTAGAATTATTTTTATGATTTAAAACAAAAGTAACTTTTTTATTATTGCTGTCTTAAAATTAATTAATTCATTTACTTTCAATTTGTTCTTTTCTCGATTTAAAAAATATGAATCATCTAAATGAAACATCACATCTAATATTAAACAACTTTTTTTGTACGATAGGGGGTAGAAATGTTTTGCTCCCGTTGCAAAGGTTTATGTAGGCAATACACAATACAAAGGTGCAAATTAGGGTAAATTTTACGGTTATTTTAATCAAAGTCGTGCAGGAAATAGTATATATGCAAATGCAATGGTGAGAAATGAAAAATGCTATTATTCTTTCAGTGCTTTTTGTTCTCAGGCTTCGTTCTCTGGTTATAAGCCGCACTTCTGGAATGATTATACATTTGTCTATCTTTATACATTATGTACTATTTTAATTTATCTCTGAAAATATGTATTGTTTTCTTTTTTAATATCCGGAACAGTTTACAAGGGTGACTGTCATTTTTTTTAAATTATATTTGTATGAAAAAATAATAAGTAAGTATTGGAAAGTGTTTTAGTTATTAATTACACAGAAGAGAGTTTTTTTTTGGTATATAAAAAATTAATCATGTAAAGTAATTAATACAAAGAGAGTAATAATAATGTATCATAATATATCGATAATAACGTTGTTGCAATGACAAGTAAATAACCATTAAGGTAGAAAGTGGTGAATTTCTTTTTGTGTTATCAAGGTATAATTATTATTCATTTAATATTTTTAATCCAAGATAAGAATTTTTATATTTCGAGAACAAGTGTGTTTATGTTTTTTTGTTCTGCTCTAGTTTCTCTGATATTAAAAATCTCTGAATAATAAATATGAGAAATATTAGACAAAAGCTGTCTCTTCCCTAATTACCTACATTGGAGTTTAAAACCAAGAGTTCGTCTCATTAAAGATCGCGCAAATAACTCTTGTCGCTTCTCATGATTGTTTCCTGTGGAGAATCTTCCTCATCTCGAGAATAATTACAACGGAAATAACAATTTCACGTATCTCGACATCTCATTATCCTGTCGTGTGTAATCCCGCAGTGGTCTCGAGGCAACTTTCTATATTATCACTGATGATGAATACAAATCGTAGAATAAAACCTCCGACCTCTCCGTAATCCACACTGACCATTAGCTATTCTAATATTGAAATTTCTAATGTGATGTAATCGCGCATTCTTTGGTAATGATATAAAACCGAATCGGTGTTACACGGTCTTAGAAAGTGACCGTGTGGGGGAAGATCTTGGACATACCTTGATCTTGGTTGGGTGAAAGTGGTTGTTGATGCATAAAAGTGGTAATCGTGTGCTGAAGCCACCATGAAATTGAAATATTCTGATAGATGGGATTATATAATCCGGAGAAAGTGATTAAAGAAATTACGTTTTATAAAAATTCGGTTTTATTGTACAAGACTTAAAAACTAAACAATAACAATAATACACAGAAGCTTAATAACAAGAACTAACTCACTGGCGAGCTTGGTAGATATATACAGCGTTTTGTACTAAGAGGAATAGCAAGAATTATTTACAGAAAAGTAACAATTAACTAAATCAGTCCCAGCCGTGGTGGTGGTGGTGTACTTTTACCCATACTTTTTCCCAAACGGGTTTCGAGATCTTTTTCCATACCGGGACCTCGTAACTTTTCCATACGGGTACCCAAATCTTCTTCCATACATCTTTCCAGATTTGTTTCTTTTCAGTTACCCATTCTTGTTTCTTTTCTGTTCTCCAAATTTGGACTTTTTCGTGTTTCCAGATGAGTTCTTTCTTTGGAATCCAAATTTGTTTCTTTTCGGTTCTCCAGATTTGTTCTTTCTTTGGAATCCAGATTTGTTTCTTTTCGGTTCTCCAAATTTGTTTCTTTTCAGTTCGCCAGATTTGTTTCTTTTCTGTTCTCCAAATTTGAATTTTTTCGGTTCTCCAGATTTGTTTCTTTTCGGTTCTCCAGATTTGTTTCTTTTCTGTTCTCCAGATTGTTTTCCATTCAGATTTCCATTCGAGTTTCTTCTGTGGAATCCAGTATTGTTTCTTTTCTGTCCTCCAGATCTTCTTCCACACAGGCTTCCAGATGAGTTTTTTCTTCCATAAATCATGAGCAGTGTATTCGTTACCATGATGATCTTTTCCCAAATAGTGCTCTCCAGGGATCCCTTCTTTTACCCATTCAGGCACCCAGATTTTTTTCCAGTCGGGAACTTGGATTTCTTTCCAAGCTGGGACTTGAATTTCTTTCCAAACAGGTATCCAGATTTGTTTTTTATCTGGAACTTGGATTTCTTTCCAGTCGGGTACTTGGATTTCTTTCCAATCTGGTACTTGGATTTCTTTCCAGTCAGGCACTTTGATTTCTTTCCAGTCCGGGACTTGTATTTCCTTCCAGTCTGGAACTTGAATTTCTTTCCAGGCTGGAACTTGAACTATCTTCCAGTCGGGGACTTGAATTTCTTTCCAAGCGGGGACTTGAGTTTCTTTCCAGATGGGTTTAGTTATAGTTTTCCAATCAGGAACTTGAATTTCTTTCCAGATTGGTACTTGAATTTCTTTCCATGCTGGTACTTGTGATTTTTTCCATTCAGGTTTCCAGATTAGTTTTTTTTCGTGTTTCCATACTTTAACCCATTCTGTTTTCCAAGTTAGTTTCTTACTCCAGTAGCCTTCAGGTTCATGATGGGATCTTTTAACACGCGAGAGACCAGTAGGGACACTTTGAATCGGGGCAACGAATAAGCACCCAAGGGTAACCTTGAAAGAATAATAATTACAATCATGTCAAAAAAAAATTACCTAAATTATGTAATAATCCAAAAAAAGCACTAAAACACTAAATCACAAAAGTAACACTAACCAAGAGTGCCCAACACTTCATTTTGGCTAAATCCCCTGATGATGGGGGTGGTGTGGCGGTAAACGCTGTTGATTTACTGAAGTTTCTATCAAAGTCTTCAGGTTTTATACCGGGCAATCTTTTGCATTACTTTCCCCCCAAATAGTTAAGATCATGATGCTTTTGGGGGGGCGTTTTCAGCCAGATACCACTTTCTTCATTGCAAAGGTGGGATCAAGCAATTACATTACTTCCTACCTCTTTTTTCGTCTCATTAATGTCTTTCCGATTACTTCCGATTTATTTTTAGTTGATTATTTAGTCGGGTAGTAAATGGAGCGAAACTTGTATCGAAAAAACAAATTTTATACGAAATTCAGACAAGGTGAAGTTTACCAAATATTACATAACACTTTCCTTTGCAGAAAGTCGGAAATGCGATTTTTTCGGTAGCTTGTTCGAGCCCAATTAACAGATTAGTCTTAAATGGGGCTATTGTTGTTGCAAGTGTGGCAGAGATAATGATCACCGGGCATATTAAAATCGAATTTTCACCATATTGTTCGGTACATACAAGAAAATTGCTGCAGGATGCGTTAAACACATTTTTACAGAGAGAACTTTCTAATTCTTTAATAAACGTACTATATTTAATTAAAACTATTATCATAATTTATATTGGAGAAATTCATTAATTTTCGGAAACCTGCACTCTTAAATTATATGAAATTTCGACTATAATAGCGGTTCTCATCGACCAACAATTTATCATTTTATAATTTCTCTTGAACAATTAAAACTTAGTGTGCGCTAATATTGACTCAGCAACTAAAGCCGGCTACCGATGCTTTTTTTCATTCTAAAGGGACGAAGAAAGTGATTTTCTGTAAAATTTCATTTGCATAAATACAATTAATCCGCGGAGAAATTTGTCATTGGATCATTAACGCGGTAATTGCGATGAGTATTAAATTTGAGGAAGCTTCTTCAAATTGTAGGAAGCCGAGGCCAACGAGGAAGAAATTAGAACGGAGTTTAGTCTAATTATTGACCTGGTTTTCGTAGATCAGCGGTTTAATGGAAATGAAGAAAGTTTCAGCTTGATTGAGCCGATTACGAGTTCAAGATCAATGCCGATCACAAATATGCAAGAATTTGAATTGAATAAGTCTAGGTTTATGTAATGGATTTGCGAAAAATAAATATTAAATAACGCATTTCAGAAAGTTTGTTTTGTTCAAAATGGAGTTCGCGATTCGAAGGCTGTCTTCGCTGTCAAGAAAATCAAAAATTATAACAAAATTATTTAAAAATATAAAAAACATTTGCAGTCAAATGTTGCAAGTTGTTGCAATCAGGAAATATCTTTGTTTTTTTTTATTAAGTATTTCTTTTGTTTTCTTTTTGGACAAGATCCATTTTTTTTCTTGACGTTTTACTTGTTTTTTTCTGTTAGTAAATTCTGTTTTAAAAATATACTACTGTGGTGCAAATAACTGTTTCTCTGTTATTGTTTCTATGACAACGTATTGCTTTTAATACAAGAAACTAAATTTATAAAATCTTTATTTGTACCACAGTCGCTTTAAAAACAAGCTAGATAATTGATTGGTTTTTTTAATCGTCATTTTTTTTCCTGTTTCCTTCGATTGCAGCTTGATCGTTGATTTTTAAGTTATATCAGAATATTATTTTGTTTTTTTTTATTTAAAATGTACGTCATATTTGATTTTAAAGTACTTGGAGGAGGGTCGTCAAATTATTTTTCAAAATAAAATTTTAGTCAATTTTTTTTACTGCTTTTAATCCTAATAGTCGCCCCTTAGAATAAAATTTGAATCTTTTGGTCTGTTTTCAAAATACAGAGATTTTAAAATCCACCAGTCCCTGCTGCTGAAAATACAAAATGGCGAACTTTTTATAATAGACGGATTAACTTAAATTTATTTTGACGTTACGTAAGATGTGAAGGACAAAAGCGGCTTAAAAAAATCTGACCGCTGAACCACATTTGAATTAGATAAAATAATATAAAACTTAGACTTGTTTTATTAACGTCGAAGAAAAGTAAAAAAAAGACAAAAATATTTGGTCTAATGAGATTTACAAAACAAAAATCTAAATAAATTTGGTGTTCTAAACTAATTAATCTTTAATTAGTTTACCTTTATTAGAAATAAAAACGACACTTAAAACTTAATATTACATATAATTATACAATAATAAATCTTAGTTTTACCATTTCTATGGCAAAATTGTTATAATAATCTGAAAAATATCTACAGAAATATTTGCAGGTTTATCTTTATCCTCAGCCACATTGGGTTTACTCTTTTTTTATTTTTACATTTCTTATGACGACATCGTTCTCAGCAATCTGAACACACTGTATAATCTTAAATAATTTTATCTAAAAGTGTCTGAAATCTCGTCAACATCAAAGAGGAGTACAATTCCATGCTATTTTCAATATTTCAAATATTTTCGGAACACATTATTTGTTTTTTAATCGTCAATAATAAAGATGCCATTTTGAATTTTTTAATTTTTATATAAAAATCGTGATTAGTGGTCTCGAACACCACCTTGTTTCGATGCAATTTTGTCAAATATTTTTCAAGATACTAATTTTGTAATTTTTTTTATTACCAGAGTTGTTAACTCGGTTAATAACAAATTATTAAAGGGTTATCCTCTGGCTTTTTTAAAACATTTTTAGACTCTATGCACTATTAAAAAATAAGTTATTTGATATAACTCGCAAAAAGTTTGCGATATTATGTTTTTAGCAGCTAATTTAATACTTTATTCTGTTTCATTTTAAAATTAAATCTGGTGTACTTACTGGAACACTCCGTTATTTCTAATGAAATAATTTACACAAAATTCTAATGACCTTGTACCACTTTTGGGACTACTTATCTTATTCAAATTGATTATTGATTATTATTTTTATTTTTCTATTTTTTTTTAATTTTAGGCATTGAAATGTTTTGTTTATTATAAACGTTCTTTCTTCGTTTTTATTGGTTTTCTTTTTACCTTTATTTTTCTATTATTATTCTTCTACATTGTTATTTTTGTTTTTTTTTTGCTTTTTATACTCTATTGGTGTATATTAATTATTTTTTATTAGTTGGTATGTAATTAGCTGAGTATCTTTTTCTTCTAAAAATTTTATCTACTATTTTTGACATTCTTTGTAACTTAAATTCAGAAAAAAATCACTCATTTCTTGTGAAATAATTGATTAATTAATTACTACATTAAATTGAAAATTATGAAAATGATTTCGGAGATTCAACAGTAGCTGCTGAAAAATTATTTAATTCGTATGCAAATATTGAAATGATAAATGTGCGTGCGAGAATCGATTACCATTTTTTTCAGATCCTTCATACTTCCATTTAAATAAGTAGTTTAATAAGCGAAAACACTTAACTGTGAGCAAAAAATTCTAAAAAAATGTCTGCTATCAATTAGTTCTTTGATACGTTTTTTAGAAAAGCTGTAAACACGTAAAAACTGAGAAATGTAAACATTCCTTTTGAAAAAAACTGCACTATCGCAAATTAATCAGAATAAAAAGGAAGTAGTGACATAACAGCTTTTATTAATTACGGCCGATAATCCAATTTCGAGTACTTTCTACATGAAATAGTTCAAAAAACTGTCGAAGCCTCGAGCCATCTCCAAAGAGCTCCGATTTCATTTCCTAAATAATTGAGTGGTCCAAGGCGCGGTCAAGAAACCAGGACCCTATTTCCGAACAGAAACCGGAATCCATACACTGGAAAACCGGAAATTTAAATAACGTCTTGTCGGATATACATGTTTAATTTTTTTACGTATCCTAGCTCATGTAAAATCCTTTCACTTGCGCACACGTTTGGATTGTTTTGTTTTTCGACGCCGATTCGCTGCTATTTTGTTAAATCATCCAATTACGTAATTCTAATTATTGTAGCGAGTGAAAGACCAGAAGCTGACCCATTTTTAAAAATTGCTAATTTCGGATATTTGCACTGTCAATAAGTCATGTTTGCACATTATTATAGGCATTCAAGAAGCGTTCACGCAGTTATTGCCCATAAAATAAATAACTATACGATGTGTAACTAATGGCGTAACCACTAAAAGAATTCTAGAGACGTGCGACAACTCCGGGCTCCCGGAATTGAACGATAATTCACTTTAAATTGCAGATCTTACATAAACACACAATTACTTATTCTAAGTTAAATTCGATTAACTACTATTAAGTCAAGTCGAGTTTACAGTGATATGACATGTTTAGCTTTGCTGTTTACTTGTCAAGGAAGTACTTTATCAATTCTTGGCGAAATTCGAAATTAAAAGTGCTAATACTTGATTGCTACAATCGAGATGACTTTGGGATTTTTTCTATTACATTCACATTTAACAATGATTGGATTTTATCGGTACTTATCGCAAACAGGAGTGACATTTACCAGCGAGAGGGACCTAATTGGCGAAGATGGATTTTTGACATTTGGCTAAATTAGAGCTCGGTAAGAGGTGTCAAGTGTGTCTAATAGTTGTTTATGTGGTCTTTACGGGTGGGCGAGCCAGAGAGACAATAAAACCTAATTGCAGGCGAACCGCATATATCGCTTTAGGCCCCATTGCACAAACTCTGTCTTTAAAAATTTTAAATCTATAACCAGAATTACCTCAAACAAAAAATTAAATTTTAACCTAGATGAAATCTATGACAAGAGTATTGACGTTATCAATCAAAATCTGTTTGGGATCTTCTTTTAAACGAAGCGGAATATCTTTATAGTATTCTTGTACGGAAAAAAACATTTAAATTGCTAAAAATCTATAATTTTAAATCTATAATTTTTATTCTGGAATATTTTTTGCGATCGATCTTATTGACACCTCTGGTCTCAGACAGTACAATTGATTGTCTTTCTGTTTTTCATGCTTTGCTCCACCGCAGGAAAATGAGTTTTCTGAGCTGACCTGACCTGACTTAACTGAACATCTTCATAAATATTCTTCGTTTAGTCACGATTTCTTCCACGAGTCGCAAATAACTTTTTTAAAAGCCTCGTGCTCTGATTGGTCAGGTTTTAAACATTGCATAAGTATAAGCCAATAAATCTTCCCTTAGCAATGACGAAATTTTTTGATGAGAAAAGCACTTGAAATTCGTCTCATTTGTTTAGAAGTTAGAGCCAATTAAAAATGCAAGAATAATGAGCAAATTACTTATGCTTCGCTTTCTGTGTTAGATAACAAAGCCTAGAATCTATAAAGTAATTCCAAACGCAGGACCAAACATTAGGTGGGATTGTTTTATGGGAGAGTGGAGCTAAAGCGGCATGTTATCTCAAAAACCTCTATAAAAAATATGTCAAAAAAGTTTAATTTTTCTGATTAGTATTTTTTTCAAAAATTGTCGAAGTCTTAAAACTTTGAAAGGATTTTTAGTTTTTTAACAAAATCTGTGGGAAATTGGTTAGTTTTTCAAAAACGCTAAAATCTTCAAAATTTTTAGTCGTTTTAAATAAATAGTCTAAGGTCAAAAATGATAAGCTTTAAATAAAAATTATTGTTAATTTTGTAATTTTCAGACACTTCTGGTCAAGATAAGTCTATTTTTAAAGCACTATATTATAAATATACAAAAGTTTATTTTAGAACTTTTCTTTAAACGTTTTTTATGAGTTACGCATCTAAAGAACATTTTGCTAGTTATTTTCTTAGTGAACATTATTTTTTGATTTATTTTAATGTCTTGTAGATCTTTTACAACATTTTCAACAGCATTTTGAATTTGCAAGTCTTTACGTTATGTTGACAAGCTGAAGACTAATATTTTTTGGTAAAATGAGATATGCCTGTAGCTTTAAAACTGCTAATTGTTATGCATTTACATGCACCAAAAATATTTTTTTCTTAGTCTTCTTTTCGGATATTGATTTCGACAATAATTGTTTATTCTAAAAGTGCCTGAAAAGAAGACAGATTAATCCAATTTTTGAATCTTATCTTTTCTCAACTGCTATCGTGTTAGGCAGGCATATGAATTCCTCTCTTAAACAACTTTACCTTGTCAGCGATGAATGATGGGCAGAACCTTTATCAAAATGAGCAAATTTTGATGTTGCTTGAATGAGAAAGATGTCATAGTACTGCTGAAAATTATAAAACCATTTCACAAAGATTTCTCAAATTTACGGTCACGTTGGGAAGCACTTTAACTGCTGATTTTACAAGATTTCTGTTTTTTGAAAATGGTTTATAGTTACTTACGGTCTCAGCAAGTTTAGGTGTGACTAAATGAACTTTGTTTGCTTCTTTTTTTGCTAGTTCAAGCTGCTAACAGTGAATTGTTAATCGGCAGTCTTTCTCATTCATGTTGTAGATCTTTTGGATCTTCTAAATCTTCAAACCATTTCTGTCTAATATATTTTCTAACTTAGTGAAGTAGTCGTCCGTAAAATAACCGGTTTAGCTTAGCTTTTGGTTTTTAGCAATATTTTTTACCATTACTTGGCACCTGTAATATGTTTTTTGAACATTAGATTTGGCAATATTTAATCTTGGAGTTCAAAAAAGAACTAGATCCGTAAAAAGTCCGACGACTGAAGGAAAAAAATAAGAAAAACTACGTTTGCACAAAAACAGAACATGAGAAAGGGCGATTGCAAGGAAAACGCTTTAGAAAAATCTCGAAAATATTAGTAAGAGAAAAATAAAACTTATAATAACATGAAAACGAGGACTGAAAGAGAAAAAAGAACAGCAAAAATTAATTCAGTTTTGTTCTGACATTTTACATGGCATAAATTTCTTAAACGTTATTTGTGTGTCTTTTTTTTAGGTCTTCTGAAGTTTCACTGTTTTAAGATTGCTAGATATTTTAAAGCCAACTAAAATATAATTTATAGTGTTCTACAGAGGTTCAAAAATAAACAAAATATTTTTTTACATAGTTTTCAAAAATTCAGAAATCTATCTCTGTGTTTATATTTTTGTAAATTTTAGAATTGTTGCATTAATTATTTTTTTTCAATTATGTTTAGAATGATTTGTTCTGACGATTTACATGATTTTTTGTCGCCTTTTTAAGCAATTATGTTTCAAAAAATACATCAAGTCGGACAATAAAATAATTTCCTTTGGCATAAAAACGGATAACCATCTTTTATTTTCAGACACTGCGAGAGTGCTTTATAGAGTCATAAATACTGATAAATCTCGATTCATCTGATACCTTTCTTAATTTTTTATCAGCGCAGCCATCACGTGTAAAAATACAATACAAAAAAGCGCATAAATCGAAAAAATAAAATTGTTGCTCTGGTGTGGCCATAAAGTAAATCTGGCTACTGCTTGTACTCTGCGACATTTATATCTCCTGCAGCAAATAATTTTAATTTAACAAACTTGTTTTGGCGCACTTGAATTTCCTGTCAGATTTCTAATTCCAAATAAAGCTTTTATGTGCAAAAATCATTTTACTTTCGTTAAAAATTTTCCTTTACCTTTGACTTGTCGAAATTATACTACCAAATAGTGTATTGTCTAGACAATTAGTGGGCGGTTCGCTTTCCCAAAAGTCTCAAACCAATCGGAAAAATCAGCGTAAGTCAACGCTTGTCAAATTACGAAATTATGTAGTCCATAATTATGGTAATGATGCGCCTCCTGGTGCTCAGGCCGGACCCACCACGCTCGAGTGAAAATTGCAAAGGAGCTCCGATATTATCCTTTCTGTTTCCGATGCGGAAAGTCAATTTAAATCCGATACTTAAATGTCATCGTTAAAATTCCGATTAATCTTTTATCGGAAGTTTGGAAGAGAAATTCTTCGTCGGTGTGGGAGATTCATTGTCGCTTTAAATTAGTAATAAATTAGACTTAATTGGGAAAAAAATAGAAATTTTTGGGATCAAATTTACGAGAGCAAATTTCTCTTCAAATGAAACAGTTTTTGGCAAAATATTGCCACATGAATATTTATTAAAACAGGTCTTAGGAATTTATTACCAGACGGCTATAAATCTAAGTTGATAATTTAATTGATAATAATTTTATTTTGATAAAAAAATTAAATAAAAAGCCTGCAGGTTTGACAAGAAGACAATAGAAAGGAAATAAAACAGCAATTTGTTTCTACGAATGAGAAATGATTGTGAACAAATTTCTCAACAGGACACTTGCCTTAAAAGACTTTAAAGACTTTCTATCTGTCAGAAATTCAAGTAATGAGATCTTAACAGTTCTTTAGATTTATATCGACCAAGTCGTACAAATCATCTCGAATCCAGTTTAGAATAGTAACCTTGGCCGGAAATAAATCCTAAAACCCACGAAGCATTACCTGTGGTTAGCACATTAGGCATCAGAGAAAGCCTTGTTTTTTTTCCATGGTAGGTTATGTAAGATGCAAATACCAAAATAACAGAACATGAGAAAATTGTTCTTGTCCATAAATGTTCTAATGATGACGATAATATCAGACATGCGTCAATTTTGACTGCAATTCGGGCAACTTTCACGCGGTTGGCAATTATTGTCGAGAAAAAAGGTAGTCTTGGAAGAAAGCGCCGATTTCAATTGAAGAGACGAAAATTCGCACGTTATTTAACGCCAACTGACAAGGAACAAGACACTAACTTGCTGCTTTACAAGGATGCTCGATTAAGTCATGCTGATAGCCATCAGTGATTTATGGCGGGCCATTTTCGCATTCCAAAAATCAATTTTTCTTGAATCTTGTTACATCAGATTTTCTTCTAAACACTTTCTTGTCTAGTCTTGTTATGAAACGTGATTGCAGGCATCTTTTTGTACCGATCGTGTTATAACCTTGCCAAGTACTTTCACTCAAGGATCAGCAGAAATGCGTAGGTTCTACATAGTAAACACTCTCTTAGTATTGTATTCAAAACATTTTTTGATCAAAATTTATTGGCCGGTGATGTAGCAAGTCGCTTGGAATTCATTACAGACCAATACGCGTAATTGTTACTCAATGGAATGCGTTTGTCGTTTGTTGGTTGGGTCAGGATCATTTCTTTGTATTTTGTAAGAATTTCATCAAAGTTGCTCCAGTTTCGATGGTAATTCGATAATTTTAACACCTGTCTGTTGGTGAAAGTACCATCGCTGACATTTTATTCGAAATATTGTTCAGAGAGATGATTAATATCAAGTCATCAGATAATGGGACACTTTATGTAACAAGATTTGTTTTGAAATTATTTTTCATAAAAGTGGTGATGTGTAATCGATGGGTATATGGTTTTTTACTTCCTGACTGGACTCATTTTCCTATTCTTTCACGTGGTGATGGGTTTTGTAACAGATGGGAGGTGAATATGGGCATTACAACATTACTGAATTGGATATGAAGGCACACCAGTGATGTTCTCTAATTACTCAACAAGCTGAGTCTTTATGTGGCTTATACAAGAATTCTTTTTACAAATTTATTATAGCCGGAGCAAAAATTATCAGAGATTGGTTAAGATAATGTCACTGACATTTCTGGTAAGGAAAAATCCAAGTTTCAAAAACACTAAAACAATTTCAACAACAATAATCATGTAATATTTTGGCAGGCTCTTGCTTAAAATATCTTTATTATCTCTACTTGAATCGAAAGTTTTTTTTATTGAAATGATGTGTGGTTTTGTTGTTTACTTGAGTAGCGGTCAGTCTTGAAATCTGAAAGCAGATCACGGAATTTTTATGATTTTAGTCAAGATTTAATGAATAAGGAAAAATACAAGAGAGTAATAAAAGAATTTTAAAATTTTAATATAAAATTGAAGAGAAATGGCATACAAGAAAAAACTACCAAACAACCAACTAGCAAGCAAATTGTAAAAGGGAAGAAAAAGATGGTAAAGGACTGCATAATACTACAAAATAAAAGAAAGATGCAAGGAGATGTGAGAATAGCTAAATAAAACCTAAATAAGCGCTGATAAGAAAATTACAAAATTTTGAAGAGACAGTATTATAAAATTGGAGTTTACTTCTTAAATTTTTGTTTTGATTTTTATAAATTTATTAATAAAAATTTGAGATCTATGCCACAATTCTATCATACTATAAAAAAAGATCTTTTCTTTACAACTTAAGAAATAAAGGAAATTAAAACACAAAATAAAGAATCTTCTGCGAAAAAGGATGCAAAAGAATTAAGCGACAAATCCAAAATATTTTTTTTGGAAATAAACTTACTCAACTAGTAGGAAGAGAAAAGGAAATAACAGAAAGATGGGTAGAATATTTCGAAGAAGGTTTGAATAAATTTTTGAAAAAAAGAGAAATAAAAAATTGCAGAACAATAAGAGCCTTGGAGGAGTATTAGATATTACGAGAAATAATAAAGTTTGGGAGAAAAATGCTGATGAAAATAATTAACGATTTTATTAAGAGTTCTAGAAGGAAGAAAAAATTACACAAATGACCAATTTATAAAAAATACAACACTTGTGAATGATAAACAAAAAGAATATAGAAAAAATTGTAGTTGAATGCTCACTATTGTGGTTTTTGAAAAGAAATATCGGTTGTGAACTACAACAATTAATATTGTCAACAAATATTAAAAATGTATTTGCTTTCTGTCGACAGTCTATGGCAGTGTAAACAAACAGCAGCTGTCCCAAGCTTTAAAAAATTGTAAAACACTCGAAAAAGTAGAAAATTTATCCGATTCAACGCTTATTATCAAAAAATTTAAAGTGTTTAATGGTGTAAGATAAGAAGATCTGTCTGCTTCTACTATAGAAAGTGACAACAAAATACAGTTTTTTTATAGAAAAAGCATTTGAGTAACTTAAACGAAAAGACGAAAAACGCGTTGGAAAAAAATGGAGAAATAGATTATAGAAGAATTTGGAAATCGACGACTAAAAGAGAAAGAAAGACATGTTAAGTTTACGTTTAGAACAGAAAACACAAAAAGAACAAAGAAAAACTGTAGATCAAATGAATATTATAGAAGAATTTGAAAATTGACTATTGAAAGAAAGAGAAGAACTAAAAACTCTTACTGAAAACGGAAAAAAAACTTAGGTAGAATTTGAAAGAACAGAAAATCATTTATGGAAGACTTGAAACAGGAAAAAATGAATAAGAGGAAAAGGAGAATTTTAAAACGATCATTGAAGAACAATGAAGAACAAGAAAACATCGGCATAAAGTAAAAATGTTTAAGAGATTTTATGAATTACAAGAAGTATCAAAGGAGTTTACTGTGAAGGTTTGAGAAAATCTGAGAAAAAGTGTTAATGAAGTAGAAGCAAAATTCAATAAATAGATTGAAAAAAGATGGGGCGCAGATTAGCATTAAATCATTTAGAATAAAGCATTATTGGTTCAGAATATTTGTTAGACACCTGAATTTTATAAGGAATTAGGAATGAATATGTTTTTTCACTAAAAATCATAGAAGAGAATAATCCGCTGACTTAATTTTCTATTTGATTTGAAAGGATTTTATTCTACTAGTGCTCATTCATTCATATGCTCTATTATTTATACAAATCGTCTGTCACTTTTTCCATGATATTTTATGCCACTGGACTGCTTAAATAAAGAAGCAGAAATTTCGTAAAATAAACTGTTAAATAGTCATTGCCTGCATTGACTATCTCGGAATTCTTTAATTCCTGTCGCGCCGCGGTGGAGTAGCTCTATTCGCCATTGTGTACTTTATTGGTAAAGGTTTTCTGCTCAACTGTGATGACTACAATATCAGTATTACTATAATAAGGCACAAAATCAATTAATGACAAATGGATAACAGTTCAATGACAGACAGGTATGACAAATTAGTAATAAAGTTAACAAAGACATTTTTCACACCTACCATGCTTCACTTCACACCTACTTGATGAAAAGATTTTTTGATCTCTCTGTATTGCTGTTTTTTTTTAATGTTAGTGATAGTACGGATGTAAAATTAGTAGATAATACATATTTTTTTGAAACTGTGGAGAATATCTAATAGCTACGAATTTTTTTGAGTGAGTTCGATTTTAGATGCTATCTGTGCAGCAAATTTAATTAAGTACAGACTAAGTTGGTTAGGAAGAGTTGGTCGTAGAAAGATTTTGATTGCCTTTTGTCTAATAGGTGTATACTGTTTCTATGAGAATAGAAATATTGACTAATGTGCTGATTTCAAGTTGAGATAATACCGGTAGTATCGCAAATTTTAATACTTTTCTATGACAACAGCAAATCACAGACCCGAATTTGTTTATTTTTCTATGGAAACGAAGACACTACCGGTATTATCTCAACTTGAAATCAGTCTATTAATTTGTAAATTTTAGTAAGAAAGACTATCTATATATTGAAGCTTACTAAGATTATTACAATTTACGACATCTCTAATCTTGAATTGCTAAAGCCGAAAAAGGACTGACATCAACAGATGTTTGTTTTTGATTTTACCAGTACAAGATTAGAAACGTCATAAATCGTAATAATGCTAATAGATCAAGTAGAGAGTAGGAAAAAAATGTGTTTAGACAAGAGTTCTGTGTAAAATTTTTGTAAAGATTGTTTCTTAAACTTAGATTAAATGTTCTTCAAGATTATATGTAGGCAAATTTTAAAAATCTTTTTATTTTAAATTTAAAATTTTGGTGTTTTTTTGGGGTGATTTATTTCGGAACTGAACTTATTTAATCTTGAGAAAAGCGAGTAGTTTGTCTTAAAATTAAACAGTGCTGGAGAAACTGCAAACAGTAATCCGCATTCTCAAGTAGTTTATTTAAAAAAGCTCCTTTCGAGGATCTGTTGGTATGAACAAGTGTTAACTCAGTTGGTCAAGGAGGGTCAAGTCTACATTCCCACTCTCCCATAACTCTTGTTTTTAATCCCTGATCCAATGGCAAGTTGGCAACCATTACCAATCCGCATTGCCCTAAATAAATTTTTCGTTTTGCATTTTCAACCATTGGGCATTAATTGGGAAAGTTGTGAGAAAAGCAAGCGTAGGTGGTCACTTCCTTATGACACCGGTCCATCACATAGAGGAAGTGAATAAAATGGGAAGCATCGTGTAAAAATTGGTGATTTATGGTCACGAGATCACGGGATCTTCACGAGAGTGAAAGGATTTTCTCCGATCATAACCTTATCGCACTAGGTGAAAGGTAAGGAGGAGTAGGCGGAGGGACAAAAATTGGGGGGGTATGTTGATTGGCTGGGGAGCATCTGGACGGAAGTTGCTTTGCAATAACAAGGAATTGATCGGGTCTATTGTGACCGCAAAGATTTTAATTATGAGGACCATTTGTGAAATTATTTGTGTTTGAAAATTGACGAGTCATGCGAGAGTTTCACTTGAACTTGGGAATAAAACATGTTTTACTAAAATATAAAATAACAATAAAATTGCCGCCATTGTCTGGTGAAATGATGAAAGGAAAAAATTATTTAAAAATATTTAAATAAGATTCTATTTTTAACAAGGTTTTGTTTATGTTTTTTTAAGTGTCGAAATGACGATTTCTATTGTCGTTTTAATTAAATAAATTACTGCTTTCTTGTCGCCACATATTTTATTTAACAGTTATTTTCAATTCTGAAATTTGCTACTTTGGTATGCATTTATATAGGCAACAACTTTTACAACAACAATTTTCTGTTGCCTATATCTAAAAGCAAAAGTTTACATGTATCCGTTCCACTCGTTTATCTATAGACCAAGCGACGATTTCTTTTTTTAAAAAATTAATAGATTAGTTAAATAAACAAACCCTAGAATATATTTTTACCTTTCTCTAAAATAAATTTTGGCTTTATTATATTATTATTATTTTTAATATTTGTTTAAAATACTTGCCATCAATAGATAAGAGAACATAAGAGGCTCAGATGTAAATTCGAGACACTTTCTGGTAGATGATAAAAGAAAACCACACCATCGAAATAATAAAGAAAATAAAAGCAAATACTAAGAATAAAGGAAGAAGAAAAAAATATTAACAAAGAGTAAAGAATATATTTTAATGGAAAGAAATGAAATATATGCTGTAATCGGAATAAAAGACAAGAAAAGAAAGGCGTAGAATGAGAAATAAAGAATGCCGTGAAAAAGAATAAAAACCTAAAAGAGATTATGCTAGCAGAACAATTAGACGAAACCAAGAAATTTAACAAAAATTATGAGAAAAAAGATATTTGGAATAGAAGAAAACTATCAAAAGAAAGAAGTGTGAAATCTATTTCAAAACGTCAAGGAAATAGAGAATTTAAAAGATACCAGATAGAAATGGTTTCTTTTAGAAACGAAGAAGGTGAACTAATAGCAAACGAAGAAAATACTTGTATGTTGCAAAGACGGGCACAATATTTTTATGACTTTCTATAATGTAGACAACAAACAGAAACACAGAAAGTACAGATGAAGGAGGAGAAGAATTACAAGAACAATAATTACAAGATTTTGAGAGGCTTTGGATTATATTATCTCTCTATATTTGTTCTATATTTTTGCAAGCTTTTGTGAATCTTTTAGATTTTTCTGTTAAACATTGTTAGATATGCTAGCTTTATAAGCCGGTCTCTATATTATCTTTCTAAGTATGTTATACCTTGTAAGACCTAAAGGGTTTGTCTTTGTGAGGCTAACTGGGGTATTGTGACTTTTATTGTCGGTGCATTTCTATAAGGGAACTGATTTAGATTATTAATAAACATTTTTGGTTATTGGCGGACCGCTCGCTTAGAGAGATTTGACCATTAGAGCGGTCCGCCATAAACTCATCACAATAAATATAATAGTTAGGATTATCCTAAGTAATACTATTTATGTTTATATACAATTTAAATACATTCCTTTACAGAAATGCAACAACTATATCATTATAATTGTTTATTTCCTCTACTGCTTCAAATTTGCTTTTGTATTTAGGTACATTAATCTGAAGCTTGACTTACTTTTTAGAGATTTGAGTCTTGCAGTTTACTCAGCTTTCAGTTTCCTGATTACTTAGAAAAATATTTTAAAATGTCTTTCTTTAAAGCAATTTGTAAGCTATCGAATTTATCAAAGGTATTCTTCTGTTCTTATAATTGTTGTTTTTTGAATCTTCCAGAAGCTTTTGTTTTCTTTTTTTTGTGTATTAAATTTTTTTTCAGATGTAGTTGTTTTGTTCTTAAAGCTTTTGGTTTTTTCTTCTTTTCTTTAAATTGTTTTGCTTTTTTAGAATTTTCTTTTCTAGACATAGTTTTTTTTTACTTAGAATTATCGTTTTACAATCTTCTTAAGAATTTTTTATAAATATTTTTTTTTCAAATGTGGTTTTCAAACTCTTTTAGAATCGTTTCTTGTTCTTCTAGAGTCTTTCTTAGTTTTTCAATATTTTCTAATCGCTATTTTTTAAACTTCTGTATTTTCTTTTTTATTTTGCATTAGGCTCTTCTTTTTTAATTTTTTTAAAAATTTGTTTTGTTTTTCTTTTTATACCAATCGTCGTTTTTTAAGATATTTTTTAAGCGTCATTTTTAAAGTTCTAGAATATGTTTTTGTGTTTCAGAAACTTTTTTTTTTGTTCTTCTAGAACTTTCTGTTGTTTTTACACTTTTTCAGCCAACATCTTTCAACTTTTTCTAGAATTTTCTTTTGTTTTTTTTTCCTTAAATATCGTTCTTTAGTTTCTCCAGAACTTTCTAAGACTTCTTTAACTTTTTTACTTTTAAAATGCTATTTTTACAAACATTCTGTGTGCAATCAAATTTATCAAATATAATTTTTGTATTTACCTTTTCATTACTTTTTTTTCTTCTTTCTTAATTATCTTAATTACTTCTTACTTCTTAATTGTTGCTTTTTTAATCTTTGTAGAATCTTCTTTTGTAGAAGCCCTGCAAGGAGGTAGATATTGTTGCAGTGATAAGAGCGTAGAAAATTGGATGATTGGGACAAAGATTGTGGAGAAACAAAACAAAAATGAAGGCACTGCATAAGATGTACATCGTACAAGATAGAATAATGAGTTAGAGAAAAAGTTGGGACATAAAAAATTATTATGAGTAATTAATTAGAGAAGGAAATTGAAACACAGAAAGAATTGAATGACTAGGTCAAAAACTGTGGAGACAGTAAGAATACTATAAAAAGGAATGAAAAGAAAAGTTGGGACAAATAAAAATAATTACGAGAATTAGAGAAGGAAATTGAAAGACAGAGAATAGTCCACAAAGCTAGCCATTTTACGAACCTCAAGACTGCGAATGAGTGACTTTTTTTTCTTTGTTATGTTATAGTCTTGCAGCGAATTAAAATTAGATTGATGTAAGGTAAATAAAAACAGATGGGCTTAAATTATTTTTATTTTTGAGGAATTGGTATTAAATGTATAAGAGGCGCCTTACTACGTCTACAACAAATTCTCCAAATAATGACAGTGAGGCCAACTTTAGCCAATAAACAAATAATTACACCTATTGCAATTAACAATTTTGACTTAATAATACTTTTGCAGCACATTTTCGGATCTTCACAACTTTTCACCACAACACCATTTTTTTCAAAATATTCAAAAACGTCATAAAATTCTTCACAATTGATTAGAGGTCTATCAAAATCCACGACTTTCAGCGAAGTCAACTTCTCTTTTAAAAGTTTTAAATCGATGACACTCAAATTGTTATATTTTAGGTCAAGTTTAGTCAATTTCGGATTTTTGTTAAGCCAGTTTACGTCGAATTTTGTTAGTCTGTTATGTGAAATATTTAATTCTCTCAATTGTTCTAAATTATCAAACGTTCCTTCTGAAATTTCACCAATTCTGTTTTGGCCTAAATTTAATTCTTCTAGGTTACTAAGAGTTTTGAACGTAGTTGGTGGTATCTTTTGAATTTGGTTTGCTAGTAGTGACAGTTTTTTTAGTTTTTCCAATTTTCTGAAAGTGCAGTTATAAATTTCAGAAATTTGGTTGTAGGAGAGATCCAACACGTTTAACTCTACTAAATTCCTGAAATTATTGCAATTTATTACTTTTTCAGTGAGAGAATTGTTATGTAAATTCAAAAAATTTACACTGGGTATATTTTGAAAATTTTTTGAATCGATTTCGACAAGTTTATTCGAGCTCAAATCTAAAATTTTAATCTGACTTGAAGGTGCAAAGACATTACCTTGGATAGTCATGATTTCGTTGTTTGAAAAATTTGCCATTTTTAGATTTTTAAGGTTGCTTATAACATTTCCATCAAGATTTTTGATTTTGTTATTTTCAGCATGAAATTCTTCTAATTTTTGAAAAGAGTGATTGTCTCCAAATGACTCAAATAAATTATTGCCAACATCTAAAACACGTAAATTTGGCAATTTGACAAATTCTTGATCGTTTATGCTCTTCAGTCGGTTATTATTTAAGTCAAGTTGTAGCAAATTTTGAAAAAAAAGTTGGCTTTTAATAGACAGAAGATTATTGTGGTCGAGTTTCAAAATTCTGAGTTTTTGTAAATATTTAAAATCGCTGTCTTCAATGTTAGTTAGCTCATTATTATTCAGATAAAGCTCTTCTAAATTCGTCAAATTTCTGAAAGATAATCCGATTTTCTTGAGTCGATTGTACGACAAATTTAGCAATTTCAGGTTTCTTAAATCTCTTATTGCATTTTCTTCTAGCCACGCTAATTTATTGTGACTCAAGTCTAGCACAACCAAATTTTCAGCTTGTTTCGAAAAATTCAGAATTACGTTGTTGTAACTCAGGTTTAAGTGGACCAAATTCGGGTACGTTTCAAAGATTGTGTTATCAATGTACTCCAGATCTGCGTCCAGGACCAGTAGTTGTTTCAAAACGGTGAAATGCTGAGCACAAATCACTGAAAACAGGTCTTTTGCTAACGTGTTGTTCGGTAGAGATAAGTTTTCAATGAGGATTTTGCAGCGACAAAATTTGTTTTGACGTTTTTCGTAATCTTCGTCAAAACGGCACACTAACTCAGTCTTGCAGTTTTCTCTGCTTGTATCCACTTTTTCCTTGCATTCAAAGTCTGATAACACTGTACGGAAGAGGAAGCTGACGGCCAGGAATTGTTGCAAGATTTTCTGAGATAAAAAATAGAAATTCAATAAAAAATTTTTTTTTAACTAATAATTTCTACTTACAATCATATTAGTTTCTTATAACAATGGATCAATATTTGTGTTTGCTGTTGAATGTTTAATTGCAGACTGAAATTTAATTAATTTATCCACTGATATAGTGCCCACAAATGGAATTTCCGTTTTGGAATCTGCTTAGAGTATCAAATGGAATTCTACGATTAAAGTTTTCAGTGTTAACTTCTTGGCAAAATAGATAAGCGAGAAATAATTATAATTTTATAAATAGATTTATTATCGGGTAGATATTTGAACCGCTAAAGAAAACAAGGTTTGTTATTTTTTTAATTGAACGATGATTTCTGGGGTATACCTACAATTAACTGACAGACTGGATAATAGCGAGTCAAATTTGATATGTTAAAATTAAAAAGGTCCTTCTAACATTTTTTTTTCTCAAAATTGAAATAGACAACTGATTCCACTAGTTTTGAACATTAATGCATCTCCAATACTAGAAATACTTTTATCTCTATTTAAAAAAGTCCTATCACACAATGTTGGACCAGTGGTACCAGTTACCTGTGTTAGTCAATAAAACAGTTGATTAAGTTGAAGAGAACATCATAAATTAATATGCCAATGCTACCAAATTTTTACTATTACTTCACTATAAATTCGATTTATCTCACAGTAGCATATAAGGTGTGTCAAAAGTTGCGAAGATCCTTTGGAGGGATACATGGGAGAGCCTCAAGGAACACAAAAATTTAAACAAAAAAATTCAATACTCTTTTTTTTGTTTTTGTTTTGTATTTCTTGAGATTTATGAGAATACGTAATTCATTTCAAATGATTTATTGTTTTTTTTTCGTTTTTTTGTTTGTTTTTTTTAACTATATCAAGACAATTTCAATTTTTTTTTGCAACTTCAGATACTCATAAATTTTTAAATTTTGAAGTTAGAAATTTTTTTTTCTTTAAAGTTTGGATTGTTTTAATGGTGGGAATCAGCTCACGATCAGCTCAGATTTTTGCGACTTTTGACACACCCGATATATAATTGAAATTTAATCAAAGTTAAGATTTTTTTTAAACATTTTTTTGAGTATATACTACAGTTTTCTTTATGACAATATATTTTTTGAAAACCATTTTGAGGACATCTGGTATAACGGTTTTTATGCAATATCAAAGCTGTTATTCCCATTTTTGAAATTATTATTTATTAATAATTATAAGGGTTTGAGAAATAGTTACAGAATGTTAGTGAACAAGGAGAAAAATATACAAGTTTAGTAAAAATGTAAAATTAATAAGAATATTAAATAAAAAAACGATTCTGCCAATGAATTTATGAAATAAATTGTAAAAGTCAAGAATAATAACAAATGTTTGTTACTAACTTATAAAGTGAAACTATGTCTATGTATTAAAAACTATTGTATTGTATTGTTGCATGTATTGTATTGTTGTTGTCGAATTTTTTTTTTGTACCTCGGCTAACAGCTATGATTTATTAGTTTGCAATTATTAATTGTTAAAAAAATTAAATATATCAATACAGAGTTATAGTTATCTTAATTTTAACAGTTAGTTTAAGACCTTACAAAATACATTTTATTTGCTATTTTTTTTAAGAATAAGTAATAATTATTAACATTAAAAGTCATGAAAGAGATGATTTGCATAATGCGGAGGCTAATTGAAGAATTCGAAGGCGCTTAGCGCCTGACTATCTCTTTAAAGTCTTTAACTCATGCAAAGACCCTTTCATGACGTGTGATGTACAAAATTTTTTCTGAAACAGCCAAAATGTTGCTAAAAAAGCTAAATAAATTCGGAAATTTGAGATGTCAAGATAACAAAATTTAAAATTTGTTACTTTTATTCCTAGTCACTTTATTTTTAGAGCTATTACTGCTAATATTACTATTCTGTCAGAAAATGACGAATTTTTATTTACCAAAACTGTCAACTGTTATTGACTACAATAAACATGATAAAGAAAAAGTTTCAAAATTATCAAATTATTAACAAATTTGAATCTAGCGAAACAGTTTTCCGAATGTGTGCAATAATAAGTAATTCGACACTTTGAAATCTTCTAACAATATTACTTACTGGAAAAACTTAACTGGTGCTTTGGGGTATTGTTCAGTTTTTATTTAATCAATTTACTATTTAAACGTTTATTAATGACCTGAGACGTAACGGTGCATTGTCATGATGCAACATGACTTCCATTTTGAAATGAAAGCTCGAATTTTCAGTAAAAAATAATCAGCAGTGCCAAAATTTTTAGATTGATGCGATTTTGTTAAATATTAAAAAAGGATCTGGGTTTATTACAGTGTTTTGTGATGTACAGTGAAAACGAGTATAATCTGAATTAGAGTTGGCTGTACTTTGTTCAAAAATGATAGATCAAAATTTGCTATGATTCAGTTTATTTTCGTTCGCACGGTGTTTAATAAGTATATAAAATTTTACAACATGAGTGCTTCAAGGAACTAAATAAGAACAAATTATTTTGTTTAATTATATTTCTATTTTGAGATGGAGTTATTCACTAACTTTATAAATAATTGTTGTTTGAGACGACGCAGCGGTTACTCGAACATTGGGATGTTGGGTTGTTGGGTACTCTATTCATTGTCCAATCGGGTATTATAGTTTCCTGACCATTACCATGGTAAATATGCACGTGTCCCTCATGTTTTTCACGGCGAGTCTGTATAGGGTTGTAAATTTGTTGAGGGATCATCATTTCCTGACCATTACTATAGTAGATATGCAAGTGTCCATCATGTTGTTCATAGCGTGGCTGTCCAGAATTCCATGATGGGTAGTTTGATGAGGGAACCATATAGTCTTGTAGCAGTTGGTCAGAAGGAGCACTCCTAAAATGCTTATTTATATAAAGTGATCACTTAAAAACGATATCCAGAGTGCCACGACAAAACATTTTGCATTTTTTTAAACAGTGTAGTTATAAAAGACATTCATTTTTTCTTAAGAGGAGGTTTCACGCGCATTGCCACAGTTTTCACAAGTTTTCTTCCTTATTATCTAATGGAATTAAATGAAATTTTTGGAACACATTTATTTTTATATTATCTAGGTTCGTATGGATAGATTTTTTTGCTAACTATTTTAGAACAATAGCAATAAATTGTATCTTTCGAAAAAAAAATTTTTTCTTAAAATTGAAACCATCGAAACTTAGATAATGTACAAGTTAATGTATTCCAAAAATTTCATTTAATTCTGTTGAATAATAAGAGAGGGAACTTGTGATAAAGTTATGAACTACGCGCCAATTTTCAAATTAAAAACGCGCTTTCTAGATTGCTTAACAGATGGCGCGCTTGTCGTAACTTGGCGTTTTAACTTTCCTGCATCTAGTGGGGAATTATGGGTGTGGCTAATAGTTTCGAATCAGAAATTAGAGCATTTCGTTGCACGATTGACGGAATACAATCTGAAATAAATACAGATGTAGTTTAACTAATCTTTGTCGCTTTCTTAAAAAATCATGTTTTTAATATTCCATATTGTTTCAAGAATAAACTTAATTTATGTAGTCCCTTGATAAGTAATACCAATAATCACATTAATTCCTAAACAAATAAGCCGATAATTAAAAGATAATTTACAGGCAAACTATAAGTTTATCAAAATTAAGGTATAATCGAATGAATCTTGACGAATAATTCCATAAAGTTATGTGACATTCAGGTATTCGATGATTGGCGGTACTGAAGCTTAAACGGATAAATAAATTATTAATAAAATTTAACGAATGACTTTATTCGATTGTTTAAAATCATTTGATGAGTGATAGTAATTATTCGATAAACATAATTAGATCTTTATTCTTTACTAATTACTAATTAGATTTTTAATCTAAAGTCAGTGCTTTCTGTAATGATCTCAACTCACGTTATCAAATTGTTTAATAAAATTAAACCACATAATTAATATCAATTAAACTATTACTAAACGATTACTTTGATCATCTTTTGTTTTCATCGGTTGGCGTGTATTTTTTGTTTAGGTAACTTGAGTTGAGTTTTATGCTGCAAGCGTCAAGCGATAGACAAAACATGGTTTATTTTTTGTATTTAATTTATTCGACTGAATTTATGGATTCTAAGAAATGAAAGAATAAAAACCCTAACTTGTTTTCCTAATTTTTGCCTGTTGTGCATAACGTTTACCGATTTATTATTAGTCTCATTCTGGGCGAGTACGGATGTTCTGTTCCGAATTTGGTTTTTGAATTTGAGTGATTAAATAAATATATAACAATTATAAAAAACAACTGTGGCAATGTTAGAGGACGAAGATTTGGATTACGACGAAAACGAATACGAAGGCAATACAAATATGGCAACAACCTCAGCGATGGATACGGCAAAAATTAAAGACTATAGAAAAGGTAATAAAAAAAGAATGCATGCGAGCAGAAATAGAAAAAAAAGACGCATTAACAAAAAAGGGCAATTTATAAAAACAAATACAAGTGACGAGTCTGCAATAAGGGACACTTCCTTGGAACGGTCAAGTGGTGTGATTGAAACTGAAACTATAATTCCCGAAACAACTGTTTTAGAAGACTCGAATCTAATCAATGCCACCAATGATATTGAAGACTATGAAGTAAATGTTGAGACTGGTGATACTAAAGAAGAAACAGTATTTCAACTAGAAGGTCAACGAATTGTTGATATTCAGCATTTTATTGATTCATTGAAAATAATTGGTGACCATAACAACGTCATGGGATGCACACTAAGTAATATGGTTGTCCAGAAAGAAATCAAAAATGGTTTCCAATCCCGCATATTTTTTAAATGTAATATGTGCAATAAGGTCGAATCTGTTGAAACTAACCATGATGCTAATGAATCTTCTGTATTGGGAATTATGAATATTGGTGCTGGATATAACCATTTAGGACAAATTACAAGTGCTATGAATATGCCTTGTATGTCTTCGGGAAAATATCAGAAAATTCAAGAGAAACTATGTGATTCTTGGGAATCAACAGCTGTTGAATCAATGTTAGACGCCGGTAGAGAAGAAAAAAAATTGGCGATTGAATCTGGTGACGTAACAGACAAAGGAATACCATATATTACTGTAGTTTGTGACGGATCATGGGCTAAGAGATCATATCGTACCAACTACAGTTCCTTGTCTGGAGCGGCTGCAATAGTAGGCTACAAAACCGGAAAAGTTTTACACTTAGGTGTAAAAAACAAATTCTGCTTAACATGTAAAAAGGATGCAGATAAAGAAAATGTTCGAGAACATAAGTGTTATAAAAATTTTTCCGGTTCGTCTTCTTCAATGGAATCATTCATTATTGCTGAAGGTTTTCAACAAAGCCTAGCAACACATGGTTTAATTTATAAATTTATGATAGCTGATGGCGACAGCAGCGTTTTTAAAACCATTACAGATATAAAACCATATTCTCAGCATTCAATTATGGTGGAGAAAATTGAGTGTAAAAATCACTTACTGAGAAATTATCGTACTAAATTGAAGGAATTGTTCGAAAATACCGACTTGCCAATTATTTTGCGAAAAAAAATTAAGGTAAATATTTTGATTTTATATCTGATATGACGCATATAACTTAATCCATACTATAATACAGGGTTTCCACTTAAAATTTTCGGGTGCTGTAAATAAAGCAATAGAGTTTAGAAAAACTGAAAACGGTTCTTTACAAGACAAAATCAATTGGTTAAGAGCAGATATTTTGAATAGTGCAAGCCATATTTTGGGCGAACATAAAAAATGTGCAGAACTGCAATATTTTTGCGCTAAAGCACCTAACGATGGAGATACTTTAATGGCAGATTTTAAACTGACTCGTAAGTATAGATAAAAATTTTTGTTGTAGCATTTTGAATACATAGAATGCTCTTGTTCTTTTAGATTGCTACACTGATTTGATGAAATACGTTTCCAACATGGCAAAACACGCTAGAAGTTTAATCTACGATGTAAATAATAACATAGTAGAACAGTTTAATTCAATAATTGCGAAATACATTGGGGGAAAAAGAGTAAACTATTGCTTGAAAAGGTCTTATCAGGCGCGTTGTTCGGCTGCAACAGTAGCATTTAATACAAAAAAACCACTGTGTTTGCTTAGTAAAAAAATTAATAATAACAATGTTGGTATGTTCACGAAAAAATGGGAGACAAAACAACGTAACAAAGTTATTCGGGACAATTTAAAGAAGCGTGCTGCCAGAAGACAATTATTTAGAAATAAAAAGTCAGATGAGAACTACGGTGAACAGTGTCAAAAACCTGATCTTTCTGCTGACGAATTTGAAGCAGCTAAACAAGCATTTTTAGATATTAATTTTAAAACAAGAGAAGAAATAAGAATTTTGGAAGAAAACACTCGAGGTAGTGATTTACAAAGAAATAGCAATTTATGGCACACAGAAAGAAAAAAAAGAATTACTGCTTCGAGGTTTTATGAAGTATGTGTTAAGAGACCAAATACCAGCAGAAAAAATCTAGTAGCATCTATTGTAAGACCACGAGATATTAGAAGTTCAGCTATAAATCATGGAATTTTTTTTGAAAACACGGCTATAAACTCGCTAAAAGAACACCTAGGAATAGACAAAATTGACAAATGTGGACTTTTTATCGACGAAGACAATCAGTATCTAGCAGCTACACCAGATGGAGTAATTGGAGACGACACAGTTATTGAAGTAAAATGCCCATATTCAGCAAAAGATATAACACCAGAAGAAGGAATCCAAACCCGAAAAATAACATTCTGGAAAAAAGACAACAGCATAAATAAGCGACATAAATGGTACTACCAAATACAAGGGCAACTTCATGTAACAAAAAGAAAAAAATGTATTTTTGCTGTGTGGACATTTAAAGGTATTAAATATGAAGAAATTCAAATCGACAATAAATTTTGGAACCAAAATATGAAGAAACAATTGAAAACATTTTATCTCGATTGTTTACTTCCTGAATTAGTCGACAGCCGTTTGGATAGAAACATGGAAATTCGAGATCTTAGTTATGTAAAAGAATAATTTTTTTAGTTTTTGGTAGGTGGCGTATAATGTTAAATAATAACTTAATTAAATAATTAATACTTTTCAGGTATCTACTTAGAATTATAAACATTTTTTAATTGAATGAAATATTGAAGAAAGATAGAATGTGCCACGACAACTATTTCTTTTGGCTGTGGTAGTTTCGTCAAAAGCAAATTAATAAAAAATATAACCCTTAAAAATTTTCAATATGGGTTATTGGTAGGTACTGCAATCAATATGAGATAGCAATCTTCTTTTTTTATTATTACTTTTTTTAACAAACGTACATTGGATTTACTTTAATTGATAATATCATTTAAGCGCTTATGGCAATGTCATTTTTCAGATAACGATTTAACTAGAAATTTAAAAATTTGGTTTTTTGGTAGACTTTTTTGCAACTAATAAATGATGAATATCTAAGTTTTAAAAATTAAACAGTATATTTTGTTCCTTGATAAACTTAATCAGATGTAAACAAAAAATCTTAATTTTGAACCGAAAAATTACTAATGAGCGAAAAGAATGACATCTTCGTCGATTAGTTGGAAGAAATTTTCTGAAACCAACCAGAGCAAGTGAATCCGACTAAGTGAGAGCTTTGGGTAGAAGACTGTCTACGACAACCATTTATTCTCGAATTGACTTTCTTCATTTCGTCTTTATCTTCGTCTTCTGTTAACTGTTTAACACAGAGCTATTAAGATGGTATGGCTTGCTCAAAGGTTGAAGTGGAATAATGAATACCACTAAATCGTCTTCAATGTCGAACTAAGGTTCTGTTTATGGAGCTCCGACGGACATATTTGGGTTAGAAAACATCGGGAATAGCCACAAAATATGGATCTTATTGTAAGAAGGCACAGTGGTGTAATACTTCGTGTTATATTAAACATGCTATGATGTGCTGAAGATTGTTTTTGTTTGAGGAGGTATACTACAAATTATCAAATTTTTTAAATGTTCCTCATTTATTAGACGCAATAAGTGTAACAAAATTCTAAATTGTTATATTCTAGTTAAATCGCTGTTAAGTACAACCATACAGGGTGTTATGGAAATGAGTGCAAATATTTTAACCTGAAATACAGCACCACAAATAATAAAAATCTGTAAAAAAAATTTTGTCCTATCTCAACTAACAACAAAATTACAGGCCGTCAAAGTTGGGTATAAAAAAACATCTTTTTGTTATATCTGGAAAACCGCTTAACCGATTAATACCAAATTTGGTACACAAATGAAGTTGACTGTACTCTTTTTATTTCTACTAGCAAAATTTTGCTGCACATCTCAATTTCAAGTTACGGCACTTTTTTTTCACATTTTGGGTAATTAACCAATTTTCTTTTTATTAATTTTCAATTTTTGTAGCAAAAATGAATATGCCAGTAGATTCTACATAAAACTACAAGAATGCAATATTTTGCTAAAACGTATCGTTTTCGAGATATTTACGTTTAAAGTATAAAACTGACTTTTCATCTTTAACTTTGGCGTCCTCTAGCTCCTAAACGGTGCAACTTAGTATAGAGGTAAATTGTGTTAAATCGCTTTATTTTGACCTGAAAAACCTATGATAGCCCTATGTTAAAAAAAATGTTATACGTTTTGTAATAATTAATTTTTAGGTTATAATTTTGTTATCAGTTGAGATAAGACAAAATTTTTTTTACAGATTTTTATTATTTGTGGTGCTGTATTTCAGGTTAAAATATTTGCACTCATTTCCATAACACCCTGTATATTTGGCGTTTAGTGTATTTACTTGTTTTGAATTCCTTCTTCCGACGTAATTATCTATCTAAACGACAGTATCTTCTTCAATTACATCATCTAATGTAGCTGCTAGATACGGATTTTTTTCATTAAAAAAATGTTTCGATCCAAACGGCTATCGACCAATTTAGAGAGTAAACAATTGAAAAAAAAGCTATTAATTGTTTCTTTATATTTTGGTTTCAAAAGTTGTCAGTATGAATTTCTTTATAGTTAATGTTTATGGCTTGATGTGACAGGACATACATAACCTCGAAACATGCGGTTAGACTTAATAATGATATAAATTCTGAATTTAAGCCCTGAAGAAGCTCTTAATCAATAAAGAGCGAAACGTCATCAAAAATCTAAATTCTTTGAACAAACAGTCTTTATATTTAATTTTTTTACATGGCCGCACAGCAAAAAGTTATTTTTTTTCTCTGGTTACATGAAGTTGCTCTTGTTTTTGATAGTACCATTTATTTATACAGCTTATTTATGCTGTTGTCTTTTTTCCGAAAAGTTTTTTTTAAGTTTGGATTTCTTCTTCTGGTGTTATAACTTTGGCTGAATATGGGTACTTTACTTCAGTAACAGTATCTTCTCCAATTACCCTATCTAGTGTAGCTGCTAGATACTGATTTTCTCCGCCGATCAAAAGTCTACATTTGTCAATTATGTCTATTCCTAGATTTTTTTTGAGCAATTTTATGGCCATGTTTTTAAATATAATTTCATGAATTATAGTTGGACTTCAAATATCTCGTGGCCTTACAATAAATGCTACTAGATTTTTTCTGCTGGTATTTAGTTTCTTAACACATACGTCATAAAATCTCGAAGCAGAAATTTTTTTACTGTGTGCCATGAAGTGCTATTTCTTTGTAATTCACTACCTTAGGTGTTTTCTTCCAAAATTTTTATTTGTTTTCTTGTTTTAAAATTAATATCTAAAAGTGCTTGTTTTGCTACTTTTAATTTGTCAGCAGAAAGATCGGGTTTTGACACTGTTCACCGTACTTTTCATCTTACTTTTAATTTCTAAATAATTGTTTTCTGCCAGCACGCTTTTTTAAATAGTTCCTAATAACTTTGTTCTGTTGTTTTGTCTCCCATTTTTTTTAAACATACCAAGATTTTTATATTTAATTTTTTACTAAGCAAACACAGTGGTTTTTTGTATTACATGCTACTGTTGCAGCCAAACAATGCGCTTGATAAGGTCTTTTCAAGCATTCAAGCAGTAGTCTACTCTTTTTACCCCCAACGTATTTGGAAATTATTGAATTAAACTGTTCTACTATGTTATTATTTACGTTGTAAATTTAACTTTTAGAATGTTTGACAGTGTTGAATACGTATTTCATTAAATCAGTGTTGCAATCTAAAAGAACAAGAACATTTTATGTATTCAAAATGTTACACCAAAAAATTTATCTATACTTTTGGGTCAGTTTAAAATCTGCCATTATTAAAGTATATCTATTGTTTTAAGGTTTAGTGCAAAATATTGCATTTCTGCATATTTCTTATGTTTGCCTAAAACATAGCTTGCACTATTCAAAATATCTGTTCTTAACCTATTGATTTTTGTCTTGTAAGGAATAGTTTTTATTTCTTGCCTTTACTTATTTTTTTAAAAAAAATAATTGGCAAGTCGGTATTTTTGAACAATTCCTTCAATTTAGTACGATAATTTCTCAGTAAGTGATTTTTACACTCAATTTTCTCCACCATAATTGAATGCTGAGAATATGGTTTTATATCTGTAATGGTTTTAAAAACGCTGCTGTCGCCATCAGCTATCATAAATTTATAAATTAAACCATGTGTTGCTAGGCTTTGTTGAAAACCTTCAGCAATAATGAATGATTCCATTGAAGAAGACGAACCGGAAAAATTTTTATAACACTTATGTTCTCGAACATTTTCTTTATCTGCATCCTTTTTACATGTTAAGCAGAATTTGTTTTTTACACCTAAGTGTAAAACTTTTCCGGTTTTGTAGCCTACTATTGCAGCCGCTCCAGACAAGGAACTGTAGTTGGTACGATATGATCTCTTAGCCCATGATCCGTCACAAACTACAGTAATATATGGTATTCCTTTGTCTGTTACGTCACCAGATTCAATCGCCAATTTTTTTTCTTCTCTACCGGCGTCTAACATTGATTCAACAGCTGTTGATTCCCAAGAATCACATAGTTTCTCTTGAATTTTCTGATATTTTCCCGAAGACATACAAGGCATATTCATAGCACTTGTAATTTGTCCTAAATGGTTATATCCAGCACCAATATTCATAATTCCCAATACAGAAGATTCATTAGCATCATGGTTAGTTTCAACAGATTCGACCTTATTGCATATATTACATTTAAAAAATATGCGGGATTGGAAACCATTTTTGATTTCTTTCTGGACAACCATATTACTTAGTGTGCATCCCATGACGTTGTTATGGTCACCAATTATTTTCAATGAATCAATAAAATGCTGAATATCAACAATTCGTTGACCTTCTAATTGAAATACTGTTTCTTCTTTAGTATAACCAGTCTCAACATTTACTTCATAGTCTTCAATATCATTGGTGGCATTGATTAAATTCGAGTCTTCTAAAACAGTTGTTTCGGGAATTATAGTTTCAGTTTCGACCACACCACTTGACCGTTCCAAGGAAGTGTCCCTTATTGTAGACTCGTCACTTGTATTTGTTTTTATAAATTGCCCTTTTTTGTTAATGCGTTTTTTTTCCTATAGCTACTCGCATGTACTCTGGTTTCATTACCTTTTCTATAATCTTTAATTTTTGCCGTGTCCATCGCTGCGCTGAGGTTGTTGACATATTTGTATTGCCTTCGTATTCGTTTTCGTCGTAATCCAAATCGTCGTCCTCTAACATTGCCACAGTTGTTTTTTATAGTTTATATTTATTTAAGCACTCGGAACACAACAGCTAGTGTACTCGCCGAGAATTAGACTAATAATAAATAAGTAAAATGTAAAGGTTGTGCACATCAACTCAACTTGAGTTAGCTAAACTAAGTATTACATTTTGTTGCTTATAACTAAGCCTCAGTTATTGTAAAGCTGAGATAAATTACAATCTGTAATACTATTTCCATTATACTGTGCGAGCGAAAATGAGCGCAACCGGAGCAAGTTTTGGTAGTTTGTAGGTATAGTTTTGCTTGTTCAAGTAAAATGTGCACAACTAACTCTAACTTAGTCTTGGTTTTACCGTACCGAGCGTTCCAAAATTAATCTCAAGAAAGAGGTAGATATATGGGATGGTTTAAAAGTATGGAATAAAATTGTAACCTGACATAGAGCACCACAAATGATGAAAATCTGCAAAAAAAATTTTGGTTTATTTCGAGTGTTTAATCGTTAATTTAATTAATTTCTTCTGTATTAATTTGTAAAGTTTATTAGGAGTATTAATATAATTAATAGTGTATTAATTTGTAAAGTTTATTACGAGTTATTGTAAATTGGACTAGAATAAAAAAATATTTTAATCGCAGATGTTTTGTTTTATACCTACATAATATGGCCGTATATGTCTAAAGTTTTATATTGGCGAAAGTAGTTATTAATAGAGTGACCGTATTTTACACTTACTTGAGTAGAATTGTGTATTGTGCATTGTGCTACAGTTCAAAAGTTTTTGAAATACACCTCTTTTTTGCAAGATGTAAAAATTGTAAATACCTGTCATGTATTTTCAATTGAGTTTTTAGTAATATTCTATTAAAATATTTCCTTTTGTTATACTTTTGTCTTTTTGATATTTTTTACAATAAAATGTTTCGGTTCCATGGTTTTCTTACACAGCTAACACGTTTCCTGCTAATGTCTCTCTCAAAACGTGGATGAAATCCAAGAAAATAAAAGTCTTGGAGTAAATAATTACCCTTTTCACTTTATGGTTGGACCATTAATAATATAATTTTTAGAAGAAATTTCTTCTACCAAAAATTATTTTCTGTGTTATGTTAGCGACAATACTTCTCTTATTGTTTAAAAAAAATTTTTGTTACGAGAGTTTTGTTCTTCTATATAAAGTTTAAACAGATCTGTACTTTTTTACTTATAATTAAAATGTAATTAAATTACCCTAGTTGTAATGCGAACGCATTTTGTTGACATTAGGTATATTGTGTAGTAAGCTACCGAGGAAATAAAGCAAATATGAGTGAAATTAATACCTTTGTAACAAACTCAATCTCAACGTTTAAAAAAAAAAAAATAACTAAAGTTTTTTTAAAAAAAACTTTGTTTTAAGATTTTATTTTTTGACGGTAAATTGACATTTCTTGAGGCAACTTCTTGTACATTGTCTAATTAATAATAAAGTAAAACCTATATTTATAGTAATATAATAGTAAAGTGGATTTTTTACATGAAACTTGTAATTCAATATTTTAAAATTAAAAAAAAAGTTATTTGATTTTATTTATTAATAACCCTAGGAATATCGTTCATGTTTCGGCTTTCAACTAAAAAAAAAATGATTTGATAACGTTACTAATGACGAAGGTATTGTATTTTACATCTTGAAAAACGTTAAAGTAAATTCTACTAAAATAATGACTTTATTTATTCCAAAAAATATGTTGAATTGGCAATGAAAAGTTTGTAAACATTGTAATCATATTATAAATTATATGAGCTGGTATAAGTAGTGACATTCTTTAGGTCTCAAAGTCAGTTTATTTTTCTCAAGGGCTAAATCAACATGAGGAACCGATATACTTCTGCATACTGAAAGTGATTAGCGAATTAAATTGTTTCTGTATGTCGAGCCGGGTCGGATCATTCGGCAGCAATGTCATTGGTGGGGTCAAGTGGCGAGAGGTAGTAAAGTTTGCTAGAGTGGATGGTGGGGAAGGTTTGTCGGTACGGCCCACGAGCTACCTCGTAACACACCGATCCCCCTCAGGTGAAACGTTCGGGACCATAATACCGAGTCTTAAGTTTTCTTTTAACAAAATATCGGCACCCTAGAATTTTTTTTTAAGTCAACACCTGATATGATAAAGTATTATTTGTTTATCACTTTATGGAGATTGTTCGGAAGCGATTATTGGTTGACTTGAATGGCGATTTAATTTTAAAACTGTCTAAATAATCGCATACCCACTTTTTGTTGACTTTGACAGTTTTTGTTGTTTTATGAGAGAACAATACAGTCAAAAGATGGAGAACTGGGTTTAAAACATGACATGAATTTACTTTACTTATTGAATCATATTATTATTTTTCTTATAACTATTTATACGGTAATATTTTGTTAATTTTTTTATTTATTAATAAGTACCTATAAGAAGAAAATTTTGGTTGATTTTGGTTGTTGGCTGGTGCTGCAGCTGTCAGAGTAAAAACTACGGCAAAGATTACGATCTGAAATTAAAGTTGTTTAAAAAAATTTTTAATTAGAATTAAAATAACTTACGATGCACTTTCTGAATGTCATTGTAAGGATAATATAGTTTGAAACCGGTGGTGAGCGATAGATTCTTCTGCTTCTACTAACAAATACGATATTTGATAATTAAAATTTTCGTATTTATTCTTGCTCAATTGATAAGTGGGGGATTATAAATATACTCAGTGACATTAGAAGTTTACATCCAGAAGAAATAATTTTTTGGGAGTGATTTTTTGGAAACAGAATAAGCAAAATTCAAGCTAGTTATAGTAACCATTGCAATGGTTTATTTTTGACAGTTTTTACAAAAAACAGTTTTAACTCTTAGTTTTTGTTAAGGGAAATTTTGTAGATGGCTGTCAACATGTTTTTTTTTCAGCAAGACAATGTACATCTCCATATTGCTTGTTACACTATGAGCTTTTTTCAAAAAGTTGGCGTTAATGTTTTTCCGTGGTCACCTTATCTACCAGAATTAAATCACAGCGAGCATGTGTGGAATGTGATGAGGAGAAGATTGTCCGCTTTGCATCGTCCTCTAGAGACTCTGGCACAGTTAATCCATGTGGTTTAAGCTGCTTGAAACGAGGTGCTACAAGGAGACATTGATTATCTCATTTTGTCGATGCCTACTCAGTTTCGGGGTCGCCAAACACATTTTTTTTTTCAAGTTTTTGTCACTAAATTTTTTTGCAAATCTCATCCTTTTACTCTTGATGTAAGTCTCTCACACTGCCAAAAAATTACGTTTAAAAAATTATTTTTTGTACACGCTCCCAAAACCAGTTATTTTACTGACTATTTTGAGTCTGGAAAATGAGTCTTTTTCGGATTGAATCCCAAAAAGTTGCCATGGCAACTTTTGAGGATCAGTTGGGTAAATAAAGCACAATTGTTGAATATAAGAATTAAGAAACTTTATTAAATGTAATATCCAATAGTTACAGCGAGATTAGGTTTGCAAGGTATGTACATTAATAACAAAAAAAATCAGTTATAATATTTAATAGATACTTATTCCCCAAAATGAAAAGAACAGTTTTGCGCACCTTTAAAGCAGTAACCTCCAAACGAAATACCCGAGCTTGAGGGTGTTGTGTTAATTTCTTTTAACGTTGCAACTTCGGTAGTAACAGATATTTTGTTACTCGATAATGATTTATTGGTTTTCTTCTCTCCTATTAATTTTCTGCACACTTTTTTCTTCTTCTTAATTGATTCTTCTATATATGACTCTGCTGTTGATGATGACCTGGAGTTAGTAATTATTTAGAATAAAAAGACAATAATTTTGTGAAAAACCGACCTCCATTTTTCTAGCCGTTTTAACAAAGTTAAATCAACGTCAGCGTCTGCCGTCAGAGTCGCAGAACTTTTTCGAAAGCAATGTCCTGTATAGTCTGTCGAGTTTGGTAGTTTCGGAAATTTAGCAACAATAGAGAGCATTTTCTCAAATGAATGGATTTCTGCACCTTGTACCGTACATTTTCTATTACGATAGGAAATAAAAAAGTAATCGTGCTCAGTTTTTGCTGGCCGTAGTCGAACATATTTCTGCTATACTTTCAGAGGATTAACAGCCTCGCCTTTAGCTACCACTAAAAAGACTCTCTTGATGTTAGTTTTCGTATCGGGGATTGTTATAAGAAGACATCTTGCGTTTTTTTGCACAATTTTTTATATTTTTAATGAATGCAGCTCTTTGCGCTTACAAGCATCACACACGCCAATGAGAAGAGTAACCTACGAAATTAAATAAAAAATAGATGCATGTCTTTAAAGTATTATTTTAAACTTACTTTTATTGATAAATACTTCTCATCATCTGCATTTATCAAAAATGAATTGATTTCTTGACGCGTCAAAACTTTTGAATTTGTGGGCTCGTAACCTACTGAATTTCTTTTTTAACAAGCTACGACTCTGGCGAACTTGTTTATTTCAATATTTTCTTTGACAGACAAAACAGCTTTTATCATCGAATATTTTGACCAGAGTGTAGATAGTTTTACTTCTTGCGACTGTGATAGGAAAATATGAAAATAATTTACAAAGGTTATTAATAAAGTACCTATAGCGACTCTTACCTTTTCATATAAATAATTTAACTTTGCATTTTTGTCTACAATTACAATGTTGTTTCTTTCATTCCATTGAATGAATGCTTCATATTCCTTTTCATAAATTTAACGAGATTTCACTGGTAGTAAATCTAACACAATTTTTTTTGTGTTTTCAGTAATTTTTTTTGGATTCTGCATTTTTGTTGAAATTATGTAAACAGTCCGGTTACTATGATAACATAGAATAAATACGAAGCTCACTAATTTCGAAAAATATTTGTTCTAATTACATTACTCATACAAATTTTTTTTTGGCCGCTTTAACAAAAAAATGTTGTTTGTAACAGGTATCTAAATAGTTATTTTCTGGACGAGGCGAAGCCGAGAACTCTATTTGAGATACTTGTTACAAAAATAACTATTTTCTGGGTGTAACTCTTCTAATATCATTAAGTATATATTAATTATTTATGAAACAAATATATATTTTTAATGAACTTTATGTGTTAGAATTTTTGAATATTCTTTATCTTATCATTTTGGTTTTGGTAAAAATGTTGTTATTTGATTTCTATAGTTCCGCAAAGATGCAAATTTGCGTAAAATCTCTGATAAGAATTTAAAATTAATTAAGAGGTTGTGAAAGTGGTTATTCCTAAAAGATAAGTCAAAAATAATAGTAAACATTTTATTTTCAAGTATAAAAACTGTTATAAGGTACAAAATTGACTATCAACAATAATAAAAGCGTAAAACCTAACAATAATGTCCTGGAACTACAAAACTATCTTATCGAAACTTTTTGTAATTTCCTCGAACACGCTGTCCATGGGACATATCTGCAACAAAATCAATCCATGACGTAACCTACTAGAAAGTCCCGATACGTTTACGGAAAGTAACCTCACCTAAAACAGTGACGTTGCCTGCGGTGGGCATCTACCACCAGCCATGGTGATGGTCATGATGGTAATGATGTGGCTCTTCATGAACGTAGATCTTCTTCACCACCGGCACGTGCACCTTCTTGACATGATGATGGTGCACGGTATGCACATGGTAAGGCACGTGGATAATCACATGTTCACTAAAAAAAAAAACTCAATTCGGACCAAAACCCAAAATTTGCGACTTACTGGTGGCCGTGGTGATGATATCCGGGGGCGGGTGCCGCAGCGGCCAGGGCCAAAACGACGGCAAAGAGGACGAACTGAAAACTGGTTTATTAATCGGAGAAATTTCGCGCTTCGATTCACTTACGATGTATTTCATGAAGGCCATTTTGGGGGGTTTTGATGCTTTACTAAGGCACTAGAACACTATGCTGATTCGGTTGGGCCATCAGGTATTTATAGAGACAGGCCCCTTCTACTCAGCCCTCCTGTTATCGAATACTGTTACATAAAAAGGAAATAGTGAGAAACACATCCCCCCAGATTCGTGTGACATGGGTTGGGTGAGAGTCCATATGTGGCAATATTGTTTATATGGATCGAGTGTTTGGTTGTTGATGACACTCATTTATGCGAAGAATTCGTAAATTAAAAGTGCTTTTTCTTTTACGATTGGTGATCTATCTGATTTTGATTGCGACATTTTCTATTGACTCATACAATAAACAGGCAATTCTTTTGATTTTTTTTTATTTCAAACTGTAGCAATTTATTCTTTTCACTGGGTTAGAAAATGAAATGAACTTATATCAACTAGTTACAAATGAAAGAATAGGATAATTAGGTACACTTATGTTGTTTTGTTTCGGTTCTATATTATTTATGTTTATATGCAAATTATTTTTTTATTGCTTTTGCCAATTTAATATTTCTAATTATTATATATTTGTTCACATTAAAAAAAAATATGAATTATAATTATGAAGTTTTCAACTGATTTTTAATTTTTTTTTGGCTTAAGGGTTACAAAGAGAATAATAATTTTCTGAAATAAATGTTTAAAAAGGAACAATTAAAATTTTAATGTATAAAACATCCTGTACAATCTTCTATAAATAATCTTGTATAATTTGGATATTGAATAATACTTTTAAGCCTATTTTTTATGGTTGCACAGTAAGTTCATGAATAAAAAATTATTGGGATTCTGCAATAATTATGTGTAAGATGTTTTATTGCTTTTTATATCAGTTTTTATATTTATAAATCAATATTTACAAATCGTTTGTTGTAACGCACTTGACTAATATGTTTTTTAAAAGTACAGTAATAAAATATTGCAATTTTTTATTTGCTTTAACAAGTTAGAGAGAAATTTTTTTAATATAAGTTGGCGATAGAATTAAAAACGTCATAATCTTAAAATTACAGTTAGTTAACCAAATACAAAATTTTTTTAATAAAGGCAATGTAGGAAACCGTAGGCAATAAACCGGAGACGTAATTTTACTCATTTTAGGAATTGCAGCCGGTTTTTTTTACAAATTTTTGAAGCAATAAAGAAAAGAGGCAACATTTTTTATAATTTGCAAAAGAGGAGGCAATATTATACCTTTTTTGAAACCAAAGGCAGTATTTTACTAACTTTAGAAGTAGCAAGCGATATTGCCTATCAAATTGTAACTTATTAAAGGCAAAAGCAACATTTTATTTTTAATATAGGAAACCTAAGGTAATGTTTTAGTAATTTTGGACACTAGGCCAGTATTTCCCTAATTTTAATCCAAATGCAATATATTTTATAAAGTTTTAAATTAGTGAAAGCAAGAGTGAAATTTTGGGAGTCGAAAGAAACATTTTATTAATTTTGTGAGCCGTAGGCAACATTTTTTTATCAAGTTTTGAATTAGACAAGAGTAACACTTTTTTTATAATTTTTGAGTTCTGACGTGACGTTTTTTTATTAATTTTTTAGATAATAAAAATAAAGACGAGATTTTGGGCTCTTAAGCAACATTAATTTTACTAATTTTAGATGTCACAGGCAATATTTTTTATTAATTTTTGAAGAAGTAAATACAAAGCCATCGTTTTTTGAAATTTGCGATACTAGAATAAATATTTACTAATTTTAATAATTAGGTTCAGCATTTTATTTATTTTAAAGACAATTTTGGTAATTCAGGAAAATGTTTACTAATTTTGTTAGCCGGAGGTAATGTTTAGTAATTTTTGGAATTAAGAACTGCATTTTACTAATTTTAATTGTTACCGGTCATTAGTTTTTAAATCAATAAAAACAAAGACATTTTTTTTAATTTAGGAAACCAAAAGCAGCATTTTAGTAATTTAAAAAAATTGGAGGCACTATTCAAACATTTTAAGGACTGCAAGCGACAATTTTGAGCAGTTTTGAAATTAGTATCTAATGAAAAAGACGATATGTTCTTTAAATTTTGGAAACATAAAAGCATTTTGAAAAGAAATTTTGAAATATAGAGAAAACTTTATACTAATTTTTGAAAGCGGAGGGTATTATTTTAATAGTTTTGAGAACCGGAATCGACAGTTGTTACTAATTTTTAAATTAATTACCTTAAGGCGATATTGTCTTTAGACTTCGGAAACCTGAGACAATTTTGGGAACTTAAAGCAACATTTTACTAATTTTGAAATTCTTAGACGTAACTGTTCTAATTTTAGAAACTTGCGATATTTTTTTATTAATTTTTGAATCAAGAAATACAAAGGCAACGTTTCTTCACAATTTTTGAAACTGAAGGCAAAATGTTACTAGTGCTGAAATATAACAACGTAAATTACAAAAAGCAAGGGTTAAATTTTTTGTAATTTTGAGAGCTGAGGGGGAATATTTTCATTAATATTTGAGTTAATAACGACAAAAAGGCGATGTTTTTTTTTAAATTTTACGAACTTGAGTCAATTTTTGGAAGGCAACTTTTTACTAATTTTGTAATCCAGAAATCTAATTTTACTAATTTTTCAAATCCGGCAGCAATACGAATTTTGGCAAATAGAGACAATTTTACTAATTTTAAAAGCCGGAGGCAATGTTTTAACAATTACTATTTTTTTCTAATTATAAGATTTTTGTTAATTTAGCAGTCTTATTTGTTATCAATTATTAAATCAGTAAATACAACAACAGCATTTTACTAATTTTAGAAAGCAGAAATATATTTTTTTTTTGGAGTTGAGGAAGGAAATTTAATATGTAGATGCAGATACTCCTCTATTGCCAAACCTCGGCTATGCTGCGCTGGCTGTAGCCTCAATAGTTTTTAACTTTTTTTTGGTTGTTAGTTATTTATTAAAATTCTATAAATATCTTCGTTTATAAGTTGTGATCGCGATTTTTAACCCAATTACCCTTATGTTTACTTTCATAAATAGCTAAGCACAATCAATTACATCTGTGGGCATATAAGTAAGTGCCGGTCATGAGACTACTGTCATTCCAATTAAAGCTTAACGAGCAAAAGCAATTAACTATTCTGAATTAAAATAATTTATTATCTTTGTAATTTTTCCAAAAATTTGTTGACCTATAAAAGCTATAACAATTCGCTAAAAAATCGTTATATAACTCGAGTAAAAGTCTGACATTTTCCAGTATCTCATATTTCTGCATGCCCACGAAGAAATTGAAGAAAACTCTGTTCGTTCTTCATTGCTTTTATTATTGTAAAACTGGTTCATTGCCACTTTTACTCTCTAGAACAATCTCGCTTTCCACCTGACGGAAACTCGGAAATGCCTCGTAACAACTCGTTTGAAAAATCTCGTCTAATTTTCGGGCCACTTTCTCGCATGTGTCCGGAATCGAATGCTAAAAATCGTCATTATTAAAACTGAGCCGTCGTCGGAAGCCATTACGTGTCACTACTACCAGTTTCTTGGTTTCTACTGCCACACATTTACGGAAGTGCCCTTGACTGCTAATTAATCGATGAATGGCGGATTGGCGGAGCGGAACTCGTGGAGTTACTCGAGCGCAAAATTCAACTTTTTCTGGAAGAGGATCCCATTGACCGGCCCCTTATGTAACGTTCGACTGGTACTTTTCCGTATCACTTTCCAAATTGATTTTCTCGATTATGGGATAAATCATAATTGTTAAAACATTAGTTTCATAATACGAATGCTAATTCGTATTAGAAAGGTGCCCACTTTGAACTGGTAAAAGGTTCCGACCTCTAATACCATCGGGATTATATAAGAAGGCTACCAAAACCAAGGGGTTTCAAAACGGTCCTGGGTCAGAGTTGCACGAGTTTAGGATTTCTTCAGAACTTGCGTAAGGAAATGCGTAGTGCCATCAAGGATTACCTTACATGGATTAATTGAGCAACTTGGTAAAACAACGACGCACTCATTTGTTTTTCTATGAAGTCTTACTCTTTAAGGAAAAAAAAATACGAAAACAAACAACTGCAATAGTAACTTACAAACGTTACAAATTTGTAATCAGCTGTTAAAGGAAAAAATACAGACAGTCACTTTACCAGCAGTACTAGCGCATCTAGAAAATAAAATTGACCCAAAAACCTATTTTTTTTAACACTATCAACTTAGTTCTTTTGGCCCAACCGGCTGACACCGGTCTTGATGACATAAAAAAATTTAAATACATAAATACAGGGTGAGTCTGTTAAAAGTATATCTTAACTTTTCTCAAAAACTAGTTATTACATCGATTTCAGAATTTGTCATAAAAACTTTGTTTTTTTCTCTACGCATGCAAAAACTTTGCATTATTTCTAATGTTATTCTAAATGACACAATGTTGAAATATTGTTTTGTGAAAAATATATTAAAAAAAATGTAGATAACCGCAAAAAATAATAAACTTTATCGTTTTGTAAGACCTATTTTGGAGCAGCATTGCCAGGTTACTCCACAATAGGTTGGACATCTACCTCCTTGCTTCTTCGTTCCACCGACTTTCTTGGGAATAATAGCGTATTATTTTATGTAGAAAAATTTGAAAAAATTAAAAAGTTTGGTTTGTTTTTGTTTGTCGATTCAGCGACAATACTTACTTACACAGTAAAGAAAGTGAATGAATACCGATCAAATCTCATTTTCAGTAATAATTTTAACTCAAGACATTGAGTAAATACACTAGTTTTTTCAAGAAAATGAGTAGGACAAAGAAGCTAAAGGGTAAGTTATATCATCCACCCTATTGTCGAGAACTGCATCACAAAGCATCCAAGATGAATAATTGTTATTTATATTTTTAGTGGGATAGAAGCATCCAGATAACGAGGGCGTTAGCCCGAGTATCTGTAACACACGAGTTACTGTAATGTGCTTTAGCTTACGTATGATATACAAAACCTTATCTATGACTGCAAAAAATTAAGAAAATCATAAATTTAATGCTGCCGATAACTCTTATTTTTTACATCAAACGTAAGGTGATCTATGGATATGTTCAGTAAGTTTACAATTTTTCAAACAAAGCTTGCCATTTTGAGATAATTAGTAAAAATTGTGCTTTGTGGTAAAAATAAGAAAACTGTAAACATGAGTGACTCAGAAAGTTTACTTTCTGATATCGAAGAAGCGGCGACAAATGTGGCTTCTTGCTTGGTGCCAGAGAAGTCCAAATAAAGTACTAGATGGCTTTTCAACGGTTCAGTTCATGGTGCGACAAGAAAAATGTTAAAAATATTACGCATGAGAAGGTTCTACTTGCATATTTTGCTCATTTATCAAAACAGTATAAATCATCGAGTCTCATCGAGGGCTTTTTATTCTATGATTAGAACAATAATGAAAATGAAGAAGAATGTTGACATCAGTAAATATGTGCACTTAACGTCTTTCTGAAAAGAAAATCTAAAGGATATCGTGCTAAAACATCGTAAATTTTTACTAAACAAGATATTAGTAAATTTTTACAAGACGCAAATGATGATAAATTTTTGTTAATGAAGGTACTGTCCCGTTTTTATGCATAAATTTTGCTTACTAAGTAATGTTAATTTCAAAATTGCTTTAATTACTGGAGTTGGTGGAGCTTATAGGATTCAAAAACGTACCAACATGCTTTTGGAATATGTCAAAAATCAGGGACAATATATGTTCTAATACCAAACACTAAAACAAAAATATCCAGAGAATTTTTTATTACGTTAGGCGGAATTGATGGAGACAACATGTTAGAATTAATTCGAAAATATGCTAGACTTCGCTCTAATAACGCCAACAGTGGACGGTTTTTTTTAGGATACAGAAATACAGTGGTGTATAAAATTATCTGTTGGTATAAACACCTTTGCTGCTTTCCCTAAAAATACTGCTACTATTCTTCAATTACGTAATCCAGCAGGATTTACAGGACATTGATATAGGCGCTCATCTACTTTGTTGCTTGCTAATTCGGGAGCTGATCTTTTAACAGTAAAGCGTCATGGTGGCTGGCGCTCGAATACAGTAGCGGAGGGGTATATAGACACGGCAAAATACTACAGTTAGAACTACTGCTGTTATCAAAACAGCTGTTATCAAAAAAATGTATTAGAAATGGCTTGTCCTACTATAACTAGGTGTGAGAATTGTTATTAGTATTTACAACAATAGTAGCATGTATTGTAGCTTGAAATTTAACCAAATTATTTTAAAGAGTGGATTTTTAATTTATTACTTTACTAGTGAGGTAATATCACTTTACTTCACTCAAATTTTCAATATAATATGCAGTTATCAAAGCAGTCATAAATAAACTTTATAATTTTTTACGATTATCTACACTTTTTTTGAAATCCTGTATAATAAGCTGTGAGCTACTGAATATAGGAGGGTGGTTATTTAGTTGTGGCTAATTTTTGTTGTACAGCTTAATTTTAACAATTAAAATGCCAAAAAGGTTGACAGAACTTCTTAGGTGTGTGACAGAGATAATGAGATTTTAATTAAGCTGCATTTTAATTTTTTTAGTACATCATTTCGAGCAGGTTATGTAGTTGATTTCCAAAACGACAGAATTTTTGCCAGGACGCTGAAAATTTTTGTTTTTAACCTCTTGTTAAATATAACCACTCTACAATATTTACTAGTTTTTTTCTAGCTAATTATTTTGTTTATTTTGTATTTTTAATTTATTTTTTGTGTCTGTATTAAAAAACACCTAATTTAAAAAAAAAAATTTTTGCTGTGACGTTTTGTGAGTAATGACCTGCAATAAAAGTCTCGGAAAAATTTAATTTCTTAATTATAATTGAAAGTCTTGATATAACATGCATCTTCACTCTAACGCAATTATTAATCCTTTCTCTCGGAAAATTTTTCGGATGTTGTAAAAGATATTATTCTAATAAGTGATATAATAGAAGGATCTTCACTTTTGCCATGGTCAGTTTTACTAATATTCTCATGAAACACGGTTGCGTGTTCTTCACTTATTTGGTGCAAACTTTCAGGTTAATAGAAGATTTTCACCAGTTTAAACAAAGCTTTAATTGAAATAGCTTCAGTAAAAAAGGGCAAAAATAGGAGAAAGGAAAGAAGAACTCTAATTTAAACAAAGCCTTTTAGAGGAGTAGTTTTATTAAAAAGATGTCAAAAAAAAATAAAGAAAAGAGAACTACTTTTTTAAATTTATTTAAGTTTTTTAAATTAATTATGTAAGCTGTAAAGTAAGGTTCTAAAAATGGGTAAGTAATGGATATAGGTAAGCTCGGTCAAAATAAAAATGACGCGTTTTTAAACGAATCCTTAGTGTTTGTCTTAAAATATCTAATCGCAGTGATTTTATTTAATAATTATTCAATTATCAAACGACAGTTTTTTATATTTTAGTATGATTTTTTGCAAAATTTAAGATTTTAACTGGTATAGACGCGTCATTCTTATTTTGACTGAGTGTACCTATTTTCTTGAAATGATGCTTGGGTTTGATTTTATGCAATGCTCGGATAACTGTACACAACAGCACAGTCAATGGTAGAAAGGGTAGAAAATGATTTGTATCGTAACTTATCCCTAATAATTTGTTTATAATTTTTGTTAAAAAAAGTTGGGTTTAAGACGGGTTTTGTTACCTGTAGAATATTATTATTTTAATAATAGTATACCAACTATTGATTTAGGAAATACATTCCAAAGAGGGATTTCAAAAGACACTACTTCAACATATTTTTTTCTATTTTACTATTTTGAGATTGTAGTTTCACTTGTTTTTTTTTTGAAATTTGTTTTCCAGGTTATTTAAGAATATTTTTTTATTATTCAAGAATTTACATATATACCACAGAAGTTTTTTGTTTTTTTTAAATTCCTGAAACTTACCTTAATTTTAGAAACTTTTTTGTTCTTTTTTTTCTAAACGCAGTTTGCCTATTATTCTTTTTTTTTGATTTTTTTTGTATTTTTTTTCAAAGCTATACATTTGAAAAATAATTAATTTCTACGTCTTTGTTAAAACTATTAAATCTACATCTTAAAGCTAAATATTAACATTTTGTAAAAACCATTTCTAAACCGAAGTTTTTTTTAATATTTAATTTTTAGTTTCATTGAAATAATTTTTTTAATTCTTTTTCCTCTAAATGTAGTTTTTCTTTTATTTGCCGTTTTGTTATTTTAGCTAATTCATCGTGTTATAACAGTAATTAAAGTTGTAGGACAATGGAAAAAGTTTAAAAATAACATTTAGAAATAAAAGAATTAGAAAGTTGTGCGATAAAAGAAGAACAAAAGAAGATATAGAAGAACTTAAAAATCTGCTAAAAGAAAAAGAGGCACATAGAATAATATGAAAAAACAGAAGAGAGTGAAAGAAAAAAATAAAGAACAAGAAATACAATAGAAGACATTCTAAAAAAACATCACAGATTACAAAAAAGTATTACAGATAAAATCTTCGCTTCGCATGTCAAAGTATTGCAAGTAGTAATGGATAAATGAATAAAACTGTAACTGTATATAATATCGTACTTATAACAAACTGAACTAACGAATGTAAAACAAAGGGAGAAGTACAAGCAACAAAAAAATGAGAGAGAAACAAGTTTGTTACAACTGAAAATTAAGCTAAATTTAAATTATTATTTTTATAATAATATCTTTTAATTAAACTGCTTTCAATAATTTTTTTAAATAAATTAACATTGAGTAAGAGAATGATTGAAAAAATGACACGAAAAGGCATATCTAAAAGAAAAAGTGAACAAAAGTAGATTCTAGAAAAATAAAAGAGTGTTTTCAAATAAGAAATAAATAATGAAATACGAAAAAGAAATTTAGACACTTGTTGGTTGTCAACGTTTTATCAAATTTTCATGTTTATCTTTCTATAATTTAAAAGAAATGGATGTGACCAATAATTATAATATTTTTTTATAATTAATCTGTTATTAAATGACATTGCATATGAATTTAAACGGCTATGAAAGAGAAAGAAGAACAAAAATTACGTTTATAAAAATGAAGAACAAGCGAAAACATATTAGAATATTTCAGAATAATATTTTTATAAAAAATATTTTAAAAGAATTTAACAATGTTCAGAAGGAGCACAGCGAAAACTAAAATTGGAAAAATAACTTTAGAAAAACTTAAACAACGATTAAAAGAAAAAACTTAAAATAATTAAAAATTAAGCAACTGAAAAAAATAGAATAAAATAGTTCAACTTAACTGACGATTGAAAAAAAAACAATGACAACTGAGGTTATGAAAAAATAAAAAAATGTTTAAAAGCAAGGAAAGAAAGGTAATTATAGAAAAATAAAGCAATTTTAATAATTAATTTGAAAAAGATTGTTTAGAAGAAACTGAATAAGAAAATACGATTGAACTGTAGAAGAAAACACCGACATATAAAGATTAAGAGAAAATCCTTGCGATATTCGATAGTTTACAAAGTAGAAACCAAATTGGAAGAAAAGAAAATTGGAAACAATAATAGTTTGATTCTGTTAAATATAATGAAGGAAGTAAAACATCCAACATTTCACGGTTGAGCTTTGAATTCCTATTTTTGTATGATTTTTTTTATAGTTTTCTAATTCAATTTTTTTTAAATTTTTAAAAGCGAAGGACGTTCTTTGATTTCAGGGGACTTGAGCTGCAGTTTTTAGGACCATTTCTAAAGCCGCTCCTGAACTGTTAAAAATAAGTATAAAATTTAAAACAAATTTATTAAACGTTGGCATTTAAAATAACGGAGTTGATAGTTGTTTCCGGTAGAACCCGAACGTTAAAAAATTGAAAATTAATATAAAGCAATTAATTAAAAGTTTAGTTAAATTTGATAAATTAAAATCTAGAAATCTAGTGAAAGCTTGTTTCTTATCAAGTGTTTTTCTTTTATATCTTATTACAAATTACAATTACTACAAAAAAATAAAAAAAAACAAACAAAAAATATAAAATTTGCGTATATTTTACAATTCGAAAACAACAACAAGCAACAAGAAGCAACAAAACCTATCCTAATCTAAAATTACTCAACAAATTACAAAATAAATTTCAGTCAAGTTCGAGTGACAACTAAACCAGGCGCCAGTGAAAGCAATCCGAATCCATCTCCAAACCAATAAAATCGTCTGCATTTCCTCTTTTATGCAACTTTCCAGCAACATCTTGCAGACCTGACCATAAACAAGAAAAAACACACGACTTTCACACCCAATTGTTGGTAAAACTGGTTGCCTGTGTCACTCTACCACACCTACCTCCCCCAAAATTTCAATGTTTCGGTTTCGGCCTTCGCTTTTTATAATGATGCGGCGGTGCATGCTTTTTGAAAATATTATGTCCCTCCTCAAAATCATAATTCGACTTATGATCATTCTCGTAGTCATTCTGCAACTCCAAATAGTCCTCTTTGTGATAACTATGCCAGTCAAGAGACTCATCATTCTTTTTATCTTGGTAGCCGTGCCAGTCATCATGGGGCTTTTCTTTCTCTTTCTCGTGGAAGTAGTGGTGATGTTCAGGGACTTTGACCAGGTGGGGTTTCTCCTTTTCGTGAATGTAGTGATGGTGCTCAGGGACTTTAATGATTTTCGTGTGGTAGATGGTTTTGATTTTGGTGGGGATGTGAATACGGTGATGCACACTGAAAAATAATGTTAAAAATGAGGAGTGAGGGTAAAAGGACACTTACTGGTGCCCAGGGGAGCCAAAGCTCTGCTCCAAGGTTGCAAGGAACAAGATCAAGACACTGACCTGGAAATGAAGAAGACGATTATGAAATTCAGAATTTCAAGAGCGGAATTTGTCTTGATGACTAAGCAGTTACACTAATTGAAGAGTTGGACTACTTTCGGAGATTTAAATTCCAACACCTACAGATGTGTGGACTTTTTAAACCAAAATTTTTGAAAATTGTTGTTTTTTGTCTAGTTTAGTAATTTTATTAAATTTTCATTTATTTTTTTTTACTATTTAATTCAAAATTTATTTTTAATGTTATAATTTGTTAATGTCGGGTCTGTAACCCTATTGCCTAAGGTCACTATAATCTTTCTACCTATGTAATTTGCTCGATAATTAAATAAATAATTTTATTATAGTCGTAGGTGATTGTTGTAAACAGACGTCTTTAAACTATACAACAATAATTGTTTTATATGTTGCTGATGAAATTATACTCTCCTCCCTACTAAGTTGCATAAAAAAACAAAAAACAAAAAACAAATTAATAAATAACTTAATATTAATAAATAATTTGCATTAAGACAGTTTTTATTTATTAAAAATAATATATAATAATAACAGATTATTTTGAGCAAAAAATAAAAAATAAAATAAAGAATACAAATAAAAATTTAAATTTAAAACAAATTATTTGGGGATTAATGTTCGGGTTAATCAAAAATTTGGAAATGGGACCTGTTTCTAAATTTTAAAATTGAGAAATTATAAAAATGCAATTGACTACAAATACAAAAATACGTTAAAACAAAAAATTTGAAAAATGAAAAGTTTTGTATTAAAATAATATAATTTGGTGCTGTAGAATTGAATTTTAAAGGTAATGTTAATTGTTTTGATTGATAAATGGCCTACCTTGAGATGCACCATCCTGGATAACTACTGAAAACTCTTGCGCACTGAAACCTCAGATCTCTATTTGAGAAACGTCCTCGAACGGCTTGTGGTAGTATTTATAATTTTGCTTGGTAGTAAGGTGGGGTAAAATGGAAAAACGAAGTAAACTCAAAGCGCACAATATCAAGTTCATTAAAAATATATTTTGCATTGTTCCATCCCACATAATTGTCCACCTTAGAAAGTTCCGTTGTTTTACGGAAGATTACGTCCGGCATTACCCTCTGCGTGCGTTATTTGCGCCTATCAAGGCCACAAATTTGGGTCATATGAGAAAAAACGAATTTTTGAGGAAGAAAAGCGAACGGGAAAGTGTCAATAATCTCGATAGGGATTTTTGTTAAATTTTAATTCTTTTGTGGTTGGGACTTTCTCTGGATTTTATTTTTCAGCGTAATTGTTGCTTATCACAATTAATAATAGGCTTTTTCAAAGCGGCTATTAGAAAAATTTCTAACAGTGGTAATGACCGATGGAATATTGATTTTTCACAGTGATACTTCGTCAAAAAGTGAGAGTGATTGACAGTTCGATTTCCACAATTGAACCTCTTGGAGAAGTACAAATAAGGGACATTTTTTGCCATTTTATGCTTGGAGTAGTTGGCAATTAGCGGACGCACCGGAGTGGAATGAGTGCGTTGACAGTAAACAGTTAATAGATCAATTATTTAAAATTTCTTTGTTGTCGGTGATGGATATGTAAATTTCAGTTTATGAGGCGACATGTGAAATTTTTCCTGCACAAAATCTGTTCTAATCAGATTTTCGACAGATGTTTTTGGACTGTGAAGAGAAAATTTTAATTGGACGGCAAATTCAAATATTTAGGTTCCATTTGTACACACAACAAAACACTTTCTTCATCTATTGTAACTCTTGCATATTAATAAAAACAAATTTTAAATAGAAACTTTGCAGATTTTAATCTACAACTTGTATAATTTTAATCATAATTGGAGTATAATTTTTTATGTTTTCCTTTGAATTCATAAAACGAGTATTGACCCTAATCAATGAAATCATTTCACTTAAAAATAATTCTCTTTTTCTTCCTAGAAGATTAAATAAAAGCTTTCAGGCAAATACCTACAATATTTTATCTTTGACACTTAATTATCACTCATTAAAACGAGTTCAATCACTTTAGCTTCAGTCTTACTCAAGACATTACACCACAATATCCAAAATCAAAATGTGGGTAAACACCACCCTTCAAAAATTTTTTTACTGAGTCAAAAACTGTTGTTGGTGACTTCATTTTAATCAGCTATTTTAGACGTATATAATAGACGTATTTTTGAATCCAAAGTCGGGCCAAATTTTTGACTTTTTCTGTTATTTTTGAACGGAGTCACATTCCTACTCTACTGTAGTCTTCAAAAAACGTCAAAAACAAAAATTTAGATTTACATTTTTGGGGCGATTTGATTTTTTATTGATCGGCCTAATTTGCTTATTTTTTAGTTGGTTCAGATCAAAACTTATCTGAAAAATCTCAACGCTTGAGCAGACTTTATCCAAAATCGCTGCAGTTTAAAATGGACAATGTCATTTGTCTAATTTTCCAAAATCTCTGATTCTGGATGACTGAAAACAAGTCTTTGGATTGGACAAGAACAGCGAGATGTTTCAGTACAATATTGCGTTTCAGGTTATTCAGATATTTTTGGTTTCTACTTGTTTTTCACAGCCTGAAAATATCGATTTTGAATTTTTTTTAGCAGAGACAGAAATCGGATATTAACTCCAATGATCCAGTCAGACATCTTACCAAGTTTTAATTAGTTTTTTACAAGAATTTTAAAATAATTAACCATGTTTTAAATTCCGCTATGATTTTTTGGTTCTTTATTAGTGTTATTATCTTTGATTATTAATTTTTATTTGATAATTGTCTCTACAACCTTTGAAATTTTTTAATTGAGGGCTTTACGTATTATTATAAAAATTGTAACAATATTATTTCGATATCAACAAAATCTTTTAAAAACATTGAATTTAAAATTTTTATTTATTTAAATAAATAACACAGTTATTGATTTTAATTTTTTATATATATTTCTGTAATTATTTAATGTAGCGTTTCACGCGACATTAAGTCATTGTCAAGTGCGGAATGTTGATTAAAACATGTTGTCAACTGTTGATAAAAAATCGTGCATTGCTTGTCTTTTACGACCAAAAATTGCAATAATTTATTTAACTTCTCCCATAAAAATCCATTGTGTACATTCCTCATTTTGGTACTCGAAGAAATCGTGTTGCAAAATCTCTAAATTAGTTTTGTTTGTTTACAGTATTCTCACAATTTTGGCATATTTCCCTATTCTAACACAATTTGAATTAACATCTAATTTTTGTGTGAAAAAAGACAGATTTTGCTTTATTTTGATCGTAGATCAGCTACCTTCAGTAACTGGCTGGTTGTTATTTTTACTAAGTCTAATTCTTTTAAAACTGAGAACTAAAGAAATGAACGGTTGGATTGTAATAATGGAACTTCGAAAAAATTTTTGTTTACCTACAATTAAAAATTACAGACTAATTACAAAATGTAACGAGAATGCAATTATGGGCGCACTTTTTTCTTTTCTTTTTATGGTTTTACCGCGAATTATCTGGTCGTACGATGTTTACAAATTTAATTATTTACGAAATTTGTTATTAACCTTATCTACACTCTTTCAATCGCATTTGATTTACGACTCATGTCAAAAAATGAAACTGATTTTACTTTTGTTAAGTACAATGAAACAAGGACTAGAATTGTCTTTGTATTATCCTGTACATGTCGTAGTTGACTCAGACGCAAATCTAGTTACTTGTTTAAAAAATTACAACAAACTTTTAATTGCAATTTACGAGAATCTCAAGCTTTTTACTTGTTTTCTTTTTATTGTGTTAGTTTTTTGGGAAATTGAACTTATTCTTTGTTTGATTTTGAATTTTTACATTGCTTTAAAATTTGAACCTAATATTGACGTTTTGATTCTTCAAATTCGATCCGTGCTTAGTCTATATGCTGTTCTGTATTTAATCTTCTTTGCGGAAAATCTTCAAAAAATGGTAAGTTGTAATTCAATACATATTCTAGTTTAGTCAAATTTTTGACTGCGTTTTTCGTATATTTGTGTTGATTTATTATTTTCTTATATATTGCTTGAAACAATTTAAAATAAAAAAAAAATTTGAGAAAATATACATAGACTGATCGAGAAAGATTAGTCGTTGCTTCTAATTGAGTGAAAAAATGTCACAAAACATCAGGATACATTCTAGAAAGAGGTTCGATTATTTAAAAAGAGGGATATTGTTACGTCAGTCAGTCAGTTACTGAGAGCTAAACAAGCGAGTAGAAAGAGCGGTATAATTAAATGGCGGCGATTGTGGTGTGAATAGTGAGTTGTTTATTTATTGCTGTTGTATTAGTCTACATAGTAGAATTAGATTATTTATTGTTATTTATCTATTTCTTTGAATTTGAAGAAGTCAAATATGCACAATTTTTATCAACTTTTATAATTTTAATTACATTTTGAGTATAGTTTTCAGGTTTATCCTTAAATCCATAAACCGAGTATTGACCCTAATCAATAATAATTTCACTCAAAAACACGTATTTTTTTTTCTTCTTAGACGATTAAAAGCTTTCAGACTAATACAATATTTCATCCCTTGACACTTAATTTTCACTCATTAAACGAGTTCAACCACTTTAGTTTCAGTCTTACTCACGTCGTTACACCAAAATGTCTAAAATTAAAACGTGGTTAAACACACTGGCCCCTCAAAGATTTTCCCATCCAGTAAAAAACTGCGTCGTGTGTGTCCTCACCTACACTCTTTTCATCGGCCATTTCGTCAGCCCAATTATCGGTTTTTGCAACCACTCCAATCGGCGCTTTTCCAAAGCCCAGTACTTCTCAGTGTCAAAACCGGGCCAAATTTTTGACTGGCTCCTCTTGTTATTTTTCGCGGGAGTCACCTTCTCCTACTCTAGTGTCGTGTTCGACGAGTGCTCCAACGCCAAGAACAAAAATGTTTGTTTGCATTTTTGGGGAGACCAGATTTTTTCATTGAACGGCTTGATTTGCTTGTTTTTCTGCTTGATTCAGATCAAAACTCGGCTGAAGGATCTTAACGCCTGGGCACACTTTATCGAAAATCGCTACAGCTTTAAAATAGAGAACGTGATTTGTGTCCATTGTACCAAAAATTTGATGAGACGAAATTACAAGTTAATCGCAGTTTTGTTAACGGCAAACGCGATTTTTATTGGTTCGCAGTTCTGGATGACTGACAACAAGCCTTTGGATTGGACAAGGAGAGGTTCAATTTTTTTAAGCGAGATGGTCCAGTGCAATATTGCGTTTCAGTTTATTCAAAAATCTTCGTTTCTTACTTACGTTTCTCACAGCTTGAAGAAATCGATTTTGAAAAAATTTCGCCAGAGACTTGAATCTGATATTAACCTAGAAGATTCAGTGAGTCGTTTTACGAAATTTTGGTTAGCTTTTCACAAAAATTTTAAAATAATTAACGACGTCTTAAACCCTATTATAATTTTCTGGCTCTTCATCAGTGTAATCACTTTGATTATTAATTTTTACTTGATGATTGCCTCTACAATGTTTGGAATTTTTCAATTAAGGACTTTCATTATTATTATGGGAGTTGTTACAATGTTTCACCATCTACAATTTCTTGAAAAAAAGGTGAGTGAAAAATTTTATTCATTTAAATAAATTACACAATTATTGTTTTAATTTTCTTGGAATCATTTAATGTAGCTTCAAGCGACAATTAGGTCATTTTCAAGTGAAAAGTGTTTATTAAAACATGTTTTCAAGTGAAGATAAAAAGACGTGCATTGCCTGTCTATTACGACCAAGAATTGCAATAATTTACTTAACTTCTCCGATAAAAATCCATTGCGTTCATTCTTCATTTTGGTACTCGCAGAAATCGTGTTGCAAAATCTCTAAATTAGTTTTGTTTATTTATAGTTGTCTCACAATTTTGGCATTTTTTCCTCTACTAACACATTTTGAATTATTATTTAATTTCTGTCTAAGAAACGACAGATTTTGCTATATTGTAATCGCAGATCAGTTAGCTTCAATCACTGGTTTGTTGTTATTTTTAGTAAGTCTAGTTTTTTTGAAACTGAGACTCAAGGAAATGGACGGTTGGATTATTATAACGGAACTTCGAAAAAAATATTGTTTACCTACAATTAAAAGTTATAAAGAAATTACAAAATGTAACGATAATGCAATTGGAGGGGCACTTCTGTCTTTTCTTTTTATGGTTTTGCCGCGAATTATCTGGTCGTACGATGTTTACGAATTTAATTATTTACGAAATTTGTTATTAACTTTGTCTACACTGTTTCAATCGCATTTGATTTACGACTCATGTCAAAAAATGAAATTGATTTTGCTTTTGTTAAGTACAATGAAAGAAGGATTAGAACTGTCTCTGGATTATCCTATATATGTCGTAATCCACTCAGATGTAAATCTAGTCACTTGTTTAAAAAATTACAACAAACTTTTAATTGCAATTTACGAGAATCTCAAGCTTTTTACTTGTTTTCTTTTTATTGTGTTAGTTTTTTGGGAAATTGAGCTTATTCTTTGCTTGATTTTAAATTTTTATATTGCTTTAAAATACGAACCGAGTACTGATGTTTTGATTCTTCAAATTCGGTCGGCGCTTACTCTATATGCTGTTCTGTATTTAATCTTCTTTGCTGAAAATCTTCAAAAAATGGTAAGTAATTGTTTAGAATGTTTAGAACGTAGTTTAGGCGAGTTTTGTCTTGATTTATTATTCTTTATACTTTAATTTGTTTATCAAGCGTTTTGGTGATAAGAGTGCGGCGGAAAGGGACATTCGGGCGCGACCATTGTGGCGCGGCCGTTAAGGCGCGGCCGATGGGGCGCGAGGACACTCAGGCGCGAGGACACTCGGGCGCGGAAACACTAGGGCGCGAAGACACTCGGGCGCGGAGACATTATGGCGCCAAAACCAAAGAATAACTTCTTTAGCAAAATATACACGATCTTATTAAAGACCTCAAAAAAATTTAATTAGAACCAACAACTATCATGATGTACTGGGATGGCCATTAGGGTGGGCCAAAAAAATCAACTATTTTTTTTAACTTTTGAAACTGAAATATTAGGTTCCTTGGCACTTTTAAAAAAAGTTTTTGTAAGATGAGCTCTTAATTTTAGTAGGAAAGACTTCCTCATCGCAGTTTTCCACTTTTTTTTAGTTCCATATGGCAAAATCTATATCTCGTCACTATTTGATCGTACAAAAAAAGTTTATTTACATTTTTTGTAAGAAATTTAACTCTTTAAAAAAAGTATTTTACAATTTTTTTTATAACTTTTCCGTTTAGAAGATATCAGAGGTCAAAGTTTGATGAATTTAGCAAAAATTTCTTTTTTACTTCTAAATTTTACAACTCGTACCTAAATAAATATTATAAAGTGCGCAACATACGGTTTTGTAGGAAATTAAACGCTTTACAAAAAAAGTCGTTTGTGGATAATCGATTACTTCAATCACTTAAAAAAAATTGGGGAATTAGTATCAAATTTTGGTTTTTAAAATGCGAATATCTTCTAAATGGTTAGAATAACCAATTAACCACAAGAGACTTTTTTATAGAGCGTTTAATTTTCTATAAGGCCATATGTTGTGCATTTTACAATATTTATTTATCTCTAAGTTATAAAATTTAGAAGTATAAAAGGAATTTTTGTTAAATTCTTTAAACTTTGACCTTCGATATCTTCTAAATGGTAAGAGATATAAAAAAATATAACTTAACTTTTTTGTAGAACGTTTAATTTCCTACAAAAAATGTAAATACGAATTTTCTGTACAATTAAACAAAAACGAGATATGGATTTTACCATATAGAACTGAAAAAAAAAATTAAAAAACTGCGATGAGGGAGTCTTTTCTATTAAAATTAAGAGCTTATCTTAAAAAAGCATTTTTTAGAGGTGCCTAAGAATTAATTTTTCAGTGTCAGAAGATAAAGAAAAATAATTGATTTTGTTGGCCCACCCTAATGGTCATATATTTGGAACCAAAATATTCATGATCAGATCTTAAAGTTTTTCAAAAACTAAGATGCTGGAATCGAAAGTTTACTACTAAAGATTTTTTAAATGTCTTTTTAATAATAATAAGTTTATTTACGGACAATAGTTTTAAATAATGCAATAACATAAATATTACATGTAAAATATGTAATTACATAAAATTCTTTAGCAGTTGTTATTTTTTTAATTAACGCGTATGACCTAATGACTTTTTATTTTCAAATTGCAAATAGATAAAATAAGACGCTTTTTTCAAATTTATACATAATTCCCACGCATAGGAAGTTTTTAATTTCTATCATACGTTTAAAAACATGATTAAGAAAAATGTGATGTTATAAATTATTGTTTAAAATAAAAAATAACCCTTTTTTAAACAATTACTTTGTAACAGTTTTAATAGGTTTAAAGTTTAATTGGAAATATTGTTTTTTTTTATTACTTTCTTTACTCATTATAAGTTTTCACTTACAAACAACTAAACCAGCTGTTTATTTTTGGCATTTGGAGACACTTTTGGAGTAATCTAGCTATCTGCTAATCTAAATGATATTGTCATTGCTAAAGTATAATAATTTTTATTGATTGTTGTCATGGCATTTCCATTTTAGCAACTTGCTATTTTGGAAACAGAATTGGGGAGCAATTGTAGGGTTTATTATTATACCTTCTTTGAAATGCATCGCCGACAAGGTTAATTTCCATCTGGACAGAATCTGCATCAAAAGACCCTCGACCGAACCCATCCAGTTGTTGGACCAATAATTTAGTAAGAAATAATTTATAACTTCTGAACCATTAAAGATAACTCAACTATTTTTTTAGTTATTTTTTTATCAATATGTATGCTGGTGCTCTTAAGGTAAATACCATTGCATATGTATAGGTGGACAGACACGTTTTGCGCATTAACTAACTACTATAACCCCCAACTCTCAAAAAAATTTATAATCACATACATATTTTGCGCACCGAGACAGGTAGACACCGTAGCTGGTGGGTAATTAATACTTTACCCAGTTCAACCAGAAAAAAATCCAGATGCACAGTTCCAAGGGTGCTTATTTCATTTAGTAAAAAACTTCAAAAAGCAGCTGGCCAAAGTGCATTTAATTTCTAGACACCAAAATGACGCTGACTATCCGACTATGTGGAAATTCATTGACACTTTAAAAAAATCATAACACGTGTCAGATTTGTATATCGAAAAATTTATCGCGAGACATCGTCCAAACTGCAAATTAAAAAAGTATGTGGATGCCGATGTCAGAATAAAAAACACTGTGCTCGATTATAAAAACAGAATATCTTGGAATGAACCTGCGAGGAATTGCTCATAATTATTCTATGAATTAACCTCGGAATTAACTATGTCATACATTATTTGTACATAATAAATATAGATATGTTTAAAATGATCGTATTTATATAATCAGTTTTTTTATTATTCTTTTATGTCAAAGACCTTAAAGAGCATTTTCTAAACACATAAGCGTTTTTGTAAAAATTCATCTTATGAAACCAAATAATAATCTATGTTTTAAATAATGCAAACTTTAAATAGATATCAGCTTATGAAATAAAAAATTTTGGAGGCGCCCAAGTGTCCTCGCGCCCGGTTGTTCTCGCGCCCGAGTGTCCCTGCGCCTGTTTATCTCCGCGCCTGAGTGTATTTGCGCCCGATCGGCCGCGCCTCAACGGCCGCGCCATATCGGTCGCGCCCGAGTGTCCTAGACCGGAGTGCGGTGGGTTTATGGTACCCAGACTCTACCTTAAGTACATGTATGTACCTATAGTATCTATTTGACGTGACCTTATAATTACTAGCCAGTGCTGTTGCCAAATTTACGATTTTTTTTTGCTTTTGTTTGAAAAATAAGATACAAATGTTTTCTTACAAAGTAGTGGAGATCTTATTTGCTATTTAGTACTCACCCTATTGTAATTGCAATTATCTTTTTTGCTGATTAATAATTACAGTAATTTCTTTTAAGTAAATTCATTATTAGTCACTGTCGTTTGCAATTAAAAATAAATTATGGCTACGAGAACTATATTATTGCTATTTTAGTTTAAAAGACAAAACAAATTGCGAGCAAAGCATTTTTTAATAACATAAAAAATAGAAACAGAAGAGTACAAAACCAACTTTTGATTACAAAAACTTTATCTCTGGTTGTTGTCTTAATAAATAGCTTGTCGTCTTCTTATTCAAAAGAATTGCTCTGGAGCAATTTTAAATCATTTAAAAATCTCTTCGAAACACGCAAACCTACAGAATTTCTCTAATTACATCTCAAAGAAACTTAATTGAAGCGTTCGGAAAATACTAGAGTTCCATGTACTGCAATTATTTTTTTTGTACGATTGATTTTGTCGTGACTTTAGTTTTCTCGGAAATTTTTTTTAGAAACTCACAACAAAATCTAATTAAAGAAGTAATTTTAATGAAAAATTATTCTTAATGTAATTCCGTCATCATCCACCTTGTAATTTGTGTGCATTTACTTTAATTAAAAGATAAGTAATTAGACAAAGTGCTCATTTAGACATTAATCCAGCGTTATTAGTAGTGTCAACCATGGCTGGGGGTACTATCGAAGCCTCAAATTTCGAAATTTGTCTCGTCTGTATTCTTCACTCAAAATTCAATCTTTTTGCAGTTCTAAATCCGGCAAAAGGCTTCTGCCAACATCTCTTTCCAAAAATCAAAGATCCATTTTTTCGAATTTCGAAAGTATGTATTTCTGTTATTTATTTTATGACGATTTTTATTATCGGATCAGTGTTGTCTTATTTTTTTTATTTACCGAAAACATGTCGAGAAAATGTTCCTCTTTGTCTAATGTCTGTTGCAGAACAGTGTTTTGGATTTACGAGCACGGCTTTGGTTTCAGTTATTATATTACAAGTCAAAAATTACGAAAATGAGTTAAATATTACTTTGTATTTTTTCACAAAACCAAAAGAATTTAACCTGAAAGAAATAACTTCTTTTGGCAAATTAAAGTTTTTGAAATTTAGACGATTTGTCGTTTCGGTTCTTCTTTTTATTTTCTTCACTGTGTTAATAATTTTGCATCAGTGTTTTCCTGAAGAAAACACTCCTTTGGGTATTTTTCGAAAAATTGGTGTTATTTTGTGCTATATTTTACAATGTTCTTGTCTATTTGAAGTACTTCAAAAAATTTTTCTTTTGGGTATTACTTTGGAAGTTTTGGAGGAGTCGATACAATCTATAGATGATCAACCATCTGTTGATTTTTTTCTAAAAAAATCTATTGATTTAGTCCACTTTATTCATAAGCTAATTAGCTTAACAATGAATTATATGTCAATAGTGTCTCTTGTTTGGCTTGTTTCTTCTGTCATTATTTTAATTTTGAATTTTTTTATCGTTATTAAGTACCATAATCAGAATTTCTACAGATTAATGGTGCTTCATTTGAGAACGTTAATTACTACAATAGCTATTTTGATTGTGCTTGTTCAAGTGGAGACGAAAGTCAACAGAAAGGTGAGTTTGTTGTATTTTATATATGGGGTGATTCAGAAATGAATACAAAAATTTTAAATACTTGTAGATCTCGTTTAAAGAAAAGTTTTTTTTATATAATTTTTTTTCCGAATCACAACCGTTTTTCCGAGTCTCAAAATAAAATTAGTTAAATTTTTGGCAAGAAATTCCATACGCGCTACTGGTCAAAACAGTAGAATGCACCAATATAATGGTCACTATAACAACTCAGAGAACATAGTACTAGTAGAACTAGTTTTAACTAGTTTACTGTAAATGGTGCAGATTAACGGTGTGCGCCATCTCACGAAGATCGTTGGTGTTGGTAGCAAGTACTGGCCTCTGTAGAACTTATTCAGTATTTAAGGATTGCTTTATTGGTTTAGGAGTTATTTAGCGTATTTCTTCTGTCTTTATTTTAATTTTAAATATTTTAGTTCTCTTAGAGATTCGTAATTCTATCAATTTTGATTTCGTTGGTTAAAATGGAGACGAAAGCCAACCGAAATGTGAGTTTTTATTGAATCCTGTATATAATCAATATCATTTCATTTCCGACTACCAATTATGAGCACTTCCTAATTAATGACGTGACGTATCGAGTTCTATTTAGTGTCTCTTAGTGAATCATGAAAGCATCAACCGAATTTTGTTTTGTCTGTCTTCTTCACTTGAAATATAACGTTTTTCAAAAAGGTTATCCCGTTCAAGGTTATTGCAAACACTTGGTTAAAAAATATTCCGGTCCTGGTTACTACAAAATTTCAAAATTTTGCTGTTTCATTTGTATAGTGCTAACAATTCCGCAATTACTCGTTTTGAGTGTTCAGAGTTTTTCACTTCCGGAAATCTGTCAAAAAACTAAATCTATTTGCTTGATATTCATCTCAGATCAGGTATTTTGCGTTTGTAGCTTTTTGCTGTTTTTTTCGACATTTTTGAATCTGAAAATTTACGAAAAGGAGATCAATGCATGGCTTTTTCTTTTTGAAAATAGTTATATATTTAATTTGTTTGAAATTTTTTCGAAAAAACAGATCAAACAAGTACAACTTCGTCGAATAACGATTTTTTCAGTTTTTGTATTTTTATGTACCTTGATGGGAGTTTTCGTTTTCTGTTTTCCTTACGATAACTTGCCGTGGAATTTTTTACGGAAATTTGCGGTGCTTCACTGCTTTTTGCTTCAATGTTATGGCACTTTTGATGCTCTTCAGAGAATGAAATTGATTGGACATCTCTTAAGAGCGTTTGAAAAATCAATTAAGAGTACTCTCACAAATAAGCTTTTAGACCAAGTCGAGATGATCTCTTTTCGAACCGCTTTGAAAAAGTACAGAAATTTTATTTGCGTGTTAAACATGAATATAAACCTCTTAATGAAATATTTAGCACTAACTTGTACAATTTTTACCTTATCTTCGATTATTTCTCTTATTATAAACATTTATATTTCGATTAAATATTTTGATTATGATGCACTTTCTTTGGGAACTCTTGAATTAAGAACACTTGCTACAATTTGGTCTAACTTATACATCGCAGTGCAAGTTGAGACAAATATTAACCGAAAGGTAAGTCTCTAAGTTTAGGACACGCTATATAATTTTATTTCATCCGTGATTCTTTATTTGTATTTTGAAACAAATGATTTATTTAACAACAAATTAGTTTATACAGCTTAATAATACACGTTTTTACCTTGATTAATCGTAGATCTACTGATAATTATCGCTGTGTCTCGCTAAGTCGAACTGTTTCTATTGTAACACTCCTACCAAACAAAAGTTTGTTTATAGTAGGTTTGCCTTGCTTTTTAATTTTCGTGTACATTACGACTTGTTTATCACTATTTTAGCTATTTTTTCGCTTTGTCAACGTCTAAATTTTACTGTAACAATTCGTTTACTGAACTTATAACCGAAATAACTATAATGAAAAACAAACGTTTTTATTAATAAAGTTAAAAGCTGCTATGTCAGTCCGATTAGAGCTTTAGCAATGAAAAGATCGACCCAAACTTTCCCCAACTGTTTAATATGTTTATTTCACTCCAAATACAATATTTTTGAAGTTATTTTCCCAGTGAAAGGTCACTGCCTACATAGAAACGAAAATGTTACCAAACCACATTTTCAAATTTCAAAATTTTGGATTTGCTTCGGTGCTTTGTATACAACTTTTCTGGTAATTCCTGCGATCTCATATTGGTATTATCTGCCTGAAATCTGCACGAAAGACGCATTTGTCTGCCTAATTTTGAGTGCTGATGAAATTTTTGGAGTTACAAGTATTACTGTATGTTTAGTGACCTTAGGGACAGTGAAAATCACAAAACATGAACGAAATCTGTGGTTACGACTTTTTGAAAATCGAAAACTTTTTTATGTGGCTAGAATAACGTCGGGAAAAATTTTCAAAAAAGTGAAATATAGTAGCAAAGTTTGGTTCTTTATCCACAGTGTATTACTGGTTTTTGTAATGTTGCATGACTATTTTTTTTCGTATAATAATTTTTCCATACAGTATATAAGACGATTTGCAAAAATTGGATATTATGGCTCTCAGTCATATTATTTGTTTCAAGTTTTACAAAGTATTAACTTTGTTGGATTTCTGCTAGAAGCTTTAGAAGATTTGTTAAAAATTAGTTTATGCAATAAACTTGTTTTGAGAAGAGATATTTTGAACAGGAGTCAGGAACTTATTGAAATTATTAACCAAAATGTTTATTTGATAATGAAACATTTGCCTTATACTTGTGTAGTGTGGATTCTAACTTCTGTTGCTTCTCTTATTCTCAACATTTATATTTTAATTAAACACCATGATAGTGATTTAACAATTTTAAGCATGCTACAGTTCAGAACAGGAATAATAATATTTGGAATTCTGCTACTTTTATACAATGTCGAATCAAGGTGGAATCACAAGGTGAGTGCTTTTTTGTCAAAAATGTGTTGTCTACAATTGTTAATAACATTCTATTGCCTTATTTGATTTAAAAAAAAATTATTAAAAGTTTCTGTCAAAATCATATTTTTCGAGAATATTTCTTTGTTCTTCTAGTCGTGCTTTTCCATTATTTCAAGAAAATTCTTTTGTTTTTCTGTTTCTTCTAGTCGTAGTTTTCAAAATTATTTTTTGTTCTTTCAGCAGCTGGTTTTCCACTTTTTTTACAGGTAGTTTTTTGTTTTATCAATTATCGTTTAGAAACTGTTTCAGAGTTCTTTCAGAAACGTTTTTTGTTTTTTTAATCAACTTTTTCGTTCTGATATAATTTTACTTTGCTTGATTATAAGCTTTTTCAAATTTGTTTTTTGTTTTTATAAAAACTTTTTTATTTATGCTTTTTTTTAATTGTCGCTTTATAAGCGTTTGTAACTTAGAAACTTAGAAATCTAGAAACTTTCTTTGTTTTTTCGGTATATTTTATTGGTTTTTTCTTCATATAATCGATCTAATTGTTTTTTTCTCAACAAACGTAGTCTATAATTTTTTGTTTTTTTACATTTTTTTATTGTTTTTTTAATTTTTTTCTAGAGGGTTTCGTCGTTTTTTTTTCACCATCTTCTTGTAACCTCATTCGTTTTTCTGTAATTTTTTTTGCTTGTTTTTCTAACTATTTTAGAATCGTTTTTTGATTTCATTAAATTTTTCTTAACTTTGCTCTCTCTTCAAATTCTCATTTGCCTTAGAAACTCTTTTGTTTTCCTGAAACAATTCCATTACTCTTTTTTTTATCTAATCAACGTTTTCTAAATTTTTGGAGAAGATTTTCTTGTTTTTTAGTGGTAGTTTTTCGAATAATTTAAAAAGCTTCGTTTTAAGAATTTCAAAATTTCTATTCAATATCGAATTAAGGTGCTTTTTTACCAAAAATGTGTGGGTGATGGATGTACTCTAATTAATAACACTTTATTGTTTTATCTCAATTACGAAATTTCCTTTATTAAACACTTCTGACAAATTGAATTCATTTAGTACCATTTAGAAAACCATGAAAGCGTCATCAGACCTGTGTTTTGTGTGTTTACTCAAATTGAATTACAATTTCCATCAGAAAGTTTTTCCAGTTCAAGGCTATTGCAAACATCTTCAAACTGGTTATACCGGTCCTGCAATTTACAAAATTTCTGTATTATGGCTCTGTATATGCATCCTTTTGCTTATTCCCCACATTCTTGTCCTGGTCCTTCAATCAATTTCGTTACCAGAAATCTGTCGAAACGAAAACTCTCTTTGTTTGTTTTTTATTGCTGACCAGTTATTTTGTTATGGAACTATTATAATCGTTTTAAATACTTATTTTAACATTAAAGTTTACACAAGAGAGATGAATTCTTGGCTTCTGCTTTTCGAAAATAGTCATTTGTTTTATTTACGTGAGAAACATCTGAAAGAAGATATGCAAAATGTAAAATTTCAACGAAATTTGGTTTTCTTTGTTTTTCTTTGTATTGGTATTGTTATGGGAGTATTTTCTATTTTCTTTCCTTATGATAATCTACCTTGGAGTCTTGGACGGAAACTCACGTTGGTTAGTTGTTTCATGATGTTGTGTTATGGTACTTTTGATGCTCTTCAAAGAGTTAAAATGGTCGGTGTGTTTCTGCGAGCTTTAGAAAGGGTAATTAAGGCTACCTTAACTAAAAAATTGTATTTTGAAGGTTGTTTTATTAGTCTTCAAATTGTTTTAAAAAAGTATCGAAATTTGATTAGTGTTTTAAATATGAATTTTTCTTTATTGATGACGTATTTGTTTATGTCTTGTACGGTTTTTGTTACGACTTCAGTTATTTCTTTAATTATGAATATTTATATTTCGATTAAATATGTTGATTATAAGTCACTTGCGTTAATTGCGCTTGGATTAAGAACAGTTGCTGCAATTTTTAGCAATTTGATAGTCACCATCCATGTTGAAAAAAGTATTAACCAGAAGGTAAGTTATCAATTAATAATTATAATGATATTTATTTGTCTTGAAAATATTATATTAATGTCTATGAATAGGGTGGCATTGGAAAGTAGTATTAAATTTATAGAAATCTTGTAGAAATCTTTAGAAATCTTTCTTTAGAAATTTTTTAGCAATTTTTACAAATTCTATAGATTTATTTAACAGTTTCTTGTGTTTAAATTGTAAACATATTTAGTTTGACGAAAAATATGTGGACGTGCGTTGTCTTGCTGAAAAAGCAATCAATGCCTCTCCATATTACATATCACAAACCAACTACTCGAAATGCCACAATTTTACCTCTACCGAAATCGCTAATATAGTAATATTGTTGAAGTCTTCGGACTGGAGGCATTTTGTTTCTCTTAAAAGAAAAAGTCGGAGACACAACAACTGCAAGTACTTCTCCTTATCAACTCTGATATGCCTTTATCTTAATAAAAACAGAAAAGTTAAATTTTTTTGCAAGAATTGTCAAAGGGAAACAGTTGCATTCTATAAATAGCTTTAAGTCTACTTATTCTGTTCGCAAAAATTCTTTGTATTTCTCGATAGAAGAATCAATTGTTTTTTTTGTAAAACATTTTTTTTTAACTTTTTCTAGAATTTTCACCAAATTTCGTATATCTTTTTTTTGGTTTTTTTTTTATTTGTTATTGGTTTTTTTCCAGTCGGAATTTTTGATTCTCTCTAAAATTATTTTTTAATGTTTTCCTTAAAATATTTTTTTGTTTGTCGCTCTGTTTTTATTGTTGTTTCTTTAATATTTTCTAGAAACCTCATTTATTCTTTTATGATTTTTCTGTGCTTGTTTTTCAAGCTGTTCTAAAATTGCCTTTTGTTGTTTTTATAAAATCTTTCTCAACTTTGCTCTCTCTTCAAACCTTCGTTTATTTTAGAAACTTTTTGTTGTTTTTCCAGAATATTTCATTACTCTTCTTTTTTTACTTAATCAACGTCTTTTAATTTTTTTGAAAAAATTTTCTTGTTTTTTAGTCGTAGTTTTTTGTATAATTTAGAAAGCTTCGTTTCTTATTCTGTATCTACTAGTTGTAGATTTTTACAATCTTTTTTTTTTGTTTTTTCAGCAGCTAGCTTTGTACTTATTTCGTCATTTTTAAGCTCTTTTAGGAAGGTTTCTTGTTCTTCTAAAAATTTTCTTTGATCATCTTTTTTGTTCCATTGTTGTTTTCGAACTTCAAGACATTTAATTTGTTTATCTGTAATCTTATTTTGCTTGCTTTTCAAGCTTTCTCAAAATCGTTTTTTCTTTCTGTAAAATCTTTCTTAGCTTAGCTTTTTTCAAGTTTTCTTTTTTTAAGTTTTTTTAGACAATTTTTTTATTTTTTAAAACACTTCATTGTTTTCTTTTTTATCTGACCATCGTCTTTCAACTTTTTCTAGAATTTTTTGATGTTCTTAAGTAGCTATTTATTTAATTAGGTAATAAAGCAAGTGACTTAATGGCAGTTCAAAGCCAAGGCGCAAGCCGGTTAAGGTGCATTTTTACAAAAAATGTGTGAGTGATAGATGTGCCCTAATTAATAACGTCTTATTGTCATATCTCAATAATTACGAAATTTCCTTTATTAAACATTTCTGACAAATTGAATTCATTTAGTACCATTTAGAACACCATGAAAGCGTCATCAGACCTGTGTTTTGTGTGTTTACTCAAATTAAATTACAATTTCCACCAGAAAGTTGTTCCAGTTCAAGGTTATTGCAAACATCTCAAAATTGGTTATTCCGGTCCTGCAATATACAAAATTTCTATACTATGGCTCTTTATTTGCATTCTTATGCTTATTCCCCAGATTCTTGTCCTGGTCTTTCAATCAATTGCGTTACCAGAAATTTGCCGAAACAAAATCTCTCTTTGCTTGTTTTTTATTGCTGACCAATTATTTTGTTATGGCACTATTATAATTGTTTTTAATACATATTTTAATCTTAAAATTTACACAAAAGAAATGAATTCTTGGCTTCTGCTTTTCGAAAATAGTCATTTATTTCATTTACGTGAGAAACATCTGAAAGAGGATATGCAAAATGTAAAATTTCAACGAAATTTGGGTTTCTTTGTTTTTCTTTGTATTGGTATTGTTATGGGACTGTGTTCTATTTTCTTTCCTTATGATAATCTACCTTGGAGTCTTGGACGAAAAATCACTTTGGTTAGTTGCTTTATGCTGTTGTGTTGTGGTACTTTTGATGCTCTTCAGAGAGTTAAAAATGGTGGGTGTGTTTTTAGGAGCTTTAAAAAGTGGAATTAGGATTACTCTGACTAAAAAATTGTATTTTAAAGGTCGTTTAGTTAATCTTCAAATTGTTTTAAAAAAGTATCAAAATTTGATTTGTGTTTTAAATATGAATTTTTCTTTACTGATGACGTATTTGTTTATGACTTGTATGGTTTTTATTACTACTACAATTATTTCATTAATTATGAATATTTATCTTTCAATTAAATATGGTGATTATAATTCACTTTCTTCAATTGCGCTGGGATTGAGAACAGTTGCTACAATTTTTAGTAATCTGATTATCACCGTCCATGTTGAAAAAAATATCAATGAGAAGGTAAGTTATTAATTAATAATTATAAAGATACTTATTTAACTTGAAAATAATATATTAATGTTTATGAATAGGGTGTTGTTGAAAAGTACTAGTAAATCTATAGAAATTTTGTAGAAATCTTTAGAAATCCATCTTTAGAAATCTCGTAGCCATTTTAAGAAATTCTATAGATTTATTTAACAATTTCTTGCGTTTAAATGTTAAATAGGTATATTTAGTTTGACGGGAAATATGTGGGCGTGCGTTGTCTTGCTGAATAAGCAATAAATGTATCTCCATATCACATAAGACTAACCAACTACTCGAAATGCCACAATTCTGCATCTACCGAAATCGCTAAGATGGTAATATTGTTGATGCCTTAGGACTGGAGGCATTTTGTTTTCTTTAAAAGAAGAAGTCGAAGACACAGCAACTGTAAATACTTCTATATATCAACTCTGATATGCCTTTTTCTTAACAAGAACTAACAGGTGAATTTTCTTGCAAGATTCTAGCAAAAAATCAGTTTTAAAAATTATTCTTTCTGAGTAACACATCTAATGTCAGTGAGTAAATTTATAATGCTTATTAAATATCAATTTATTAGTAACATAAATAAGTAATATACAGGATGATTTTTTTATTTGCTCTCACCCTAAATTCCAAAAATAGACAACATATTATACTTTGCTAGATTTTTAACATTAAAATTTCAAAATTAAGGCATAGAGGATTGTGAATCAATGTTAACATTGTTGTCATTGACTGTATCTTTGACAGTACTTTCGGAGTCAGCTCATTTGAATAATTTATAGTTTTACCATAGTTGCTTATTGTTTGTATAACGTGTTGCTTATTTTGGAAATATTGAAGAGGAGCTAATAAATCAATATATTTTTAGAAAACATGAACAATTAATGAACTTCAAACAAGATAAATTTATACAGATATCTGTACAACATTAGAAACAAATCGCGCCATTTATTTAAATCACCTAGATTTTGTCAAATTTGTCAGTGTATATCAGTACGCGATGGAAGCATCAACTGAACTGTGTCTTGTGTGTCTCCTACACTTAGATTTTAATTTTATTCAAAGAATTTTCCCAGTTCAGGGTTATTGCAAACATTCTAAAAGTCATTTTTCGCTCTTTCCTTATTACAAATTTTCAAAATTGCATCTTTTTATTTGTTTGTTAATAACAGTCCCTCAGTTTATCATGTTAACTTTTCAAACTTCAACTCTCGTGGAGATATGCTCGACCGAAAATTCTCTCTGTTTAATTTTTGTGTCAGATCAGCTGTTTTGTTATGCTACATTAATACTCACTTTCAATACTTTTCTAAATTGTAAAATTTACGAAAAGGAGATCAATTCGTGGCTTTCCCTTTTTGAAAACAGTCATTTATTTAATTTACGCCAAATATACTCAAAAGAACAAATTAAAAATGTTAAAACTGGCCGAAATTCTGTTTTTCTTGTATTTTTTATTATTTGTCTCATAATGGGAGTATTTATTTTCTGTTTTCCGTATGATAACCTGCCTTGGAATTTCGTACGAAAATGTATAGTAATCAACTGTTTTTTATTGTTGTGTTTCGGCATTTTTGATGGTCTTCAGAGAGTTAAATTGGGCGGAGTTGTTTTTCAAGCAGTGGTGAAATCTATTAAAAAAACTCTCAGAAATAAACTCTCATCTAGAATTGATTTGGTAACTCTCCACATTGTGTTAAAAAAATACCGAAATTTAGTTAGTGCCCTACATTTAAATTTTAATTTAACTATGAAATATTTGGTTTTAACTTGCGTTATTTTTATGCTAATGTCGATTGTTACTTTAATTATGAATATTTATATTTTGATAAGATATTTTGATTATGATCCAATCTCTTTGGCGACACTTGAATTGAGAACAATTACTACAATTTGCAGTAATTTATTCATCACAGCTCAAATCGAGAAAAACATCAACAGAAAGGTAAGTCTTTATTTACTTCTGTTATTACCTAATGAAACACAAATACTAGTCACGTGTTATAGAATTTTTACTACAGTTATAACAATGGCCAAGTGCACTCATATTTCTCCCACTTGTCTAAATTGCTTCTTTCGCTCAAATTATAATTTTTTGAATTTATATTCGCTGTTAGAGGAAACTGCAAACATAATGAACCCAAAGCAACAAAACCTTACTGTACTGTTTCAAAAACTAGTGTTGTATTCTTTCTGGTTTTTGCAGCATTTTTGATTTTTCCAACAATTCTGTATTTCTTTCACTTATCTGCTGTTTGTCAAAAGAATGTTTTTCTGTATGCTATACAGAGCCGACCAAATTTTTGGTGTTACTAGTGCTACTGTCTGTTTAGTTCTTGCAGCTACAGCTAATATTACCAAAAGAGAACGAGAATTGTGGTTAGATATTTTCGAATCTAGAAAGAAGTTTTATGTTAAAGATATTGCAATGGGAGAAATTTTTATAAAAATAAAATTAAGAAGAGATCAGATTTTTAGGATTCATGTATTACTTACTACCCTTCTAGGATTACAAAATGGGTATATTTTCCGTGATTCTTTACCGTTATGTACTTTAAGAAGTCATTCTTATTGAGTGCTATGCTATACAGTCAACTTATCTATTTCGGTCAACTCAGAGTATTTGGTTTATTGGTTTCCTGTTGGAAGCTTTAGAAAATTTGTTAAAATTAAGTTTGACAAATAAACTGTTTACAAGGAAAGATATTTTAAACAGGTGTCAAGAATTGGCTGAAATTATCAATCAGAATGTAAATTTGGTAATGAAACACTTGCCTTATACTCTTCTAATTTGGATTCTCTCTTCAACTGCTTCATTAATTCTTAATATTTATATTATAATTAAACACCATGATGACAATTGGGTTATTTTAAGTATGCTTCAAGTCAGAACAGGAGTCATAATAATTGGCATTTTATTACTTTTGCAAAATGTTGAACGCACTTGGAATCGTAAGGTGAGTACAGTAAATTTATTGAAAACAATAATCAAACAATTTATCAGTCTTCTATTATCAATATTACTAGTTTCATTGAATTAACATTATTAGTGTTTTATTGCTTAAACATGCTTTACTGGGGAAAAGGATAATTTTACTAAATATATTTTGAAGTCAAATCACGTTCTTCTGTTCTAATTTTTATCTATTTTGATAGTTTTCTGATTTATGATCTTTACACTGAAACCATTAATTGAAAAATAAAATTTAATTTTTACACGAGTGGTATCAGAATTAAGCATTGCTAGAAAATATCCCAACAAACTGGTAAGTGCATTTTAATTAAATGATAGCATTTACTATTGTTCAAACATAGGCATTACATTATACTGATTAACACCATTATTGACTTAGCTAGTTTTCATTTATTTTCTCAAATTAGTGTAGTTTCAATGGGGGAGAACAGCACATGTTTTGTGTGTTTTACACGTTCCAGTTATAATATTTTTGAAAAAGGTTATCCCGTTCAAGGATTTTGCCAACACTCCAAAAATCGGTTTTCTTCTAAACCTGTATTTAAGGTGGATCGAAAATTATGCATTTTAAATATTGTTACATCTTGCATTTATATAATTCCGTTTTGCTCTTATTTGTTTATTTTGTCAGAAATTTGCAGTGGTGATGCATTTATGTGTTTAATTTTTTCTATCGATGTATTATATCTTTCTGGTTCTATTATCTCATCTATTTATCTGTTTACTATACTGCAAACTCAAAAATTGGAAATGAATTGCTGGTCTTACATTTTCAATTATCCTGAAGTATATTGTCTCAAAAAAATTTTACTTCCCAGTGAGATCAAACAAATTAAATTTAGGAAAGTCATTGTTTTTGTTTTAATATTTTTTGTTAATGTTTTTATGGGTGTTCTTTGTTTCTACTTTCCTTATGATATTTATTTTGGCAAACTTTTCAGAAAACCCTTTATCTATCTTTGTTACTCTTTTCAGTGGTATATAGTATTGGAGTTAACTCGAAGAATGAATAACATTAAATATGTCTTAGATGCTCTTAAAAAATCTATTGTTTTGAATGAGACAAAGCTGGTAAAAGATCGTTTTCAGAAATATTCCAAACTCATTTTTGTAGTAAATTCTAATGTCCGAATGAACATGAAATATATGGCAGTTCTACTTTCTATATGGATCACTCAATCAACAATTGGTTTAATTTTTAATATCTTTATTACAATAAGGTTGTATAATTATGATTTGGGTAGTTTGAGCACTTTAGAAACGAGGAGCTTAGCAACAATTCTGGAAATTATTATTTTACTGGTAATTGCAGAAGAAAACGTCAATAAAAAGGTAAGTTATGTTACAATAACAACAAGATTTATTTTAATTATTAATTATTGTAATATGGCACGTAATCATTCTTTTACTAAAATGTCTGCTTGCATTGTATGTATTTTATAATCAAACTACTATATCCTACTATAGCCTACTATAGCCTACTATATCCAGTGCAAGGCTATTGTTCTCATTTAACGAAATATATTTTAAACAGGCGTCAGGAATTGGCTGAGATTTTCAATCAGAATGTTAATTTAGTAATGAAACACTTGTCTTATACTCTTCTAATTTGAATTCTCTCTTCAATAACTTCATTAATTCTGAACATTTATATTATAATTAAACACCATGATGGTAATTGGGTTATTTTAATTATGCTTCAAGTCAGAACAGGAGTCATAATAATTGGCATTTTATTACTTTTGCAAAATGTTGAACCTACTTGGAGTCGTAAGGTAAGTACAATAAATTATTGAAAACATTAATCAAAGAATTAATCAGCCTTCTATTATCATTATTACTCGTTTCCTCGAATTAACATTAGTAGTGTTTTATTGTTCAAACATGTCTTACTTAACTCGGGACAAAAATAATTGTATTAAATGTATTTTGGAGTCAAATCTCGATCTTTTCCAAAAACTGATCCCTTGTCAGTTTTATTGCCAACATTGCAATTTTTTCAAAACCGGAAACACCTACTGCAAGATAAATCAGCCACTTTTTTGCATAAATATTTTATTTGTGGGACTTCTAGTAATACCAGCTGCTACTTATTATATTTATTTACCTGAGACTTGTCAAACTGATAAACCTTCTTGTCTGATTTTTCTTGGTGATTTAATTTTCACCTACTCGAGTATTATTCTAATTTATAATCTTTACACCAAAATGAAGATTCAGGATATTGAATTCAACTTTTGGGCCCGTTTGAGTGAAAGAAGGCGGTTTTTTGGACTTAAAAATTTGATTAGTGAATCAGAATACAGAAAGCTAAATTTTCACAGAAATTTCTTTCTCATTGTAAACTTTATATCTTCAAATGCATCAATGTTTTTATACTATTTTTTACCATACGACAATCAACCTTGGAGCAGTTTTCGAATTTTGGTATTGCTGATTTGCTACGACGTTCAGTTTTTTATTGGCGTTAATCTTGTTATCAAAACTCACATGATTGGATCTGTTATGAAGACTTTTCAGCAATCATTAGAGATGTCGATGAGTAAACACCAGACTGCTTTTTTAGAAAAAAATTTAAAGAGTTACACTAGATTAATTCTCGCGGTTAATAGAGGCATAAATTTATTAATGAAATATATGTCGTTAATTTTGGGATTTTCGCTAGGAATTTTAACAGCTTCGTTAATTTTGAATTTGTATATTTTAATACAGTTTGATGAATTCAACATTTATGTGTTGTCTTTGGTTGAATTTCGCACAATTACAAGCATTGTTAGACTTGGGATTTTACTGGGGACTGCTGAAAAATGTCTCAACAAGAGGGTAAGTGTGTTTTAATTAAATTATAAATAACTGGGGCAAACGTAGACATTACATTATCCTGATTAATAACACATTCTAGACTGCATTTTCAACAAAATTAGTTGAGTAGTTAGTTACTTTCAATGGGGGAGAAAAGTACTTGTCTTGTGTGTTTTCTCCGGACAAATTACAATGTTTTTCATAAATTTCACCCACTTCAAGGGTTTTGTCCACATTCAGAAAGGCAATTTTCTTCTAAACCGCTATTTAAAATTATTCTAAAATTATGCATTTTTAATTTTGCGACATGTTTGATTTTTGTTGTTCCATTTGTTTCGTATTTATTTGTTTTACCGGAAATTTGTCGCAGCGACGGTTTTATGTGTTTAATTTTTTTATTGATATATTAAATCTTTCAGGTTTTGTTATTATGGCACTTTATCTTTTTTTTATACTCAAAAATCAGAAGTTGGAGATGAATTGCTGGTGTTACATTTATCATTCTCCTGGAGTTTATGGTCTCGGCAAGATTTTATTTCCAAATGAGATAAAGAAAATTAGATTTCGAAAATTGTTAGCTTTTGTTTTAGTATTTTTTGTAAATGTTTTTACCGGTGTGCTTTGTTTTTATTTTCCTTATGACACTTTTTCTGGCAAATTTTTTAGAAAACCGTTTATTTTTATTTGTTATTCGATTCAATGGTATATAGTTTTGGAACTTTCTCGGAGAATAAATACTATAAATTACGTCTTGGATGCTTTAAAAAAAAATGCTAATTTAAATGTTTCAAAGCTAACAACAGATCGTCTTCAGAAATTTTGTAGACTGATTTTTTTAATCAATTCTAACGTTCGACAAAATATGAAATATATGGCAGTTATGGTTTCTTTATGGATTACTCAATCAACGATTGGCTTGATTTTTAATATTTTTGTTATGATAAAATTGTATAATTACGATTTGGGAAGTTTGAGTATTCTGAAATCTAGGAGTCTAGCAACAATTTTGGAAATTATTATTTTATTGGTAATTGCGGAGGAAAACATCAATAAAAAGGTAAATTTTATTATAGCAATTATAAGATTGATGACCAAGAAAATGTATTCTCTAGAAGATCGAGATATGCTTTTTGCTTATTTTAATTACATATATGAAAAGAAGTAAAGTTTTAGCGTTCTAGAAAATAATTTTTCTTGATCGTATGGTACAACAGCAAAGGCTTTTGTCACTTTACGTAAAATTATGTATTTTTTCTCAAAAATGCGTGGTGAGTAGTACGCCAGCCAAAACTGGTTGTTGTCTAAGCATGATAACTTTGGCTTTATTGTGTTGCTATAACTCAATAAAAAGTAATAAACACAGTAATATAATTTGTAATTGTATAACAATTGCGACGGTCGACTCTATTGCTACACAACTCGATCTACGACCTCATCGGAAATTTATAATAATAGCTACAATTTTTTTAGTAACATAACTAACTATTAGGTCTGTTTAGATTAGAAAAATATTTAATGAACTTTAAACAATATAAATATAATAATAAACAATATATAACAATATAATAAACAATATAATAAATTACATCGTTTACTTAAGTCACCTAGATTTTATTAAATTTGTTAGTATATTTTGGTATGAAATGAAAGCTTTACTTGAATTGTGTCTTGTGTGTCCTCTTTCCTTAGATTTTTCATTCAAAGATTTTTCTCTGATCAGTGTTATTGCAAGCATTCAAAAAACACTTTTCTCTGTTTTCTTATTAAACATTTTTTTTAATTTTATTATATTATTTGTTAGTAACTTTTTTTAAGGTACTATGTTTTAAAACTTTAACACTTGTGGACATATGCTCGAATAAAATTTCTCTCTGTTTAATTTAAAAAAAAATTATTTGTGAGTTTTGCAAATACACTCGAAAAAAACAAATCATAAATATAAAATCTGGTCAAATTTTTTTTTTTTTTTGGTAGGCCCATCAATAGAGAATTTTTTGTGACAAAAATAATAACAAAAAATCGACTGTGCTACCATATTAAGGATAGTCTGTAGTTATATTTTGATACGTTTGCTATTCGCAACTGTCATAGAGTAATTTATTGTAAATATTTAAAACTATAAATTGTCATTTTATTAACGTTTTTACAAACAAACTTGATCGGATAATTGGTAACGAAGCAACTCTAGAAAAACAGGAGAATATGTTTTTTTTTTCTCAAAAATTTATAACTCTGTTATTTTCTAAGTTGTAGCACTGATTTTCTGGGACAAAGTAGTGACATATTTACTGTATGAGGGTACAAAACAAGCACTATCCGGCTCTCAATTTTGACACAATTTCAATTTAAATTATTTGAGGAAGTTTTTTTCAGCAAGTTTGTAATCTGTATGGCCCGTAGATGGTCTGATTTTAATTTTACAAATTAATTTTGATAGTAGAAGTATAGTACAATAAAATGTTTGTTGTTATTTTGGTCTAAAATCCTGCGAAATAAATGAAAAATGTTTTCGAACTTGAGTAAAAACAGAAAGTGGTCAAGTAGTCAGAGTTAGACTAAAAATACAATAATACAATCACAAGATAAATACAACAAACTAATAAATACCAAATATAATGCTTTTTTTTAAACTGTTTACACATAAGAAAATAAGAGTTTTTCTGTTTTTAAGCAAGTTTTTAAAAATTTATGTAAGCTTTTCTCGATGGAAAATTAATAAAAACTCATCTTTTGTTATGGCTTTGCGTATATTTTAATTTTTTTAAATCTACACTGCTTCAAGAAATTAACGCACCACTTGAAAATAAAGTAGAAAAATTAAAACTATGTACATTTAACAACTTTGGTTGAGAAGGTTTAATCAAGCTATAATCTAGTTACCTATTGTAATAAAAGTTTTGACATTAAAGTCAGAAATTTGAGTTTAATAGTTTTTTAAGCAGAAATTTTAAAATAATTTTCATTTTTAAATTGTGTTAATTTGTCATTTCGTTTTATTGTTATTTGAATTTACCGTTCTGTAGATAGTTTTTATCATTTGAAACAATAATAAAAACATTATGAAGAATTTGACTCGAGAAGAATGCGCCCAAGCTGAGGTTTTGTTGGAGGAAGGATGGAGCTACAGAAGAATTGGTGAAAGGTTTGGTGTATCTCATACGTCAGTTTCGCGTATGATACAAAGGTACAGAGAGACAGGAAGTCACCTCAGAAGACCTGGGCAAAGAAGAAAAAGGAAAACCACTCCTATCCAGGATAGATTTTTAAGAATATCTGCGCTAAGGGAACGGTTTGTAACCGCCAGGAAGCTACAAACTGAGTTCCGTGACTTAGAAGGAATTCAAATCAGTACCGAAACTGTTAGAAAAAGACTTAAGGAGGATAATTTAACACCTCTTATTCCTGCTCGTGATCCTGCATTGACTGCAGAACACCGCAGAGCCCGATTAGAATTTGCTAGAGAGCACATAAATTGGCAAAGAGAGGATTGGGAATCTGTTCTTTTTACGGATGAGTTAAAATTTTGCCTTTACGATTGCGATAGACGTGTTCGTGTGTATCGTAGACCAAATGAGCGGTACGCACAGTGTAACATTCAGAATATCACATTGTTTGGTGGAGGCTCAGTAATGGTTTGGGGTGGTATTTTCTTACAAGCTCGCACGGAGTTAGTGGTTGTAATTAATGGTTCCATAAATGCGGACCGTTACATAACAGACATTCTTGAAGAGCATGTCGTACCATATGCCCCTTATATTGGTCCAAATTTTTTGTTAATGCAAGATAACGCAAAACCCCACACTGCCCGAATTGTTAAAGATTACGTGAATGAGGCAGAAATCAATGTTTTGGATTGGCCAGCTTGAAGCCTTGACCTGAATCCTATTGAGCATGTTTGGGACATTCTCGGAAAACGTTTAAAAAATCTTCCACATCCTCCTGTCCATCTTCAAGAGGTAGGTCCTCAACTAAATGAAATTTGGAATAACTTAAATCAAGAAGACATAAGTTCGTTAATTTTGAGTATGGAACGAAGATGTGCAGCGGTTATTCAAAGTAGAGGTGGAAATGCGCGATATTAAGATGTTTTCTGTAACTTTTAAAGCGGCGTAACTTTAATAAAATTTTGTTTTCCGTTTGTTTTTCTATATTTGGACACATTAGATATTAATTTAATTTAAACAAATGTTTTGTTAAATTTTTCTTAATTTTGTACCAATTGGTCGAATACATGTTTCAATTTTCAAAAAAATTCAAGTGGTGCGTTAATTTATTGGAGCAGTGTATTTAAACTCGTTTTAACACGAAATTTATAAAACACCAAAAAAAAGAAGCTCTTAAAAGCACTAGTAGAATTTAAAATTCTGCTTACTTGTGTGATTTGTTTTTTGGCCGTAAGGCATCGCCACGTCTCGCTACTTTATGGAAATTTTCCAAATTTTTTGAAAATATTATAGTTACCTAATCACATACCAAGGCAACTAAAAAGCGAAAAATAACAAATTTTTCTAATTTGTACCGATTAGACGCTTATTAAATTTTTGCAAATTATGTCGGCAATAACAGTGTTGGATCCTGTTATTTTGTGAATTAAGAACTGTGAAAAGGATTTTCGTTTTATTTACGACTTTGTGGGATATTTGAAATTTTAAAAAATATTGGTGTTTTTTGAACAAGAACACTCAACTTCAGTTGGAGCTAAAAATTTAAGCTCTAATTTGTACTATCCAAGTCTAATTCCATCCGAAGGTAATTATTAACAGTTTTGTTGTTAATTTTTGGCAATTGGACGTATTTTTGATAACACATTTGAGGTCGGTCTTTATGACTAATTTATTGTTTTCAGGCATTTTTCTGGTTCTGGTTTTTACCCTTTTATTTACATCTTGGTTTTGGAACTATTCTGTAAATTGGACACCCTTCTACAGATCCACATATCAGAAAATTTCAAGCCATCTAACCCGAAATCGGATCTCAATAATCCAAATTTTGAAGCTTTGTATGACCATAAATTAAGATACAGTTCGTAACAAGTAATCATTTTTTTTTGAAGATCGGATAACTCGTAACCTACCCTACTTGGAAGTAGATTTTCTTTGTTAAATAAGCTTGTGTTAAATTCGTATCAAATAGATAACGACAACTCATTTAAGTTCAGAAATTAAATTCAAAAGTAGGGTATAACCTAAATTCAAATTTTACTTGCGTTGCATTAGCCCATTAGCGGATTAGTATAACAGAATTGGATTTTAATAATGCCTAAACAAATCAAATCTGTTAGAGCTCTAATTTGCATTGTGAAAACATTAAAAAACCAATTCGATAAAATGTCGCATAAAACAACGTAAAAGTAATTTGGCTAATACGTTTTATGCAAATAATTTTCATAAAATTTTATTTATTTTTGTAGTTATATTCTTAAATTTTGTAACTACTTTTTTTCTATTAATCATCAAGGTGGGAGGGGTAATAATTACTTGAAATTTTTTTTGCTTTATCAATGTCATTATCTTTATTATTATCATCATAAAGGGGGTGAATTTGTTGAAGTTGACATAGCTAAACATGAGACAGTGTTGCCTTTGTGATATGTATGCATATAATATTCACTGAGCTGTTCGTCAACATCTTATATACCCATATAGTTAATAAAATTATATGGATATGTACTACAAGGACAGCTAACATAGTTATTCTGCCTTTACATGACTGACATCGCTGACTTTGATAAATCTTTTGAGCTGTCTTTCAACATTATCTCTGGGTATTTTAACACAATATTGTCTTTGTGGTATGTACCTATATAAATTTCTCTGAGCTGTTCGTCAACATCCTTTATACCCATATAATAAAATTATTTGGGTATGTACCACAAAAACAACTTTGTTTTATAATTTGCTTTGCTTATCATTAAGTTGTTGCACGTTTCTTTAAATGGAAATGTGTTTTTTATAAAATATTACAAAATTGTGTCCACTATAAAGCTTCAAGCACAGCTCCATTGTATGCAAACTCGAATTAAAAGCTTTTGCAAATCATCGACTCTAGCTTTTTGAACAATTTTTTTCCAAGTTTCATTAACAAATGAATTTTCTAATAAACTTCTTCTCTAATAAAAACTGTACTTTATTTCTTCTCTTATTTGAATTAGGTGAAATATTTTCCGGAAATTCATACATTTTTACCAGTCTTGTAATTATTTTTTTAAAATTTTTGTATGGAGGTTTTATCTCAGTTGATTTCAAGACCCTCGAAATTGAACAGTTGATTTTAAGACATCTCTAATTGTGGTTCTGCCTAAAATGGAATCTAAAAATGTAACTGTATTTCAAGTTGATGTCAAGAACTAACATTTAAAAAATTTTCAATTTTATATAATTTATCTTGCAAAAATTATGGAAGCAAGATATTCCTCACAGAAATTTTATCTTGTAAATTTAATAGACAACATTCTGGCAAATTTTTTTGTATTTTTTTTCCAACCATACGTTTAATTATATCTAAAAATAATTTTTCATCTTGCGCCATTTTATAAACTCACAGGAACTTTCGTCAAATTCAAAACAGTCTATTTAGACATAACTTTAAACACTTTGATTTTCAATTTTGATGTCATAACTTGTACAACCTTAGTTCTATTTGTTCCTAATTAGTTTTTAAATTCCATTTATAAAAATGGTAAAAATCTGTTCTTCGCGATATTAAATTTTCGACAGTTGTACATTAGTCGTATTGTATGGATATATAGATTTTTACACAAATTAAAAATAAGGATGTAGATTTCTTACAACTCGTGGACCCTTTCAACTTGTTCCACATATTTTTCAGCTGATCTTAAATCATGGCACTGTTAGAGTCTAAAATGATATTTAAAATAAGAGACTTTATTATTTAGACTTTACATCAAACCCAATTTAGAGCTCTAATTTGCATTGTGAGAATTTTATAAAGCCAATTCGATAAAATACAGCGTAGTGCAACGCAAGGATAATTATTCATTTCGTCATTTGGCCAATACGTTTTTTTAAAGTAATTATTTTTATAAAATTTTATGCGTTGTCGTTGAACTTTCAACTTTTGTAATTTTACTCTTTTTTTTTTGTTAATGATTTTTATTTCAAATTACTTAATTCTGTTACTAATAAATATTTCTACTTAGAAACTTTTGGTGTTTATTTATTGTTATTCGTCGTTTTTTCTTTTTAAAAACAGTCATTCATTTAATTTGTGCGAAATATACTCAAAAAAACAAATCAAAAATGTGAAATCTGGCCGAAATTCTGTTTTTCTGTTATTTGTTATTATTTGTCTTATAATAGGAGTATTTATTTTTTGTTTTTCATTTAACCTGTTTTCTAAGAATTGTACACAAATTGTTAGTAATCAACTATTTTTTATTGTCGTGTTTCGGCATTTTTGATGGTCTTCAGCGAGTTAAATTGGGCGGAGTTGTTTTTCAAGCAGTGGTGAAATCTATTAAAAAAACTCTGAGAAATAAACTCTCATCTAGAATTGATTTGGTAACTCTCCACATTGTGTTAAAAAAATACCGAAATTTAGTTAGTGCCCTACATTTAAATTTTAATTTAACAATGAAATATTTAGTTTTAACTTGGGTTATTTTTATGCTAATGTTGATTGTTACTTTAATTATGAATATTTATATTTTAATAAGATATTTTGATTATGATTCTCTCTCTCTTTGGCGACACTTGAATTGACAACAATTACTACAATTTGCAGTAATTTATTCATCACAGCTCAAATCGAGAAAAACATCAACAGAAAGGTATGTCTTTATTTGCTTCTGCTATTACCTAATGAAATACAAATACTAGTCACCAGTTATAGAATTATTACTACAGCTATAACAATGGTCAAGTGCACTCAAATTTCTCCCACTTGTCTAAATTGCTTCTTTCGTACAAAATATATATTTTTTGAGAATATTTTTGCAATTAGAGGACACTGCAAACACATTGAACCCGAAGCAACAAAACCCTACTACACAGTTTCAAAAAGAAGTGTTATATTCTCTTTGGTGTTTGCAGCATTTTTGATTTTTCCCACAATTTTGTACTTTTTTCATTTATCTGCTGTTTGTAAAAAGGATAAGTTTTTCTGTTTGCTATACAGAGCTGACCAAATTTTCGGTGTTACTAGTACTACTGTTTGTTTAATTCTTGCAGCTACAGCTAGTATTACCAGGAAAGAACGAGAACTCTGGTTAGATCTTTTCGAATCTCGAAAAAAGTTTTATGTTAGAGATATTACAATGGGGGAAATTTTTATAAAATTGAAATCACGAAGAGACCGGAGTTTTAAAATTCATGTATTAGTGATGACTCTTTTAGGATTACATAATGGATATCATTTTCATGATTCTTTACCGTTTTGTGACTTAAGAAAATTAATTCTTGTTGAGTGTTATGCTATACAGTCCACTAGTCTATTTCGAGCAACTCAGAGTATTCGGTTTATTGGCTTTCTGTTGGAAGCTTTAGAAAATTTGTTAAAATTAAGTTTGACAAATAAACTATTTACAAGGAAAGATATTTTAAACAGGTGTCAAGAATTGGCTGAAATTATCAACCAGAATGTAAATTTGGTAATGAAACACTTGCCTTATACTCTTCTAATTTGGATTCTCTCTTCAACTGCTTCATTAATTCTTAATATTTATATTATAATTAAACACCATGATGACAATTGGGTTACTTTAAGTATGCTTCAAGTCAGAACAGGAGTCATAATAATTGGCATTTTATTACTTTTGCAAAATGTTGAACGCACTTGGAATCGTAAGGTGAGTACAGTAAATTTATTGAAAACATTAATCAAACAATTTATCAGTCTTCTATTATCAGTATTACTAGTTTCATTGAATTAACATTATTAGTGTTTTATTGCTTAAACATGCTTTACTTTACTGGGGAAAAGGATAATTTTACTAAATATATTTTTGAGTCAAATCTCGTTTTTTTGATTTAATTTTTACCTATTTTGCTAGTTTTCTGATTTATGATTTTTACACTGAAACCATTAGTTGAAAAATAGAATTTAATTTTCACACGAGTGGTATCACTCCACTTGGGTATTACTAGAAAATATCCCAACAAATTGGTAAGTGTATTTTGATTAAATGATATCATTAAATACTGTGGCAAACACAGACATCACATTATACTGATTAACTCAATTATTGACTTACTCCTCTCTATTTATTTTCTCAAACTAGTTTTGTTTCAATGGGTGAGAACAGCACATGTTTTGTGTGTTTCACACGTTCCAGTTATAATATTTTTGAAAAACTTTTTCCTATTCAAGGATTTTGCCAACACTCCAAAAATCGATTTTCTTCTAAACCTGTATTTAAGGTGGAGCGAAAATTATGCATTTTCAATATTTTTGCATCTTGGATTTATATAATTCCGTTTTGTTTTTATTCGTTTATTTTGCCAGAAATTTGCAGTGGTGATGCATTTATGTGTTTAATTTTTTCTATTGATATATTATATCTCTCTGGTTCTATTATTATAACCATTTATCTTTTTTCAATACTGAAAATTCAAAAATTAGAGATGAATTGCTGGTCTTACATTTTCTGTTATCCTGGAGTTTATTGTCTCAAAAAAATTTTACTTCCCAGTGAGATCAAACAAATTAAATTTAGGAAAGTCATTGTTTTTGTTTTAATATTTTTTGTTAATGTATCTATGGGTGATCTTTGTTTCTACTTTCCTTATGATATTTATTTTGGCAAACTTTTCAGAAAACCCTTTATTTATCTTTGTTACTCTTTTCAGTGGTATATAGTTTTGGAGTTAACTCGAAGAATGAATAACATTAAATATGTCTTAGATGCTCTTAAAAAATCTATTGTTTTGAATGACACAAAGCTAGCAAAAGATCGTTTTCAGAAATATTCCAAACTCATTTTTGTAGTAAATTCTAATGTCCGAATGAACATGAAATATATGGCAGTTCTACTTTCTATATGGATCACACAATCAACAATTGGTTTAATTTTTAATATCTTTATTACAATAAGGTTGTATAATTATGATTTGGGTAGTTTGAGTACTTTAGAAACGAGGAGCTTAGCAACAATTCTGGAAATTATTATTTTACTGGTAATTGCAGAAGAAAACGCCAATAAAAAGGTAAGTTATATTACAATAACAACATGATTAATTTTAATCATTAATTATTATAATATGGCACGTAATTACAATTATTACTATTCTTTTACTACAATGTCTGCTTGCATTGTGTGTATTTTACAAACAAAATGCGATCTTCCTCGTCTACTATATCCAGTACAAGGCTATTGTCCTCATTCAAAATTTTTCCCGTCTATTCAACCAGTTTTCAAAATTTTGAAACCAATTTTATTTTTATTTTTTCTTCTCACATTAATTGGTCTTGGATTTATAACATGGCACTGGTTCTATTTACCAAAAATTTGCGAAAATGAAAACTCACTTTGTTTAATTTTCATTGCTGATCTTGTTTTTACCACTGGGACAATAATTTTAGTACTTTGTATTGCTCTGTACACTAAACTTCAATGGAAACAGCAACAAATCTGGTTAGGAGTGTTTCACAATTGGGAGATACAGAAACTGGGAGAACTGATAGACTCATCAGATTTACGAAAGATCGAAATTAAGAGAAATTTTGAAATAGTGATGGCTGTATTTGAGCTTATTGCTGGAGCTATTCTACAATACAAATTTAATAAAGATATACTTCCGTGGTATTTTTTCCGAAGATTGATTTTAGCTGGGTGTAGTGCAGTAACAACCTACGGCGTTTTTGAAGTTATTCATAGACTTAGGATAATTGGAGCCATGTTTAGAGGCTTAGAAAATTCACTGATAACAACTTTAGATCAAAAAATTTTTGAGAATTTTTATGCTTATAGTGAACTAGTTTTGTTGACTAATGCAAGTGTCATAATTATGTCCCAATATTCTACTGCAGCTTTTATTATCTGGAATCTTTCAAGTATTATTTCTTTGATTTTTAATATTTATATTTGGATGCAATATTCTGATTATGATTCTTATGTTTTGGGATGTCTCCAGCTTAGGACTTTTGTTACAATTATGGAATTGTGTTTTATGTATATCAGTGGAGAAAATAATCTTTCTCGCAAGGTGAGTTATTTATTTTTTGTGTGCTTACTAGACATAATTAAAAGACAACTGCGAAAAGTGCTAATGAGGTCGTAGGTCGAGTTGTGTTTCTTAACTTGCAACTTTTTAATAAATTTTGAGTTGCGTAATGTTTATTACACCACTAGTTACGTAAAGAATTTTATTATGGAATGAAATAAGTGTTATTAAATGACATAATAAGCTCTAATTGCCACAGTCGTAGATAATATTTATTATGCTATTACTGAGTTATTTATAGTCGTAATAGATCATTATGATAAACATTTTGATTAATTAAGTACACTCCACAGACTGGAGTACACTGTTTTTACATTTATATATCACTAGACTTGTGCTTTTGCTGAAAAATATTGTAGCAAAAAGGTGAGTTTTGTGATAACAGCTTTGGCTAATGTAGTAATTAGCTCATCAATGTTTTTACTATCAGTTTCAACAAATCAGTTGATTAGTGTAGTTACAATGGGGGAAAACAGCACGTGTCTTGTGTGTCTTCTATGCACGAATTACAGTATTTTCCAAAAAATGTACCCCCTTCAAGGATTTTGCCCCCACTTGAAACAGTTTTCTCCCAAACCTGTATTCAAAGTAAATCGAAAATTGATCATTTTCAATGTTGTTTTTAGTCTGATTTTTGTTGTTCCTTGTTTTTCGTATTTATTTGTTTTGCCGGGAATTTGCCGCAGTGATGATGGTTTCATGTGTCTAATTTTTTCTATCGATACGTTATTTATTTCCGTTTCTATTGCCATGTCTTATTACCTTTTTTTCGTTCTGAAATTGCAAAAACAGGAGATGAATTGCTGGTGTCAGATTTTTTATTATCCTGAGATGTATAGTCTTGAAAAAATTTTGCTTCCGAGTGAGATAAAAAAAATTAAATTTAGAAAACTGGTTGCTCATATTTGTGTTCTCTGTGTAAATGCTTTGATGGTTGTGCTTTATTTTTATTTTCCTTATGATGACTATCCTGGGCATAGTTTCAGAAAACCTTTTATATTTCTTTGTTATTCTATGCAATGGTATATAGTTCTGGAGCTTTCACAAAGAATAAATACTATAAAAAATATTTTAAATGCTTTAAAAAAATCGATTATTTTAAATATTTCAAGTATTACAAATGATCGTCTTCAAAATTATTGTAAACTAATTCTTGTTATTAATTCTAATGTCCGAATGAATATGAAGTATATGGCTGTTGTAATTTCTTTATGGATCAGTCAATCAACAATTGGTTTAATTTTTAATATTTATGTTTCGATAAGATTGCATAATTACAATAGGGGTGGTTTGAGTAATTTGGAAACGAGGAGTGTTGCACTTATTTTGGAAATTATTATTCTGCTTGTAATTGCAGAAGAAAGCGTCAATAAACAGGTAAGAAGATAATCAATTATGATTAATTACACTGCAGTACAAAGTGGTTAAGCTTGTTTTAATTAGATGATAATAACAGATAGCTACGACAAATACTATAATTAGTCGAAAGCTTATTGACTATTTGTTGGTTTAGAAAAATAGTTGAGTGCATCCAATGGGGAAGAACAGCACGTGCCTTGTATGTCTTATCCGATCGAATTACAATGTTTTTGAGAAATATTATCCGATTCAGGGATACTGCGAACACTCTAAATCACGATTTTCTAATTACCCTACGTTTAAACTAAACCGAAAATTATATATTTTAAATATGTTTTCATGTTTAATTTTCACTTTTCCACTTCTCTCGTATGTCTACATTATGCCGAAAATTTGTCGCACTGATGGTTTTATGTGTTTAATTTTTTCTGTCGATGCATTCGTTCTCTTTGTTTTTGTTTTTATGTGTGTTTTTCTTTATTTCGTGATGGAAATTCAAAAAATGGAAATGAACTCCTGGGTTTCTGTTTTTTACAATCCTGAAGTGTATAGCCTCGACAAAATTTTGCTTTCAAGTGATATAAAGAGAATTCAATTTAAAAAATTTGTAGTTTTTGTTTTAATAGTGACTGCCAATATTTGTATAGGTGTACTATATTTTTGCTTTCCTTATGATGTGTATCCGGGATATGCTTTGAGGAGACCATTTGTTTTCATTTGTTATTCTTTGCAATGGTATCTAGTTTTCGAAATTGTTCAAAGAATAAATAATATGAAATGTGTGCTACAAGCTTTTAAAAAATCTATTGTTTGTAATAATAAAAGACTATCAAGTAATCGTCTTCAAAAATATTGCAAATTGATCTTTGTTATTCATTTAAATCTTAAACTTTATATGGATTTTATGTCGATGTTGGTATTTCTATGGATCAGCCAATCAACCCTCGGTCTAATTTTCAACATTTTTGTTACAATAAGGTTGTACGACTATAATATTAGTGGACTTATTTTTCTGGAAACTATGAGTGTGGCAATAATTTTGGCAATTATTATTTTATTGGTAGTTGCAGAAGAAAACGTCAATAAAAAGGTAAGACATTTTTGAAATAATTCGTAAAAGCAAAATTTGTTTTTTGAAACATAATTCCTAATTAATTTGTTATTGGTACAACTATTATCTTGGAGAACACCCTGTATTGACTTTATAAATAATCGCTAATTTGCAGAATGCTTTAAGTTCAACTGATCATGTAGTAAGTAAAAACAGTCGTCTGCGTTGATTGACAGTTATATCAAGTCTGTTCATTCAATTTTAGCGCAACTAGAAGGACTTTAATTACGAGTAAAACGTTTTTTGTCAAATTATTGTGTCTGTCTCTTTATTTAGTTACTATTCTGTTAATATATAATTGTAGAAAAAGCGTCAATTAACAGATAAATAAGCAATTTTGATTTATCACAGCGTAAATAGATAGCTTGTTTTAATTAGATGATAATAATCGATTGCTACAACAAACACAGACACAACACATTATACCGATTAAACTTATTAATCGAAAGCTTATTGACTTTATTGGACAAAATAGTTTGGTGTGTTCAATGGGGAAGAACAGCACGTGTCTTGTATGTCTTATCAGAACGAATTACAATATTTTTGAAAGATGTTTTCCAATTCAGGGATACTGCGAACATTCCAAAACACAGTTTTCATCTAAACCTAGGTTTAGACTAAATCGAAGATTGTATATTTTAAATATTGTTTTGTGTTTAGCTTTTTTTATTCCATTTTCCTCGTATTTATCTATTTTACCGACAATTTGTCGCAGTGATGGTTTTATGTGTTTAATTTTTTCTATCGATGCGTTAAATCTTTCTCTTTCGATTCTTATGTCTGTTTGTCTTTTTTTTGTGATGAAAGTTCAAAAATTAGAAATGAATTGCTGGTCCAATATTTTTCAAAATCCTGAAGTGTATAACCTGGATAAAATTTTACTTTCAAGTGAGATAAAGAAAATTCAGTTTAAAAAATTTTTTGATTTTGTGCTAATACTAATTGCCAATATTTTTATAGGTGTACTATGTTTTTATTTTCCTTACGATGTGTTTTCCGGTCAAGCCTTAAGGCGACCATTTATTTTTCTCTGCTATTCTTTCCAATGCTACATGGTTTTCGAACTTGTTCAAAGGATAAACAATATTAAATATGTGCTAGACGCTTTTACAAGATCTCTTATTTTAAATGACGAAACATTGACAGTTGATCGGGTTCGAAAATATTGCAAATTAATTTTAGTCATCAATTCAAATGTTAAACTATCTATGGTTTTTATGTCATTGATGGTATTTTTATGGATCAGTCAATCAACAATCGGTCTTATTTTTAATATTTTTGTTACAATACGGTTATATGATTATGATCTTGGTAGTCTGACTACTCTGGAAACTAGAAGTGTAGCAACAATTTTGGAAATTATTATTTTGTTAGTAATTGCAGAAGAAAGCGTTAATAAAAAGGTAAGATTTATTCAGATAATTTTTCCACTAAATACAAACAAATTTTTTTAAAAAAACACAATTTTTAATTTCAAATTGTTTTTTTCGGAAATTATTAATTTACTTAGTCACTACTGAATCAATTATTGTTATTACGTGAAGTCTAATTCATCATTTATTAAGTAATAAGACATTTGTTTCATTTATTTGATCCCAATTATGATTAGTTGTCTACAAAATGGCGGTTCCAACAGACTGTGTTGTGTGTCTTCTAAATTTAAACATTAACCGTTTGTTTCATCCTGTTCAAGGTTATTGCCCACATTCAAAATTTTTCAAATCTTTAAAACCAAAATACGAATTGTCAAAATTTCGTATTTTTCTTGATATTGTCTTATCTCTCACTTTTTTATACCCAATTTATTTATTTCTAATTTATACTCCAATTGCTTGTCACAGTCAAAACTCTTCTTGTTTACTTTTTGTTTCTGATCTAATTTTTATATCAGGCAATTCACTTATTGTCATTTTGTATTTCTTAAATATTAAATTACAACTTAAAGAAATGAGTCAATGGATCTACATTTTTGAGTGTTGGAAAAAATTGGGGTTTTTTAAGAAAGGGTTATGTTCCAAAACACAATTTAAAAATTTTAAATTTCGTCAAAATTTGGTCACTTTTATAATAAGTGTTGCAACAATATTTTATATTTTTTTAAACATTTTTTACTCTTATGATAAGCTTCCTTTGAGCATCTGGAGACGATTTGTAATTATTTCTTGGCATAATATATACAGCTATGGTGTTTTTGAGTCAATTCAAAGAACAATATTTATTGGAAATATTTTAGATTCTTTGAATCATGCTTTACAATCGAGTTTAAACAGTAAACTCAAAAATGCAAAACTATTTTTTTCTCCAAAAATTCTTGAAGCTTACAACATCTCACTTTTGGCAATTTATACCAACACAAAAGTCTTATCAAAATTTTTAGCCCCAACTACTATAATTTGGACTCGAACTAGTATTACCTCCTTAATTCTTAATGGTTATACAACGGTTATGTTTTTTGATATTTATACTCTATTTTTTGTCCAACTACGAACTGTTATCACAATAATCGAACTTTGTCATTTTTACTACAGCGCTGAAATTAATCTTCAAAAAAAGGTGAGTTTTTTCCACACCAATTACTTGATGCTTGTTATTACACCATTTAGGTCATTTATTGTGGTCATTATATCATGCCTCATCAAAGTAAACCTGCATTAGTAACTCAACAATGCATTATTCAACAACTCCAAAAGTAAACAACTGTTTTGTGTGTCTTCTAGAGTCGCGACTTGATATTTTCCGATTATTTTTTCCAATCAGAGGCAGTTGTCCTCACTCTTCAACACCTTCAAAAGAAGCTAAATACAAAATTTCTTGGCTGGTGTTTCTTTTCGATGTTGTGGTTTTCTTTATTTTGTTTTTTGCTTGGTTAACTTACTTTATTTATCCTCCGAGAGTTTGTAAAACCGACCAAGCACATTGCTTGATTTTTCTAGGAGAGCAGATTATTACAACAATTAGTTTAGCAATTGGTGTTTTAGAAGTGTTGTATATGAAAAAGCAACTCGTTGAGTTTAATTCGTGGGCCAGATTGATGGATAAGAGAAGTTTTTACGGCTTGAAAAACATGATGAGTGATGAAGCACTAAAAAAATTTCTTTTTTTCAGAGAAGCAATGATGACGATAATTTTCTTCTCTTCAGTTTGTACTCTAGGTTTGATTGTTTTTGTATCACTTGATAATTTACCTTGGAATGAGCTAAGAAAGTTTTTGGCTTTTATTTGCTACAGTTTTCAATCTTATGTCACTCTTGATCTGTCTCAGAAAATTAGAATTGTTGGAGAAATTTTGGAAACTTTTAAGCAAACTGCTACAACTGCTCTTTCAAAAATATCTATCCGGTGATTTCTCACAACTCTCAAGATTTAACTCTTGAAATAATCTTGGGAAAGTTCAACAATTTTTTTCTTATTACTTATAAAAACATGAATTTGTTTATGAATTATATCATCATCATTTTGATTTTGTATTGTCTTGCAGTGATTACAACACTGATTCTCAACGTTTATATTTTAATTAAATTTCGTAATTACACTTTTTATGTACTGTTTTTAGTAGAGTGTCGAGTTTTAGTCATGATTGGACGTATTATACTATTTTTTGTAGCAGCAGAAAATAACCTCAAGCTTAAAGTAAGTATCTATTTTTTTTCTTTAATTAGAAATAAATTAATTGCTTTTCAATATTTTGTTGGTGCAAATTAACTGTTTTTTAATTAGCTAGCAATTGCTGTCTACATTCTTCCTTACCCAAAATAGAAATTTTTCAAATTTTTATAAATACCAGTCTGTTTTTTAATGTTTATCACTAACTCAGATGTTTTTAAATACGAAATCTAACTGCAGTAGTTTAAGATAATTTTGTATAATTTTTTCTGTCGATTTAAGAGTATTCAGTTTATAAATTTTGCTTGAAGCATTTTTCAAATATTTACTCGCTTTTCTAGTTCTCACGAACTGACTAACTGCCCAGTCAATGTCAGCTTCTTATATAACTATACGTCCTTCTAGAATGTGTCCTGAAGTTTCGTGGTCTTTCTCCTCTCAGGCGAAGGGATGACGAAGCGATGAGTCATTTTTCTAGAACGGTCTTCACAACCTAATGTTAATTTTTCTAAATTTTTAAAAATTGTAGTTTATGTATCACTGAATCAAAATCTACTTGCATTTTTTTGTAGTAATTTTTGAACTTTTTTTTGGTTGTAATTCGATAACAGATGAGTAAAAAATCAATTTTGCATTATCAGTATTATCACATTAGATTTAGCTTGTAATATAAAAAGGAAAAGTTTATTATAATTAGATGAAAATGACAGATAGCTAGGACAAACATGGGCAAAACATTATCCCGATTAAACTTATTGGCTGAGAGCTCTTTTGGTTTGAACAAGATAGTTTAGTGCGTTCAATGGGGAAGAATAGCACGTGTCTTGTATGTTTAATTCGTCCGAATTACCATGTTTCTACAAAGTATTATCCGGTTCAAGGATACTGTGAACACACCAAAACGCGATTTTCTATTAAACCTACGTTTAAACTAAACCGAGAATTATATATTTCAAGTATTCTTTTATGTTTTCTTTTTATTGTTCTATTTTCTTTGTATTTCTCTGTTTTACCGAAAATTTGTCGCAGTGATAGCTTTATGTGTTTAATTTTTTTCATCGATCTATTCATTCTTGCTGTTTTTGCTTTTATGGCTGTTTTTGTAATGAAGATCCAAGAATTAGATTTGAATTGCTGGGCTAAGATTTTTCACAATCCTGAAATGTACAAGCTTGATGGAATTTTATTTCCAAGTGAGATTAAACAAATTCAGTATAAAAAAATTGTGGTTTTTTTGTTAATAACATCTGCGAATATTTGTGTAGGTGTTTTATATTTTTGCTTTCCTTATGATGTGTATTCAGGTTATGTTTTAAGAAGACCGTTTATTTTCGTTTGCTACTCTTTGCAACGGTTTTTGGGTTTCGAGTTTGTTCAAAGGATAAACATTATTAAATACATGCTGGACACTTTAACAAGATCTATTGTTTTCAACAATAAAAAGTTCTCAATTGATCGTTTTCAAAAGTACTCCAAATTGATTTATTTGGTTTTTGATTCGAATCTTAAACTATGGCTTTTATGGCAATGAGTCTATAATTATAATCTGGGTAATTTGACTTCTCTGGGAACTATTAGTGTGACAACAAAAAAGGTGAGATTTATGAAATAATTATTCTTGCTTTAAATACTGCAAAAAATTAGATTAATATTGAATAAGTTAATTAATTCACACAGTAATAACAGCGATTGTCGTCGCTTCGGTAAACCGCTCACTTTTCGAGCGCTTCTGATTAGCTCGGTCATTGACTCTGCCCGCTTATATAACGTTACGTTTTTCTAGCACGTTATACGTTAGTTAGTAGTAGTAGTTAGTAGTAATAGTTAATACGTATTAGTTATATGCTATTTTATCATTTCTGTGGTGTTTTCTTAAACTATTTTCTCGAAACTATCTTTCTCTTGAATTTATTGTAACAATGCAACCAAAATCTAATTTTTCACAACCACTTTGTTCAGTTTTTTGAAAACACAATTTATAATTTATTGTAAACTATTATTCTAGTACTACTAAATGCAAAAGTGTCAATCAACAGATCAAGTTCAATTATCATTATCACACTACATTTAGCTTGCAAGTTTGTTATTAGATAAGAAAAACAGATAGTTGAGACAAATTAAGACAACACATTACACCGATTAAACTTATTAGTTAGAAAGCTCTAATGGTTTAAAAAATAGTTTAATGCGTTCAATGGGGAAAAACAGCACGTGTCTTGTATGTCTCATCCGTTCGAATTACAATGTCCTTAAAAAATATTATCCAATTCAAGGATACTGCGAACACTCTAAAACGCGATTTTCTGGTGAACCCACGTTTCAGCTAAATCGAAAATTACTAATTTTGAATATTTTTTCATATTTACTTTATATTGTTCCATTTTTATCCTGTATCTACATTTTGCCGCAAATTTGTCGCAGTGATGGTTTCATGTGTTTAATTTTTGCTGTTGATGCATTCGTTCTTTTTGTTTTCGCTTCAATGTCCGTTTTTCTTTATTTCGTGATGAAAACTCACAAATTAGAAATGAATTCCTGGGCTTATGTTTTTCACAATCCTGAAGTGTTTAACCTCGATACAATTTTACAGTCAACTGAGGTTCGACAAATTCAGTTTAAAAAAATTGTGGTTTTTGTGTTAATATTGTTTGCCAATGTTTTTATGGGTGTACTATATGTTTATTTTCCTTACGATGTGTTTCCTCTGGTCATGTTTTGAGAAGACCGTTTGTTTTTGTTTGTTATTCTTTTCAGTGGTACGTGATTTTTGAGCTTGTTCAAAAAATAAATACTGTCAAATATGTGTTAGAGGCTTTAACAAGATCGGTTGTTTTCAATAATAAAAAATTATCAATCCCTGGTCTTCAAAATTATTGCAAACTGATTTTGGTTATCAATTCGAATGTTAAACTAACTATGAATTTTATGTCAACGGTAGTTTTTTTATGGATTACCCAATCAACAATCGGTTTAATTTTCAATATTTTTGTCACAATAAGGTTGTATGTCTACAATCTTGGTAGTTTAAACTCTCTGGAAGCTATGAGTGTAGCAACAATTTTGGCAATTATTATTTTGTTAGTAATTGCAGAAATAAACGTTAATAAAAAGGTGAGTTTATTGAATTATTATTTGTAAACACAATTTATAGTTGAATGTTTATATTTTTGAATTGTCTTGGGGAACATAAACTTTATAGGAAATTATTAATTTAATAGATGGTTCGTCATTATTAAGCAATTATTGTTATTACATTTACTTTAATTATTTATCATTTGTTAAGTAATAAGACACTTGTTCAAATCATTTGATCCTTGTAATAGTTGCGTGGTATAACAATTTTTTAAATTATTTATTTAAACATTTGTAGATTATACGATAAGATCCTTTTGAGCATCTGAAGACGACTTCTATTGCGACGTAAGTGCGAATTCGGTTTTTTTTTATTCAAAGAGTTAGATTAATAACAAATCATTCATATTTACTCTACACAAATATACACAACACTAATTTAATAAATAAATAACTCGATAATCAGACAGTAATAATTACGATCGCCGTCACTTTAATAATGTCGCTTCCGAGTATATCGCTCAATTTAATCGCTGAAGATGGGCAGCAGTCTGTGAGATTGTGGGTTAAATATTAATAGTTAAATCTTCTTAATTTATGTGATGCATTGTTAATCCGATTTTTTGTGATGAAGGTAACGCATTGAAAATTGTCTGCTGCTATACCTAAATAATTAATTTTGATTATATTACACTATGTTTTACTTGTAGAGAGAGACAAACTTATTTCTATTAGATAATAATATCAGATAGCTACAACAAACACAGACAATACGCTAAACCTATTAACTGAAAGCTTATTGACTTTATTGGTTTAGACAAAATAGTTTTGTGTCTTCAATGGGCGAGAACAGCACGTGTCTTGTATGTCTTATTCGTCCGAATTACTATGTTTCTGCAAGATATTATCCAGTTCAGGGATATTGCGAGCACTCCAAAACGCGATTTTCTATTAAACCGAGGTTTAAAATCAACCGAAAATTATGCGTTTTAAATATTTTTTTATGTCTTCTTTTTATTGTTCCTTTAACCTCGTATATCTATATTATGCCGAAAATTTGTCGCAGTGATAGTTTTATGTGTTTAATTTTTTCTGTGGATGTATTGATTCTTCTTGTTTTTAATTTTATGTTTGTTTTTCTTTTTTTCGTGATAAAAATCCAAAAATTGGAATTAAACTGCTGGATTAAAATTTTTTACGCTCCTGAAGTGTATAAGCTAGAGAAAATTTTACTTTCAAGCGAAATTAAACAAATTCAATTTAAAAAATTTGTAGTTTTTGTGTTAATATTATTTGCCAATATTTGTATGGGTGTACTATATTTCTGCTTTCCTTATGATGTGTATTCGGGACACTTTTTAAGAAGACCGTTTATTTTTCTTTGCTATTCATTTCAGTGGTATATGGTTTTTGAGATGGTTCAAAGGATAAATAATATTAAATATGTGCTAGAGGCTTTTACAAAATCTATTGTTTTTAATAATGAAAAGTTATCAATTAGTCGTCTCCAAAAGTATTCCAAATTGGTTTTAGTTATTAATTCTAATTTTAAACTAACTATGGTTATTATGTCGATGTTGGTATTTTTGTGGATCAGTCAGTCAACAGCTGTATTAATTTTCAATATTTTCATTACAATAAGATTGTGTGACAGTAATTTTGGTAGTTTGAGTTCTCTGGGAACTATGAGTGTAGCAACAATTCTTGCAATTATTGTTTTATTGGTAGTTGCCGAAGAAAACGTTAATAGAAAGGTAAGATTTGTAAAGATATTATTTTTGCACTAATTCAAGCAAAAAGTGATTTTCACGACAACTTATAAAGCACAATTTATAAAGGAGATTGTTTTCATCTTATGGCAATCTAATGGTCAATCAAATCGAGATTTTTTTATATCAATCGATAGCTCTTGAAATAAAGAGCAATTGGTATCATTGCGCCAACTTTGTAAGTCATCAAATAAAGTCCCTATTGAAGATTAAAAAATTAAAAACGGCAATACAAAATGTATTGGCAAGAGTGAGAGCCAGTGAGATCGGACAAAATGAGAGGTGGGAATGTTTGGAAGTATATAAATTATCAAAGCTCGATTTGATAATTTATTTGGATAATTTTTATTTGATAATTGGACCCTAATAATATCGTACTTTCAACAATAAGCTTAACGTTATGGGAGGGTGCATTATGGTTTAGGACATTTCAGATAATATTGAGAAAAAAATGTAAATACCAAGAAATATCTATTTAGCCGGTTTCTGGCCTAAGGTCCAAGTACCGACTTAATCCTCATAAATAACAAGTGAGAGTTTTATGAACTTAGTGACAGAAGTCATTTAAACTTTCAATTAATCTAGTCACTTTATTTGAAGAAATACAAAGTTGACGCAATGATACCAATTGCTTCTTATTTCAAGAGCTATAGATTGATATAAAAAAATTTTGATTTGAGTGGTCATTAGATTTTTCAAATGTCTTAGGGAATATTGACTTTATAAAAAATTAATAATTTCTTATATGTTCGGGCACAATTTCGCTTTTTTTGCTTCAGCTCTGAAATTAATCTTCAACATGATGTCAGTTTTTTCTGCACCAATTACTTGATGCTTGTTATTACACCAAAGACTAATTTAGGTTCTTTATTGTTATTACATCATGCCTCATCAAAATAAACCTGCATTAGTAACTCAACAATGCATTACTCAACAACTCCAAGAGTAAACAACTGCTTTGTGTGTCTTCTAGAGTCGCGACTTGATATTTTCCGATTATTTTTTCCAATCAGAGGCAGTTGTCCTCACTCTTCAACACCTTCAAAAGAAGCTAAATACAAAATTTCTTGGCTGGTGTTTCTTTTCGATGTTGTGGTTTTCTTTATTTTGTTTTTTGCTTGGTTAACTTACTTTATTTATCCTCCGAGAGTTTGTAAAACCGATCAAACACTTTGCTTGATTTTTCTAGGAGAGCAGATTATTACAACAATTAGTTTAGCAATTGGTGTTCTAGAGGTGTTTCATATGAAAGAGCAACTAATCGAGTTTAATTCTTGGACTAGGTTGATGGATAAGAGAAGTTTCTACGGCTTTAAAGATATGATGAGTGATAAAGCACTCAAAAAATTTCTTTTCTTCAGAGAAGCTATGATGTTAATGAGCTTCTTCTCTTCGGTCAGTACTCTTGTAGTTATTGTTTTTGAATCACACGATAATTTGCCGTGGAATGAACTTAGGAAATTTTTAGCATTTATTTGCTACAGTTTTCAGTCTTATATCACTCTTGATTTATCTCAAAAAGTTCGAATTGTTGGAGAAATTTTAGAAACTTTTAAGCAAACTGCTACAACTGCTCTTTCTCAAAATCTATATCCAATTTTTTCTGACAATGATCAGGACATGACTCTGGAAAATATTTTGCAAAAATTCAACAACTTTTTTCGTATTATTTATTCTAATATGAATCTGTTTATGAAATATATACTTACTGTTTTGATTCTGTACTGTCTTGCAATTATTGCATCGTTGATTCTTAATGTTTATATTATAATTAAATTTAGTGATTATTCTTTTTTCGTACTGTTTATTGTGGAATGCCAAATATTACTTATGATTGGAAGAATTGTAACATTTTTTGTAGCAGCAGAAAATAATCTCAGACTCAAAGTAAGTACTTTTTTAATTTAGTGATTTATGTTTTGTTTCTGAAACATTGTTGTTAACTGATAAAATATTTTTTTATTTTATTTTAAAGTGTTCAGTCGTGTCACTATCAGTCAGCACCTGTGTGGTCTGAATTTTCGAAGTTAAATTAGAGGAAAAAATTGTAGTTTTTTCTACGACATTTCAAGAGTATCTACTTCTTGAATTTTGCTACAAAATCATAATGTTTAGAGCAGTAATTAAGACTCTAAAACTTTTATTAAGTGCATGATAAAAGAAATGTGTTTTTTTGGTTCCAATTTCTACATATTAATATTTCTATTCTTTTTGGATCCTAACAATGACAATTAATTTTAAACAGTCCTTTTTTGGAGAGATACAATTATAAAAACATTACTGTTATGCTGCTACAAATTCCGACAATTTCCACAATTTCTTTCTCTAGTTTCTATAGTCTATGTTCAGGACGCTCAACTACCAATTCAGGTGAGTAAAACCCGATTACATGTTGTTATTTTTCTAAAGTAATTAACTCGTTAAAGAACTCGTTACCATTCAATGATAATTTACTTCGGTTTCTATTACCTGAATTGCTACAATTTTTTAGTCACAATGAGATCTCCAAACTGTTTTGTGTGTTTCACTCACGTTGTTTTTAAATCTTTCTTTTTTCTATATTTAATTCAATCTAAATGCCCTCATTCAAAAACGTACTTTGCTGCTAAACCTTCTTTTGCTATTTCTAGACTATCAGTGAGTTTGTTAGCTATAATGTCGATATGTATGCTCTTTGCTGTATTTCTCTCTTTTTCATTTTTGCCTGACATATGTTCCACTAAAAATTCATTTTGTATGATAATGCTAGGTGATTTGGTATATCTTTTAAATACCATTATTATGTCGCTTGTTATTGTTTTCTGTGCTAGAATCTTTCTCAAAGTCAATCAAGCATGGTCTAGTATTTTTGAAAATTACAAGTACTACGGTTTTAAAAATATTATTTCACAAAAGAATTTTAACAGATTTTTATTAGTAAACAGACTTTTAATAATATTAATTATTGTTGTGATAATAACAACAGTTATACACCACTTTTCTGAAATTTCTTACGACCAATTACCTTCGCACAATTTGAGAACTTTTTTTCTAATCCATAGTATTATTTTACAACTTACTGTGAGTTACGACTTAAAACGAATGCTTATCCTTGCTGGATTATTGCTTGAAAATGTAAAAGTTAATTTTTGTTCTAGAACAAAAAAAAAATATTAGATTTACCAGACTTATTCAGTTTTTCTTAGCAATTAATTACAACATTTATCTGGTAAATATATTTGTTACTCTGCTTATATCTATTTGGCTTGTTACAACAATGATTTATTTAATTTTTAATCTTTATGCTGTTTTGGACTACTCCTCTTATAATTTATTTACATTTTGTATGTTGCAATTAAGAACAATTGGAATAATAGTAGGATGTTCGTCAACGTATTACCTTCACGATATTAATTTGAAACAAAAGGTAAGTCAAAAAAAAATATTAATTCACTTAAGAACAATTAATTTAACTGATAACTATATTAGACTAGAATGGGCTATTGGGTAAGTTTATTATCATTTCTACCATGCAACCATCAAGTGATTGTTTTCCTTGTGTTCTTCATATACCATGGGATCCATTTATTTTTTTGAACCCCTCTAAACCCTACTGTCCACATTCAAAATGTCGCTACTCTTCAAAGTCAATATTTAAGTTTTCTAAATTTTTTGAAATAGTGGCTTATTTATCAATAATTCCAAACCTACTTGCAGCATTTTCTTGCACTAACCAGCTACTAGTTCTGTGGAAATCTAATCGTTTACTATTTCTTTTAATTTTTGCTGATTTACTCTATCTTCTAAATATATTTTTTACAGCATTTCTTGTTTGCATTCAATTTAAAGCTCAGCTTCAAGAGTTGCGTGCTTGGAATGAAGTTATAATCAATCGACAACATTTTGGACTAAAATCTATTCTTGATAAAAATAACACAAAGAAGTTTATTAAATACCGAAAATATGTATCTATTGCCAGCTATTTTTACATCTTTTTTGTAGCAACACTGCGTTATATATTCGTCTACGACAAGCTTCCTTGGAGCAATCTAAGGTCATTTTGTTTGATTTATAGTACATTGTTACATACTTTTATATGTTTTGAGTTTTGCTTTAGAGTTTTGATGCTTGGGAGTTCCTTAAAAGCTCTAAAATACTCTCTAAGTTTTGAAAAAATACGTGGAGAAATTGTCGTCAGATATATTCGATTTGTTATGGTGATTCACAGAAATGTGATTATGATTTTGCAGTTTATCAAATATTTTTTATCTCTGTGGATTTTAACAACAACCATCAGTTTAATTTTAAACATTTTTATTTTGGTAAGGTACAAGGGCAACAACACTGGCGTTTTTTTGCTACAGATCAGAACTTTTTCTGCTATTTTGTCTCTACCTTTCATGCTTGTTGTCCACGACACTTAACTTCAGAAAACGGTGAGTCTGTTTTATCTGTCTTAATTAATTATCTCATTAAAGATTAATTCATAAAGTAGCGTTTACTAATAAGAAAACATTTTAATACAATTAGTTAAATTATAAGAAAAATTGGTGTAATTATTTTATTATTATAGAAAACAAGCTTTCCGAACATTAAGAACAATTGGGGAAATCTATAAATTTAGTGACATTATTTTTACAATATTAATTTGTAAATTTTTTCTTTTATTATTCGCATTAATGATAAGTCACGACGACCTGTGGGGAAAATTTTAGGTATCAGGGAAATAAGGACTGTCAACAACAATTTTTGCTGACATTCAATGACTAAAGTAAAATTCTTTTCTCCGCCATATTTCAAGCGATTGTAGCGCTTTTATTAGTGATTATCCTTGCGGATAATGTGTGTTTGTATCGATATTAATTCACTTAAGACTAAAGAACTAATTGTATTAGTCTAGAATGAGTTATTGAAATAAGTTTCTCATTATTAATTCTAACCATGCAACAACCAGTTAGTGATTGTGTACCTTGTGTTTTTAGAATTCCATGGGACCCATTTCTTTTTATATACCCCATTAAGGGCTACTGCTCACACACAAAATCTCGCTACTCTCTACGTCCAACATTCAAGTTTTCTAAATTTTGTGAAATAGTGGTTTATTTATCGTTGATTCCAATTCTTCTTGCAGCATTTTCATGCACGAACCAGCTACTTGTTTTGTTTAAATCAGATCGTCTACTTTTTCTTCTAGTTTTTGCTGACCAAGTGTATCTTGTAAACACCACGATTACAGCATTTATAATTTGTATACAATTTAGCACTCAATTTCGCGAAATGCGTGCTTGGAATAAAATTATAATCAACCGGCGGTTTTTTGGAATGAAGCACATTCTTGATGAAGTTAACACAAAGAAGCTTCATAAATACCGAAAGTATTCAACTGTGGCTATCTATTTTTATATACTTTTTGAGACAACAATGCGCTATCTTTTTGTCTACGATTATTTTCGTTGGAGCAATATGAGATTATTTTGTTTGATTTACCGCTCATTGGTCCAGACTCTTTCTTGTTTTGAGTTTTGCTACAGAATTATGATGCAAGCAAATACTCTCACAGCTCTAAGAAACTCTCTAATTTCTGAAAAATTATCTGAAAAACTTGTAGCGAGATATATTCGTTTTGCTATGGTCCTCCACAGAAATTTGATTATGATTTTGGAATTTATTAAATATTTTATTTCGCTTTGGATTTTCACAACAACTATCAGCTTGATTTTAAATATTTTTATTTTAGTGAGATACAAAGATAGCAATGTTGGTGTGTTTCTCCTACAGCTTCGAACTTTTTCCTCTATTGTCTCTCTGATTTTTATGCTTGTTGTCCATGACAATCAGCTTCGGAATAAGGTGAGTTTTTTGGCTTAATTAATTACATCAATCATTGACGTAAGTAATTCACTTAAACTACATTCAGTAATGAAAAAACTTGTAACAACTATAACATTTAGTTAGCAATGAGATCCCCTAACTGTTTTGTGTGTTACACTCATGCTATTTTCGGGACGATTTATTTTCTCTATCCGTTTAAATGCACTTGCCCTCATTCAGATACTCACTTCTCTTCTAAACCCTCTTTTACTATTTCGAAATTATTACTAACTGTTTTAGTTATATTATCAGTTTTTATGCTTCTTCCTGTCTATGTGTTTTCCTTTTTTAGCTAATCTATGTACTACCAAAAATTCACATTGTCTTATAATACTGAGTGACTTAATTTTTACCACAACCGTTATTTTTTTAGTTATTCTTGTGCCTTTATTTGCTAAAGATTTTCTAAAATTATTTAATGCGTGGTCAAGTATTTTTGAAAATTATAAATATTACGGTTTTCAAAATATTATCTCTGACGATATTTTTCGAAAAATAAAATTTGCAAATAGAGTACAGTTTATTGTGATTGTCCTCATGTGTATTGCAGCTGTAACAACTTGTTTTTTTGAATCTTCATACGACGATCTGCCGTGGTACAGATTTAGAGCAATTTCTCTGTTATACAGTGCGATTTTTTAGACTGTTTTTTGTTTTGACTTGATGCGGATTATCGTCTTAATTGGAATTTTACTTGAAAATGTAAAACTAATTCTAAATAATGCTACTCATATTTCTAAATTACGAATAACACGCTTTGTTCACTTTTTTATGACTCTTCATCGCAATCTTAATTTAGCAAATTTATTTTTTACTTTATTCCAAATTACTGGCTTATTATTAACAATGATTTATTTAATTTTTCATATTTATGCTCTTTTAGATCACGCTTCTTATAATATATATACTTTTTCTGTTATACAATCGAGAACAATTTTTACAATAATTACATGTGTTTTGAGTTATTACATTCTCGACATTAATTTAAAAAAGGTAAGTGTACAGTTTTTGCAGTACTTTTAGTTGTATATACGAACAAAAAAAATTTTGGTTATTTTTTATAAGTAGGTTGTTTAAATTTTTATTAAGCAACATTGAGAGGGCAGTAAAGTTTTTTTTTGGCACTGATTGAGCTGGCCAGCAATTTTTTGGAGACCCGGCGCCCAAAAAACCCGGAGACCAAGCGCTCAACAAACTGTTTCTAATCCAATTAATTAATAGATTAATTAATTAATCCAATAAAAAGCACTAAATTTACTTAATAATAATTCATTTAATATCCCGCGCAAGCCAGTTAGTTAACAAAATTATTTAGTTACAATGAGATCTCCAAACTGTTTTGTGTGTTTCACTCATGCTGTTTTTGACTTATTCTACCATTTCTCTCCTTTTAAGTGCAGTTGTTCTCATTCTGACACTCACTACTCCTTTGCACCTTCTTTTACCATTTCTAAAACATTACTATCGATTTTGTTTTTAACATCATTTATTATATTTTTTCCAGTCTTTGTGTGTTTTCCATTTTTGGCAGAAATCTGTACTAATATGAAAGCAACCTGTTTTATAATTTTAAGTGACTTATTATTTATTTTAAATGCAATTGTTTTAAATATTCTTGTGACAGTCTTTTCCAAATCTATTCTTAATGCAAATAAGGCTTGGTCAAGTATTTTTGAAAATTACAAATACTACTGCTTCAAAAAAATTGTTTCGGATGATATTTTTAGAAAATTTATTATTCTAAATTGGACACTGTATATTTCACTTATAATTTCGGGTATTTTACTAATTTTGCATTATTTTTCTGAAACATCCTACGACTTTTTACCATGGAAGGGTTTGAGAACATTTTCGTTGATGTACAGTGTGATATTAGAAACTGTTTTTTGTTTTGATTTTATTCGATTAGTAATTCTTATAGGAGTTTTACTTGAAAATGTTAAACTGACTTTAAACTCAAATTTGAAATTAACACGCTTTATTCATTTTTTTATAACACTGAATTACAATCTTAATTTAGCAAATTTATATCTTACTTTAGTTCTAATTACATTAATTTTAACAACAATGGTTTATTTAATTTTTAATATTTATGCTCTTTTGGATTTTGTTTCTTTTGATTTATTAACTTTTTGTTTGTTACAAGCAAGAACGATTAGTACAATAATCGGATGTTCTTTATCTTATTACATTCATGACATTAATTTGAAACAAAAGGTAAGTAGTAATAATAACTGACAGCTAATTATATTAATTTAGAAGTGTTTGGTTATTTTTGTGCATTATCATTTTTACCATGTCCTCAGTTAGTAATTGTCTGCCTTGCATTTTTAGTAAATCATGGGACCCATTCAGTTTTTTTTACCCAATTCGAGGATACTGTCCTCACTCAAAATATCACTATTCTTCTCAGCCAAAATTTAAATTTTCTAAACTTTTCGAACTGTTGATATACTTGGCATTAATTCCAAATTTAACAGTGGTTTATTCTTCTGCAAGCCAGTTACCAAACTTGTGGAAATCTAACCGACTGCTCTTTCTTCTGATTTTTGCTGACGTATTATTTCTTCTAAATACAACATGTCTGACATTGCTTGTTTGTGTTCGACTAAAAACTCAGTTTGAAGAAATGACTCTTTGGAATGAGGTGGTCACAAAACGACTGTCTTTTGGACTAAAAGATATCTTTGATGAAGATGACACAAGAAAGTTGATCAAGTACAGAAAAAATTTTTTGGTTGTTATAACTCTGTTTGTCATTTTTGTAGCAGCTCTTCGTTATGTTTTTATCTACGACAATCTTTTTTTGAGTAGTGTAAGACAGTTTTATTTTATTTACTGTACTTTATTGCAAAGTTACATATCTTTTGAGTTTTGCTACAGAATTTTCTTTATTGGGACATTTCTCAAAACTATTAAAACTGAGTTAATTTATCCAAATAGATTATTTTCTTTAGAACAATTTTGGGCTAGAATCTCTCGACTTGTCATGGCAATTAACAGAAATGTAGTATTGATTTTACGTTTTATTAATTTTTTAATTTCTTTGTGGATATTTACAACTACTATTAATTTGATTTTAAATATTTTTATTCTTGTCAGATATAAAGATAGCAACTGTGGTGTGTTTTTACTACAGGTTAGATCAATTTCAGCTATTATCTCTCTCATTTTTATGCTTTTCACGCACGATATTCAACTTCTAAAACAGGTGAGTTTTTATATTAATTAATTATGATTTGTGTACTTATATTAAGTAATAATGTAATTAGTTATTAGAGACAGTAGATTAATATTAATTTTTTACTACATATTGTCATAATTTACATCAGTTACTCTAATTTATTTGGTCACAATGAGTTCTCAAAACTGTTTTGAGTGTTTCACCGACATCGTTTTCAAATCAATATTTTTTTTAAATCCAATAAAATGCAGCTGTCTATATTCAGAAGCTTGCTTTTCTCTAAAATCTTTAAATATTATTTAATACTATGGCTTATTGGATTTTTAATATCTACTGTCTTTTGGTTTACTCTTCTTTTAATTTATTTACTATTTGTCTTTCACAAATAAGGACAATTAGTGCAATATTTGGACTTCCATCATCTTATTAGACGCATGATATTAATTTGAAGAACAAGCTAAGTCAAATATATCTAAAAATAAATTTTTGGTTAACTACATTAATTAATTAAAAACATTAATTCATTTTCTTAGTTTGTCTTAGACTGTCATTATGTTTGAACGTAATTGTTTTGTGTGTTATCATTCTGCTATGTTTGGCCCTCTTCGTTTTCTTTTTCCAATTAGAGGATTTTGTAATCACAGGTCTAAACCCAGTTTTAAAATTTCAAAATTTTCTTTAGTTTTAATAACTTTTATAAACATTTCACTCTGCATTTCTATTATTTCTTCACTTTCAGATTTTCCTAAATTCTGTCAAAGAAAATCTTTATCATGTTTTATCTTTTTGAGTGACTTGGTATTCAATTTTTCTGGATTATTTTTGGGAATACTTTTTACAGTGAAAATTCTACTTATCCTTCAAGAGTAATTTGCTTGGTCTGAGATTTTCAATTTTCAGAAATATTACAAGTTAGATGTGATTCTAAACTCCAAAAAGATTAAAAATAATTTGATTAAGTGGCGAATTTTGTTTCGTCTTTTCTTCTTTATTTTTATATTTGCAACATTAGCTCAATTTTTCTACTATTCTTCTTCTTGGAACAATTTTAATATTTTCTTAATTGTCAATAATTGTTGTTTTCAATTTTTAGTCGTTCTGTATTTTTTTCACAAACTGCTACTTATTGGTGTAATTTTGGAATCTATAAACATTTTTATAAAATCAAAAAACATTTTTTCTTCTAAAACAGTTTACACTATACTCACTATTAACAAAAATATTAAAATGGTGATGTTTATTACTACCACAATAGAAATTGTTGTAATTTTTTCATCAGTTATGTTTCTGATTTTTAATATTTATCTTCTTTTGGATTATGAAAATTTGGATTTTTTTACATTTATGATTTTACAATTTAGGACTAGTTCTGTAGCTTTTGCTCTTTTATTAATTTGTTTATTACATGACAGTAACTTAACACAAAAGATAAGTTATAAATTATATTGTCCTTTAATTGAAACTATATTTTTTGCATTTCCAATTGAAACTAATTGTAAATTATAAAACTACAAATCCAACTTTTAAAATTTGTTTTTTACGACGTTTCTATTTTTATTTTTTTTTTTTTTGAAATTTATGTCTCAATTTTTACCTCTCTTTTTTGAAAAAATAAATATCTTATTTACTTTCACAGGCATGAATACTGTACCTAATTTTTAATAGTTCTATGCTCTTTTGGATTTTGCATTGTTTGATTTATTAACTTTTTGCGTGTTACAAACAAAAATAATTAGTACAATGATCGGATTATTACATTCGTGACACTAATTTAAAAAAAATAATTAAAGAGTAATATTGGTAATAACTGAAGGCACTTATATTAACCTGAAACTGGTTAGTCATTTTTGTTCAATACTCTGTCTACCATGTCGCGACTTAGCAATTGTATGCCTTGCATTTTTAGTCCAAAATGGGACCTATTTAGTATTTTTTGTCCAGTAAGAGGGTACTGTCCCCACTCAAAATGTCGCCATTCTCCTCAGCCACAATTTAAATTTTCTAAACCTTTTGAACTGTTGGTTTATTCAGCATTAATACCGAATTTGATAATGGTTTTTTTCTGTGTAAACGAATTACTAAGCTTGTGGGAGAGATCCAACCGACTGCTCTTTCTTCTAATTTCTGCTGACGAAGTATTTTTTTTAAATACGACCTGTTTGATACTACTTATTTGTGCTCGACTAAAAACTCAGTTTGAAGAAATGACTGTTTGGAATGAACTTGTCACAAAACGAATGTCTTTTGGAGTAAAAAATATCTTTGATGAAGAAGATACAAAGAAGTTGATCAGGTACAGACAAAAATTTTCGTTTGTTATAAGTCTGTATGTAGCTTTTGTGGCAGTTTTGCATGATGTCTTTGTTTACGAAAACCATTCTTTAAGTAAGATAAGACAGTTTTATTTGCTTTACTGTACTTTGTTGCAAGGATACATATCTTTTGAGTTTTGCTACAGAATTGCCTTTATTGGGACGTCTCTTAAAGCTATCAAAACGGAGTTAATCAATTCCAATAAATTGTTTTCTTTCGAACAACTTTGGGCTAGAATTTCTCGACTTGTCATGGTAATTCATGAAAATGTGGTTTTGATATTACGGTTTATTAATTTTTTAATTTCTTTGTGGATATTTACAACTACTATTAATTTGATTTTAAATATTTTTATTCTTGTCAGATATAAAGATAGCAACTCGGTGTGTTTTTACTACAGATTAGATCAATTTCAGCTATTATCTCTCTCATTTTTATGCTTTTTACGCACGATATTCAACTTCTAAAACAGGTGAGTTTTTACATTAATTTATTGCTATTTGTGCACGTTTATTAAATAATATGTAATTAGTTATTGGAGATAATACTTCAAATTAATTTATCGCTACTTATTATCACAATTTAGTAAATTACATCAGTTATTCCAATTATTTTGTCACCATAAATTTTTCAAAATTAGTTGTGTGTTTTGTCTACATGATTTTCAGCCTAATAATTTTTTTATATTCTATGAGATGGTTTATGATTGATTTATGATGTAGTTATAATATCAGATTCTATACTTTTTCTTGATATTTGTGTGTTTTCTATTTTTTGGCGTTCTTTAAAAACATTTAGTAAATTCTGAAATTTTTGTTGAGAGACTTATCTCTTCTTCTTTAGTCATTTCTTTTTCAATATTTCTAAAACATTATTTTGTTCTTCTTTTTCTTTCAGTCTTAGTTTATTATATTCGTTGTTTTTCTTATTATTTTTTTTCAATCATCTTATTTCATTTTTTTTTTAGAATTGTCTATCGTGCTTCTACAATCTTTCTTTGTTTTTTTTTCTCTTTCACTCTGTCTTTTGAGCAGTCTTAGAGTCATCTTTTGTTCTTTTAGTAACACTCTTAGTTTCTCTGTTCTTTTCAATTATCGTTTTTCAACTTTTTTTTACAACTTTTGTCGTTTTTATTTCACCAATTGTCAAATACCTCTAAATTTTGTTTTCCTAAAATTTGTTTTTTACTTTTAACAGACAACTTTAAACGTTTTCTACAATTTTGTTTTTCGCTTGTTTTTCTAGTATTCGTCGTCTTTATTTTTTTCTTTTTCTTTATTAAAGGCTATTTTTAAAGCTCCACCAGAATCTTTTCCTGTGCTTCCAGAATCTTTTGTTGTTTTTTCAAAACTTTTTTTGTTGTTCTTGCAAAAGCCATTGTTCAAATTCTTCTATGGTTTGCCATGTAAGTTTTGTAAAAATTTTTTGTAATATTTTCTTCTACGGCTACTTTTATTTGAGCAGAGTGAGACAATGAGTGATACGCATAAAAAGTAGCAAAATTTTGTATTTTTTTCAAATTCTAAAAGCTTTGCGTCAAATTTATTCTCTAATTTTAAACAGTTTTTTTCTAAAAGCATTTTGCAAACTGTCGGATTTTTGTAAAATATCTTTCTGTTCTTTTCTTGTCGTTTTTTCCAATTGTTTTTAAAAGATTTTTGTTCTTCCTATTTTGTCAGTTCTAGCTTTTCATCTAGTAGTCGTATAGACAGACACAGTGTAGACAGACACAGTTATCTAACGAAGAGTGCTGGAAGGTGCGAGAGTTGATATAATAACTGTGTCTGTCTTTACGACTACTAGCCGGACTTTGCTTGATATAAGCGAGTTCTCTTACCTGTTCCAATCGAGCACAACGCTCCGGGATGCACTGTACTGATGAGGGGCAAAAACCCCGAAACCGGTATACAGTTTCTCGACGTTGTTGCTCGATTGGAACACCTTTGCTAGCTTTTCATGTTTACTTTTTTTTCAAAACTTTTTTGTTTTATTTTTTTAAATGTTTTATTTTAAGCTTTTTGAAAATCACTTTTTGATCTGTTACAACCATTCTTTGTTTGTCTTTCTTTTTCTCTTTGTTCTTAAACTAAGTCTTTCCAGAGTTCTTTGGGATTTTATGGTACCTTCTTTAGCTTCTTTTTCTTTTTCAATTATTATTTTTCAACCTCTTCTCTTACAATAAAGATTTTTTCTTCTAAAACAGTTTACAGTGAGTCACTATTAAAAATAATATTAAATATTAAATTTAAAATGGTGATGTTTAACAGTACCGCAATAGAAATTGTAATTTTGTTTTTCTTGATTTTTAATATTGCAACGTTTATTCAGATTCGGGGTTCTTTTGATTCAAAGAGTTGGATTAACAACAAATAATTTATTTCTAATATACTCACAATAACAATAAGTGATAAATAAATACTAATAACGTCTACAACTTAACTCAATTACTTCACTCACTTTACTGCTTTCTGCGGTTCTCACTAACTGACTAACTTCCCTGTCAACGTCACCGCTCCTTATACAATCATACCTCTTTCTAGAACATTGATGGATGTCTCACGAACTTTCTCTACTAGTGAAGCGATGACTCTTCTTTCTCGATCGGTCCATGGACTTATCTATTAATAATTTCAAAAATTCCTTGAACTAGTTTATAACAATATTTTTTTTCTCTTGCATTAAAAAACTTAGATTCTTTTTCATTTATTATTTTACAATTTCGAACTCATTCTGTAGTTTTTTTCTTTTATTAATTTATTTATTACAAGACAGTAACTTGACACAAAAGGTAAGTTTTAATTGTTTGATTTCAATCAGCGCTAAATTGATTTAATTAATTAAAGTCTTCACAACATTACAAATCTGATTAGTTTTCACCAAACCACAAAATGGGTTACTTCGACTCAAATCCAGGCAGTGATTGCGTAATTTGTGTGATTGGACCTTTAGTCCAAGCGTTATTTTTCGCGATTCCTCTCAAAATTGATTGCCAGCATCACAACCCCCAAATCACAAATCCAGTTTTTGAAATCAACCGTTGCTATCTTTTTAGTGCATATTTGTTCGGAATTCTTGTCTCACTTTGTCTTCTCTCGTTTCCTTATTTAATGTATCTTCACTGGGAAGACAAAATTGCCTGCATTTCGCTTCTGATCGACTTGGTTTTTTCAACAAACGGTGCTTTTTTATATTTTATATCTTTGATAAGAATCGAATTTAAAATTGCTGACTACCAAAATTTTATTTATCTAGTTCAGAAATGTAAAAGTTTCGGAATTACAACAGTGATAAACAAAAGAAATGCTGAGATTCTCCGAAGAAAGAGTCGGTTTCTTGCTTTTGCAATTTTTGCAGTGATGCCAGTTCTGATTTATTTCAATGTGGTTGGAGACGATTTCGAGTTGAAATTTTTCAAGAATTTTCCGGTTATTCTCAGCTTACTCCTACAGTTTGCTTTAGTTTTTCAAGTCTCGCAATACAATTCGCTTCTTGAATTATCATACAGAGCTGTCAATAAACAAATTAAGATTGTTTTAAAAAGAAGAATGTCAGGGAATGGATTTGGGTTCTGTGGCAATTTAAAAAAATTAACCAGTTTTTTATCACATGTCAATCTCAATGTCCAGTTGATTAACACGTTTTTAAATCCGTCAATTCTAATTTGGGTTGTCAAAATGGTGGCTATTTTAATTTTAAACACTTATTTGGGAATTATTTTATTTGACCAAATTTTAGAAATTGGGATGGTTATGTTGCACTTGAGGAGCTTTTTGACAATTACCGCTATTATTTATTTAATACATAGTCTTGAAGTTGTAGGACAGCAGGTAAGGAAAATATATATAATTTTATTAATAACAATAATTATGATAATTAAATTCTCGTTACTGAAAACAGAAATAAAACATGTTTTTGCTTTCATTAGTATCTCGTTTCAATACTCTCAGTTGTTTTCGTCATGACACAACTCGGTCAAAATTGTATAGTTTGTCTGTTTCGGCTTTTTTACAACTTTTTAATATTCTCAGGAGTTGATTTTTTTAATTTTGAATGCACGCATTCTACTTGTCTTCCAATAGAATCCAGAGTTATCTTTTGTTGGAGAAAATTTTTCGTTTCGGTCTTTTTGTACATTTTATCTCTTTCTGTGTTTTTCTTTAGTTTGTGTTATTTTTTGTATTATTCTGAAGAGGAAAAAGAGGATTATTATTTCGTTTATCACTATTCTTTTGCAGCAATTTTTGGTTTTCTTGTACACATTTACTGTCTATTTAATCACAAAAATCAAACTCTATTATTAAATGCAAATCAGAAGCTTTTTGATGGACATAACATTGATTTCAAAAGTACCCATCTGGAAAATTATGTTTGGTATTTTATAATAGAAGTTTGGACTTTTTCTGTTGTCACAACTTTGGTATCCATTAAATATCTATTTTCAAATTTGCTTCTAAAATTTTCTGCAGCTCTAAGTATATTTCTAATTGTTACTAATATTTACAGCTTAATTTTTTTAAAATTTTTTCAAGTTATTTTGTTACGTGTTTATCTAAAACACGGTTTTGTTCAACTCAAATGTTGTCTAAATTCTGTTCTTTATCGAAAAAAATTGAAGTATGTTCAATTTGAGGCCTACGTTTGTGACAAAAATTATAAACCTGTCGTTGTATCTACTGGTTTGTACAATTTTTTTACTTTGTATAAATCTACAATTTTGACTTTAAATTTCTTGAACGATTTTGTCGTTACTTCTATGGGATTTTTTCATATTGGATTGTGTATTTTTTGCATTTTTTTAACTACAACAGTTTCTGTTTTTGATTTTGATACTGTAATCACCATGACTTTCAGAATTGTTGTAGTGATTGTTTCATACGGTGTCTACTTATTTTTTTGTATTAGCGTTGAAAGTATTAACACTTTGGTAAGTTTTTTATTTTATAAAATTATTATTAAGTAGGAATACAACAAAATAAAAATAAAATAGAATGAAGATAAAGGATAATAGAATATGGAGATTGAATGGTTACCAAAATGTAATTTTACTAGCAAATTTAAGTTTATATTTATTTTTATCTTTAAGATAACTATGATAAAAAATATTTTTAAATGAAAATTTATTATTATTTTATATATCAATAATTTATTATTATTTTAAATTGAGTGGAAGTTAAAGTGGTAGTGTATACTCCACCTCTTCCTAACTATACTTGAGATTTCATTGGTACTGATCAGTAATCAGTACCAGATTAAACAATATAAAACACTTCTTCTATCCCTTTTTATAAGGGGTGGAAAATAGTACGTCGAAAAAAGAAATTTATCTATTTTTTTTTAACTTTTTAATGCCAATATTTGAAAAAGTCAGGGTAGGTTTTCATTTGAAAATAAATTGCTATAATTATCTCAAAAATTTAAATAAATAAAAAATGCTAAATACGTTAATAAAAGTTGCAATTTTATAGCCATTCAACCTCCATATTTTATTTTCTTAAAAACATTTATAGTTTAGCCGAAAGTCGCTTGGTTCCATATATTTGGTCAACCCTGTATATTTCTACATTTTCATACTCTTATTTCTAAAATTCTAGGCACTATATTGCGTATTTAAACAGTCGATTTTCACTTTTTATAAACAGTGTGACTCGTCAATGATAATATTAGCCTAATGTAGGCTTAATAGACGAAACGGGTAGCTAAAAAACCTAAATAAATAAAGTGTGTTGGCGTAAAAACTACCGTTTTAGTCCAAGTACTATAACAACGTAACAACAACTTAGAGTTTTAAAATTACCTTTTTGAGAATTTATACAGTATATACAGAGAGATGGTTTAGTTTTTTTGGTTTTCGTAAATTTTACATACTTCCTACCATCTCAAAAAAAAAACAAATAATAAATTCTTGTTCTACTTTTTGAGACAAATCAAATGCGTAGTCAGTTGTTTTAGACTGCAATTTTTTGAATTTAAAATGCAGAGCCATTTTGATTTTTGATCGATTTTTTTGAAATTTTTTATTTTTGCGCCGATTCAAAAAATTAAGAAGGTTGCTACCAGCACAGATTTTACTAGAATTGAATAGTCTAATCAAAAAATTTTTATATTTTTTAATATTCGAAATATTGTTAAATGGAGACCATAGACCGTTTTCTTAAAAACGTTTGGACTAGTCAATTTTTTTAAGAAGGTAAAAAATACCTAGAGTAATGTTAAGACTGATATTTTATTTTTTACGCCTGTGGCGGGTGCGACTATTACCTTCAGAATTTTAAGCAGCAAATGGCGTCAAGTGTAAATCATTCGATTAATTAAACTTTCTTTTTGCGCAATTGGTTGCTTGTATCTGGTTGCTACGTGTAACAAAACGGTAAGTAATTCACCCAGGTTGTTGTAATAGTCCACCAACATCGCTGTGTAAAATTTTACGAGCAAATTCAATTTTGTTTTGGAGGGAATCTTTCACGTAACTCTCGGCCACCGTTGATGAACGCCACCCACCATGTCTTTTTAGTCCCAACACATCAACTCTGTTATTCGCTAAAAGCGTAGCCGATGTGCGTCGAAACGAGTGTCCAGTAAAACCTTTAGGGGCTTGAAACTTTAAATACTTTGCAATTTTTGACGGCCAGCCTCCAATTGTGCCTTTTCCTGTGACTTGCCTAGTGCATTTGCCATTTCGATAGTTCAGAAATAAATGATCTGACGTTGGATTACTTCGTCGAATTCTTATGTTTTTTTTGGAAGTATTTCTAAATAATATACTGCTCCATTTTCTTTATTAATAACTGTGAACGTTCGCTGAATATTCGTTTTTGTATTTGGAATATTTACTATAAACATTTCTTCATGTTCTTCCTCTAGTCTACAAGCGCCCGATACTCCCAATATCATTGCTACCTGCAAATATATTGTTTCCTTAGAACTCAGAGGTACCACCTCAACATCTACAACATACCTTTTGAATTAAAAATTGTTCGTCTGGTGCTTCATTCAAGAATTTTTCCATGTCTTCTTTGGTAAAAATTTTAGCCTTCTTAGGCCGATATCCAATATTTTTTCTCTTAAGATAAGCAATTAATGTAGCAAACTTAGAAATATCGATAGCATCATGGAGAAAAATTGTACTCTTCAGCATATAATACTCCGCCCATAAACTGCCTGGGGCCTTCAAGTGTCCACTTCTCACCACAAAATACGCTAACAAGCTCTTTTCATTTACAGAAATCTTCTTTGCTTCACGCCATTCCTTAAACAACTTGTATGTCTGTTCATATCGGGCTTTAGATTTTTCTATAATTATCGCCGAACATCCTTCTTGCCAAGCGTCTTCTAAATCATCCGGTAGATCATCACTATCGCTCATATTTGCTTCGAAAACTGAACCACAAAACAGAACTATGTAGGAATGATTGTATCAAAATGACAATTTTACTTGTTTGGAACAAAACCATAACAACCATGGAACAGCCACCTAAAGTTTTCAGTTTCAATCTTCCCGATTATCACAAATGTATTGATATAAATTATTATTATTATTATTCTAGAAACTCCAATCGCGCAAAAAACGTTATAATCATGTCGAACGTTAAGGATAGCATAAGCATTCCTTACCGTTCTCCGTACTTAATATACAATTTTAACTGTGTCTTTACTGATAAATTTATTTATTCTTGCCATACATTTTTTTTTTAAATTGATTAAGTTTTAAATGTAATATCAAATTTTCATAAAATGTCTTCAACGTCTGTTTAACTGATTTTTTTAAAAGAAGTTTTATATTTTAGAAGATTTCTAAACCTAAATAAAAGTATAGTAGAAGACCTCTAAACATTTTTTTAATAAAAAAACTGTAAAAATGTTTTAAAAAATTATAAAAAAAATTTGTTTTTGCAAATGTAAATTTTATTTTTTCTAAAATTAAACAAAAGCATTTTTAATTTTAGGAAAGATCTACCAACAGATTATTACAATTTTTTTAATAATTAAATGTTGTCAATTACAGACTATAGTTTAAAATAGACAAGAGAAAACTTTTTTTATATTTTGAAAATTATTTTGTCGATTATACAGTCGATTGTAAAAGTAAATTTAAAAAAAAATTTATTCTCAGTTGTCATTTAAAGATCTGAAGATAATAACTGACCTGAGTTAAGGGACTGAATTATCACTGTTATACTCTTTCCTTCTTTCTTTGGTCTATCATAAAACTTTATGAACTCCTTGAAAATTACACTGATTAGATTAGCATTATTGAATGCTTATCTATAAAGGCTTTTGTGCAAATGGTCAACAGATGTTTAATCCCAACGGTATTTCTTTAGCAGGTAGTCATAAAACATTCTACAATTTTTTTTGCTTGCCAAATTAGTGTTTCCTAATTCAAAATTTTCTCATTAGAGATTAAATTTGACGCAAGGATACATCGCCCGTAAGTTAAAACATTGTTTTGTAAGTTTGGAATTAGACTATTGGGCATTTGTTTTAAAGCTCTCTAAATAAACGCTCAATAGTGATAAGCTAACTGTGTTTAACCAAGAAGTTTATAAACTTTTATGGTAGACTTAAAGAAGACAGACAGAGTTTAACATTATTTTTGGTATTTGTTTTTTCGAAAACAATATTGCTCTGCTTATTTCGTTGTCGAATGCCCATCTTGTACTCATTTTCTCGTACTATATTAAAATAATTATAAAAAAACTTTCGGCAACTAAAAAACAAACTAGACTCTGTAAACCAAAGCATCAATGCCATGAGTGATGAAAAAAATTAAAAAATAATGTTTTAATGAAAAAATTAATTTTTACATTAACAATGTTTAAACATCCGTATTTTTTTTGTAATAGCTACTTACTTAATTGTGCTTTTTTATTGTTTCTAAATTTTTTGTGTTTGTTTTATACGCTTTTTTAAATTTTTATACATTGTCTTATCGTAAACGAATATTAATTTGTGATTTCACGTTCTTATTAATGCCTACTAGTTATTGGTGAGGAAATAGAGATACGTTTTTGCAGACGTTTTGCTTTAACGGGGTTTTAAACATTCTTCAGGGCTTAAATCCGCAATTTCAATTTTATACATAAATTCCGCATAACCCGATGTTAGAATTTTTTTAAGCTTAAAATTTATGATTGTAATAAATTGAAATTTTAGATCTACACCCTAAAAAAGCTTTTTAAATTATTTTAGGTGGGCTTCCCACTTCAGAAACACCCATTTTAGTCATTTTATGCCCCAAAGTCAGAATTTTTGTTCCTTTAATTTTGATTTTTTAATAACAATTTCTTAAACTAGTGTTTTTTGAATTTTTTGTATTTATAGCTGCACTCTTATCATCTGCAATCTTTCGAACCGAAATAATGCTCCTATCTTATTAATAATATAAATAACTATTAAAAAATATTCTTTCATGCAATATACGTTCTAAAATATATGCAACCAAATATACTCTACAAAGTAACACTACGTTTTTAACGATTTTTTTTTTTTTTCGAATAGCCTAAACATTTGAAAATCTAATAAATAATTTGCTAGAATTATTTAATAGTACTTTCGCTGTTTACTCTAGCTTATTTAAAATTCTAGAAGCTTTGATGTGATGTACCTAATTATTATATTTTTTTCTACTGCTTTATTTCAATATTATTTATAATAAAAACACTCAGTTATTAGCTGATAATATATTATTATTGTATTTAAAAATTGTATAATGAATCTTTGTCAATTACTCGGTCACCAGGACACTCCGACTCTTCAAACAAACTCATCCAATTCGTCAAATTCGTCATAATCCGTCTCTCGAGACCCATCGCCTTTAATTACCCACCCTAAGCGCAAACAAACCCATCCACCCCCAACATTCCAATAATAACCGAACATTACCGACTCATCAACATTTTATTCCATCTAATCAGATAAAATTATTTGTTCTAGAGCGAAGATATCCTGTCATTTCTATTCAAATATCCAATCAGTAAATTGACCGCAGCCGAAGCAGCACAGGTGCGTGTCATTTCTAATTCAATTTCTGATTAAAATAAAAGTTTCTAGGTTGAAGTCTTGATAACAACTCTAACAATTCAGAAACCCGTTCTGCGCGCTTCTGATATCTTCACTGTGGGGACTCGTCTCCTGGCTTCGGTAAGTCATCAATCTTAGCCAGGACAGGACTTTAATTTCTTCACAGATTTCTGGGACTGTGGTCACCTACGTCTTGGTAGCACTGCAATTCCACGCCTCTTGGGCTGATTAGAAATGTATCCCAGCACCAAACACACAAGTCCAGTCTTCGAAGTGAAGAAAGACAACATTTGTATCTGCAAGATGCTCACACCTTTTTTAGTCGTTGGGAGATTTTTAGGGTTTTTACCCATTGCTGTTGAACATCAAGGAGGGAAGTGTGTTTTCAAAAAATCTATTCCTTTTATTTGTCTTTCGATTTTTATTATCGCACTTTTGGCTTTTCAAGTTTTTAATTCAATTGATTTTCTTCACTTGACCAAAACTAAATCTTTACCAATTCTTCTAAATAATATTACAGATGCTATTTATGGTGTCTATGTTATTATTCTAATTGCGATAAATTTGTATCGATTTCCAAGATGGATTAAAACGTTAAATAAATTTCCTTCGATACTGAGAGAAGGAATTTTTTGCCAATCTGCAATGAAAATTGTACGTAAAGTCGAGTACTACATTCTGGCAGTGTCTTTCGTAGCACTACTATTCCAAATCTCTCTTCTGACTTTTCTGCATTTCTCTCAAACCTATCAAACTGATTTTGACTACAATTTTTTTATCAATAAACTTCTCCAAAATATTTCATTTATTTTTTACGCAATTTTTTTCACTGTTATTTCAGTTTTTATCGGAATTTTGGCATGTTTTGAGAAACTTACAATAAGTTGTCTTAAATATACTCCAGTTCATCCAATGAAAGGCATAAATGAAACAAATAATACTCGTGATTTTTTTGGTTTGGTGACTTATAAGCTTTGTAAAGAGGAACATCCTTCTACTGGAAGATTATCAAAATTGCCACAAGCTGAAGTGGTGGAATTTTTACGAATTTTGCATGAAGATATCAGTTTGATTATCTACGAAGTGAATGACTGCCTCAATCCCCAATTTTTGTGTCATACTGTAGTAGAGTTGACTGTTCTGATTGTCCAATGGTATGCTGTAATTGTCTATATGGCGTTCACTTTTAAAGCTCCTTTAGCTAGTAGTATTCACGTGGTGAATTGTTTTTTTGTCATCGTTCACACTCTTGGAATATTTCTTTTTTTGAAAAATGCTCAACAGTTGAAAAACATGGTAAGTTAAATATGCTCCATTAGCGCTGATAATAGTCAATATCACTTGAGACACCTGTTTTATTAAGACATGTGCAGGAATTTTCGTGTTAATTGGAAAGTTGATCGTTTAAATAATAGCACGTGCAATACGTAAATTATAAAAATTTATAATCGGAAGAAAGTTGGACGAAGTGAAGTAAAAGCGGTCTTAATTAATGATTTGTGTCTCTGTGTGTACCAAAAATAACATTTTTACTTGACGGACATGCATGTTTCTAAATCTAGTGCATTAAAAGTAGGTATCTAATGCTCTTTTAATGGCTATTGTTTAGATACAAGGCTTAAACAATTTCCTGTTGGAATATTCTACGAGAATTTCGTCGCTTGAAGAACATCAACAAGTGAGACTCTTTATTGAAAAGTTGAAACAACATCGGCCTTTAACAGCGAGTGGAGTGTTTACAATCGATTTGGGGATTGCAGGACCAGTAATAAAAACAGAAATTTTGTTTTTGAAAAATTTATTATTTATTTTAGATATCTGCAAATATTTTGACATATGTTTTGGTCGCATTACAATTTGAAATACCAAAGGAAGAATAATTTTTCTTTTTATAAAATGATAAAGTTTCTCTACACAACCAAAAAAAATCTCACGATCTTATTAAGATTTTCACTGTTTGTGTTTGAACTTCTTGCAGATAATTTTGTAAATAAAACAAGTTTGTTATTTATATGTTATATATTATAAAACAAATATATATTTAACAACAACAATATCAACAATATTTACAACACAGACATACAATGACACATGAACACGATGACAGATGATAAATTATGAACTAATTCTAAAAATGACAGACTTTAAGGTACTTTTGGCATCAAATTATTTATCATAACCGCCATGATGACCGCCGCCACCACCGTGGCCACCTCCAAATCCACCTCCGAAGCCGCCACCTCCTCCATGACCACCTCCATATCCACCTCCAAAACCGCCACCACCTCCATGGTGGCCGCCACCTCCTCCTCCTCCTCCTAGAAATCCAGCACCTCCTTTCAAAATGATAGTAGTGTGCGATGCGCCACCGCCATGACCACCACCGTGGCCGCCACCGCCTCCATATCCACCTCCTAAAACAAAATAATTAATAAAAACAAAGATTTATTTATAAATAAATACCGCCGCCAAATCCACCGCCTCCGTGATGATGGTCATCGTGTCCACCTCCGAAACCTCCTCCAAATCCACCGCCGCCGCCGCCACCGTATCCACCACCTCCGTGGTGCTCATCGTGGCCTCCTCCGAAACCACCTCCGAATCCACCTCCTCCCCCAAATCCTCCGCCACCTCCGTGGTGATCGTCATGTCCGCCCCCAAATCCTCCTCCTCCGCCAAATCCGCCACCCCCGCCGTATCCCCCTCCACCACCTCCGTGGTGATCATCGTGGCCACCTCCAAATCCGCCCCCAAATCCTCCTCCAAATCCGCCGCCTCCTCCATGGTGATCATCGTGACCGCCTCCAAAACCTCCGCCTCCTCCTCCAAATCCTCCACCACCTCCGTGGTGGTCATCATGTCCGCCTCCGAAACCTCCGCCTCCGCCAAAACCGCCTCCTCCGCCGTATCCACCACCCCCGTGATGGTCATCGTGTCCGCCTCCGAAACCTCCTCCAAATCCGCCGCCACCGCCGCTGCTACTAAATCCACCTCCTCCGTGGTGATCATCGTGGCCGCCTCCGAAACCCCCTCCAAATCCACCTCCGCCGCCAAATCCACCACCTCCGTGGTGATCATCGTGACCTCCTCCGAAACCTCCTCCGTATCCACCGCCACCGCCGCTGCTACTAAATCCGCCGCCGCCTCCGTGATGGTCATCGTGACCTCCACCAAAACCTCCTCCGAATCCGCCACCGAATCCACCACCACCTCCGTGATGGTGATCGTGACCTTTAATAATAACCAATTAGGAAAAAAATTCAAATTTAGAGTTTTTAATTTGTACCTCCTCCGAAACCACCTCCAAATCCGCCACCGCCACCGTGGCCACCGTCTTGTTGTAAAATTATAATTTTTCCGCCGTCTCCTCCTCCGTGATGGTGATGTCCGCCACCACCGCCACCAAATCCGCCTCCAAAACCGCCACCGAAGCCGCCTCCATCATCGTGATGATGATGAACTTCTTCGTGGTGTTCATGATGTTCGTGATGATCATGATGGGCAGGTTCAGGCACATGAATTCTTATATGCACACTAAACAAAATAAAAAATAAAAAAAAATTGACAAAGATCCTTCTGACTTACTGTTCTTTCCCAAAAGTGGCCGCACTGTAGGCGAACAAAGCCGTCAAAAATAACAACCCCTAAAACAAATAATTTTTATTCAAATTCCCGTGAAAATAAATTTTCACTCACAAATAATTTGGAAGCCATGAACTTGGACTTCCAAGACGAGCACCGGATGATCTGTTGTTGCTGTCGCAGGACGCAATGTGATTATTCCGAAATCGGCAACGTTTTATAGTGAAGATCTCTCTCGATAACTCCTCGACTTGATAATGAGGAGTTCCCATGCGGTGGGGACGCCGTGGGGAGGCCTCACAATAAATTTCCTCTTGCTAGTATTGCCCCTGACCTAGAGAAGCATTGGTTTCGCCAGCGAGAGTGAAAGAGGGGTCGTCGAACGTACGATTAATAAAGATCAAAACCTTGCTTTCTTTGCAGAATTTTTAAGATACTTTTTCAGTAGACGATTTACATAATCACCGTTTTCGGCAAGACATGAAAAAACCGTCTGCACTGGACAATCAGGTCGATGAAGATTAATGCGAGGACAGGAAATACCTGTTCAAAACGAAGAAAGCGCCCAATGAAATTCTCAATGCCTTCAATGGGACCGAAAGTGCTTTAATTGCCCACAACAGAATGAATTCGCACCAAAATAAAATTAATTATTTGGGAAGTGGAACTAATTTTTATAATAAAAATTAATTTTTCAAATTTTTGTACAGCAAACAAGAGTAATATTTTTTATGAGAGTATCAATAATGTTATAAAAAATAATAGCACATTAAGTAGCAATAAAAAGAACTACAAAACCTTCTTGAATAGAAACTAAGAGTCAATCAATGTCATTATAAACAAAGAAAGTTTAATAAAAAAATATATAAAAAACTGAAGTACTATACAAGACATCAATAACACGACTACAAAAAGTCCAAGTACACATCTTGTCAATCATTGAAATAACTATGGACACAATAAAAAAAATTGAAACAATGCGCTAAAATAAGCTTAATAAACAAAAAACAAAATCGCAAAAATTGACTAAAAATTTGCTAAAAATTTTTTTCTAGATCTATTTTTCTAATAAAAAAATATCAAAACAAATGTTTAACAAAAAACCATAAATAAATAATTTACACAAAATAGAAAAAATTCAGTGAAAAACGTTTTTAAGCGAGTAAAAAAATTTTGTCATATAGAGAATTAACTTCTTTATATTTATATTAAAAAATATAAATAAAGAAGTTGTTGAAAAATATTTTTAAAAAATATTAAAAATTTAATATTTGTGCAGCGCTGACTTTATTTTAAAACTCCGTGCAAGCTGTCAAAGCTACAAAAAATTGTTAAAAACCTATATTTTAAAGCATTAAATTATCTGTAGCAAAGTCGCAAAACTGAGTATTTATCTCTTTTACTTCAGAGCCTAGAGACACTTAAAAATAAGAAAGAATTAAAAAACTTTCACTTATGGTACTTATCAGTAATTTATTTTACTACCAGTGGCCGTTAGGTCATGTTAGAAGCTGTAGATGCGCTCTCAGAACTTCTGGCGTTTGAGTAAAGCATTACCACCAAAAAAATTTTTTTCAAATACTAAAAAATATATTAAAATTATTATAATAAAACAAAATTTTTGTATTTACTTTATTTTCTTCAATAATTTCTTTAAGACGCGACGAGAAAAAGAAAGATTCTAATTCGTAAAATAATTAGTCAATTTTTTTTGTTATCTTTAAACGTGTTTATGGTCTAAAATTTTGTAGCTTTGGCTGTTTGAGTAGCGTTTTAAGATAAACCTGAAACTAAATTATAATTTTAATTACGTAATTTATAATTAGTCTGTATGTCAGGTGATTTATAAGTATGGAGCAAAATTTAATCTGAAATACAGCACCACAAGTGATAATAATAACAAGGCCTTCAAAATTAAAAATATATAAAAAATAAAACATTTTACAGCAAAACATAAAAATAAGGTTTTTTGTGAAATTGTGGTATGTTTAAAAGCTGCGTTAGCAGTGAGCGAGACAATCTCAGGTAGAAAACTTAATCTCTAACTTTGATGCCCTCTAGCTCTTAAGCAGCACCTACGATTTGGTATAAACGTAAGTTTTTTGTTAACGACTAGAAAAGCAAAAGAATATTTTCGAAAAATTGTTAAATATGCTTTGAAGAAATGCATATTAAAAGTGAAGAAGAAATTTGAAGTTCTTAATAAAAGGCATATTAAAAGTGAAGTGAACAAGTGATAAAATAAATATTAAAGATATATTAAAAGTGAAGAAGAAATTTGAAGAAGAAATTCTGGAAGTTACAGAAAACATTTGAAAAACAAATTAGAAACCTGAAAAAAGAAGTTTAGAAAATACAATTTGTAAAAATAATGACAAGAAATTCTAGAAGAAATTAAAAAAACGTCGGCTGGATGAAAAAGAAGAGCAATGAAAGATCATAGACAAACAAAAAAGGTTGAAAAACGACAATTGCATAAGAAAAAAGAATTAAGAAAGATTCTAAAAAAAGTTTTATTTGCTCTTCTTCTGCCTTCTCTGCCTTTCCTCGGCCCTCGCCCTCCTCTAGCTCCACGCCCACAAGCAGGCCTATTTGGAGTACTAGAACTAGAATTATTCTCATTATCACTATCAAAAGCTATTCTAGCATTATCATTTCTTCGATTTTTTGGATTAGTTAAAATTTAAGTTTTGTGTGTTTTGTAATAACTAATTATTAGATTATAAATTTGTTGAGATATCAGGTGAAATAAAACAAAATTTTTTTTTGGATTTTTATTATTTGGAACACTGTATTTTCGGTTAAAATATTGCTTCAATTCTTTTAAATTGTCTCAAACAAAAAATCGAACATCTTTTTTTTAACTTTCGACACTGAAAAATTAGGTCCTAGGCATCTTTAAAAATTGCTTTTTATAGATAAGCTCTTAATTTTATTAGGAAAAATCGTCTCAATCTCAGTTTTCTATTTTTGGTTTAGTTCTATTTGGCAAAATCCATATCTCGTCATTACTTAATCGTACAGAAAAATTGTATTTAAATTTTTTGTATAAAATTGAACGCTCTAAAAAAGATATTTTACAATTTTTTTATAGCTATTAGCGTTTAGAAGATATTAGAAGTCAAAGTTTTAAGAATTTAACAAAAATTTCTTTTTTACTTCTAAATTTTATAACTCGTAGATAAATAAATATTAGAAAATGCGCAACATATAGTTTTGTAAGAAATTAAACGTTCTACAAAAAAAATTTTTGTGGTTAGTCAAGTACACCAACTATTTAAAAAAAATTGAGAATTCAGTCTCAAATTTTGGTTTTTAAAATGAGCATATCTTCTAAGTGGTTAGAGTAATCGATTAACTACAAAAGACCTTTTTTGTAGGGCGTTTAATTTCTTATAAAATTGTATATTTTGCATTTTCTAATATTTATTTATCTACGAGTTATAAAATTTAGAATTAAAAAAAAATTGTAAAATTCTTTAAACTTTGACCTCTGGTATCTTCTAAACGCTAATAGCTATAAGAAAATTGTAAAATAGCTTTTTTAGAGCGTTTAATTTTCTACAAAATATGTAAATAAAATTTTTCTGTACGATTAAGTAGTGACGAGATTTGGATTTTGCCAAATAGAACTAAAGAGAAAATAGAAAACTGAGATGAGGAAGTCCTTCCTATTAAAATTAAGAACTCATCTTTAAAAAGTATTTTTTAAAAATGTCTAGGTACCAATTTTTCAGAGTGTCGGAAGTTAAAAAAAAATCGATTTTTTTGACCCACTCTAATGTGGACCCAATAGTCAAGAAAATTTAGGTCCTATGTCCTATGCGGAGATTCCAATATCTCTAACAGCCACCACTGGCACTGGTAGAAACTAAGAGTCAGTTAATGTCATTATAAACAAAGAAAGTTTAATGAAGAAAAAAAAAAACTGAAGTACTACACAAGACAACAACACCACTACAAAAAACCTAAATACCCATCTCGTAAATCATTGAAATGACATACTAATACACAGACCCATAATTTGGTCCAGTTATGTCGCTAGACCGTCACTCATTCATCTCTCCATAATTGAGCCAAGTTTAAGTGTGTGAATTCGAGATCACATCATGTTAATGAAGTCACTGAGAATGTGAAACTCTCTCACACATTCTCCACTAAAGGTATGTAAACCCACGTTACGTAATCTTTTTGTCTAAAATTTTCCGCCCACCCACTAAGCGAAAGCCTAATAAACGCGTAAAAAAAGAAAGTCTATTGTCGGCTCTAAGCCGAAGGGTTTATTGAGAAAGCGCCACGATTTTGGGAAGAACTTGCAGTGGTGCAGATGGACGTATGAAATATTACACGGGCAAAGAAAGTCGTCTTTTCCTTTCACTTCCAATAACCCTTTGACCGGCCACTTTCACATAGTTATGCCATCTGTGTTGAAAAGATCCAGTAAAGCACTTCTAGGATTAGATGATAGGATATTGTGAAATCAATGCTTGATATGCGTTATTATTTTTTAGCGGATTCTTAATGAGCCGGTGAGGACTTCTTGACGGACCTTGACTAGGAGTTCATTCACGCTTTCATAAGGGGACATCGCATTGCAAAATGCGAGATTTAGGCACTTTTACTAAGAGAATTTCTATTTGTTTTACATCAGCTTATTCATTATTTTCAATTATCTCTGAATTTTTTTGCATTGGAAAATAAACAATCTATTACATACTTGTAAAAAATTACATTAAAATAAAATTGATCGTTTTAAAGAAAATAGGCATTTATGCGACAATCTGCACATCTAGAGCATGACTGGAATTAATAAGGCTGAAATATTACTTAAATAATTGCTTCCCGTAGTTTGTTTATTTATTTTTGTAAACAATTTATCAAAACAAACATTAAAATACAATCAAAAACGTAGAATTCGACAATAGAATTTAGAATGAGCCGCAATTGACCATGCATGGTGAGATATACTACGTACTACAGCGGTTAAAAAATTTTGACACTGACATAAAAAATTGTGTTCTCGTAAAGCTAACTTTAATTTTTATTTCCACTAAACTCAATGTTGAAGATAATAACAAATGTCAAAACTGACAACACTGTCACAATTTAATGTTCAAAATTTTTTGGCGCAAACTGTACTTGACAATATGAACCAAAAGCCAGAATCTTATATCGATTTTGTTACGGTTCCGGTTCGAGATGAGTTAGACTAGCCATTTTCCAGAAAGAAGTAATAGCGGCGATCTCTATCTGTGCAAAGGAAATGGTAAAAAGATTCTATATAAATTGAAGGATCTTTATCACGATTGATAATCAGATGGTGTATAAGTAAAACTATAAACATTGAAAGAGTAAACTAAGAGTAGTCAAAGAATGTCGTATTTCTCTAGAGTCTCTAGAGATTAAAACTCTAGACTAATTAAAGAATGTCTTGATTTTCTAGGGTTTCTAAACTTTGTTTCTAAAATAGGTAACTTAAGGAAAATGAGTAAACCAGTAAATGCATTTTCTAGATAAGAAATAAATGTTACCTGCTCATTGGTAGGCTAGATTACAAAACCGCAAAGAAGAAAATAAAGCATCCATTACGATCAGATCATAGTTCGTATTCCAAGAACTGAGACAATTCCGGATGTTGATTAGCAGATTTTTGAAACTAAGAATTAACCATTTGCTACAAGTATGCATATAGCAACGCAAACAAAAAAATAAAATAAACTTTTTACAGAACATAGTAAATGTAAGAAACATCCAGTTAATATGGGACTAGAAGAAAATACAATATGAGTGGGAAGAAAGATAAAACCATTCTGCATATTATTGTTATTATGAGTGGCTCAGCTATTTTAGGAGTGTTACAAAAAAGCCCGAAGAGTTGTCGGAATTAGCTATAGACAGAATTTTTCAAATTTTGAAGATTGGGGCTTATTTAGGTAAAAATAATGGGAAAAGCTCAATCAACATAAAGCTGCAGAATAAAAAATTCATATTAAAACAATCCAATGCAATTATAGAAATAGAACAAGAATTTCCTATAAAAAACTAGTGATAAATGGCAAATAAAAAGCATAAAATAACATCAAGCAACAACTAGATAGTTGAAAGTAAAAAAACAATAAAAAAATAGTATATTAAGTATGGAGAACGGTAAGGAATGCTTACCGTTCGAAGACAATTGTTTGGAGGAGGAGCGAAGCGACGACTCCAATTATTGTCTGAGAACGGTAATCCTTAACGTTCGACATGCTTAGCGCGATTGGAGTTTCTAGAATAGTAATAATAATAATTTATATCAATACATTTGTGATAATCGGGAAGATTGAAACTGAAAACTTTGGGTGGCTGTTCCATGGTTGCTATGGTTTTGTTCCAAACAAGTAAAATTGTCTTTTTGATACAATCATTCCTACATAGTTCTGTTTTGTGGTTCCGTTTTCGAAGCAAATATGAGCGATAGTGATGATCTACCGGATGATTTAGAAGACGCTTGACAAGAAGGCTGTTCGGCAATAATTCCAGAATAATCTAAAGTCCGATATGAACAGACATAGAAGTTGTTTAAGAAATGGCGTGAAGCATAAAAGATTTCTGTAAAAGAAAAGAGCTTGTTAGCGTATTTTGTGGAGAGAAGTGGACACTTGAAGGCCCCAGGCACTTTATGGGCGGAGTATTCTATGCTGAAGAGTACAATTTTTCTCCATGATGCTATCGATATTTCTAAGTTTGCTACATTAATTGCTTATCTTAAGAGAAAAAATATTGGATATCGGACTAAGAAGGCTAAAACTTTTACCAAAGAAGACATGGAAAAATTCTTGAATGAAGCACCAGACGAACAATTTTTAATTCAAAAGGTATGTTGTAGATGATGAGGTGGTACATCTGAGTTCTAAGCAAACAATATATTTACAGGTAGCAATGATATCGGGCGCTTGTAGACGAGAGGAATTGTGCAATATTAAAATGAGTGACATAGAAGAACATGAAGAAATGTTTATAGTAAATATTCCAAATACAAAAACGAATATTCAGCGAACGTTCACAGTTATTAATAAAGAAGATGAAACAGTTCATTATTTGGAAATACTTCGAAAATACATAAGAATTCGACCAAGCAACCCAACGTCAGATCATTTATTTCTGAACTATCGAAATGGCAAATGCACTAGGCAAGTCACAGGAAAAGGCACAATTGGAGGCTGGCCGTCAAAAATTGCAAAGTATTTAAAGTTGCAAGCTCCTGAAGGTATTACTGGACACTCGTTTCGACGCACATCGGCTACACTTTTGGCAAATAACGGAGTTGATGTGTTGGGACTAAAAAGACATGGTGGGTGGCGTTAATCAACGGTGGCCGAAAGTTACGTGGAAGATTCCCTCCAAAAAAAAATTGAATTTGCTCATAAAATTTTACACAGCGATGTTGGTGGACTATTACAACAACCTGGGACTTCTACGTCGGAAAGTTTGTCTATTAACACTAGAAACTCAAATGCGAGTGGTATTACTACTATTAATTATAATAATTGTACATTTAATTTTAATAAGTAAATCGCAAAATTTTTTTTTTTAGATTTAATTGCTTACCGTTCACTGAACGGTAAGTGAATTACTTACCGTTTTGTTACACGTAGCAACCAGTAACAGCAACCTACCGTCGTGGAAACAGGCACAGTAAACTGATAAAACAACCAATCGCGCAAAAAAGATAATTAAGAATGTTGACTTACCAGCAACGCATAAACTTAAACAGAAAAATGTAAATTATAAAACAACCAAGAAATAAGAAATTTAAAAAACAAAACTAATTGAAAAGAGAATCAAACATAAAAATTAGCAATTTAGAACATACGAGATATAAATGAGAAAAAATTAATAAATGAAACTGTCTTGCATATTGTAATTTCTAACAAACACGAAAACCAGAAATAAAAGAAAAGGCTGTCAGAAATTAAACAAATGTTAAAAGAAGAAACGGTTATGTGTTGTTTATTATCAATAAACAAAACATAAAAGAAATTGGAGACTGGAAAGAGATGCCAGAAAAACTAATGAAAGTAGAAGTAAAAGATGATAAACAAATATATGATACTAGTAGCCTATAGAACGCACAAAAAACGCAAATAAAAAAATTGTAGAACTATATACTAGAAGAAATAGATAATAGTAAAGGAATTTTAATGATATAATAAGTGATATGAATGGAAAGATAAGCAACAATGATTTTGTTGAAAATAACATTGAAAAGGAATAACAAATTTTTAGTAGCAGACAGTACTTGTTTTAAATCAATATGGGCACTCATTCTTTTTGAAGTTCGCACGCCGCCTTTGTTAATTTAGTGCCACAAAATTGCCTTTTCAAAACTTGTTCTTTAATATATACTACTTGTGTAATGAAGAACTGGTAGAAGAGAATATACTACAAATAAGAGAGTACTTGTAATTTTAAAAAAATGTTCAGACAAAATTAGAGACATACGTGTGAAAACAAGATAATAAATAAAGGAAAAACAGCAGAAAAGAACAAAAATGTATGGGGTAAGTAGAACAACAAATAGAATAAAGTTAACGCACTTGTGGACTAATTAAACACATTAAAAAGTAAATAAAAAAGAAGAAGCTGTTATAAAAAAAGTATTTAGAAATTAATAAAAACCTAAACGATTTATTAGCTATAAAAAGAACTGAGAGAAAAGGTGAAAATTTGAGTAATAAATGTCAAAGCAAAATCAATAAAACAGTTTGATATAATTTTGTGAAAAAAAAACTCTTCTGGTAATGCAAGAATGTACCATGTTTTAAGAAGCATTAGAAAGAAAGAAGAAAAAAACCGCTAAAAATATAAATAATTATTATATTGAAAAACAAGATAATTAAGAAATGGAAAGAATATTATAATTAAGTAATAAATGAAGGATTTGTGTTAACAAAACCACCCAGTCAAAATAAAAAATAAAAACATGACAATACAAAACAAAAAAAAACGAAAAACGTAAAGCGTAAAAGCAATAAATAAAATCAAGATTGACAAAGCAGCAGATATCGATAAATTTTATTAATAAATGTAATTAATAACTATCAAAACATATTACTACTTAATAACGAACTCATATCACGTATAAACTATAAACTATATGAACGCATAATAGACGGAAGTCGAAAAGAAGAAAATTGAAAAATTTCTAAATGATTTACAAGCTGCATTTCGACCAAATAGATTTACACAGGGCTAAATATTAAGAATAAGATAAATTTTAGAAAAAATATAATAAACAGTAAAATGTTTGTGGTAGTAGCAGATCTAGAGAAAGCTTTTGCAGCATTAAATGAAAACAAATTTGAAAAATTTTTAAAACAAGAAGAAAAAAATTAAAACTAATTGATATAATTGAAACTTTATTATTATGCAGAAAAACAAGAAACGTACTGCAGCTACGGAAAAAACAACAAATTTTTTTTAACTAAAGACCTCAGACAGGGTGGGATAAGTACTCAGCTTTCTGATTTTTATCCATATCCAAACAAGTAAACGAGAGAACTCATTTAGGATATAGAAATCTTAGATCAGCATAAATAAAAGAGTCGGTATTACATGTTAATTGTTTGCTAATATTTGCCAACAGTAGAAATAAATTAGAAAAATGGGATAAAGACACAGAAATATATGAAATAAAGATAAAAAAAAAACAAAATAATGCAAATAACAGATGATATACAATTACAATAGATAAAACTCAATAAAAAGCGTAAGCAAGTATAATATCTACAAACAATTACAAAACGCAGACAAAAAATAGAAAAAGAAGTAACAAGTAGAATAAACAGAATAATAAAGCTTTATACCAGAAATGTTTTAGTAAAAAAAATGAATATCCATATATGGAACCAATCATAAGTTTAAACAGCAGACTAAAAAAATAGCTGTTTGAAAAAATTGAGGCAGTTTCATATTTCAATAAAATTTAATTAACACTGCTTTGGTTTTTTTGAGGATGTATAAATCTAAGAAAGAAAAAGAATTTGAACTGTCTTAGGCTTTCCATTAATGAGAAATAATTACATAAAATGAAATTGCACGTCCAAACATGGTTATATCGTGAATCGTTTTCTTAAATGAGATGAGTATAATTTTTCTCCATTTAAACTTTTGATGGAAGAACACGACTTCCGAAGTCGATTTCACATTCATCCTCGATGACCCACTGTTCACTTTTACTCCAGCCTGCAGCAGTAGGTATACTCGTAAGTTCACACAGATAGATATCTAATATGCAATTATGTAAATTTTATGACCACAAATCTAAGTATTTCACATTATATTTCCTGTACGACCACAAACAAACCGCAATTTGCATTAAAATATCTTTCAGACAATCCAAATATAGTCACCACCTACCAAAAATTTTCCTTAGAATCTTGTCCAATTTAATCACTTTCTTTTCTATTATAATCTCGCGTATACAAACGCACTTTAATTAAAATTGTGCAATTCCACGTCGATAATTAAAAATAACAATAAGTGAAATTGCTTCAAGCCCGGAGAAAGCACCCGAAGATGCTGCGAAAAACGAAAAACTGGGAAAATTCCTCGACATGTGCCATGCTTTCAGTTTAAGCTCTTTGTGGTGTCAAAACGAGTGAAAATTTTACGCGTCGTTGGAGCCCCACTGGCCCCATTTGGTCAAACCAAGTGCACTATGCTGAGGAAGCGAAAGTAAATTTGTTATAACATCGTGAGAAGAAATGATCGATGATGGGTCACTCACACGCGTTTCTATTGTAAATGTCGACTTTTTGCCCATCGAAATCATAATAAGACGTTCACAAATTATATAACAGCAGTTCCTTGTTAAATTTTCAAAAATTTTACTGAAATGTAGGAACTAGCAAATTTCTTGTTTTTGCTCCTTCACTCACAATTTTTGCAAACAACGGATTTCCGCTGTTTGAAAATTAATTAATTGAAATTTATTCAGAGACTATAAATTTTATTAATGATATCCTGAGATTGTTTACGGTAATGCAATCAGACTTTA